>JAWNPG010000025.1:4825000-6075000 GCA_035045145.1 Drosophila meridionalis | reverse complement strand
GGACACTTACCTTGGCGGCACGGGTAAGCCTATCACCGGATTCACCTACGCAGATGTTGAGGCACAGCTTCCTAATGTGCAGATCGCGCATAGGGTTTTTCGCGGGATCGCGCTTGATTTTAGGTTCCTTCTTAGCAACAGCCTGAAAGAGGTTTATTTTGGTTTATCAATATATGATTTATAAGCAAAATAATATTTCAATCATCACATTGGATCAAATAACTTCAAGTCTACATTCATAGTTTACAATAATATTGCACGATTAATGTAGATGTTGAATAATTTACACTTGACAAGAATTTCAGAAAACCTACCGCCATTATGGTATGTAGGAAAGAAAGGAAAAAGGCGTGTTACAGTTCAGTGTCAGCCTACGCCAGCGATATGTGCTATCGATTTTTAATCGATAGTTGTGCGAGCATAAATAGAGGCATTCCTCATAAAAATGGTATATTCATTTTACTTCATTTGGCGGTTTTAAAACATATAATATTAGCATGTCTGAAATTTAATACGTAAATAAAAATTAAAATTATAGTGGTTAGCAGATTTGTGATATACTTGTTGGACACGTCATTATTAGGTAAAATTAAAATTATACTTCCCGTGCATAATTAAAAACGATCAATTAATTATTACCATGCCATGTCTATCAACCAATCTCTCATTGTTGCAATGAAATAGTATTTTAATTTAATAAAATTGGCTTTTAAGGATTTATTTTGAAAGACAATTTCTAACGAGTGTGGAGAAGATCTGTTAATCGCTTAAATATTGTTTATACGATAGCGATAGTATGTTGGTAGTTCAGAAATGCTAACGATACATCATCAATATATATATTTATCGATTATATTAGCTGTATCGATAAATGCCTGTAGCTTTGTTGTTGCTCGTCGGTGTCATTGTTTTAATTATAGCTAATCGATTAATTTTGTTATTAAAATACCGATGTATCGATCGGTTATTAGCAACTCTACAATATGGCTGCCCGATTTTAATGTGATTTTTTTGGACGACGTATGCTGCTGCTTTGCCATAGTGTATGTGGTTGAAAAGATTATAACTGTAATCTTCTAAGTGCAACAAATATATAATTTGTACAATTGTTGCAACGTCCGATAACAAAACTAAAACTGACTTAACTTATATAGCGCTATATCAAGTTACTTAGAATGTTTTCTTTCGCTGAATTGATTTAATGACAATGTAGCTTTTTAAATACAAACAATCTTTTTAGACGGAAAAAGTCATTGTGAGCCAAATTAGTTTGTAAAAACGCGATAATTTAGTTCCATAACTTGCAAACGGTTTTTTATCAAAAGAAAAAGAAAAATCTTATTGAGAAATATATTGCTGCTGTGAGAGTGAGCGAGTGAGAAAGACACATACATATGTATGTATGTATGCATTTGCATTTCGTTGTGTAGTGTCGTCGACTGGCTGCTCGGTAAAAGTCGGTCTTTCTTTTCCACTACCACTTTGCGTTTGAAAATTCGAAGGAAAGAAAGGAGAAAAAAAAATTAAGTAATAATGTGTTATATGAATGAAATGAGGCATATGGCAGTGGAACGCGTCTAACTTTCAAAACTCTCATGCCAATATTTCGCAAATCTATGACCTAATATTGTTTATTCAGGAATTATTTTGATTGGTAAGTAACATGGGGAATTCGTATTGGGCTAAGCGAACAGAGCAACAGCAACAGCAACAGCAAGAGCAAGAGCAAGAGCAGCAAATCAATATTTTAGGGGGCTGCCATTTCGTTGTGTGTTTCGCTAGTTTTTCTCTTCCATTCGCTGTCGTCTACCTTCGCTGCGGCCCCACGCCCTGTCTCAGCCCCCGTGGCACAAGAAAATAAACTCTGCGTGCTTTGTAATAACGAGTACAATTTTCTGGGCATATAAAGCAAAAAAAAGAAAAAGAAGAAAATGCCTGAATAAAGAAATTGACATAAGTAATGTGTGTACATCGCTTTTAATGTGTGAATGTGTGCGTGTGCGTGTGTGTGTGTGTATGTGTTAACTGAAATGCATATAAATTATTCCCTTTTTGGAGGTAATTGTGTTAATATTTAAGCATTTTCATATGCGGAAAATTAGGCAAAACTTTGCCCAGACCTAAGTCAATTTCTATATACATATTTATATATGTATATATGTGCGCTTTGTCTATATATATATATATATAATTTCTATTCTGTATGTATATGTAATATAATTATATATATGTGTGTATTTAGTTTTGTTGCAAGAGAAATAACTTAATAATAAAAGGGTGTGTGACGCAAATATTTCTTGTATATATCTATATAAGTATAGATATGTATCTGTATGTATGTATGTATGTATGTGTGTGTGTGTATGTATGTGCGCGTATTTAGCCATTGAACAGTTTCTGCTTCAACTAATTTTTCGACTCTTTGTTTGAGTTATGTTTAAATGTTTATTAAAAACAAAAAAAAAATAAAATAAAGGAAAGAAATACATTTTAAATATTATAGCACGCGCTTAGGAGGTGCTAAACGAAACTGTTTTTTATACAACGATTGACAATTAACAAGTTACGAAATATAACAATTGGAAATACGCGCATCAACAAATGTATAATAATAAGTTTATAAAAGCATAAATAAATAAATATAACAAAAAAAAAAAATAAAATAAAATAAAATGAAATATATAAATATAAATAAAATGATATATATATAAACATAAATCAAATGAAATATATATAAATATAAATAAAATGAAATATATATAAATATAAATATATAAATAATATTATAAAATGTTCGACTAGTAATTGTTAATAATATAACATATGGAAAATTATAAAATTATATATTAATAAATATAAAAAATTAAATATGGGTAGCAACAAATTTAAAATGTTAATTAATAAATAAATTAAATAAAAATACTTGTATCAATAAATATATAATAACACAAAAGAAATAATAAATTAATAAATATAAAGAGTACTATTAAATTATATTAATATGTATTATTATATATTATTATATAAATTAATAAATAATAAATAAAAAATATATAATAAATTAATAAATAATAAATATAAAAATATAATAAATTAATAAATAATAAAAAAATATATAATAAATTAATAAATAATAAATAAAAAAAATATAATAAATTAATAAAAAAATATATAATAAATTAATAAATAATAAAAAATATATAATAAATTAATAAATAATAAATAAAACAAATATATAATAAATTAATAAATAATAAATAAAAAAATACATATAATAAATTAATAAATAAAAAAATATAATAAATAAATAAATAATAAATTAAAAAAATATATAATAAATTAATAAATAATAAATAAAAAAATGTAATAAATTAATAAATAATAAACAAAAAAAATATATAATAAATTAATAAATAATAAATAAAAATATATAATAAATTAATAAATAAAAAATAAAAAATATAATAAATTAATAAATAAAAAAATATAATAAATTAATAAATAATAAATAAAAAATATATAATAAATTAATTAATAATAAATAAAAAAATATATAATAAATTAATAAATAAAAAATAAAAAAAAATATAATAAATTAAAAAATAATAAATAAAAAAATACATAATAAATTAATAAATAAAAAATTAAAAAAAAAATATAATAAATTTATAAATAATAAATAAAAAATAAATGAAATAAATTATTATAGAATTAACACATTATAAAATTAAATATCACACTTTTTACAGGCGGCTTTTCGTATATTTTCTAGATTCTCATAAAAATTATTAAATAGTTTATACATTTCAATTAAATTTCAGTTATTTCAATTAAAATGCAATTATCTCATTCAAAATTTGTTTACAAATATATTAGGTTTCTCAGTGATAAGAAACTGTAAACAGACAAAATAATCACAAATACATATATTATATTAAACAACGAAATATACATATTTATAAATAAATTAGCAAACTTGAGCAGTTGAAATTATTAATTTACGCACTCAATTGAACTGTGATGCTTAATTAATTATTAATTATTCCGCAGACATTTTGCAAAAGACTTTTAAATATATAAAAATAAGTTATATATTTGTATCTCTTTCAATTGAAGCTCATAGAAATTAATGGGCTTGATATATATGTATATAATATATATATATGATATATATGTATATAATATAATATATATGATATATATGTATATAATATAATATAATAATACATGTGTATATTAGTATATCTTTTTTGTTTATAATTTGTCTTCTGTTGAAGATATTTATTTTGCTAAAGACACGTTTTTACATTGATTCAAACTTATTTTGATAAGTAAAACATGTTTTTAGATAACTTAAAATAATAATTTTAATCAATTTAAAGAAATTTTAGAGATATTACGAAGTCTGATTCTGTATATAATCTATGAGGTAGCAAAAATAGATTCATTACTTCATTTCATAGTTTCATGGAAATAATCCTAAATAGAATTTCCATAATAATTATTATTATACTAATTCGAGCAACAAAAGAGTGAGATAAAGATAAATTGTTTAAACATTAAATTAACATCTAGTTTAATGATCATTCAATCGTAAACAATTTTCAAATTTCAATTTAAACTTTCATTGACAAAAATTGCGTAATTTCTCTATAGAGTTCGAAAAATCTAACAATCAGCAGTAGAAGAAATTCATATCCCCCCCGATCCGATCCTAGTCCATTAATATTTTAATATATCTTCTATAACAGAAGATGTCTTCAGTTAAAGCTGATACCTTGCTTGCTGTAGAGCACATTGTTTTGGAATTGATAACGAGTTTGATGTCCCATTCGAGAGTTACCTTAGAAATACCCAAGAACTGTCGAGATTGGTATACGAAAGAGAGTTACGATATAGTGGGCGAATGCCGTAAGATCGTGTACAATGTGAAGCGTAGTCGGCATCGCTTTTGCCTGATTGTCTATCTCCTGGCGGAGATTCACCAGTTGCATTTGACTGGCGGCAGTTGTACGATACGCGGACTATATTATAGGAACACTCAGGTGGTTCGGTCGCAGTCCTACATCGATGCCGCCAAAATGGATGTGTGCCGCATGCTCAATACGGCGCCGGTTAACCTGGGCATATTGTCAGCGTCGAAGGGACTAATTACAGGTGTGAAGTATTGTCAACATGGATTTCATTCTGTTTTCTTATTGTTATTTTTAACTAATGGGCATTTCTCTATTGTAGGCGACATAAAGCTGCTCATGAGCAATGGCGATGTGTTGGACTGCAACGTGTATTGCGGAGCTATAACATTGCCAACGGATTTCGAAAACGTGGAACGAATCGTGACAAATGCCGAAATGGTCCTGATCGTTGAGAAAGAATCCGTTTTTGAGAGTTTGCTGTCGTGCAATGCCTTGAGCACGTTTGGCTTACGCTTCATATTGTTAACGGGCAAGGGGTATCCGGATTGCACTACACGCCGTATTGTATACCGGCTGTCCGTCGAATGCAATTTGCCGGCATACATATTAGTGGATGCCGATCCGTTTGGCATTGAAATAATGCTCATTTATCAGCACGGATCGCAGGCCATGAACTTCTCGGCAAAGAGCTTGGCCACGCCAACGCTCCGTTGGATTGGCCTGCATCCATCCGAAATAGTTGGCATTTCCAAGTGCTCCGTTCCGCTCAGTCGGCATGACAATAAGAAGATTGTTGACATTCTATCACGTCGTAATCTTAGTTTGGGTGTCAGGCAGGAGCTGTGCACGTTGCAGCGAGTCCAGCTAAAGGCCGAAATCGAGAGTGTTATTGATTTCCTAAGCCCCTACTATATACCGACTAAAATCAATAGAAATTTGTTTATATAAAGTCGGCTGGAATGCATTATAAATTGAATATATATAATGTAACTGAAGAGAGGTCTTGGCATACGTCGGGCTGTGATTATTTAAACATTCCCTTGGAATTGCTTTGTTCACATATAAAATTATAATTTTTATATGATATATATAATTTATATATGCACATATTTAGTTTATATTATTTTGAGCCTTTTATTAGTTGTTTATTACTTACTCAAGTTTCAAAAATATAAACAATACATAAAAATACTAGAATTTATATAGTTTTAGTTCAAGTTTATGTGAATATTTTATATTATTTTTATGAGTTTTTTAATGAGAATTGGTTTTACAATTCCTCATCAACTATTGTATAGATAAGGAGAGTTTCTCTAGTTAGTTTTGCATAAATAAAAATAAATAAATTTGTTATTTCTATTTACAAATGTAAATACAATATATAGATATATACTCATTGACAAATTGAGTAAACAATGTCTATTTAGCTATGCTATACTATATATCCGGTTTTTTGGATATCCATAATTTAACATTGTAAACATAGTTGATTCATCCAACTAGGATGTGCCTTAAGCCTACAAAAATCGATAGATCTTAAAGATTTATAGCCCTTCTAGGTATTTTTAGATAAGTTTGTTAAAAGAAATATTGTGCACCTGCTTCGTTAAACTAAATTAACTAATACTTACTTGAAAATCATTACATAGAAACAAGGAAACACAGTCCTTCTGTTGTTTTTCCACGCTTTGAGTCCGTTTCCTTAACCATTCCACTAATTTTTGCTGCTTGAAATTGTCATTTGTTAGAGAAAAGTTGGCGTGACCTAGGAAATAAAGTATATTATATAGAAATACTTACCTTAGTAGTAATTATTGCTTATTGTTAATCTATTTTCATGTTTACACAGCTGAAAAGTGAGGCAGAGTTTGTCAGACTAATAGTTCGACAACGGATTTGTACTCTTTCAAAGCTTAAACCAGTTGAGAATTATAGGCATCTATTGTAGAAGAACGCATCTAATTTCGTTGTATACATATATAGACATACATATATCATATATTGATTCTATAAACATTTATCTTTATTTAATTCCTTTGAAGTTTGAAAGCATATATATGAAAATTAAAGGAAATTTAGCTATACCACAAATATTTGAACATTATTCAAAACTTTGTAATTTTTTTATGTCCTATATTTTTTGGGAAGTAAAAAAGTTTGACCTAATTTCAATTTGTTTTGATAAGAACATTTTGATTAGAAATTTTTATATTATTATTATAAAACGAAAATGTTTTTATTGTGTATTCAGAAGATAAGGGCTAGAGATTGAAGTACTTAATTCTCTGGTTAAGAGTTGGGCTTGTATGGTTAGAAATATGCAAGAAAATTCAGCTCTGAAATTCTCTTTATTAAATATTATTAAAAAAAAGGGCGTTATCTGATATATATTTCTAAAGCTCTATTAATAACTTAATCAAGTGTGAGATTTTTTTGTATTTATTGTATTTTTTGAATTTGTATATTCATTCTATCATATATATTTATAATAAAAAAAAAAGTTATATAAATATATTAAAAATGTTAAAGGATCTGCGTTGTGTGTGATTGAATATCAGCAAAAGAAAAATATATTTTTTATATATATCTTTTATTTTAATTCACATACAACTAATTTTCTCTCTTATCCTTTTTCAGATGAAAAGCGGCTGCGGAGTTGAGAGCGAAAAGCTTATTAGGAAATAAATGAAAATTTAAGATATTAAGGAAACCGCAACGGCAAGTACTTTGAGAGGACGCGACGGAGTTGGAAGCGATCCACTGCAGGAATAGAGATTAGTTGGTCTCTGAGAGAGAGCGAGAGAGAGAGAGAGAGAGGGATATATATATTTAGAGGAGAGATTTGGCTAGAAAATATGTCTACAGCAATGCGAACAACTTTGCAACCAGTTCCTGAAGCCCTGCCCGCAGAGAATGTCTCAAATGGGACGGCGACTGCGACGGCCGCAACGCCGACGTCGACGTCGACGGCATCAAATGCCACAACGACAGCCGCTGCTAGCACAACAACTTATACAACAAACACAATCAGCAGCTCGGCGCATTCTGTAAAGGATCAACAGCAGCAGCAGCAGCAGCAGCATGATTCAGCCAATGCCAACATTGTCTCACTGCCACAACCACCAACACCAGCAACGCCAGCCGCCACAGCAGCAGCAACAACAGCAGCAGCGGCGGCAGCAACAACAGCAGCAGCAGCAGCGGCGGCGGCGGCGGCAGCAGCTACAACAGCTGCCTCAGCTGGAAACACGACAATGTTGCCAATCTCGTCCTCGAATTCAGCCAGCAGCAGCAATAACACAACCACGAGCACAGCTGTGGC
Source organism: Drosophila meridionalis (assembly GCA_035045145.1). Lineage (NCBI taxonomy): Eukaryota > Metazoa > Arthropoda > Insecta > Diptera > Drosophilidae > Drosophila > Drosophila meridionalis. The sequence continues at coordinate 6,066,762 of JAWNPG010000025.1, read as the reverse complement.
AACAGCAGCAGCAGTTGCAAATGCAGCGCCAACGACAGCGAACAGCAACCACGCGTCGCACCACCAGCACAGCCATCAGCACCATCATCATGTCGCCAACAATATGACCACGGACGGGGCACGGCTCTCGAGCAACAATGCCACCACCAACGTCAACGCTGGTCCACCACCATCCTCAGCGATCAATCACCATCATCATCATCCACCGGGCAGTGGTGTCGGCGGCGTGGGCGGCGTGGGCGGGGTCGGTGCCAGTTCCGTCAACAAGAACGTTCTCAGCACACACTCGGCCCATGCGTCTGCCATCAAACAGCGAACATCCTCAGCTAAGGTGAGTCGAGCTATATAATCTCCATATATATATATATATCCGTATGTCTCCATGCTGCCTCTGTAACTACGTCCCGGTTAAGTTAAGATCATATCCAGACATATAGGATCGCTTAATGTCAAATGTCCTTATTGACTTATTGTCAATATATATCTATATATATTCATAATCTGTATTCTTTCTATTGTAACTATTGTATAAACATTCTCATTGTGTTGCCATTTATGAAACCGTCTTCCATACCAAAGTGTCCCAAACTAATGTGTTTCAAAAATGTTTAAAATACTTTTATAAATTGTGACTAAGGGTTTTTTTTTAAATGTATATCGAATATGATGAGAAGGAAGACTGAATGAAATGCTATGATACGATCTACTAAGAAATGAGATAGAGTTTGGGAATATAAATAGAATTGATATGTGAATATATGATTTATATATTCCATTCATACTATGATACGATCTACTAAGAAATGAGATAGAGTTTGGGAATATAAATAGAATTGATATGTGAATATATGATAAAGCTTGAATGCTTTCTACGTAAGCTATAAAGTTTAAGATCCTATCAGACAACCACTTCAAACTTTAATTTTAGATTACTTTTTGTGTTATAGACTTATCATATATACATTGATCTGCAGACGAGTAGATTAAAAATAATTTGTCCAGTAAAGATTGTGATTCTTAAAGGCTTTCGTCTGTGATATATAAAGATGATATTTAAACTGACAACCTTATATAAGACTATACTTACAAATCTTATCTTGAGTATAATCCAGTGGACATATGGGATTAAAATTAAAATTTATAATCGAATACTGGCATTTCCCAGAGGAGTGATTGTATAGACATATAGACTGGGATTACTTTTGATAAATATTACATATATAATATACATAAATTGACTTTAAGTTCTGATAAACAACATGAAATAGGTAGGTTTCCAAAAAATGAATTGATGTACATATGTATGTACATATGTATATTTTCATAATAGGTTTTCTTGAATTCGTAGTACTCTAGTAATCCTTCAACTTCATAAAATAGTTATGAATGAAACTTACAATAGATTTTTATCATTTAACTAGTTTCACTTCTTATTTTTAATAGAGCGTCAACTAGTCGTATATTTAAGAGCTATAATCTCTATATATACTTGTAAATTCTCAAATGGTCTCTTGATGTGTGGGCGCGAGTAACTATCATATAAAAATACAAGTGCAAGTGTAATCGGCTGAAAATGAGTGTGAATGGCAGAATCCAAAAGAATACCAATTTAAAATTATCGTTACTTTTCTCCATTCTCACTCGTTTCTTGCTGATTGATGGATCATAAAAGCCTTCGGCTCGGATCTTTTGCTACATACTTAGTTGAAAACTGCTTCGCTCTGCACGACAGTTAATTTTTCTTTTGATTGTCAAAGCTCTCTCGCTCACGCTCTCGCCGACTCTCTCTCTCGGTTTCTCTCGCCGAAAAAAGCTTTACATATTTCTGCGTGTATGTGTGTGTCTTTCTTCGCCTGTTTGCGTGAGGTACGTCACATGAATAACTACATACATACATACATGTGTCTGCATATGTGTGTCTACGCACATATGTATATGTTGGCATTTTTGTTTTTGTTTTGAATCATACTCAATTTTGAATGACGCCAAAGATCATGTAAATACAAACATACATACACAAATACATGTATATATTTACATATTCATATAGTATGTACATCAAACTTTATGTACGAATCAAACAATTTTATAGGGTGTGTCGTTCTTAGCTCTGTTGCTTTCAAGATTAAACTATGCCCGTTCCACACAGTACGAGCTGCAAAATTAAAAAAAAAAGAAAGAAAAAAATTGTCTGAGCGAAGCGCGCGCTAGAACTTATCCAATATACAATGCCGCTCGACCCAGCCAATGGTCGAAAGCTTGTTTTAGTATTAAGTTCCACTTCATTCGTGTGGTCACCGTCGCGTTCGCCGTTGTCGCCGTTGTCGCTGTTATTGTTCAACGCTCGCCAACGGTACTGTTGGTTGTTATCGACAAACAATAGTTGTTAGCAATGCACATTTATTCGATTATTTTTACTTCAGTGTCATTGCTGCTTTCACTAAGCGCTGCTTAATGAAAGAAGAAAACAAAAAACAAGAATAACAATAGTGTTCATGCTTCCACAATTAGATTTACGGTTTAATCCAAGTGCAAGTGTGCTGATAAGAATTTATTTTCTGTTTTGTCGTATGCTCACATTTTATAATTGCTTAATGAAAATTTTAAATTATTAATTACCAACATAAGTGTGTGTGTGTGTGTGAATGAATGCCTCTACATGTGTGTGTGTGTGTGTTATACTCATCTGCTTCCATATGCACATACATACATATATAAATATGTACATTGTTGAGTAATTTGTGTTAAATACGTATTTGTTTTGGCTTGATTGTTATTGTACTCTAGTCTGAGCAACAGAAGCAGAAGCAGAAGCTCTCAGCTCGCATCCGACTAAGCCAAATCAATTGCGAATGATAAGTTAATTTAATTATACGCTACTTACATATGCACATGAGTGTACACACGCATACACACACAAACCATACAAATTTAGTGTGCTGCAATACAAACAGTAAAACAAAAAAAGAACCGATAAAAATAAAGAAAATCATCACAAATTCCTACACACACACGAAGCACAGACAATGTGCATGTGTGTGCGTAACTTTGACTTTGTTTGTGTGTTTGAGTGAGTGCGACGCAAGCAACAAGCAGCAAGTGAAGCTTTAATACAATACAAACGAGCTAAACAGAAGAATAGCAACAGCAGCAACAGTATCAAGAGTGATTAAGTAAATGAGCGAAATAAGAGTGAAAAAGCAAAGAAGACGAAGAAGAAGAACAGCAGAGAAGAGAGGAGAAAAAAAAAACAAAACGTGCCGAGCTTTTTTAAAACTTGTGTTGTCACAAATGTGGGGCTTCATCGTCTCTGCTTCTATTTCGGTTTTCGTTGTCGTTGTCTCATTTATCTCTGTATTTCGGGCGTGCGCGAGCGCGACTAACGCGTTCCACCTTCATAAGTGTGTGGAATGCATTTATGAGTGTGTGCGTGCGTGTGGACCTTACAATTGTTCTTTAAGCTTAAAAGCTTTTTTGCCATACGTACATTCATAATTTATAATGTATAAAAGGTTTAAAATCAAATGCATGTGGATGTGTGAGTGTGCGTGTGTGTGTTAGAAATGCGATACTCGGCAAAAGATAAGACAACGCTGTGTAATTTTTGATAGAGCTCATCCTCATGTGAGTCCCAACAGAAATTGCAAACAAAATTAAGAAAACGCCTCTATAGGAAGGAAATACATGTAATGTGAAGACGCAAATTGAAATCTGTATAAAATGTGTATGCAAATTAAGGTCAGACCTTCAGATTAACTGGCTGAAACTGTCTTTAATATTCATTGGATCTAAAAATAAAATAATTTAAAAAAATAAAGCTGCTCTGCAAGATGGATAACAAAGCATCAGCTGGATTGTGAATTTGTTGCCGACTTTTGGCACCAATACAAATACAAATATACATGTATTGCAGCATACATACATACATACATACGTATAGTAGAGAATTAAATGATTGTTCAAATTCAATTTATTCAATTCGTTGTGCTATGTGTCGGAGAATTCGCGACGCGTTTGAATGTCTAAAATAAATACTACGAAAATCCAACTAAAATTTGGCAATTGCGAAAAAAGGGCAGCAACATGGGTCAGACATCGAGTCATAGGCAAAGCCTGACGTGCAGCCACAATCACAACAACAACAACAACAACAAGGATGAATCGAGTGCCATTGCCTCAGCTCAGTTTGCGAATCGACGGACATCGGCACGCAAGTCGAAATCGTCTTCGAAACACTATTCACCGTTACAAAAAGACGAGCTTTCAATATTACGCGACTCTTTGCTACGCAATGGCAGTATTATGCGCAAGAGCATGACCGATCCACAACGCCGCCCGGTCACCATAAGCGAGCTGACAACGAGCCAAGCTCAAGCTCAAGCTCAATCATCGAACGTCGGCTCTGAGGACTTGCTTGTGAGAGAGCGCAGAGAGAGCTTTCAGCTGCCCATTGAGTGCAGTGCAAAAGTGGAGGATGTGGCAACGGCATCGGCGCCACGCACTGAGAACCGCAATGAATTTTACATTGTCGGCGATGGGTATCACAAAACGGACTATTGCCATTATCGTACGGCCAATGGTAATTTCCACAAGCTACCATCGGATTCGTTTCACAAAATGTCGGAGGGTTGCTTTGTGCGCATGGCCGATGGCGTATTCCGTCGCCTCGAAGTACCAAAAGCTCAACAGATATCCCGACGCGCCTCCAAGCTGGACGACATCTCGGGCACTGAGAGCAATGAGAATGGCTTGGGCGGTGCCACCAGTGTCAAGAGACAGTTATTAAACTTTCTGAAGAGATCGAAGAGTCATACACCCGCAACGATTGCCAAGCTACAGAAGGACAAAGACGACGCTCGGCTGGAGCGAAAGCAACGTCTCTCGAATGCGATGCGTCAAAGGGCGCTGGAATTGAAGACATCGTCCTCAGCGACAGGTGCTAAACTCAACAATCCGAACAACAAAATCGTAGTCACTATGATTGAGAACGGAGGACTACCGATCGTGGCCACCAGCAAACCCGATCGACCCAAAAGCAAGGAGAGCGCAGCTGCTGCGGCTGATAAGGCGCGTACCTCAAGGGTATGTACTGAACCACGTGTAGGGTAGGGGGCTTAAAGATCGTAGAAAATAAAGGTCTATTTACCGTACATACTATTTGTATACCTTGAGCCCGCGCAAATATGTATAAAAACCTCTATTATATTGCTAAAGAAAGCATTTTCAATCCGTTTTTATCTTATATCTTTTATTATCTGATTATGGATGTCGTTGACAATTGAGTTTTGACCATGAATCTATCATATTTATATGGATTATCACTAATGTTAAGAATGGATGTGTTCGTGTGGGTTCGATATGTATGAATAAATGAGTTGATATCGAAAATTATATATTCTAAGTAATATTTAATTTCGAAATTCACCTACAAACATAATACTTTCTTTTGAGAACGTTTTCAAGTTTATTACATCGTCATGCTTATAAACTCTATTTAAAGAATATTCATTATTATATACTTCTTAATGAAGTGTAGTTTTCCTATTGCTGTAAAAGATAGGTGTGTATACATTACCCTCAGAGTAAGCTAGATAACGACAAACGTGGAGCTGGGGTCTGCTCCATTAAAAATAGTTTTATCTCTTAATTATTACTGTAAAATTTCTTTATGGCATGTCTAATCGCTGGTAATTTATATTATATGAAGATATCGAAGCGAACTGTTGAGCAGACAAACTGGAAACATTAGGAAATACCGATTTCATCTTATGTGAAAACATAAACCTCGGTATATCTATAACCAGTTAGTTTCTAATCTGAACTTGTTTCGAACTGCAAACGATTCTTGGTTTGGCCATGACAAATTTATTGCACTAGAGAGTTGTCAGACTTTAATGACTTGTGCAAAATTTTTCAGATCACTTGTGAACATTCAGTTGCATGTTGAACAATATACTATATATACTATTCTATATATGTACATACATCGAATTATAGGAAGCTATGTGCTTCCTTTTATTGATCATGGATCACAGATAATTGATTATGCATTATAGAGTCTAGATCATATATACTGGATTATAGAGTATAGATCATTACAATATAGAGTATAGATAATAGATCATACATTAATGCTCATATATCATAGAGATAAAGAGATCTTCGATTATGGATTTCTAAAACATTAGTTATATAATGTAGCCCATAGATGGTAAAAATGAGATCATAGATAATAGATTATTGAACATAGATCATAAATTTTATATCAGTAGAACATAGATCATAGATCATTGTAGAGTATAAATGCAAGATCACCGACTGTAAAACATATCAGAACAGAATCTAAACAATTATGTTCTATGTTTTGCATTTTATTTTATTTGTAGAATATAATTATATTCTATTTGTTATATTTTTATAAAGATTACATGCACTTGTTGATGCTTTGTTTATTATTACTTTGTTACATTTGAATAACAAATTTATTTATAGAATTGAATAAATTCTATAGTAGCTTTATTTCCGCAATAAATATAGACAGAATTTATTTATCATAATAAATTCATTTTTTTTTTTCAAACTGACCCCGTTTTAATGAACAGTGTATTACACTGAAATAAAATAAATAAATAAATTAAATGAAAATATTTAATTTATTAAAAGGAATACTTTTTTTTGGTTTGACTTAAAATGAAATATAATAGAAATATAATATAGTAAATATTTTTATATAAACTAGGTTTTTATATATATATATTTTTTATGTGTACTCAGCTTTCATTTTTCATTTCTTTTCTGTCTCTGGAAGAGTATTTAATATTCGATTTGAAGAGTAATTACTTGTTTATATGTTTGGTTTTTTTTCGATAAAAAACTTATCATTTCTGTGTTGTGCTGCCCACGTATCTGTGTTCGTGTTTTGTTATTGTTTTTTAAGTTTTGTATTTGTCTTAAGCAGTGGAAACATGTTGTGCCTCATCAGCGCCACGCATACTCTATTCAATATGTTTTTTGGATATTGTCATCGGTTATGGGCCTTATGTAACAAGTTTTATTAACAACCCTGAATTAACCGTGTTTTTCTTTTGATTATTACTTCTATTTTGTTTCAGATAATCCCAAAAAAAAAAAAAAAAGAAAATTATGAAATCCCGATTGCTCTCCATATCCAGCAATATATCACAAAATTAATATATATCTTTTTTTTTATTCGTAATAAAAATAGGGCTCATTTGAAAACTAAATATATATATGTATATACATATATTAAAGATAAGACTTGAAAAGATAATCAGCAATGTATCTAGAGATGATATTGTTGACAACTTGCCTTATAATAATAACCTCTATTTGACAGTCAAGTCTTATCGGAATACACACGCTACGGAAAGCCTTATTTCTTCTCTTTATAGAATAGTTTGTTAGTTCATGTTTTGTCTTATCCTGTTAATCCTGCTAAAGCAAAACGGAATTACTTAGTTTGACAGCATAAGAGTATATATTTTATACATTTATTTTGGTTAGAGGTCTCACATTGTATATTCTATGGGAAGTGAATATATATTTAGTATTTTTACATGACTAGTCAACCTTAGCCTTCCCATTTTTCCCAAGTCTAACATTTTTAATCTACTGCAAAACAACGAATCTTTTGAGGTATATTAGCTACAGAATCCGTTTGTCTCCAGCTCTCTCTCTCTCTCTCCCTCTTTCTTTTAATATCTATCTCTCTATTAATAACTATCTCTTTTTGTTTTGATATATATCTTTTTCTGTATCTCTCTCTCTTTCTTATCTCTCTTTCTGTCTCTCTCTCTCTCTCTCTCTCTCTCTCTCTCTGTCTCTTTTTCTCTCTTTCTGTTTCTCTCTCTTTTTTATCTTTCTATCAGAATCTCTCTCTTTTTTATCTTTCTATCAGAATCTCTCTCTCTCTCTCTCTCTCTCTCTCTCTCTCTCTAACTTAATGATTATTAAAAGATCTATATATTTAAATTAGCAAATATGTATAGATAAATAATTTCAAAGCCTTATTACCTTAACTCTATACACATATTTTCTAATTAATTCCCATCTTGAAAGCTTGATTAGTATTTATAGAGTATTCCGCCAAAGTACCAAATTTCGCACACAAACTTGTCTGACACTGTTTCTGTGTCAGGTAAGCTAACAGTTTTGTTGTTTCTCAGCGTTACGCTCAGGTGATATCAGTTTGTTCATGCACGCACACATGCTTACATGCATCCACACCAGCCTCACACTTACATAAGTATATAACCGTGCATATACCAGAGTTCTTATCTAAAGTGACGACTATAAGATACCACGGGCACGGCGCGCGATATGCATAATCGTGTACACAAATAACTGTGTTACTTCCCTCCATATCATCTTATATATAATTCTTGTTTATATATTTTGTAATTTAATCTACCCAGGGTATGAGAAACGCGGTGTCTATATCAACTTAAACTCTATATGATACACTTAAAAGCCAGACTGCTAATCAATAATTATTGATTTGTGTGGACTCTAATTTTAAACGTCTGTGGCTATTAAAGTGTCCGAAATTGGGTCGGAGATGGAGATGACTTCGTCTACCGCTTGCACAAAATTTCTATACATATTTTGAATGGTACAGGGTATAAAAATCAGCGCACTAAACGAGCTCTTCGTCAAGAATAGACAGATATGGTGGAATTGAAAACTGGTGTGTATATTTGTGTGCGTGTGTGTGTATTTGTGGGTGTATTTGTAACTGAGCATGTGTGTGTGTGTGCATTTTGAGTATTTCTTTTATTAGTGTTTGCGTGAGTGCGCGCGGAGCACACTAACACTAGTGAGAGAACCCCACTAATAAGCAATATTTGCTTGTGTGTGAGTGCGTGAGTGTAACTGTGTATCTCCATGTGTGTGTGTGTGTGTGAGTGTGTGTGTATTGAGGCCGACTTTTCTGTCTCTGACTCTGCTGTTGCTTGGCGTGTGTTGTTGCTGGTATTGATACTGGAAGTACTCGTACTCCAGTTGCTGCTGTTACTGTGGCTAAAGTGGCTGTTGGCTGTGTTAGCTGCTGAGCTGTCGCTGTCGCTGTAGCTGTAGCTGTAGCTGTCACTGCCTGTTGACTGTAGTTGACTGTTGGCTGACGGCGTTTACGTCAGAGTTACAAACTGTGCTTATTTAAGAAATCTAAAGCAGAGTGTATATATATATATATGTAATTGCATATATACGCATACTTATCTACTTATAATATAAATTCATACAACTGTGTGTTCTCTCCAATTGCACAGCGCGCACGATTGATAAGATCGCCGATAAAAATGAAAAACGAGCATTACAAACTTCAATATCTTCGAATTTCTAATAAAACAGCCAACGAAATGTTTGCTTTTCCATAAGTGAAAATTTTTTTTATTGTCTGAGAGTGGCTTATTTACTATGTTCTTGTGCTCCAGTGTCAGTGTATGTGGATGGAGAGACGTGTGGATGGATGTTTCTATGTGTGTGTGCGCGCGTTAAAGCTTTTTGCTCTTTCTCTCTCTCTCTCTCTCTCCGAGTAAGAACTGAACGAAAAAAGTGCGCTCGCACCAGTAACTATTAAATTTAAACAGATTTAACTACTGCGATTAAACTATTTACATACATTTATATGTATGTGTGAGTGTGTGTATGTGTGCATAAAATAAAACGAAAATTCCTAATGAATCATAAATAAAGAGAGCAAGACGAGAGCGCAACCAAACGTGACGCGGTCACAGAACGCAGACTGTGAGAGAGTTCCTCTTTAGTGAACTTGTGCAACAATCGTCTTGCTGAGCGTGAACGCGAACGTGAGCGTAAGCCGACATAGTCTTTAGCAAATACTAAATACACATACATACATACACATATGCATACATACAAGTACAAATGAACTTATATGCATTGCTGGCGATAGCAGTTACTTTTGCACAGGTGTATGTGAGCATAAGTGTGTGTGTTTGTGTGCTCTCTCACTCTCCATCTTCTACGCTCGCTCGCTCGCTCAATTTGTCGCTCTTTCTCGCACTCTGCTGCGTAGAAGTGAGTTTCTTTCAGTGTCACCAAACTCAGATTAGCTCTTGTCTATGAGTTGGCTTTTGTCGTAAATATTACGTTCGCTTTCGCACTCGCCATATGTGTAACTACATACACATCTATAAACAATCGTATATTAGTGTACGTGTGTGTGTGTGTGTGTGTCTTTTCGAGGTTTTAATGCGCAGCAACAGCGACTTGTTGAATTAAATATAAGTATGCTCAATGGCAAAGAGACAACGCCAACAAACAAAGTGCCGTTCATTCAATCTTTTGCGGCGAAAGCAAGAAGAGCTTGCAAGACCAAAAAAAAAAATATCGAAACACACACATGCACATTAAACAGCTTACACATACTAATACAGCTGCAATTGTATTGGTATTAGATCGACTCAAGAAAAACCGTTTAACTAGGAATTAAGTGAAAATCAAAGAGTAAATCCCAATTATATAACTAGAGAGAAACCATAAACAAAAAATATCAAAATTTAAGGAATGCTGATAAAACAGAATACAATATATATATTTAGATTTATATATTTTATAGTTAATCGTGTCTGGTTTGAAAGGAAATCTGTTAACTGATTGTGCATTGATTAGATGTAGTTCGAGTTGTTGTTTTAAAGGTGTTTAATCGACATTCACTGTTCGAAAAAGTTTCGCTACACTGAAAGTGCTTTCTCTTTGGCATTGTTAATAATAAAAGAATACAATTTAAGAAAATGTGATGCGGGTTTGAACTCAAAACTTTTAAGTGAACTTGACAAATAAATTTAGAAATATCGTTAATAAATAATAGATATCGATATAGATATAATGAAAGTTGAACATGAATGCATAAATATATATGTATTATATGTGTGTATTATATATATAATAAATATCATCAAACATTTTATTAATCAATGCAGAAAGTCTGACTAAACTTCTATGATAACAAAAAGCGTAGCTAACTTAAAGCAGTGCAAAGTGCAAAGCAAAAACAAGTGCGAAAAAATTAGTGATATTCTTAAAGAAAAATAAAATATATACAAATGGATCGTGGTGCACAACCGGAACCAACGTCATCCAAAATGGAGTCAACGGCGCCGGACCTAAATCGAGCAGACGCCTCTCGCAAGAGCGTGCGCCTCTATGCAGCACGCAAAGGCCTAGCGCCAGCGCCGCCCAAACTAGGGCTGGCCGCAAGCAGCAGCAGCAGCAGCAACAACAATAGTGAACATAAGAACAACAACAACAACAACAACAATAGCAGTGATAGCGATAACTTGCCCCAGCAGCACAGAAGGCAACAGTTTGCCAACAACAGCTCAGTGACTGCTAAGGAAATCGATCTCAGCGATGCGCAGCATGTGGACTACGATGCAGTCGTCGAACTGCGTCGGCCAGGTGATATAGCTGTGCCGCCGCCACGCGTTGCCGTCTCGGCAATACCAGCGCTTCACCTGCAGAGCCAGAGCCGGCCAAAGGTGGCGCCACGTGTTCATCAAATGTCCGCCGAGGATGATGTGGGCGTTGCCTTTGCACTGGGCTCAATTGAGAAGCACATACTCAATGTGGAGGAGAGCTTCAAGCAGCAGCAGCTCAGCGAGCAGCAGCAGCAGCAGCAGGAGCAGTCTCAGTCCTCCATGGACGTGGTCATACGCAAGCAGAGCAAGCGCTACGGCGAAACAGAGAATCTGCTGCGTCCGGGCATTAGCGATATGTCGTCCGAGAATGACTTTCAGTATCTGGGCGGACGGCGATCCCAGCTGGACGACAGCAACGAGCAGATGATGACCGAGTTTCAGCGCGGCAGCGACGGACGCAATTCAATTGGTGCCTATTCCAAGAACTCCTCGGGTGCGGTGAGCAGCCGCTCGGGTGGCCTGAAGGCCAAGCTTGCACGCACTGCCTCGGACACGAAGAACACGGACACGGTGCTAGCGATGCGTGCTAATCTGAAGCAGAAGGAGCATCAGCATCACCACGATGCCAAGCACCAGCAGCAGCAGCAGCAGCAGCAGCTGCAGCAGCCGCCTTGGCGACCGGCCACCAGTCAAGATCGTCAGGCTCCGACGCCAGCTGCCAGAACCTCGACGAGCAGAGGCAACAGCAGCTCGAGCGTGGTGGATGGAGGTTCGGCCTCCAAGCTGACGGCGACCACGATTTCAGCTAGCAAGCGACGGGAGGAGAACTTGCGTCAGTTCGAGGCGCTGCTGGCACAGAAATCGTCGCATCGTCATGGAGCAAGCGCAGCCAGTGGTAGCCATGCGACGGCGTCGTCAGCGGCATCGAAACGTCGCCCGGAACGTCCCATTGTGGCGCCCATACCGCCGTACAATTCTAGCCGCGCTGACACCGGTCCGCCGCCCGTCGAGCCGCGAGCCACCAGCTCCGGGCCAGGACACCATCGTACTCCAGCTACCAATGCAGCTGTCACACGTACCAATGTATACGGCAACAGTGTTGCTCAGGTAAACCAATCCGAAGCGCAGCTCAAATACATTTCCGAACATTTAAACTACTTTTGATACCTAGAGGGGGCGGGTCGATATCTCATAACTCTATTGAAAGATCCCAAATGCAAATCGAATATGAAACTAATTTGTGTCTTGTTCTGTCTCTTTTTGCAGGGATCCCCGAATCTGCAGATGCGAAGCAGTGCCCCTATGCGATGGCGTGCCACTGAGGAGCATATCGGGAAATACAAGCTCATCAAGACGATCGGAAAGGGAAACTTTGCCAAAGTCAAACTAGCAAAGCATCTGCCCACTGGAAAGGAAGTAGCAATAAAAATAATTGACAAAACCCAACTGAATCCTGGGTCACTTCAGAAACTTTTTAGAGAGGTTAGTAATATAGAAATCCATAGATCTATATATATATTGATTGATGATTGATTATATATTATATATATACAGGTTAGGATAATGAAAATGCTTGATCACCCCAACATAGTGAAACTTTTTCAAGTTATCGAAACGGAAAAGACGCTGTATCTCATCATGGAGTATGCATCAGGTGGCGAGGTCTTTGACTATTTGGTACTACATGGGCGCATGAAGGAGAAGGAGGCGCGTGTTAAGTTTCGTCAAATTGTATCGGCTGTGCAATACTGTCATCAGAAGAGAATAATACACAGGTGTGTAATCGATAAATGTAATCGATAACATGTATTCTTAAGACAGGAGTCCCAAATTTATAAAAATATGAATTTCGAATTCTATATGTTCTATATTATCATAGGCAGACTTGCATTTTTTGCTAATTGATCTATTAAATTTATGAATCAGTCGTTTTCCGATATTTCCGTCTCGGAAACTAGGGAAGAACTCTATTAAACTTATATGAATCATACTCTTTACTCAGCAAACATTGCGATTAGTTCAAGTGTGTCAAACATATCTAACTATATCTTATCTATCAACTTTATCGACTATTATATTATGTGTCTGATTTATTTACTTCTCTTGACAGGGACTTAAAAGCTGAGAACTTATTATTAGACAGCGAGTTGAATATAAAAATAGCTGATTTTGGATTTTCGAACGAGTTTACGCCCGGTTCAAAGTTGGATACATTTTGCGGCAGCCCACCCTATGCAGCGCCCGAGCTCTTCCAGGGTAAAAAATATGATGGACCTGAGGTGGATGTTTGGTCGTTGGGCGTTATATTGTATACGTTAGTGAGCGGATCCCTGCCTTTCGACGGTTCCACTTTGAGGGAGCTACGCGAACGTGTACTCAGAGGCAAATATAGGTAATATACAGACACACATAAAGATATACAGATATATATAAATATGTATTTCTCTGTTCTTTAGAATTCCGTTCTATATGTCAACTGATTGCGAAAATTTGCTGCGCAAGTTTCTAGTACTGAATCCTGCTAAACGTGCTAGTCTTGAAACAATCATGGGCGACAAGTGGATGAATATGGGGTTTGAAGACGACGAGCTCAAGCCATACATAGAGCCAAAACAAGATTTAGCCGATCCCAAGCGGATAGGTAAGACGGGTACTGTATACGAAATTCATTACTAATACTATTAACGAATTGTGTGTCAAAAGTTTTGCCTGTTGATTATTTTTGTATTTTATTACAATCGATGTTTATCGATATATATATATATCGTACTATTGTGATGTGAAATAGTATTATTCAATTTGAATATTTATAATTTTATTTTGTACTCTTTACATACATATACCTATATATACAAAGTGTAATATTCCCCGTTTGTATACCTTATTGTTTCAATTATAATTGTTTTTATTTAATTTTTGCTGTTGCTAGTTTGCTGCATACATAAATACGTACATATTTGCTTAAAAATTCTCATACAGCTGCGGGGGTACAAACCGGAGTAAAACTGTCAGCATCGGCGTCGGCATCGGCATCAGCATCAGCATCGATCCGACGCAGTGCCTTTGACTTGATGCTAATGATGATCTTTCTAATCGGCGAATGGAAGGTGCCACACCAAAATGTATGCAATCCCTTGTGGAGAAACGTTATTTTGGAATGGCAATCATCGTTAAATAAATAAAAACTCTTTGTTTCTCTATCTCTTACAACCTCTTTATTTTTTGCTTCAAAAATATCAAGATCTGCCGGGAGAAGAAATGAGTCAAATTTCTAAAACTCTATATATATATATATAAATTATTCTATATATATTTTATCAACAATTATTTCTAAATATTTAATCAGGGTTTCACATATTCGAAACTTTTCAACACATATCTCCGGTTTGCGTCCGTAAATTCGAAACAATAATAATAATTAATATGTACCTATGTATGATGATAAAGTTAAAGATATATATATTTTGTTGTTATTTCAATAAATGCATGGCAATGTTGTAAACTTTCGTTATAATGTGATTAAACAAACTAAAAAAACAAGAATATCTAAATCTGTAACTCTGCGAAAACTATAACCAAAGGCTTCTATAGAGCACACAATTCTGGCTGTACTCGAACAGTTCGCGAGAACTGTTCAAGCTAAAATATTATGTAATTGTAATGAATTTGCATGTAATGTATACCTATCGATATTTGTATTAATCCAGCTAAATCGTACTTACGTCTATAACTGAAGAATACAATTATATTAAATACCTTGCCAAACTTTCTTTTGACAAATGTACAGAAGCTCTAGTCGCAATGGGCTACAATCGACAAGAAATCGAAGCGTCGCTGGCTCAGGTGCGTTATGATGACGTGTTCGCCACGTATTTGTTACTGGGTCGCAAGAGCACTGATGTAAGTGTGAGGCGGTTGTCTTTCTATTTCGAAATACCCTGGAATTATATATATGTTTCGTTTGCTCTCTGCATGCATCCGTTCGTTCGTTTAGCCTGAAAGTGACGGGTCACGATCCGGATCATCGCTCTCACTGCGCAACATCTCGGGCACGGAGGCCGGGGCCAATGCGGGCAATGCGATCGTGCAAAGTCCCACACATCGTGGCGTACACAGAAGTATATCGGCGTCGAGTACCAAGCCAAGTCGTCGAGCTTCGTCCGGTGCGGAAACGTTACGTAAGTCCCATAACGGGGCTGCAATATGTTGTGAACAATAACGAATAACATCTATTTCAAATTTCCCAAAAAACCAGGTGTTGGACCCACAAATGCCACAACAACCGTTACGGCTGCTGCAATAGGCGTGGCGCCTGTCAACCCAAGCAATAACTATAATGCTGTTGGATCAGCCGCCGATCGTGCATCAGTGTAAGTGTAGCTTTAGTCTGATATATTCTAAATTATTCAGATTTAACAATTTGTATGAAGAGTTAGAAAGTAGAGTATAAGAAATATTCAAGATTGGAGTCTGGGTATTTTCTAGTCAGGCATTGCCGACTGGAGCGCACTTATTTCTTAGATACAGCTTAATGTATCATCTATATAAACTGTTAAATAGTTATACGACTTTGTATATATGTATATAAATTTCTCTTGTCATATCATCAGTCTGTCGGACGTGTTAAGTCTTTTGCTAGACAAGTCTAAAGCTGTCTAGATATATATTGATACAAATTCTTAGCATATTCAGCTATTGAATCATGTGCTAACTGTCTCAGTCTCATACTAAGTAAATATTAATTAAGATAAAGTGTGAATGTAAATAATATTTTATATATATGAAACATTTCACATATTTGCTGAATAATTTATCATTTCCCTCTTTACAGTGGTAGCAATTTTAAGCGTCAAAATACCATAGACTCAGCAACAATTAAGGAGAATACGGCACGGCTCGCCGCACAGAATCAGAGGCCAGCGTCTGCCACACAGAAGATGCTAACCACAACAGATACATGTAACGATTGCAATTGGCCTTTAACTGCTCTCTCTCTCTCTCTGGCAATCTTTTAATCTATTTTATCTGTTTTATTTTCCAGCGCTGAACAGTCCAGCTAAGCCGCGCACGACTGCGAAGTACGATCCCACTAATGGCAATCGCACAGTGAGCGGTACGAGTGGCATTATACCACGACGCTCGACCACACTCTATGAAAAGACTTCATCGACGGAGAAAACCAATGTTATTCCTGCAGAGACAAAGTACGTGAATGTGGTAATTGTAACGGCAATGATAGTACCGTTACTCTTCCTCTTGTTGGCACACCAATAATTGATTATGATTATCGATTATCATTTGCCTAATTTCCAATTATGCATTAGTTATTTGATATTGTTATTGTTATTGTTATTGTTACTTTCAACTGACATTCGTTGGTCGACTCTCAGAACTTTTTAGTTGGACAGCCAGACAGACAGTTAGTGCCTCTCGCTCGCTAGTTTTATCAATTATCATCAGTATATATATATATCTCTATATAAATCTATCTATGTTTCTTCTCAGTTTGCACATATTTATGGTTAGTTTGACAAGTATATAAACAGATAATGTTATGTTGTGTATAGAGCATATGTACATATCTAGATTATCAGTATATGTTACTATATATATATATCTCTATATACATATATATATTTCCAGCGCACAATTCAGTTTTTCCTTTTATTTCTAAGTTGCAAAATCAAAAATCAATTCTTATCTTTTGTTCATATATAACTATATATATATATATATATGTAACTATATATTTTCGTATATAGAGGTGTGTGGGTTATGTTTTTTTCGAAATATATATGTTTAGTTTTAAAAGACAAAATTTAAGCTCAATCCATTGCAACTCGAATGACAATGACTACAACATATTTACAACTTTTGCCAATTTTTCGACTAAACATATATGTATAAACGTAACCAGCAGTGGATCTGCAGCTACCGCTGGAAAGGGTCACACAAAAAGCGCCTCTATTTCAAGCCCTAGGCCATCCACTGATGGATGCATATCAGTATCAATTGACCCACTTGGATCGAGGTATACACTTGCATCATACATTAGCAAAAAAACAAAATCAAAATTTAATCCAATTTTCACAACAAATTTTTAATTCTTATTAATTTTACAAAACATTTAATTTATGCTCTTCTAAAACTAAATTGGCCGCTTTTTTGGTTGAAATATTTTATGATTTGAGTTAAAATATTGCAAAGGTTTTACATTTCTTAAATAGCAGAACAAATTTGATTCATTTTTGAAATCTCAAACACACTTTTGATATACATATATGGAAAGCAGGTGTAATTAGAAGAGTTAGTTAATTGGGATTTGGGATTCGACCAGTGTGACCGTAGCTCTGTCCGACAGTCGAAATGTTTTTTCAACCTTGTCGTAGAACACTTTTATTTGTATTTTATTTTCTGTGTTCGTCCCAAACTCAAAAACTCACAAACTTAAAGATCCTTAGCTTTTCGTTAATTAGTTTTGACATTTGTCGTGCAGCTGGATTGTTGCATGTTTGCCTGCCTATGCATTCATTTAAGTGTGTGTAGTCCTTGATTTGAATACATTTATACACTCGAATAGGTTTGGAATGTTTTGAAACTGTTGAAAGTGGGTTATAGTTATATAATATATAAGGCAGTTATAGTGGAGCTATCCAGGAGTTTCAGAGAGGAGCTGAACATATTTATTTGACACGTAAACTTAGTTTCTACAAATACTCTGAAATAACAAAGACTTTTAACTGATCCAAAACTGATTTAACTTAAAAATAGTGTAAAGCTAAGTCAGTTTATGAAGGAGGCATAGGATAATCACACCTAAACCTAAAAATAGTTATAGTGTGACCATACGAAAGCTAGGTCTATAAATCAATTTATATACCCATGTTTGTCAGATAAACAAATAAGTAAGTCATCTATTCAAATTAGGTAGGGTATACCTATAAATGCCGCAGACTAAAACATGTTCTTACTATATACATAAATATCAACTAATTGCATAGGTATATATATGATTGCCGATCTATTCCATTATTTGGAGAACTTATTTTTAATATTCCTTTACAACAGACGTTAGAATTTGATAGAAATTCTTCTCTTCTTACAGTTTCGTTTCATATAGAACTGCTTTACAGATCCAGTAATCCATAGAAATTTTGTTCTTTATTTATCTCTAATATGAATATTACAATATTCATTTGGCCTTCTCGTATAGTCTGCTTTTGTTTGTTTACAGTTTGTTATCATATACTACATTCGTTTAGCTACAGATTTGTTGCGTTCTTTACTAATCCCAATTGAATTGCGAAAACGAAAATAATGTAGAAATGTGTTCGGTTTACCTTGTTTATCTCTTTTATTATAACACTCTAACAAATTTGATCCATTAAATAATGTAAATTTCTTATCTTTTCATGTTTTATACAATTTTGAACAATAACTGTTTATAAACCAATTGTCTAATTTTGATAACTACCACACTACTACTACTACATACATCCAATCTTTGTGGCGATCAATCGAACAAAACTCTACAACAATCTCCTTCGTATTATCGGTGTTCGTAAAAACTTTTATCTTTCACAAATGCAAATTCAAATCCTGTTAAAAATGTGATTTTGAACTCGAATTGTCGATTCAAATAAAACATAAAAATTAATCTTTGGATTCGTAACCCCCGAACCGATTCGATCCGATCCGATCCGATTCGATCCGATTCGAACCGAACAAACTTTGGTGAGTGAAATTGCAAAACAAAAATATATTTTAAGCGAGACAACTATATAAGTATACTAAATAATTTAGCGTAATTCCTTTTTTAATTGCTTTACACATACTATTGTGGCATGCGCGGTATTAAGTCCAATTACTATATATATTCTTCTTCTATTTGTTTTTGTTATACTTAAACCTAAATGAGAGTATGTCTGTTAATGCGCTGAAACAAACTTAATATGAATGTATTTATGTGTCTGCATACCATTTGCTGATGACAATGATGTAGGTAGTTGCTCCTAACGAGATTTTTGCTACTCACATAGACAACATAGATCACGTAAATTCTTCTTCATTGTGCATGACTGAGGCTCCAGTTCCCGAGTAACTTCACTTCCGACAACAATTTGTACTCATTGGTAGATCGAAAAGTACTATTTATCTATATATATCTATATATACCCATAAGTTGATGTTGTAAATTCTTTGTGCAAGAATCATCGATCGTGTCTATTTCTCCTTCCACATCTCTGTGTATCTATCTAACTACCTATCTAATCTTTTTTATATTTTTACTACATCTTTTAGTGGATCTCTTGAAAACATGCTTAAATACTAAGTAATACAGAAGACAAACTAATAATAACTTATATGTTCACTAGGCCCAGCTCTACTGTAGCTGCTATGTATGAATATTAATCAAAGTTAGGTTTAATTAACTATAATAAAAACAAATTAATGGTATATGGTTTTCAACTAGTCGTGTCCATATATATATATATATACTTTGCTTATTGCTTAACGCTTAGTTCCATCCATTATGTCAATTTTCAAAACTTGAACGTTTTATCGAGTACATCTCATACATATATATCATCCATTTAAGGACTGTTTTCAGACTTTACACAAGATATATCCACTCAAAAAATGACTTTGTTTGAACTCTTTTTGCTATCAGTTTCCATCATTAATTCAAATACTTGCTTTAACAAACTCTATTACATAGTCAATTTTTATATACTTAATTTCTATTTATAAGAACGTAATTTTAAGAGCTCGTTTTTTCTTTTTGAAAAAATTACATGATTGATTTTTTTTTTTTAATCTTTTTCTTTTCATTTTGTTTGTGTGTCTACCAACATGATTACAAAAATAAACCCAAAATATAAACAATCATAAACCGTTACCGAAAACCCGTTGCCAAACCATCACATTAATCAAAATATATATATATATCAACTGCTTGATTCGCGCTTGATTATCGTCTGTATACATATTTTGTCATTGCGCCAAATTGAAAATACAAATTCAAATTACAATCGATAACAACAACAACAAAAACGATGAAACAATGAAACGATGATACACTATTGAATACGTGCCCATCACTATGGATTGGATAATAATCGAAATTGAAATTATAATCGAATTCATACGCTGATTTGATGATGACCAACACACACACACACATACACACATTCTCCCATTTCACACACACACAAAACGAATTCGAATTTGCCTGTCAATAATAACCGGTCAAAACACACATTGCACAAAATATCAAATGATAAAACTATAAACTGATATATATATACATATATATAAAAAATACATTCGTTTTCTGATATATGCAATTCATTGGACTATATATAACAACGAACTGACTGAATGATTCGATCGATATCCATTCATACGTATGTGTGTGCATACATGTATTGTACTTGTACATATATATATATATATACATGATATTCTATATATATATATATATATATATAGTCTGTTCGATCGACTTAGAATGGCATCGGCTGTTAAATCAAGCAGACACTTTCCAAGGAATGTTCCATCACGTTCAACCTTTCACTCTGGTGAGTTTTTCTGTTTTAATTATTTTTATTAGTTTTAGTAAAACTTAACTTAATTTTACTCACAATTTTACTAAAAACAAACATTTTATATAGACTAAATTAAATAATAATATCGAATTATCAAACTATCGAATTTTGTTAAGTTTCTAATTTCATTATTGATTTGATTTTTTTCTCTTTTCATTAAATCATAAAAAGAAAAAGAAAAATGTAAATTTCATTAGCACATAAAATAAATAAAATTTGTAAATTTAAGACTTAATTATACGAATGCTCCATTAATATTATTATGATCAATATATATATATATATATTAATATTATAATAATCGTTATTATTATTATTGTATGCGATTTTGTGCCTTGTTGTTGTCTTATGCATCCGTCCAACATTGCTTTTCATCTTTTAGTGGATTGCTTTTCCCTAATTTTATGTTCGTTTGGATCATGCACGATTGTCTAAATCGAAGAAGATGCATTGTTATATAAAACATAATCATGATATGATAATTGCACGTAGGTGCTTCAAGCAAACAAATATCTATAGTTCTATAGTTCTATAGTTCTTATATACTAGCAGTTATCGATAAATATATCGTTTTAAATAATTATCTTAATTTAAATATTATTGTTATATAAGGGACTGTTGCAATCGGGCGTAACCGAGTGCGTAATACTCGTTCACAATTGGAAAGTATAATTGGAGTTATTAGAAAATCTATATAATTTGTTGATTCATCTACAAAATGTGGAAGATATTTGATCATAAATTGCATATAATAATTTCAATAATTTTAAAACTTTAAAATAAATATAATATATGGTTTTTGTGAACGAGTAAAAGATTCTCTAATGTTTTCTGGATTAAAAATGAGATCTGACGATAAAGTTTCATAAATATATACAACAAAAGATAGAATATATGTATATATATTTATTTTTTTATATTTTAAGTTATTTATTTTATAGATTAAAGACATAAATAAAGAGTATACCAGGATAGTAAACCCAATTACTCATAAAGAATGGCAACTTAATAATTTATAAATCAAACACATTCAGTTAAGATATTAACAATAGACAATTATTCATATATATATATAAATAATTTAAATTTTCTTGTAATAGTTACCTAAATATATATTTATATAAATATTCTTTTCAATCTAGAACTAATTTAATAATAATAATATTTTTGTAGTTCTGTGTGTTTCTAGTAAGCTTAGCCAGTGTTTATTCATGCTATTCGATCTATAATTTATCACTAATGATGCGATATTTATTTTTGTAGGTCAAACCAGGGCAAGAAACAACACGGCGCTGGAATATTCCGGTACAAGTGGAGCCTCCGGTGATTCGCCCCATCCGGGTCGCATGAGCTTCTTTTCGAAACTTTCCTCCCGTTTTAGCAAACGGTAAGTGTGCCCCGGCATATCACATCGATTTCGTTTTATTTGATTTTGTTTTTTATTTTTTGTTGTTATTTCTTCTCTAAATATTACAAGAAAAGCAAATGCAGTTAAAAAGAATTTTTAAATTTAAACAATTTTTAATTTTTCACATTTTTTTTTGTATTTAAAATGTTTTTTTTTTTTTTATAAATTTCTTTTTGGGTTTATAAATATATAATTTTGTTGTTTCATGTTTCATTCTTGCATATTTGCACATACACATATATGTACATATGTATGTGTTTATGTTTTGTACCATATCCGTTCTATTTTTTATTTTTTATTTTTTTTTTTCAATAAATTCAAAATTTTAGGGAAGACCCTAGAAACTAAGTTAATTGAAATGTAAAACGAAAAGTCGCTTAAAGTCTTCAAATATTTAATTAGTTACAAAATTAAGTAAACAAAAATACATATATTATATAATTAAAAATAAATAATATTTAAATGATTTTATTATATTTGAAAAATTGTAAACGAAATTATAAATCCGAATAAAATGTTAATAAACTTAAAAACATATATGAATTTTGTGGCTAATTAAATTATTTTAAAAATTAGTTGAAATTATTTATTAAATGGAGAACATTTTCGAATCTTTCCAAAGTAAGAAAGCTGAACAGAAATTTGTTTTTATATAGTAAACAAGAAGACAAAACTCGTTACGGAAATAAAAAGGAATACCCCTATTATACTATGAAATATCTTAATGCTAAAAATGCACTAAAAATAGCTTTAAAAATTAATAATATAAAATTATATAAAAAATATAGTATTTCTAAAAATTAAAAAGAAATTTTAAATTTTAAATTTTAATATAAAAAAAATTTATTTTTTAAATTAAAAAAAAAAAAAAATTTAAAGACAGAAATAGATATTATAGTTTTTTGTAGTTTAAAAAATTAATAATATAAAATTATATAAAAAATATTGTTTTTCTAAAAATTAAAAAGAAATTTTAAATTTTAAATTTTAATAAAAAAAAAAATTTATTTTTTAAATTAAACAAAATTTTAAAGAGAGAAATAGATATTATAGTTTTTTGTACTTTTCTTGATGTTATTATATAATTCCTAGCTGAAATTTGTTAAATAACTTGATATACTTTTTTTTTTTATATATTTAGATAGTTTTAGTAGTATTTTTTATTGGTCGTTCATCAGATTTAAATTCCAATTTAATAATTTAAAAAAAAAAAAAAACACATTTTTGGATTCTTGTTTACTACAATTTTTGTGCAGTGTATATGAATAAAAATTTATGAAGTAATTTTTTATTAACAAAAAAAAATTATAAATAAATTTGAATTGGGTTTGAATTGGGATCTAAAACGTGTCTATAAAGCTTTCATTCCATAGAGTTAACATTTGATATCGAGGGCAAATGCTTCGCATTTTTATTTATTTATTTTTTGTGTTTTGCATGTTTTTAAATTGGATTTCCAAATTTTAAATGTAGTTCAAATATATTTTTAAGAGACATTATTTTTGATTGCATGGCAGAGTGTTTTAATTTTTTATTTTTAATCAAATTAATTATTAAAATTTTGATTTAATTGTAATTTGATTTTTTGAAATTTGTTTTTCATTTGTTTTCTTTTTTTTATTCTAATTCATTGAAACTAACAAAATGTTTAAAAATAAATATGAGCAAGTATATTAATATCATAAACCAAAAAAATACATATGGATTATGTACACACACACACCCACACACACACACACAGGGGTAATTGGTTAAGAATGAATTCGATTATCTAAAATAAATAAATAAGTTATTAAATATATGAATACAAAATAAACGAAAAATGAATAAACTTCGGTTGATTTGAGATGCCTTTTAGACTGTTTTTTGATTTTGATCAAACTCAATTCGCGGATACAAAACAAATACAAAACTTCGCATACATACATATGTAACTATATAGATAGACATATATATATATATACACAGATCGGAATGAACAGCACTGAGAGATCTGTTTTTCGTTCGATTTGAGATATATTCAATCGCTCTGTCGCGCGCTCTCCGTCACTCTTTTACTTTCTATTTATTGTTATGTGCATAAGCAGGGTATTAAGTCTTCTGTATGTCCTTCACATTTACTTCTTCTTCTTCTTCTTCTTATTCTTTATTTATCTTCCCATGTTTGTGTATATATGTACATTATCATGCCACTAATTAGGAGCCTTCAAAAATGTTTATTGTCTGATTTTTTCTTCATTTTCAAATAAAATTTTTTTTTTCAAAAATTTGATTTAAATTAAAAATTAAATTGCGTTTACTTTTCTTTTTCCAAATATATCAATGAAGAGAAAAGAACAAACAAAAGAAAACAAATGAATAAACAAATAAAAAAAAAATGTTTTATTTTCTATATATATATTTTGTTTTGGTTTTTAACATTTTTTTCCGTTTTTGATCTTTTTGATTTCATTTCTCGTATTTGTTTTCTTCTACTTCTTCTTTTTCTTGTGTTTTTTTTTTTTCACCCATTATTAATATTTTTTCCAGCCGTGAATAATTTGTTTAAAATTTTTTCTTTAATTTTAGGCCAAACCAGTAATTAACAAACAAAAACAAGCATTAACTACTTCTTGTTAATAGTTCTAAACAAACTGAAAACAAACAGAAACAAACGATTCCCCTAAAGTAAACGCTCGTGACGGAGAGATAACAGAGAGAGAGAGAGAGAGAGAGATAACAGAGAGAGAGAAAGAGAGAGAGACAGAGAGACAGATAACAGAGAGACAGAGAGAAAGAAACAGTTATGATCGATGCAAATCGAAACAGATAATCAGAGATCAGAGATCGGTTTTGATTCCTTCCGATTCGATAAGCCCCTCCTCCAAAAGAACATCGACAACGTTGAGTTCCGTTACCGTTACCGTTACCGTTTACCGTTTACCGTTAATAGAAATTCACAAAAAAATAAGCAAAAACAAAACGTCTATGTTTTAATACAAAATTATTAACTAATTATACTTACACATTTATATTAATTAAAAAAATACATATATATATATATTTAAAGTAAACATAAAGAAAAAGCAAAACAAACGGAAAACTTTTTCTTTGTTTGTAAATTAAATTTAATTTTAATTTTGATTTGATTTGATATATAAAAATAAAAAATAAATTTCAAATCATTTATGAAATTATTAAACGAAAAACAGAACTGTTGCTGCGTCTTCTTCTTTTTCTTCTTCTTTTTTTTTTTTTTGCTAAATTAAAAAAAGGAAAGAGAAAAGAAAAGAAAAGAAAAATTATTATTAATATTAAATGCGAAACGCAATATTTTAATTATAGATATATAAACAACTATATGTGTGTGTGTGTATATATACATATATAAGAAATCAAATGGAAATTATATAAATATATACACACACACATATATATATATATAATATATAGACACCAAAAGCAGCTGCGAGTTATGAAAATAAAATTAAAAATAAATTAAAATTACAGAATGAAATTGATTGAACATTTTTTGTATATGTAGTCTATCCATGTATGTATGTATGTATGAAGGTATATGTATTTATAAACTGTTTCCGAGTACCATATACAATCACCGATCGATAAAGCGAAATAAAGTTTGATAAAAAATAAATATTAAAAAAAAAAAAACAAAAACAAAAACTGATTATTATGAATTGAAGCTGGAAGTCTAAGCGCATCAAAGCAAGCGTCTTTTAGTCGTTTAAGATTAAATGATTAAATAAGTTATATATATAAATAAATTGAAGATTGAAATGTATTTAAATATGTGCATGTGTGAACATTTTATTTGTACAGCTGATTATTAACTGTAAATCGTGTTACCTTCAGGTTGCACCTTCAGTGCTCCGAGTAGTTAATATACATTAAGTTTCAAAGAAGTAAAGAAAATCGTCAACAACAACAACAACAACAATAACATAATATATATAATAATATAAATAAATTTAATTAATTAGCAATAAATTATGTGGATTAAAATTTGTTAAAGAAAGCAAAAAGTATTTAAACTTCAACTCAAATTGTCATTTTTATTTCTTCATTCCCAACCCAACATCATCATCATCATCTCAATATCATCCCGAACATATTAATCAAACAGGTATATTTTCATATTGTTTTTTGATTTAATATATATATATTAAGATTTTCTGTTCAGATTTAAGATTTATGATATACTTCTGTTTTGAGTTCAAATTGTTAGAAGTTCTATTTATATATTATCGAGTGTTTCGATTGGGTTTTATTTTTAGAAATATGCATTTCAAGTTTAGAATATGTCAATTAAATATAAAGTTTAAGGATTTGAGTATATTGGGTTATTATAGTCTAAAGACAATATAATCTATGGCGACTACCGAGTATATAGAGTATATAAACTCTATAGAAACTTAGGAGTGTATAGTTATTATAGATTATCTCTTCTAAGTTGTAGAATATATAGAGTACTCGGGAAAGAGTATATTGAGACTAAACAGATTGTTATATTAGTATATGTAGAAGTACTCTATAAATAGTATACAGCGTACTCTACTCTATAAATAGTATATATATATATATATAAGGAGTATTAATGCGTAGTTTCAATAGAGTATATGGAGTCTAAAGACAGTACACAGACTCTATAGACTATACGGAGACTATAGATTCTATAGGATGTATAGAGAACTCTGTACTTAGTGTACAGATTATCTAAGAAGTATTTCTTGTTCAATAGAATATATAGGGTTTATGGAGTCTAAAGACTATAGACTTTCTTGTTCCACTCAGTTCAATAGAATATATAGGGTCTCTTGAGTCTAAAGACTATAGACGATGTAGAACATATGGAGAATATAGAGTAAATATGAAGATATAGAAGATCTCTTGACCTTATCTGATCTTATCTTAGCTTAAAGATCGCATTATGTTCTCTACATTTAAGAAAATAGAGTGATCTATATATATATTTATATACACAAATTTTAGTTGATTCAACTAGCTGGAAGTTCTATTTGAGACTTATTTAATTTAAAGGTTTCTATAACAAGTGAAGCTTAATTTGTTTTTCAATTTTCAAGAAATTAAGTTTTAAGAAACTGTAAATTAATAATGTATATAATATCATGTGATATATCATTTATTTGTTGAACTCGTTTAGAATTAGAAATGTTAGAAAAATAATAAAAATAATAAAAAATATAGAAAAATATAAATATAGAAATATAAGTTAAGTATAATTAGATAAAAATAAGTTGAGCTTTGAGCCTCGCTGGTTAAGCAATATAAAGTTTAAGTTCCAATTTAAGCGCAATTTTAGTCATATGACTATATGATTTATTGAATGAATCAATTAACTTTTAGTACGTCTACAACGGAAGAGGCGGCCAAGCCCAGAGTTTTGCGTTTCACGTGGTCTATGAAGACGACATCTCCACTGATGCCCGATCAAATCATGCAGAAGATAAGGGAAGTTCTTGATCAAAACAACTGCGACTATGAGCAGCGCGAAAGGTGAGACAAGCATGAATAGATATAGACATACATATATAATATAATGATATATATAATTTTCTATTCTTGGACAGATTTGTACTCTGGTGTGTGCATGGCGATCCCAATACCGATTCTCTGGTTCAGTGGGAAATCGAAGTTTGCAAATTGCCGCGACTCTCGCTGAATGGCGTTCGCTTTAAGCGTATTTCTGGTCAGCGAAAAGCATGCAATTCTTTATAGAATGTTAATTTATTAATTGTTTTTATTGCACGCTCTGCGCAGGTACTAGCATTGGCTTCAAAAACATTGCGTCTCGCATTGCTTTTGATCTCCGTCTGTGACTTGACAAAACGACGAACGAAAGCTGCTGCACAGCCACCACCAGCACCACCGATGGCAGCGATACGAAAACCACCTCCACTGCCAATCATCAAATGGCTGACAAATCGTTGCTGCGTCGATCGTTTAGTCAACAACAAAGATCAAACCGATTCAAGAATCGGAATCGCCCGAAGAAGAAGAGCTCAGGCGGGGGCGGAGGGTTGCTGTTGTCGGCTTTCCAAGTTTACTTGCCCTTCCGCTCCAAGGAGGAGGAGCATACGAAATCACAAATCAAATTTGATGCGTTTCGCTCAGTCGATAACGAAGATGCGAGTGAGGAGGGGCGCCAGCCCGAGTCAATGCCCAGTAACTATATGGAATCTCAAGACAAAGACAACAAAACGGCCGTTGAAGGTGGTGACTATATGGCAATGGCTGGTGGCAGCAGCGGCAGCGGCAGCAAAGGAAATCGATTCAAAAGAAACATCAAGAATACTAGAAGTCTAATTGTGCGCAAATTCACATCAAACAACTCCAACTCCAACTCCACAGAGAAGAAACCAAGCGAGACTAACAACAAAACCAGCACATCAAAGCACTCAAATGAGATGGCAGAGCAGCATGCAAATGCGAATGTTATGGATAACGATAAACCAAACACCAAACAGAAAAAAGTAGCTATGTTACGCACCACAACTCTCTAAATAATAATAATAATAATATTATAAAAGAAAAACATGCATAAAAACACATAAAAATTAGAAAGAACTGGGCGCTGCCTATCTATCTCTCTCTTTCTATATATATATATATATATATATATATATATATTTATATATATATATATATATATAATATATGTATTTGGCTCCAATCATAGTATGAACACTTTTAGCATAGAATCTCAAAAGTAAAAATTAATGTTTCATTGAACTATCGCATATTTGAATATCTTAAAGCAAACAGCAGACAAAATTGTAATCACAACTTAAGTACATAAGCACCAACAACAACAACAACAACAACAACAGCAGCAACAACAACAACAACAAGCATAAACGCATCCCCCCATATATGAAGCTAATGTCTCATATGTAAACACACTTATTATTATATATATATGTATTGGATATTGATATCGTTAATTGCTAGAAAGCGTAGGTGAGAGCCACACCGTTTTAATTCAATAAAAGATATATATAAATATAAAAGTATATGAAATGAACGAAGCATTTTCTTACATCAAAGAGGCAAACACACACAATTTTGTTAATATTTAAATTTAAGTACGATTTTATTCATATTTCATTCTGTTTGTCCAAATTTATTAAATTTTGTTGGTTTTTGCATGAGCGTCTACTATAAAATCTATACAAAAATTTCTTAAATTATTCTTTTGTTTTTTTGTTTATTTAACTCTTTCTCTACACCAGCTACAAGCGATATATAAAAGAAAAAAAATGTAAATTGTATTTATATAATTATAATTATTTAACCACTTTGAAAAATTTACTGTTTTTGCATTCAAATTTATTTGGCTAGATATGTGAGTTTGAATATTGGAAATATTCAGAGTTGGGAATGAAGAAAATATGAATCAAAGTTTGAAAACTTTCGATTGTTTCTGCTATAATCTAATAATCTTTGGAAAGGTTAGAACTTTACTTGATTCGGTCTCTGTGTAAGTATTATAGCTATTCCAATTGAATTTGGTTGGGTTTTTCTGCTATAATCTAATAATCTTTGGAAAGGTTAGAACTTTACTTGATTCGGTCTCTGTGTAAGTATTATAGTTATAGAAACTCTTTCAAATTCGAATTTTTAAGAGTTTTCTAGGGTAAGTATATAAGTTATTAAAACGTGAGGCAAATTTTGCCTATTTTAAAAATCGATTTTGCAATTTGGCAAGCCTTTGGTGGGCGTGGCTAACAAGCTTACGTCAAGCTATAAATGAGCTCATACAGTATATATATAGTTTACATATATTGATATAGCTTACTCTAGATATATATCAACTCTATCAAAGACGCTCAGTAATTACATCACTAATTACAATATATAATACTTTATAACTCCATCAGTTCGACTTTGACATATATTTCTCAAGTTAATAAAAATATCAAAAATCTCGACTGTAAATTATCACAATAAATATTATAATTCAATATGCGTTAATTAAAGATTTGAATTATACATAAATAAAATGGAATCTCTTCAAAGGAAATACGTTTGCGATTAAAGCTCATCGTCCAGATCAAAGGTTTCCGCCGGAAAGTCGCCCACTTCAACGGCGAGAGGTGACACAAAGCCACCATAATTTGGTTCACAGATGAAATATGATTTGCCGCCAACGCTGTAATATATTATTGTTATCTATATATTTTTTTAAATGTATACGAAATACCATTACCTTCCGTTATTCTTGCCTAATGGCTCATCATACTGCACACCAATATATATGCCATTTTTACCCTCGAGTTGCCCATTGTACATTACAACGCCACGACGTGTGGGATTTCCTGCCACAGTCACCTACAGAGAAAGAGAGAGATGGAGAGAGCGTCAGAGTGAATGAGTAAGCTTGACTGAGGAGTGACTTCAGCAGGCAGTTACCTGGCAACGACTGCCGACAACGCAGAGATCGGCACGCCTCTGCATTTCTTCGGCCTGTTCGCGCCGCTTGATTTCCATTTGCTGCATTTCCTCTTCATTGTATTTGCCTAGCCGATTTTGCTTTAGGAAATTCCGCACAGAATCAGTTCGCTGCTCGTATTGATCCTTTGTTAGCTCGAACTTTTCAACCGTTTCGGTATCAAATGTGAAGTTTGCAAACTTATCAACAACATGCAGTCGCATGCCATCGGAGTTGATATAGAAACCCAGTTTGGCATCGTTGTTGCTTAGGGTCGTCACCAAATTGTCGCCTTTGTACAGCTCCACTTTCATGGTACCAGCATTTCCGCCGGTTAAGATTTCCAATTTACTCTGCGAAAGCACAGTTCGCACATCTGTTAGTGATTTTTCTCAAAAAGTTATTTAAATGCTTACCTTTAACTGGGAAATGGTCAAGTCCTTGGCGAACTTCATCTCAAATGCGATGGTATCATTATGAGAATTCGAAACATTAGCTGTAATAAAAGCTGAATCCGAATTATTCATTTGCAGTATCTCCGACATCTTTAACTTTAGCGTTTGTCATCACTTAAAGGTTTTGCCGATAAGTCTTCACGATGACCGATAATTTCCAATAAGGATTATCGCACGAAATTTTCGATATGTTTTTAAGCTTTGATAAACTTTACCGGCATTTGTTGCTACGAATTTAAATGTTTTAAAATATAAATCATTGTTGATGAATTGTGTTTGAGTAAGTGTGTTTCAGATAAAAAATCAACTGGCATAAACTTATATAATTTAGCATGGTACGGAATTATTATTGACTAAATTATTTTCTAATTGGATAAAAACCAGTAATTATCGATTCAAAATCAAAAGAGACCAGTTTCACATACACTTGCGTATATCGATATTTATGCGCATCACTAACTAATACACAAATCAGCTGCTTAATATCCTAACAAATCGAATTTATGTGATGTGAATTAATGGCAATGCAAAATATATGGAAATTGTGTATATATACGCAAGGATGTATAGATAATTTTTATACATAACAATGTAATAAATGTAAATCAGTGAACTAAGCGAAAAAATGAATAAGTACACGAGTTTATTAGGCGTTGAGCAGCGCAGTAAAACTATGTATCATCCAAAGGAACAAATCTTAAACATCTTGACATACATTCTTTTGTTAATAGTCGCCGTGTGTGCAATTGTGCTGCTGTGTGATTTATCTAGTCAACGCGATGGATTCTTCTACTCCAAAAAAGAGTCAGCCGTACTCGATCTGTCCATATCCCATACCCAGGAGGTGCTGTTGCGCCCGGACACGGAACATCGTGGACAAAATGTGAACTGTACATTTTGGGATTGCTTAAACATTTACAAGTGCGAGCATGACACACTCAAGGTGTACATTTACCCGCTGCAAGAGTTCTTGGACGAGAAAACCGATAAAGTGGCCAGCACGCTGTCAAGCGAATACTTTCAAATCTTGGAGGCCGTGCACAAGAGTCGCTACTACACATCGAATCCAAATGAAGCCTGCCTCTTCCTGCCGAGCCTGGACTTGCTGAATCAGGATGTGTTTGATAAGCATTTGGCTGGTCCAGCGCTGGCTTCGCTCAACTTCTGGGATCGTGGAGAAAATCATTTAATCTTCAACATGCTGCCGGGCAGCGCCCCCAACTATAACACAATCCTTGACGTGAACATTGACAACGCCATTGTTTTGGGTGGCGGCTTTGATAGCTGGACATATCGGCCGGGATTCGATGTATCCATACCAGTCTGGAGCCCCTTGGTGCATCAGACCAACTTGTTGCCCATTCACGCCGCAGCTCATCGCAAATATCTGTTAGTTTCTGCTCAGCTGAACCTTTTGCCGCAGAAACTGCGAACCCTTGCGGATCTGACGTCAACAGCTAAAAGCGAGCAAATTCTAATGCTTGGCATCTGTGATAGCAAAGATTTGAAGTCGCGCTGCACCCTGGCGAAGGCGAATCAAAAGCGATGGGAATACCCACGCGTGCTGGGACGCGGCAAGTTCTGCTTCCTCGGACGCAGTCTGCGCATTGGCCAGCCCGACCTAATCGAGATAATAACCCAGGGCTGCATTCCAGTGATTGCCATTGACAACTATGTGCTGCCCTTCGAGGACGTCATCGACTGGTCTCTGGCGGCGGTCCGTGTGCGAGAGTCCGAGCTGCATTCAGTCATGCGCAAATTGGAGGCCATTTCGAATGTGAAAGTGGTGGAAATGCAGAAGCAGGTACAATGGCTGTACGGCAACTACTTCAAGGATCTCAAGACCATCACAATTACTGCGCTGGAGATACTGGAGAGTCGCATATTTCCACTGCTGGCGCGCAGCAGCCGGCAATGGAATGTGGTCAAGAGGAATAGTCATTCAACCTTTAATCCGCTGTTCCTTACATCTCTCGCACCAAAATCTCAAGGCTTTACAGCTGTCATACTGACCTATGATCGGGTCGAGAGTCTGTTCCTTTTGATACAGAAGCTGGCAGTTGTGCCATCGCTCCAAAGCATTCTGGTTATCTGGAACAATCAAAAGAAGATGCCACCGCATTGTGAGTTTCTTATCATTGAAAGTTAACAGCAATTAATATTTTATATATTTTCTTTATCTATCTGTTCCAGTATCTACTTTCCCAACCATATCCAAGCCACTGAAGATCATACAGACGCGTGAGAATAAGCTCTCAAATAGATTTTATCCCTATCCCGAAATTGAAACTGAAGCAATACTAACCATAGACGACGATATCATTATGTTAACCAGCGATGAGCTTGATTTTGGGTATGTCCGTTATATATTTCCCGATTCACCTATTCTATATAATCGTTTCTTTTAGCTATGAAGTCTGGCGCGAGTTTCCCGATCATATTGTTGGCTTTCCCAGTCGCATTCACGTCTGGGACAATGCAACGATGCGTTGGCACTACGAATCCGAATGGACGAATCAAATTTCAATGGTGCTCACTGGAGCAGCATTTCATCATAAGTACTGGAGTCACATGTACACGTATGCCATGCCAGGCGACATTAAGCATTGGGTCGATGATCACATGAACTGTGAGGATATTGCTATGAACTTTCTGGTTGCTAACATCACCAATAATCCGCCGATTAAAGTAACGCCACGGAAGAAATTCAAGTGCCCCGAGTGCACAAATACGGAAATGCTGTCAGCCGACTTGAATCATATGCGGGAACGTTCGGCGTGCATTGATCGATTTTCCAAGATCTATGGACGAATGCCTCTGCGCACAGTAGAGTTCAGGGCAGATCCTGTGCTATTTAGAGACAATTTCCCAGACAAACTGAAGCGTTACAATGATATTGGCAGCTTGTAAACCTTATCTTATATAAATATCATATTATATATTATAATTAGTAGATGAAATTACTCAAGACTTAACCAAATATGATATATCAATTAATGTTATCTGTAGTGATAGGACGAAAGGCATCTAGTTTGATGTTCTCTTAAGTTGACTTTTTCATGTTTTAAGTTGTAAACATTTCCAAATAATTCATAAAGTGTTAAACGAATAGAAATAGTAAATAGCTATGTTCAAGTAGGTTCTACTAGATAATTCCTAAGTTCCAAAACAAAACAGAAAATTGATGTAATTTAAACGATTTCTTCGTTTTAGCCATATTAAAATCTAGAACTTATTTCATTTGATATATAAGAAGATATATATGTATGTAATAACTTTCATTGTATGAATGTAGACGAAAGATTTAATTATATCTTGGCAATGCTGAAAATAAGATTAATTTTGTTAGATGGTGAAAAAATAAATAATACTGATAATTAAATTTTTAAAGATAATATAATAATAATGTTCACATTCTCTTTGACAAAATCATAAAGCAAAATTTCTCGTGCTGAGCAGAAATTAAATTTTATTAAATACGTATAAATGTTTTACGGCCATATTATGAAAATGCAAAATCTAAGGCTGGATTTCACTGTTTAGCTGATAGAATATAATAATTTATATAATAATATCAATTAAGGGCAGTTAGTTCTACGCTCCATTAACGGAAGCCAGATATTCCTTGTAGCGTTGCTCCTGCTGTTGTTGGAGCTTTTGGAGTTTCTTGAGCTGTCCTTTGCTTATCTCTTTGCCATCTTTGTCGTGTGTAGGAAGACCCTAAAATGAGAGTTAATATGATATTAGATAAATGCCTATATAAGTTTATATACATTCAACTTACATCTTCGCCGAATGCCGAGTACTTCTCAGTTTCACTGAGAAACATCTCCTTTGGATTAACGCGACGTTGGGCTTCCTTAGCTGCCGCCGCCTCTGCCAAAGCCTGCTTCTTGCGCTCCTTTTCCAGAGCCTTTTCCCTCTCAGCTGCCTGCTTGGCCTCGCGTTCGCGCAGCAGCATATCCCGGTCAACCAACTTGACGGCATACTTGCCATCATCCTTGTCCTCCAAGCGAACACCCAAATTGGGCAATACATCATCACGGAGATCATCGCAGAGTTTCAGTATGTCGAACGCTTTTAATGCCTTCGCTTGCTCACGCACTAAGTTACGGAATTCGGCCACCGATTGGACGTACGGCATGACAACGGCCTCGTGATCATTAGTTTCTGAACCGGCATCAGCTCCTCTCAACGGAAAGCCAATGCCTCCGCGCGGACCAGCAATAGCGCCAAATATGTGCAACAAGTTCGTCACATAGATGGCTATCTTCCGCAGTAACAAGCTGTTCAGCCTGGATTTATTGTCGCGTATGTAAACATTCGTCGTGGAGACCAACTCCCGCACACAATCCAAAGCGCTGCGCGTATCAATGTTATCTAAACAAAAATATCAATTAGAGATTTGAGATAACATAATTTGAATATCAAATCATACCACAAAGAGCTGCATGCACCTGCGCCTGGGCTTCATTAAATTTGGTTTGCAGGGCCGCCTCCACAGCAGTCCACTCGCTGAACTGCTGCATGGGTTCTCCAGCTAAGACCTGGCGCGTTAGGTCTTTCACATTCAAAAAGAATTCCTAAACCAGACGAATGTTAGTTTGTGTATGATATATTATATCGATTTAAACTTACATTGAGGAATTTTTCATACTGTGTGGCCATTTCCATGGTGTTTTCGGAGTAGTCGAGCGTATCCTTCCAAGAGTGCAGCAGGAATGCCAGACGCAGCTGCGTTGCCGAGTGCTTTTTCAATGCTTCTTGAATTGTTACGAAATTCTTAAGGGACTTGGACATCTTGCAGCCGGCAATTGTGAGGTGACCGGTGTGCAGGAAATACTTAACCCATTCGGATTCGCCGAACGCAGCCTCGGACTGTGCCAGCTCATTGTCATGATGGGGAAACTTTAAATCGACGCCGCCAGTGTGTATATCAAATATGGATCCAAAGATATCTGAAGCCATGGCTGAGCACTCGATGTGCCAGCCAGGACGACCACGACCCCAAGGACTATCCCACCAAGGCTCACCAGCCTTGCTGGCTTTCCACAGGGCAAAATCGTTGGCTGATCGCTTCTCCGATAGTCGATCCTCAGTCACGGATAGATCACCCTCGCCTTCCTGCAGTGATGCTGTGTCTCCGTAGGCTTCGGGCACCAGTTTCGCATAGTGATGCTTGTCGCGCTTGTCGAAGCCATTCACATCGAAGTAGACAGAACCATTTGCCTCGTAGGCAAGGCCGTTATCAATAATACGCTGTATAAATGCAACGATCTGAGGCACGTACTCCGAGACTCGCGTTAATACATCAGGTGGTAGAATCTGAAATCATTTAACAGTATTACAATCAATATAATGTATTTATCAAAAAAGTCAGTTGACTTGCATTAAGTGATTTCATATCATTGTGAAACTTATCCTCCCAAAATCTGGGTAGTGCTTCGAATACAGAATTATCATTGACATGAGCACCCTGTTTTCCATCTAGCCACTCGGCAATGGGATCCTTTGCTTCAGCTAAATAATGACATCTCATTTTAGTAATGTCGGCCTCATTGCCACTGCTGACAGCTTTTGTTAGGCCCTCGACAGCATCGTTCATGCGTTGCAACATCTTCTCCAGCATGACTTTCTTATCAGCATCTGTGCTTTTATCACACTTGACTTGTAGCAGACTGAGTACTTCTTTTTGCTCGTTTAGCAACTGCTCGAGTGGCAGCTGGGCAGCTGCAGTTGCATACTGCTCGAAGAGATGATACTGACGGGCGCGCTTTATAATTTTGTCGTCGATGTCGGTGATGTTCATGACATAGTGGATGTTATAGCCAAAGTAGTCAGCCAATATGCGTCGCAAAATATCAAAAGATATGTAAGATCTGTGAAGCATGCAAGCATAACAAGATTAGATAGGACAGACACTCAGCATGCTGATGTGGCTCACCTAGCGTGTCCCATGTGCGAGGCATCGTACACAGTCGGGCCGCAACTATACCATTTGACATTGTTTCCGTCCAATGGCACGAATTCCTCCTTTTGTCTGGTAAGACTATTGTACAATTTCAATTGCGGCCTTGTTGAGGCTTTGGGTGCTTGCCACGCCGGTTGCACACGTTTCGACATTTTGGGAATTCCTTTAACAGCGTTCTTAAATTCCAAAACGATTTGTAATCGATGATTAATGCTCAATAAAGCCGTTTAAAATCAGCTGTTTGATTACATCAGAGTTGCTTGCAAAATATCGATATATATTCTTATGGGAGAACACAATTTTCAAATATTTGTGCTTCTATATATAGTGTACTTAAAAAGTTTCTTACTATTTCGATTTGTGTATAATTTTTATTGATATATGTACCTACAAATTATTATTATTTAATACCAATTCGAAAATATAAATATCAAAATAGTTAATAATAATATCGTGTCTAAGCTACATGCACACAAATGTATATTTTTTAGTATAGGAAGCTGCTATCTAAATATCAGATTTTATATTTGTCATAAATAATTCGTTAATGCTAGCGTTCATATGTTTAATGGCCGCCATGGGGCTGTGGTTTACAGGCAATCATATACACCGGAAAAAGTCCTTTGGGGAAGTTTTGTTGACGCACTTTTCTTACAATACGAAAGCCAGCTTCCCTTAAAATCCGCTCATATGATTCCAGGGGACGCGTTATTGATGAATCCTCGTCATCCTTTATCACCTCCTTCGATGTACTGACGTTCTCCTTAATGCAGAAGTAGGCACCCGGCTGTAAACTGAGTCTCATACGACGAAAAAATGCCAAAAGGTCCGGATCTGTTAGATGTCCCAGGACCCACTGGCTCCAGATTAGGTCATATTTATGTGTGGGTGAAAACTCCTGAAGCCCTACGTTGTAGATTTCACCCAAGCTATGGCGACATACAGACTCTGATGTGCATATCTCTCGTGCCTTCTCAGCAAATGCAGCATCTTGCTCAACCAGATCAACGGTGTCGAAAATCGGTATTAAAAGATTGCGGGACACTCGTCCAATTCCTGCACCGCAGTCCAGAGCTAATTTTTTGCCTGGAACTTTAAGTTCGCGTAGAAATATCCTTGAGCCCTGTATATCGATTGCGCTGATGTAGCCAAGACCGCCGAGCATGCCATTAACTGTTGCAGGAACTTCCGACCAGTATTTTTGTGCTTTGTTATAGAACTCAGGTACAACCTTTTCATCTTTCAATTTGTGGGAGCTTTGAGCTTCTTGTTTATCTTCCATCGAATCATCCTTATAGTTGTTTACGTCTGCTGGCAAATTTTGTGAGTCCTCACTGGCAGTTACTGGATCTGTATCTGTATCTAATTTACAATACATTTTCGTTGTTGTATAACTCTAGTCATAAAATTTGAAGGTAATTTTTAAGTAGTTAAATTATCCTCATTGCCACTTACCGCATACTTAGATTAATTTGTTACAAATAAATGTGCGCAGGGCTGCATCATAAGTTTTTAAACTAGTTCTTATGGGAACCAAATAAAGCTCGATTAAAAAATACTTTCGATTTAAATATTAACATTGCTGTAATCGAATACTTTCTTTATCATTAAATAAGCTTCTACACTATATAGTTTCATATATTTTTAAAACATTTTACAGTAAAAATAGAACTTATTTATTGCTATGAAAACTTGTTGTCATAATTTGCAAAGCTATAAGTATCGATATACAATATATTCGATACACTACACTATCGGAAAATATAATCAACAAGTGTAAATTTGTTTAAGCTGCACAAAGTTTGTGTATTTATTTTGTTACACATAAATATGACTCTGGACGTTGATGCTCAAAAGAAAGATGATAAACTCTTACTTGCAACAATACACCAGGAATATAAAATTCTGGCGGAATAGTAAGGATTGAAAGTAACACACATTTTCGTTTGTAATCAATAACAACCTATTTTTCTTGATAGCAAAATGATTGAGTCAGAAAAGGTCTCAGGCATATATGTAATTCCGAGCTATGCTAATTCGTTGCGTGAGTATATTTTACAGAATAGTATACAAATGGATAGTATCATCCATATTTAATTGTTTTAGAATGGTTTGGTGTTTTCTTTGGTCGACAAGGTTTCTACGAAAATAGCGTATTCCGTTTTTCAATACTGCTGCCGGATGGTTTTCCAGACGATAAAACTATTCCTGTAAGGGCCTAGATATGCATATTTTGGTCTTTATAATGAGATGTACGATATTTATATATTGCAGGCCATTGTTTTTCAACAAAGCGTTGTGCATCCACTCGTATGTCCTTTCACAAATAGCTTGGACATCAGTCACGCTTTCCCTGAATGGAGATGTGGAGAAGATCATCTTTGGCAAGTGCTGAAGTACATGCAAGTGATATTTGCGGATCCCATGGACTGCATACGTAGTGTGGGCAATACGCAGGAGCTGAGCAATGTGGAAGCCAGCAAGCTGTTAACCACCAACCGAGATGCATTTGCTGCACTTGTTCAGGAGAGTATTGCGGAGAGCAAAGCCCACATCTATGACACGCCACCAACCGAAGATCCCCATTATATAGTATTTGAAAAGTTCCAAGAAGACATACATGGACCAATTTTAGATCAAATACGAAACAGAAGGAACCCAAATGCGCCAGCAGAAAGTGGAGGCGGAGGCGCGGCCACTGGACTCTCTTGGGTTAAAGTCAAAGAGGGCGAATTTAAACCGTTAAGCATTGAATAGTCATAGCGATCGTTGTATGTGCGTAAATAATATAACATATTCTATTAGTTAATTAACAGCCTACAGTCTTGTCAGAGGATCTATAATTTAGAATTCATTATGAACTTTTCACAGCTTTTTATCCACTCGTGTTCCAGCTCTAGTTCAGTGTCATCCCAATGAAAATGTGTTGGCGGTTTGTCGTCACTAGCAAACACGAATCTCTGGCTTAGCTCGATGGCCAATTTGGAACGCACGAGGCCAATGCCACCCACTTGTGGCCAGGCTGGGTGATACACTCGTCCGGTTTCCGGGTGCATATAGAGCTTATGTGGCTGAAAGGGAATCGATAAATCTGGGCCACCGTGGGCATATGTTAAAACATGATCTGCTCGCCCCTCTGCATCCTTCTTTAGGTGCTCTGTGAAAACGATGGGCGTGTCATCACAGCGTATATAATTCCTTTCACGGCCGCAAGGCGACAAAAAGGGGAACATTTCGTAACGCTGTGTCTCATTTACGCGCAGGCGGCTGAAGAAGAATTTTAGAAATTTCTTCTCCTTAAAGCAGGATGTGAAGTTTTTCATTTTGGCATCGTCCAAAAAGAGCTGCAAGTGGAAAGCAAAGGGCAACAAGAATAACGGCACATATGCATGCATACATCCACACACACGCACATACACACATGTATGTGTATGTGTGCAGGTATGTTGTACATACACACCATGCCCTCGTGATCGATGTAATAGAAGTATTCACGTATCCTTGGCTCAGGCGACTGCCCCTGGGTATAGAGCGCGACATTGCGCCGCGGAATCCAATTGAATTTCCAATTTTTAAACACAAGGTTCTTCGTGTGGAGCACAGCGATACCTTGACCGAGGAAAGAATTCGATCAGCCGATTGTTTACAATTATGCATGATCAATTGTTAATGTATGTGTGTATATTCTGAATATTTAACTTGAAATTTTTTAAAATTACATTATATATATATATGTGCATGATTCCTATGGATGTCTATTTTTTCTTTTTATCACTCGTACTGCCGGTCTTTTGCATGCGACCCACTTGCATGTTCTTCAGCTTTTCGTTTAGCTTCTTTTTGGCATTTTTGTGCTCCTCTTCTTGGCGTATGGTCTTCAATGGCTTGGGATGCAGAAACTCTTTCCGGGCTTCGCGCTTCTTCAGCTCGCCACAGCCATGAACCTCGGGCAGGCCGTGCTTGAAGCAGAAACGTTTGCTGCAGTGCTCGCAGTCCTGGCCCATCAGGCTGGTTCTGGTCTTGCAGCGCGGATAATCGCACAAGTTATCGACTGTTTTCACGGCAGTGAGCACTTCGTCCAGCTTGAGATCGACTACTTGGCTGGGTATCCGCTCCAAGAGCTCCAATGTGTTGTTCGTGCCATAATTGGCAGGTTTGCCAGGCTTAGTTGGCGGAAAAAGTGGCGCGCTGTCTACATTGGCTGAAGGCGACTCTTTGCTACTGCTGGCTTTTTGTGGTTTCGCTTTGTCTACATATGCTCCACTTAGTGAAATGTTTTTTAACGATTGGAATATAATTTTTACCTGCCATTGTAAATTGTCAATCAAAACAAGACGTTCGTCAATTTAAGACTTACGTTATACAACACTGTTCAATAAAATGTTTACTACGTAAATGAGGTATTTTTAGTATTTTTTGTTAATCAAAATAATAAATTACAGGGTGCTTTTTAAATGTTGCAAAAAGTAAACTTATAAAAATTAAAAAACCTGAATAATGATACAGGTGAAAATCTGTGAAGCTCAACAATCGTACAGTCCCGAAAACAATTCCAGCTTGATTACAAGAATGTCTGATAAAATTTAAGCAATCAATAGTGCGCTGTCCCCAAACAAAATAATATATAAATATTTAGAGGACGATTACTGGAAATATTTTTTGCTTCTGTTTTATGCTTAGTTATTGGATTTACAAAAGAAATTAGAACATAATTTATTTTATTTACAATGTAAACAAAAGACAAGGAAAACGGAAAATTAATTTGTAGGATTTTTCTGGTATTTATCGAAATACCAAAATTGATATTCAATACTATCGATATAAAATATTTTTTGAAAATGCGGGCCATAAGTTGAAATTTAGAATGGCTAATGCGAAAATAAAAAGTCCAACAATTTGATTATATATGTATTTATTGGATTAAAGTATTCCAGCTGACATCGATTACAAATTTACTATAAAATGCTAAGCAGAGATATTTAATACACTTGTATAATTCTAGAAAATGCAATCTCATAATGCATGGGGAAGTTACTCGTAACTCGACATTATTTTTTAAAGATTTCCGAGGCACCTTTCGTGAAGGCCACCATATTGTTCTATAAACTGCAAGAATTGAGCTTCGTTTCTTATAAGTTAGCTGGAGTTAGGGTCACAGCTGCATGAATAGCTTTTGCCACATATTCAATGTTTCCGGTATTCAGGCCGCACATATTAATTCTGCCAGTTTTGAGCAGGTAAATGTGGTACTCCTTGATCAGCACGGCCACTTGCTTCTCATTGAGCCCTGTGTAGGAGAACATGCCAATCTGGTTGACAATGTGATCCCAATTGCCAGGCGTTCCCAACTCCACGAGCTTCTCTCGCAGCAGTTTACGCATTTCCCGAATGCGACTCGACATGGCTTTGATGCAGTCCATCCACTCCTGACGCAGTGCAGGGGTATTCAATACCTTGGATACAATGCGAGCTCCATACGCTGGTGGATTCGAGTACAAGCCGCGTATGAGGAGCGTTATCTGTGAATGGATCATGTCCCGGGTGGCGCCGCTTTGCTGGACTATCGTCAGGTTTCCCACGCGCTCGCAGTACAGACCGAAATTCTTGGCAAATGACTGGCAAACAAACAGCTCGAA
The DNA here is from genome assembly GCA_035045145.1 of Drosophila meridionalis. Taxonomy (NCBI): domain Eukaryota; kingdom Metazoa; phylum Arthropoda; class Insecta; order Diptera; family Drosophilidae; genus Drosophila; species Drosophila meridionalis. The sequence continues at coordinate 6,023,833 of JAWNPG010000025.1, read as the reverse complement.
TCCACGATCCACAAAGTAACGTATCGCCCAGGCATCCAGATCGGGATCGCCGCTGGCAAAGCCCTGGTATGCCGAATCGAAAAGTGGAAACAGTTTCTTACGCTCCACAAGATCGGCGATTTGCTTCCATTGTTCGTGCGTGGGATCCATGCCCGTGGGATTGTGTGCACACGCGTGCAAGATAATGACAGAGCCAGCCGGCGCCTTGTCCAAGTCGGCGAGCATGCCCTCCAAGTCCAGCTGACGTTTGTTTTGGTCCCAATAGCGATACGAATTCAGACTCGTAAATCCGGTATCGGCAAAAAGCTTGTGATGGTTCTCCCATGTCGGATTCGAGTAGTAAACCGTATCACGTTTCAATTGACGGAGTAAAAATTCAGCAGCTACTCGCAGAGCGCCTGTTCCAGAAATCGTTTGCACACCAAAGGCCTGAAATATATAGATGGAAGAATATATATAATAGAAATCAAGTATACGACTAGATATCCCATTTCAGGCTTAGCATCGGTGTGGAACACTTACACGTTTCTCTTTTAATGCGATTGAATCCGCACCCAAGACCAATTCAGTTGCGGCACGTGTAAACGTATCCAATCCTTAAAAATATATATATAAATATGTAATTAGTCGAGAGTTTATTATTTATTACTTTAATTCTTACCTGTTACCGGCAAATACTCATGATTGATTGTCTCATCGGTGGCAATTGACACCTCTGTCTTACGCACCACAGGCAAGACCCACGGCTGACCATCGTCAGTTCGGTAAGCTGCAGATGAGATAGAGATTGGATTAGATATGAGGATAAAGGAGAAATGTACTAAGGTCTAAATATTAAAACAAATAGATATCTGAAAAGAAATTTTAAAGTTTCTCTTCAAAGATCTCTCAAAATGATCAATAACTTTTAATGTTTGTTTGTGATTATTAGGTAAAATCTATTGGGATATGATATCCCAATAGATTTTACCTAATAACCACAAACAAACTTTAAAAGTTATTGAACATTTTGAGAGATTTCTGAAGAGAAATTTTAAAAGTAGTTTTCACATATCTAAATAAATCACCAATTCAAGAAAAACGAGTCTGAAAAATGCCAATCAATATCAATTTGCTTCCATTATAGAGTGCCGGAAATATATACATAAATACATATATATGTATTAATATCGGTGCGTTTATTGAAGACAAATCAGCTGATATTTGATAAGATACGTGGCAATGATTAGGGCTTAAAGTTCAATTTAGAAAAACGCACGGCAAACGATTATTGAATGATATTATTTGGCCCAAAGTTCATAATCTGTTACACAGAACTAAAAACAATTTCAGATTTTTACCAAACAATTGACGTACTTGAGCTTATAATATATGCATAGTTCAGCTATATAGATTAAATGTGTATATGTATGTATGTCGGAACATTATTATTTTTTGCCATTGTCTTAGTGCAGCGAGTTTCGACCGCAATCGCATCCCAAACACAACTGAGTTTTCGTCAGTCTCTTATTCTTTGATACTAACGATACGATCTTAAGCGACAGGATGTAAGCGACCAATCACAACACAGTTAGAAGCTGACACAATATGAAAGTACCGTTGTGAAATAGCCGAAAACTACACACACACACACACACACACACATACAAACTCAGTACGCATCGGCATACATAATTAGTGGCTGATGCAATATGATGAAGTTAACATTGTTGTGAAATACTCGAAAACTACAACCACACACACATACATACATATATATATATATATAAATATGTATGTATGTATGCACACATATAAACTAATTTAGTTGAATTCTTGGCTAGGTATGAAAGCATAAATATAAATATTATTTGGGTTCGTAAATAAATCTATTGCCTATGCTATAAACAAGTTTGTGTGTGCCTATATGTTTGTATGTGCATTCATAAAGATATTTGTATGTATGTATGTACATTGTTAAACGGCTGTTTAAAGGAGTAACAGTTCATTGACAATGATTTGACATCCAAATGCCCTCTGTATGAATACAAAGCTTATTTGGTTTCTAAGCGCTTATGAGTGGTTACATATGCACATACATACATACATCCATACAGATATTACATACAAACCACACATACATACAAACACATACATGTAAGCACATATTAAATATTTGTTTAGCAAAACGCGAACTAGAGATGGGTCAGCAATTAGAGCGGCATTCAAAATGAATGGAAGAATTTAATAAGCACACAACATATGAACACTAACATGCATTTATATATATTTATCTATATTTATAAATGCATTCAAATTGTATATAATATATGAGCAGCAAAATATCTATACACGATCGTTTAGCAAGGTCAAAATACCGAAATTATATAAATATGAATATGCATATATGTATGTATGTACATATGTATGTGCACTTATATTTATAATTAAAGTTTGTTTGGTGTCACAATACGTACCGCCTACGGACAAATTGACCTTCGGTGTGTGAACGTCATCCTTAAATGCTTGCGTCAAGGCAAACACTTCGATTGCCGGTCCTTGTTGCACATTGGCATAAATTGACGAAGCCATCGTGTGTTGCAAATAGAAGCAAACCGATTAGAATAAATAAACTTTTGACGTCGGCGAAATTTGATTGCAAATCAGCTAATTATCGATATACTCGATAGTATATTTGTTATTAAATATCGATATGATTGTCGGCCAATTGTATAAAAAAGTATTTACTCTCTTGATTTGCTCTAAATTGTATTTATTTATATGTAAAAACGTAATATAGCTGCTCAATACTGATACACAAAATGAATTTTAATTTACAACATTTTTTAATGAGCAACAGGTGTTTATGGAAAAACATGTGTAGATATATGCATTTTTTATTAGTACTTGTGTTTTACATCGCAATGGTCACACCTTAAAGAGGCGGCAAGAAAAAGAATGCAAACGTTAAATTAGATAAAAAGCTTAAAGACTATAACTGAATTATTTAAAAAATATATATTACAGAATAATTATTTTGTATTTTTTTTAATTTAGGATCAATTCGTACTTTATCAATTTATGTGTCAGCTTATAGCAAGCAACAACTGTTGTTTTTTTTTTTACCAATAACAATAATTTAAAAATGTATTATTTATTTCTTTTAAATCTTGTAACTTGTATGTATATTGTATGTATAAATTGCAACTGAAGTATGCACTTATAGACTAATTCAGCGAGTGGCAGTCGATAGGATCCACAAAATGCGTGCTTAAAAATAAAAGCATATCGACATTTAAGGTAAGATTAAGCAATTTTTAATACCTTATGATTATTTTTTAGTATTTTATCTATTCCGCAAAATCAAATTTAATTTATTTGAGGTACGTACAAAACAAACGCCAGGTGTTAAATTCAATGGAATTTTTTATTTTTTAGAAAAGCCACGATAAATGATTTAAAAATTAATTAAGATGTCAATTGATCAATATATTATTGGTTGTATTAATAATATATATTATATTTTTTTGTACTTTTCTCGCTTGAAGGAGTTTTTGGAACTCAGCTTAGAAAAAATGGTTAAGAAATTTGTATAATGAGTTTTAAAAGGCATAAAAAATATGATAATAATAATTAAATTATGATAATATTTAGACTCTGAGTGTAGGTTAAAACTTATTTAAAACCCAATTTTAAAAGTATGAATGAATCGACCAATCCATAAAAGAATGTTCTCTTTGTGCGTTTATTATTTTTACGCAAATTAAGCGGTGCTTCTTTTACAACAAGAAATGAATGAATATATATGTATATAATCTTAATCTGCATTTGTATGCGATACCCTAAAAGTCTGTCCAATTTGGCAGCCCAATGAAGGTCACGAATCTAGCGCCTCAATTGATGTTGATGCTTATGTATGAATGTTTATTAGAGGTTTATTATTATTTATTATTAATATTAATATGATAAATTAGAGTGACCAAACTGGTAATAATAATAATTTCAAGACAACATGAGTGTTTGATATTTTATTTTTTTTTATAATTGTCGGTAATGTAAAGTACGTTATCTGTTTTATTTATTCGCTGCTAACCAGTTCCAGGTCAACTCATTGGCCTCACGGCCTTGTAGAGTTCCTTAACCCACTAACAGATCAACGCTTTTAGGCCAGTATGTGATGCTGTGCCCCTTTTTCCACTTTCGTGCTGCTACTTTCGAACTGCGTGTTTCTTTTTTCCTGTTTTACAAGTTAAATGCAACAATTAAACAAATAAAAACAAGACGAGCAGTGCTTAATATTTTATTAACAATCAAATTATTCTCAAATTAATTTAAAATAGAATTACTTTAATTAAGAGTGCCCAAAGCATTATTAACAAATACTGAAGCGCCTCAGTAGGCATCGCGCCAAATATTTGAAATTCCTTCTCTCATCCTTCACTCATTAGCCCAACAAGCTGCAGAGGCGCGTGTTAGTGTGCGTGTGTAATGCTCATTTACAAATACTCATGCACAAACCGAAAACTTTAAATTGAGTGTGACGAGCCCTTTAACGGTTATATTCTCTCTCTCTCTCTCTCTCTCTCTCTCTCTCTCTCTCTCTCTCTATCTCTCTCTGTTAGAACGAAAGTGTCAACTTTTGTGCATTGCTGCTTACATGCTTACACATATACATATGCAAATTTGAGTGAGCGGTGGAGAGCAGGCAGAAACTGATGTAGCGCGACCGGCAAAGAGATAGTGGACATCTCTCTCACTCGATCGCACTATCTTCATAGCTGTCAGCTTCCACTGCTTGTTGAGAGTAGTATAAGATTATAAGTGTATAAGAGAATAAGTGATGTGAAGAAAGTGGTGGGCGGGAACTGCTCCACAGTTTTTTTTTGCGTGTTGTAAGTGCTTATTCTAGTCATGTCTTCTGTATGTATGTTTGCACATATGTATGTATGTGCTTGTGCATTTACACGCGTACCGAGCCCTGCATACAGTTACACACGTAAGTATGCGTAAAGCTTATACTTGTGGCTGAAAGGTTTTTTCTGCTTTTGCTTTACTTAACTTTTACTTAACTAAATAAGTGTCAAATATAAGTTTTAAGATTATATAAGCTTATAGTTGTATATTAATTATCTATGTCTTTTCCAGTTTTCGAAGTTAGAGCATTGAATAGTCAAGTTATTTGTTTTTATATCTAACAAACTTCAATGTTTCCTGGTTGCTGTTGGTAACAGAAATTTGTTTATGCTCAAGTAATCGCTTGAGCATTTCATATATTATTTGATAGAAATCAACTTTAGTCCGATTACAAAATGTCGAAGGCAACAACAATTAAGGAAGCGCTGAAACGTTGGGAGGATCGAGAACAACAAAATTCGCTGACTGCCAAAAATATAGATTTGCAATTTCAATGGCCACCGATTGAGAAAATGGATAATACATTGGGCACACTTGTGTGCTGCGAGTAATATCACAATCCGAAAATCTATAAATTCAATATTAAAATTCCTAACATGTATTAATTTTGCAGAAGAATCAGCATGTCCACAAATATGATTGAGAAAATCTTTGGTCTGTCAGGCATGAAATGCTTGAAGGTTTTATCCTTGTCTCGGAATTACATAAAGCAAATATCTGGATTGGTAGGTTATTAAAAAAATGACTAAATATTGTTTACAAATTCATTTATACATAGCTAAATATATAATCCCTAGGAAGCTGTCGCAGAAACATTGGAAGAACTCTGGCTTAGCTACAATCTTATAGAGAAACTGAAAGGCTTGAGCGCTCTGAAGTGCCTCAAGGTTCTTTACATCAGTAATAACCTAATTAAGGATTGGTCGGAGTTTAATCGCTTGGCCGAAATTGAATCCCTGGAAGACTTAGTCGTTGTTGGCAATCCCCTATCGGAGGGCCTGGATGAGCCCACCTGGAGAGCTGAGTGTACCAAACGCCTGCCAACTATACGAAAACTGGATGGCGAACCCGTCGTTCTTAAAGAGGAACCAATACTATAAAAAGAGATAAAAGAAGAGATATTTAATAAGTGTTGAATAAATGACTTGTGAAAATATATGAGAGTAAATGGAACTTATATTCTTGATCTGCATTTAAAACTAGGTCTAGTGTAGCTCTGTAAACGTTAGTTAAGGGATTATCTATAAGTTATATTTAGAATAAATCAGCTGAGTATAGGGTATCTTCCCATCGAGCATACTTGTTATGCGAAGGCCTGTTCCACAAGGTTGTGAACTTCTCACCTTCACTAAACTAATGCCATGCATTAGCAAAATCTTATCAACATCGGATGACTATATTATATATACTGCCTATAGAAACAGTCGCTCAGAAACCAAATGATTCTACAAAAAGTAAAAATGAATACTCATTTCTATGTTCGCATAGGTATTTAATCTCTGTGATACCTTTTATTTCGAATATTACCTAATTCCGCTAATAAACCAAGCTCATAATAAGATTGTGACCATTTAACATTTCCTAGTAATACCCATTTAATAAATATAAATATTATGTTTCACAGAGCTGTACGTGGCGCCAGACCACACCAGATAAAAGTTGACCCACGTTCTGTCTCGCCTCTGTCTTGGCTCGCCTTTAATGAATTATTTCGTTATCTTTCACAGATTGAGGTAGGAATATTTCTTTGCCAGATAACAGGTAGAGTAAGCTGTACGCGAGACACGTTATTAGAAAGCACGCCAAAGCCAAATATATATATGTGTGTATAGATAAGTTAAGGTTATTTTAGATAAGATTATTTATATAAGCAAATACGCCCAGTCGCAGGTCTACTTAAAATATAGCATTATCTTAATATTATTATAAATGGAAGACTATGTGGAATCTACCGCCTTGATCAACGGCACGTGCTATGCGAATATATATATGTATATAGGGAACAGACGGCGGCCAAAATATATTTATAAAGCAAAAACTCTTTGCTCGGCCAGCAGGCACTGCAAATACCCTAAAGTGGAAAGGCCCAAAAATTGTATTTTCCCAATAATATATGTATTATAAGATTTATATAAAATCTATATTTCAGCTCGAAGTTATGTATTAAATATTAAAGAATATAGAGTTTATAAGATTAACTGATAGTTTAAATACCCTACTTTCTCTTACCAAATACCTTGAATTCCTGCTTTATAAAGTGGAAAAGTTTATCAACTGCATTTTTGCTAATAAAATTTAATAAATTATAATTTATATATTTATAGATAAGCGACAAACGAAATCATTCTTTGAAAAAATAGTTTTGTTCACTTGACTGGCAATTGAAATACCCTACAATATCTTGGTAATAAATAATTATTATGAATAATATATAAAAGAAATTTAAAATAAAATAAATACTATATAACTATATTTCAATCCAACAATAATTTGTTATGATTATATATACCACTATCATCTTCAGTAGGTGACTCAAAATAGTCAAGACTAATAATCGCAATAAAAATATTGAAACGCTTTGATTGTGCGCGTGCGTCGTAGACGTTCAAATTTGTTGTTTAACAACCTGTCTGGATGCCATATATACAATAATCGTACGACTTGTTTGGTCATTTGGTCGAATTGATACTGAACCTGATTCGCACTTTCGCTGACCTTCGCCGGAGTCGACAATGACAGCTGCGGCTCGGCTATCGGCCCAGTTATCAGGGCCTTGGCAAATATCTATGAGCTCTATCAATAAGCTCTCAGTGAGGCATCTAAGTTTCTGTTGGATTTTAATTAATTAACTATGCCAATACGACGGCAGATCTGAACTGATGTCTTTAATGCCAAAATTTTCTTATCACAAACTATAAATATTTTATATATATGCTATATAGGATTGTATAATTATAAGAGTGTGAAGAGAGAGAGAGAGGGAGATAATAAGATTAGATGATATGCAAAAAGAGTCTATTGATAAACCATAGCTGCGTAATTGTATGTAGAGCTGGAATAAACTGGTTGTGTGTGACTCGAGCTGCATCAATAGATAAACAAATTTAATAAATTAATTTAATTAAATAAGTTTTAATTTAGCATTGAAAAAAATTTTAGTAGAATTTTAGTGATAGAGCTTCAGTTAGACTAACACGCAAATGTGGCTAGAAGTATTCTATATAATAAATGAGTAAAAGGCAGGCAACAATAATAATACAAATTATTTGGGTTTCTAAACTCTATCTATATTGAGGTTTCTCCGTCTATATATGAATATTTATTTACATTCTTCTAACTATAAGTTTTGATCTATAAGTATCCATCTTAATGCATCTATAAACTATACATCTTTCACTTTCTATCTATGAGTGTACCTTTTGATCTATGTCTATATATCTATTAATCTTTTATCTATCACTCTATATATACATATATGTACATATATACATTTATGATATAGTAATATTTCTGTATTATATTTATTATTATTTAATTATATATAATTAAATTTTTAAAAACTATAATTAAAATAATTATTTATTATTAGTAGAGAGTCTCCAGTAATTAATTAATTTCTCACCTAGTAACATTTATAATAAAATCTAACAAGCTGAACTCATCTCATCTGCATAATTAAATACATTGCAACCGCTTTAAGTCTCATTAAATAGAATATAATAATAAATGAAATATATGTCTCTCTCTCTCTATCTCTCTCTATCTCTCTGTCATCACTATAATTTATATAAAATATTTATATATATTCCGATCTTAATAAACAGGCAAGTCAATCTACTGATTTCTGTCTATCTATCAGTTCAATGTCTGCCTGTATGTCTATATACATATATACATATACGAATACATATGTAAGCATTTATATACATATGTACATATATATGTATGTCTACTTCTCGCTCTTATCTGCAGAGCTCTAGACACCAAAGTAAAAATTGACAAGTTTCTTATACTATCAGGAACTATTCCAATTTTTAAACTGTTAGTCTTATACTTATGTAATATACATACATAGATTTCTATATATGTATGTGTGCGGCAGAAAATATATAAAATTTTTCTAATATTTGGTGATTTTTTAAGTTAACAATCCTTAATATGGTCAATGGAGAAAGCGTATTATTACATTTAGTTTTATTCCAGCCACAAGTTTATTTCTATATATACTCAGTTAATATTTATATATGCATATATATATATTTACATATATATGTACATTCATGTGCAACAATGTCAAAAATGCAAATCTGTTAAAGGTACGTATACTTTAGGCACCCTCAAAACAGCTGTTTCTCTCCTTGTGACTTACTCTTAGCCGGCCTCTGACTCTCACACAAATGACACAATTCTGCTGCCGCCGCTGCTGTTGTTGTTGTTGTTGTTGTTTTGGGCCAAAGTACACGTTGTTGTTTTTGTTATTGCTGTCTCTGACGGCTGTTAGGCGCACGCACACACTAGTCGAAAGTACGAGAGCTGTCCACGAAAAATCGAAGCGAAAGAGCGAACAGCAGACACAGAGAGAGAGAGAGTGAACAAAGAGAGAGAGAGAGAGAGAGCGCGGGAGCGACTGTGGGCAGCCGCCACCGGCAATACAGTGTAAACTTTCAAGTTTTTTAGACGGCGTCCGTCAGTTGAATGTTAAGCTTTGGTGCCAGCCGTACGCAGTGCTCGAGCTCCCGGGCAGAAACAGTTGTGAAATATTCAACGTAAATTGTACCGAGGTGGTCTACCTTCCCAAACAGAAATTCAACGCACATACAAATACACATATGTATGTATTACAAGCACAAACATACATAGTCTGTATGTAAAGACACACACACACATACGCTTAGAAATTTGTGTGTTAACTAGTTGCTAATTCTAAAGAGTAATTTTGTTAATTCCTTGTGTTTTTTATCTGCGCTGAAGTTTATTTTGTCGATTTCAAAACCACGCTAGTTTATATAACAGTTATGTGATTTGTACATATTGCTAAATTCTACAACAGAAATAGCTACACACACTATAACTGTACAATCGTCTTGTATTATTTTAACTGTTTTTAGTTATCGAAGCGAGTGCTAACCGTGCGGGAAAGTTGAATTGGAAGTGTGCTCGAAAGATTCTATCCAGGGATAACAACAGGGAGTAGCTGGACATATTGTGATTTCAACGGTATGTACAAACATACATACATATATATGTATGTAAGCGGCTCTATACATATATACATATGTATATGTATGTATTTGTGGGCATACTAAAATGCTAATTGATACGTAACAGCCGCTTATGTATGAATGTAACTGCACTTTACAAGCATGCATAGACAGATCACACGCACACACACACACACACACATGTATGTGTGTGCATGTGCTACCCCTACTCCCTTCATTATCTACGCGCAATACTGTCCGCCTGCTGTTCGGGTCCATTTTATTATGCCCCATATATCTAGCCTTCTTATGGTTTCGCTGCCAGCCAAAACGTGCTTGACAAAATGAAGGCATGTGCCATCACTTAATTTAATACATACATACGCACATGTCTATATACTTAGTGTGACGTATGTATAAAAACAACGAATCAAACGCAAACGGCAATGTGGATAAAATAAAAAAAAAATATTTGTTTTACGAATTTCATAGCCTAAAAGTCATACAGTGCACAGCAAATCAAAGTTTAGCTATTTAATTTAATTGCTTTCATTGCTATCGCACTCGAAGATACGTTGCGTGACAATCAATCAAAGTGGACGAGCATTGTGCAAATGTTGATTTATTTGCATGTGCGAATACTTTCTCGACTCATTGTGCTAGTCCTAGTTCCTTTTTGCGACGCAGACGAACAAATACGTGTGAGCGCGCGTGTGTGTGTGCGCGCTCGACTATGGCATAAGACATACATACATACATGTATAACATTTGCAAGTGTATGTATGTATGTATGTATTTATATATAGGCTGTTTTTCGTTTGTCACTTTATCATTTTAACGGATAATCAATGTGTCCAGAGCAGGCGCGGCCTGTGCCGCAGTGGAAACGTCTTTGACCTTAGCAACGTGTGCTCAAGATCGTGCAAAAGTGTACACACATACACACACACACGCAATTCTATATATACATACATACATACATACGTACGTACGTATGTGCGTATAAACGAATATAGTAAAAGTGAGCGGCAATCAACAGGCAGCGTAATCACCAAATCATTCGACCAAACCGAACGACCGACTAAACATCTGACCGTCTGTCCGTCCGACTGCTGTGCACATTCTAAGGCGAGCGTCTTATTATTGCAATAATCATTACATAATCGGTCATTGCGGCAAGCAAACACACGCACTCACACACACATACATAATATGTTGATATACATACATACATATAAATCATTGTATTGACATGGGTGTGCGACCCGCACTCTTGCACGTGTAAACAAAGAGAAAATTGCGTGCTCCTTGACTCCCAGTCCCCAAATAGTGGCCCCATGAACGGGGTGTGTTAATTTGTTGCCTGTGAGTTGGCACTACGGAATGTTAGGGCGTTAATTGACAAGTTTCTAATTGTAATTGTTGGCTTTTACGGTTTTAGCCTGTTGTGATCTTAAAGCGAATGAGGCATGAAAACCTAAATTGCCAAAGTCTGACTACTCTTTTTGCTAACACTTGTGGGAAATGTAAATATAGTTGTACGTACATATATCTGTGTATATATGTATATGTGTGTATGCAGACGGTTTTCCACATTAATGAATTGCTTTTTACAATATATTGTGAGCGTAAAAATAAACAACAATAAAATAGTATTATCAATGAATTCGTTAGGCTCTGTCGGCGGTAAAATATTTGATATCGATTACAGGTTTTTTTTAAACTGTATTATCTGTCCGTAACGAATTGCACGTCTGCGTCTTTCTATTCAAACAATTATCTTAGTTTTTAATGGTTTTATGATGCAACTTTGCTAAGAGTCGAATTTTTATTGCAAAGATTAGTCGGCTGTTAATGGTATTTTTATTATAAATTTTAGCCGATAGCTTAAATATAATCAATGATTAAGGCAAATTAATTAGTACAATTTCTTATTTATTTCGATTTCTATAACAAGATCAGACTTAACTTACTTTAGGAATTCTAGAAAAATTAAAAAGTAAAAGCATTAACAACTTGTTGACCCAAAAACCCCTATACTTATTTAATCTGTATTTTTTTTTTTTTTTTTTTTTAACTTCCTGTATGGAAAATTTGTATTTATTGAATAACAGAAACGTCATTCGTTCTGAATATGTTTATGCCAGAAAAGTGTCACTTATTAATAGATCTGCTTAGAATAATAATACCTTAACAAAAAACAAACAATAACTTGTCATGATCAATCCCGTCGCATCGAATGAATTAAAACTAATACAATTTTGTTTTTCCAAGGACTTATTAAATATATTTAGATTATGATCACATACAAAATTACCATTTATTAAATATATTTAGATTATGATCGCAGACAAAATTACTTAGCCAAGTTTCTAACTGTTTGTTCAAACGCGACGAAAGTAAAGAATAAAAGAGCTAAAGACTGAACAAAAACTTGATATGAAGGTGTCAAGTGGTAAATACAGATTAATACATTCTTAATATAAAATATAAATATTTGTTCAGTTTAAATATCTTTAAAATTAAACATAAAGATTTATTTTTTTTCTTTTACGTTTTTTTTATTATATTTTATGGCCAAACGCGCTCCAAAATCTGTAATCGAATAACTTAAACAAATATATAATATATTTTTAGCAGCTCTCCATCACACTTACTCAAATACAATTATGAGTTCTTATGACATCAGAACATTAATTTGTGGTTTTATCAACTGCGTTTATAACACCAAATGATATATGTAAATTACTCTGGCCTTAACCAAAATAAAATACGTTAAACAATATGAAACGATTTTGGGGGAAAAAAAAATTAAACGTGAATCTAAAGTTAGAAAAGTCTATATAAGAATTAGCTATGCTTGTCTATATACTATAAATATCAATATATGTATATATTGTACAATATATATACTATATCAATAAAAGTTTTCTTGCAAGTCATGTCAAGAAATAATGTGTGTATGGTACTTAGGCTTCCTTAAAGATAAACTATAATAGTTTTCAAGTCTTAACTTTTAAACAAACCCTGCGAATCTAAGCACATAGGAAAACAGATAACTATAAAAATACCTGAATCAGTGTTATTATATAATACATCTGAATATACAACTATTGATACATGTGTCTGTCCAACGTTAATAACTACCTGAATACATAGGCATGCACATGTTAACTACAGTTAACTATAGAGATAGGAGTATAAAGATAACGGGAAAGATAAGCAACTTTATTAACACCATCATCAGGCTCATTCAAACAATAAAGTTGACAATAATGACAATGTTGATCTCTGATAAATCATATTTTTGGATGAATGGAACCAATAATTGGGTTGGTCAACTGAATATGGGCGGAGCTGAGATGAGAGTTAGGTTAATTGAGGCAGAGAAACCCTCTCCATGTATATATATAGAACTCTAGTTTCTCATATGAATCCATTGTCTCTTTCAGAGCGACAACTGAATAAGGCCTAACAATGTTTCTGTCGGAATCTCAAGCCGCATTCAGGACGCTGCGCAGAGCGGTTCCTCGCGTGAGACTTTACTTCATCAATAAAAATGCCTATTCCACTCAGGTGAGTCTTATCAATCCCATCTTGATTCAGCTCACTATAATATTCTGATTTCCAGGTTGAATACAAACCCATACGATCGGTGCTGGTGGCCAACCGTGGCGAAATCGCGATTCGCGTGTTCCGCGCCTGCACAGAGTTAGGCATCAAGTCGGTGGCCGTATACTCGGAGCAGGACAAAATGCACATGCATCGCCAGAAGGCCGACGAGTCGTATATGGTCGGCAAGGGCCTGGCACCGGTGGAAGCCTACCTCAACATTCCAGAGATCATTCGCGTTTGCAAGGAGAACGACATTGATGCAGTGCATCCTGGTTATGGTTTCCTCTCCGAGCGCAGCGACTTTGCGCAGGCCGTTATCGATGCTGGACTTCGCTTTATCGGCCCCTCGCCCAAGGTGGTGCAGAACATGGGTGATAAGGTGGCTGCGCGTATCGCGGCTATCGAAGCGGGTGTTCCCATTGTCCCTGGCACAGATGGTCCAGTCACTTCCAAGGAGGAGGCTTTGGCTTTTTGCCAAAAGCACGGTCTTCCCGTCATCTTCAAGGCAGCGTATGGCGGTGGCGGCCGAGGCATGCGTGTGGTTCGCAAAATGGAGGAAGTCGAAGAGAACTTCGAGCGAGCCAGTTCCGAGGCGAAGGCAGCCTTCGGCAACGGCGCGATGTTCATCGAGAAGTTCATTGAGCGACCCCGCCACATTGAAGTCCAACTCTTGGGAGATAAGGCAGGAAACGTTGTACATTTATATGAGCGCGATTGCTCAGTGCAGCGTCGCCACCAAAAAGTGGTTGAGATTGCGCCTGCTCCACGCCTGCCTGCTGAGATTCGCGACAAGATGACCGAGGCCGCAGTCCGGCTAGCCAAGCACGTGGGATACGAGAATGCGGGCACCGTGGAGTTCCTGTGCGATGAGTCTGGCAACTTCTACTTCATCGAGGTGAACGCCAGGTTGCAAGTGGAGCACACAGTGACTGAGGAGATCACCGGCATTGACTTGGTGCAGTCTCAGATACGTATTGCCGAGGGAATGACCCTTAAGGAGCTGGGACTCACCCAGGAGAATGTTGTTCCACGGGGCTTTGCCATTCAGTGCCGTGTGACGACCGAGGATCCCGCCAATGACTTCCAGCCCAACACAGGACGCCTCGAGGTCTTCCGTTCCGGCGAGGGCATGGGCATTCGTCTGGACAGTGCCTCCACCTATGCTGGAGCTATCATATCGCCCTACTACGACTCTCTGCTGGTCAAAGTGATATCCCACGCCAGTGATCTGCAGAGCTCGGCCTCCAAGATGAACCGTGCGCTGCGCGAGTTCCGCATTCGTGGTGTCAAGACGAATATTCCCTTCCTCCTGAACGTGCTCGAGAACCAGAAGTTCCTTCACGGCGTGCTGGACACCTACTTCATAGACGAGCATCCACAGCTGTTCAAATTTTCCACCACACAGAATCGTGCCCAGAAGCTGCTGAACTACCTGGGTGAAGTGCTGGTCAATGGACCACAGACGCCACTGGCGACCACGCTGAAGCCCTCGGAGGTGAATCCCCACGTGCCGCAGGTGCCATTGGGTAAGTGCGAATGTTTAGGTGGCTTAAGGCATGCGCTTTTCGGATTTGTGGCTATCAAATGGCTGTTGCTTTAATTATTGTTTCAGCTTTTAGTCTTGGATAACTTTTGCCTTTCAGATTTTGTTGTCTTTCAAATTGGTTCATTAAATTGGAAATCCTTCTATGTTATTTCTTTTCTCTCAATGTAAAACCTTTTTCAAAAGTCACTCGAAATTTTAAAATTTTTACTTAAAAGATATTTTTATTTATTAGAAAATATTACTACATTTTTCTTAATAGATTTCAATATTTTGGACCTTAGTCCAGTTTATTACAATTGGCATGAAATTTAGAATCTCAAATTAGAAAATATATAAAAATAGAAATTTGAAAAATAGTTTTTGAGGTATTTAAATTGTCATGAACTTTCTAATTAAAAATCTAAAAATTTATAAAAATAGAAGTTCGAAAAATAGGCATGAAAAAATGAAAATTTACAAAAATAGAAGTTCGAAAAATAGGAATGAAAAAATTATTTTTTATAGAATTTGTTGAAATTTAAGCTTTGATTTTGTTTTAATATTTAAAACTTCTGATAAAAAGTTAAAGTAAAATTTTCTTCGACATTAAATATGAAAAAAAAATAAATAAATTTATGCCATTTCACATAATTTAAAATATCTGTGACATTTATCAAACGATTCTTTTTCCAAAATCTTTACAATTCATTTAAAAAACTCTAACTTTTACTAGAAGTCTTCTTTCTTATGTGGAAGGTTAACAGCACCTGTCTCGTTGAATATCTGCGTTCATTAATATGTTTAATTTATGTTTTGCATTTCTTTTTACTTTATTCTTTCTAAAAACAACTTTGCTTTTGCAACAATTACCATTTGCAAAATCAATCGTCCCCCACACACACACACACACACACACACACCAACACACACAAACACAAACCACACACCTTGCTACCAACACCTTGTTCATAAACGAAATGTTGTCATGATATTATAATTCGAATGAAGATCTGTCCCCGGAAGCCTTAGAACGTGAAAAGAGCGGCGGGGCAAAAGGTACGTTTAACGCTGCACTTCTTAATATCTCATTAGCCCCGATCGAACCTGATCAAACTCATATGTAAATACATAGTCCTGTTTAAATTTAGATACTATAAATATAAAATATATTCTATATGGGTTACTATACGTATAACTAGTTTACTTAACTCGCTGAACTCGTGGAAATGTTTGGAGCTTCGTCCTTAGCTAGGTAGTATTTTAGAAGTATATATTTAAATGTAGAGTAAATCAACTTATTTGGTATAAAGCTGGTGATAAATTTTAAATAGAAAAGTAGAAATTCAGAACTGCTAACATCTAAACATTAAAAATAAAAAAATCTAATTATGGTATGATGTCATATTTATTTTAAATATCGATATACGTATATCGATTTTGGTGTAAGAAGAGAAAGCTGGAGTAAAAATGTAGTTCAATTATATTACGCAATACGCATATATATTTATAAAATTATATAAATTTGTTGTAAGTATTGGATTAATTTAAGAAAATAATCAGTAGTATAATAATATCATACATTCATTTCCGTACAAAGCTACCAACCTTTTAGGTACAATTACAATTTAGGTACATTTTGTACGTAAACACAGTCTATTCAAGCACATTCTCTAAATGGTTTCTATTGGTTTTTGCATAAAACACACGCACACATATACACATAGTTATTTTTGGTGGCTTAAATCTAAATTTGTTCGTTTGTATTTTTGTATTGCTTTGGATTTATGTTTAAGTGCATGTGTCCATTATATATAACATAATTCTAACTTTGAAAAATTCTACGGAATAGTCACGGAACCGCCTCAGGGTTTGCGTGAAATCATTGTGCGTGAAGGTCCCGAGGCATTTGCCAAGGAGGTGCGTTCCCGAAAGAACCTACTGCTCATGGACACCACTTTCCGTGATGCCCATCAGTCTCTGATGGCCACGCGCGTGCGCACTCACGACCTGCTCAAGATATCGCCATACGTGGCGCACAAGTTCAACAATCTGTACTCCCTCGAGAACTGGGGTGGAGCCACGTTCGATGTAGCTCTACGGTTTCTGCACGAGTGCCCATGGGAGCGCCTGGAGGAGATGCGCAAGCGCATTCCGAACATTCCTTTCCAAATGCTGTTGCGCGGCGCCAATGCCGTCGGCTACACCAGTTACCCAGACAACGTTGTCTACAAATTCTGCGAACTAGCGGTAGGTTTACTTATCAATCATATATCCTATATTTACAATGATTAGATACCATCTCCCTCAGGTGCAAACTGGCATGGACATCTTCCGAGTGTTTGACTCCCTCAACTACTTGCCGAACCTGATCCTCGGCATGGAGGCGGCGGGCAAGGCAGGCGGCGTTGTGGAGGCGGCCATCTCCTACACGGGTGATGTGGGTGATCCCAAGAGAACTAAATACGATCTCAAGTACTACACAAACTTGGCCGACGAGCTCGTCAAGGCGGGAACCCACGTGCTCTGCATCAAGGACATGGCGGGTCTGTTGAAGCCAGAGTCGGCTAGGTATGTATGGATATACGAATGAGATCCTCAGCATATATTACATAGATATTATCACATTCTATAGGTTGCTGATCACTGCTATCCGGGACAGGCATCCCGACGTTCCAATTCATGTTCACACTCATGACACCTCGGGTGCCGGCGTTGCGTCCATGCTGTCCTGCGCTCAGGCCGGAGCAGATGTTGTGGACGTGGCTGTCGACTCGATGTCTGGAATGACCTCTCAGCCCAGTATGGGAGCGGTAGTCGCCTCTCTGCAGGGCACTCCCTTGGACACACAGCTGGACTTGGCAGATGTTTCCGAATATTCGGCGTACTGGGAGCAAACACGTACTCTCTACGGCCCATTCGAATGCACCACGACGATGCGATCTGGAAATGCCGATGTCTATCTGAACGAAATACCCGGAGGCCAATATACCAATCTGCAGTTCCAAGCCTTCTCCCTTGGCCTGGGCGATATGTTTGAGGACGTCAAGAAGGCTTACCGGGAAGCCAATTTCGTGTTGGGCGACATTATCAAGGTCACTCCCTCATCCAAGGTTGTGGGTGACTTGGCTCAGTTCATGGTGCAGAACAATCTGAATGGTGCTCAGGTGGTTGAAAAAGCCGAAGAGCTGTCCTTCCCCAAGTCGGTGATCGAGTACCTGCAGGGCTACATCGGTATTCCATATGGCGGCTTCCCAGAACCATTCCGCACACGTGTTCTGAAGGACATGCCACGTATCGAGGGCCGACCTGGTGCTGAGATGGCGCCCCTGGACTTTGACAAGCTGAAGGCCGAGCTGACCGAATCTCATGCAAACGTTTCCGATCGTGATGTTGTATCGGCAGCGCTCTATCCACAGGTGACCAATGAATTCTTGCACTACCGCGAGCAATACGGTCCCGTCGACAAGCTCGACACGCGCATCTTCCTCTCAGGCCCCAAGGTGGGCGAGGAGTTCGAAGTTACCCTGGAGCGCGGCAAGACCCTGAGCATGAAGGCCCTGGCCATGGCTGCCGATCTCAAGCCGAACGGCAAACGCGAGGTGTTCTTCGAATTGAACGGCCAGCTGCGCTCTGTCCACATTCCCGACAAGGAGGCAATGAAGGTACATGAATGAAAGAACATATTTCCCTATAAGCAATATTTAATGAATTTTTATTTTCTTTTTAGGAAATCCGCATCCATCCCAAGGCCGACAAGACGGTGAAAGGTCAAGTGGGCGCCCCCATGCCCGGCGATGTTATTGACGTCCGTGTGACAATCGGCGACAAGGTGGAGAAGGGTCAGCCCCTCGTTGTCCTCTCGGCCATGAAAATGGAGATGGTTGTCCAGGCGCCACAGAACGGCGTCGTCAAGAAGGTGGAGGTCAAGAAGGGCATGAAGCTAGACGGCGATGACTTAATTTTGATCATCGAATAAGCGCAACCATCCAATGCAGACAAATAATACCAACTTTTCTAGATGTGAGGATCGTGCTGCCAGCAAACTTCGATTACTACTATATTAGGCTTAAGTCTTTTTTATTTGTATGTATTTATGTTAGCATGAGTACATCTGTATATACGTATGTATGTATTGGCATTACTTTTTGAAAAAGTTTACAATCTTGTGAGAGTTACAAATCACGCACAAATCACAAATGTTGTTATAGCTCCCCCGAATCCTAAATGTTATATCTGTAAAGCCTTTGCCAAATTTTGTATCAATGTTCGAAAATATTTTGTAACATGTAAAAGTGTGAATAAACCAAGGAATTTCCTATAAAATATATAAATATATATCAAAGAAAACATTTTCTAAATTATGAGATATATTAAAGCAATATATGAGGTGGTATATGTAAACTCTATTAGCTCAGCATTATTAACTATATAATTTGATTTCTAAATTGAAGCAATCTTTGTTTTTTCATTCGGAATACCCTGACATTGGATTTTTTTTCAAATATTACGTAAAGAATACTATTTTGATATCATTTTTTCTACTTTTTTAAGCTTTCTAAATTCTATATTATTTTATATTCGATGTCAGTACTGGTTTCAGGTACGTAATACCACCAGCTACATTGAATTTGTAGATGGCTTCAATTTAGCATCGACATTAATACTTATCGATTTTTTGGTATTTGATCGAGATTTCGATAACTGTAACAGTTTTAGATGATCTTTGGTGTGGCACGCCTCTCCACAAGGAGGCCCAGTGTGGTATAATATTGAGGATCTGAACTATATATATTTATTATTTATATATTTATTTTGGCAAATCCACGCCTCAATGGGCGTCTGATGATGGCATAAACATATGCACTCTCCTATACATATAAATTCCATATATATAATATATATATACATAAATTTTAATATATAACTCCAATATATGCAGGCATAAAAACATCGGCATCAATTTTAATATGATATGATATATATATAGGTTTCATTATTCCCCTTATATAATCCTTCATTTCAATACCATTCCAGAAAGAACAAGAGAATATAATTTAATATACATCTAAATTAATGATGTTGGAATTCGAAGGAACGATCAGATTAAGTTATTAGCAATGACAAACTTGAACAACTCTCCGCCCGCACTTCGAACGCTGCGCAAAGCGTTTCCCCGACTCAAATATTGCGTCGTCGGTAAAAGATGGTGTTCCCCCAAGGTGAGTATAGAAAGAGCAGCAAAGTGAATCTGAGATGGAATACCCATTTGGCAGGCGAAGCGCAAAGCGATACGATCGGTCCTGGTAGCCAACAGAGGGGAAATCGCGATTCGCGTGTTCCGTGCCTGCACAGAGATGGGCATCAAGTCGGTGGCCATCTATTCCGAGCAGGACAAGATGCAAATGCATCGCCAGAAGGCCGACGAGTCGTATATGGTTGGCAAGGGCCTGGCACCGGTGGAAGCCTACCTCAACATTCCTGAGATAATTCGCGTTTGCAAGGAGAACGACGTTGATGCAGTGCATCCCGGCTATGGCTTCCTCTCCGAGCGCAGCGACTTTGCGCAGGCCGTTATCGATGCTGGACTTCGCTTTATCGGTCCCTCGCCCAAGGTGGTGAAGAACATGGGTGATAAGGTGGCTGCGCGTGACGCGGCCATAAAAGCGGGGGTTCCCGTGGTGCCCGGCACAGAAGGTCCAGTTACTTCCAAGAAGGACGCATTGGCATTTTGCGAGAAGCATGGTCTTCCTGTCATGTTGAAGGCTGCGCACGGTGGTGGCGGCCGCGGGATGCGCGTGGTTCGCAAAATGGAGGAAGTCGAAGAGAACTTCGAGCGAGCCAGTTCCGAGGCGAAGGCAGCCTTCGGCAACGGCGCGATATTCATAGAGAAGTATGTTGAGCGTCCGCGCCATATTGAAGTGCAGATATTAGGGGACGCGACTGGCAACGTGGTGCATCTGTTTGAGCGCGACTGCTCCATTCAGCGGCGTCATCAGAAGGTCATTGAAATGGCACCTGCTCCACGCCTGCCTGCTGAGATTCGCGACAAAATGACCGAGGCCGCAGTCCGGCTAGCGAAGCACGTGGGATACGAGAATGCGGGCACTGTGGAGTTCCTGTGCGATGAGTCTGGCAACTTCTACTTCATCGAGGTGAACGCTAGATTGCAGGTGGAGCACACAGTGACTGAGGAGATCACCGGCATTGACTTGGTGCAGTCTCAGATACGTATTGCTGAGGGCATACCCCTTAAGGAGCTGGGACTCACCCAGGAGAATATTGTTCCGCGGGGCTTTGCCATTCAGTGCCGCATAACCAGTGAGAATCCCGAGCAGGGCTTTCAGCCTGACAATGGTCGCATCGAGGTGTTCCGTTCCGGCGAGGGCATGGGCATACGAATAGACAGCGCTTCGACCTATCCTGGAGCTATCATATCGCCCTACTACGACTCGCTGCTGGTCAAAGTGATATCCCATGACAAGAATCTGGAGAAAGCAGCAGCTAAAATGAGCCGAGCCCTGCGAGAGTTTCGTATCCGGGGCATCAAGACGAATATTCCATTTCTGCTAAATGTCTTTAACAACGAGCAGTTCTTGCGCTGCACATTGGATACCCACTTCATAGATGAAAATCCGGAGATCACCAAAGCCAAATTCTTGAATCGGAATCGCGCCCAAAAACTTTTAATGTATTTGGGTGAGGTTATGGTCAACGGAGCCCAAACGCCACTGGCTACAAACCTACTACCATTAAAGGTGAATCCACTGGTGCCCGAAGTACCAAAAGGTAGGTGCAGGCTCTCCAGATATGGATAAGACCATCAGACTATGCTTTGCTTCCTCAATCTATATGAGAATCTAATCTTATAAAGGAAAAACAATTACAGGGTCGGAGCCACCGCCGGGTCTGCGCAAGATCTTTACGTGCGATGGTCCCGAAGCATTTGCCAAGGAAGTGCGGTGCCGAAAGAATTTACTCTTGATGGATACTACCTTCCGGGACGCACATCAGTCTCTGTTGGCCACGCGCGTGCGCACTCACGATCTGCTCAAGATATCGCCATACGTGGCGCACAAGTTCAACAATCTGTACTCCCTCGAGAACTGGGGCGGAGCCACGTTCGATGTAGCTCTACGGTTTCTGCATGAGTGCCCATGGGAGCGCCTGGAGGAGATGCGCAAACGCATTCCGAACATTCCTTTCCAAATGCTGTTGCGCGGCGCCAATGCCGTCGGCTACACCAGTTACCCAGACAACGTCGTCTACAAGTTCTGCGAACTAGCGGTAGGTTTACTTATGTACCCCCAATCTATTATAAAATAAATCCCATCTCTCTCAGGTGCAAACTGGCATGGACATCTTCCGAGTGTTTGACTCCCTCAACTACTTGCCGAACCTGATCCTCGGCATGGAGGCGGCGGGCAAGGCAGGCGGTGTTGTGGAGGCGGCCATCTCCTACACGGGTGATGTGGGTGATCCCAAGAGAACTAAATACGATCTCAAGTACTACACAAACTTGGCCGACGAGCTCGTCAAGGCGGGAACCCACGTCCTCTGCATCAAGGACATGGCGGGTCTGTTGAAGCCAGAGTCGGCAAGGTAAGTATGGATATATGACTGAGATCCCCAGCATTTATTACATAGATATAATCACATCCTATAGGTTGCTAATTACTGCCATCCGGGACAAGCATCCCGACGTTCCAATTCACGTCCACACTCATGACACCTCGGGTGCTGGTGTTGCCTGCATGCTGTCCTGCGCTCAAGCCGGAGCTGATATTGTGGACGTGGCTGTGGACTCGATGTCTGGAATGACCTCTCAGCCCAGTATGGGAGCGGTAGTCGCCTCTCTGCAGGGCACTCCCTTGGACACACAGCTGGACTTGGCAGATGTTTCCGAATATTCGGCGTACTGGGAGCAAACACGTACTCTCTACGGACCATTCGAATGCACCACGACGATGAGATCTGGAAATGCCGATGTCTATCTAAACGAAATACCCGGAGGCCAATATACCAATCTGCAGTTCCAGGCGTACTCCCTTGGCCTGGGCGATATGTTTGAGGAAGTGAAGAAAGCGTACAGAGAAGCGAATATTATTCTGGGTGACATAATCAAGGTCACCCCGTCGTCCAAGGTTGTGGGTGACTTGGCTCAGTTCATGGTACAGAATAAGCTTACTCGTGCTCAAGTTTTGGAGAAGGCTAAGGAGCTGTCGTTTCCCCAGTCGGTGACTGAGTACCTACAGGGATATATGGGTATTCCCCATGGCGGCTTTCCAGAGCCATTTCGATCGGATGTCCTGAAGGATATGCCTCGCATTGATGAGAGACCGGGCAGTAAGCTTGAGCCATTCGATTTCGAGAAGCTAAGAGCGGAACTAGTTCAAAGTTTTGGAGAAATTTCCGAGAGAGATCTTATGTCAGCGGCTCTATATATGGATGTGACTAAGCAATTCCTGCTGAACCGACGAGAGTTTGGCTGCATTGATAAGCTGGACACGCGCATATTCATGATGGGCCCCGAAATGGGCGAAGAGTTCGAGGTTCACCTAGAGCGGGGCAAGGTCTTGATCATAAAGCCGTTGGCCATAGCCAACATGCTCCGACCGAATGGGACGCGCGAGGTGTTCTTTGAGATGAACGGCGAAATGCGTTCAGTCCACATTCCCGACGAGGAGGCTCTGAAGGTATTTATCTATCTATCTACACCAGTACATTTACATTAACTATTCCTATTTTAAGGTAATCCGAGTGCATCCCAAGGCCAGACCAGATGTCCAAGGTGAAGTGGGTGCGCCCATGCCGGGCGACGTTATTGACATACGCGTCAAAGTGGGCGACAAGGTCGAGAAGGGTCAGCCCCTTGTCGTGCTGTCGGCCATGAAAATGGAAATGATCGTGCGATCCCCATCTGCAGGCACGGTCAAGAAGTTAGAAGTGACGAAGGGTATGAAACTGTCAGGCGACGATCTGATCCTGGTCCTCGAATGATGGACAGCAGAGATTGCTGACTTGCTCAAGAGAAATGTCCACAGTGTGTTTAGCTATGCCTCGCGTCAAGTGCAAGTCATGTGCAAGTCTTCCAGAATTCTGCGGCAGCTCAGACGACAAACAGTTTTCATTCTTATACAGTATTTGATATATAATATGAATAACAACTGGAAAAGGTATATCAAGACTCTTGTACATTATTTGTTGCATAAAAAGAAGGTGTTAGTGGGTTCTACATGCACTTGACGATGAATTCCATAAAGGCCAGATCCTTGTTGAGTTCGGAGACTCGCTTGAAGTGCCGCTGCACGTAGGGCGTCAGCACCTCGACCAGGTTCCCTTTGTTGTAGAACTTTTGGGTGGAGTGCAGCAGGGCGTCGCCCAGCAAATGCTGCAGGATCAGGTTGGCAATGTAGGAGTGGCGCGAGTTGGTGCCCCACGCCTTCACGTGCTGCAGCAGGACCAGCCTCTGGTCCAAGTTCAGCTGGTCCACCAGCTGACGCACTGCGACGGCATCGCGCTTGCGCACAAAGCTGCCGATGATGTCGTACGTGGCCTTCGGCTTGTCCAGCAGCAGGGCCAGCTTGAAGGCCTTCTCCAGCTGCTCTTGGGCGTGCAGCAGAGAGTGAAGTGTTTGCTCTTGCTCCAGCATAGATTGCCGCTGGTCCAGGGCTTCATTGCGCACTGTTTCGGTGACGTCAGCAAACCGAATCAGCTTGGAGTCCGCACCGCCCGTGTAGAAGAAGCGATTGCTGCAGGCGGACACCGCCACCGACCAGACGCGATCGCTGTGCTCGTCGATGGACTGGGCGCAGATGTTGGTTTTGATGTTCCACAGCTTGAGCAGGCCATCCGAGGCAGCAGAGAGTATGAACTTGCCATGATCCAGGAACTCCACGCGCAATATCGTGCACTCCTGCTCCAGGCGCTTGAGGCAACTGAAGTTGGCTATTGACCAAATGCGCAGGCTGCAGTCGGACGAGGAGGTGACCGCAATCTGGTCAACGGGCGAGAAGCGCACGCACCAAACGCCGCGCGTGTGGCCACGCAGCACGCCCAGGAGTGCATTCGAGTCCGCCGACCAGAGCTTTGCCGTCTTATCCTGCGATGCGGTGGCCAGGATCTTGTTGTTCAGCGCATACGTCACGCAGTTGACCTCCTTGTCGTGGGCCAGCGCCGCGTAGAGCAGCGAGAAGGTATATTTGTTTCGATCCTGCTTATCGCGCGACAACTGCCACACTTTCATGCTGCCATCCTGGCAGGCAGAGGCGAATCCCTTGGCCCCATTGTGCGTGATGGCCACGGACCCAATGGTCGCCGTGTGGCAGCTGCTTTGTTGAGTCAGCGGCTGCAGAAGGCAATCAATCTCGTGCGACAGCTTCCACAGGCGTATGCTGCAATCCTTGCCCACGGAGATCAGCAGATTGTGCGACGCAGCCAGGGACATAACCGTATCCGAATGTCCGCAGATCAGACGGCAATTCATGTTCCGCTCGGTGTCGTACAGCTTGAAGTGCTTGCTGTTGGTCGCCACGGCCAGGTAGCGATCCTTGTCGCCCAGAAAGCACATATCCAATATCTCATCATTGTATCCAACCAGCTGCTTGACCAGCTTCAGCGCCACACCCGCGCTCTCGGTGCTCACATCGTATATGATTATGTTCTGCTCCGTTGTGATCAGGGTCAGTTGTTGTCGGGTGCTGCAGTAGAGCAGCCGGCTTATTTCAAAATCTGTCTCCTCCAATAGGTCACGTATCTTCCACGATTTTGTGTCAATTTGCTGGACTTTGCCCGAGCGACAGGCGACCAGCACATGGGCGCCATCAGCAATATGCGTGACTCCCTCGAGCTCGACGTATAGGGGGATAATCTTTGACTGGCTCCAGGTGCTGCTCGTGGCTGCGTCCAATTGCCAAGCGATCAGCACCTTGTCGCGACTCACTGTAACCAGTTGATCGCAGTCAGCAGCGGCGCTCTTGAAGCTGAGGCCCGTCACCTGGGAGATGTGTCCACGCATTTTATGCAGCAGTGCCTTGGTGCCGTAATTCCAACAGTATATCGTATTGTCAGCGCCGGCAGCATAAATTTCCCTTTTCAATGGGCTCGGATGGAAGCGCACCAGCAGCGCCGGCCCAGGGAAGTCTTTTAAGGCGCACAGGCAGCTGTTGTTGGCAAAGTCCCAAACCCGTAGCGTGGCATCTGCTCCGCCACTGGTGCAGATGAAATTGCCACACGCGCTAAACTCGATGCGCACAACGGGTCCCTTGTGCTGGCTCTTCCAAACTTTTGCTAACTTCCGAGTACTCAGCTCCCAAAGGCGCAGCAAGCCGCTGCCATGTGCGACCGCCAAGTGTTCACGTGACATTGCAAAGCAATAGATGTTGTCCTCGTCCAGCTTGGCATCGTCGAGGCCGTCAGAGACTTTGGGTTTCTCATTACCGTCGGATACACTCACTCCAAAGCTGCACACTATTTGCGATGTTTCCACATTCACTTGATTGACGACGTCGCCGTTCAAACAGTAAACGTTCTCTCCATTTTCATCCCACGCAATATCGTGTCCAGCATAAAAGTTTGTGTAGCGAGCGTCTGCTGCATATCTAAATATATGTTTTTAAATAATAATCCATACATTGCTGCCTTTTACTTACTGTTTTTCACTCACGCTTGCCAGCATGCTTTTATTTTTGTTTACAAAATTGAAATTGCTACCGCGTGCACATTGGAACTGGTAGGAATATTCCAAACGAACTGGTTCATCTAACCCATTATCAGAGTTTGCACATATGTATATGCCATAAATATTTGAAATTCAAATATATATATAATTATTACAAATTAACAGTCAAATTAACTTTATACATATATATATTGTATACAATTTCTGAATTCAAACAAAATCGACAAAGGACTCAAAGTTCCAACTGTTTGTGTATATATTCTGATGAAACTTAAGTATACCAATTAATAAATAATAATGATTTTGATACTATTATAAATGTTTTATAGATTTTTGCGCGAATTTGTTGAATTTTAGTTGGAGCTTTTGGTTAATAAAAAATAATTAAGTTAGTTCATCTTTCTAAATTGGGCATTATTCAACACTTAACCAATTTTGCAAGGGCTGGTCACACTGAGCATGAGTTGCAGCTGTCAAATAAAAAGCCGTCAAATCATCGTCTTCTATTTGCGAGTTTAATTCACGTATATTTGGTTTTGTTAACATCAATTCTAATACATATTTACAACAAAAATGAGTACAATTGGCACCGGTGTAAGTATATTAATGTGCAATTACCAACAGACGTATAAATTTAATGAATATTTGTTTGCAGTATGATCTGTCGGCTTCGCAGTTCTCCCCTGATGGCCGCGTCTTTCAGATTGACTACGCATCCAAAGCAGTTGAGAGGAGCGGAACCGTTATTGGTATTAGAGGCAAGGACAGCGTCGTGCTTGCCGTAGAGAAAATTATAGCAGATCAGCTCTATGAACCTGATGCAGCCAGTCGCATTTTTACCATTGAAAAGAACATCGGCATGGCCATTGCTGGACTGATGGCCGATGGAAACTTTGTGGCCGACATTGCCCGACAGGAAGCGGCGAATTTCCGTCAACAATTTGAACGCACCATTCCCCTTAAACATTTATGCGATCGCGTATCCGGCTACCTGCACGCCTACACTCTGTACAGCGCTGTGCGTCCGTTTGGTTTATCTGTAATACTCGCATCGTGGGATGAGGTCGATGGACCGCAATTGTATAAAATTGAGCCGTCCGGTAATTCTTTTGGCTACTATGCCTGCGCCAGTGGCAAGGCCAAGCAACAGGCCAAAACAGAGATGGAAAAGTTCAAGTTCGCCGACATGAACACCGAGGAATTGGTCAAAAGCGGTGGCAAAATGTGAGCGAAGTCGATTATTGCTTTCCCTTTCGGTTAACTTATTTATGCACTTGCAGCATTTACCAAGTGCATGACGAGCTGAAGGACAAAGATTTCCGTTTTGAAATGGGACTCGTTGGCAAGGAAACAAAGGGCCTTCATCTCATAAATAACGCTACGTGGATCCAAAAGGCCGTTGAAGCCGGAGAAGCAGCCAAAAATGCGGATGATAGTGAAAATGAGATATAATTTAAATTCGAATTATGTTCAACTGATTCTAAATCGGCTAGGCATTAACTTTAAAATGTTGTCTAATGAAAAATAATACACAAACGAAGGATGGTTCAAGGCCAATATTCAACCTGCGCCTACTCTTAAAATTCAAAACAAAAATAAACAATACAAACACAAAGAATGGGAATATAAGCAATTATCTTTGAAAAGACGCGGATTAGTAGACATTTACATTTTTAAATTTCTTTTATTAATAGTTTGAATGAAACCATGATGCGCTGATTAACTTGCATTTTTACCTATGTATATTCCAGTTGCAATGCCTAATTTGATACCAGGCGCTAGGGTGAAAGTTAAATTTAACTTTTACCGGCGATAGTCACCCCAGCGGTCTGAACTATCGATAGTTGGTGCTGCCAGCTGAATTATTTAATTTATAACATTACAAATATAAATTCTTAAATGAAACAAAACAAAGTAAAATTTGAAGGAATTCATTGTTTTTATACATATATAGGAAACATTAAATTTTCAATTTTTATATTTTATTTAAATATTCCCATATTATGAGTAATCCTTTTCTGCTTAAGTCTGGCAACGCTAATGCTGCGCACATCTGATCTTGTTCGCGCCAAAAAAGGAAAACAATTGAATAAAAGTAAACAATTTGTGTAATAAAATGACGACACTGATTGAACAACTCATTTCGAAAATGGGACTTAGCGAAGAGCCTAATGTATTAGAGTAAGTTTTTATAACAAAGTTCGTACATATATCATATTAAACAACTTTAACCACTTTTAGGAAAACAACAGAGCTCTTAAGATTGCTGGAGCTGCGCTCGACAAATGTTCCCCTGCAAATAAATGAATACGGCAAGATAGTTTTGTGCGCGGATATTGCATGCAGTGTGTTGGATATTGGCTTTGACAAAGAGCAGGCTCTCAAACTCTCCGCATTGCGCAAAACCCACTATGCCAATAACAAGCGAATGTTTGAGAAATTGCTTGAGCTCAATAGATTGGCTAGCATCAAGGATATTTGCGTGCAGCTCAGCTTGAACGAGGTCGCCCATAAGGCTGAAGATATCCTAGCGATGTTCAAAAAGGTCGCCCGTGACGATGCTGATCCCGAGCATCCACAATATGCCGCAATGGCTGTCTTCCACGCCTGTCGCCTGATGAAGAAGAAGGTATCCAAACAGAAACTAATGCCATTTAGCAACTTGCGACCCACGCAATGGCAGCAGCTGGAGCAACATTTTGACCGCATGATCGCAACGCACCTGAAGGAGAACAATGTGGCGGCGGGCTTAAACAACAAACTCGCGCTGCAGGAGGAGCAGAATGGCCTGAGCAAGAAGAAGAAGAGTAGCGAAAAGCCTGAAATCGAAGAATATGAAAAATGGAAGAGTCGAATGCTAGCATCGGCTGAGGCTAAGCTGAAGGAACTGGAAAGCATTGGTTAACAATAATAAGAGAGACTTGTCATTATTTATTATCAAAATAGTACGTTAGTTAAGCTTTGCTTACTTTAAACTTATGTATTAGTATTTCATGCAGTCCTAACTAAACTAAATTAAGTTATTCAAGTTCGTGTCTTCTCTCCTTCTCCATATGAGCCAAAACGTGAGAGATTAGCACATCGCCAACATCCTGCAGTTCTCCGTTCGTTTTATGGGCTGGAAGTAATTAGACTGTGTTACTTAATTGATTTCTGTATAAATCATGCAAACACACACAATTATATATAATCAGTTTAACTTCGCGTCGAGTTTCCGGCCAGCTATTGAGCAACTCCTGCAGATGCTTGCAAAACTTCAGCCAGATCTCGCGCTTCATTTCCTGCATTTGCCAAGTGGCCGACAATTGGAAGTTCATCGAATCGAAAAATGAGAGCATTGGCGTTGCGCCCTCCATCGCAAAGTAGTATGTGGTGCCGTTGATCTTCTTGTTGAGCCTGTAGACCGCATGCTTGAACGGACGATTTACACCCGCTCTATTGATGAACTGCGTCTGCAGTGGCTGAAGGCGAGATTTATCGGACGGAATATGTATCGAAATTTGAGATTTATCGAAATTTAAGTACTTAGTACTTACTTCAGCCTCATCCAGCCAAGTGCTGCGTATAACGCGATTTACAAACATCTCATCTGGAATTAGTATAATTAAACGATTCATCCCGAATTTCACCTTATGGGTATCCTCATATTGCTGCATTCGCTTCTGCAAGCCGTCATTGTCACGTTCCGGCAGCGAGAGTTTGAGATAGCCATGAAAGTAGCTCGAGGCCATGCCGGCTGCATAGTCCAGGCCGTGCGAATCGCGTATCCAGTGGGCATAGCTCAATGAACTATGGCTCAGCTGTACATAGGTAAAAACCCAATAAAGTGGAATAAGTAGAAGCGGTTCGCCTCTGGGCAGCAAAATAGCTAAATTATTAGTGCTTCCATAGCGCGTCAGTCCTGTGAATATCACAAGTAACGCTAGGTATATTGTTTTGCTATTGTAGTTATACGCGCGCTTTATTATTGTCGTAAGACGGTCCTCTGGTAAATAGTAATTGCTGTGCAACAGATATTCCTTGGACACATAGAACAAGCGCTGCAGGAAGTCGGCCATAAATATCACAATACATGTTCGAACGACGTAGTCTGCGTCGGAAATGTATGTGCATGTATATCGATGCAAGGGTGAATAAAATATGTTAATTCATGTATGTAGATCGATTAGGCTCCCATATCCTCACCAACACTTGACCACACCATCTTTATCCACACAATCTTCTTATCACTCCTTTGATCCTCAGGTGGAACTGCCATCACATTGGTTCAGTATTAGCGCTGCCAGACATTTGATGCTCATGTTGCGGGTGTTCCCTTAAAGATGTTGAGCTTTTATCAAATATGTATATAATAAATTTATTAAATACATTTAAAATTAAAGCCCGGAAAGCTCAGAACATGCAAGTGGGTTTTTAGAAATATGTTTATAAACTTTTTATCTTTAAATTAAGTGTATTTTATTAAATTATTAATATTATCGATATGGAAAGTTCATTACTCATCGATAGTTGCAAACTAATCAGCCTATCGGTCAAACTCACATCCATAATTTAAGTGCAAGTGCATTTATAATAATACAAAGACCGTTTTTGTCTAGAAGTTGTTAGACTAAACCAATAAAAATCGGCATAAATTCCATTCGTTATCCTTTAAATTATTTGGCCAAATATGATCTAACAATTTCATTTGCCCTTATACTCGCACACAAATGACGCATATTACCGTTTAAATATTGGATAAACAATACGCTGCAATCTTACATGTTTACGTTGGCTTTGTGTAAGTTACCAGCAAAAAAAAAAAAGAAGGGAAATGTGAAAAAAATTTAAGAAATGGAGAGAACTGTTTACTATTAATTTATCAATTATCAATTCTTTGCTTCAGCAGGAAAACAGCAACCACCACAGTGAGGGACAATTGTTTGTTGTTGTGCTGATAAAATACTGTAAGCGAGAAGAAGTATAAAGACGCGTTAGTCACCACGCCTTTGCGGTCGCGTAAATAACTGGGGCTTGAGCGCAGCAATACTCACATAATGCCGATATTATATAGTGTCATAGCGCGCGGCACGACGGTGCTGGCAAAGTTTGCCGAGTGCGTTGGCAATTTCGCAGAAGTAACGGAACAAATTATGGGCAGAATCGGCGTACATAATCACAAGATGACCTACACACACGGCGATTATTTGATACATTATACTTGCGAGAATAAGCTAATTTATATGTGCATAACCGACAATGTAAGTTGACTGTTGAGTAGGTAAATTGCATATTGAGATTAACTTTATTCTTTGTTTATACACAGGAATTTGAACGATCACGCGCTTTTCTCTTCTTGGCGGACATCAAGCAGAAATTTATACAGACTTATGGCCTACAGGTTGCCACCGCAATCGCCTATGCCATGAATACGGAGTTCTCTAAAACTTTATCCCAGCAAATGGTCTACTTCAGTCAATCTAGAGAAGTAGACACCATATCGCGAGTGCATGGTCAAATTGATGAACTAAAGGATATTATGATTAAGAATATAGGTAATGAATCAAGATCTGTTGTGTTCCACATTTCTATATTTTATATTTACAGATAGTCTGCGCGATCGCGGCGAGAAACTGGAGCTGTTGGTTAATAAGACAGAGAACTTAAGCAATAATGTAAGCTGCAATTTAATGCTAAATTTGTTAATTACAATTTGTAAATCACAATTTTAATTTCATCCCTTAGTCAGTTGCATTCCGCAAGGCCTCGCGTAACTTGGCGCGACAGATGTTCTGGAAGAACATTCGGATCTACGTCGTCGTCGGCCTAGTAATCATATTTGTTATCTATGTAATTGTAAGCATGGCATGCGGTGGCCTCGCTTGGCAGTCGTGCATCCAGTAATAATTTGGCAATGCAAAGCTAGTTGTTGTAGCTCATAACGATGTTTATTATTATTATTATCATATGCAAACTTTCGTACTATCAATAATCTCTGTTATATGGAATAAACATGTATGTATATAAAGTGTGTGTCCACATAAAACAGTTCCAGTTTCACTTGTCTTCGACGTAAATAACATCATTAACCTTAACGTTTCCCGCCTGCCGTAGACCCAAGTGTATCCCCAACGCCGGAGACGCATAGTTAAACAGTCGATAGCTGTGAATAGTGAGTGTTAAGCATGAACAGTGTTATACTATATTTAAATAATCTACTCGCGGTGACCTCGACCTACCTGCGCAGTGTTTTCAGCGGCTCACCGTCGGGATTGCGCTCTGCCGTATGAGCGTTAATATTTGGAAAAATGCATCTGGTGCAAGGTGCAACTATACGAAAAGTAGCATCGTTGCCAATGCGTATCCACTGCCAGTGGTCCTCGCTGTACGGCTGATCCACATCCATTTTCAGATCAAAGTTTCCACGGAATTGCAAAGCATCAACAGGAGTCTTCAATCGAGTGTTTAAGTCATCAATCGAAGCTAGATTCATGAGCATATAGCTCGTAGCGTCATTGAGTGGGCCCTGGAATGTATTTATAATTATTAATTTTTAATTTGATTTAACGATCTGCAGAAAATCAATAATTATGAAGTCCATATATGTTCCACATTCCTTAAAGATGAATTGACTTAAAAGACAACTTGTAGGTAACACTCCACTGTAGTCTCAAATTGCACTTGAGGAGAAAATGCTGTACTTACAGAATCGACCTGTTTTATGTAAGGCATATTCTTCAGTCGTGGATTAATGGCTCGCACTGGTCCTGGATATGGGTAGTACACGAGCTTTACGCCCGAATCCTCTTTAAGGATGTACTGTGAGAACCATTTGTCAAAGCGGCTGCCGCACAGCATCACATCTACTGCCACGCCCCAAACGGAGGTGTGCACGTCCTTAGAGGTCGATTCCAAGTGCCTGAAATCTAGTTCCAAGTCGGGCATTTCAGGTGCACTGAACACGATCCCATTAACAAGCGCCTTTGGCTGAATCAGTACCATGTGCGGATAGCCTCTGGCTGTTATCATTTCATTATTGTCATTGACCAGCATGAATTTGCGATCCCGCACATTTCCAATGCCAATGCCAAGCACGTCGCAGTCGTACTCCTGCTGGGCAGCAGCCTCCAGTGGAGCACACGACTTGACTGGAAACACATTCACTCGCTGCAATGTGCCGACTCGTCGCCATTTCGTTGGCATCACGTCGCGATGCAAGTGGCGATACACCAGGTATCCAGCCCCGCCCACAGCGACCAGGCTGACGCCCATGCCGATCAACATTTTGTTGGAGAGCCCAAAGCCGTTCACTGTTGAAATATTACATGGATTCATTTTGGCTTTTGATCAATGTATTTTAATAATTTGCAACTTGCATGAAATATTTGTATTCATCTTGTATCCGTCCGTTCACTTATCAACTGAAAGACGCACTGTCACACTTGTTGCTCTCGCTCAGTAAAAAAGTTCTCAAAAGCTCTATTAAGAGCTACAATAAATAAAAGAAAAGCCATGATAATGGAGCTTTGTAGATTTCTGTGTGTGGCTTACACACACACAGATATATGCACACGCATTCACACATACGAACGGCGGCGTAGTAAGAAAAATAAACCACTTCAATTCAGGCTTTGCAATGCAACAGGTATAAGAAGTTGAGTAAAATGGAGGGCACCGACTAGAATATACCCTGGATCAATAATGCATGCTGGTTTCAAATTGTTCTACATTATTAATTAATTAGTTAAAGATTTTCTCTAACTTGTAAAATCTATAAAATATGGCAAGCAAATATTTGTAATGTGTAATATGTATAAATTAATTAATTAACAACAATCTACGCTTGCAAGGATAAGTAGACCATGAGCTTAATAAGCCCACAAAATTTTGCACGATAACAATTCAAATCATAATCGAATGGTTGCATTCAAATTTGTATTCGAGTATAAGAGTTAGCAACTATTGTTTAGGAGTAACGGAACAATTTGTGAATAATTATGAATGAATCAAATATACTTGTGAAAATTAACTAAATAATTACTTTTATTATATAAAATATAAATGAAGGTATGCAAAATGTTTTTATACATAAGACAGCTCCAGTTTCACTTGTCTTCGACGTAAATAACATCATTAACCTTGATATTTCCCGCCTGCCGTAGTCCCATGTGAACACCCAACGCTGGCGAGGGATTGTTAAACAGTCGATAGCTGGGAATAGTGAACATTTCAATATTATATTTAAATAATCAACTCGCTGTGACCTCGACCTACCTGCGCAGTGTTTTCAGCGGCTCACCGTCGGGATTTCGCTCTGCCGTTTGAGTGTTAATATTTGGCAAAATGCATCTGGTGCACGGTGCAACTATACGGAAAATGGCGTCGTTGCCAATGCGTATCCACTGCCAGTGGTCCTCACTGTACGGCTGGTCCACATCCATTTTCAGGTGAAAGTTTCCACGGAATTGCAAGGGATCAACAGGAGTCTTCAATCGAGTGTTTAAGTCATCGATCGAAGCTAGATTCATGAGCATATAGCTCGTAGCGTCATTGAGTGTGCCCTGGAATGTATTTGTCATATGTAGTTCTTATGTGTATGTGTTGATATCATGCAATAAACCTATAGACATGCTAAAGTGCTAATCTCTTATAGCAGCACCTCTTGGAGAGAGTAGTAGTAGAACTTGAATTACAACATCAAATGGGTTCGACTTGATAAGCAGAGACTCAATAATTATATAGACCATATATTATCATCTTCCAGAGTTTAACTATTTCGATGACCTAGTTAAAGCTGCTCACTTTTGCTAAAGTAAATAAAAATCAACTCATCACAGATAACACTCGTACGATATTACGACTTGAGGAATACTCGAGCAGAAAATGCTATACTTACAGAATCCTGTTGTGTTATGTAAGGCATGTGCTTAAGGTCTGGGCTAGTAGTGCGAACTGGTCCCGGATATGGATAGTAAACGAGCTTTACGCCCGAATCCTTTTTAAGGATGTACTGAGAGAACCATTTGTCAAAGCGGCTGCCGCACAGCATCACATCTATTGGCACGCCGAATACGGAGGTACGTACGTGCTCAGAGAGTGTTTCCAAGTGCTTGAAATCCAGCTCCAAATCGCGCATTCCAAATGCACTGAACACCAATCCATTAACTAGCGGCCATGGCTTAATCAGAACCATGTGCGGATAGCCTCTGGCTGTTATCATTTCATTATTGTCATTCACCAGCATGAATTTGCGATCCCGCACATTTCCAATGCCAATGCCAAGCACGTCGCAGTCGTACTCTTGCTGGGCAGCAGCGTCCAGTGGGGCACACGACTTGACTGGAAACACATTCACTCGCTGCAATGTGCCGACTCGTCGCCATTTCGTTGGCATCACATCGCGATGCAAGTGGCGATAAACCAGGTATCCCGCCCCGCCCACAGCGACCAGGCTGACGCCCATGCCGATCAACATTTTGTTGGAGAGCCCAAAGCCGTTCACTGCATTATTAATATACATATATGTATATTAAGATTAATTTACTTTGTAATATTGTAACTTACGTGATATATTTGTATTCATCTTCTGCCCTTCCACTTATCAATTCCAAGACGCAATGCCACTTGTTGCTTCTCGCTCAATAGAGAAAGTTCTCAAAAGCTCGAACAGCTGGAACAAAAGAGAGCAATGATAATAGAGTTTTGTGTGTTTGTATGTGTGTGGTATGATTCTATGCCTATGCATGTGTGTGTGTAAAATTGGAAGAAGGAACAAGAGATGCCTAAGCAGTAAATACATAACAATACATTCATATATTCACACACAGACGCAGATTTGCTAATCAAATCTTCAAAGCGTGATAATGATAACTGTGATTATTTGGCAAAACAAATAATATATATGTACATATACATATGCGCAAAATTTGCCGGTTACAGCATTTTGGAAAACAAATAATTCAAATAAAACTGCAATAATGCAACAGGTATCAAATTGGAGAGATCGACTAGAATATACCCTGGGTCCATAATACTTGTTAATTTAATAATAATCTATTAAATTTAATTAGATTTTACTCTTTAATTATTTATTTTTTTATTATTATATTTTAAACATAAATTAAGTAAAATTTAAATAATGAATATGTTGTCAACGGCAAAAATATTTACATACATACATACATACTCAAACGATTTCGACCGCAGCCGATAGAAATTCAAATTATAATCGAATAATTGCACTCAAATTTCTACAAGTGTGTAATAAAGGAGGGAATATCGCTTTTACTTTATTTTTGTTTACAATAAGATAACAAACATGTCCGATACAAATAAAGAAGAGGAAGGCAACAATGCAGAGGAGCTGGATGTAGGCAGCGAGCAATTCAATGCCCTGCGAGCGCTATACACTGCCGACTTCAGAGTCACGGACAGGGCGCCAAAAGTGCTGTATCAAAATCTAGCCGCATTTGAAAGTGCTCTTGTTAAAGTTGGCGTTTGGCAACTGAATAAACGACCCAAAAACAAGGAACAACCAAAGACTGCGAATGCAAAAAATCCTTTTAGCTCCACCTCGAATGCGGAGGCGTTGACTGAACGGCGTTTCCAGCCGCACCAAATGCCCGTGGAAGGAGGGGCGAAAGTAAAATACCATCGGAATCTATTCACACATATGGCCAGTGCAGAAGGCCCTTTGGCATGTCTGCAAAAGTATTTGCCCGGTGAGGAGAGGCAGCAAATAGCGCGTCTACGCGTACACCTGCGCAATGAGCATGCCATTGGTGGCCACATCGAGGGCGACCTCGTCGCCTTCGACAAACAGTGGAACATATTGCTAAAAAACGCTGTTGAGGTCTGGCAGCGTCGCAAATATAAGTACGGCAAGCAAAACATCTGCGGCACGGATACAGCAGCGGAATGCAGCGATCGGCTTCAGCGCATGGGAATCACATTGCCGGAAGTTCACGTGAAAAGCTTAAATCGAAAGAACGTGCAGCTGCGACGTGAACTGCCGCAATTGATGATTCGCGGAGAAAACATAGCGTTAATTACATTTATTACCAAGTCAAAAGAGTAAAATTTGAATTCTTTCGTATGTAAATTGTCTTGTTTCTGTAATACATCAATTGGTGTACACCATGGGCACACATTCCTCGGCAGCCACGTGCGACGGGGAGTCGTCCTCCATGAGATGCTGTAAGCTTTCGTTGGGATAGCTGTAAGGAAAATAAAATTTATAATCGAGTTAATTTTATCATTAATTTTACGCACATTTTTGATGGACTTTCGTCGCTTAGCATCGTGACTGGCACAGTGGCGGAGGCACATTCGGGACTCATAAATTCAATGGGCGTCGGTCTACGTTCCTGCAGCTGCCGCGTTATTTCTGCTGTGCTCAGATTGCCAGCGCCATCCTTTGGGGCCATCTGATGCTGATGTTGTTGCACCGATGGCGAGACGGTTGCTGTGGCCGTCAGCAGTTTCTTTGCTGGTGGCTGTTGAACGTGGCCTCCGGTCAGAATTTTACGCCTACGCCCTCGAGTTGCCCCACCAACGACAGCTGGCTGGGCTGTGGGAACGTGCACATTCACAGCTGCCTTTTCCTTCTGCTTGCGCCGCATAGCCGCAGTCTCCTTCGCTTGGTCAAAGTTCGGTTGCGCCTGGGCTACCGTTGAAGTCATTGGCTCCGCATCTGAATTGGAGCTATCAGTGAGATCACTGTCACTGGAATCTTTGGCAGGCTTCTCATATATCAAGAGGCGATCGATGAGGAACGATCGGTCGCGCGATACTTTCAATAAACGTCTTTGATTAGTATGTAATAAGTCCTGGAAGTATTCGTTTTCCTGCAGATACAGAAATACAGAAATTAAATCAATATATTCACGCACTCACGTATCACTACTTACATAGATGAGAAATTTCAGCTTACGCTTTAAGTTTCTGTAGCGCTCCTTATAATCTATATTTTCATTTGCAGTGCCAGTCGATGTCGAACTAGACGCTGCAGTAGCTGCTGCTGCTGCAGCTGCGGCTCTCCCAGCCATTGGTGTTGATTGTTTTCTATTTGTTTCTTCATCACTTTCCATGTGGTCCTGCTCTGTCTTGTTAGATGTGTTCTTCTGATTTGCTAAGGATCGGCAGTACCATCCGTCGAGCATATTGAGTAGTGGTTATTTTAGATTTATTGTAAAAATCATAAAAATAATTGCAATTGATGTAGTGAGGCTAAATTTATTCGATATTGTACTGCACTAAACTATCGAAAAAGCATCGATAGATATCTCTAAAAATCGTGTACTCGATCAATTGCAGTTCAGTATTTTAATTTATCGAGTATTTTCTATATCGGTTTCGATATTTACAATCTTGAAAAGCGGCACGTGCTGCATTTGTTTATATGTGAAATGAACAAGAAAATTGTTATAAATAAACGTGTGAAGGGCCAGTCTCGTGAGGAGCTGTGCCTGCTCAGCAAAACAGAGCTAATTGACAAAATAATACAGCTAGAAGCGTACAATTTTCAGTTAAAAAATCTTCTACAAAAGAAACTGTCCGAGGCGGACAAAAACGATTCCGAATATGCAGCGATACTACGGGGGGCTGACGGAGATGAAGTACCAAGCAAAGTGGATTCGGAAGGACCGAAATGTGTACCTAAAACTCAAGACAAACAACGGAAGTTTAATTGGGCCAGGTTAGTAAATCGTTTACATTTAAAACTTCTTTATTTATAATTATATCGAATCGATTTTAGTGCGCACCAGCGTCATGTGTTGATGAAAGTAACGTACTTTGGTTGGGATTATCAGGGGTTCGCTTGCCAGGAGGACTCTGCTGACACAATTGGTAAGTTTGTTCGATTTCTATAAGAACATATATTAATTGGCCAAGTATTTTTTGCAGAGGGACATTTGTTTCGTGCCTTAGAGCGCACCTGTCTCATCGAATCCCGTGCTACTTCCAATTATCATCGATGCGGTCGCACCGACAAGGAAGTTAGCGCCTTCTGCCAAGTGATATCAATTAATTTGCGTAGCAAGCATTCACCTGATGCTCAAATGGAGCCTGAGTCGTTAAGGACTGAAATAGATTATTGTAGTCTGTTAAACCGCGTGCTGCCCAAAAATATTCAATGCATATCCTGGATGCCGTTGCGAAATCCCGAATACAGCGCTCGATTTGATTGTATTTCGCGCACCTATCGCTACTATTTCCCCAAGGGCGACCTGGACATTGAGGCAATGCGGCTGGCCTGTCAGTTGCTGGTGTGCCATGGGGACTTTAGGAATTTCTGTAAAATGGATGTGCATAATGGAGTTACGAACTATATGCGTAATCTGCAGCACGCCGAGATTAAGCCATGTCACAATACAGAAATGCAGTTAGAGCCAGACTCAGGTGAGAATGTATATGATATATATTATTGAGCTTATCCAATTCTAGTTTCCTCAACAGGCTATGCCATGTATTATCTGGAGATACGAGCAAATGCTTTTCTGTGGCATCAAATACGCTGCATCATGGCTGTGCTGCTGCTAGTTGGACAGAAGCACGAACAGCCAGCCATTATTACCAAATTACTCGATGTGGACAGCAATCCTTGTAAGCCTCAGTATACGCCTGCCATTGGGCTACCCCTGAATCTGTTCCATTGCGAATTTCGATCGCACAGCACGCGCCAAACGAATCGCACAGTTTCGCCCGACGATGTCGCAGATTTATCAGAGATTGCGCTTGGGGAAAATGAAAGCCAAAGTGACCTGATCCATTGGGTTTACAGCAAAGAGAATCTACAGAAGCTCATCGAGAACGTGCAGTGTGAGTGGACACAGTTCAGTGTCAAGTGCACCATGATACGCAATGTACTAGTGCAACTGGAGACACTACTTGAGCAGAACTTCACAGCACAGAAGATCCAAGCACAGGCAATGCTGCTGCAGGATGCGCCCAAGCCGCGCCAGTATCAACCATTGCTGCAGCGCAAACGATGTGGTTAGTATTTGATTATAGAATGATATGAGATATGATCTATATATACTTTATCTTTATTTAGAGAGCCTGGAAAATCGCATTGACCATTTTGTGAAAAAGCAACGACTGCTTGTAGCAAGCCAAACAGCAACGGAAAGTCAGCCCGATTAATTGCTGAATGTTCATTTATTTGTTATATATAGTTATATATATATATATATATATATATATATATATATATATATATATATATATATATATATATATATATATATATATATAGTTTGATAATGGACAAAAGTGTGATACTCAGGTTTACTGGGTGAGCGAATAATTTAAATAAAAATATGATAAAATTATAATTATATAGACTGATCACTCAGATTCTTCTCTTTTTTTTTATATTTTTAGTATCAGCTTAAGTGAAATACAATATTTTAGGTACTCATTTTATTGTAGGCATTTTTATTTTGGAAAAATTGTACAACATTTTGGATGCTTAGCTTAGATTATGTAAATAATTTAAAATGATTAATTCCATTAGATTACCTCAAGTATAGCTTGCATTTAAATTAGGCTTGATTGTGTGTTTATACAAATAGATTTGTATAGGTGTTTTCATATAAATATAGTGATATACATATGTTATCTATGTATACAGGTAAAGGTACATATATGAAGGCAGGGTAACTAATATTACATTCAATTGGTCTATGTACATTTATGGATTGGTTAAACAAATGATTCGCTGCTGCTCAGGTATTAACAAATGATTTCTCCATAAATAGTGCTAACACGTATAGTCGATATGCAGATTGGGTTTATGTATTTATAAGTATATATAGATATATTTATGTGCCCATTGACTTTGCCTTTTGTAGCCTGAAATGGTGGAGATGTTAATATATAAATTGAATTTCTCTTTCTCCTTCATCCCTCTTCACTTACTTTCTTCTCAAGATCTTAAGCACTATTGTGCCCTCACGCACATTCTTGAACAGTCCAATTGTCTCGGCATGACTCATGCCCTGCACGGAGAGTCCATTGATTTCCACAATCTCATCGCCTGCAATGTAAATTGTTTAATGATCAAGGAATAAATTAAAATGTTTCTTAATCTACTCACCCGCCTGCAGTGTGCCGTCATCGGCAGCTTGGCCCGAGGGAAAGACAGTTTTCACAAAAATTCCCATGTTGCCCTTGGGCGAATCTCGTCCACCCACAATGCTGAAGCCCAAGGACTTCAGACCGGGTCCCTTGAAGAACGTAATGGTCTTTTGTGTGCAGCGTCCGTTGCCTAGACAATGAATAAATTATAACAATTGTTTAGTTAGTTGAGGTTATCTTTTTAGTTTATTGTTTATTGTTTATTGTGTTATTCATGTTAAGCTCACCCTCACACATTGAGGCGCGAATTACTTCTGCCATTTCCTCGTCGCGTATCGTTAGCTTCGCCACCGGCAGCGATGGACGATGATGCATTAGCGAAGCAGCTGGTGGAGCCAAGGAGCTAGTCACAGCTGCCGTTGCCGCTGCTGTTGATGATGAGGATGATGATGGTATAAATGGATTAGGCGCAAACAGTGAAACGTTTTTTGGCGAGTGCTTGATATATAATGAATGGTGTTGTTGCTGTTGTTGTTGGTTTTGTTGTTGCGTATTATTAGTGAGATCATTTGTTGTTGTTGTTGTTGGAGTGTCAGTGGTTGTGGCTGCTGCTGCTGCTGCTGTTGTCGCTGGCGTCTGCATGAACAAGCTGAGGCGCGATGAGCTGAGACGCGAATGCGCAAATCTCAGCGAGCGATAATGTGAATTGGTTAGATTAATGGAATTGCGAGCATAGTGAGTCCGCTGGCCAAACTGCT
Source organism: Drosophila meridionalis (assembly GCA_035045145.1). Classification (NCBI taxonomy): domain Eukaryota; kingdom Metazoa; phylum Arthropoda; class Insecta; order Diptera; family Drosophilidae; genus Drosophila; species Drosophila meridionalis. The sequence goes on along the minus strand of JAWNPG010000025.1, from coordinate 5,981,104 downwards.
GGCTGGAGCCGGAGCCGGAGCCGGAGCCCGCGCCTGGGTCGGTGGACAGAGCAGCACCTTCGGAGCAGCGCTTGCGTGCCAGCAGCCGCCATTTCTCATCATCCGCCAGCGAGGAGGCCACACAGACGCTGGCTGCCCGATTCGCATACACCGGCGTGTAGGAGTCGTTGTTATTGGTGTTAAGATTGGTTGTTGATGTGGAGGAGGTGGTGTCATTGTTTGGTTGTTGGTTAAAGAGCGGTGTTGGTGTTAGAGCCAAGCTACGCTGACCTGAAGAGCTGCGCGCTCTGCGCCGCAACAGCTCGTGCTCCGACGCGCTCACGTCGAGCGAGTGTCGGGGCGTGGAGCTGCGACGATGCTGCATCAAGGGCATGGGCGTCGGCAGCGTACTAACGCTGGCCAGCGAGCGTGCATCGCATTGATCCTCATCCAGTTCGGCTGCCTGCTGTTCCCGCCCACGATGATCCTGCTCCTGGTCCACATGCAGCTGCAGGCTCTGCAGGCTGTTCAGGCTGTCTGTGCGCTGGGCATAGCTGAGCCGTTGGCGCTGCGTGCTCATGCCATCAATGCGTATTTTGGTATAGAAATCAGTTACGGTGGCTATCTCATCGTGCGCTATGACCAGATCAATGCAATTCTCCACAAAGCAGCTGAGCAAGCGTTGCACCTCGCCAAAGGATTGTATGCCACGCAAATGTTTGCCATTCACATTGACAATCTCGTCGCCAAGGCGCAGGCGTCCATCCCTATGGAAGGATAGAGATGGGCATATTAAATTATTGACTCTTTTTTGGGATTAATTATTTTGTTTTTGAATACATTAATTAGGAGTCTAAGACTGAAATGAATAGTACACATGTCTATTATATGCATAAATAAAAATCAAAATATAATAATTTTAATTTTCAAAAATGGGGCGTATGCATAATATTTAGCCTGCTTAAGAATACGAATAGGCAGCACTGGCTCTGGTTCATTACTGAGTCTTTTTTGTTGCTGCTGATAATCGATACTTACTTTTGCGCCATGCCGTATGGTTCCAGTTCAACAATCAGATATCGATATTGCTGCTCATTGTTATTGGTGACAACCATTTTGGGCGATAGAACGAGCCCAATGTAATCCTCTTGGCATTTTCGCTCCAACTTCAGCTGGCGGAAACGTCGTCTGATTGTCTCCGTTTCATAGTCATAGTTATAGCCGCCCAGGGAGACGGGCGCACTGCAAATGCTGTTGCGCACAGAGGAGCCCGAGCCCAGGCCCATGCCCATGCCGACACCCTCCGAGGAGCTGAGCGAGATGAGCGAATTGCGCTTGAGTGTGCCCGAGGCAATAGATTCTGTATCTCCGGCCGAGATGCTAAGATTATTGCACAGGCGAGCACCAGCAATGCCGCCGCCACCGTCGCTATCGTAGCCCGACTCATTTGAACTTAGACAACTACTTAATCTTTGGTAAAGTGGTTCCCAGTCCTTGGACGTGATGCTGTCATTGCGCGACACATTCGCCATCTGTTGGTCTGGCGAGTGACGCTGCGGCAACGGCGATCCACCTTGAGCCGCGACTGCATCCTGCTGAAATTGTTGATGTTGCTGCTGCTGTTGCTGTTGCTGTTGTTGCTGCTGTTGCTGTTGTTGTTGCTGATGCTTCAACAGCACAGAGCCGCCATTCTCCTCGGGCAGCACGGAAAGTCGTGAGCGCAGAAATGCATAGGGAAAGGCATTGCGACGACTGGCATCCTGCTGACTATTGCTACTGCTGCTGTTGCCGTTGCTGTTGCTGCTGTTAGCTGCATTGCTCGCTAGCCCGCCTCCGCCCACGCCCACGCCCACGCTGTCGCTGCCATTGCTACTGCTGCTGTTGCTGGTGATAAGGCAGCTGCTCACCTTGGCAATGTCGTCACAACTGCTCGACTTGAGATTGGAAATGCGAGGCGCGCGCTGCTGCTGCTGTTGCTGTTGGTGATGGTGATGTTGCTGCAGTAGGTGTTGTCGCTGCTGCTGCTGCTGTTGGCTGTGGAGATTTAAGCCTTCGGTGGGATCATCGCATTTGATGTAGGAGCAGCTGGACAATTGGCTGGTGGAGCTGCTGCGATAGAGCGTTTGGCTGGCTGGCGTTGACTGCTGCGACGCTTCGGACGCCTTCAGCAGATTGTGCGAGCGATGATTCAGCATGCCGGTGGAGCCAATGCGATGAAAGAAATTCTTCAGTGCCTTCTGTGGGCGTGTCACTGGTCCATGTTGATACTGATGCGTCGGCGTTGACTGTGCGCTCTGGCTCTGGCCCCTGCTGCCAGGATCCTTGAAATGTTGCTGCTGCTGCTGCTGTTGTTGATTCTGATGCTGATGACGCTGCTTGATCGTCTCAATTGGTCCCGACTTGCACTTTTTAAGCGTACTGCTTTGATAAGCTCCAGTGGGCGTCGCTGATGCCTTCGCATTGCCAGACTTATGCGTTGGCGAGTGGAACAAGCTGCGCAGATCCGTGTGCGATTTGTGGGCGGCGGCGGGGGATTCGCTGCGCTTCAGCAGATCCAGTTTGCGGCTCATGCGCTTGCCCCAGGTGAACACTGCAAAGGGAAAACGCAAAGGCATAGAGAAGAACTCAATCAGAAAGTGATTTCTAAATTAATTACAATGCTTCAATAAATCTTAACACCTCTGGGGCATTTGCCGCCGCTGACAGCCGCCAGAGTCACACGAATCAGGAATCTGCATAGAGGGAGAGGGAGAGAGAGAGAATCGAAAACGAGCTTGGACCATGCCTGTTCTTTAAGCCTGCTTTTCCTTTGTGGTTGATAGCCTGTCACGTGCTTGTGAAAGGCATCGGCTTACACACACACATGGCAGCCGCGCAAACCACAACAAAGGTCGGCTTGGGCAACGTGTTGATTGTTGCAGCTTGCTGTAACCGCAATTTCAATGATAGACTGCGCATGCAAATTGTGGCGGTTACCTAAAGCTTTCTCCTTTTGCTGCATAAGTAAAACTAAAAATGCTTGTATAAAACATGAAAAAATTGAAATTAAATGTTTCTGCGCTTAAGTGTTTCATTCAAACGCCACATGCGCGCGCTTTAAAAGCTCAACTATCGCACAAGTACAATATATCGATATATGGCTCTGGCAATATATATATATATTTTTTTAGTATTTTTTATTCATTGTCTTTTTTCAGCTGCTACGCCTACAGTCACACTGCACACGTAAACAACAATTGATTTTTCGCAAGCTAAAAACATGTCTGTGGCTGCGAAAAAAATTGCCGAGGCCGAACAATTAGTGCAGACAGCTGAAAAAAGTTTAAAAACATCGCTATTGAAATGGGTACCTGACTATGACAGCGCTGCCGATGAGTACGCGAAGGCAGCAACTGCGTATCGCGTCGCGAAATCGTTCGACAAAAGCAAGGAGTGTTTGTTGAAGGCAATTGAGTGCTACAAGAACAACAAATCGTGGTTCCACGCTGCAAAGTCATACGAGCAGATAATCCTGCTGTGCAAAGACCTGGACAAGCTGACAGACGTCGAGGAATATGCCAACAAGGCGTGCAGCTTGTACCAACAGCATGGATCGCCAGAAGCAGCCGCCTCCGCCTTGGACAAGGCAGCCAAATTGACGGAGCAAAAGCATCCGGAGATGGCTTTGCGTTTCTATCAGCATGCCGTGGAGGTCATTATGATTGAGGACTCGACACGGCAAGCCTCCGAATACTCTTCGAAAGTGTCCAGAATCTTGGTGAAGCTGCAGCGCTACGAAGAGGCGACAAAGGCGCTCAAAAAGGAAATTGGATTCTATCAGCAAACGGAATCCTATGGTCAGATTGGACGTTTGGTTGTGGCGCTTGTCCTAGTGCAATTGGCATTGGGTGACTCCGTGGAGGCCGAGAAGTCCTTCAAGGAATGGGGCACATGCTGCGAGGCCGAAGAAGTCTCCACGCTGCAGACGCTGCTGCAAGCCTTCGACGATGAGGACGGCGAGCTGGCAGCCAAGATGTTGGCATCTCCATTCATTCGACACATGGACGTGGAGTATGCCATTCTAGCCAAGAACATTCCATTGCCCAAGGGTCTCGAGGTGGAGAAGAAATCTAGTGGCGCCAACGAAGCGAGCAGCAGCAGACAACTCGAGGAGGAAGAGGATGGCGAGGATTTGTGTTGAGAACTCGTCCACAATTGTTATTCAACTGCTTACCAACAAATTATTCAATTAATGCAATTTACAACTTAATCGTTATCATAATATATTGCCTAATAAAATAATATTTAAAGATTTCTTGCTCATATTTCATGTATATTTCTTTGTATTGTTTTCAAATTATATAAATTCAAATAAGCGAAATGGAACTGTTTGCGTCTTATATTAGTATAAGACTTAAGTCAAGCTTGTGAAAAGTGTGTACATACATGCATACAAAGCAAATATTCGATAGTTTGTCTAAAACGATGAATTGGTTATCGTGGTATAAGAGTTTGTCGTTTAGTTTGTTTGTATAAGACAAGAGAATATGCCATTGTGTAGGAGTTACAGTATATACTAAACATACAATAGATATACGTTTTTTGGTATTTATATACCCAGTAGCACATATGTATTGGTATAAGAGTTTGTTCATATGTAAAACTTATCTCATTATAAGAAAACGAATAGCTAACTTTGTATAAGTTTGTTACTTTTACATACATAACGTCTTATAAGGGTAGAGAGCAGAGTGAATTTATGTTAATTAAATTAAACATTTAAGAGCTTGTATAAAAACGAATTGTATGTAAACAATATTTTAACAGATTTGCAGTAATATATTAATCAATAAAATTAAGAGTTAAAGTTCACTAAATTAACATCTTCTACTCAGTTCTATAACATATTTTAGATAAAATAAAATATTGTTAAATAAAAATTCACTAGACAAAATATATTAGACCTTAGTTTTATTGAAAAGTTCGTGCAATTTTCAGACTTCAATATTCAATGAAAATCCTTCGCGAAATCTATGTAAAATGATCATAACTTTTAACGATCTGTTTTAACAGCGCTCGCCAAACACTTAAAAAGCCATTCATGGGTGGAGTTTCCAGTTACGCTGTAAGATTCGATTCGTTTATAAGCAAATTTATGCGTTTGTCCCATATTTATATAACAAATGCAGCGAAAAGGAGAGCTGTAGAGAGAGAGAGGGAAATGGAGGGAGCTGATATGGGGAATATGGAGTTACACCAGCAATTAGTATAAAAGGTGATCATAAGAAACAGCTGAAGCAAATCTCTTGTTATTATGGAGTCAATAAAATTTTGAAAACTATTTTCATCCATGACATTAAGTGCGCTATGTGCCCAACGAGCGGAGCGGACTCGGACTCGGATTGCATCTGCATCGGCTTCTTCCTCCTCCTCATGCTCCGTTCTCTTCCTTCTCTTCCTCCTGCTCTGACTCGTGCCAAAGATGTTTAATAGCCTCAGCCCAGCTGCGGGCCAAATGTGTGGGCGCACAGCCTCAATTCGGGTTGACAGTTGAAACAACTGCAGCCCGAGCTATCTCTCTGTAGCCGTAGCTCAGCCACTAACAGCTCCACCCAGGCCTGACCGACTTTGTGCCGCAATTCCGTTCTGTTCTCTTCTGTCTGCCGACGGCGCTGTCGGCTCTGTCGACTCTGTCGGCTCTGTCCATTTGCATTTGATTAAAATTTCAACACGCGAAGCCGTTTGCCAATCAGAGTTGCGCGCCGAATCGCGGAGGATGGGTGTTAAACAATAATAGCAAATGGTCCGGGCATCAATTATATGACAGCCTCTGCCACGCGGCACACACTCAACTCATCGCTGTATCAAAAACGACCGCCGGCCACATGCCACAAATTCTACACCCACTTATCTTTTAAGACGGTGTCAAGTGCCCGCCAGCTCCAAGCCGGCTTTGTTGCAACTCTCTAGCTGGCATCGGGCCATCAGCTAATGCCGAGCTGGGGAAATGCGGACTGAGGAAAGAGACAGCGTGGAGTGCAGCAGTCCGAAATGCACGACTAGCAGATACCCAGAGATGTCAGTTGATCCTGATCACTAATGTATATATTGCAATTCTATTTTCTTCTTCGCCGTCACGATTGAGTTGTGAAAAAAAAAATAGGAGAGAACAAAATGGAAAAAAATAGAAACAAAAACACAAAAAAAAATAGAAACAAAAAAACAAAAAAAAAAAAAACAAAAAAAAAACAAAAAAAAAAAACAAAAAAAAAACAAAAAAAAAAACAAAAAAAAAAACAAAAAAATGCCAGGCACTGCAACGCCATCGCTTTGTTACCCACAAAAAAATAACAAAAAAAAAACAAAAAAAAAACAAAAAGGCCAGGCACTGTAACGCCGTCGCTTTGCTACCCAGAAAAAAAAACAAACAAAAAAAAAAAACAAAAAAAAAACAAACAAAAAAAAAACAAAACAAAAACAAAAAAACAAAAAAAAAAACAAACAAAAAAAAAACAAAAAAAAAAACAAAAAAAAAAACAAAAAAAAAACAAAAAACAAAAAAAAAACAAAAAAAAAAACAAAAAAAAACAAAAAAAAAACAAAAAAAATCCAGACACTGCAGCGCCGTCGCTTTGACACCCTCCAGCGGTTTAAACCACTTGGGAATCCTTAGGCTCCAGCCTGGTAAACTGAGTTTAGCTCAGTGAAGCATGAGACTACCTGCTGGGTGTCCAGCCAATCACATGCAACTGTAGAGCGAGAGAGTGTTCGTGCTCCAGCAACTAAAGCGCAGCCCACGATTGAGTTTGATTAGAAGGTTATGCAAAGATCCCTGTTATTTTGTTATTTTAACAGTGTGACGTCACTTTTATGTCAAATGCTCGCGCGCGTTCAATCGTTGTATGAAAATGAAACAATTTTGACACTGTTATCTATCTTGCAGCTAGTAGCCGAAGTAAAACTAGCAACGCTTCTAATTACAAATTCTATATAAATTCAGGAATCGGACAATATAAGAGTTATACTACTTTTCATTCATGGAAACCGTTTTTTAAGCTGTTATTGGCAATATCATCAACATTCCACACACGCGCACACCAAATTTAACATAACTTAACCGTGACGTCACAGCAGAGCTGTTACTTAACATTAAAAGTAACAGAACAATTCTTTGTACAACCTGTTTGTTGTCTTTTAACAGTTGCCATTTGGATTGCATGTCAAAGGCAATTTAGCTGTAAGTCCATTATGGCGCAGTCTCCGCGTTGGCAGCTGTTGTGCGTCATTCTAATGCCAATCTTAATTGATTCTAATTAGTGGCGCCCCAAGGTCACAAAATGCTGTAAATGACTTTCTGCTGGGCTTCAATTATGACCATGATTGGCCAGGGCTCAGATTTCCAACCACAGCAACGGCAGCCTGAGAAATCAATAAGCGCCACAATAAGCGCAAGATCGCTTCTCGCCCAGCTGTCGACGGTTGGCAGTCAACAGTCGGCAAGAAAGAGGAAAAAAAAACACATAAATGCTATAATTTCGATTCTGCGCTGAATTCCATCTTCATCTTCATCTTCGGCTTCATCGCCAACGAAACTATTTCATCTGCATTGCACGCATGCGCATTTATACTGGATTATCGCTTATTACATGTTTCTACCTCGGCTTGATTTATTTCGCAGCCCGATTATCGATCTTTCAGCTCAGTCCAAGGCATTCGCTTCGCATTCTCGCCTCCCGCCTCCTGCCTCCCTGCTCCCGTTCTCCCACCACCCCTTTCAGCGCCTTCGCCGTTATGCGACGATCTAGATCGAAGAATTGAAGCGCGTACGTGAGATATTATTGTATGCCGCGTGCATTTTGGTTGCCGTTTTTGCCTCATTTTGAATATTTGTTATTGCCTCGCTTCACTCTTGGCCATCCCAAGCTCCGCTCGTTCTGGCCCGGACGACTCAGGCACATTATGCAAATGCTTCTGATCGTATATTTCCCATGACATGGTTATTAAACTTTGTTGGCTAGTGTAAATTTGTTCAGTAGCTTGAATCTAACAGCTGCACTCTAACCTTACTCACACTCTTAATGGAAATAGGCCTAACTGAAGTCGAAAAGTTTTTATAGATTTCACAAAACTCTTCTAACTCTTACAATCCATAGCTATTCTATACAATCTCTAACTCCCTTTTTCCTCCATTTTCGCAGTTTGTTGCCATTTGGCTGCAAATCCAATCAGTTATATCATTCTCTTTACAGGGCAAACAAACCGCAACGTTTCAGCGCATGTGACATGCGGAGTCTTGCATTGCGAATCATCAGTCAAATGGATCACATAATGCCACGCTTTGTCACACTTGGTCGCTTATGGGATTTGGGGCCCCTAACCGAAACCACAGTCCCGACCATAAAAGTACCATCCCAGACCGAGCGAGTCGCAGACCCAGTCGCTATGGATCGCATTACGCACAGTGGAGTATTTGCCCAGATTGTGGGGTAAAGCACAGAATGTAAAGAGTACATCAATTTTTCTGTTTTGCTTTTGGTCAAATTGTCCACAGTGCGGCGCAAAATCGGGTCAATACGGTATTTCAGGGCGTGCTTTATACCTTTATACATAAACACACAGCCATGCCCACTTTCGAGTATCGATGACAATCGCGACTGCTTGATGATGCGTTGACACATGCGGAAATCTTTTCATTCAATGAACCAAATAACTCCAACTGAGTCAAATTGATTTTATATTGTTGAATGCTATTGAATTGGCTGCAAATAAGTGAACTAGTTCCGCAAAGGCTTTGTTATTGCAAAGGCATTGGCTGATTGGCTCAAATCTGCTCTTGCTTACGCATGCATGCACATGTGTGTATTAATTGATGTTAAGAATTACATAAGTTAGAGCGAGATGACACAATTAGCATAAAGCGGGGTGGGGTGGGTACTGCAAAGCAGCAAGAGTTACTGCATATATCTGCATATGCATGTATGTATGCGTGGGTGTGTGTGGATGTGTGTGTGTGTGGGTGTGTGTGTTTGTTTGTTTGGTTTCATTTTGTTTTGCTTTCTTTGCAATGAACTCTTGCTGACAAATTGCAGCGCATGGTTGATAATTGAAATATAATTGATTTACATTAATATACGACTGCGTAAGTAGCAGCACTTTGCAATAGAAATACATATATGTATATTTAAGCACCAATTAAAAAACACTAAAAAGGCAGCCGCCATTTAATTTATCACAAGTCTCCAATAGAGTGTGAAAGAGAGCGAGGGAGAGGGGCAGAGAGTCTGTAATTTATTAGAGATGGCACACGCTAAGCTCTTCTCATACAGCCAGCATAAATATAGCTAAAGATGTTATTCCACTGGGGTGGCATCATTTAAAAATCAATTTCAGCGCATTTAAGGCTTTTGGGGCTTGTCAATCTATTTGCGTCGCTTGTTTGCTTTTAATCTTCGCTTGGGGCAGGGGCAGAGGGGCAGAGGGGCGGGGCGCGCTACTCACCGTTTCGCGTGGTGCTGGCCAGGGAGGTGGCGCTGCCTGTGCTTATGCTGCTGCCAGCATCGCTATTTGTGTCAACAGCTGCCGATACCAATTTCTGTTCATCGTCCAGGACTACGACAGGCACGGCCGTCACCAGCTTGTAGTCGGGCATGTGTCCTTGAAAGGTGAAAGGTGCAAGCATTATTAATTATCGATTTATACGATTTATGTATAGAACGAAAGTGCATTCCCCCTTTTTTATCGATTAAGGAAAGAACAAAATTTCGACTGATAGGGAAATAAACGTACGAAAAATACGTAAAGATAAGAGAAAAGTATGGCAGTTAGTCTAAAGCGTGAATACTCTAAACAAATAATATTAAAATAAAAATAAAATATATAAAATAATAAAATAAAGAATATTAAAAAAATAATATAAAATATAAATTAAAATACATACCATTAAAAAAATATATATATAAAATATATAATAATATATTTTGGTGCAACATGTGTAAGGAAAAGTGTAAGTATACCCCATACCCTTTCCATATTTTCATAAATGTGCAAATTTCATTTATAAATATAAAGAAAAGCGAAAGTTGCTCGCAGTTTGCTTGGCGATGGTTGGGCGATGGGGTCTAAAGATTTGGCTGCTCCTCTTGGCAATATTCTGGACACTCAGCTGGGGCAGCCTGGCATATAATTTGGCCAAAATGCAGCAACTGAATGACTCGAATGGCCAATTCGAAGTCTGGACGAGGCAGCTCAACGATGTGCAGCAGCAGCGTTTGGCCTGGAATGGCAACTTCTTGGAGCACTCACAGCTGGAGTTGGAGCAACTGCAGCGGCTGCTCAGCAACAATGGAAGCATTCATAATCCGCTCAAGCGTCGCCTCTGGCTCAGTCTCTATTGGCAGCTGCGACGCGCGCATCGCTTGGACAACAACAACATGTTACTGCTGGACTTTGCGTTGAGTTTGCGTCAATTGCAAACGGTTCCGGCGTGGAGCAGCAGCCAAGTGCAGAATATGTTGCAGAGTTTGCCGAAGGCATTGCGGATCTTGGTGCGCAGTCGTTGGCTCTGCTTGGAGCACGACAGGGATCTGCTGTACCTGCTGCCTGCCGGGGCCCTGGAACTGGGCGCCAACAGTCGCTGCTGCATGTGGCAGCTGGCGCTGCTGGCGGAGCCTACACATGGTTGGCTGCGCCTGCAGAATCTATGCGAAGCCCAAGACATTTGGTTCTTCAATATGCTGCAGCACTTGGACTCGGGATTCCATCTAATGCAGCGTGAGCCCAATAGCAATTCCAGCTACTATTGCAGTCGCAAGGGATCGGGCTACTACAGAGAAATTGCTGGGAAGGCAGCGGCGGAGCTAGCAGAGGATTGCCGTTGGCAGCTCAACGATTGCAGTGGACTGCCAAATCTTCTGCAGAGATTTTATGGGACATAGTCAAGAATGTAATGGGTCTTCTTATATAGAATATGCTTAACCTACTGCAATATTGATATAATAATATAGATATTTTGAATTCTGTTTCAGTTATGGGGCATAATTAGGAATGTAATGGGTCTTCTTATATAGAATATGCTCTACCTACTGTTATATTGATATAATAATATAATATAATAATATAGATATTTTGAATTCAGTTTCACTTACCATTTGATGCCAGTGAGATGTTGATGCTGTTGCTAGTGGAACCATTGAGGCTCGACTTCTCATAGAGGCAGCTGTTGGAGGCTGAGTTGCCGGCAGGATGCAGGCGCTGTGCCACGTATTGCTGGTAGTGTTGTTGCTGTTGTTGGTGCTGCTGCTGCTGCTGTTGCTGCTGCTGTTGCTGCTGCATGCTGTTAATGTTGCTGCTGCTGGCGTAGCTCAGCAAAAAGTTAGCTGCGCTGGCATTGTTCAAATTGTTGCTCAGTTTATTGGGCACAAAAATGGTTGGTTGCTGCTGTTGCTGGTGTTGCTGCTGTTGCCTGTGCAATGTGTTGGACTCCTGCAGCGAGAGCAACGATAGCCCTGATGGCGTCTGGCGTCCACTTAACAAACATGTGGGCGTGGCCGTGCGTAGAGGCTGCACATTATTGCTGCCAGTTGCTGCTGTTGCTGACGCGGCAGCAACTGTTGTCGCTGCTGTCGCTGTGGCAGCAGCGCCATTGCTCGTTAGCGTTGTGCAACTGAGTATCATAACGGGCGACTTATCGTGCAAATCAGGCAACGATGAGGATATCGCACTGCTGTTGGCAATGCTCTTGCTGAATCTGTTGCTGCATATTGTTGTACGATTGCTGTTGCCGTTGCTGTTGCTGTTGCTGCTGTTATGTTGCTTGCTGCTGTTGCTTGTCTGCTGTTGCTGCTGCTGCTGCTGAGCGGCGCTTAGAGTGCTGTAAGTGTCCGTTGATTTGCGCGCTTTGAAGAGACGCATACTACGAATTGTTGCTCTCCTTGTTGCTGCTGTTCCAGTTTGCTGCAATTAGAGGAGTGCCCCATTAGTTAGTTAGCAATCGAGTCCAGACAAATTAGTTAAGGCCTAAAAACCCAATTCGAATACAATTTCCATTTCACATTTTTCAGTTTCTCACTTTTCGCCCAACGGAGCGTATAATTAACATAATTTACAAATCTGCGCTGAGTTTTGTAGGCAAAACTAAGTTGTTGTTGTTGAAGTTTGCATTGAAAATATTTTAACTACCTTTTTTTATTTTATATTTTTTAACTATTTTTTTTTTTTAGGTTAAACCAAGTTTAACTAGTTTGTGGGTCAGTTTTAATGAAATTTGGATCATGCAAGAGATTATTAATGTCAATCGATTGCACTTCGTTGAGTAATTTGTAACTAAGCATGATTAATTGGAAAATTAAAAAACAAATGGAAAATTCAACACGGCAGATATTTATTGAATTATGCTTTGAAGCCATTGAAAATTTGAACTCAGTGTTTAGTCGATGTTTGATTTTCAAATAATCGCTAAATGGTTCAAGTTGAATAAAGACGTTTAATATCGATAGCAATTGAGTCAATGTAGGCCTGTCTGTTTGTATAAGTAAAAGTATAAGTATAAGTATAAGAGTTGCAGAGGTCAAGCATGTTCTGCTATTGCACTTGCAGTTCCAGTTTGACTCTCAATTAGTCGACAGCTAGTTCATTTTTAATGAACTCGTTTGTTATCGATAACAAAATTCAAATATTTAAATATACATCACGATGTTTAACAACTATATATTAAAGTTTTTAGTTATCTAGCATAAATCTAAAGCAAACACATTTAAAACAGCTTCTCACAAATAATATACTACACTTCATGTACATAAATATATCAACTATCTTATTTATACTATTTTATCTTTGCCATCTAAATATACCTGTCCCATATGACTTTTCAAGTTGTACTAACCAATATTTGCCGCTATCAACGTTTAATATATAGCCGAATACTCTGATATTATACAGACAGTAATCTATTTAAAGAAAAACCAATAAAAGCCCCATACAAATAACATTAAAGCAAACTGTTTGCTATATGTAAACCTATTATTTGTTGCTGATTGCAGCTGTGGTACAGATTGGATTGGAGCAGACGCGCTTATCAGTGCCGTGAGTAATCCAGGAACAGTGAAAAAAGGTGAATCCATCAGTTCAACAGTCGCGCATATATATGTATGTTTGTGAGTTGGTTATCAGACCGTATTATTAATAAACACATGTCCGCACACATTATTTGTTTCGTATGCCAATCGCTTTCATAATATTTATGTTTCTGTTGGCGCGCTACAAATATTTGCACTTCACTTCAGCTGCGCGGCGCTCGCAGGCCAAGGAAAGGCATTTGAATGAAGGCCGTCTAACAGCTGCCGTTGCGACATGTCACATGTGGGTGGACGGGCAATGAACCAGGCATTCGCTGCGAGTTAACAGTAATGTTCGCCATAACAGATGTTAGCGCACGCAACTTAACATCGTTTACATTTATCGATACTTTTGAAAGTGGGCAAACGTACTTGAGAAGGTAGTCAATGCTAATTTCATACTTAATGCTAATCAAACAGCCAATCAAGCGAGCCACTCGCTCTGCCAGTCGACTCGGCTAACAAAGTGGGCGCCTCGGCTGCGTGCCTAATTGATGTGACATTTGCGTGTGCATCTATGAATGCATTTACTTAGATACGATTAAGTTGCACTCTGGGCGCAATCTAATGTTAGGCGCTCAAAACTGGGACATAAGTTATCAATATTAAGAATTTTATTTAATGCAATAATTTCTTGTATAAGAACAGCAAACAAGTTGATGAAGCTATTTTTCTTTTTTTTTTTTTTAGCGATGGGTATTACAAGTCGATAGTAGGCGATTAATTGATAACTAATTGTTATCGTAAATGATTTTTGACAGTTGTACTTGTGTTTCCAGTTAATTATTCTGATTGTAGTTCAAATTATATTTTAATTATAATACATTTGTATTTATTTTTATTATAATAAAATTTATTTAAATATAATAAAATATATTTATATTTTAATTATAATAAATTTGTATTTATTTTTATTATAATAACATTTCTTTTTGTATATAATAAAATATATTTATATTTTAGTTTCAATAAATTTATATTTATTTTTATTATAATACAATTTATTTAAATATAATAAAATATATTTATATTTTAATTATAATAAATTTGTATTTATTTTTTATTAATTTTATTATAATAAAATTTATTTATATATATAATAAAATAAATTGATATATTAATTATAATAAATTTGTATTTTTTTTTATTTATTTTTATTATAATAAAATATATTTAAATTTTAATTATAATAAATTTATATAGTTTTTTTTTATTTATTTTTATTATAATAAAATTTATTTATACATATAATAAAATATATTTATATTTTAATTATAAAAAATTTGTATTTATTTTGTATTTATTTTTATTATAATTAAATGTATTTATATATAAAAACATATATTTATATTTTAGTTTTAATAAATTTGTATTTATTTTTTATTTATTTTTATTATACTGAAAGTTTATTTATACATATATATAATCAAACATATATTTATATATTTATATATTAATTATAATATTTATTTTAATTATACTAAATTTTTATTATTTTTATTATAATAAAATTTCACCGCAGCTTTTATATTGCTTTGCCCACTGTGCACAGCCACTTAGTCAAATCGAATGACGTCCCATGGCGCTTTGACCCGTCTGTCGTCTGTCGTGCATCGTCCACTGTCTGCCTGAGCCTGGGCTACTGTGTGGCAATAATTTTGCTAATTTTATCAGACCTGGTGCCAGGTCTGGAGTCTGCCTGATTTTTATAGACGCTTTTAAGCGTTGCTCCGGCATTCCTCGCGCTCTGCCTCGCTCTCCCCACAGACTCTGGACAATGTGCGCAGCTAATGTGCATTTAAATGGTCTCTGAGAATCAGTGCCATATATTTTCGCCAACTTTTAATTAATAGAGTAATAGTAAAATTTTAATATTATTTTTCAGATGCGACCTGCTTAGAACCACTTTCCCAGTCACCGTCGCAATCACAGTCACAGTCACCGTCTCTGCTGGCCGTTGCACGTCTTGTTTATGGGCGAAACCTGTTTCAAGGACGCGGCGTTGGTGCAGTTCCAAGAACTCTCGGCTCATTACCGTACCGCACGACGGGGCTGGGCAAGTGACTGGAGCAATAGCAACAACAACAACAACAACAGAAACGTGACTCTGATTCTGCGACTGCTAAACTATTTCTTTAAGCTGTTCCCCACTCGCCTAGGACTTATAATGATGCCCCTGACTTTATCCTCACTTCTCAGGCTTTCATTTTTTCTTTTAAACTTAATTTTTTTTAATTTGCCTGTAATACCCTCGATATACCCTATGCACGTATAAAGCAATTGTTAGATATTATGGTAACTCCTACTCGAACCCAGATCAGAACAGAATCCCCTTACTTTCCAGATATAACAAGCCTTGGCTTGTAGTTTCTTTTATTGATTTATTTCCATTTCTAGATACTTTTATGCCACCTAGGGTATCTGTCAGTCGAGTCACTTTAAACCAGAGCACTCTTACTTATTTTTGTATATATTTATATGTATTTTTTTTAGGTTTATTAAATTTACTAACTGCTTTTCTGCACATATCTCTCTCGAATCGCGTCTCGTGGCTTTTGCTCCTGGCTACAAATCAGAGCCGGCTGCATAGTTGTAAAATTCCTGTAAACAAGCCGTGGCTGCCGCTGCCGTTGCCGCTGCAGCTGTGGCATGTAGCATAAGTTGTGTGCCCCGATACCCAGGCCACTAAGCACTCTGCTCCACACACACACGCACACACACACACACACACACACACACACACTCTCAGATATCAGACAGACAACAATTGCGGCATTGGATTTGTTCCATGGGTAGTCATTAAAGTTAACGACTGGAAAGTCCACAAATAACAGAAGAAACTGAGAGAGAGAGAGAGAGAGAGAGAGAGAGAGAGAGAAAGAGGCAGAGGGAGAGAGACTGCCAGAGCAGCGCTGCAGTTTGTAGAAGAATTATATATCTAGTGCCAAGTGAAATACTTCAACTAGAATCAGACAAATAAATCATAAATGAAATATAGATTCAAAAGAGATTCCGTTATATCTACATATGTTAAATCAATTATGTTAAACAATATATGTTAAAGATATTAGTCTAGAGCTTAGTGTAGGAATGGGAATAAATGGGAAAGCCGTCTGGCTTTATGCACTAGGAGTTCTATAATATTACATTTATAAGTTCTTTAGGGTTAGATCATGTCTTCTGCTCACACTGATTGGATTAAAATCATAACTAAAAATCATAGTTGCGCTAAAAACCTTATACTACCCCTCAACCTACAAGTACAGGGTATTAAAATGTTACATTATTTATATGTCTACTTTATATCTAACACGTATTGGGGCTATAAACGAGACTTATGATTTCATTGCCTAATAATAAATGCATTTCAAGCCAAAGCTGCGTTTCACAGTTCTCAATATTGTTTGATTTTATCACCGTTTTCAATAACGGTCTATGAACTATATCACATTTGATTTTGTAATCCATTTAAGCCATAAACTTTTCGTTCCACCAACGAGTCGAACCATGCAACAGCAACAACAACAACCACAACAACAACAACAACAACTGCAGCCACATTAAAAGGCATCCAGCCGAGTTTGCCTTTTGTTGCCACAAACTTTTGAGTTATTTTTTCTTCTTCTTCTTCATTTTCTTTTCTTTATGCGCCTATGCGCCTACATCTGCGTGTGTGTGTGTGTGTGTGTGTGTACTTCTGGCAAGTCCGCATTCTTTTAAAGGTTGCCAAGTTGGCGATAAGCATGCGCCGCCTAAGTAGCCGCAGCCGCAGCCGCAGCCTTGCAGACCAGTTCGAATCTGAACCGAAACAAAAACAAAAAAAAAAACAAATTGAAAACCAAAGCGAAAAAATAACATTTGTCCAGCAGTTTCAGTTCAATTTTCATTTTCGTTAGGCGCCCACAACGACAACTGTTGCTGCTGCTGCAACATGTTGCTGTTGCTGCTGCTGCTGCTGTAGCTGTAGTTGCTGCTGTTGTCGGCAAGTTCTGAGCACAAACAAAGTTTGCTTTTTTGGCTCCTTTGCGCTTTTGGGCTACCAAAATGAATTCTAATTGCAGCAACAGCAACAACAGCAGCAGCAACAACAGCAGCAATAGCAGCAACATATATAAAGAAATCTCTGCTGCTGCTGCTGCCGGCAGAACTAGATATTGGCATTGCATTTGTTGTTGTTGTTGCCGCCGCCGACGCCTCCGCCGCTGCCGCCGCCGCTTGAAAAGCTGCTGACCTTCAGCGACACAGTGCGAAATGCTGCCACCTGTTTGCCCAGTCCGCACGCGAGAGCTGGCGATATTTAGGCATTCCTTTTGCAGTCGCTAATTAGGCATATCAATATAATTATGTTGCTGCGGCGCATGAGTCATGGAGCAGGTTGCTGCTGCTGCTGCTGTTATGTCTTTGCTGATTGCTGTTGTGTTGTTGTGCATATGTTGCTGGCAGGAATGCCAGGCAACGCGCATCGTCGCGCGTTCTATAAATAGTTAACCTAATCAAAATGCAGGCGTGTAAGCAAAAGCATTTGTAATTTGCATAGTTGTTGCTGTTGCTGTTGTTGCTGTTGCTGCTGCTGCTGCAGCTGGCAATTAACTTTGGCATGCGCAGACATTGGTCTAAATGTCAAGGTAAATTATGATGCATTCAGCTATTACGTCTAATAGTCAAAAATGCACACGTGCAACTATTTTTAGTTGTTGTTGCTGCTGTTGCTGCTGTTGTTGCTGCCAATGACAGTTTGTTAAACCTGCCCATGTTGCTGATGTATCTCTGCGGCTGCGCCCTTTTCTACGCTAATTAACCAGTTGCCTCTGCCCGGCAATCGGCACAAAAGAAAAGCGAGTCCGGCCTGCGGCGTTGTTGCAACATTTAATCATTACATTGCTGCAAAAATCGTATCATTAGCGTTTTAACGATTACGCGCTTTATCAAAATAGCAGCGACAACAACAGCAGCGGCAATTGCTGCTGCAGCAGCAACAGTTGCCAGCTAGTTTCTAGTTGCCTGCTGGGCTATCGATCGACGATCAGCCTGGACCAAAGCAATATGCAATATTTACAGTGGGCTGAAGCCTAAGTAAATATATTGAGATACATTTTTCAGATACATCAGTAAAAGATAAATTATTAGGTAAAAAAAAAGTATAAAAACTATTTTATATATTTGACCGATAATTCTTAATTTTGACTGCAATTCCTTTATTTTTAGCCACTGTGCAGCAATTGATAAAAAATATTTTGAGACATTTCTATAGAAAAATGCAGAGCTGCAGATACTAAACTGCGCACATACATATATAATATATGTATGTATATATACATATACACACTCATACACACACACACACACACACACTCACTTACATGAGGAGGCTGAATAAAAATGAATCAATGCTATCACTGAGCAAGTGCAGTTTTCTGCCGTTGCTGCTGCTGCTGCTGCTGTTGCTGCTGCTGCTGCTGCTGTTGCTGCTGCTACTATTGCTGATGTTGCCGCACGTACATGTAATTTTTTTAATTGCATACAACAATTTAGAAATTGGTGTGTAGCAGCAGCAGCAGCTATTTGATTCTATACATAAAAAAATACAAACACAAAAACCAGATCAAGTCGAGCAACTGTCTCAACGCTCGTTGACAATTATAAATTGAATGGCTGCTCAAAGAACGCCTACAACACGTTTCATGGCTGTTGCATAAAGTGAGCAACTGTTGCCGGTAAGTTTATACTTTCACTGCTGCTGTTGCTGCTGTTGCTGCTATGCTATGCTATGCCAAACATATGTTGCTAGCCTCAAGGATGGCATATCCTCAACATGCGTAACTTAATACCAGCAACAGATGAGGCCAAGAGACAATGCTGCTGTTGTTGCTGCTGCTGCTGTTGCTGCTGTTGTTGCTGCTCACTCTTAATCAGGTGTAGCGCCTGATCCGCAACGACAATTACACACAAGCTGTTGCTGTTGCTGTTGCCGCTTGTGGCAATTATGCCATGAACTTGTTCTGACTGCGCAACTGCAACACGCTCTGAAATGACAGTTTCATTTCAAGTTAGTGCTGCTTCAGAGTGTTGGGGTTGTTCAACTCCAACTCCAACTCCAACTCCAGCTCCAGCAACTCCATTCCTACTGTAACTGCCATAGTTTCATGACTTGTCATTAGCTAATGTTGAGGCGTCTTCCACTCTCCTCCTGCTCTGGTAATCACTAACCTCTGGAGCCTCAATTACATGCACATCAGTTAAGTTTCGGCCTGAGTAATCACTGATCTTTGATAGTAGCTGACAATGTTGCTCTGTCCATATTTATGCTAAAGTCAAGATGGCCATGGCCAAGAGCTGCTACCAATCAGGTGTGAAATGTCTGCTTCAATTTGCTTTCAACTGTTTAGTGGACTATATATAGCATATATAAGTCATAAAATTGTCTTATTTAAAAAAATATTTATAATAATACCAATAGTTCATTTAATAAATATTTATATTATGGATCATGGCACATGAATTAAATGATGTGGAAAATCAATTTTACAAATCTAAACTTAAAGCAAGTCTTTGATTCGAGCTCAAACAAAGAATATTATTGAATGTTGTTGCTGTTGCTGTTGACACCTGAATGGCTTTGTGTGTCAGACCACAATCGAACAATAATGACAATGAAAAATAATCAACAATAACAGCATTTTGCTGCACTTCAATCATAAATGCGAACACTTAAAGACTCGCTGATGAATTTCAACACAGTTTTATGGGCCAAGAAGAAGGCGCGACGTCTTTCAAGCAGCAAAAGCAATTTCGAAAGATGACACTTTTCACTTTTTGCCGTCCAACTATTTGAAATCTTCAGCTGAGTCAACTGGAACTGAAGACAACAACTTAGAAGCTTGTCATTCTGCTGTCATTGCTGGTGTTGTTTACTAATTGGTGCCACTGGCACGAAAACTACTGCCAGTTGGATGAAGATGTGACTAGCAAGTGAATATAGTTGCAATTGTCATATAAAGAAACATTTTTTAAATTAAAAATAAATATAACAAAAAATATTTCGACTTCTCCGTCAGGATTTGAACCTGCGACCTCACAATTTGCATGCCAGCATCTTATCCCCTCTACATGACAATTGAACTTGTTCCGATTATTTATTTATTACTAATTGGTGCCACGGGCGATGGCAATATAAGAAGTTAGACGAAAACTACTGTCAGTTTGATAAAGATGTGACTAGTAGTGAATATAGTTGCAATTGTCATATAAATAATTTTTTTTTAAAATTAAAAAATAAGTATAATAACAAATATTTCAACTTCTCCATCAGGATTTGAACCTGCGACCTCACAATTTGCATGCCAGCATCTTATCCCCTCTATATTACAATTGAACTTGTTCCGATTATTTACTTATTTTCCTTATTGGCTGTGCACATATTTAAAACATCTTATCGATTAATATTGCTATCGATGTTGCCTTATTTGCCAGCATTTGTCCATCACAAACACAAATCAAGCTAACAAGCAAAATAAGTCAACATAGTCAAAGGCAAGACAACGCACTCAGCCATAACAACAACAGCAACAGTTACAGTAACAACAACAACAATAACAACAACAACAGACACACGTGCGTCATTCTGCGTTCATTGCTCGTTTGTTTGGCACTCGAGGCGAAAGCAATTTCCTTGGAAAATTGCTGGCCCAGGCCAACGCCATCGTCGCCATGGACATTGCCATCGTCAGCCCAAAGTTGCCTCGAGTTCTACGCAGCCAGCTGGAAGAAGCGCTTCATCAATTTTTATCGATGAAGACCCATTTGGTTGATAACTCCATTTGTGGCAAATGTTGAGCACGCGCGTTTTGTAGTTGCTGTTGTTATTGTTGTTGTTGCTGCTGTTGTTGCTGGTGATTCTACTACTGCAGTTATTGCTGTTGTGCAGTTGTTGTTGCCGTTAGTAAATTTCGCGCGAAAAACGCCAAAGTTGTTTGGCCTTTTATTGTTTTTGTTGTTGTATATTGTAAAAGGCAAACGCACGTGTTGCTATGTACGCTATGAGGATGTTGCTGCCGTAACAGTTGCTGTTGCTGGTTGCTGCTTACTGCCGTTGGCACTGTCACCGACCAGTTGGCTGGCCGGGTCTGCTTTGACCGTTTAGGCCAAACTTGGTAAATTGTTTTGTTGAGCGCTGAACGTTTTTGTCCGCTGAGGCCTTTCTTTTCTTGCTGCTGTTGCTGCTGCTGCTGCTAGTGCTGATTATGGGCCTGCGAGTAAGAGTTGCATACTAATGTGTGTGTGTGGCATTGTTTATTTATTTATTTTCATTATACATCTTCTTTTTTTTCAGCAATTTTAATTACTACATGCTTGGACGTCAAGAAATTAGCATTGATTTGGAACAATTTACATATCAAAGTCGGCAACAACGGGCGATACAAACTTCCTGTCATATCAATTGCAACAGCAACATCAGCAGCAGCAGCAGCAGCCGTTGCTTTATCTTTGCCGGTTTGCAGCAGATGTTTTTCATGGGTCAAGCATTGGTCCAAGCCAGGTCCAAGTCTCTGCTCTAACCAACAAGCTGCCATTTACAGAGCGTTGCGCCCACCGGGCCGCAGTTGCCGTTGCTGCTGCTGCTGCTGCTGCAGTTGATGCAGTTGAGACAGTCGAGTCCATTGGCCTCATGCTGTTTACTTGCACCACTTTTTGCTGTTACTGCGCAGCATTACGTGTTGCTGTCGTGCTGCTGCCGCTGCTGTTGTTGCTGTTGTTGATGGTGTGCTGCATCTGCTGTGCGAGTGCTCATTGCTCTGCCACTTTTTTTTCCACTGAGTATTCAAATTACTTGGCATGTAATTAGTTTGCTTTTTGTACCCTTTGCCAAGATCGCTCGCTGCGTGTGTGGCCCCAAAACGTTTGAGGGCTTGTATAATGTGTGGATGCGACATATTGCTGTTGCTCTTGACTGAGCTGAGCCTGTTGCTGTTGTTGTTGCTGTTGTTGCTCTTGTCTGCACGCTAGAGGTGTTATTTTTATGGCTTTATAATGTGACTGCGTTCTTTTTGTTGCTGCTCTGTTTAAGACTTCCTTACATGGCATGTCAATCACTTGACCCGCTGGGCAGTTGATGCACACGAAATGGAACGACATCAATGCCAATTCTGATTAATTCAGAGCCAGGGCATAAGAAAGGCGTATGCATATAATGACAGTGAGAGTGGAAAGTCGGCGAGAATGTGTGTTGAATAATGAGTAAGATGTGAGGATATCTTCAGAATGTTAAAGTGATTTCTATGTTTATAACATACATTTTATATGTTGTGATGATAAAGATTGATAATCATATACTTATAAGATTAATTTATTAGAGAATTTAAGTATAGCAAATGTGAAGCAGGTTGGTGATCAGAGATCAGCAATGGAAATATATATGTCATAGGGCTAAGAACAAACTGTATAAATTTAAGATTTTGTATTATATTTAATAATAATTTTCTATTTATTTATATTATACAATTATTTTTTATTACATTTTGTATTATAAATTTATTTATAATATACAATTATTTTGTATTACATTTTCATTATAATTTTCTATTTATTTACATTATACAAATATTGTTTGTTACATTTTTCATTATAATTCTCTATAAAAAACCTTTATTTTTCAATAAAATCTTAAGCTTTAACTTTATTATTATTAAGCCAACTTAAATATAAGCTATCTGCTATTCCCACTACCCTACTCTCTACAAGATATCTTCTATAGTATATCTCTCACCTCTTCATGTATCTTCTCTGTTTATAACATACTTATATACATAAATATAAATAAATATCTACCTATATATATCTGTGGATCAACTTCCGTTTGTTTTAGCACACTTTTTCCATCTCTATTCTGTCTGTGCTCACAAATCGCAATGTCAGTTGAGTTTGTTTCTTCTTTCCATTTGTGCCACATTTTTTTTTATTTTTATTTTACTTTTTTTTTTTTTTGCTGCTTGCAACACAATTCGTTGCTTCATTTGAGTTGAAAATTATTGTGATTATTTGCAAGACCTGTTGCTGCAGATTGTTTCTTCTATGCGGCGATGCAGCTGTGGCACCTGTTGCTCTCCATGCAGATTCTATTTATAACGCTTTTTCTTTAATAAACTATATAGATCTAAGTAAGCAAACAACTCTGTTAACTGTAAATTGTTACAATGAGATTTGTAATTTATTTAATTTAAATTTTTTTTTTTTATAATTAAGTTTTATTTTATAATTTATAGTAATTATTAATTTATTATTTATTTATTTATATATTCTTTATTAATATCATATTTGTTTGATTTAAGTGTATTTTTTATATAATATTTAATATTATTTATTTATTTATTTTTATTTTATATTTATTTATTTTATTATTTATTTTTATTATTTTTTTACTATTCATTTTTTGTTTTTATTGTTCTTATTTATGTTTTAATTTTTTATTCTTTATTTTTTTATTTATTTTTATTATTTTTTTTACAATTAATTTTTTTGTTATTATTTGTAATATTTATGTTTTATTTTATTATTATTTATTTTTTTTTTATTTATTTTTATTATTCATTTTTTTTTTTTTATTATTTATGTTTTAATTTTTTATTCTTTATTTTTTTATTTATTTTTATTATTTTTTTACTATTCTTTTTTTGTTTTTTATTTTTATTATTTATGTTTTATTTTTTTATTATTTATTTTTTTATTATTTATTTTTATTATTTTTTTATTATTCATTTTTTGTTTTTATTTTTATTATTTATGTTTTTATTTTTTTTTTTATTTATTTTTTTTATTTTTTTATTATTCATTTTTTGTTTTTATATTTGTTTTATTTTTTTATTATTTATTTTTTTTATTTATTTTTATTATTTTTTTATTATTAATTTTTTGGTTTTATTTTATTATTTATGTTTTATTTTTTTATTATTTATTTTTTTTTATTTATTTTTATTATTTTTTGATTATTCATTTTTTATTTTTATTATTTATGTTTTATTTTTTTAGTACTAATTATTAATTATTAATTTTTTATTATTTATTATTTATTTTTTATATTATTTATTATTTTCTACTTATTTATTTATTACGTTAGTGTTGTTATATTTAACTTCTTTTTAAATGTTTAAAAATGATTTATATAAATATGATAAATATATAACATTAATTAATAATAATTTTTATATAAATTTCAGGTTTACTTATGTTTATATTTTAATATAAAACATAAATTGTATATATAACATAAATTATTGTAGCCGATTGCTGATTGCTTCTTTCCCTTAACATTTTATGCTATCGCTCTGTAGAAATAGAATTCTCTTTTTGTACAATAATTGTGATTAAAGCCACTTCTCATAGCGATGCTAATGAACAAATGCAGCTGCATTGTGTTTAAACAGCCAGATGCGTGACTAAATGATTTTCTTTGCAATGAATTTTTATTATCAAGTTCGTTGCCTAAGTCTTTCGTTTTTATTTGATTTATTATTATTATTTTTTTTTTTTGGTAGCGCCTCTGCTCCAAAAGTGTGCCACTATTTGAGGCTCTGCCCAATGTCAACAGCTCGCATCTGAGCTTTATTATCAGCACGTCGTCTGGCGCGCCCAAACAATTTCAGATTTTTCCCCATTTATTTTCTGAACAAACAAAACCCTAGCACTGTATGCGCTTCAACAATTTTGATTATGATACAGTCTTACATAAAGTGCGCGCCCTCAAGTGAGTGTGGGTCTATAAAAAACTATAAAAAATAAAAAAATAAACTGAAAAACAGCCTACAGTCTTTAATGAGCGAGTCTCAGTTGAGTCTGGCTGAATGTCTGCTCTTTAGTTTCCTAACGTTTTGACTGACCTTCAAAACGTGCAACGAGATCAAATTTTGGTGTCTTGTGTCTGCTCAGGTTGTGCCACACGAAACACGCCCAAAAAGGTGGCCCCGAAATATATATACGAGTATGTATATAAAAAAAGTATAGCAAAAAAGTAGCTGCCATTTCACAGTCGTTGCAGACGTTTGAGTTGCTCACGACAGACCTGCAATCCATCAAAAATGTTGTCGTTGTTGTTGTTGTTGCTGCTGCTGCTGTGGCCCAAAGGCAACATCAGCCGAGACAGCAGCAGCAGCAGCAATAATATTTGTGCAAAGTGTTAAGGCAACAAAACAGCATACAGTAGCCGACACAGCCAGCAACACAGTAGCAACAGCAGCAGCAACAGCAGCAACAACAGCAGCAGCAGCAACATAAAAAAACACAGCAGCAACATCTACTTAAGCAGAGGACAGGATCAGGCAGGCGGAGGTAGCTTAGAGCATAGCCATAGACGACAACGTTTTGTTTTAATTTTCTCAATGTTGCCGTCGCTGTTGCGCCTCCTCCTCCTCCACTGGCAGCTGTTGTTGCTGGTGTTGCAGGGTTTCCTGTTTAGATAGTTTTTGCGATTTTGTATGATACACCTTCATGTTCAGGCAGCGCTTGAAGTTGGCTCTGGCATCCACTTTGATGTACGTTCACTTTGAAATGTTGTTGATGAGTACGCGAGATTTTTAAAGATTGCAGCAACAAACGCTGCGACAGCGTCGGTGGCGTTGGATGAGAGTCGAGCCGAGCGGAGCGAAGCCAACTGGCCAACTGGGCAACTGGGCGACTGAGCGACTGGGAGGCTGGCGACTCTGGTTGGGGCAGTGCTTGCCATAGACTGTGTGGCTTACATAATAAATTTAAATGCACGCCTGCCCGGACACCTGAATGGACGCTTGGACATGCTAACAGAGCAACACTACAACAACACAACAACAACACTACTAGCCGGGCCCAGCCTGGACCAACTGACTGCCTGACTGGCCTGCATTGCGATGCGTCTGCCAGTTGAGTGCGGCAGTGCGCACAGTGGTCAGAAAGTGAAAAATATTAAAAAAAAAAAATGTTGAGCTAGATTTATACAACAGTATAATGTAGATCGGCTCTGCGAAGTTTGAAGAGTTTCAAAAAATAACATTATTATCGACATTATTTTATTTAACAGAGAGAAAATGTAAAGCAAACATTTTACAGTATAATAATTAGCTGTTACTCGAACAGAAGTATCTGTTAAAATTTCGATAGTACCAGAAATGAGTAAAAGCGTAAAATATGTTAGTTAACAGTGTGTTAAGTGTATTCTGTTAAATAAATGTTGAATAACATAATAAAAACAAAGAGTTAAATTTGTAGTGTTATTATACTGTTATTTAACATTTTTCACCATACAGCGCATTTCTGTTCGCCTGATACTTCACCAAAATACCAATGTTAAACAGCTGTTAACGGCTGAATGTCAAAATACCAATGTTAAACAGCTGTTAACGGCTGAATGTCTTGTTATATGCCTATTTTGATGTACAAAATATTGAGTTGACATTATAGAAATGTTTAGTTTTATATTTTGTATATATATAAATATAAGTAATTTAAAATAATTTTTTGTTCAATTTGAAGTTTTATTTATTTTTTTATTTTTTTTTTTTTATTTTTTTTTTTTGGTTTAACAAAGTATTGTTTATAAAGGGTTTTCAAGCTAACTGCGCAGTTGGAAAACTAGTTTACTAATTCAAAAACTATTTTGATTTGTAACTTTCAGCTTTTAGGAATAATCTAATGAAGATTGGCTTCGAAAATCAACATTTGTATAGAAACCCAGCTCAGGGCTGAGGGTCAAAGTAATTTTCTTTATCTACATATAATGGCATTCAATAAGATATATATGGCATAATCAAAAGGGCAGCAGATCGACTGCGTAGCTAATATTTTAAGAACCTTCAGCTGCAAATGTTGGAAATCAAAAAACGCTTTTAACAGACAAACATTGCATAGAGATTTTATACGCTTTTGTTTCTTTGTGCCATTGATGACTGACAACACGCAATTAGTTTTAATTAATATTGATTGAACATAAAAAAATATATGTGTATATATAATTCTCAAAAAGCACTTTTAATGTTACAGAGTTTTTTTTTTTTAAATTGTAGAAAATATTGCGCACTTAGTTTCAACATTGGGATTGTTAAAAAATTATTCTAAACAAAAAGTAAAAACTTAAAAACACAAATTTAATATTTTTTATGAGTTAAGAAGTTTTATAAAAATTAGTTTTAATGATTTACACGAGTTTTTTTTTTATATAATAAATAATTTTATGTAATGTCTTTAATTTAAATAATATATTTATATTTATGTTTAAATATAATTAATAATTTCTATATTTTTAAGAAACATTAAAAAAAAGATATATACTTTGATGCAATTTATGAATTTTTGTTTTTGTAAAAAAGTAAAATATAAAAAATAAAAAAAAATATTTTTAAATTTTTAATATATTTTATAATTATTAATTTTTATAATAATAATTTATTAATTAAAAATGAAATTGCTACTATTCACAATAATATATTTTTTTATGTAAATATGTACTTTAAATATATATATTTTTTACTATTTTTTATTTATTTTTTTTATTTTTATCTGGTTTGACAAATTGTTGTGAGCATTAAAAATGTATTTGTTATTATATGCTTATATACATATATATATATATAGATTTTTTATTCAACAGAATTCCTACATTTGCAACTAAACTGATTTGGTTCAAGGCGTAAAAAATATGTTTATTTTATGCTTATTTTTTATACGAATTTTTACGCTGTCTCAGAGCTGAGGCTATATTTAAATGTCAACATAACTTCCGACTTTGACACTTTTTGATGAGGCAAAAAGCATGTCTAAAGCAGCCTTGAGCAGCCGCAAAAGTAAGTCTTAAATTTGTAGCATAGTGTTATGTCTGTTAACTGTTTTCGATCGAGTGTATTTCGACTTGGCTCAGCCACTGTGCTTGGCTGTTGCCGTGCGTTAAGCTGACTTTTAGCCAGGCGACTAAGTTATACTTGTATACTATATTCAATATAATTGCCAAGAGCGATTGCATAAGCGCATATTCGTAACATACGCGACCAATATAAAATTTCAATGTATAACAAAAAATATATATGAAGAGCTCGAACTTTGGCTAAACTGGACAATTAAAACACTTTGGCCGCGACAGACGGCCTAGTTTTTGGGGCTGGACGCTGCTGACGCGCCCCAGAAGAACGAACCGAGTCACGGCAGCCAACGGCAATTATAGAGCATAAAACATTGATAATCATAATAATTAAGCATGACTGGACAGAATGTTCAGAGGCGGCAAGGTTGACAACGGCACAGATTGGAGAGAACCGAACGGAGAACTAAGAACGGGCAACAGTAGCCGACGATTAAAGAGCTAGGAGTCGATGCGAAGACTGGCCAACGGATGATGATGCTGATGATGATGATGATGATGAGGCATCAAATTGAGGGCTTGACGTTGCTAGCGTAGATATATGTATATATGTGTATATATATAATAACTAAATACCGGGCTGCGCATAAATTGTTAATTAAAGCCATTTTGATTTCGAAAATGCGAACGTGATTCACTACAAAGAGAATACCTGCGTCAAGCGCAATGATTTTCTATATTTAAAAGATGCTTAGAAAGTGCTCAAAGATGTTGGATTCAATAGAATGAGTCGTTCCCTGTGTGTGTGTGAAAGTCGTCTAGAACATTTTCCTAGAGGAGTTGCCCAGACAATCAAGCAGCGGACATTGAATACCGTGAAACGCCTACTAAAAGCTTTGTTCACTGATCTATAAATTCTCAGTTAAGCCCTTTCGAAATAGCTGCGAGATTTGCATTTTTTAATAAAGCTGCGGGCCACGCACTAAAAATAATCATAAAAAAAACTAAAAGCAAAACTGTAACAAATTTGTTTATGATTTTACCAAATTTGTTTTGTTTGTTGTTCGAGCAACAGAAAAGGTGTTAGACAACAATTGGCAATTTGCTTTAATTGTGTTGACAACATAAAGAGAAAAATGAATGCGAAAAAAACAGAATTCGAATCGAACAAAGCCTCTGGCAAACAATGAAAATTCAGAGACTTCAATAAAGCTGGCCAAAAATAATGATTGAGAATGGAACTGAGGTCGCCCGGGGCAGAGCTAAGATAAATAGCTACGAGAGTAATGATTACGATAGTGCCACAAAGATCTGGGCAGGCAAAGAGGAACACTAAAGAGCTATTTAAGTTCACGAATATCAAAGAGCAAACCAAAATAAAAAACACAAAATCATTTAAGAATTAATTTCTTTCCGACATTCGTTTTGCTTGTTGAAAGTCTGCGCACGACTCGAAGACTTGACTCACGGGACGATAGGAATACTGAATGAAAACTGTTGACTCATCCCATTTAAATGTCCCTTTTTCTTGGTTTCTTCAAATTCTGAAAGTCAATGATACAAGGCAGAAGACCCTCTGACTGCAGACAGAAGTTAATCAGAGCATCTTCCTCAGAGAAATGCTGAGTGTGCGCGGTTAGAAAGAATGTTTGTCAATGGATTGGAAAATTTATGTAACAAACAAGATAGAGGGAAGGAAGTTACAAAATATTTGTCATAAACTATATAATCATAAATATATATATTCTTGCTCAGCAACCAATGCCTGTCTTTAAGTACTCTCATGTAAAATATCTCTTTAGTTTCATATAGAAATTAATTTGTATATATATATATATATACTATATATACCGTTATTGCCAATAAGAGTTCCACGACTAAGTATTAAATGCTAAAAATCAATGGTGACCAGAATTTAAAGTTTCTAATAGTCTGGAATCGGCAGAGTTTTTTATTTACTATATTTATCTTTATATATAGTAATCACTGCTATTATTATGAACAGCAAAAAATGACATTTTTTCACTATCTTGTTCAATTCTGAAAATGGAGGACTTTGTTTTCAACCCAAAATGTTATTAGTTTTGTTATAAATATATATAAATTCTAAAAACATATAAAGATTGGTGCAATTATGTTTTTTTTTTTTAATATGATTTATCAACTTTGTAAGTGTAAGCTCAAGGGCACTGCTATTTTTGTGAACACATATATTTCGCTATTATTATATTAATAATTATATCATATTATTTATACAATATTATTAAAAAATGTTCATTTAGCTTGTCCCAATTATCTATTTTTTTTTAATTTCCAAAAACATTTATCGATTTCACTTAACGCCCATTTCAAGCTTGATTTAATAATGATTTTTTTTTATTAATTTGCTCGACGCTTTTTGCAACAATTTAATTTTTGTAGATTTTCACTTTTCTTTTGCATTTTCCATTCGCTTTAAACGTTCACTGTGGCTTCTCTCGCTTTTACATTTTCTTTGCGTTTCTTTTTCTTTTCTTTTTTTTGCTAAATTTGTCATTTGTCAAGTTTTCCCAAGTTTTAATAACCAACACGTTCAACTGGCCCAAGTTGTTTATGTGCATTTGAGCAGAACCACAACTAATGGTGGGGAGGGTGAGTGGGGCAGGGGCAGGGGCAGCAGCAGAACAGCTAAAGGCAAGAGTGGGGCAAAGACAGTTTGGAAAGTCATTTCAACAGTCCCTAACCGTTCAAGCTTTGATAATTTGATTTAGCCATAACTGGAGCGTGAAAGACATCAACTAAGAGCCTAAAACTCGGCTCTTATAACAGCCTTAACCTAACAGTCAAACATTTCCACTAATTCGAATATTTCCGCCACTCATTAAGCAGCCAAGTTTATCGATCATATTTTCCACATCTGAAGACTTCCCCATGAAACTTGTCTCAAATGCGGAAGGCAAAAAAAATATAATATTTATTAAAGATTATTTTTTGTTTTCTTTGCTGCTCGCTGAGTGAAATCAAATATTAACATTCGCAATTGCCTTCAAATGTTATTTTAATTGCTTCATAAACAAAAACAAAACAAAATAAACTTTTTCTTAAGTGAATTAGCAAATGATTTGCTTACCTCTTAGCCGATTGTGATTGCGATTACGATATCCAGAGTCAACGAGCATAGCCAAAAACTGAAAGAGACAAAGAAACAAAAGATTATAAAACATTTGCAGAATTGGCATGGCTAAAGCTCTACGTGATCTAAAACATATATCTTGAACTCTTTTACCGAGCTTACGAACTATTCTCTTACACATTAGCCGAGTTCGAATCGATTTGCATTATGCTAATGCCTGCGGCACCTGTTCAATAAGCCACAGACAATAGACGAGTTTACACAACTTATTGGGAGCGTGAAATGTTTGTGCTGTAATCAAACAAAAGACTGAACGAATCGCTAGCCCGTTATGCTGAATTTGCCATACGAAATGAACGCATGAAAAAACAAAAATAAACAGTTTTTACAGTTAACGAATCTGTGCAGATGAACTGGCGAGCGGAACTTTGAACCAGACTCCGCGCCTCTGTGTCAAATGCGCTTAAAATGCAAACAAAATATTTCACAAAATACAAAAAACACAAAAACAAAATATTTTAAACGCAGAGAATAAAATTTAAAAAAATATATATATATATATATAAGCGGCACGTAAACCGGTTACAGCATAATAATATCGGCTCGAGAAGCCAAGAACCGGTTGGATTTAAGCTTGATATATACAAAAAAAAATATATATACTACTTATACTTATTTCATATTGGCACACTCGCTGGTAAGGAACCCGTGCTAACAGAACGCGCGTTCAAATCGGAATCAGCTCAACACGTGTGAATCGGAACTAATCTGAGAACTATATGAGAACTACTAATACATGTACTATTACTAAAAACTACATATATATATATATCTGAATATTAACTAGGATGTTATGAGTTTAGCCAAAAGAACTGTAATTTAAATACGATTTAGAATTAACATAGATATACGTCTTCAGTAGTATTTGAAAAAAGAACCAGTAGAACAATATTATCATATAGTATAACAAATGGAAACAAATATATTAAGAGAATCTACAAACAGTATCAAAATTCAATTCGGAGTCAGTTCAACTTGAAAACAAGTCGAAAACAGAGAAGCCAACATGAGACAAGAAACAACATGGAAATCAAAAATACAAATAGAAACCCGACAAACATAAGAAAGACAATACTGAAATAGCTAACCGGTAGACATATAGCTTTATTTTAAATAATAATAATAAGAATCAAGCAAGATAAGTATAACACTTGTTCAAGACATTTAAACTAGAGTTCTTACAAAACAGAATATAACCCGGAATCTGAATCACTTTAGAGATCATAAAAGAGTATAACAATTTCAAATATACACAAGTGGCATACTCGAGTATAACAGTTCTGAACTAGTATATTGAGAGCTATGTCCGTACGGAATCAGTCTAGACATACACGACTCGAAACCCACAAATCCATTTGCATAACCAGAAACCGAATCGGCAACAAGCTACGCATGCGCGAGACACGAGTATAACAGTTCTGCGCAAGGGCTAAACAGTTATTTAAATTAAGGCAAGCTGCCTGCGCTACCACACAAATGTTGACATCTCTGACAGCTCGGACAATTACATTCATTTCAATCAAAATTTAATTGAAGTTTATTTGCGAGCTCGCGAAGCGGGCGGCGTGTGATGCGCGATAAAGATCTGAGTTTCGCGTCTGTGACAGGCGTGAAGTGAGCCAAATTATTTTGACAGCACTGAGAGAGAAAAATAAAAACAACAACAAAAAGCAAAAAAAAACAGAAACAGCAAATTAAAATAAAAGAAACGACAACAACAGAGCGGGAGAGGGAGGAGGAGGAAATAAAAACTCAGGCAGAAAAAAATAAAAATCACAGAGTTTATTGTCTGTCAGCCCCAAGTGACGGCTGCCCAATCTTGGCCAGGTGATTTTGGCCAGGCTTATTGAAAAGTCTTCCGCGTTTAAGGAGTTGCTGTAGATTAGCAATCGCCGGGTTTCGAACTCCACTGCTAATCACAAGGTGCCAGCCCCAGCCATGCCCCATGCCTCCCCATTGATTTATTGGCAAATTTCAAGTTAACACTTTTTCCCAAATTGAGTTATTTATTTCGCTGGCTGCCAACTGCCAGTTGCCCAGTTGCCCAGTTGACCAGTTGCCCAGTTGGCCAGTTTAGCTGCTGCCAGTTGCCGTTGTTTTTCCCATTTTGCTATAATTTCAGCACATGGGGTCGTCACGTAGTTGGCATTGGCTTTAACAAGGAGGCGCATGAAGCGGCGATCGGGCATTGCATTTAGATTTATATTCATAGATTTTGGCAGTTGTCTTAATGAACTTTTCTGATTTATGTGTGCGCCTAGCAACTGTGCCCCAAAGCAATTGCAAACAAAATAATAACAAGAAAAAAACTCCAAGTAAAAGAAAATTCTTTTCCAATTCGAGACGAAAAGTTTAAAGAATTTTAAATAACTTTTGCAGATATTCCAAAAAAAAATTAAATAAAATTTGTGTTAATTAAACAAAAATTTTAACCAAATTTATATTCTTATGTAATTAAATTTATGTTAGAATAGTTTGGGAATTCCAAGCGAAAATTCTTTGGAAATAGATTCGATGTGTCAGTTGTATTTATTATTGATTTACTTTTGCATAAATATTTATTTTACTTATTTTTTATATATAAAAAATAGAAAATCTTTTTTGTCACACATTAAAAAACATAGAAATATTATAAAAAAATTTAAAAAAAGTTCTAAATAAATTTGTTAACAAAAAAAGTAAATTTACGCTACAACCATTCACCTATCCATAAGCCAA
This sequence comes from Drosophila meridionalis, assembly GCA_035045145.1. Taxonomy (NCBI): domain Eukaryota; kingdom Metazoa; phylum Arthropoda; class Insecta; order Diptera; family Drosophilidae; genus Drosophila; species Drosophila meridionalis. Next base: position 5,947,332 of record JAWNPG010000025.1, on the reverse strand, counting down.
AAAATAGAGGAAATATATCATATATCATACTGTATATCACTTGTAGCTAGACAAAGTTTCATTTGAATTTAGCAATACTTATGTACATCTATTTATTTATGCATTTTTTTGTTATATATACAAAATATAGACAATATTTATAGACTTGAAAATACCACTTGTTCATTTATTCATCATTTCCTAATGCCATTAATCAAATGCAATGCGAATTATGTAATTTAACAGTTCGTAAAACGGAAAAGTTTTATACGGAAACTGAAGGTTAAGCTTTATATATCGGTAACTGTAGTTAATGTTGTATGTTTGTTGGTTTGTTTGTTGTTTGCTCACTAGTCCATTGTCAGCTTTTCCCCATTTCCCAGACCAACAGAAAACCGTTAGGCGTAAACCCAGCAAACGGCGTCATTGCCAAGTGCGAAAAGTAACGCGCAAAAAAAAACAACACGAAACATTCAGAGAAATAAAGTAAATAAATGTTCACACCATGAATTGCGTGGAAAAGCAGTAGGAGAAGAAGAAGAAGCAGCAGCAGGAGTTGAAGCAGTTGCCGCCACATCAAACAACAGCAAAGATCGACTGCATTAATAATGGGAATATAATGTTTTAATTAATGTTGTCTATCGATAAACAGGTAGACAGACAGGTAGTGAGACGTCTCTCGCTCGGCCGAGTGAAAGTTAAGAAAAAAAAAATCATTTAACAGCTAAATCGTCATGATTGAGAGAAATACGCGTAATACTCATGAATTAAATGGAATGCTCAAGTGAATAAGCTGCCTAAGCTCTTGAAAAATCATAAAAATCATCTGCCTGTGCGTGTGTGTGTGTGTGTGTAACTGTTGATAGCTACATATATAGATATGCTATGTGGGCGTTAACTTTTATTGATAAGTGTTTTGCGAAGATGCGCAAGTGAAAATGTTTAGCAATGCGAATGAAAGTGCGTAGAAGAGTTGATTTGTATTTAAAGTTGTGGGTGGATTAAGCAGTTGGAGTTGTTATTTCTGGATATATAATCTTGAGAGTATATAGAGATATATAGATTTGACATGCATGAAATAAGAAAACTTTTAACATTGAATTGTATCTTCTATTACAAAAGGATGGAGTTTGGAAATATTCCGAAATTGCACAAAAGAAATCTAAGTGTAGATTATTTTTTTAAATCTATATTATATTTTATATAAATAATATATTTATATACTATTTAAATAAATTATATATTTCATTATTTCTTATATTATTTATTTAACAGAAATTCCAAACATAATTTTTATTTATTTTTTTTTTTAATTTTACTTCCTATTTTTAATAATATTTTAGTACATTTTTTTTCATTTTATTTATTTGTTTTTATTCAAATATTTTATATTTATTTTTTATTTATTTATTTTTTTTTTATTTCAATAATTTACATTTATTTGTCATTATTGCTAAATTAGCTTCTTCCATTATATCCAAAATAAGCCCACTCTGCACATAACAAAAACTTCAAAACAAAATTTCAAATTTCCTATATGCCGAAATGAGCTTGATTCGACAACAACAAAAAATCTGTCACGGTCAACAGCTTAAAACATAAATTATTATTTGATTAATAAAAGCCAATAAATGTTATTTTTTTAATAAAATAAAAGAACGAATATAAACCTATGCCATATTTACTATATTTGTACATAAATTTTAAAAATAATCGGAAGAAAAAGATTAGGAAATAATATAATTATTTTATTATAGTTATTACAAACATTTATTGATTTATATTTATTTATTTATCTGTATTATTTATTTATATTCTTTAAGATTTACTCCAGCAAAATAAATATATTTCAACAACCTTAATAATTAGTCCAACATTAAACATTCGAACTATTCGAACTCTTAATTAAGCCCGCCCATTGTTTGCCTTATAAGTATCACCAGACATATATACATATACTATATATATATACACACAGTGCATAAATCAGTTGATCGGTTTCTCGAATTATGAATTAGCAATTTGAATAGCGCCATAAATTAAAGTTGGTTTATGGCGTTTTGCTTATATAACTTGAGCCGAGAGTTGCGAATTTCTATCTACGGGTCTCCGCAGCTTAATGACAGCTCTTTATGGACCACTTGCCAGCCAGTTGCTCGCTGTTTTTTTTTTTTCTTCATTATAGTTGAGGGGGTTTCGCTTTTTTCCGAAGTACAAATTTCATACTTTCGCTTTCATAAGAGCTGTCAAGCACACACACACACACACACACACACACAGATAGTCTACAGGTTTTTCATGGTATCTCAAAGATTTGCAATAAAAATTTTCTAACGGCCATTTACAACATTTTTCATATGCTCTTTATGGGCTAGCTTGAAAGGGTATATTGGTGATTGAGAAGTAGAGAAAGACAGCACTAAGACTGGAAGTTAAGAAAGAAGAGAAAGAGAAAGAAAGAGGTGAAAGATGCAGAAATGGAGAAGGATAAATGGATATATTAAGTAATATATATAGAAATATATAATAAGAGATCAAAAACTATAAAATGCAAATAGAGAGAGAGAGAGAGAGAGAGAGACAGAGAGAGAGAGGGGAAGAGAGAGAGAGAGAGAGAGAGAGAGAGAGGAAGAGAGAGAGATAGATAGAGAGAGAGAGAGAGGAAGAGAGAGAGAGAGAGAGGAAGAGAGAGAGAGAGAGAGAGAAAGAGAGAGAGAGAGAGTCAGAAGACCAATGGACTAAGAAACAGATATCAATAAAGAGAGAGATACATGCACTAAGGACAAAGAGGGAGAGAAAGCAACAAATAAATAGAAAGAAAGAGAGAAAGATTTATATATTATATATATGGGCTGTATTAAATATTAAGTAAAATCTTGTTTTTAACAATAAGTTAGCTAATGAGTTTCCACTTGAACACCTTTATACACCTGTCTTAAACTACTGTCTCAACAGAGTATTTAAAAGTTGGCAATTGCAGCGTTCTAATTTTTTATTTTTCCTATTTTGTACCGCACTTTGGCAGCCAATTAGCAGCGAAACCGCCAAAGATACACAAATAATAAATCTAAAACTAATAAAAGTAATACAAATATGCAATGGCAGCAATAGGAACAGCAACAGCAACAGCAACAGCTTATTGCATTTGCTCTAATGTTGGCAAATGCAACCGGTTGCTGCCCAGCCGAAAAATCAACGAAATCAAAAACAACAACAAGAACAACAACAACAACAACTGCTGCAAAGACGGCCAACAGCGGCAGCAACAACGACTTTCCATTTTCAAATGCTTTTTGCTGGCATTGCAGCCTTCAGCGCTAGCCGGCAGCAAGCTGGCCACGGCTGCAACATCGACAACAACAACAACAACAGCAGCAACAGCAACTCCAACTGCAACTGCAACTGCAACAACGGCAAACGGCAGCATCGACAACGCCAGCAACAACCATCGACAACTTTTCATTTCGTTTTTCACGCGGCGCATGCAAAAACAAAAACAAAAACAAAGACAAAAAAATAAAAAATAATAAAAAGACGCGACCAAAAAAAACTGCAATGATTTTTTGATAGCCATTGGCTGGGCATATTGACTATGTTCTACAGTTTGCAACAATATTTGTTGTTAGTCTGTAATGATTAATTGTATAATATTTCTAAAGTTTAATTATAATTTAATAATAATAACAATTTTTTTTATTTAAATTTTAACCATATTTTTAAAGAAATAAAATTGAAAAATTTTGCTTAAATTCAGTTTTCATTTGCGATTACTTTTAGTAACTCGCTTCGAACTAACTTCATCAAGTCATAGCGTATGCGTGCTGCGACTCGAACTTCCATTAGCTTTTCGCTTCGCTTGTTTTTATCTTTTTGGCGAACTGCAAACAGAAATCGCTGGCGATGTCTGCGCACTGTCTACGCAGCTGGAAGTCCCCGATGCAGAGCCCAATCCAAATCCCAATTCGAGTCGCAAGAGTCATAGACGCATTCGCAGGCCGTAGACCTCGACGAGGAAGGCATTCGAATGGATGTTCGAATCGTGGCTGTGCGGCAAGTGCTGCAGTGTTGACAATTTGAAGTTGCATGTTGTTGTTGTTGTTGTCTGTTATTGTTGTTGTTGTCTGTTGTAAGTTGTATGTTGTATTTGTTATTGCTGCTATTGACCGGTCTTTGCCTTTCACAAGCGACCGGCCCATGGATATTAGTGGGCGCAATATAAACACAATGTTGTTGTCATTATTGCCGTTGTTGTTGCTGCTGCTGCCTCTGCTGCTGCTATTGCTTTTTAGCTTTTAGCTTTTTGCTTTTGCTTTTCATAGCCACCGCAATAATTGCTCAATGCCTTTTTTGGGGTCTGCCAGCGGAAACGCGACTTGATTGCGACTTGCACTTGGCTTCGAAAGGCTTACGATGTGTTCGATGTTTTGTGTAAAGATTTGACTATTTGACTATTGGAGTTGCTGGCAGTGCAATGGCCAAAGCCATCGAACACCGGCAAACGGAAGCGCGTCGCACAAGCCAAACAAATATTGAGGAAAGCCACGCAAGCAAATCCCCAGACCAAACCCCAGACCAAACCCCAACCCAAACCAATCCAATGATGAGTCAAGCATATAAATTCTATAGACGCGCGCAACTTGATTGATGTCTCGAGGAAAGACTTGTTAAAGGCTGAAGCGAATCTATGTACTTCCGTTCAATTAGGAATGATTGCAGAGAGCAAGCCAACAGCATGTTTGCTCTTCAATTTCATAGATATACAATTATCTATGCCGAATGTAGAGGAAGTAAAGATAAAATGTGATGAAAAAAGTTAGATAAAGCTAAAAGAAATCAAAGTTGAAGCTGAAGACTATGAGATACTATTATATATAGACTATTCAATTTGATTTATTTCTTTAAAAATAATTCAATAATATTAATATTTGTTTTATATATGTATGTTTAGATATATTACAAATATATATTTAATATATTTGTTTATTTAACATTTAATTTATTTATATTTTAAATATATATTTTTAATATATTTATTAAATTATTATTTAATTTAATTCATTTTTTAAACATAATTAAATTAATATAAAAATTTCTTAATGTATTTTTAATAAATTTAATATATTCCTCTCTTTTCACATCCTAAATTTAAAATATATATCTTATAGTTGATTGATGTGGATGGACGGAAATATTCATAAAATTGAAGTTCTTGATATCTGTATACCCTGTGTTTACTTTGTCTTTTAAAAGATTGTTCCTGATCTTAAATATGATTCTACGAAGTGATATACTTGCTTCAAATGAGATTTTAATAAATTTTATTAATATGGATATGAAATACTCAATAACTGTATAAGAAAACGATATACTAGATTTGAGCTATAGTATGCTATAGATATTGTTTTTCAATACATATCACATTTACCAATCAAGTCTTTTACTCTTCGAGTTTTTAGGATTTATATACGTACAGATAGACATATGCATCGTCTCGACTGTTGATATAGATCAATAGTTAGTTAGTTTAATATCATACATCACATAATCTGGAATTAATCATATCTGCTTCTCTCTCAATATCTATAAAGTTTATGGAGTTCACCATGCCTTCTACTCTCTCTCGCTCTCTCTCTCTCTCTCTCTCTCTCTCTCTCTCTTTCTCTCTCCCTCACTCTCTCTCTCTCGCTCGCTCACTCTCTCTCTCTCTCTCTCGCCTTCATGAATCTACACAACTCTACGTATGTCCTTATACATCAGCTCCATATGCTCCAATGATCAGCAGTAAACTCTTAAAGTTCATCCATTTATTCTGTAGAAACTCTCAGCTCTAGTCTCAAATAATTAATCTTCAATAAATTCTGAAAAGTCAATTTGACAAGCAAACACATGCCCCAGTACTACCTCTGACAATTGCCCCAACAGTCGTTTCATTTATCATGCCATCTTGACACGCGCTGTAAACAATTTCAGTTCCAGTTCCAGTTCCAGTTTCAGTTCCAGCTCCAGTTTCAGTACCCGGGGCTAATAATATTGACTTGGCTGCTTCCTCTTTGACCTGACCCAAGGTTTCTTGGAAAACCATTAACATTAACAATAACATTAGCATTAACATTCATCAATTAACCGTTAACATTAATAGCAGCAACTGCAACAACAACAACAACAGCAGCAGCAACAACAGCAAACACATTTAAAGTTGACGCCTTTCAAAGTTGTCAACGTCATAAAGTCAAGCTAAGCTGAGGCTAATGTTGTTTGTAGTTAGTTATTATTGTTGTTAGAGCTGCTGTTGCTGCTGTTGGCCACATTTTTACCGTTTGTCAACTGTCATATTTCTGTTTCGTGTGTGTTTGTTGGCTTGCCATACATATATATTTCCATATAGTTACCTCCCTCTCTCTCTCTCTCGCTCTCTCTCTCTCTCTCTCGCTCTCTCTTTCTCAGTTAATTTGTTATTATTTTGACATTAATTTGTTGATGATTTTTGAATGGGTTTCGCGCCGCGGGCTCTGAATAATTTGTAACTGTTAATATTGAATTTATATACCATAAACACAAAAAAAAGAAACCATAGTGTGAAGCCTTAAGGTAAATATGCCTGGAGTGTTGAGAAAAAATTATAGATATTATAAAATGTGACTTGAAAACAAAAAGAAATTTCTACAATTCTCAAGAATTTTCGAGATAGATAAAAATTTTAAGGTTAATAAATACGAAATAAAGTAGATGCGATTGCTTACTACAAACATGAAATTGGAGTTCGGATATTTAAAATATATAAAAAAAAATGCTAAAATTTAATAAAATAAATAATTGAATAATAGCAAACGAAATATATTAAAATATTTAAATATAAAAATATATCATATATGCACCAGAAAAATGTTACAACAATAATTTAATACAAAAAATTATTTTAGATTTTTATTATTTTTATTTTAAGTTAATTTTTAAGATTTTTATAATTAATTCTATTGTAATATTTATATGTTGTTATTTTTTTATTGAGATTTTTATTATTTTTATTTAAAGTTCATTTTAAAAATTTTTATAATTATTTCTATTGTAACATTTATATGTTGTACTTTATTAATAGTTTTACTAAATATTGATTTTTAATCAAATTTATTTTTTTATATAATTCTAAATTTATTATTATATTTTTATTCATATTCATATTATTATTTTTTTTTTAATATTTTAATTTTTTTTTAAATTAGTTTTTTTTTTAATCATATATATTTATATATTTAAATCCATTTTTAATTTATACCTTTTTATAATTCATGATTTTTAATGATATTTATATTTATTTTTAATATTACAATTAATATATATTAATTAATTCATTACAATTATATTTGTATTAATTTATTTAGAATGACTTTTATTTATTTATAATTAATTTTTTTTTATTTTTTATTATTATTATTTAGTTATATATTTTCATTATTATTTATTTATATTTTTTATTTTATTTATTTTTTTATTATTTATTTATATATTTTTATCTTCTAAATAATTGCTTTTATAATATTCCCCTTCTTTGGTAATTTTTTTTTTTTTGTTTTTTTTTTTTTTAATAACATTTAACTTGTGGCACTTGTCCGATCTCCTTGACTGCTCAATACTATGTCACGTATTCCTGCAATTTCCTCCAGTTGCTCTCGCAATGCGCGACAGAAAGAGATACCGTCGTATAAATACGTTTTCGGGCATGCGATTCGCATTTAAAACGTAAAGAGAAACATTTCTGGTTAATTACGCCATTCACTGTCATTAACACATTTCCTTGTCATCATTCTGCTGACCCAATTGCCAAAGCCAAAGCCACTAACTCAACGAACTGGCCAAAGAAATTAAACAGTTTTTTTGTTTTATTTTTAATTTTTTTGTTTTGCTGAAAATGTTTTTGACTTACGCGTTAAGTTTACCTGCAAACGCTGACAGCTGCAATTAAGCCGCGGGGGCAACAAAGCCAGCGACTAGCATTGCAATTAAATGGAATCATTTTCTGGAGCAGCGAGAAGCAACTTGTTGCAGCGATACCTTTTGGGCAATTAGTGCAAGAGTGCTCGACTGGCAGATACCTCGCAGAATGCATTGTGGTCTAAGAACAGAGTCATCTATCGAAATGGTTGAGGTCTGCAGTAATTGGAGGTAGCTTTATAAGCATATCTACTTTACTTTGAACATATATACCAAATTCTATAACATCGGAAATATAACAGAAATGCTCAAATAACTCACGTTTGATATCGACTTGATGGAGATAATAGACCATAATAAATTAATTAATAATAATTTATGCGTTCATTAGACGGACCCACAGATCTGACAGGTAGATGATTAATAGGTCAAAAGTAGTAGATCTATTACTTCTAATCAAGTTTATATAAATATTACTTTCTGTATTCAGCTACTCCTTCTGTTGCGTGTTCTCTATATTTTAACAAAAACAATATACCCTTTTCATCAATTCTCTTAGGGTATAAGATATTACTCAAAAGCGAACCGACTTTAAGCAGAAACTGCAAGTGCCATGAATAAATCATAATTATTGGCTAATAGGGAACTGTCAACAGTTAACTTTCAGAATGAAGTACAATATATCATATATTGAACTTTGTTCTGAAGTTTTAGAGTTTACATATAAATTGGTGAAACCTAAAAATATATAGAATATATTTATTATTACACTTATTTTAATATATTATATGATATGATATGATATGATATTATATTCTAATATATAATGATATAATATCTATTTAATATATTTATTATATCATTATTCAATTTCCTTTTTTTATTTAAAAATAATTCAATAATAAAAATATACATTTTTTATATTTTTCATATAATTATTTTTAGATATATTATAAATATATTTGATATATAATTAAATAAATTATAAATTTTTAGATGTTTTAAAAATTATTAATTAACTTTATTATATTGTTATTTTTATTATATTTTTAATATATTTATGAAATTTTTATTTTATTTTAATTAATTTATTTAAAAATAATTGATTTAATATAAATATTTTATTTTATATATTTATTTTATTATGAATGATTATTTTATTTTAATTTTTTAAATTAATTTATTAATATTAATATTAATTTTTTTTAAACTCTTTTTTTATTATTATTAAATTTATACATTAAATTATTATTGAAATTGATTTATTTCTTTCAGAATAATTTAGTTATTATTAAAATATTTATTTTATTTATTTACATATTACTTTTTTTTAATACATTTATTTTATTATGAATGATTATTTTATTTTATCTTTTTAAATTAATTTAATAAATAGTTTATTTATGTATTTAATACATTTTTTAAATTCTTAATATTATTTTTTTATTTATTAAATAATAATTTTATTAATATTAATATTAATTTTTTTTTAAAACTATTTTTATTATTATTAAATTTATACATTAAATTATTATTGAATTTGAATTATTTCTCTCAGAATAATTTAGTTATTATTAAAATATTTATTATAAATATTTACATATTACTTTTCTGTTGGCCATTGTAATCAGGTAGTCTATCAAACAGTCAAGACTGCAGCAGAAACTCATGCATAAATCTAATCTAATTTCATATATATTCAGCTAGATTTACATTACATCATAATTAATTCAAGCTTTGGCCATAGTTATTAATATTCCGCTACCAATTGCTTCCAAAGAGGCATTTCTAACATGAACTTGACCTCGCCCAGCTGTTCCAGCCATTTCACCTGGCTAACTCTAACAGGTAAAACGTACGAACTGTGCAACACGTGAGCTTTTTTCCGCTTCTCTTGTTGTATTTTTGTTATTTTGTAATGAAGTTCACACGCTCGTTGTGGTCGCATTAACGTGACCATTAGCTGGACAGCAGCTAAAGAAGAAGAAGAAGACGAAGAAGAAGCAGCAGCAGCAGCAGAGTCTGCGAGCATTTGGTAATGTGACTGCGCATCATAAATAACAAACATCATTATCAACAGCTCGCCTCATGATTATCTTGAGCAGGCGGCAATTAAAACAAGAGCGAAAGTAAAACATTTAACACAAAATAAGTATAAGCCGCAGACTGTAAAAAAACAACAACAACAACAATAACAACAACAATTGCATATTTAAAACCCATTTAAAAGCCACAAACAAAACATGATTATATTTTGCTCATTTTATTATTTTTGAGCTTTCGCTGAGCGGAGCTCGGAGGGAATTTGATAAATTAATGCGTGTAAAACGAAAATGAAGTGAAAATTATTATTGCCAAACAAGCTAGAAATAGCTATAAAAGCAACAAATTAGAACATTGTAGACGGGGGAGTCAACGACTGAGTAATACTCGCTCGAAGAGCAAAGATGTGAATTTGATGAAATTCTATCAAAGATACAAAAGCAAATCGAATACATTTATGTGACTTCTATATGCAGTGACTCCCTTAACTTCCCACTCACATTCTGTTAAACCCAGAAAAAAAATTCGAACTGCTTCTTAGCCATAAAAAATCATGCGGTGTCATGACTTTAATTACTTTATTAGCCCCAATCTGAAGATGGTCTGCATTTATTATTATTTTCCATTTCTTTTCTTTTCGTTCTTTCTTTTTCCTTTTTTTTTTTTTTGCCCACACAGAGACCCGTCTGATATATGGAGGCCAGGAACTGTGAGCCGGCCTTAGCGGTACTTCGAGGCTTAAGAAGCAGCACAACAGAAATTAACCAAAGACAAATCGCTTACGCCCCCAGGGCGGCCACCAGACCAACATAACAATTTAATGTTACAATTTATTAATTCTTTTATGTATATTTGACATACATACTGCATGAGTACATACATATATGCATATGCATTATATATACCGATATCAGCTAACTGGCAGCGCTTAAAAAAAATTGCATTTATCACAAAGTTGCACAGTGTGTCGAAACTTATGTGCAATAAATTAGCAAAATTTAAAATATAGCTGAGAATATTTTATATAATTAAATAAAAATGTAAGAAAATTAAAGAAATGTTTTATAAACTTTACAATATAATTAAGAAAATTAATTAATTTTTTTTTATAAAAATTTTATTTTTTTTTTATTATTTCAATCATAATTATATTATTTGATTCGAAAACTTAACTATAAAGTTAAGATAAATCTTTATAATTTGTTCTAGAATTACAAATATTTTGAATTTTTATATTTTTTATTTATTTATTTATATTTTTACAGCTGACTAGAATAATTTAATAATTAAAATATTTTAATAATAATAATTCAATATAATTAATTTAATTTAATTTTTTTTAAAGCATTTTTTGCAGATTAATTTAATAAATTAATTTAAGATTAAGATTAATTTAATAAATGATATTTAAACTTAACTATAAATTTGATATATATTGTGATTTTTTTTATTTTATTTTTTTATTATTTAATAACATTTTTTGCAGCTGACAAGAATAATTTAATTAATGATATGAAAAGCTTTGTTAAAAATTTTATTAAATATTTTTAATACTTTAAAATTGTCTTAAATATTTTAATAAATTATATATGCATGTGCCTGAAGGCCTTTGTCGCTCTGGCTTAAAAAAAATTGTTATTTAGAATTAATTTTTGGTAACAATAAAATAAATAAATAAATATATGCATAATTAATTAAAAGATATCTTCACAGAATCTAATTTTAGCAAATATTTCTAAGAATTTGTAGTATTTATAATCATTATTATTTTTTTTTTATAATTTCTGTTCCACTGTGGACCTCTGCGTATATGAAGAAAATAAAAAATTTGATGATGGCCAGCCAACAAATTGGACAAAAGGCAACTCCAGCCAGAGGCCCCTCGGCCGCTGTGGTCACACATTCCAGCTAAAGGCGTGCGAGGCCCGTGTACGTTGCCCCAAACAAAGACAACAACAACAACAACAACAACATCAACAACAAAAGTAAAGAAACAAAAATGATGAAGGAAAATTAATAATGAATGCGCCGAGGTAGAGCTGTCGTGGTAGCTGGCCCAGCTGAGAGAATCAATGAAATGTGTGTGCGCGAGTGTATTAAAAATTAATTAAAAACTCACAAAGTCAACTGCGAGTCGAGCACATAGAAAGCAACAAAAGTAACTAGAGAAATGCTCATTATCATGGCAACAGCAACAACTTGAGTCAGAGCTCCGTAGCGGGACGTGCTACGTGTTGGGCATATCAAGTCCACATCCAACTCCAAGAACAAAACAAATTCAGTTAGCAAAATTGATTGCGCAGCTAGCGAGAGTAGAGCACAGCGAATTGACCCACTGCTGCGAGTGTATCTATCAGATACCAAAGGAAAGCAAGAAAAACGTTAGAACAGAATTGCTATAACTGCGCTCTCTTTACCTCAATATCAATAGAGCCAAGTTCTTTGGCACGCTTCAGCCTCAGCTCTGGCTCTGGCTCTGGCTCTGGCTTTGGCTACTTCGACAAGCAAATCATTTGCTGCGCCTCGAGGCAAACACTTGTTGCTATTGTTGTTGCTCAATTTGCATAATTAGCGCACATTTTTCGACCATTAAACATATTTTTAACAGCGCTTCTTTAATCACCTTTAAGTGAGAGTTAACAAAAAAAAAAAAAATATATATATATATATATATAAATAAGATATACCTAAAAATCTTTTCTGGGCTGCGTGGCGAAAGTCTGAAAACTGTTTTACAGCTCAACTCAAATACTAAGCACATTTTCATTGCTCTAGGCGAGCAGTCATTATGAAACGAGAATCCTATGCTAATCAAAATTCTAATACCGAATACTAAATGCGCTTTCTTTATATGTGATTGGTATCATATATGACTCCTAGATATATCCTCCCCGCCAAGCAATTATATCCAGCTCATATCGCATATCTTTATTCTAAGTTCCCATATTCTTTAAAATTTTCTAAATCTAAAAGTTTTCTATATTTAATAATTATATCACACATTCGCAGAATTCTCAACTGCTTACAGCTTAGTTCGAATTGATGCATGCTGAATGAATAGTTCATATAAAATTATGTTAATCATAGAACCCATAAGCTCTTGATATAGGCAAAACAGTAAACCTGCACACTTTCTACCTTTTCACTTTATTGTTGTTTAGTAACTAATAATTAACAACAAACTGACCTCGAGCCCAATAAAAAAGAGAGATATTAAAGTAATTTACGGAATGTGAACATTTTGAATATCAAATATTCTCTGAGAGATGATTGCAATGATATGGATGTGCAATCCATTCCTAAACTATGTCGTCTAGAATTTTGAAACTGTATTACAGTTTAAAGTTTTAGATATGATTGAAAGCTAGATAGATGCATATAGAGATATGCAGATGAATAGATAGATAGAAATATTGATAGATAATAATTGATAGTTCTATAAACAGACAGATAAATAGATGGATAGATAGATGAATATATGGATAGACAGATAGATAGATGAATATATAGGCAGATAGTTAGATAGATAAATATATAGATATATAGATAGTTGATAGACAGATAGATACATAAAAAGATAGAGAGATGAATACATAAATGGATACATAGATAGATAAGTAGATATATAAACAGATAGATAGATGGATAGATAGATATATTGATCGATCACCTCTAAAAACTTTTAAACTTCTATACGAATCTGTATGAATTCTATCTACCTAGGAGCTATCTACATATCTATTTATATAATTGTTCATCTATACTACTATCTGCCCATCTATACTACTTCTATCTATCTGTCTATTTATCTGCATATCTATTTATATGCAAAAATATATGCAAAAACAATCAATAAGTTCACTGGGACAGCAACTAGAGAGACCCGCTGCAGCTGTAATTTAAATTGAACACCTGATAACTTGAATTAACGACTTTGATTGCATTGAATACAAACACCTATACTTAGTAATTACAATAGAAAGGTAGGAAAAATAATATTTACTGGCTTAACTGACACAGTGCCATAGTATTAAAAGGTTTCCTTTCGGAATAGCAGGAAACGGAACTGCCACTAGAAGTAGAACTCAAATTACCACACAAAGACTTTGGTCCATTGACAATCAGATGACCCAGATTTGGGATTTAGTTAGTAAATAAACTAGAGTCTGAAGAGTAGATAATATGAATGAAACATCTGTGTAGTAAAATCAAGCAAACTCGAAGATATCATAAAAATCAAATCAGTTTACAAATAAACTTAAAAAAACACAATTTCTAGAGTAAATATCTGAGACTTGTTGCTGCCTTGACTTTAGCTGCCGTCTGAGCATCTATGGAATGCGAGAGAAATGGTTAGATATATCTGTAAATATATACAATCATAACAATAAACAAAGGCAATTCATTGAATAAGAGTTCCAGTTTGGATGCAATTATCAAAGCAAAACATTTCTTTGTCAGATCTGTGAGCTGGCAGACTGAGAGGCAGCGGCGAACGAACATCTCACCTTTGCGAGCTGAAGGTGTGCAGCAGTCAAGCTTATCAGTTAGCAACAGCGACAACATAATAAACACCCATAACAGCCACCGATGCAAATATTAACATGTAGCCCAAGAGATAAGAGTGAGAGATAAGAGCTGCATTGCTGTAAGTCACATTCAATGCGAACCAAAAAGAGTGAGAAAAGTTTTGGGCGAAAGACAACGAGACAAAGCGATCGTTTTACCCGGAAGTTTTCAGTTGACTGCTGCAACGATCTGAACTGGGCTGGGTTGGGTTAGATTGGGTTGGTCTGGTCTGGGCAGCTACTTTTACTTTAAACTGACTGTTTACTGGCTTGCATAATGCTTTTAATAGATGCAGTTCAAGTCAAGATGGGTGAGATATGCATTAATAAGCATAAAGATTGATACAAAAAGAGATGCAGACAGAGATACATATAGATAAAGATACTGGTGAAGATGTGGCTAGAAAGGCATATAGTAGATGCAGATGCATAGATACGTGTAGAGTGTCACAAATACATATATAGATGCACAAGTAGGGATAGATAAGCAGACCTATATACAAATCTAGGAAAGCATACAAATAAAAAGATACAATAGGGATAGTTACAGTTACAATGATGCAGATACACAAATATAGATACAGATACAAAGATACATTTACATAGATACATTTATAGATGTAAAATATACAGCCATGTAAATAGAGATACAGAAGAAGATATAGATACACATATAGGAAAAGATACAATTAGAGATACTTCTATACAGATCCGTCTATCTACAAATACAGATACTTCTATAGAAACTGATTTAGATACAGTGACAGATACAAATACAAATAAAGACAAAGTTATAGATACAGATTCAGATATAGATACATTTATATTAATTGAATTTGATAGATAGATAGATTTAGATAGATAAACAGATACAGATATAAATAGATCTACAGATACAAACAAAGATATATAGATGCAGATACACTTAGAAACTGATGCAGATACAGGAACAGATACAAATAGATCTACAGACACGGATAAGGAAAAAGATACAAATACATCCACATATATAAATCGAAATACAGATACATAGATTCAGATACTCATATATATATATGTATATATACACATATACAAATACAGCCATACAGATACATACATATACAGAGACAGATACAAATGGAGATACAGCTACAGCTACAGATACAGTGACACAGAGATACAGATACTGATACGAGCGACTCGCACACGCCCCAAATAAAGCGACAAGAGTCGCGCTAACCGCTCACGATCCGAGCGCTAATTCAAACAAATTGCAGCATAAATGCATTATAAAAGGCAGAGGAGCAAACACGACCGACATCCACTCTCTGAGTGTGTGAGTGTGTGTGTGTGTGTGTATGTGTGACAGTATTAAAAGGCAACGGATTCTGGATTCTGGATACTCGAATACTCCGCATAGAAAACGCATATGATAAATTACACAAAAAGCTAGTTTCAAGCACACGGCTGCTGTAAATGTGGGCTGCGTGCACAGTGGTTGAAAATGTGTGAAAAATAAATAAAATAAATAATATATAATAAATAAAATAAAATATATAAATAATATAATAAAAAAAATAATACATATACAAATAACAAATAAAATAAAATAATATAATAAAATAAAATAAAATAAATAAATAAAAAAAATGAAAATTAAATAAAATAAAAAATAATAACAATAAAAATAATAAAATCAAACAATTAATATTAATTATTATAATAAAAATTTCATTACAAATTGACGATATATAATGGAAGATTTCTGAATGATTAATATGTAGATCTGTTGTAGAATAGTCGGAGTATTACTGTATATTACATTTTTTTTAAAGTATTTTTTAAAGTATGTCTTATTATATATAAAACATGAGATAACCTAAGTCAGACTTAACACGCGTTCGGTAATATAATATAATATGAAAATATCTTAAGTACATTTAATTCATGGTATAAGTGCTTTAAGTCCCAAATTATTGTTTTGGGAATCAAGTAAAAGAAAAACTCTTTAAAAAATAAATGAAAATTTGAAACCCAAAACTGCATCAAAGCTGGTTTCAGACAATTCCTTCACATTAGTCTCAAATCATTTAATGTTACGCTTTAATTCATATTCCGAGTACATTTGACGCTCCATTTTGTCGAAGCCCAAATAGAATCGTTTTTCATTTCACATTAATGATGATGAGCACCCACTGTGCAGCGGGCAGCAGGCAGCAGCAAGTGCTTTGTTGTTGTTGTTGTTGCTGTTGTTAGTGCAGCTAATTTGATTAATGATAAGCCGAGCTTAACTGACGACGATTGTGATTCATTATGTGCGCACATCCAGCACACTTAGCGCAAAAGATATAGATTCAGCTATAGCTGCAGCTCCAGTAACCGAAGCAGATGCCGATGCAGTTGCAGATGCAGTTGCAGTAGCTGCTGCGAATTGCATTTAATAGATTGTTGGCATAGAACGACGAGGGACAGAGCATTATTTTATTAGCTTGACAACATGTGTCCGTTGTTAGGCAATTGCCATAGAGTAGATCACTTCCCCCCTGTAGCTCTGTCTCTCTCTGCCCCCTCTCCCTCTCTTGCACTTGCCAATTGAATTGAATCACCATCATATGCGAAATATGCTTTCGTTATCTATGAAATACAATTTAGTTGGCTGATTACATGCAATGAGCCATTTCCTTTGTTGAGTCGACTCGCTCGCTAATGCCATAGTAGAATCCGTTGTTGCCACTATCTATCCATCTATCTAGCTATATATGCATATCCATACATATCTATGCTTCGTCACAGCTGTTGGCCACTTGCATCGCCCCATTTGGGTCAGAACAGAGCGGGCTATTGAACACAGTGAAAGAAAGGCGGTCAGAGCGCATTTAAGATTGAATTGCCTGAAGTCATCGACTCAGACATAAAGAGTGCCAATTGAGTATAAGTATAAGTATAAGTATAAGTATAAGTATAAGTATAAGTATAAGTATAAGTATAAGTATAAGTATAAGTATAAGTATAAGTATAAGTATAAGTATAAGTATAAGTATAAGTATAAGTATAAGTATAAGTATAAGTATAAGTATAAGTATAAGTATAAGTATAAGTATAAGTATAAGTATAAGTATAAGTATAAGTATAAGTATAAGTATAAGTATAAGTATAAGTATAAGTATAAGTATAAGTATAAGTATAAGTATAAGTATAAGTATAAGTATAAGTATAAGTATAAGTATAAGTATAAGTATAAGTATAAGTATAAGTATAAGTATAAGTATAAGTATAAGTATAAGTATAAGTATAAGTATAAGTATAAGTATAAGTATAAGTATAAGTATAAGTATAAGTATAAGTATAAGTATAAGTATAAGTATAAGTATAAGTATAAGTATAAGTATAAGTATAAGTATAAGTATAAGTATAAGTATAAGTATAAGTATAAGTATAAGTATAAGTATAAGTATAAGTATAAGTATAAGTATAAGTATAAGTATAAGTATAAGTATAAGTATAAGTATAAGTATAAGTATAAGTATAAGTATAAGTATAAGTATAAGTATAAGTATAAGTATAAGTATAAGTATAAGTATAAGTATAAGTATAAGTATAAGTATAAGTATAAGTATAAGTATAAGTATAAGTATAAGTATAAGTATAAGTATAAGCACAAGTATAAGTATAAGTATAAGTATAAGTATAAGTATAAGTATAAGTATAAGTATAAGTATAAGTATAAGTATAAGTATAAGTATAAGTATAAGTATAAGTATAAGTATAAGTATAAGTATAAGTATAAGTATAAGTATAAGTATAAGTATAAGTATAAGTATAAGTATAAGTATAAGTATAAGTATAAGTATAAGTATAAGTATAAGTATAAGTATAAGTATAAGTATAAGTATAAGTATAAGTATAAGTATAAGTATAAGTATAAGTATAAGTATAAGTATAAGTATAAGTATAAGTATAAGTATAAGTATAAGTATAAGTATAAGTATAAGTATAAGTATAAGTATAAGTATAAGTATAAGTATAAACAGCATTTTTAGCAACAATAACAATTATATTTATTTTGGACTATTTTCTAATGTCGAATCAATCTAATTATATCATTAATTTGGCTATCTCTTGTAGGGGTTTCTCTGTCCTGTTCCCTGTTTCTGATCTAAGCTGTTGTTTTTGGTGTTCGTGTGGGAAGAAAGTGGACATTAATGTTAACATATAATGGGTAATATTATTGTTGCTGCTGTTGTTGTTTCGTTTATGCACTCTCGCGCTCCTTGCGTTCCTTCTCGCGCTGCTTCTGCTGCTCTTGCCGAGCCTTTTCCTTTTCCTTTTTGATCTTTTCGCGCTCCTTCTCTTGCTCGGCGATCCGTTTCATTTCCTCCTTTTCGTAGGCTTCGAACTCCTCGCGATTCTGTATCAGCTGGATGAGTTCGGCCATCTCACCCTCGTCGAGATCGCCCTCATCCAGGTCCTTCTGCATCAGCTCCACCTCGCGGCTCATGGCCTCCTTGGCCTTGCGGCGTCGTACTTTCAGCTCCTTGGCATCCAGTCTGTCCTGGCGACGCTGTTCGCGCTCCTCCTTCTCCTCCTCACGGCGCTCCTCCTCCCGGGCGAACTCCTCCATCTCATCCTCAGTGTAGGGATAGTCCGGTATATCGGTATATAGCCGAAAACTATCCGATGATATGCAAAGGAAGAGGCTGCCAACGAACGCCGCAATGCCGCTCAATAAAGCCATATTGTATCTGGAGTTCTTGGCCTTCCAGGCCTTCATGTAATCACCCTCCGGCTTGGGCAAATCATCGAAAATGGCATGAGTGCCACCGCTTGGAAAGTGGCCGGGCTTCGGCGGCGCTGACTTCTCCGGTGCACATTTGTCCGCCGGTTTGCTAGCCAATTGCCGGTTAAGGACCAGGAACTTGTTCAATCGACTAATGCGTACTGAACGTTCAGTTCCAATTAATATATATAGATGTACATATATAGATCTATATCCAATGTCTACTTACGCTCGCGCGACAGCCGCGATGGAGCGGCCATCAGAAGTCTGGACATGTTTCCCGTTCGTCCCTTCGTCGTACACAGATAGCAAATGCGTCGGATTTGTTTATTTGATGTGTGACTGGAAAAAGTATGATTGTCCAGGCTGACAATAACTTTCTCAAAAGCTGCTTCGATTTCGCTTGTTTTTACTCTTTTTTTTTTTTTGTTCAGTTTTTGTTTCTCTCTGTTCTTTGAAAGCAGAGGCGACAATGTCAATGACAGTAGCAGAAAAAATCGCAATTGATTCTTTGAACTATCCGATTTCAATCAAACTATTATGAATGGCAAAACAATTTGCTTTCTTTTAGCGAAAAGTCGATTAATGCAATGATTTTTTGTATTATTATTTTTATGCTACACGATATGGATTTTTATGAATTTAATTTATTTTTTCTTGGCTAAAAGGCTACTTGATATTATATGTGGCTTCGTATTACTTTGAATTAAAACGAAAAGACGATTTAAAGTTGATAAAATATTTCATAAATTCCAGAAGGCGCACATAGACCAAGACTGCATTGGTCTTCGAAATTCTATACAATATCTTTCAAATACATTTTAAATCATTTTTAGTGATTCTGTATGCATTTTAAAAATATTTTTAAAAAAATTACAATATTACAATTATCAATGATTATTTAATATAAATTATATCAATATAAATATATTGAAGTTTAATTTTCTTTAATTAGTTTAAAGCTTTAATTTCATTTTAAAATGTTAAAAATTACTTTACATTATTTTTAGATTTTATTAAAACGATTTGGTAAAGCATTTTTAAATAAATAATGAACAAAATGGAAAATTCTATTAAATCAACGTAGATAAAATTAATTTACTATTTTTATCAACACTTCTTAAAAGAATATGTTAACAAGTTTTTAAATAAATATTGAAAAAGGCGTACATATTTATTAATAATTGTAGATAATATAGATAATTAAAATAAAAAATAATATTTATTTACTATTTTTATAAATTATTCTATACAGAACCTAAACAAGATTGTAATATCTATTGCAAAAATATAAAATTCAATCAAATAAATGTAGATTTTTATTAAAAAATTTTATATTTTTTTCTTAACAGAAATTTTAACAAATTTTTAAATAAATATTTTTAAAAAAATTTAAATAATTGTATATAAAATTTATTAACTATTTTTATCAATTTTTCTTTAAAGAATCCCCGAAAAAAATTTTAAATAAATATTGAAAAAATTATACAATTTAATTAACAATTGTATATAAAATGTATTAACTATTTTTATAACATTTTTTTAACAAATATTAAAAACAACAACTAAAAAGTCTATGAAATGAATGTGAATAATGTTTTATTTACTATTTACCTTTACATTTTACAAACATAAAAATGTATTATAAGTGCGTGCCTTAAAAGCTCTTGAGTAATCTTTCGAGCTCAATACGTCCAAATCACATAAATCACGGCACAAAGCAAATTAGTTGTAAACTCTGTAAGTTTTGTGGAGCACCAAATTTGGTTAGTAAGTCAGAGGGCAGCGTCCGTTGGCTGCGATAACAAAGAAACATAACAGCTCGACAAATGGGTGAACAGATACGGAGGCAGAGCTTATCTGTGGCAGAGATACCTGAAGAGGTGCAGAGGCAAGACCAAGAGTCCAAGCCCCAGCCCCAGCCCCAGAGCCAGCCCCAGCAATGCATTAGCATGTTAGAGAGCATCAGACAGAGATTTCATGGAAATTTATGACGCCCCGAAGAACAGAATCTAAAAAGGTGTCACGTGCGTGCGAGCACTGGAGAAGTTGTCAAAAATGTTGTATAGTTGACGATGTGGAAAGATTGGACAAAAGTAGTTCGTCGCAGCGTAGTTTAAACAGATAAAGAAGCTAAAGAGAAGCTAATCACGTCAGTTGCACGCCCCAACGAGACGTCGAGAATGCGGTCAACAAACTTGTTCCCCATCAGTTGAGTGGAGAGTGTGGGTGGGTGTTTCAGAACTTGATCGAGCAATATGCAATGCAGGAATATGTCGCTTTATAATGTCAATATCTACAAAATATATATATGTCTGTATACAATATGCTATACGAAACGCTGCTTGTTCGATTGTGCTTGGTTCGATCTCAGTTTTGTTCGCTTGAAGTTCGCTCGGCGCTTTCGTGTGAAGAAGCAGATGCACGAGCAGGCGGCAAATACGGCGTAGAGTGCGGCGGATACATAGCAGCGGAATGCCAAATCCTTATTGAGGCGATCGGACTCGATGCGATACTCCTGCAGACTCCGATAGGTTTCCTTCAAGGGCAGCGTCTCCATCAGAGATAGTGAATTGATCGAATAGCACACGCCCATCAGGAGCAACTGGATGGTGCCCCAAATGCTGATGAACATGCAGAAGAGCGTGCACTTCTTGCCGCAAATCATTCCAGGTGTGTTTCCTAGCCCCTAAACACAAAATCTGTATAATATTTGTGTGTATATAATTGATAGATCGTGTGACGGCTAAAGCAAAACCACATCAAGACTTGCCCTCCCTCTCCCCCCACCCTCTCTCTCTCCCTCTCTCTCTCTCTTTGGTTCCGACAGGTGCACAGCCCGACATGAAATGAAAAGTTTCCGCCACATGAACCAATTGCTTGATAGCACCAGCTCTTGCTCTTACCTGTTGCCTCTAACCTTGTGCGATTTTAATGACATTAGATCTTGCCGGCCAGATTGTGAAGGTTAGACCCAGCCCCAACTGTACGTAGACAGACACACATATAAGATATATATGTATATATGCATCACACATATAGAGCTCTGACTCTTTACATCGACTCTAGCTAACACTCGCTTTCAGCTGCCTTTGCGGTTGCCGTTGCCGTTGCCGTTGCGGTTGCGTTTCGTGTCGGGTTGTTCAACTCGTGCACACATTTTGCATAAATTTTGTTTCGGTTTCGGATTCTGTGAGCCGCAACAGTTGTTTGACAGCTGCTGTTAGTGACAGCTCAGCTATTTTAAAGAGTTCGCAAATTGAAAAAAAAAACCCCTAACTAAAATTGATTTTTTTGTTTGATAAACCTTTTACACCCTATAGATAATACAGTTTCATTTTCTTTAAGATAATATGAAAGATAATTCAGCCAATTTAAGTAAAATAAACTCTAATACACAGTTCAATATTAAAACACAACTTGAACTCTCATATAATCCACTTATGTTTTTTTATAGCACGCATTTCCAACGCACTTCACCCCGAGAGCTCTGCATATTTTATGACCATTTTTCTCTCTATTAACCATACAATAATAATAAAATAAATGAAAGAAAAACAACAACAACTACTCACCGATTTTCCGAATAACGCATTAAATGCCGTTTCGTTTCGAAAAAAAAATCTCCTTAAACGAGCAGCAAATGCGAAAAAATCGCTATAAAAATGTTTGCCAAGTGCGTTGAAAATCCGTTAGACGCGTTCAACTTGCGAAAATTCGTAAGAGGGTTTAATGTTTTATTTCTTTATTTTGATTTTTATTTTTATTCTTATTTGTTTCGTTTTTTTGTTGTTGTTTACACCACGTTTTGTGCAGTCGTTAGTTTTATGGGTGCACAAAGCTTTAAACTGTTTTGTTTTTCTTTTTGCTTCCTTCTCTCTCTTCTTCTTTCTTTTTGCTGCAATGTGTAAAAGGCTTTCAATTAGGAATAGCCATTAATCGTTTATATAGAATGCTCTTAAGTTTTAGGATACGCGCTCTTAACTTTACAACTAAACAAAGCTCCAAGACATGAAAAAGCTTTTAGACTAAAGACTTTTTATAGACTTGAAGGCAACACTAATAGAACTGACTATCAATATCTTTTAAAATGATATATAAATATATATTATTATATATATTGAAATTAATTTCGAAATTTGATCATAATTTTGTTTACAAAATAAATAAAAATATCAAATTGTAGCTCAGACATCAAAAATTGATTCAAAGAAAACCTTGACATTAGCTTGTTTATGCTCGAGCAGCTCTCAGTTTACATGTCTCGTAATCCAAGCCAATCAATCAAGCTACAGTAGACACTCTAATGAAGGACAAAAACATTAAGGTATTTAATTGCATAAGCTGCATTAGTTTTAATTATATTTCACAAGAGTTCAAGTTTATGAAGAAAAAAATCACTTTGCACTTATTATTAGAACTATATATATATGCTTTACATTAATTTATGCAAATCCTCATATAATCAAATGTGTTTATTTGCATTATATATCATTCAGCTTCTGCACATATATCTGCTTTGAAATGCCTGCGGCTATCGTTTGGCGTCTGTGAAGTGAAATTCCGCAACAGTCAACAAATTATCAAAACAAATAATTCTTAGCGCAGCATTTTCTTTCTTTTCCTTTTCAACTGAATTTATGCATATAAAGTTATATTTATATTTATTTGTTTTATTATTATATTTTCTGATAAGTTGACATGGCAAATGCACATTTGATTCGCCTTCTGTTGTTGTTGTTGTTGTTGTCAATTGCTTTCTTTCATTTGTTTTGCATTCTTTAAGTAAAACACTTGTTGAAAAGCGCGCACACACACACGCACACTGAGATACCGATACCGAGACTAACACACACACACACACACACGCACGCAAATGCCGCTTTGAATCAGAGCTTGGCGTATATACCGTATAAAGCAGGCTGGGCTGCACAAGAGCCAAAACAAACACGAAATTGAACCAGTAGCGCAAAAGAGACAGCGAGATATGAGGAGGACCGTAACGAAGCGCGACACAACCGACTTGCTCCACGTTCGCTGCTGGAATGAAACTCGTGAGCGTAACCGCCAAGCATTGGAGAGACGTCGCGTCGCGTCGACTGTGTGTGTTTAGCTGTTGGCGCTTGCTTGCATGTTGGCGAGGCATTTGGAGTTCTGGACTACAGCATAGGCGATTTGCAAGACACATTATAGATGTAATAATCAAAATTAGTAACAATTTTATTTCAAATACAATTAGTTGTTTAGTATTTAAATGGTTAAATATATGCAAATTATATTTCAATTTTATATTCTTTACTTTATATACCACTTCTTCAAATTGGCTTAATTGTTGCTTAATTAACAAACATACGTTTTTATTAGAAATAAAATATATGTATAAATAAAATTGTTTCATTTAACCAACTGTTGATTGAAATTAATGTTTGATAAACGAACAGTCCGCTGTTAACTTAACATTTGGCGCTCTGCGTAAAAATGAGAGAGCAACAGAACTCTGTTGAGCAAGCGTGACACAAAGCTGAGTGATATGGCTCAGCTGCATAATGTTATTTATTGTAATGTGCGGCTTGAAATGAGTAGAAAGTAAAATATATTAATCTTAAAAATAATAATTTTTATTTTAATTTAAATTTTGTTATTAAGTGTCAAGCTTGAACTATTAAAGTAAAATTATAAATTTAAATATAATATATTTATTTATTTTTTTTTAAATAATTAATGGTTTAAAGCTTTGGATTCACTTTGAATTTAATATGAATATATAATTTAAATTAATTTTAATTTTTTAATATATTTATAAATATAAATTATTTATTTTATTTTATAAATATAAATTATAGAATTAAGTTTTTTAAATATAATTTTTTTTCAATAAATTTTATAAATATAATTTTCATAAATAGTTAACAAAAATTAAATTTGAAAAATAAGAAAATGTACAAATATTAAATTTACATATATAATTATTTTTTATTTAATTTAATTATAGAACTAAATCTTAAAATATTTATAAAAATTAAATTAATTAATTAAATTAAAATTTACATATATCATTTTTTTTTATTTAATTTAACTATAGAACTAAATCTTAAAATATTTATAAAAATTAAATTTACAAATATTAATTTTTTGTTCTATTTTGTAAATATAAATTATAAAATTATTTTTTTTTTAATATAATTTTTTTTTAAATAAATTTTACAAATATAATTTTCATAAATAGTTAACAAAAATTAAATTTGAAAAATAAGAAAATGTACAAATATCATTAAATTTACATATAAAATTTTTTTTATTTAATTTAATTATGGAACTAAATCTTAAAATATTTATAAAAATTAAATTTACAAATATCATTTTTTTTGGTTTTATTTTGTAAATATAAATTATAAATTTATATTAAAAATTTTTTTTTAAATTTATTTTTAAAAAATAATTTTAACGAATAATTAATAAGAACTCATTTTTCACATTCATAAATAATATTTCTAATTCAAATAAATAATTTAAATAATATCATAGCTGCCATAATATTTTATTTAATTTTTTTTAACTTGATTAAATACAAATATTTATAATGATAAATAAATTAAATCATGACACATTCAAACAATCTTAACTATTTTGTTCTCTCCTTTTAAGAACTATCACAGAATAACATTTAATTAACTTTAAAGCCTATTTACAAGACCCTTTTAAAGACATAGAAAACTAATAAATATTCTCCCAGTTTTAAGTATTCAAAATATTTTTGTTAAAATCTTTTAGCTGTTTGTCCATATAATATGCGTGAATGGCAAAGATTTCCTGTTTGGCGCAATTAAAGCTCAGCTTTTATGGCAATTTAATCGGTAGCGCTTAGAGCTATTTTGTGATCATTAAAAGCAGATCTCAGCAGATCTCAGCAGATCTCTGTCCGCTAATTTTGGCCAACAGCACCTAGGCAATGCCATAAAATAGCAAGTGTGATCGCAGCCTACGCCCATGCGCGGTTAGCATGAATTACTTTTTTGATCACTGGCCATTGGCATATGGATAGATAGAACGATCGATAGATCGATATAAAGTTAGCTGCGATCGCCTTAAAAGGCCAGCGCGAGATACTTTCGCAGCTGTTGGCGGATTTCCGCTCCCAAGCTACTAGAATTTCCAGCCACCCAAATGACAAAAAAAAAAAAAAAACTGATTAGAGAACCTCGCAATGATCTTAAAGCCAAAGTTTGTTATTTGATACTGCAGCAGGAGTGGGAAGGGGGGAGGAGGAGGAGGAGCAGGAGGAGCAGGCCTAAGCACTCGAGCGATTAGCATGTTAAACAGCGGCTGCTTAAAGACTATAATTAAGCGACATAAACTTGGGTATTAGGCGCTAAATACACACACACGCACACAGTCGAAAAAGCTCCAAACACACACACAGAGAGAGGGGAAATTGAGTAAAACGGGGGCCCTCTCATGATTTGCATAACTGTTTGGCTGGGGCACGCACTCGACGTCTCGATCATCATCTGGGTGTGAGTCTGGCCCTGGCTGGGCCTCTACTGGGCCTGGCTTGCATTCGAAACAGACAACAGACGGCATGGCAAACGAAAAACGGAGGCAAACAGACACAAGCGCACACACACACACACACACGCACACACACACTAACACATTGCTATGCACCTGTCCACACATATGCGACACGTTGGGCTTTCATTTGCTGCCTAAGAAAGAGTAAACAGTCCCCAGTCGCAATGTTCTATGAATACACTCGACTCTGCGGGGTGTTCATAGTTTTTTGATGCAACTTGAGTTGAGTGAGGAAAATTTTATTAAATTGAATTTTTTTTATAATAAAACACATTCTCATAAATTAATAAATTAAATATAAAAAAAAACACATACAAATTAGGTTTTATATAATCAAAATATATATTAGAGCACATAATAATTTATTTTTAATTTATGAATAAACAAAATACATTATATTTCAAATATATAAAAACTAATAACTTCTAGAGTCTCAATATAATTTTTTCTAAACTTCATAATCATAATAATAATATTAATAATAATAATAATTTATTTATTTTTATAATAAAAGATATTCACATAAATTAATAAATTAAATATTAAAAAAAAAAACATAATAATAGCAATAATTATTATTACAAATTATGTTTTATATAATCAAAATATATATTAGGGCACACAATAATTTATTTTTAATTTATGAATAAAAATATACAATATATTTCAAATATATAAAAAACTAATAAAGTTGTAGTAATCAAATAAATTCTTAGCTTCTAGAATCTCATTTATCATTTTTAAAAATAATATTAATAATATATAAAATTATAATAATAATATAATAATATATATTATGAAACGAAGAATTGTTTATTTAATTTAACTTAAATATATATATAAAATATAAAAACATACATAATAATATAAATTCCTATTTAATAGTATTTATCATTGTCTTTTTTATTTTAATTTTATTTAATCAAAATATATATATAATTAACTATAAAAAATAAAAAAATAATAAAAAATTATCTTTTCTGACTTTACAAACTCTCATAATCAAAAATTAAAGATAATTTAAGATGAATAAAATTTTATTTATTTTATTTTCAGGGTATTCCCGCAGTCAGTGCACCGAATTTAATTTGCTTTTCCATTCTTATTGTTGTTTTTTATTTATATTATTTTTTTTTTTCGTAACACAAAAGAATTTCCATCAATAATGTCAATAGTACTGCAACAACAACAACAACAACAACAACAACAACAACAAGAACAATAAGTACTTACAACAACAACAACAACAACAACAAGACGACGACACTCCTTTTGAGCTGAGGCTTTTGGCCGAAGGCGGTTTTTATGAAGGTTTACTAAGCTCAAGTGGGTATATAGGTTTTGTAAAGAGAGACAAAATTATTGAAGATAGAGATACGTGATTTTTAATTATATAAATTTAGATATATAGAGATATATGTATGTATTTTTGTTTATCGTGTCAAATGAAGGAGATGAAGTTTTTTTTTTGGAAAGATCAGATTAATGTAAATTATATTTATAATTAATATAAATAAATTAGATTTATATAGAATATAAATAAAAATAAAAAAATAAATAAAGAAAATTAAAAATATATAAAAATAAAAAAGATTTATTCGAAATATAAATAAATAAATAAATAAAAATTATATATTATAAATAAATATAAATATTTTATTATTTTTTAAAAATATAAAAAATGGATTATTTTTAAAAATATAAAAAATTTATTGTTTTTATAAAATATAAATAAATTATATATATAAAAAATATAAATAAATTATATTGCATTTATACAACATTTTATAAGTCATCTACTCTTAAGTTCTTCCATACATTACTTCATAAGGGTAAGGATATCAAAAAAAAAAAAATCCAACATCCACAGCTTATAAGGAAAGCTCTGACAGTCCACAGCTAGACCATATATATACTATATATACTATATACTTATATATTAATTTATATTATTATATACATTTCACGATTTTTACCACTTCTGAAGACCTTGAGCGAGCATTATGCAGTCGGCTACATCAGTAACTGCAACGTTCTCAGTTGTTGTTGCTGCTGTTTGGGCTGACAACGACGCGTCGATGATGGGGCCAACGTCACGACGAATTATGACCACAAAAGCTGCTTGGGGTTTTAAGTTATTAGGTAACCTAACACAAACACACGCACACAAACACACACACACACTGATACACATATTATTAATACAGCA
Organism: Drosophila meridionalis; assembly: GCA_035045145.1. NCBI lineage: Eukaryota > Metazoa > Arthropoda > Insecta > Diptera > Drosophilidae > Drosophila > Drosophila meridionalis. The sequence continues at coordinate 5,918,273 of JAWNPG010000025.1, read as the reverse complement.
AGTACACATATATATACACATATATGTTAATTCATTCTTTTACATCGTGTAATTCAATCTGATTTAGCTATACTTATATAAAAATCAATAGTCCAATCAATCGACCAGCTTAGCTCCTCCCTCTCGCTCCTCCCTCGCCGCCGCTGAGCGCGTCTAAAAATGTATTTTAAGGTCAGTGCACACTCACCTGGACGAGTCCCCCAGGTGCGCCCCACTCGAAAACTGAACTGAACTCGTCGTTGGGTGGCTTGGCTAAAACGCTTTGATCTAAATTTAAATTTCGCCACTTGCTCTGCAAATGCAAACAAATTAAAGTTAAGCGAACTGAAGACAAATTCAAATCGAATATTAATGATAAATTATACATTATATAAAAGTCTATATTTATGTATATATTGAAAGTTTAAGTCTGGCTGAGAGTGAGCCTGAGAAATAGGAATTGGTATTTTTTTTTTTTTTTTGCTGTGAATTAGGTGTGCAGAACTATCGATAATTGGCTCCATCGATATTCGACTATTGTTTGTTTCGACCATCGATAGTGCCGATAGTGCTATCGATAGTTCTCCACCTCTACTGTGAATTACTGTCCGTCTTTGGATCTGTTTGGCAAATTTTATTTTCGGTATATGGATAGATATATGATATAATTTAAATATGATTTAATGAGAAAAAGTTTAATATAAATATATAATACAAAAATTTATATTTTTTTAAAATATAATTTACATATATACATTTTAAAAATCCTTATTACATTCGTATATTATTATTTGATTTCCTATATTTTATGGGTTCAACGTATAAATAGCATTTTAATATCCATCAAGTTACCATGAATCCATCTTAACATTAATGTCTAAAAGTATGCACACATCTGAGTTTAATGCTCAAAAAGCTTGCATACTTCTATGCTTTTTATTAACTGATTCGAACGACATTGAAATTTGTAGTTCCGTTAGTCTAATGCTGATAAATAATATTTTATTTGCAATATTTGTGATATGCAATATTTTTAATTAATATTTATATTTTCTTATATCTATGTATTATCGGAATTCTTCATTTTTAAGATTGTATAATGGGACTATGACTTAGCAAAAACTACTAAACAGGTAGTTACATACATTAATCTTATATTTAAGAACATGTATTAGAGTCTTGATCTATTGATAAATGTCTGTATTCTGTGTAAAAATAATACAAGAAATGAGAGAAAACAATCAGCTTATATTATATTATATTTCTGTATACTGTATGTATGTATATGTATATTAGAAATGTTTGAAAAATTTGTTAAAATTATTATATATTTTAACAATAAAAATATTTATTTTTAAAAATCAATGCTTTAAATATTAAAAATATATAAAAAAAATATATATAAATAAATAAAAAAAATAAAAAATAAATTTTAAGAATATATATTCTGGAAAATTTATAAAAAAAAGTTAATAAGGAGTAAATATTTTTGTAAAACTAATATTCATAAATAAAAGTTTTTTTAATAAGAATATATATTTTTAAAAATCTTTTTTTTTTTAATTAAATGATATAAGAACATATTTTTAATACATTTATAAAAAAAATATATAATTTTTAGTATTTATACATACATACATATATGCAGAGCTGTTAATTTTTCCATTTGAATGGAAATTCAAAATGGGTTTTACCTTTTGAAAACCCATTTTGCATTTCCATTCAAATGGAAAAATTAACAGCTCTGCATATATGTATATATTTTAATAAATGATTATATCTTCACCAGCTCATTTAATCTCGTTTATGTCATCATTCATTTAATGATTCAATGATTCATTTACCTCAGCTTTGCCTTCAGCTTTTCACGCCCATTCAAAGGATGGCAGCCTCCCCACACTCACACACACATACACACACACACTGCGCACACACTCGCATAATGTATGAGCTTACAATATGCAGCACTTTGGCTATAACCATAAACTGATTCTTGAACTGGCCAGTTGGCGGTGTTGTTGGCCCACTTGTAATGTGGGGCATAAAGTGTCGAACAGGCTGACTGGACCATCCACTCGTGATGGAAACTATCACTGGGACCAGTCACGGATTGCCAAATGCCAAATTGCCGATGTCTTTGGCAACACTTTTGACTTTGTCTTGGCCAGCTGCAGTTAACCAATTAACAGTTTGGCCGCAGTCGCAGCAGCCGCAGCAGCCGCAGCAGCCGCAGCTCCATTTCATTGATTCATTCATTAATTCCTGCCCCATACACGAGTCTCGTTTTTGTTTTTCTATTACTTTTGCATCCATAGACGAAGATATAATTGTGGATAGCATTTAAAATATGACATGGTCTGTATACCCTGTAGAAGATGGAGGGTGTATGATGGTGGGTATGATGGTTGGCGTAGGTGTGTAATGGATGGAAAAGGGTATATAGGAGTTTAGTATTATAGTTAAGTTATAGTTATAGTTATAGTTATAGTTATAGTTATAGTTATAGTTATAGTTATAGTTATAGTTATAGTTATAGTTATAGTTATAGTTATAGTTATAGTTATAGTTATAGTTATAGTTATAGTTATAGTTATAGTTATAGTTATAGTTATAGTTAATATATTTTAGCTTGCGGTGCATGACTAGCTGATCATTTTTAAGCCAGCTTCAAGTTGCCCTAACAAGCATGCGTTCAATGTAAAAATTGTTATATACTTATCGAGCTATAAAGAACTTTCGAAATATAATACAGTTTTTAATATTATATTTTATGAAATATATTTATAAAATAGTATTTATGTTTAATACAAATTGAAATTATTTATATTAAATATTTTTATTTAATAATAATAATAATTAAGCATAAAATAATAATTAATAATAATTAATTAATTAATTAATTAATTATTAATATATTAAATAAAGACTTTAAAGAACTTAAACATGTTTTTAAAGGTTCTATATTTAATAAGATTTTAAATAATTAAATCAAATGCAATATTTTATTTTATAAAAATATATTATTATTATTTTTTTATTTTTGTGAAATTTTATAATGATTATATTATAATATTTCACAAAAATAAAAAAATAATAATAATATATTTTTATAAAATAAAATATTTCATTTTGACACTTAAGCAAAATTAATTAAATTTATAATTTTATTTTACGAAAATATATATAATTATTTAAATAAATAAATGTATTATTGTTATTAATGTTTTTTTGTGAAATCTTTTAAAGAACTAATACTTATTTATTTTATAAAAATAAATTTTGTAATATATATATATATTTTTTTTTTATTAGATATTTTTACTGACTTAAAATGTAATATATTTTATAAAAATATATATTATTATTGATATTTCATGGTTTGTTTTACTTATAAATTATTTTTATTTACTAATATCTTATGTACTAAAAAAAAATATATTTTTATTTGTAATTTATTTATTCATTTATAAAACATTTTTATTAACTTATTATTGTTTTTTTTTTAATTATTTATTTTATTATTTTTTAATTATTTTTTATTTATTTTATTTATTTTTTTTTATTTTATACACACTTCATTTATTTTTTATTTTTTTTAGCTTATAATTTATTATATAAAAATATGTATTAATACATTTATTTTCTAAATTTTTTTATAAAATATGTTTACTGACTAATAATTTATATTTTATACATTATTTTAAAAATGTTGCATTAAAATATCACAAGTATCACAACGAAATCAAATACCCTTTAGACTCTCCACATTCTCCAGAGTATTTTCACAGCTTAGCATCGACTACTGTGAACGCTGCACGCCATTCACAATGACTGTTTGTGTTCAATCAGCCAAACGCAATTTAGTTTTGGTTTTTGGCTTTTGGTCATCGCCGTCGCTTCATTCCGCAGCTTCGCAATTGAAATTCAAATTCGGGCGCTGCGTTAATTAATTGAAAGCCAACAGTGTCCGAGAGAAGTACGCATACGCAGCGTGAAGCATGCGTATGCGTGGCATTCACCGTACAAAGCCAAATGGACAAAAACAAAAAAAAAACAAGTAAGAGTGTCGAGTCGAGACTGCTCGACTAGGGGATACCCTGAGCCCTGTGAAGAGCCAAATATCAAATCATTCTCGCATCTTTTATGCATGCATATAAACAACACATATTCACACATACACATATGCACGCAAGCATAAGAGAGCGCTCTGCCAACTGCGTAGTTGACGCAGCGACTGCGCTTGGGCTGTGTGGGCATTACTATGGGAATTTAATTGTTTAATAACTTTTCTTAGCGATGGACTAAGTACATCAAACTTTCACAACTTATTAATGGCATCCATATGTGTGTATGTGCCAAAGCATCCAAAATCTAAAGATTACGTAATCTCCGTATTCATTGCACGCAACTACACAGCAAATTTGAAGTCTATAGCTCAAACGATGTACAAACCACGCCTTATAAACACATTAAAATTATCGATAAATGCTCATAAAATCGAAATGGAATGAGTTATCGGAAGATAATAGCGTATGCTATTAACGAGTATTCATGAAAAATTTCAAGTTTCTACGTTGCGTACTTACAAATATCTTAGCGTTCACATGGACGGACGGACGGACGGACAGACGGACGGACGGACGGATGGACAGACGGACAGGGCTATATCGACTCAGCTCGTCGCCCTGATCAAGAATATATATACTTTATGGGGTGTGGCACGCCTCCTTCTACCTGTTACATACATTTTCACAAAACCATTATACCCTGAATGGGCTCAGGGTATAAAAAAAGAATTCTTCGCATTGGGCAATGCATTGCCATTGCAATGGCCAAAATGCACCTTGGATTTGCTGCTGGCCATTCGCAGCGCATTGGTTAATTAGGCACTGTGGCGACGTCTGTGGCTCGGCCTAAAGCATTTTGCACTAATTTGGAGCTCGGCGAGGCGCGCGTCGCTCGCGCTCCCCGCCCGATTGCCAAATGCGTCGCATTTTGCTGCCGCTAAATAAAGCAACGCTGGGAGGCGACCGATGCCGATTTGGCATCTGATTTTATAACCCTTCTCCAACCAGTTGACCAAATGATCGCTTGATCGATTGAGCATAAATTGAAATTGAAATTGAAATTGGAATTCAAAATTTTGTAGGCTGCCGGAAAATAAGCGGCGATTTTCGCGCGGCTGTTGAAAGCAATTTTCACGCTGTCCACAAAACTGGAGCAGGCATAAAATCTTTTATTTATAAACTGCTCGCACACGCACACTCTGACAATTGTTATATTGACTTTAATGTTTGCTAATAGATTTCGCATAAATCACATTCTTGTGGCATGATTTATGCACAGGCAGCCAGCACAGGTGTCTCAACTGCCGACTGCTAAGAGGAGGCTTTACTTCGACTGCAGAAACCGAAATCTGCTGCGTCATCAGCGACGCTCGACCCTTAACACCTTGTGTCAGTTAGCGTTAGTTAGGGTTCGATTTGGCCAACATTCACACGGGCTTACAATTTGTTTCCAATTGGAGATGGGAGATAGATGGATAGATGATTGCTGGAAATAGTGGAATATATAATATAATTTTTTGGTTTTTATAAAATAAATTATGTTTAGATTAGTCTAATACAATAAATCTTTATCGAAGCAGGCCACAGTTTTGGTTTTTTCTGAAATCTTTTATGTACATCATTCGTATCCAAAGCTAGATTAGATTTAATTGAGAATCCAGAGATATTCGAAATTAAAAACTGACAAGGACAAAACAATTTTAATAAAAAATAAATTATTTATTAATAATTTAAAATAAAACATTTAAAATATTTTTAAAAAAATTGATGGTGATTTTCTAAGATTCTATAATTAAACATGTATTTTTTACATTTCAGCATAATTATTTTAAATTAAATTAAAATCAAAATAGCTTAAAATATTTAAAAAATACACGAAGGAACAAAAAATATGTTTTCTAAAAGATTCTATAATTGAAAAAAGATTTTTTACAATTTAACATTATAAATTTAAATAAAATTAAAATTAAATAAAAATTATCATATTAAAATAATATTCTAAGCAACATTATAAATTTAAAAAAAATTAAAATTAAAACAAATTAAAATTAAATAAAAATTATCATATTAAAATAATATTCTAAGTAAATAAAGATTATATAATAAAGAAATGTGTTTGATATATTAACATAATTAATTTATAAACAATAATTTAAATATTTTTTTTGGCTTAATTTATAAATAAATATATTAATTTCTGAATTTTTTACTTTATTAAAAATTTATATAAAAATATATTCAATATACTTCATAAATGTTGAAGGTTTTTCAAAATTACATTCATTAATAAAGGTTAAAGAATTAAACATCGAATCATATTTTAATATGACTAATAATCATATTTTAATATAAATAATAATATAACTAATAAAAATTTATTGACTAATCATTAATTTATAAATTTTTTTATTTTTTTTTTTTTAATCTATATAAAAATATATTTAATATACTTTACACGATTGTAGCAGCTATTTGAAAATCACATAAATTTCATGGGTTAAGAATGTTCGAATCAATTTGCTTGCCAGCCAAACAAGGGTTAAATGCCATAGACGAAAAGTCCCACGAGCTGCGTCAAGTCCCCGATCCGCAGGCCAAAACTGTGCGGCGTGGCTGGGCACTACTTTGTAAAATGCAATAATAATAACAACAATTACAACAGCAACAACAAATCACAATTTTTAGCATTTTTAGCAAACAGACAAAGCACAAATATGGTCAAATGTGGCACGCAGCAGTATTTTGGATCGACAGCAGCAGCAGAGGTAGAGGCAGAGGCGGCGGCAGAGGCAGAGGCAGAGGCAGCGGCGGCAGCAAAAGTGAAGCTGAAATCTAAAAAAGATTGTTTTAGAAATTTGTTGTAATTTTTTTGGATTTTTTTTTTGGTTTTTTGCTAGCAATGATAATTATGCAATTGTTGGCCGTGTCAAATAGTCGAGCAGCTGCGAATAATTAGACAACATTCTCGCCGGGATTCCGCAAATGCACAAATACAAACTATGTGTGCCACAAACAATTGTGTGTTCTAAGCTAATTAAGTGGTTAGGCGCAAGGCTAAAAAGGCAGCCAATTTGGTTAGAAACAACTAAAAGTCTGAAACATGTAGAATTCTCCAATGAATGCTGCTTTCTAATTGGAAATCTCGAGCGAGCGAAGTTGACCCGGCTGCCAAAAAAAAAAACAAAAAAACAAAAAATCAGCAAACTCCCAGCCTGACGACAAGTGGTCTGCCTTGCCAGCCAATCCAAAGCAGTTGCGTCATCCGCAAAGGCAGCAACTCCAACAACAACAAGAATCACATTCAGACGTTGTCGCTGTCGTTGTCTACTTCAAAGATACTTCACAAATTGGTGCTGCTCTGGCCCGCTTTGTTGACGCTGAACGACGAGATCGAAATCGAAATTGAAATCGAAATAGAAATCGAATTCGCCTGGCCTGGCTATCTAGCTAGTCATCTGTCCACCGTCCACCGTCCACCGTCCACCGTCCGCGCTGACTGCGTGCGTCGCGCTGCAGTATAAAAGTAACTGAGCGCACGCATTGAATTTACAGTTGCAGTTCTCAGTTAAAAGCCTAAACATGAAACTTTTGGTAAGTTGGAGATTATATAAGCGTGCAGGCTATAATCCTTACTGTTCATGTCGTGCTGCTGACAGATTCTCTCCACTTTGTTGGCCGTCGCAAGCGCTGCACCCGGCCTGCTGGACTATGGACTGGGACACACTGCACCAGCCATCAGTTATGGACATGCGGAGCCAGCGATTACTTATGCTCACGCAGCGCCATCCATTAGCTATGCACATGCAGCGCCAGCTATCACCTATGCTGCAGCTGCTCCAGTCATCAAGTCGTATGCGCCCGCCATTAGCTACGCAGCGCCCACTGTTGTGAAGTCTTATGCGCCCGCTATCAGTTATGCTGCTCCAGCTCCGGTCATCAAGTCGTATGCGCCAGCCATCAGCTATGCAGCTCCTACGTTGGTCAAGTCATACGCTGCACCAGTCGCTGTCGCAGCGCCAGTTGTCAAAGCCGTTGCTGCTCCGGCCACCAGTTACTCTCACTTCAGTTCGGTAAGATTTTAAAAACCGTGAACCAGTTCATTTAGAACATTTATAGTTCTATTGTAACAGAATATTGATAGTCATTATCAGTTTAACCGATATTTCATCAATTTTGAATAACATCAAATCGTTATTTTCATCAACAGGTTGTTTCCCACGCCACGCCCATCATCAAGTCATACGCAGCCGCACCCATTGTTAAATCATATGCCGCACCAGCTATTAGCTACGCTGCCCCCACCGTCGTCAAGTCCTATGCTGCCCCAGCGATCAGCTATCAGCCAACATTGCTAAAATCATATGCTGCTGCACCAGCTCTGACACTGGGTGGATACGATGATCATTATGGCTATCACTAAGCAGCCACTGTCATCTCCAGCGCGTGTCTTGAGCAGAGATGGCCACAATGAGGCGTACAAGTCAGAGGGAGAAAGTAGTGAGAGATTGAATGAGAGAGTATGAGAAAGGAGTTGGCAGCCGCACGTTTTCCAAAACTTATATTTTTCAGCACATTCCCGTATTTCGTATAATCTGTATTTATTTAAGGCCCCAATCATTGCAAATAAAGAAAAATTACATTTTTCAAATGCTGCTCATGTTGAGTTTTAGTTCTGCGAAAAATTGCTAGTGACGTCACAGTTGCGCTTGGATATGTTACACAGCGCAATCATCTGCCATCCTGTGATTTGTAGCATCGATTACTTAATTAGTGTTGTATAAGTATCGATTATTTTAAAAGCTAAGCGGCAGGCTTATTGGTTAAGATAATTAATTATATGTGTGCAAACACATTTATGTATGCAAATAAAGAAAAATTACATTTTTCAAATGCTGCTCATGTTGAGTTTTAGTTCTATAATTACGAGATATTGTTAGTGACGTCACAGTTGCGCTTGTTGCAATTTGGATGATTGTTACACGGTACCATCCTCTGCCAGCCTGTGATGTGTAGCATCGATTACTTAATTAGTATTGTATAAGTATCGATTATTTTAAAAGCTAAGCGGCAGACTTATCGGTTAAGAAAATTTATTATATGTATGTAAACACATTTATGTAATAGCACTTCAGAATTTATTGAGTATAACATATTTATTTTAATGTGAGGATAGATCTACCGTATTTAATATAATAAAACAAATGTTGACACCAATAAAACTGCCATTGTTTAGAACCTTAGCAAGTTGACGCCAGGGTCGTGCCTGAATATCGCAGAATTCTGTTGACTATGGAAAAGATAAAAGATTTCATAGAATATATAATTATACAAAATTATCACACTTACATCAAAAATTCGAAGTCCCAGAACTAATCGCAATGGACTCCAGTTAATCAGGGACAAAAGCCAGGCAGGCGCCTTGGCACGAGGTGGATAACATTCCAGCCACATGATGGCGATATGCAGCAAATAGCAGTAAACGGAAGCGCGCATAATGTGCTGATAAGCTGACACTGAAAAATGATGATTTAATACAGCAAATTTCAGAATAAAAAAGTTTAATATTGCTTACTGAGAGGCGGCACATAGTGCGGCGAGGCATGGCGCGTTAGGTACATCAGACCCCACGCCGTTAGCATCAGAACAATGAGTATCAGAGCGCCGCGTCGATAGCCGCGTAAAAGAAATGAGAGCCCCAAAAATATTTCACATGCTGCAAAAAGAAAATTAATTGAATTCGATATAGAAATATCTCAAAGCTTACCAAACAATGGCATTGCAAAGACCAGCCTGTAGAAGGTGCCATTGCGATGCAATGTGAATCCTATGGACACATCGCCAGCCATTGTCTGCAGTATACCCTTGTCAGTGTAGCGCAGGGTAGTTGCATTCTCTACATGCACAACGTCTATTTTTACGAAACTCCAGCCGGAGGGCGTGTTTACGTGCTCATTGTGCGCCAAGGGCTTTCGTTCATTATCGTGGGTTAGCGCAATCTTTTCCTGGTTCTGATCGATGCCCATTTGTATGTCACAATTGATGCGTTCATCGGGCCAATTGCGTGCCGTGTCCACACACCATGTCGTCGATTCCCAATTGTTGGCCATGAGGCTCACATTACCATTGCTATAAACACGCAGCTCATAGTCTTTCAAGGCATCGCCTAATGACTCCAATGCGCCACTAAAAGAAAAATTAAATAATTGTACTTTTTTGTTATACTTTTGCAATAGAAAAAGTGCAATGCCAGCGCATGCAACGGAAACACTCATATATTTTTTAGATAATCTTATTGACAATCGATATAATCCTAGCTTATCGGCGCCAATCAGAGTCCTCAATCAATCGATAGTGTTGGAATGCACTAGTATCTGTTGTAATCCTAGCTTATCGATCATTCGATAGTAAAATGTACTTGTCGCTTTTCTGCTTTATGAGCAGCTAATAAAATACTTGTTTATCGTGTCCAAACGTATCGATCATACGATAGTAGTTGAAGAAATTATACTTGATTATAGTATTTTATGGTAGAATTCAACCGATAGCAGGTATTATTTGATGAGAACAGATAATTCGGAATCACAAATGAAATAGTCATCGATTGAATGTACGCATTCAATTGTTATCACGAAAGGTTAATCTTGTGGCAATATTTGTATAAACTCCCTTAATATTTTAATAATATACATACTTGAGTATCACCAATTGAGGTATCCATATATGCAATTCGGAATGCTCAAACGATGTGAGTCTCCCATAGCTCTCCGGTTGCCAGCGCAGCCGCGCATCCTGCCAGTGCATCATCAGTTGCATGCGCGCATGCAAATGGGCACTGGACGGATCGTAGGCTAGCGATTGCATTTGAAAATTGAACTGAATCTCAGACAGATTAGCGGGCAAGCTGGCGTTTTGGGCCTGATAAATTAAAAAGTCGAGCAAACGATCTTCCACAGATTCCTCATGCTGCTCCCGCTCCATTTCATTTTCTATGGGCACATTCATGATAAGAAAATTAAAAATTTAGAGATATCGTAAACCTTATTCACTTACTAAACCCATCAAAGGCGCAGTCATAGAACCAGCGCGCGGCATTCGTTCCAAATGTGCTGAAGCTAATGTAGTTAATATTGAGCGGGGAGGGATCGATATAATGCAGCAGTGGATCCTTCTTAAAGCCAGGAATATAGACAAACAAGTCGCCATCTAAAAGAAATATTAATCATTATTAATATATAATATTATAGAGACTATCATTTTTTAATCTCTCACCTTTAGTTTGTACGATTTCTATAGGCGTAGGCTCGTACACCGAAAGTAATTCTACATCTTGATTCGTTGAGACTCGCTTCATGCCCATGTTTGTGCGTATAGTGGAGAATGTATCTCCGCCAGCTCCAATTACTGCAGTTATAGATACATATAAATATATATTCCAGAATTTATATGCAGTTTTCTTACTCACCAATTTCATACACTCGATCTTCGGGGCGCGGATGATTTGTTACCGAAAGTAATATGTGTGCATCCATCGTCGTCACCACATAAAATTTCAAATGTAACCGCTCATTGGCCAGGACATTATTATTGTCCAAAGTGTGTATCATAAAGAAATCTTTGTATGCATATCCAGAGAATTTATCAATTTCAATGCTGTCGCATGTATCCAACTGCGCGAAGCTGATATTATAACGTCCCTTCGCATTGGCCGGATGCAACGCCAGTGCCAGATATAAGAAAACACTGATAAGCCATTTTACGTCTGCCATCATATAAATCCGATGCGAACAGCATTAGTTGTGGATCCAAAGACAACTGAAACTTACGCGCCTCCGCTATGACATCTAACTATATTATCGAATCTGCGCAACACTGCATTTAAGTATCGATAAGTTCCTTTAAGTAATTAAATCTGGTTAATGTTGTTTTATAGCAGTTAGCTTTTGTCAGTTAGCAATCAAAACTTACTCTTGGACAGATAACAGTGCGTGATTATTGGCTGGCGCGAAGAATTATTAAAGAAATTGAACAAAAGCTGATTATATTTCATTTGAGTTAAAAGTATTTTTATTAAATAAACATTTGTATTCAACTAACGAGCTTATTGTAATTTATGTAAGTCTCTGAATGTTTATTTTTTAACAATTCTTATTAGTAATTTTATCTGTTGCGAAAAAAATACACCTATTAAAAGAGACTCCCCTTTTTTGTACTCAATTTACTCATGTGAACTGAACTAGTTTCATGTAATTGAACTTAATCAAAATATGCATATCGATATTGCTTGACCATTCCTAACATATCGATACGATAGATTGTCTGTCGCATTGAGTTAAATTTTCATTTAAATTTGATTTGCATTAATTCCGCACTTAGGCGTCACAAAGGTGAACTGCTAGAGTTGCCCTATTGGCCATGCCGGACGACACACAAGATGTCAAAGCCCAGAAGCTGGCAGCAGCGCGTAAAAAGGTAAAACGAAAAAACATCATGACGTGGACACCCAAGACATTGCCTTGTATTGATTTTGGTGATTGTTTTCTAGCTGAAAGAGTACCAGCAGCGCAACAACAACAACATTGACGAGAACATCGGGACTAACACAAATTCATCAACTGTGAGCATTGCCAGCAATTTGTCTGAGCGCTCCGACTGCGAATTAAGCTCGAGCAATGGCGTCGGCAGCGGAGCAACACAGCCGCAACAAACGCTGGAGCAGGCAACGCCAGCGCCCTCGGCAGCTGCATACTTTTCTCAGAAGCCGACGCCGACCGAGCCAGAGGCGGAAATTCAATCCATCTGGCCGCTGAACGGGCAGGGCGATACAAATTTGCAAACGATTCAAGTATTAATTGCAGAAAAGGCTCAATTGAATACGGAGTTAACGAAGAGCCGGCACTTGTGCCGCGAGAGGGAACTGGAGCTGGAGGAGCTACGCACAGAGCATGGCCAGACTTTGGAACGGCTGGAGCAAATACAGCAGCATTGCCAGGAACAGCAACGTAACGTTGGACAGCAACGCAATCAGAACGCTGAACTGCAGCACAAACTGGCGCTGGCAAGTGCTCAAATCGAGGATCAGCAGGCGCATCTCAGTGAGCTCGAAGCTCAGGTGCAGCTGCTAAAAACTCAGCAGGAGCAACTGCAGCAGCAGCACACTGAAAAATGCAATGAACTCGACATGGCACAATTGCGCATCCGTCAGCTCTCGGACGAGTCGAACGTGAATGCGGACAACCGGGTGGAGAGTCTAACCCAAACACAGTATATGTACGAACAGCAAATACGCGATCTGCAGCAAATGGTGACCCAGCTAACGCAGGACAAGGAGCAGGCGGCACTGCAGTACCAGAACTATGTGGCCAGCCTCAAGGAGCGCAATGCCGAGCTGACCGAGGAGAGCGCCGAGCTCAAGGAGCGTGAGCGCCAGCTGGTCGAGCATGTGAGCGGCCTCGAGCGGGATATACAAAAGAATTTGGCACTCCAAGCGCAATACAAGGAGGCAGCCAAGAAGGAAGCACCGCCAGTCCAGCCCGTGCAGGCCGAGGTGAGTGATGCTCCAGAGTCAACAAATTCCTTATAAAACCTTATAACATCTTTCAGACTGCGTCGAGTGCGGAGCTCGCAGCGCTGCAGGAGAAAATTGGAGATTTGGAGTTCGAGCGTCATGAGTTCCAGTTGAAAATTAAATCCCAAGACGATCAATTGCAGCTGAAGGAGAGCAAACTGGCGGAACTGGAGCAGGAGCTGTTGCGACTGCAAACGGAGCAGCCGGATCAGCTGAAGCTGTTGGCCACGATGGAGTCCGACAAAGTGGCCGCATCCCGGGCGCTCAGCCAGAACATGGAGATGAAACAGCAGCTGGATGAGCTGCAGCAGCGCTTTGTCCAGCTGACCAATGATAAACTGGACCTGGTCAATAAGCTGTATTCCGAGGAGTTTGCCAATCGTGAGATGCGCCAGAACTATGCCAGCATGGAGCAGAAGTTGCAGACGAACGAGGAGCGTTTCAAATTCAAGGATGAGGAAATGATACGACTCTCGCACGAGAATGTGGAGCTGCAGCGCACGCAGCTAATGCTGCAGCAGCAGGTGGATCGCTTGCGGCACTATGAAGTGAGTGGAGAGTGATTCAATGTAGATCTGTAAATAACTATTTCTACTTCAATTGCAGGCCAAGGTCTATCATAATAACGATCTAAGCGAAATGTCCTCAGCTGAAACTGATACAGCCGAGGGCGCGGTGGAGGATCATCATGAGCACAAGCATGCTGACGATCATCATGGGCATCATCATGAGCACAAGCACAATGATGATCATCATCATCATGAGCACACTGATGAGCACCATCATGATCATCATCACCAGCATTCCCACGGCGATCATTCGTCCACTTGCCAGACGCCTTTGCTGCCCACAGCCGACGCCGTGGAAAAGCTGCAATCGCGCTTCACTTCGCTGATCAGCAAAGTCGCAGACTTAACCGAGGAGAAGCACAGTCTGGAACATCTGGTGCTGCAGCTGCAAAGCGAAACGGAAACCATTGGCGAATACATCGCCCTCTATCAGACGCAGCGGCGCATGCTGAAGCAGCGCGAGTACGAGAAGGCCGCACAGATGCGTCTGCTCAAGGCGGAACGTGAGCAGCTGCGTGAGAAGATCGATGCCCTGAACAAGCTAGTGGGCAGCCTGGGCCTGGCCGTAGATCTTCCAGCAACAACAGAGCAGCAGCAACAGCAGGAGCAGCAGCAGCAGCAGCAGCCACAGCAATTGCCTTCAGGTGATAACGTACCAGAGAATGAAAACTCTCAACAGATTATACACAAAATACAGGACATTATAACGGAAATCAAAGTCAATACGGAACAGTCGCCCAACGCATCGATAGCCGGCATCGCTGGACAGTCCGGCCAGGCCGTGGATCATCTCAACTGCTGCCTGGGCAAGTTTGAGGTCGTCTGAGAGCCCCCGAAATTCCCGAGGAACTGCAAAATGTTAACATATTGTATTCAAAGTGCAATTATTTGTTAAGCGTAATCGCGTTTTCGCTTCGACCAGCCTCCGTCTAGGCTAAACACTCTTATTTTTTTTGTATATGTTTCCAAGTATAACGTTTAATCAAAGCAAAACTTTGGCTTAAAAATAGCTCTAAAAAAAATAATAAAATGTATTTAAAATTTATGTGTATGTTATAAATATGTGTGTGTATATGGTTTGTCTGATTGTGATTCTTAAATTGTATAATTTTAAAATTTATTCTGATATATGATAGATGTTGATCTGATTTTATATATTATCAGTCAGAGCTCTTGAATAATGGGATGAACATTGAGGCGCATTCGAAGCCGAAATTGTCTATACGAATATGAATATTTAAACCCATTCAGCTTGTCATATAGTTCTTGATATTCAAATATAGTATAGAAATATATGTGGTATAAATATAGAATTATATATATAGATATATTGATATATTATCTCTATTTCTAGAACTAGAACAGTTGAATTAAGGAAAATTGGCTTTTTTTTACATATCTATAACATATATAATTGGAACTATACACATATGTTCTATATATATAACATATATTATTGGATCTATATATGTTCTATATATATAACATATATATTTCCAATTTATATTAATATATATAAAATATATGTTTCCAATTTTCATTAATTTAGCCAGCGTAGTCTAGAAATATTTGTAATTTATGCTAGAAAGTTGATTTTTTCTCTATATTTCTTAATTTTAAATTTAGATTTGTTTAACATATTTTGCTTATTTGTTTTAAATTTAAATTTATATATATTTATCATAATAATCTTAATTTTGGAAATATTTTTGCTTAACATATTTTGCTAATTGGATGCAAATTGATATCTATATATGAATCTATATCCACTTTTTCAATGGAAAGTCTGAAACTTATAAATGGAGCAGATATGATCGAGCATTTTGTCGTATTATTGGAGAACATTAAAGATGGATTGTTCAGCTGACAGTTATATGATATATGATTAGCCAAAGAAAGCTTTCAATCTAAGGTCATGCAGATATACAAAATTCTTAGATCAGACCCGACATAATATCGTATGCAAAAGTAGACTTAGGTACAATAAAGTTATCATATTATATCAACCATAACAGTTACGTTAAAAAAGACATTCGAAAACAGATTCAAATGGGAAATTTGCAATTCGATCAAATGAAAGTAATAATTAATACATTAATTAGTTAATACAGCAATTTTCCACTAGAAATTTGCCATAGGCAAAGAAACTTTTATTTAGTCTGGGCTTCGTTGCGCAGCTTGGTGCGTAGGCTGGCTTCCTTGAGCGAGCTGGGGCGACAGTTGCGCCTGGTGCGAGTGCGTACAGATCCTTCGATGCTGGTCTCATCCGCCCTGCTCAGGCTAGAGCCCGTAGTAGTTGTGCTTTTCGTGCGTTTTCCAGTTGCCTTCGTAGAGGGACGTTTCCAGGTCGCAGTTAAAGTTGCTTCGTCTTGGCGCGGAGTGCTGCAATCTCCTGGTCGATTAGCGATGCCATTGAAGCTGCTGAAATTCAATTGACTGCGGCGCGGCGTCAGTTCTGGTCCCGCATTCAACGACGAGCACGGCAAGGTCACCTGCTTCGGTGAGCTGCTCGGAGCAGCGTCTCGTACATGCTCGATGCTCGGCTCCTGATTGCCGACGATGCTCTCAGTCTTTACCAGCATCGTCTTTGTCATATTTGAATCGCTGAGCTCAAGGGAACTTTGCTTAACTTCCGCTGAACTCTGCTCCTTCGTGATCTTCACACTGGGCATAAGCTTGGCTCCTCTCTTTCGGACATTTGTCATATCGCGCAGGGGCAGCGGAGATATCTCCATGACACTGCTGTGGGCTGATGCTGGTTTTTGCAGAGTCTCATTCGAATCAACGGAGGAGGACACGGAGTTCTCTTCATTATCGCTCTCTTCAATAATGGAGTACATATAAGCAGCTGCAGTCATCAGATGTGGACTTGAATGCGCAGGCTCGGGTGATTCTTGAACCCGTGGCGAGCTCATGTTTGCCTCCAGCTCTACCAAATGTCGTGGCTCTGGTGTTTTTCTTACGATTGCAACGTTTTCAGTCTAAAATAGAAATTTATGTATTAATTTCTCAAATATTTAGTTATGTACTTACGCAGGGACTCATGGTAGTCGTGCCCTTTTCGCTTTCCTCATCCTGTGAGTTGTTGGCAGTTGTTACCACGCTACTCCGACTCCTTCTGATGGGGGATACGGGCAAAGCCCTTTGAAGTATTCCACTCGAACGTCGCAGCTCCGAACAAACCTGTCCATTATTATATGGGCTGGTCCTGGTATTTACTGATGCCTTTGTTGCTTGGGATGAAAGGGAGTCTTCGTGGCTATCTAAATTTAAGTCCAAGGAATGAAGCAGTGTCCTAATAGCGCATTTCAGTTTCTGTTCATTGTATTGAGCGTCAGTTAAGCGTATTTCACGTTCTTCCAGTAGCTGCCTTTTGAGTACAACTTCGGTTTTCAGCATTTCGGCAATAGTGATACGCTGCTTTTGAACTTGATCCATTAATTCAGCATTAATTATTTTGTACTGCTCCATTTTATTCACATTTGTTTTTACATATCAAGACGCAACGAAGTTAGTTTTGAGTTTGGCGTCGCTGCTTGAAATTGTATCGATTATTATACAAAATAAAACATTATATCGATAATTAATCTAAAGAGTCCGAAAATCTACCAGCGATACTTTAGCTAAATAGATTTTGTGATAAATAAATAAAATAATCCAACGTGCAGTAAGTATTATTTTTTGTCTTGCCAAAATCGTTATTTTCTGCCGTGCAATAACACATAAAATTAAACTAAATAAATGCCATCATTCACAGCTATCGATATTATTATTGCCATTCGCCATTGTCCATAACACTTTGATTTTGTATAGTTATCGATATTATTTTAGGCATCGATGCCACGCTCGAAACATTTAAAGTGGCTAAAATGGAACAATATAAATTAATAAATGCTGAATTAATGGATCAAGTGCAATTTCAGCGTATAACTATTGCCGAAATGTTGAAAACCGAAATTGTACTCAAAAGGCAATTGCTGGAAGAACGTGAAATGCGCTTAGCCGACGCTCAATACCATGAGCAGAAATTGAAATGCGCCATAAAGACGCTGCTTCATTCCTTGGACTTAAAGTTAGATGGTCAGGAATACACCCTTTCATCGCAATCATCGAGGGCATCAGAAAATGTCAGGTCCAGTCTATACAGCAGTGGCCAAGTTTGCTCGGAGCTACGTCGTTCGAGTGGAATACTTCAAAGATCTCTGCCCGTATCCCCCATCAGGAGGAGTCGGAGTTGCGTCCTGAGCAGCAGCAACTCACAGGATGAGGAAAGTGAAAGAAGCACGACTTCAATAAGCCCATGCGTAAGTAGATAACTTAATATTCAAAAAATTTATACATAAACTTTTGCTTTACAACAAAAAGGTGACAAGCATAAGAAAAACCCCAGAACCACGACATTTGTTGGAGCTGGAGGCAAACATGAGCTCCCCAGAGATCCAAGAGGAAAAAGAGTCACCAAAGCAATTATCAGTTTCTGCTGCTCAGATATACTCTATTATTGAAGAGAGCGATACTGAAGATAGCGTCTTGTCTACGTCCGTGGAATCGAATGAGACACTGCAGAGATCATCAGCCTCCGCCAGTGGCATGGATATATCACCGCTGCCCCAGAGCAATGTGACCAGTAACCAAAAAAGAGCTCGGCTCATTCCTAGTGTGGAAATCACAAAACAACGCAGCCCATCGAAAGTCACGCAAAACGAGACTGAAAAATATTATTTGAGAGAGAGAAGGATTACAAAACAGATTCTAAATCACGAGGCAGACATTGGTAGTCAGGAGCCAATGATAGAGCATGTGAGATATGCCGTTCCCACCAGGTCGCCGATGCAGGTGACACTGCCGTGCACATCCATAAATACGGATGCGCTGACACCACGTCGCGCCCTGAGCGACATGACCAATCGACCACAAGGTTACAGTACTCCCCATCTGGAGAAACAAAGCTCGAGTATAAAGCGGAGCCCCGCCTCGCTTAGGGCAAAAGGAAAACCCACAAAAATCAGCAGTGCAAGCCGGGCAGACGAATCTGTCATGGAGGACTCCACGGTCAGTCGACCCAGGCGTAGTTGTCGCCCAAACTCACTCAAGGAACCAAGTTGTCGTTCCAAGCTTCGAAACCAAACTCAAACGAAATAAAAATGTGTGTTTTTAATGTTAACTTATATATATATAAACTATACCTTCATGTTACTTTTTAAATTGAGCCTTTACACTCGCAACAATATACATATGTCAAACTAATTTATAGAAATTTATAGCTCAATATCTGTTTAAAGTTTGTACCCCATGTGAATAGATTAATTTAAAGAAACAAGTCAAAGAGCCTAGCTGAAAGTTGTTGTTGTACGTTAAAATTTTATTAAGAAAAAAGTATATATTTCAATGTTTCAAATTTAAAAATATCAAATAATAAATACATAATGTCAAACCCAAATAAAGAACTTACTTTTCTAATAAATTTAAATTATGTTAACATAGGATCGTTCTGTTAGCTTCACAACACTTATTTAAGAGATCTGTTACCATTCAATAAATCGTCTATCGACATGTATCGTGCAACCGCCACAGCCGTTAGTAGTGCATGGTTGTATTTATTTAACAATCTATCTTGTTTTTTAACATTCGCCTGCAAAAACAAATGTAAAGCAACAACACGAATACATAGTAGAAGTGCGATGTCCAGCAATTGGCCAAAGATGAAAAATGCATAAAAAGCGTAAAATGCAGTCAACCTAATGTCATCTAATACAATGTGCGCTTAAATATTAACGCAGCGGGCAGAGAAAGCACAAATATCGCAGTCCCAAATTTGCTCGTGTGTGTATGCGCGCGTATGTGTGTGCGTGCGTGTGTGTGTGTGTATGTGTCTATTAGTCAAAGTTAGTTTAATCGTTTTTGGCACATTTGGTTGACAAATTTTAATTCTGACTTAAATTTGTATACAAATCGGGCGTATTTTAAATATAGTAAATTTCGGATACACCAAAAATTAACTAAATTTGTTAGGCCAAGCACACCTGTGACAAAACCATTGGGCAATGTATGCGTTAGCGACGTTTTATCATTGCACCGCAATTGTTTCACGTATAGCTTCTTTGTTTGCATTAATAGAAATTTAAGACCGAAAGTGACGCAAAAACCAAACGCCAAGTGTAAGTGAAGGCTTTCGCCTCGCGCTAACAGCAGCAACAACAACACAAACAACACCAACAACCACAACATCGAGAATAATCATTGCAATAACAACAACGAATCAGCTGTCAAACCGCTTCAAGGTGAGTTTGTTTGTAAATTAACCTGTTTTTTAGATTATTGTACATATATGGATATATATATAGGCTCAGACTTAAGGCAAGTGGATTAAGGAAAATTAAAAACAATTTATATTGTCAGTTGATATCGATAACGTATTGTCTGATCTGAGCTCCTGTATGAAATATCGATAGCGATTTGCTTACGTCTTCGTACAATTTCTTAAAGAAAGTATAATGTGAAATGTGAATACTTCAAATTATGTAAACCCTTTTGTATTCATTGGCATAGGGAATTTATTATGTACACACGTCCATTGGAACACTGTAAATTGATCGCTGCTGTTTCTGGGCAGTCTATGCCTATATGATATCTTATCTGCGAATGGACGGCAATATATGTATGTATGTGTGCCTAATATTTTACATTCACATGCAAACATTTCAACTAGGCCTATCAGTATAAGAGTTTTATTTTGTATTTTGGATAAGACTTACTATGTACATACGCATATGTTTGCACAATTGCGAGTAAATAAGTTTTGTATTCATTAATTGATTCTACCGGCTTTTTCATCGATAGTTTTGTTTGTGATTCCAAATAATTATAGTTTTCATTGCAATTCATAACACATAAAAGCTCTTTAGATCCAGTGCGATCTGCCGGCAAAAGTCTGTAGTGCAATAAACTTTGGTTTGCTTTGATTTTTATCATTCTGCTATTTGTCGTTTTGTTTTAATCACATTAAGGCAAAACGCTGCACGCGTCGCATGATGAAAGCAGCTCCAACAACAGCAACAACAACAAGAATAACAAAAACAAAAATTGCCCAGCACTGACCTACAAAAAGTGCAATGCGCCCCATCACTAGCAAATGTGCCGTTGCGCAGGGGTGGCTTTTAAGTTGGGTTAGGCGCGAAAAAACTTGCACAAAGTAAATACTCACACATACATACGCACATGTAACATATGTATGTGTGTATGTATGTATGTATGCACAAAAGTACGTTAAGTATTATGGCAGAGAGCGTTGAACCGAATAAACAGCGCGAAACAACAATGAACACAGCTCACAAATCAAATGAATCCCTCTAACAACAATAACAATTAACAGGTTAGCTATAATATGCAAGGAAATATATTCATATGAATGTATGTATGTATGTATGTTTGTCTTAAAATTCTTCTCTTTGGGTTACACGGCTGATATACTGATATTGAAAAGTAATTTTTGAGTTGTTTATGAGCAATCTCTAACTCAAGCACTCTTCTATAGAGTTTTATTTTTATTTTAAGGTTATACATAAGTATGTACATATGTATGTATATAAAACTGCAGTCTCAGACGAGTTCAATGTCATTTAGCAGAGCAATTCATGGTAGGAGGTCTATTGCGGCACACGCAACACTTGATGCAAGGACCGTAAACGTTTTCTATTGTTGGCTCACCGACACACACATACACCCACACACACACACACACACACACCTATACATGCACTAGCATGCAAAAGCACTCACATTCAAATTATTTCAGCATGGTGGGCGTGCGAGTGAGACAGCATGTCTGCAGCCATGACAATTGATTGTCCTGTCTTTTTTTTTGCATGGCAACCTTGCCTACGGCCATTCGTCAAGTGTTGTAAAATACGAAAACAACAAATTCGCAAAGTTTCATTGGCACGTCCGTTCGCTTTGCCTAGGTTAGTAATATACACGGTAAATAATGCACTTCCTTATGCGAGCTGCTCTGAATCATAGTCAAGTAAAACGCCTGCATCTTAGGTTTTTTAAGTGAATTGCTGACAATGTGCGTATAGAAGTTGACATACCCTAGAATGTTGCTGTTTATTGTATTTCATGTGTGAAGCATGATTTTTATAGCTGCATATCATAATTGCTGAACTCTCACATATATCCGAGGGTATCAAATAAATAAAACTAAAAAAAACAAACAGTTTTGTGCCTTTCGCTTCCTCAATTCGAATGGAGGTTGGAGTATGACTCATTGCAGCGATGATTGTTTACATCATGGATGTTATTGTCATTGTTGTTGTTGTCATTGCTGTTGTTGTTGTGATACTCGCTAAACCCAACCCCAGCCAGAGTTAACTCAACACCGTTGTTGTCATTGGGCTCATGTCAACGCTGCAATATATTTTTATTTTTTTATTTTTTGCATTAGTTATTTAAGTAGTATTATTGTGCGACGGTGTTGGAAACCGCACATTAATAAAACCAACAATGAGCCCCATTTATTTGCATTGTTGTTGTTGCTGTAAATGAATAGGGTAGAGCATAATGTATTCTGATATGAGGCAGATAGCTTACAATTACTTAATGAGTATAAATGAAAATTAGAGCAGGTGAACTTTGAATACACTAACCATAAGAAAAAAGTGAAATCTAGCGGTATATAATATGTGATATAGTTCTTAATATATCCCTAAAATTATACTTTTATTTAAGATTTTTATATATTTATGTCTATTTATCTTTAGTTTTCAAAAATTGACATGTGTTAATTATAGAAAATTCATATATTTGTTATTAAATATTACCAAAAATGTATATAATTATAGATATCATTATTGATTAATAGATGTATGAGATTTTTATAAACATCATGTTTAATTTATGATGAAAAGCAAATTTTATTTCTTAAAATAGTCATATATATTGGTGTTTCAATAATCTTCTATAAAAATCTTTTACATCTATTCATTTAGACCTACAATATTTATATACAATATACAACAAACGTGTGTATACATATAATAGATAGATATATAACAAATATAGAGAAATAGTTATATGCTTATATATATAGAGCTTTCAAAGATAAGTAGAGTATTTAAGAAATTTAAAATTAAATATTTACTTTATATTTTAAATTTATATGTAATCATTATATCGAAAAAGATATATACTTTGTAAATTATCGGAGTATTAGAAAATGAAAATGAAATATTGATTTATAATGATTATTTATGTATTTTAGAACTTATGTTTTTAATTAAGTTGAAACATGTTTGGCTTTACTTTGATATAAAACTTATTTCCAGTTTATTATTGTTATTTCTCTTAGTCAGGCAGTTCGAATCAGCGATTGCTCATCAAGATTTCAATTTGTATTTATATTATTATTATACACCGCTCTCTTGAGGCTGTTTGTTAAATGATCTCAGATATATTGTAAACAAATTTCTGTTGATCTTGCGTACGTGGTGAGCATTTAAATAACTCGATTTCTAGGTACACTGGGCATAAAAGTTCAGAGAGATATATATGTATATATGTATGTGTATGTATACATTACTCTGATGTCATAACAGTTTCATCTGTGTAAAATGTTTTGCACTGCAGTCACATATTATTATCATTCGCATGGCATTTGGAATTTCAATTAAAAGCGAACGACGTTCAGTTTTTACAGACATTGAAATGCTAATTTTCTCCGAGCAACGGTTGCTCGGACTGTTCGGCTGCTCTTTGCCACTGGAGCGGCCAATGCCAATGGCCAATGGCCAATGAATGATGGTAGAGATGTGTGATAGCTGATGGCTGATGGCCAAGTCTGTCCAACAAGAGCAAGTAACGCACGAAATGAAAAAGAAATTGAAAGCGAAAGTTTATTGTTGCGATTTTATGATTTTATTATTTAATCCATATTAAAATAAGTAAGAGTGCTCTAGTTGGGTGGGGTCGACTACGAAATGCCCTCACTGAGGACCGAGTAGCTGCGGCAAAATATAGGAATAGACATGAAGTATTTATTAGTTGGGTATGCCCTGGGAATGTCTTTATATCTAATTTAGTAACTCTAGCTATGGAAACATACAATACATAGACATTTTTAGGGTTTAATTCTTATAGGTTTCGAAACATTCCATTAACGTACGGACAAATAGAGCCTAAATGTCCCGTTTATTAAATCTGATTAAGAACATATATAAATTATAGGATAATCTAGAAGTTATTACATATACTCTAACTACAATTTATTTGTATTAGAACAATCGAATGTACATAAGTCCTATTTCAAAAATCTTTGTATGAATAAAACAAATTTTTTAATTGTTATTTATGTGGTCAATCTAGAATAGCTCAAAACCAAGCAAAGCTATTTATGTTTGATTTCTCATTATATATATACCGATCTAGTTTTATGCGTAAACTCACGTCAACTCTTACCACATTATGTTTTAAATATATCGAATTGCACATTTGTAGAACATGCAAATCAGGTAATAAGTACTATGACTTGTTCGACTCGGATTACTGGATTCCAATAATCTGGCTATTATTATAAGAACTGATTCAGCATGAATAATTCCCCAACTAAAATTACACAATAGACATTATATAAAGCAAATCACGCGATGCGGTTTCCGTTTTCCAATCTCTATTTAGGATATACATTTATTTAGAGTGCATTATTCATCTAGTTTGTCACTTAGTTTGGAAAAGGCTTGTAAAACTTGCTTTTGGTGTTGGGTTTGGGTTTCTTCGACTGAGCGCATGAATCACGTTGAATAATTTGTTGAAAATTTTAAGGCATTAAGCTTCAAGCATTTGTATAGTCTGTATATCTTATCTAGAACTCGGCAAACTTATCGTAAACTTTCGCGGTAAAGAAATACCAGGGGTAATATACAAAATGAGACTGTATATATTTATTTATATATTTTTTTCTTATATATATAAATTTGAACAACAAATTTTGCAGACAAATTGGTAGGGCCTCTCTATATTAGTTTATTATTGGATTAAATCAATCAGATAACGCATTAAATTCAAGTTCATTGACTGCGATCTAAACTGCCGGTTGATATTTGTCAATTTATGTGGTTTCATGCTCAATAATTTTAAAAGCTTGAGGAATGATTCATGCTGTAAAGCGAAATATGTGGTATGTTGTTGTGTGGCATAACTGACTGACTGCATCATACCCGGCGCGGTAACAAAATGAAAAAAATGTAACCTACCTTACAGAATATATCAAAGGAAATCTAACTGCAACTTCCAGATTTGAAATATAATTTTTAGTCAATCTATATCTAGATATTCTATCAACATTAATAACATTTGACGTTGTTGTAAAATACCTTAGTTCTTCCTAGCCTTAACGACTATTTGAACATTGAACAAAAACTAATAGACTCTTTCTAAAATCTAAAATCATTCCAAAAAGGAGGTCAGACTCGAACTTAAGTTGAAGTTTATTGCTATTTTATCCTGACTTTCAAGTCCTTCCCATTCAATTAATTCAAGGTGTGTTCTCTGTGTGTGATAAAAAAAAAGAAACAAAGTGCTAACTTCGCCCCACCCCATTTGGAGCTTCTCGATTGCCCTAAACTGTCATCAGCTTAATTGCCCCAAATTTGTGGTTGTTTTTCTTTTTTTTACTGGGCGTGTATATAGTATGCCCACATAGACATAAAATCAAATTCAATTTCGACAAATCATTAGATCACGCATTCGTTTGTTTTGGCCACATTTAATGGATTCTCCTCCACTCCGGAAACGTTGCCCGAAACGTGTGCGCAAATTGATTTTCCCTGTCAAAAACTAATATCCAATGACCGTTATGCAAGTCGAATGTGGTATGATGTGTGCTGTATTATGTATGTTAACACGCCTATTTGAAATGCACGCCCAGTCCTAAGGCCCCAGGCCTCAGACCCCGGCCCAGGTCTTGTGGTTCGTCTGTAAGACAATACAAATCAAACATTGCGTAAGTTGTCAAGCCGCAAAACGCCGCCCACATCAAAATTAACAGTGTGGCAACGCCTTGATCGGCTCTCTTTAATTGATGTAACTAACTAGGGTTCAGGTAAAGCTCACTCAACTGCGACACTGTTAACTGACATATTATACTTTCCTAGAACATTACGCCCACACTGATATCAGCTCAGCTGTTATCTATGGGGTGATATGATATACTGTAAACAGATATGCAAATTTCTTGACTATTTAGTATGTAAATACATTGCATGACTAAAGACGTTCAATTTTGAACATGTGTGAGTGTGTTGTCAGTGCAGTCGTAGCTTTCATTGCTTCAGCTGTTCAATTAAACGACATCCCGTCTGCCACTTATAGACAGAATTAAGTCGAAGCATGAATCATGCCTGATCGAGTCGCGATGTTAAGAAGTTTCGTACCACTGTGCTTGAGCTAATGACTCAAGCTTGAGTCTGAAGCAAGACTGCAAATATTTCGCACGTTTCACACACGCATAGACTAGCTCACACACGCACACACAGAGAGAGAGACTGGCACACATATACGCACAGCCCAGAGTTACAGTTATGCTGTTTTTGCGTTGACCGATCAACATCGTTTTGTCAACAGAGACAGGTGCTGAAATGCGGCTGCTGCTGCTCGTCCATTGCTGCGGCTACTCTTTGCAATTTTGTTTTAACTTCGTCTTTGTCTTTATCTATGTGTGTGTCTGTCCATGTGGCGTGCGCTCGCTGCATTCGATGTCTGACGTCACAGCAATGCTGAGTTGTCGGTGATTTTGTCATTTGCCGTTTGCCGTTTCTAGCTGCATCCGCGTCGACCTTAACAGCTAATTTTATGAATTGCTTTGACACTCTCCTTCTCTCTTCACTTCAGTTTGCTCTATTGTTGTTGTTGCTGCTGCTGTTGCTGCTCCCCCTCAAAGCTGGCGTTGGTTTGCTTACGCTCTCCCTCTCCGCTCTCCTACTGTGTGACTCGCTCACGCTGTCTCTCTCTGCCGCTCACTCTCTTCCTTGCTTTGGCGTCGCATGCGCGACCGTTGCCGTTCTTCAGTTGATTTTCGACTCGCGACCGGAGCGCAACGCACGTTTTACGATTGCGTTTTCCTTTTGTTATTGTTGTTAAAAAGTCAAAGCATAAAACAAAAGCAAACGTCGAGCAAACAACAATAATAATAATAATAACAACAACAAGCCCAACAGCGCAAAATATAATCAAAACGTAAATAAAAAGTTTATATTTGTTGATAACAAATCACAAAAAACAAAAAGTGCTGAAAAAGCTTTAAAACTGATCAAGATTTCCGACGCGATGATTCAGCGGCAAATCGATCGTTTGTTTTTTGTTGTTGTTTTTATATTGAATGTGCTTAATGAAATTTAATAAATACTAATTAGCTTCGGCTGAAGCTGCTCCTACACCTTGGCCTTATCATCATTTGTACACGCTTATAGCCGTAATCATAGCCGCGCCAGGTCTTCCAGCAAATACCGCGGCCCGTTAGCTTCTTCTCATATTTACCGCCCTCCACGTACTGTCCATTCAAATTGCTGTAATCGAAAGGCAAAGATAATATTAGTTAGAAGTGGAAGGCAGAAAAAAAAAAAACAAAAACCGAGTATTAACCCACCTATGCTGACAGTGATTATACCACCAGGCGCCGACATTAGTCAGGGCGCAGTTCTGGCCGGTCTTATCGTTATCAAATGTCGAGAACGGTTTGCCCACATGATATCTGAGCGAATCTCCAGCATCCCCAGTGAATTTACCCAATTGACTCAGCGCGTATGAATCAGATTCGTTTCCCACAACGAATCTATCGTATTTCGCATAATGTGTCTCCCCATCAAAGTCTTCCAGATGTATGTAGAGTTCGTAGGGCTCGGCATTAGTGATATGGTGCAACTTCTCGAGACCCATAAAGAATTCAGCATCTAGTTGACCAAAACCCGCCTGGTACTCGGACCAGCTGCGATAAAAGTTCTCACTGCCATCCTGACGCCTCTGTATCACTGTCCAGCCAGCACCCGCTGTTCTCGTGTCGCAGGCCACAGGGAAGGGCTTCAGACCCGGCACCCAGATAGTGTATATACCATCTGTATTGATCATAGCCGCCAGGCATGATGGAGGATGCGCTAAATGAACAGATATGAGAGTTGTATGTACTATATATATCCTCTAACTTTACCTGATTCTTCGGGTTTTTGTGCTGTTAAATCTGCTCTCAGTGTTGATAATTCTTTCTGCAAACTAAATATAGAGAAAAGTTAAATTAAAATCTTATTTTGTTTTTGCGATGTTGGAATATTAACTAAAATACCTTGAAATTAGTTGTTCAGCATTTTCGTATATATTTGTTGAACCTTTGACACAATTTGTGAGGTTTCCGAAGAGGAAGAACAGTATATAATATATAGCTCTATTGCAATTCATAGTTAAGGCAGATCTTTTGTATGATCTTCCAACATCTCGTAATCAAGACTAAATTGTAATAAATGCATTTTCATTTGAATTAGAATTTAGATCTGATTATAAGTATACCCAGTATTCTAGAGGCTAAGAGGTATATTTTTAAATATTTATGTAGGTTTTTAAAGATGAAAAAATTATTTTATAAAAAAAAAAATATATATAAAAATTTATGAAATATATAAAAATTAAATTTTTAAAATTTATTTTATATATTATAAAAAAATTTAATAAAAAAATATATATATATTTTAATAACAAAATAAATTGTCTAAATTCAACATGCAAATCAAACTTTGGTCGAGTAAATATACCTATCAAAAGGTATTGTTCATTGAAAATAAAATATGGTTGAGTATTATTTATAAAAATAAATATATACTTTAGACCTTGTTACAGAGAATTACCTTGCGCATTCCGATTTGCGAGTGTCTGGAATTTCTTATCAGCAACAAACACAATACAAAACATAGGTCAAATTATGCACATCGATATGGATCTATATATTTATATAGTACAGGAAATAACATGCTTGGAATATATTTAAAAAAAACATAGGTCAATATATAGAACTATATATGAATATATGCCTAAAGAAATCAGGAAATAACATGATTGGAATATATTGAAAGATAATCAACCTGAAAAGCTGATGAGTATATAGATATATCAATATTATATATCGCATGTTAATCAAGTACATAATATGTAAACGAATATGAAATCCTAAACTGTATTAAGTTAAGTTTTTATTGGAGCTATGCATAACGAATTGGCTAAGATAATGTTTCGCAATACTCTCGTGTGTTGTTGTTGTTTTTGAAGTTAGCTGGAAAGTGTCGGCATTTGGGTCTTATCATCATTTGGGTGAATTTGTAGCCATAGTTGTGGCCGCGCCAGGCTCTCCAGCACATGCCGCGAGCGAAGAGATTCTCTTCATATTTGCCGCCTTCAATATACTGTCCATTGAGATTACTAAAAAATAGAGTAAAATAGATATTATATATAGCTCGTATAATCAATAATTCATTTACCTGTCCACACAACTATTGTACCACCAGGCACCCACATGCAGAAAGGCACAATTTCTATGGAACTCTCGATCGTTGTCCCGATCGTAGGTCGAGAATTTCATTTTCCGATGACTTCTCAGCGAATCTCCCGCATTTCCCGAATAGGTGCCTAAGACATTGAGTGCATAATCATCCTCCTCACTGCCAATAGCAAATTCATCAAATCTCGCTGATTTCGTTGTTCCATTGAAGTCCTCCAAAACGATATACAACTCGAAGGGCTCCAAGGCTGTTATGGCACGCAGTTTCTCGAGCCCAATGAAAAACTCGCCCTCGAGTGCTCCGAAACCTTGCTTGTACTCCTCCCAGTTTCGATAGAAGTTCAAACTGCCATTGAAACGTCGCTGTATAACCAGCCAGCCATATCCAGCCAAACAGTTATCGCAGGCAACGGCAAATGGAGCCATACCTGGTACTTGAATCGTATGAATTCCACTTTCAATTTTACTCTCATTGAAGGAGGACGTCAAACAGGATGTGGGATAGTCACGCTCTATAAATTAGATTTATAGAAATATTACATTTGTAAATTTTTGATTATATCTTACCATTTTTGGATGAACTGGAACTACTGGGATTTACGTATGCTTTCAGCGCTTCTAACTGTTGCTGAAGACTGTAAAAAGATTTTTGATTAATAAGAATATAATTTTCCCTTCTCTCTCGACTTACTTAAGAACTAGCTCATGCATCGTTTCTATGGGATGTGCTAGGTCTTGGCACTGTTTAAGATAGTATATAGTTAATTTTTATAGTTGGTTTATATTAGTTTGCAATATGTTTACCCGCGCATAGTTTACGACACAGAAACATGCAAAATATATGCATATTGTATGAAGAAACTTTTCTACGTTCGTTCTAAAGAGCTTCATCGTTGCAACTATTCAGAGTGTCAAGTGCAGTGAGACAAATATATTATATATATAAATATAAATATATATTATCAACACTATTATCAGTTAGCTTATAAAACATAGATCATAGAGATCAACATCTGTCATAATGTTGATTATAATCATTGGATTTTTTATGTTTAGGTGAAGTGTAGAAAGATTGATGAAAAAGTTTGATTCCATAAGCTTTATACCGAATCTGAAGAGTAGAGTTGGGTTCGGAAATTACATTTTATATCGAAAAGTCTAAAAAAATATTAATATTTCTATTACTATATTACATATAGGTATTTGAGTATACATTTTTGTATAAATTCTAAAACTAATTCATTTGTCAAATGTCTAGATGCTAAACTTTAGATAATATAGAGTTTTCCGCTAAGTTTACTCAAATAGCCTTGACATTTTTATACGCGTTTGGGATAGAAGACTTTATATGCATACTAGAAATAACAAGTCTATGGCTATATTAGCGTCATAAATACTAACGTTTATGTGGTAAAAGAAATAGACTTCAGAGTGGAGGGCATTTTATTAGACGAGGTTGCAAAAGACTATAAATATATATGTATTTCAAGACGCTAGTAACTTAAGAGATGCTTGGAATTCGTGATAATAGAGTTGAATATGACAAAAATCTGATCAGATAGATATTGCGGAAAACTAATATACCCACTTTAACTTTGTGAACGAGTATAAAAAGTATTTGTTTGTTTGTTATTTATATTTATAAAGACAAAAAGTTTATTTGTTGTAAAACGAAAATACTTATGGAATTATACATAAATCTCGATCGTTTGTACAAACATATATCAATTTAAATATACTTGCGTGTTTATGTGTGTGTGTTTGTATGTGTGTGTGTGTGTGTGTTTGTATGTATTTCTGTTCATATATGCGCTGGCACGTGGGCTTCATTTTGTAGATTCTGTGGGAGCTGTGCGCCCAATGCCTGTCAAACTGTGCGGCGTCTGGCATTCATTTTACGGACTGTTTGCGCTTGGTTTATTGTTTTTGTTTTTGTTTTTTCTTTTCTTTATCGAGGCGTCAATCTAAAAAAAAAAGAAACAAGACAAGACATAAATATATATATTTATATATACATATATAATAACATATATAGATATATAATAGTTATAGAAACTTAGTTATTAAATCGTGTGGGTGGCGACAGTTGCTGCTGGCTTGAGCGCGTCTTGAGTCTGTGGCCTCAGTCTCTGTTTGGAGTCTGCGCCGCAAAGTTAAGCGTAAAATGCGTCTAATGCGACGCGCTCAGAGCCGAAAAGTAAACTTGGCTTTAGCATATTTTAGCCTGTTTAATAATTATGTCTATATTCTTGTCTTACAGATGGCCATACCGCCACCACCGGGTCCGCCGCCACCGCCAGGACCGCCGCCGCCGCCGGCCATGGGCGGCCTTAAGCTAGGCGGCGGCGGAGGAGGAGGAGGTGCGGATCCGCGTTCAGCTCTGCTCAACTCCATACAGAAGGGCACCAAGCTGCGCAAGACGAACACTGTGGACAAGAGTGGACCAGCTCTGTCGGGACGTGTGTGCGATGGCGATGCTGGAGCTGCGCCCAAGCGCACGCTCAACAACAACAACACCAGCAGCAGCAACAACAACAACAACAACAACATGGGAAATGGAGCACCCAAATTGGGCGGCCTCTTCGAGGGCCTCTCGCAGATGCCCAAGCTGAAGCCCGTGAACGGTGTTCGTGGTAAGTTTTGAAACTGTGAAAATAATGTTATGCAAATGTTGTTGCTCAATTGATTTCCGCTTTGCACCCACGCACCAACAGCCGCGCCAGCAGCAGCGCCAGCGTCAGCAGCGGCAGCGACAGCATCATCGCCAGCAACACGCAGCAACAGCCCCCCCACAGCCGCAGCAGCCAACAATGGACCCATGGACTTTAATACGGAGCTCACCAAGCATTTAACATTGAAGCGTCAAAAGCAACAACAGCAACAACAACAACAACAACAGCAACAACACTCGAGCAACAGCAACAGCAACAACACACATATCAATGCAACCGAAGCAAATCTGAGAACAAATCGCGGACCCCCACCGCAGCCGCCAAAGGTGAGTGAATCAGGCGAACGAGAGACCCACACAAAGAGCGAACTATTTTAATTTGTATGAAAATAGACGCGAGAGCATTACTAATAGAGCAATTAGGCAAAGTAGAGCTCTCAGTGAATTAAGGAATTAGTGAAATATGAGTAGACAGAGCTGGGAATTAGAGATGAGCAATTACGGATGGAAAAGCATAGAGAGTTGTACTTAAGTTAGTTGAAATTAGAAGAGTACTCATGACAATAACAACTATCTCTATGCAATTACATTTAACAGGGTATTTACTAAGCAAATATTGTGCATTAATGAAACCTATTTATAGGGCATGTCTATAGGAATTAAGTAAATATTGTTTTCTGTTTTATATTTACTAAATTCCTACACACATGAAACCCTATAAATACATTTCTCGAACGCACAATGTTTTGCTTAGTAAGTAAATTATAATACCCTATAATATCCCATAAATAGATTTCTCGAATACCCAATGTTTTCATGGTAAATACCCTGTAAATTGTAATCCATAAGAAATAATTGATATTGATATGAATGTATTTTTGTTTTTCGTTATTATTTCAAGCTTTATATTCTTAAAAATAATAATGAAAAAATTAAATAATCAATATCAGTTATCTCTTATGTCCTAGATCTAGATTACCTGTATTCTATGCATATTTATATTATTATATATTTAAATTTATTATACGATATATTTATACTAGTTTATTGCCATAGGAATGATCTATCTTGTATATAGGAGTGTTGGATAAATCTACCAGATTAGGATTTCAGATATTAGCGCATCTTTGCTTATGAAAAAAAAAAATGACTTTTATTCCTACAAAATGTCACATTTGTATTACTTTCTTAATATAAATTGTCAAAATTTACACTACTCAACATATTATATGTTTTTACACGAAAATCTCTAGGTTCAATAGTTCGTTTTTTATATATATATATTTTAATAACTTTTAACTGATGCCAATTGACTTTAAATATGGTGAGAATTGGCTTAAAATCTGTATAATTTTTTTAGAACCAACTTAATATCCAAGCATTAAAAACCCTCAGTTTTCTAAATATTTTAATCCTAAACTTGTGAATTCAGAAGAAGCAGAATCTATAGAAGCTAAACATTAGAAAGTTTCTTTAGGCAAAGGCCAGAAATCTTTGTTGTATAGTGTAGTATGAGTAGCGATTCTTCAATTAATTGAAAGATTTAGCTATATAGTTAATATTTCTTGTGTAACCCGTTAAAGATTCCTGTTTTTTACTTAATATCTTTTACACTTTTCACATTTGCTGCTCTGATCTATTCCATTAGAACTCCAGCGAATCCATATTGGAACGCATGAACATACCTCGCACAGCTGCAACGCCCACAGCGACATCATCATCGTCAACGTCGTCGAGTGCCATTGGCAATGGCAAGGTAAAAGCCGCGTCGCCCACGCTCTCGGAGAGCGGCAGCAACAGCAGCGGCAGCGTGAAGAGCAAAGCGGCTAATCTTAGGTGAGTCGAGTCTCGGCGCGAACTGGCCTGGTCTGGCCTGGCCTGGCCAAGTGCCTGCTTGGGTGCGGGCTAAACGTAATTGTTCGTAATTGTATTTGATTCTATTTGAATTTTGCATTTTTATTCTATTTTTGTTTCCTTTCTGATTTTAATTTTTGTATAATTTTTTTGAAAAATTTAAATCTTTTGTTTTTTGGTTTCTTTGCCGGGACTTTTTCTCTGGTTAACTCCTGGTCCAAATACACAAATGCATACACAAACACACACACGCACACTCGTCCACAGTATCTCGTTAGGCAATAGCTTTGTAAATAGTTCAATTACAAAAACAACAACAACAAGCGCAACAACAACAGCCGCCGCCGCCGCAGCAAACTCAAATCGAACAACAACAACAACAACAACGGGATCCGGGCTGCGCAATTTGGCGCCGAATAAGTCAACGCTGTTTGGTGGTGGCAGTGGCAGTGGCAGTGGCAGTGGTGCGGTCAGTGGTGCTGGTGTTGGTGGTGGTAATATTTCGCCCACACCGCCCACATCGTTACAGCAACAGAAGCCGGCAATTGGCTTTGGCAAGCCGAATTTTGCGCCAAAGCCGCCAGGGCTGCAGCAGCTGGCGATCGCCAATGGGCAACAGCGTCCAGTGGTGGCGCGACACCACAGCATGAAGTCACCCAGGTATAGCATTCACCCACTCTCTCTTACTCAATCTCTCTATAAGCAACATATATGTAGGCCTCTGGGCCACGCACCGCTTAATGCTGCTCATCATCGCCTTTGGTTCAGAGTTTGGCTACAGCTTCTAATCCACGCACGCTAATCAATGCTTTAATGGTCATATGATTCCACATCCACTCATTGCTCTTATCTCTCTCTCTTATCACCCAGATCGCCACCGGCTGCTGGAGGCATTAATGGACCCGTCTTCTCAGCGCAACAACACTTTGGCACAATGCGCGCTCCGCTGCAGCAGGCGCTGCTGCTGCAGTCCAGCGAGGGCATCAGTGGCAGCACCAATAGCATCACGGGCAGCGTGCGAGCTGCACCCAATCCGCCAAAGAGTAAGTAGCCAAATGTTGGTCTGGATGATTACTATGAGTATATCTCAGTTACCAAGTTATCTGTTACTTATCTCAACTCCTCATTCGCTCTCCTCCTTGCAGCACGTCCCTCGGTGAAGCCGCCGCCGCCTCCGACACCCTCGCGCAGCATTTCGAACAGCAATCTTAGTAATATTGCGGCGCCATTCAGTGCTGTGAACACGGCGTTGGTGCAGAGTGCGAGCATTACGACGCCAGCGCCGTCACCGCCACCGCTGCAGCAGCCGCCCTCCAGTTCGAGCAGCAGCAGCAGTGTGGCCGCTCTGCGCGACCAGTTTCGCATCAACGGCAGCGGAACGCCGCCAACTCCGCCCAGCGGCATTACGGCCAGTCCAAAGTCGTCGACAATGCGTGAGAAGGTCAATCCCATCATTCTTAATGGTGGCCCCATCAATCCGCCAGCACTGCCACCCCATCGCAGCTGCCCGCCACCTCCGCCACCGATGCGACAGTCGAGCAACGTAAGTAGAGTCAACAACAAGTTGGCGCATATGCCAAAGGTAACAGCATCCAGCTGAGAACAAATGTTGTACTAGGTTAAGCTAATATACACTGCAAAAACAATTATTGGAGTTTGTGGTTTACCAAAATTGAAGCGAAATTGTTGTTGTAACCATTATATCGATATTTTTATTCAGCACACGAATTAGTTCAGCTGTTCATGAACTATATGAAAGATCATTAAAGCCTCTTATTGGTCAGTTATTCGCTCACGAACTTAATACAATTTATCGAACTATTTAAGCAAAACGATTAACAGCAGTAAAGAGCAAAGTTCATAACAAACTGAACTGCATCGTTCATTGATCAGTAAAAAGGTTCACTAACTCAATTTAATGAGCCGAGCACTTAATGTAAACAAACAACAAAAATTTATATTGCTCCTAAGGCAATACACTCCATTTTTGTATTTGCTAATAACAGAGCTAATTCAAATATTATTTAAGTCAATTGCTAATAATTTCTTACAGTGCACAAAAGTAACATTGGTTCCCTCTCTCTCTCTCTGTCTGTCTCACTCTCTCCCACTGTATAATTTGCTCTCATTTTGGTTCCTTCGCGTTGCGCTCTGCGCGTTCGCTCTTTGCTCTTTGCTCTCCGCTGCGCACAAACCGTTAGTTTGTTACAACCTTTATGGATTTTCCAACAATACGTGACCCAAACAGCATCGATACGGATTGTCGCTCATAGCACGCTTGTTTTGTTGTGCTATTCGTGTGCGCTTAAAGTGCAATATAGTTTGATTGGTCCTTCACTCAATTCAGTGGCTTCACGTAGCATGTGAAGCTGTGCAGGATTGGGATAACTGTCCGAACTCAAAGCAAAAGCAAGGCAAAGCAAAACAGCTCAAGGCTATTCAGCATAATGTTGATGCTCAATCAAAAGCGCAGTGTAACGGAATTTCAGCTTATCCAACAGCAATTTGACAGCCAACTAAATGCAACCCATTTTCGTTATTGCAGGGTGGACCACAGCAACAGCAGCAGCAGCAGCAGGCACCAGTGCCGCCACAACGCCATTCATCCATACGGGCCAATGCCCCGCTGACGCCGCCCACGCACATGGCCAATGCGACGCACAATTTTGGCAGCAACGGCGGCCTGGCAACAGGAGCTGGAGTTGGAACTGGAACCGGAGCTGGAGTTGGAGCGAGTGCATCAGTTGGTCGACTTGTCATCGATTTGGAGGCCAAGTTTGGCAAGAGATTTCATAATGTTACCGAGTTCCCGAAACCGCCTCCGTTTCTAAATATACAAAAAATCTATCCTAGTCGCACGCTTAAGGCAACCAATGGTATGTAAAGGATATAAATATATATAAAATATATGTGTGAGCTGTATGTGTGTGTGTGTGTGCGTGGGAGTGTGTTTAAGTGTATGCGTGTTACTCTGGGTGTGTGGGTAGGTTCTACTGTTCAAGCAAACTCACTCACGCGCCGTGATTATGATTATGTTTCCGATTATTATTATTATTATTATTGAAATTATTGTTATATGCACACATGAAACGCTGTTACATAATGAATGCAAAATTTGCATAATATTATTATTATTTTTATTATTTATAAGTCAAAAATACACATATAAATGTAGGATTTTAGTTCGATGTAAAAGATTGAAACGGAATACAACGATGCAATTTTAAATTGTCTTTTATACACACTCACAAATACACACACACACACACACATACTCACACATACACATCAAGAGATGAAAACATTTATGCTATCAAATGTAACGTTACAATTTATGATTGTTTACAAATGTTAAAATATATTTATAATTATGAAAAGTTGATAGCTTTATTCCACATAATTTTGTTAATATGCATACAAATATATTATATACATATTTAACTATATATACTTATATGCATACATATATATATATCTATCTATTTTATTTAACAAAGAAAACAGCGATATTATTACTAAGCACACGCATATTATGTATTATTTTTAGTAAAGCATATTTAAATATTAAAATGCCTCTTATCTATGTTCATGCCACGATTCGCATTATGTTCAAGTCCTACAGCATTATTTTTACACATTTGTAGCGCATGGTTTTACTTTAATGTATTTGTCTACGATCGGCTTCGCATATATCTGTATAAATACTTATATACATAAATACATAGATATTTTTTGTACTTGTACTTTTATATCTTATCTACAACAACTGTACCAATATGTATGTTCTTTTTTATATTTGATGAATATTTAATTTTAGCACATTATTGTTTTATTTGAAGTTATGAACAATAAACAAATCAAAGATGAAATTGAATTTGATATGCATTCAACATTTTTACATTTATTTATTTATATTTTTTACATTCTTACACGCGTCGTACTTGTCCTCCACATTCTGCTGCTCCTCCACTCTCCTCCTTGATCCTTAAACATTTGTGTTTGTTGCTTGCTTGTAAAATATCCATTGCCTAAGTGACGGGCGCAGCTTTAAATACAACAAAAAACACAACAGTCTTTGTATCTATATATAAATATATCATTCCCTCTCTCTCTCTCTCCCCCTTGCCTTCTTTTTCACGCTTGATATGCAGAAGCCGCTTTGGCGCCCAACAGCAATAACAACAATAATAATAACAACAACAACAACAACAGTACCGCTGCATGCAACAACAATGCAAAGCCCACAACGGGACTGAAGCCCGCCTATGCGCCGCTCAAAAAACATCGCGCTCCCGCACCACCTCCACAGGCAGGCGTGGCCGCCGCTACTGTCTCTGTGATAAGACAATCCAGCTTTTTATATGGCGGCAATGGCGCAGCGGGCGGCGCCGGCAGCGCTGCAGCCGCTGTCAGTGTGCGGCCAAAGTCACAGCCAGCGTCCAGTGTGCCGCGCAATTCGACGGTCTATTAAGTGTGAACATAACTGTAAATTTCTATCCCTGTTTAAGCTTTGTATATATGTATACATCTTTGTATGTGTGTGTGTAAGTGTAAGTGTGCGAGTCCTTGATGTTGTTATTGTAAATCGAGTATGTATATGTGTGGCTGCAATTGTGTGCGTGCGTGCGAGTATGTGTGTGTGTGCAAATGCAAATGTTACAAGTGTCTCCCTGTAAAGTGTATAAAATAGAGAAGCAGAACAATAATGACATAAAACAAATGCAGATGCACAAAAATGGTTTTGTATGTATGCAACATACACAAGCATATATGTGTGTGCGTGTGTGCACCGAATGTGGTGGAAAGAGTTAGTATGAAATGGCAGAGGCAGCTTTAATAAATGTACTAAAAAATGTCATACTTGAAACTGTTCAATTGAATCAGTTAACAGCCAACTTTTATTCAATTGAATAGCAACTTATTGAGCTTAACGGGTGGCTTAAGAAATGCACTAAAAAATGTCGCAATTAGAAATGTTCAATTGAATCACATTTAAATACTTAACGGCCTCACTCTTGCTGTTTGCTTTAAGTTTAGTGTCTTCCCAGGCTAACACAAATATACTTACGTACATACATACACTTATATACATATATACACCATATTAAAACTATATTTAATCTGTATATAAAACTTAGCAGCATTTGAATCTAGACCAAAGTTAGTCAAATTATTCAAAAGGCAACACCAACAGAGAATAACCTTTAATATATATATATAAATATATATATATAAATATATATGTAAGTACTTATGCGCATATTTACGAGCGTTTTTGTCGCTCTCCCTATCTAAACTAGACTGAAAAATTGTTGAACCGAAATTCAAATTTTATTATTAAATCACAAAGAAAAACGTACACAAATGTTAATGCAAATGAAAACTGTAGCACAAACCAAAGGTTTTCCAACGAAAAATAAAAGGAAAATTATAATTAATAATGAAAAAAAAACAAGCAACATTTACACTTAGTCGGAATCGATCATGTTACATCAACAGTTATTGAAAATTGTATTATTTTCCCTTTGTGAAACAATTCGAACAACTTTCTGTATCCATTCTTCAAGCAAATTCTATATTAAAATATATGTATATATAAATTTGTTAAAGAAACCCCTAGGGCAATATTATTCACTTACATCAATTAATTACTTATTATGATTATTATTATTATGAAATTCATTGTTGTTGGACCATTGCCGTCATTAGAAGTTAATCAA
Organism: Drosophila meridionalis; assembly: GCA_035045145.1. Lineage (NCBI taxonomy): Eukaryota > Metazoa > Arthropoda > Insecta > Diptera > Drosophilidae > Drosophila > Drosophila meridionalis. Next base: position 5,878,319 of record JAWNPG010000025.1, on the reverse strand, counting down.
AAAATCAACATTCTAATTCAATATCATTCCATTTGAAGTTCTCATATAAATAAACTGAAAAAAAAACATTGGAAATACCTAAATTAAATGAGTTTTAATTGTGGGTTGGGTTGAAATATGAGAAATATGATTATAGAAGGGTAAAGAAAAACCTTATATATATATTATAGTGTTCGTATATAAGAAATCTACAGATCCCAATTCACATTATATCTCAAGCAAAGATAATAAGATAATAACTAATATATATTTCTTTAGTTTTTATATCCAAATGATTTCTACATGATTACAGATCCCAATTCACATTATATCTCAAGCAAAGATAATAATAACTAATACATATTCCTTTAGTTTTTATATCCAAATGATTTCTACATGATTACAGATCTCAATTCACAATATATCTTAAGCAAAGATAATAATAACAATTTCTTTAGTTTTTATAGCATATATATTATTATATTTTATTAGCACAGTTCTATTTTACTAAAACTATCCAAAGGTTATTATTGTTTATAGTAATTTCAACATGATTTTCGTTTTTAAATGCAGACGTTTGTCTTGAGTACAATTATTAGCTGCAAGCGCATATTTACAATATAGTGAGAGTAACATTATTCGGCTAGGGACAACCGTTAATTAGCCAACAGAACTATAACAAGCTTAAACATAAATACAAAATAGAATCGAATTCCATGGACAATAAACAATCGCACTTTATGGCTTATAAACTAAATGGCAAACTAAGCTGCGCTATGCTTGAGCTTTAGATCCTCGACAGCCTCCTGCAACGGCTGATCTTCGCGCAGACGTCGACGTTCGCATTTGGGACATGGCTGATGTTCGTTCAGGCATTCCGCATGGAATACAGCGCCACAGGTAACGCACTGTGAATACAGATATAAAATTTCAATATTAAATTTATATAATCAAAATACAAAATCCACAAAACTCACCCGAAATGTGGTCGCAATGTGAAAGGGATAGAGCACGCGCGGACTCTGACAGATCTCGCAGATGAAGCCCTTCAGCTGGCATAGCCGGCACTTGAGCACATGCGCCTCGCCCAGCTTGAAGGCCTTCTGGAGCTGCTGGCAGAGCGAACCGCGCTGTATTAGGGCCAAGTCTGCTATGGAGTACTGGTGTATGTGCTCGTAGAGATACTCCTGGCCACCGAAGTGGTTTTGCAACAGCTTCAGGCTGCTCGGTGCACAGGTATAGAGATAGGCGCGTATAAAGTTCAGCCGGATGCGCAGCGACTGCAGCTCCGCCATGGCATCGGAGGCATGGTAAATGCTCGGATTGAGTAGTTGCATGTCGAGGAAGGGCTGTGCTCGGAACTCCGCCAGGAACAGCGCTGCACGCTTGCTGACGCCATATTTGCGAAAGTCCCAGTTGTAGATGATGCGTGCCGGAATGAGCTGAGCCTCCGACTCCATGCAGTTGTTGCAGTAGTAATTGCCACTAAAGGCGCAAACTCTGCGGGAATAGATTGAGGGAAGGAATACATTAGATAAAGGTAAGTCTATGACTACTACTCCATCTCCACTCACTGGAAATTGTTGTCCCCAATGCCCAGCGGATGCTGACAGCCCTTGCACAGAAAGCCCTGGGCATTGAGGCCCGGCTCGCGCGGCAGCTGACACAGCTGGGCAACCATTTGCTTCAGCTCACCCATTTCGAAGTTCGAGTTGAGCAGCTCAAACTCCGAATTGGTCTGTGAATGGAGACAGAGAGAGAGAGAGAGAGAGATTTGCTTTAGTCTCCAGACATTTCAATAAACCAAAAACTTACATCAATTGATTGCAGCTCGCTCAAGTCATCCGTTGCATTCGAATCCAGCTCCCGCTGCGGCTGCTGCTGCGCCAGATTCAGGGTGGAGGGATTTGCGCGAAACTTCTCCCAGATCTGGGACCAGCCAGAGCCATCCTCGCGATTGTTCTCGTGCTTCCGCAGCAGCGCATTGTAGCTGCAGCGATCGGCTGTGGGCGTGCGTAGGCTTGTGGAGCTGCTCATGCTCACGGAGCGCTGAAAGAAACGCGCTCCGGACTCCTCTGTGGGCGTGTGCACATCCAGATCAGCCGACCAGGAGGTCTGCATGAGATTGGTGAGTGAATTGCTGCCCTGCGGCAGCTCGGCAAAGGGCTCCTCAATGTGGCGCATGGAACGCTTGCGCTGCCGCTGACCAGCGCCACTGCTCGACTCGGCCTCGATTGCATGCTCCTGATCCTTGCCTGCCGATGAGCTTGTCTGCTCCTCGTTTATAATATCCAATTCGTCAACCTTCTGCATGAACAAATCCAGTATCTCATGTTGGTTCAGATCCGCATTCGCAAATTGGCCGCCGCGACTGAACGGACTGTTCGAAATGGACTCCGAGAAGAGCTCGTTCGTATGCAGTGGCTGTGGCGTGGGAATGGCCACAATTTCAGTAGCCAAAGAGCTGGCCACATCCACGCCGCTGCTAATCTGGAATAGAAAGAAGCACAGTTCAATGATGGGCTTTAAATAGTTTAAATAAGTTTCCCTGCCATACTTACTGGACAGGATTTGAGTGCCGGCGTCCACAGATCGGATAGCTGCAGCGCGTAATCGGGCCATTGGTTGAGCAGGCTCGAGTTGACGGGCAAATCGAAGGTCACATATGCCTCGAGGCTCTCCATGATCTTAGCTGCCGTCTCCAGGCCCTCGCTGTCCTTGAGTAGCGCATCCTTCTTGTAGTACGGACGCAGTGCGGAGCCATTTTTGCGCATATTATTCAAATACGACGAGAATATGGAGTCGTTCAGCGACTGTCGCACCCACGCACGACACTGTCCAGTCTCGGAGGTTATCTGGCTCAATCTTTGGATCTGCTCGATCACCTGCTTGTGCATGAAGACCATGGCAGGTGACCAAAAGCTCGGCTCCGGCCGTCGCTCCACATCGCCAGCGATCACATTGATAGTGGCCCATAAAAAAGAATCTTTCAAGCCGTGCAGGAACACAGCTTCTAGAGTGGTGCACAAAGCACTCGTCTGTTCGCAGAGTCCAATCACATCTGTGGGAATATTTTTCATTTTGGATGAGTCATGCAATTGGCTTAATTGAATGTGAATAGGGGAATTACCAAGTCCTTTTTGCTTGACTTCAAACTCGATTTCCCTTGCATTTTCGTTCAGTGTATTTATCAGCGCCTCCTTGATAACATTTTCACGTTTTGTGGAAAAATTGTTTAGACTACGAAAGAGGGAGCTCATTTGTTTGTCTTTGGGCTCGTTATTTATTTTCGCCTTTCGATTTATTTATTGTTATCTTTTGCAAAGACACAATCAGCTGTTTACCAGGGCTGCAAGAAGTTAGTTCTATTTTGTATATAAAATATTTCAAGCGCCATCAATTTCTTTGGCTTATTTATTAGTTACCCATTTTAAAAATCGCAATAATAATAAACATTAACCTTGACATAACTCCACAAACTTCAGTCGACAACTGAATTGATTTAGTGAAATTAGAAACAATTCGCGGAACCTGTGAGGCAGCTCACATAATCGAACTAGACATGAACCGATAGTGCAACGATATTGTTGAACGAATGTTAACGATAACTGGTCTACAATGACGTCACAAGAGCGGCTACTCTCTTTAACGGCTTTTTAAATTTTTTAACAATTTAAAAGCAAACAAATTTGATTATGTATTGTTTGTGCCTGCGCAATGAATAACGTAAGCAGTATTAAATTTCCGTTTGGAATTATAAGCTTCAAGACCAGTTCTTATTATTGCTTACTTGCTTTCTTTCTATGTGGGAACGTTCGATTATAAGAATGAAAAAAAAACCCACGCAAATTAATAACCACAAATTCCGCGCGTTCGTTAACAAGACAAAGCTTTAATGACTTTTGATGCCTTGGGGTTTTATTTCAACAAACCCAACAACACTTATGTATGACTCAACGCGTCAAGGAATAGGAATTGAAGTGCTAATAATTGATATTGTTCGCATTTCTTGCACTTAATGGAAGAGTATCTATAAATAAATAGATATTTGTATATGTTTATATATTTGATTTTTGTTTTATTTACATATGAATGAAGTTGAGTTAAGTGTCAGCCTCAATCCCGGCTTGTCCATAGGCCGAGCACGTATCCATTCAGTAAGTCGCCACTTGATATTAAGACGAAATTTGTGTTAAGGTCAGGGTGACCAACAAACTTTATGCTGTCATTGTTCAACTTGTTGTTGTTGTTGTTGCTGTTGTTGTTGTTGTCTTAACGCATTTTTCAATATTTTTGCAATAAAATTGTATAGCCGCTGATATATCGTACAGAAGATGCGCTCCAACTGGTTCAAAAACAGGTCTCTCTTATATGAAAAAAGAAAAAACAACAAATATTTTTAAGCTGTTTTTTTTTCCTAAGTTTTGTTGTTTTTTTACGAAACAATTTTCGTGTGGGCTGTCGACGCTTGCATTCAACAATTGCACTGAAATTGGTCGACAATTTATTAATATTTTTCATTATATATTTTTATACAAATATTTATGTATTTTTTGTAATTTTGCAAACATCTTGTAGACATGTTTTTAAAACGGAAATGTTAAAGCTTGATGAGGCTGTGAATTTAATTAATGAACTTTATTTTTTATTTTTATTTATGAAGCTGGGTAACATTAATGCTTGTGAACATAAAAATAAAATAATGATAACAATTAATAATTTTCAAAAATTAAATAAATACTAAGCTGAAGGTGAAGGGTCACACAACAATTTTTACGCATGCCGCGTGTCATTTTCATTTCCATTTCCATTTCCATTTCCATTATCATTTCCCAACTGCAAGAGGCTTCGACTAAGCGGCAGAGACTCTATTAAAGTAAATAATATACAGCATGAATGCTGTCACTGCATTGTTGTTGTTGTTGTTGTTGTTGCTGTTGTTGTTGTTGCTGTGATGCTGACTTGACTTTTTTTCTAGCTCCACTCAAAAAGTTTGACTTGAACGTCGACTTCACGCTGCCATTGTTATAAGTAGCAGAAGAAGAAGAAGCAGCAGCAGCAGCAGCAGTAGAAAAAAAATACCAACAACAACAACAACAACATTTTTATAAAAACGTTTGTTTTCGTAATACAATTTTGATTACTTCTTCGACGCCGACTGAGCCGCAGCGTCGCGACGTCCCATTGATGGCTTTGTCTGTTGTTTGCCTGCATGCAGCGACGCGACTGCGCGACGGCGACTGCGACGTTCAGCTTTGATTTATTAATGCTGGGCGCCCCACAGCAGCAACAACAACAACTGCGCAGCAACACGGGCCAAATTGCGCGCCTTTTTCGAGTTAAGTCCATTTGGTAATATCTGCGCTGTTAATTGTAACAATAATTTTAACGCCCAGTGATTCCATTTTGCAGCTTAAGCTTCAATCATTACGCTGCATAGGAAGCGCAACACAAAAGCCAAAGATTCGAAGTCGAATTCGAGCTCGAAGACGAGGCACACATACCAAATGCTGTTTGAAGAAAAAAAAAAAATACCAATGCGGAACAAGCGCGCAAATGGCTGACATAATTTGTAAAGCCGCCTGGACCTTGCCTGACAGTTATGAACTGAACTAAAATACATACATATATACACACATACATACATAACTAAAGCGCAATTGCAAAGCCTTCGAATTTAAGCATATTCACAAACAAAATTGTGCAAACCAAATTGCAAAAGAGATCAATGTACGCAAATGTTAATATGACATCAAAAGCAGACTTTGCACAATGCTCCCCCACAGCTGTGATCTAATATAAGCTGACTAAGCAACGTAAATCTCGAATTAATGCACTTTGATGAGTAAAGAATTTAATTTGCCTCACAAAGGCATTTGCCGCTCAATAAAAAGCCGAATTTAATGAATATCGGAGTATCGAATCGAACGTCAGAGAACAGGATCTAGTTCGGTGAACAAATTCATGCATGAATTTTTAAATATGTATTTATTGGACTGGCATAAATTATGCATTGTTAGCAACTAAACTGTTGACTGTTGACTGTGACGTGCCCTGATAGATAGACAGTCTATTGAGCTTAGTCTCCAAAATCCAAACCTGTCTATCTAAATAAACAAACAATAAAGCAACAAATGCTTCTAGCACTATAACACATTCATTTTCATTATGAATTTGCATAGCATTTACAAATACATACATATACATATACATACATAAATACATACAAACAGATATGCAAAACTGTTGAAACGTGTGCGCGTTTGGCAATAACAGAATGTTAAGCATATGTTGGGCGAATGTTAAGCCTGACCTTGAGCGACATTGGCAATGCAACGCCTGCACCAAGTATGGGAAATTACACGATATATATGTACATATATATATATATAAATATATACAATATATGTAAGGTCACTACGGCTATTAAATGTACAGTTTTCCCGGTTTGAAAAGCAATACGCTAGAAGTTAGCAATCAAATCGAGCTTTGAGCTCATATACATACATACATACATACATATACACCCACACATGCAAATGCAAGTGAACTTCAAGTGCTAAAAATGTCCTAAATAAGAACGAAAGCGATAATTGCAGCGCGGCAAATGTTAGTCTATTTTTTTTTTGAGCTGAATAATTTCCTTTGCTTAGGGAAATTTGTTCAATATGTAAATATTTGCAGTGACGTCGTTGCTGCTGGGAATTAGTTGTACATTGGCACAAAAACTAATGTTATTAGTCCAAAATGATGCAATTGCTAGTGTTACTCAGGCAAGATAATGTGAAAGGCAGGTATTTCTTAAATATATACACAAATAAATACTTTTGACAGCTCAACATATATATTTTATTATTAATGTATATTGTTATAAATATTAATGCTGCTGCAACATTTGGACATGCCCAAATTACATATGGACCACTGTGCACAGCCAGCGTCAACTTGATGCCAATGCGAAAGCCAAGCTTCATTCGTTGTCGCCGATGGCAGCGTTGTTTATTAAAAGCGCAGAACTCGTGAGCTACGGACGTGTTTCTGCTACGCTCGAGCGCCTCGCTCATCTAATCTTCAGTTAACTTCGTCTACGTCGACGTCTTCGGGTGCTGTCTCCGGCGCATCTCTCCCACAGTGACTGCGAGTCGTGAAATCGTGTCACAATTGATTGAATTTTGTGTGCAAGCGCTACAAGCTAAAATAAATACGAGAAAAAAGAAGAAAAAAAAATTAATATTACATATTATTTGTATTTGGCAATAAGGTTTCTTTCTGTGTGCACGCCGGTGCAGATTGCGTCGCTCGCGTCGTCGTCGTCGTCGTCGCGGATTTTGTCATCCCTGGCAGCATCAATTCGACCTGGTGGCTGTAGTTTTCGTTGTTGTTGTTGTTGTCAGCATTGTTATTCTGCCTACGCGCTAATTATTCCTCGCGGTTTTCAACTCGAATGTGGCTTTTGGGCAATGCCCAATTCTAAATCGACGGTTGCGTGACAAATTCGAAAAAAATAAATAAAGAAACACACACATCTTAAGGCAAGACCAACAATAACAACAACAACAAATATAACGTTATTCCGAATCGAAATGCAAACGCGCAGTTTGAAATTCGGGCTACGCAGTCGCAGAGCTGCTGGCGTTACCGTTACGCTGCTGCTAGCTCTGGCGCTACTGAGGATCGACGCAGCAGCTGGAAGGCCTGGTATACATGCACCACATACCCACATAATATAATTCATGTTGAACTCCAATTGGATTCCGATTTCGATACCATTTCGAATTCGTAACCAATTCGCATAGACATACGATATTTAATTAGTGTTTGCTTTTTAATTTCCTTTTCGCCTATTGTCTATTTGCGTTTCTGTGTGTCGTGTTGCTTTCTTCAATTACGTCTTTATACGCATATTATATCGAACTGGATATTTATTGATCCCGCATTCGATATGTATTTCAGTTTGAAATCTATATTATTTCGCGTTTGAATGATTCAAATATGTGCAACAAAAAAATGATTGATTTTCGATCGTCAAATAATCAATTAATCAATATTTGGGTATATCAATGTGGCCTAAAAAAAAAAAATAATTTTATAATTATACAAATTATTTAATTACCAAATTTAAATTGTTTGTATTGAAAAAAAAAATAGTTTTTTTATTTTTAAAGCAAAATATATTTAATAAAGAAAAACTCATTTTTAATTATATTTAATTATATATTTTTATAATTTCAATACAAAATTTTTTTTAAATTGTTAAATAAATTCCATAATAAAATAATTTGTAAAATTATTAATTTATTTTTTTTCACTTATATTAAAATGGAAATATAAAATCTTAAAAATATATAAATTATTTTTAATGCACATATTTTATAAAAAAAAAAAAAAAAAATTTAAAGTTTTTAAAGTTTTTGTGTAATAATCAGATCTATTTTTGTTCTACCTGTAACTAAGTTTATTTTTTACATATTAACTAACTTTTATTTTATTTAATATATTTATTAAGTCTACAAATCTGTCTATTATTGTCCTTTGAGTCTTTGTTTGATCTGTTCCCTAACCTATCAACCAATTGTTACTAATTCCCCACACATGCACCAACTCATCTAACTGAATGAAATCGTTCCATAATCCGTTCTTCAATCAGTGTAAATAATATGGATATTATGTATTTGTAATACATTCTAACTGCGACATTGGGTGGGAATTTCATTAGGAGCGCAGCCCGACAGGATGTGGCAAACGAGTATTAGAATATGTATTACGGAAGGTTCTTAATGTAATGAAGTCAAATCTAAAACCTAAGAAATCTGAGCATATGTCTCCCTCATGGATATGTTTATCACTCAATTTGTTGTTCTTTGTACGATTCGATCTCTTCTAATCTATCTCTCCAACTATCTCTATCTCTGCCTCTAACTTTCCATTTATCTCTGCATGTCACCCTTTTCAGACGTCTTACGATCTGATTCAGTTATCCGACTCACATACAGGAAGTCTCTACTTAAATACCTTTCAAATGGCTATAGACTCCAATACTTGATTACTAAATTTCATCGAAATGTTTCCATGGGTTTCCATGCATCATGCAGTGAATCGGGGAACTTGCCGGACACTCAACCGCAGCGATCATCAAATTAGAGTTAATAAATAACAGCAATTCATGACATTTAAGATGTTTTCGAGCTGTCGATATATCAAATGAATAAAAGTGTTAGTCACAAACTGGACAAATCCCATCAGGCGTCAGCAGGTTTCAGCCAAAAAAAAAGAAAAATAAACAACTTCGCCAATGGCGACAAAAACGTCCGATTCCCAAAGGCAACAAAGGGTAAATGAAATTCGAGATGAGGCCCAAGAAGCCGCCGGCTGAAAACAAACAACAAAAACTAAGAAAAATACTAAAAAAAAATAACAACAATAACAAAAGTTATGTAAGAGCCAGATGACATGACTGGCAAGGCTTCATCAGCCGCAGCTTCAGCTTCAGCTTCAGTTGCAGCCTCATCTTTGGGCATTTTGATTTCCACTTTTTCTTCGTCTTCTTCTTTTTCGGCTTCACTTTGAGCTGCAGCAGCTGGAAGGGACGACCTCTGGGATGCGTCTATCATTACCTCAGCAGCTACTTTAAAAGGCTGTTCATCTTCGGCCTGGGCTGGTTGGGAGGGGGCGACTCGACAAGTTCATAAATTGTTATGACAATTTGTTAAGCTTGTTTGCAACTGTTCAGACTTTTTTCTTGGACTTTTTTGTTTTTGTCTTTGTTTTTTTCCTGTTTTGTGGGTCATGGAGCGCCCCGAAAAAAGAGGTTAATTGCATTTAAGACACGCCGCAAGTTATGGGACTTATCGCTAAATAAGTTTAAGCTGATTATTCAAAAGCTGCTCCGTGTTGAGTGTTGATATAAAAAATCATATATATAAATTCTATGCCTAGTTTTATCTATACTAACAAGTATTTGAAACCCGCTTTGAGCCGACATTTATGTAGATTTTCTGAGGCGTTTATAAGCCGAGCTAGACTTGGATTATAGTTAGATAAAACTAGATTAGACTAAATTATAGTTATTTTTTTAGAGTGAGTCTAGGGTCGAGGGAATTTAAATTGCTGTTGTTGAGAAGTTGTGTAACAGATAAAAGAAGACGTATAAAATCAATATAATCTTAATGAGGATCCATACCTGAATCAACTGTCTGTCTTTAATTCTATCTATGCTCTATTAGTCTATTGCTTTGAAACGTCTGTTGAATCTGTTCTTATAAACAGTTATACACTTATAGCACATGCAATTCAGGCTCAAGTAATCGATAACTTTATCTGTTTGGTTAAAATCGATTTTAAATCTATATTGAGCCTAAGTTATTTGAGCATATCTCGGATATTTTAAGAGCTAATTTTGCGAAATTTGGTTTTTAGACTCTACTGAAGTATATCAACATAACAAATAATTCATTTATTTGAATGCTCTATATAATTCTTCATAATATTTACTCTAAATATAAATTCGAATGTTTATCAGACTTGTTGAGCCCTGGGTAACCCCCGTCGAGCACCACAACTTCCTTATCGACTCTATAACAAATAGAGAGTCATTAATTGCTTAACAATATCCGAAAGACAATACCTCAATGTCCAATTGTGTTACCGTCTTTTCTTCTGGCTTTATGGCCGTAATCAATTAAATGTTAACGATTTTCTTTTGCTGCTATTCACACGATGTCTTGACCAGCTACTCAAATGAATATACGATATATCGTTAAAGACTTTTCAATGTACGTGATAATTAACAAATTCGCACAGATTTTATTGGCTATTTTGTTGTTGTTGCACAATTAGTTAGCCTCATAATGAAAACTTTGCCTTAGCTGCTTTTCGTGATTTATGTTTTGTGCCTTTGTTATCTTACTACAATTTTTTCTAAAAATATATCCAAACCCGAAAGTTTCGTAATGTCTTAATAGCCCAGTACAATGTAGATATAGATTTTGAGCGTTTATTATTATTGATAATCTGCGACGTATTTCAAGCGACGCTTCTTACGTCACTAATGGGTTTTTTGATATCAGGGGCTTAATAAGTGCAAATTACCACACATTAATGGGAGAAAAAAACCGAAATTAAAAGCAAAATCAAAATCAAAATCAAATTTATATTGAAAATCTTTGTATGGAGTGAAACCAGTTGCTTAATATTTGAAATCTAAGTAATTATGATATATTCGTGATTTGATTGAAGCTGATGACAGTTTTATGTGAAAAGTTGAAGTTTAATTTGATTGAAATTTGGTATATAAACTCTCTGAAATTGTGCGCAACTGAAAAGTAAAGCATTTCTTGACTAAACCTACTTAATTCTTACCAGAATATACAGGAAGTATATTAAGGTCTATCATCGTCTCAGATTGCCGGGTATCCCCTAGTCAGCCACACCCAATTATGCCTACACTCTCATTTGCTTAAGCTTAAATTTCTGCAGCTCGACACATCATTTGAGGCAATTAATTATCGACTATCGTATAGAATCACAGCGAAAAAACCAAAGCTGACAATAAACTATTATTTACAAGCGCGAATGTTTTGTTTTTAGCTTTTGATCAGGTTGAGTCGTGCGTGGGCAGTGTGATTTTCAACAGCTAAATAAGTCGATAACTCAAGGCCCAAGATAATACGATGATCGCGGGCTGAGCTTAATGAAATTTGATCATTATCGAACCACAGCGAAGGTTGCCAAAAGCAAAAAACTTGTCAAAAAACTGTAAAACAAAAAAGTGCAAAAAGAAAAACAAAAAACAGTTGGAATTATGACATTGTCTCTGTTTATAGTGGGTGCAGATGTCGTGAAGTCGCCAATCAATTAAAACTTCAATTCAAAATGATGTTCACAATAGAAAACAATAAAAGAAAAAAAAAAACTAAAATAAAATAACAATAAAAAATTAATTGGCACTGAACTTGAGGGGTACGCGCGGATTTTTAGCTAGTTTTACGAATATTTTGATTGGCAATAAAACAAAGGGTTGCGCGCAGCCTAACTAATACTAGGAAGATGTTAGGATCGCAGCATCATCAATTTTCTATATAAATCTGCACATTTTTCATTAGAATTTTTTATATCTTTTTTTCGCTGATGTTTTGCTAATTACAACAGATGAAATCTGAGAATATATTAAACAACGTGTTGGCAACACTTTCCCAGCTGCTGCTGTATGGGAAGAACAATAAAAGTCAAGTCTCAAGATGTGACTATGATAGATATATGTGGATATATGTATATATAGTAGACATTTGTATATCTTTAGTGAATTCATATTTATACAGTCAGCTAAAGTTCAGGTTTCGAAACTTCTGATAAAAACTGAGCATCATCATTTGTCAGCTGCGATTGATAAGCCAAGCCTAGCTGGAAAATATGACAAAAAAAACCCATTGTCTATTTGTAAACAAACGAAAGCCATAACAATAAATATTAAAAATAATATAAAATAGATAAATTGATATGCACATATGCTTAGCAACCGGAACTTGACTAGAACATCAGTATGCGCCTATTAAAATCTGCCAGCTCCAGCTCTGTGTCCGTTTCTAGCCAACAATTTATAGCTAAAATAATACAATAAATAATTTAAATGTTTATCATTTCTCTAAAGTTCTATAAAGATTTTTAACTTAGTATTTCACCTGGTTCTAATTATATTAAAAATTTATTTATTTTTATAATCAAAAATGATTAGCAAAAAAAGTGGTTTGGTTGGCTCTGAGCCGGGTTCGCGTTTTATGGAAGATATTTGATATATATAAGTAAAAATGAATGAATTTATGCAAAAATGTTGACGATTGTGATTCAGGCGTTATTCGAACTTGATTTGTATAAATTATAGATGAATGAATCAAAAGATTTAAAATAGGATTTCAAACACAAAAGTTCTAACAGAACAAATTATAAGTTTAAAGAGATGGCAGATATATGATTCATACTTTGAGATATTCAGATTCCACATAATCAAGAAATAAAATTCCTTAATAAATATGGAATTTAAATCAAATCAGTAAAGCTAAATTTCAGGTGAAATATAGTTAAATATTTTATTATTATAATATATAATTATTATAATAAGATATTTTATTATTATTAGATTCCAAGTTTATATGATTACATATCTTTCAGATATTTGGTAATATCGAGGTTCCATATTAAAAATGGGAAAAGCTCTTCCAAATATATATTTGGTAATCATGTTTATTAACCAAATTAGTTTGTTTTTCTATCATATGAAATGTCATATTCCTGTTTAAAGAAACATAAATTTCTCTAAAATATATAAACATCTATCTACTCATATAAAAATCCAGCTATATATCATTTATAACAAGTTAAAACTACTTCGTTACACTCGTGGCATGACAAATGAATAAGCGGACATGCTAGATCGCATCTAGACCTCGTGCTGATGATTAGAAGATATTCTATTGAATATCTAACGTCAGTAAGTTCTCTATTCTATCTATTGAAGAATCGCTGTGAGAGTATGCTAATAAGTTAGTTAGTTCGTTAGTTAGTTTGTTCGCTAGTCAGCCAGCTAGTCAGTTGAGGCTAGTTCTAGGTGGGCGCGGCTTTTGATGGATAAGGTTAGAGTGATCAAGTTTTACTGGTTTAGCTCGTGAGTTCAAGTAAAATAAAAATAATATCCCCATCAGGTTAAATCAAATGTGAACCAGCTATGCGTCAGATAAGCTTTTGTAACAAATTCTCTGGCATCTAGTTCTGAAAACGTTCTATACATTTTAATGAGTTCACTTATCATAGATTATGCTCCAAGTGACGGAAATGTAAAAAAAAACGTGTATTTATGGGTTATAGTTGGGATATGATAGAGGAGAATAGGTGTGAAAAGTTAGACAAAATTTGTGAAAATTGATAGAAATAAATATAAAAAATAAATATAACTAAAAAAAATGTTTTTCATTCTGCATCAATGAGCTGATATTATAATCAATCTATCCATCTATAGAGAAAATTAACAGTAAGTGCAAAAAACAGTTGGCTTTGGTTCAAATAGTTTTTCGTGATTTTCTACGCGTCAATAGGCATAGCCATATGATATTTTATACAAGATATTATATATACGATTATATCTGTTTCACATTTCAATTCTCTTTCAATAGTATGTATTATATTATCAGTATTGTTTTTGTTTTGGGCATCAAATACTATAAATAGTATTTCTCGTTCCTTATTTAAAATAAAAAATGCTTTAAATAGTATTTCTTGTTCTAACCCGCCCCTAAAGCAGCTATATGCACCTAACACTTTGAGCACTATATGATTTAGCAATTAGCCACGCCGTCTATGGGCTAAACTAGGCGCCCTTTATATGTGATAGATGTTGATCTAAGTATATCTATGTCAAATTCCAAGTCTCCAACTGCAACAACTATTAAAATAATAACATCAATTTTGCAAAAGCTTTGGTAATTCCCTATTCGCCACGCCCACTTGCCTCGGCTACTCCTAAGCCTGTTAACACTATAAATAAATTGAGTACAAATGTGTTTCAAATTCCAAATTCCCTGCTGTTACAATATGATGAAGACAGATATCAAGCTAAATACTTTCTTTTTGGCATTGTAAGCGAATCAATTGATCAAACAGACAAATTACATGAAATACAAATCATTTGAGCTGCCTGATTGAGACACATTTGTGTTTTTGTGTTGTTTGGGGCCAACACTGAGCAAACATTTGGCTTAAGCTCAGCCAAAACAAAAGACTCAGGCAACAAACTTGATTGACTGTCAATCAGATAGAGAGAAAGGGAGAGGCGCAGAGGGAGAGGGAGAGAAAGAGAGAGAAAGAGAGAGAGAGAGAGAGAGAGAGAGAGAGTGAGAGAGTGAGAGGGAGGGACAGAGAGAGAGAGAGAGAGAGAGAGAGAGGGAGGTAGCAAAACGAAACAGTAAAAATCTTAATTTACTTATTGACCTACCTGGCCTAACTGACGCTATATATGTATGTATGTATATATAAATATATATTTTTATATACATATATGTATATCCATATATATATGTGTGTAAGTGTGTTATGTGTCAACCCAAAAGCTGCATTGAAATAGCAACAGCAACAGCAACTGAAAGACACAACAAGCGGCTGTATTTTAGTTTCAAATGCACGACTAGTATGTACCCTATTATTCTAGACATTATACATGCATAAACATGCACTTGGTTATAGAGAGAACTTTAGTTGATAGTTGATGTCATATGATAATTTCAGAGATATATATGTGATGATATGATTATTTCAGAGATATATTTAAATTAATATGATAATTACAGAGATATTTTTGTGATAATATGATAATTTCAAAGATATATTTGTGATGATATGATAATCTCAAAGATATATTTATGATGATATGATAATTTCAAAGATGATATGATTATTTTATGATGATATGATTATTTCAGACATATATTCATATAAATATATATAAAATTTCAAGTCTTTTATCTTTATGAAATAGAGCGTCATGTAAATAGGCAGACAAAGATGACCAAGCGTTAAGGCTGCTCTAGAATATTTCCATTGAGATAGATACATACTACAACGCCTTCTGTCGTCTGTTATATACCAAGTATACAAACAATATACCCTATATTTTTCATAACATGCAGGGTATGCCAATAAAGCCACAGCTTAAATCTAAGCTAGACAAAGACACACAATATATACACAAACACACACACATATTTATAGACCATTTAAGCCAATGTCAATCAATCAGCGCCAATGGCAGCCAAATTGCCCAAGAGCCACCCAAGGGGCTGCCACATCAGCTTCATCTTCGCTTTCACCGTGTCTAACATTCTTCTTTTGGTGAACTGCAGGCAAATTGCAACTCTCTGAGTGGCACTTGTCACTCACTCACATAAACAACCCACTCACACACACTCACACACACACATCCATGAACCACTAGAAACCACTAGAAACCACAACAAACAATTTCCCCCCTTTTCCGCAGATGTGCGGCAATCGCCGTTTTCATTAGAATTGCAGCCGCCATTGGCTGAGGCCGCAGTTGGGGATGCGTTCAGCGCTGGCAGCGAGCGGGCCATCGATAGCTATGGCAATCCCATTGATGCACTGCGTCCGATCGATACGCCCGATGGGCGCAAGGTGGTCAGCGCGCAGGGCCTGCAATTCGAGATACCCAATTATGCGTCCGGCATCACTGAGATACGAAAGCCCGCCGATGATCTGCTGCCACCGCATATTGGTGAGTTCACAACAACAACAACAACAACAAGGGGTAAAGCTACAACTGGAGCAACTGCAACAACTGGAGCAGCAGCAGCAGCAACTCCTGCATCCTCATCACGCAATCACAAGCGCAACACTCAAGCAGCATTAGTCAATTCCACTAGCCTAAGTATCACAGCCACGCCCTCACCCACTCGCACGCCCACATACGTAGCACCACTAACACTAGCCGAATCCCAACCAGATCATGTCAAGCGCGAATCAACTGGCCAGCAGTATAAGATTACCCCAGCCAGCGCCCAACATGCCCCGCCCACATTCACCCTGCTCACCCTCAATCCACAATTTACGCCCCAAGCCCAGCCCAGACCCAGACCCAGACCCAGACCCAAAGCAAACAATGATAGCATTGCCAACTCAACATACTCAACTCCAACTCCGACTCCTTCCCACTTAGATGCCATAGCCGTGGCGCTGCCCGCAGCGGACGTCGATAGCACCGATAGCACCGACAGCACCTCATTCGCACCAGCACCAGCACCAGCCACATCACTAACACCACCCAAGCATGAATCATCCACAACAACAACAACAACAGGCGCTGTGGAGGTGGAGCAGGCCCAGCTGCTGTCCCTGACCCAGCAGCCGGAGGAGAGCGTCCAGGCGCCGCAGCACACTGGCGGCACTCTGCCCGACTATCTGCTGGAGCTGCAGCAGCAGGACAAGGATATTGCCGGACCCGTGCCCTGGACGCCGGCACCGAATGCTGCACCACTCAGTGTCATCGCCTGGGATCTGCTGCCGCCGCTAGAGACGCAGCCCGAGACGGAGCCGCACATCATCACCGAGCAGCAGCCCACCAGGCATGTGGTTGGCGTGGAGCAGCCCGGCAGCCACAATATACGCCTGAGCCTGAGCAGCGGCCAGGGCCTGTCGCCGGTGGCGCCTGCACCACTCACGCCCGGCCAGGTTTCAATTGTGTCCGACGGATCGGATGGACCCGAGGGCCACGGCACGAATGCGCATGTTGGCACCACCACACCACGCAATGGCTCCAGGTTTCCCAATCGGCATCGCGGTACAGCTCATTACAGCACCACAGCAGTGACACAACGGCCACGCACCACTACTACCAGCACCACTAGCACCACAGCACCGCCAACCACCATTCGCAGAGTGACCACAACAAGGGCAACTACAACAACAACCACTCCTGCTACCACCACCACTCGCAGCCCACCACGCACCACAACACCACTGGATCCGTCCACCTTCTACAAGTTGGACAACGAGGAGGCCTACGCCTACACCTTGCCGCCCTGGCTGCAGGAGGTAACCGATCCGGATCTGGATGTGGCCGTCACGTTCATAGTGCCCACCGACAATGATCAGTACAACCACACGGTGGCTGAGGATCTAGAGCCGCCACTCGAGCCGTTTGTTGACCTGAGCAATATACAGCTGACACCGCCGCCACTTAGCAGCAGCACCACCACCAGCACCACCACCACCACTAGCAGACCCAGCACAACAACCAGGAGAACCACAACAACAACCACAACAACCACAACGACCACAAGACGTCCGTTGAGCACAACCACAACCACACAACCACCAACAGCAGCGCGCACCACTCAAGCACCCATAAACAGAGCACAAACCACCCAATGGCCGCATGCCAAAAACCACTTGATTACAACAACAACGACAATTCCGACTACAACAACAACAACCACATCCACAGCTGCCACGCCCATTGAGCCGAATCCCTTTGACTCGTCCACACTTCCGCCCTGGTTGCAGGACTTTGACTATCCGGATGTCGGACCCGGAGTGCCCTACGATCCGGAGAACTTTAAGGAGGTGCCGCAGAGCACGCCGGGAGGTAGTAAACCTAATGACTTTCAGCCTCAGGGCTTTGCTAGCAGATCTCAGTCAGCACCACCTGCAACAACAACAACAACAACAAATCAAATAACAACAACAACAACAAGTTCAGTGCCAACAACAACAACTGCTTTTCCATCTAAAGTCACGCTTACGCTTCCAACCACCACCAGCAGCGGCGATGGCCACGTTGAGTTGAACACGGTGGAGCCGCCGCTGGTGCTGATTCCGCCCGTTGCTAGCAGCGACGAATCATCCACATTTAGTCCCGATCCAACTACAAACTCATTCACGACTTTTCCAGCACGCTTCGATGCGCCCTCTGTCGGGCAGGCAACGGAAACAAAGATCGGAGAGGAGCAGTTCCCACCCTTCAGTGCCGCCGACAGCCAGAAGGTGGAGTACACCAAGAGCGATGGAGGCAAGGTGATCAGCACGCCCATCAATGTACAGCGTCAGGGTGAGACTTAGCCAAGATCTAATCCAACTGCAAATCTAACTAATCCCATTTATTATAATAGAACCCCCATCAGTCAGCTCCACAGCTGCGCCCGTCTCCAATACGGGCAAATATACGGGCGGTTTTGGTGCTCCGGCGGGTCTGCTGCGTCCGCTGAGCAGCAACAAGCCCGACATCTATGTCGCGGGCAACAATCACGAGTTCAGCAGCAGCGTCAAGGCCAACAGAGGGCGTCCCGGTGCCGCTGCCTCGGCCACGCCCAGTGGCGGCCGCTACACAGGCGGCTTCGGTGCGCCCAGCGGCGTGCTGAGTGCCCAGAATGCGCCCAGACCCTTCCAGCACAGCTCACAGCCCGCCCAGCTGGCGGGCGCCGCCTCCAGCCATCACCAGACGCGCTTCGGTGGACCACCGGGCATCCTCGTGCCCTTCGACAATGTGCAGCGCACCGGCGCCAACTAGGCCTCCTCTGGCCTGGCCTGGTCTATCTATTGCAACTACTGCAAGTACTTTAAATTATTTATAAAGCATGTATGTATGTTGAAGGTCGCGGAGTGAGCTCGATCTATACGTAATTAAACAACAACAACAAAAACTACAAATCTGTACGAATTTTTGTGACGCCACAAAGAAAATTGAAATATATATATAGATATATATATGTATATGTATATGTATATATATGTGCATACCATGTTAAATGTTATTTACATAATAAAAATTTAGAAAGATAATAAAAACTTTTTATTTGTATTTTTTTATATGGAAATTATTATTATTATTTGATAGTTTTTCGGCAAAGTGTTTCGAATGATGAAGGTAAATAAGCATGGATGTATAGAGATTCTTAATGGATATATAGATAATCTTATATATATAATTATCTTCAAAATTTAAGATTAAATAGATAAAGCTTGTTTAATATTTTGAAACTGTCAATGCTGTTTCGAAAATATTAGATAAACTGTTTCTATTTTAAAATATACTATATATATTATATTATACTATATTAAATTAAGACTTTGGCCATGCCAGAAACAACATCCATACCAAAGTTTGGCATTTTAAGCCATATAATCATCTATAGAATACGGGATCATCGTCATCAAATTTTAAAGTTTTTTTTCAAAATATGGCAGATATTTTATATATGTACGCTTTGCTAAAAAATATATATATTTTTTAAAATATATATTCAGAGGACTTGTTTCCTATATAGATTTTTAGTTTTTAATTTTTGTTTAAAAGAGGAGCTTATGGAAGCTCATGTAAGCCCTGAATATTAAAAATGTATTAAATTTAAACTACAATTAAATTAATCATTTGTAACTTGCGCTAAATTGGATTTTATTTTATTTTATTTTTTATTTTATTTTATTTAATTTTTAATTTAATTTTTATTTGATTTTTTATTTTATTTTATTTAATTTTTAATTTTATTTTTATTTTATTTTTAATTTCATTTTTATTTTATTTTTTTAATTTATTTTAAAATTAAAATTTTATTTTTACTTAATTTTTTTATTTTGTTTTATTTAATTTTTAATTTTATTTTTATTTAATATTATTTTATTTTTAATTTCATTTTTATTTAATTTTTTATTTTATTTTTTTTTATTTTTTATTTTATTTTTACTTAATTTTTTGTTTTATTTTATTTAATTTTTAATTTTATTTTTATTTAATTTTATTTTATTTTTAATTTCATTTTTATTTAATTTTTTATTTTATTTTATTTTTTTTAATTTTATTTTTACTTAATTTTTTATTTTGTTTTATTTAATTTTTAATTTCATTTTTATTTGATATTATTTTATTTTTAATTTCATTTTTATTTAATTTTTTATTTTAGTTTTTATTTTTAATTTTATTATTACTTCATTTTTTATTTTATTTTATTTAATTTTTAATTTTATTTTTATTTAATTTTATTTTATTTTTAATTTTATTTTTATTTTATTTTTTATTGTATTTTGTTTTTTTTTTTTATTTTTAATTTTATTTTTATTTTGTTTTATTTATTTATTTTTTATTATTATTATTATTTTTTTTTTACAAAAATATTAATGTACTTTATGCTTATTTTTCAAATTCATTACTAATTTATTGGTTTTGTAAGACATTACAAAATTTGCTCATCAGAAATACATTAGGCTTATTAACTGAAATAGGCGCAAAGGCAATTTTATTGAATTTTTCACGCAATGAATTACAGAAAAAAAAGATTGAAAGCAATTGAATTGATTTTTCACACGTGCGTGACTTTAATTTTGTAATATATGCCGCTATTATTAAATTTTTTTATTGTTATTTTTTTTTTCTACACAGAAAAATGACAATAAATTTGTATTTTATTTGCTAAAACTGTCGTTTGTGTTTGGCGGTAAATTTAATCAGTAACGGCTACCTATTTATACTAAACATGAACGTTAGATGGCGCTAAAATGCTTTCTGGACTTCCTTCACCTAGCAAAAGCTTTTTGTAGTTTTAACGCTACAAATGTATTAGGCAAAATAATTTAGCTTGTGCATATTCATATATATTTTTATATTTTATATATATATTTTAAATAAATAGATTTCAATGCTAAATTAATTGCTTTTGCTCAATTTGTATACAAAACTAATTTTATACAGTGCAAAACTTAGCATAAACAATAGTATTTATGTTATTGCAGTATTTAGCCATGTATTCATGTCAATACCGCCGAGCTTTTTGATTGAGAAGCTTAAACATTTTCAAATAAAACAAAAACAATTAATGCGCGCTCGTAATTTATGTGTTTGTGTGTGCATGTGTGTGTATATCCGAAGAGTTGCTATTCAAATATTTTACAGTCACGTGAAGTTGGCAACTGCACAGCTGCGCGTGCGTCACATAGCATTCAGCTTTCTAATGTACTCGTTTTGCTCAAACTTGCGTAGTGGGGTGGGCGTGACGTAAACGTCCTTCATTTGACTTTGAACTCGACCAAACGCGAACGCTCTATCTGAAGACTATTTAGCCAGAGCAGTTGCAGTTGATTCCTGACGGGTGAACTGAGCGAAAGTAAAAGTGTGATCCAGGCAAAGTAAAAAAAAAAGAAAAAATTAATCATGTCGAAGATTGGTATTAATGGATTTGGCCGCATCGGTCGTCTGGTGCTGCGTGCCGCCGTCGACAAAGGCGCCAGCGTCGTTGCCGTAAGTTAAATAGCTGAAATGTATGAAATTTCGGAGAAAATGTAAAATTTGCTTGGATTTTTGTGTAATTTGCAGGTTAACGATCCCTTCATCGATGTGAACTACATGGTCTACTTGTTCAAGTTCGATTCCACCCACGGCCGTTTCAAGGGCACCGTCTCCGCCGAGGGCGGCTTCCTGGTCGTCAATGGCCAGAAGATCACCGTGTTCAGCGAACGCGACCCCGCTAACATCAACTGGGCCAGCGCTGGCGCTGAGTACGTGGTTGAGTCGACCGGTGTGTTCACCACCACCGAGAAGGCCTCCACTCACTTGAAGGGCGGTGCCAAGAAGGTCGTCATCTCGGCCCCATCCGCCGATGCGCCCATGTTCGTGTGCGGCGTCAACTTGGATGCGTACAGCCCCGACATGAAGGTCGTGTCGAACGCCTCTTGCACCACCAACTGCTTGGCCCCATTGGCCAAGGTTATCAACGATAACTTCGAGATCGTGGAGGGTCTGATGACCACTGTGCACGCCACCACAGCCACCCAGAAGACCGTCGATGGCCCCTCCGGCAAGTTGTGGCGCGATGGCCGTGGTGCTGCCCAAAACATCATTCCAGCATCCACTGGCGCCGCCAAGGCCGTCGGCAAAGTCATTCCAGCTCTGAATGGCAAACTGACTGGCATGGCTTTCCGTGTGCCCACACCCAATGTCTCCGTTGTCGATCTGACTGTCCGCCTGGGCAAGGGCGCCAGCTACGACGAGATCAAGGCCAAGGTACAAGAGGCTGCCAACGGTCCATTGAAGGGCATCTTGGGCTACACCGATGAGGAGGTCGTCTCCACCGACTTCCTCAGCGACACTCACTCGTCTGTGTTCGACGCCAAGGCCGGCATCTCGCTGAACGACAAGTTCGTGAAGCTGATTTCCTGGTACGACAACGAGTTCGGTTACTCCAACCGTGTCATTGACTTGATCAAGTACATGCAGAGCAAGGATTAAATCAACAGCAGCCGCAGATCCAGCTAATATACAATGTTAACTTCTCAATACGCACAAACAGGAGGTGTAGCATTTACATAACTATATAGATGAGAAGGCTCCGATATTCGCCCACATGAACACACAGCAACCCAATAAATACATATACATATACATATACTCACACAAACACACACACACGCTTACAAGTTTATTGTGACATATGTAGATATGTATGTATTTGCATATGTTTTGTATTGTATTTCCAACAGATCTTCTCACTCCTGTTTGATGAACCGCGCAAATACAGTTACATCAATTATATAACCTAATCTCGTTACAAATAAATAAAAAATAAAAACAAAACCCAAATATTACGGCATTTTCATTCAACTTATGAAATTCTGTCTTGGGGTCAGAGGTCTATTGATTTTTCAGTCAGCCATCCGGGAGAAAAACAAGTAGAAATCTCTCTATTAACTAAGCTGACTTGGCAACAATCAAACACACAAACGAAATAAATGCATAATAATGCGTAAATATATATGTATGCATATAAAAAGAATATAGAAGACAACTAGAATGTATAAAAATACATATGCATATATGTATGTATTTTTGTATATATTCAGCTGTCTATGTATATATGCACATATGTAAGCTTGTCAATATGTATATTTAAATATATATGGGAGTGCGGGCAAAAGCTGCTTGCTTTGAAACTGCCGGCGAACGAGCATAAATGCCCTTGACATTGAACTTCACAAAGTGACTAGATATGATAAGATTAGAAGTAATTATATTCGAAATTTTACAGCTATCATCATTTAATATGACTAATATTGTAAATTCTTATTAAATGAGATTTTGTCGTAGGTGTGTGATACATTTTGTTGTACGTGTTAGAAATCATGTAGTCTAACAGTGCCATTTTGAGTAAAGTGTTAGCATAAAAGCTTACTGCAATAGTCACCGGTCTTAACGAAATAATTAACGAAATTAATAGTCAACGGATGATTAAACGAATGAAACATATTGTGACTAAAACTAAAAGCAAAGAATTACATCATTATTTTCATTATTTTTATTAGGCAACAATTTATTCTTCGAATTTGTTGTTTTAATAAATATATTTTGTTTCATTTTCATTAAATTCTATTTTTCTATACATCATTATTATTGAAATATTGCATTATAGTTTTCTTAATAATCGCGATGATTAATGCTGTCAGTATCAGCAATATCACTATTTTTAATCATTAAACGTAATTATAGCTCTCTTAATAAACAATTTGCACTTACTGATTAGATATATATTATAATGCTCTCTATTTTAATTGTTATTATACTAAGGACTTAGTTAGGAATGATTAACACATTAATCATTAACAGACAGATCATTATGATTATGTATGTATATACATTTTCTATGTCAATGTATCATACATACAGAAATGAAACCCTTAATAAAATGTTATAATCTTATTAAAAAAAAAATAAAAAAAAAGTATATACATACATATGTATGCTTATTATTTTTATTATGATAATTATTATAATTATTGTGTATACTTATTATTTAAACAAATTTCTTTTAATTTATATATAACTATTACAATTCACTTAATGTACTTAATATTATTCACTAAATTTAAATATTTACCACAGAAGACGAAGAGGAGCTCCCACTGCACTAGTCGACCGATCACCACCAGATTAAGAATGCAACTGAAGTCGCGCAGCAGCAGGATTGCCTTTATATAGGCCGTCGCTCACTCCCGCTTACAATCGAGCTCAGCCGTTGAGCCTTGCTCTCCTTGGTGTGAGCGAAAGTTGTACTCGAGTCTCGAGCTCGAACTTTAAGTGCACCCAGCGAGAGAGAAAGAGAGTGGGAGAGAGAGAGTGTCATTTGACCTCTCTTCTTCTCTTCTTAATTTTCCTGTTTGTTGTGCGCTCAAATGGGCAGACTGTGAAAGACAAAGAGAGGGAGGACTCATCTGATTGGTTCAGCTCATCCTTATAGTGACAAAAAGCTGTATGTTATGCTGATACGCAATTCTTATAAGAAATTGTGTGAAAAAGCTCTAAAATATTGTTTAGACAAATAAACAGCTCTGCGAAAGCTAAGTTTAATTTAATTAAAATGATTTATGCATTCAGCATTTAAATTAAATTAAGTTAAACATTTATGGCCCCCAAATTATGCTTAAGAATTCAACAGTTTCAGAGAGATAAAGAGAGAGAGAGAGAGACAGAGTGAAATGGAGATCTTTAATTGGCACACATGTATATATCTAGGGCAGAATAAAGCTAAAGCTGGACTTAAGCAGATAAAACTGCTGATAGTATATACATATATATAGCTATATATAACTAAATAGATATGTATATACACCATATATGTATATACATATAATACAATAATAATCTTTATAAACCAGGCTCAACAGGTACCCCCAATATTTTTTAAAGACAATCCGATTGCATGCGAACTGCGCCCACAACAATCAAGCAATTGAAACGATTAGAACGCTGCTCCCTTTAGAAACGCCTCAATTTGTCAACAGAATTGGAAATGTCGTAAATGCAAATAAACATGTATTAGACTCTAACCCATATACAATGTTTTCGATTATAAGCAGAGTGAAGGAGGCCAGACAGACAGACAGACAGAGAGACGGAGAGACGGAGAGATGGAGAGAGGATTTCGGTTCTCAACTTGAACGTATGCAAATATCATAATTCTTGCAACGTCGTAAAGCGAATAAGCCGCAAGGCAGATGTCAGCCACAAATATGACTTGGGTCTGTCCTGGGCCCGTCCTGGGCCCGTCCTGGGCCTGTCCTGGGCCTGTCCTGGGCCTGTCCATGTAAGGCAACACTGCAGCCGATTGCTTATGAGGGCAACCGAAACAGAAATTGTTTCGGCATGCCGCGAAGGTTGCTGCCACAGCCAAATGAGTGGGGAACACGCAACGTTTGCATTTAGTTTTTGGGGGTCGAGCAGGAGGAGGAGCAGTAGTTTACGACATCAAACTTATTTATTTACTCTAAAAACAATACAAGAAAATTAATAGCAATTTGCATAGTTTCATAAATATGCTGCAATAAATGTTCTTAACAAGTGAACGCTATTCGGGCGAAATAAATGGGAATACCTCTAACGTTAATAGGCCCTCACCTTGCCCACATATTGATTGTGGCCCAAACGTGTTGTCTGCTCGGCCGTCGTTTAATTGACTTTGTTTGTGGCTTCATCAGAAAGCGATTTGAGCTGCTTTTTGTTCTTTCTTTCTCCTTTTTGGCCATGTGCGTGCCGTCAATTAAAGTTTGTTAGCGAAACATTCATTGGCTTCAATTGGGCATTGGGGCGGAGTGTGTGTGTGTGTGTGTGTGTGTGTGGGCGAGCATTAGTTGCATAAAGATTAGCTGCAGTTATTAATTTTCTAAAAGAATTTTGATTTCTTTTTAGTTTTTTTAGTTTTTTTTTTTGGCTCTGAAAGTAAATTGTTGAGATATTAAAACGAGTTTATTGAAGTTTATTGGGACTTGTCAGCACATGCAAAGCCAAGTTACAAAAGCCACAACAACCGACAGCAACAACAACAACAACAACAACAACAACAACAACAACAGGAAGTCAAGAGAAGGCAGCCTAGAAAATTGTGCAAGAAGAGTAAATTGTTTAGTTTGAAATTGACGTTCGAGGCGAGCAGACGGTCCAAGGATTATTATTTAGCATTATTTTTTTGTAAAAAATATTATTTACACATATATAAAAATAAATACAAATTTATGCAACAGTGTTGTGTAGTTATAGATAACTTAAAAATAAACAGTTTAATGTTCATATTAAATAATAATAAATTGAATATAATTTAATTATAAAAAAATAAATAAAAATAAAATATATATATATATATATATATATATATATATATATATATATATATATATATATATATATATATATATATATAAAATAAAATACTGCATAATAAAAAAAATTTTTTTTTCAAATATTCCTAGTGCATTAAAAACAAAAAAAACTCACAAAAGGTTCCCTCATTTTTCAAACTAAAAACATAATACAAATAAATTTTTACTAAGTAATAAAATAAAAATTGCATATTTGAGCTTAATAAAAAAATCGTAAAAAAAATTTACATTTATATATATTTAAATTAAATATTTTTAATAAAATTAAAAAAATATATATTTAATATAAAAAATAAAATAAAAAAGAGGTTTTATCAAAAGGATTTGAAAAAAAATATATTTAAAAACTGAAAATAAATCAAAATAATTTAATTTATTTTTTTAAATAAAATTAAAACTAAAATTTCCAATACAAAAATAAAACAAAAAATTGCAAAATTAAATATTAATATAAAACAATATTTAAAAAATGTTCTAGTGCATGAAAAGATTTAAAAACTCAAGAACAAATTCCTTCCTGCGCTTTCTTTGATATCTCAGTGTCAAGTGGCTTAAAAAATGCCTCGAAAAAAGCAAAAAGTGGATACACTCGAGGAAATTGAAACGACGATTAAATTGCTATGCGATCAATCAAATAATCATATGAAAGTGCGCGAATATTATAAGGCACTGAAGGGCTATAATAAGGTAAGCGGAAAATAATTATACTAAACATAGCCTTATCAACAAAAAATAAAAGAAAACAATTGCTTTTGATTTGCACAATTTTTCAAATGCAACGTTCATCAATTGCAATGAACTGTAGATGGCGCTAACAGCATTTTGGCACTGAAAAAGTTTTCAAAGTTTTGATGAGCTTTGTTTTTGAGAGCTTTGAGTGCTTTAACTGCCAATTGGGAAATTTCCTTAAGGAATTCAACATGTAGAGAGTGCACCATGAAATAATACTCTATATAAATTAAACGTGAAAATGGCAGAGAATTTCTTGTTATAGTTTTTATGCGATAATACGATTTGTATTGCATGCGTTACACACTTACAGTTATATAGTTCAAATATTGTATACAAATTTTCTATAATTCTTTTTAATACAAATAAAATAATTTAAAAATTTTTGAACATAGACATGAACGAACGCACATCTTAGTTATATTAGATCAGTTTTTTGTAGTTAGGAAATTTTAATATATAATATTATAGTTCATATAATATATAACTAATATATCTATATAATATATTTAAATTAAAATTTAAAAAAATATATGTACATATTTTGAAAGCAGGTCTGATAGATAAAAGTTAATATAGTTAATTTAAATTTAATATCAAAATAATATAGATGGATATAAATATAATATATATGTATATAATATAATCAAAAGGTAAAACCCATTTTGAATTTCCATTCAAATGGAAAAATTAACAGCTCTGAATATAATTTAATATAAAAGGAATATAGAATTAAGGAATATACGAAATAATAGAGCTGTATACCAATTGGAATTTCTAGTTAGTTAAAAATATCTACTATATATTACAAAAATATTTACGAATATATTTTGTTTAATATATATTCACTATATCTCATATCTTATATATGTATCATCATAGTATATATGTATATGTATCTATATACTTTGACAATCAAAATCATTTCAATGTCATCAATGTTGGGCTCCTGTCGCCTCTCCCACGCCCCGTGGCTTTTCTTGTCTTTGTTTTGTTATCGATTGTTAGCCCATTTACGGCTGGGTTCAGTTTCCTGGCAACTGGGCAAATGGCAAATCAATTACCGTTTGTTTGCAACTGTCAGCAGAGGTGTGAATTTTTCACACTTGCTGCGAGTGCTTCGAGCTGTTCATTTGGCTGATAGATTCACTGTCTGGACCATGTCGACGAGCGTGCTGAACACGATCCTGGCTGTTGACAAGGAGCAGGAGCTGCTGCAGAGCTTCATACGCACGGGCGCCGCTGCGGAGGAGGAGTCGTTGGATGAGTCTAACAAGAGGTCAAAGGGTCGCAGTCGCGCCTCCCACAAGCCGCCCATCTGGGAGAGACGCGACTCGTATGGCGGCGGCGGCGGTGGCGGCGCCGGCGGTGGCAAATCCTCCTCAGATCGTGCCGCACGCAGAACCAGCAAGCATCCAGATGACTTAGATGCGAGCGGCACCAAGCGCGGCAATCGCATCGAAGCCGAGCTGCGTGCGGCCCGCAAACGCATCGAGGAGCAAATGCTGAAGAAGAAGAAGCCCAAAGAGAACTTCGTCGACTTCTACACGGACAAGGATCGAGCGGCGGCCGTCAGTGCCGGCGCCTTCGACATCAAGCAAAGTCTGCAGATCAAGCAGAAACAGGATCGCAACGAGGCGCTGCTCATACCCGACGAGGCGGACATCAGCTCGATCATTGCGCTGGGCCTGAAGGAGATCAAGAACGCAAATCCCGAAAATGCAATACATTTCTTTTGCAAGGTCATCAGAAAGAGATAGATATAGATAAGATTATTCTAGAAAAAATACGATATTTTAATACTACATAATACTACTAATTATAGTACTAAATTTCAGCACTGACTTTGACAGCTAGATTCTACTACTAAATATTACTACTAAACTCTACTACTAAGCTGTGTTTCTAAATTCTATTACTAAATTTCACTACTACTATAAATTCTACTACGAACTTCTACTACTAAATTATACTACTGACTTTTACTACTAAATTCCACAACGACTTCAAATTCTACTACGAACTTTTACTACTAAACTATACTACTGACTTTTACTACTACTTCCACTACTACTACAAATTCTACTACTAACTCGTACTACTATATGTTACTACTAAATAATACTACTTCTACAAAATTCGTCTACAAAATTCTACTACTAACTTCAACAGCTAAACTTGGCTACTTCTAAATTCTACTACTAAATTCTATTACTAGCTTTTACTGCTAACTTCTACTACTACTTTAAATTCTACTTCTAACTTGTACTACAAAATTCTACTGCAAACTTTTACTACTAACTTCTACTACTACTATAAATTCTACTACTAAATTGTATTACTAAATTGTATTACTAAATCCTACAACCTACTAACTACTACTAGTAACTTCTATTACTTTAAATTCTACTACTAAATGTTAGTACTAAATTCTACTATTATAAGCTCTACAGCTAACAACTACTATTAACTTCTACTACTATAAACTCTACTACTAAATTCTAATACAAACTTCTACAACTAAATACTACTACTAAATTCGAATACTAACTTCTACTACTAACCTTTACTACTAAATTCCACTACTACTCTAAATTCTACTACTAAGTTCTACTCTTATCTTCTACTACTAAATTCAACTATAAATTCTATTACTTACAGGCCATTGAACTCAATAGCACGGACCTCAATGCCTTGATATCGCGCAGCAAATGCTATTTGCTGCTGGGCGAGGCATCGAAGGCTCTGCAGGATGCTGAGACGGCGCTGGCCGAGGACAAGAACAACATACGCGCCATCTACCAGAAGGCCGAGTCGCTCTACTACCTCGGCCAGTTCGAGCAGAGTCTGATGTTCTTCCATCGCGGCCTGCGCGCACGGCCGGAACTCGCGCTGTTTCGCCTGGGCGTGCAGAAGACTCAGGAGGCCATTGAGAATACAATTGGCACCAAGACGCGCGCCAATCAGCCGGGGGGCACGGCCAAGGGTGGCGTAGCACGCAAATCGGGCGACAATACGCCCAAGTCCCAGAGCCAGTCGCAGCAGCAGCAGCAGCGCCAGAAGGCCACAAAAGCGGATCTGGAGCGACGCAATGCACGCAAGCTGCTGGGCGAGCTGTGCGTGGACAAGGAGTATCTGGAGAAGCTGCTGCTGCATCCGGATCTGATGCGCGCCGACACCAATACAGAGAATATATCCGCTCTGGCCAAGGAGGCGGTTTGTTTCCTCAACAAGCGCCAGGAATTCTGGCGCCAGCAAAGACCTTGCACAGCTCTGCCAAATCACAAGAATTTGCCCAATGATGCAATTCCCAAATGGTTTTAGGCTTGGCTGAGAGAGAGAGGGAGAGGGAGAGAGAGAGAGAGGGAGAGAGAGGGAGAGCGGGAGAGAGAGGGAGAGAGAGGGAGAGAGAGGGAGAGAGAGAGAGAGAGAGAGAGAGAGAGAGAGAGAGGGGGGAGAGAGAGAGAGATTTGAGAGTTGTTTTTGTTTGCCTTGATTCTACAGCAAAGATCTTCCACATCTCAATAATTCCTAGAACTTAATAGTTGTAGAACAAGTCTTAGTATCTTAGAAGAATATATATAAATGATAAAGTGTTAAATTTTCTATTTTACTTCATTATTAACCAACTAACAAACTATTATTATAAACAAACAAAGATCTAGACTCTTCCAAATCACAGGCTTTTGTGCAAGGCTTCGGATTACTCAATAGTTTTATATTAAATATTAGAATATCTAAGATATATAAAAGAATATATTAAAAATATGTAATTAAAAATATAAAAAATAATTATACAAAGCTTGACATTCCATAACAAAGATCTATGCTAAACTATTCCATATACAAGAAAGCTTTTGCTCAATAATTCCCATTGCTAAATATTAAAATAAATAAATAAGTGTTAAGTTTTATGTTTAAAAAATTAATAAAATAAAATTTAATAAACTTAAACTTCATTAAGCAATTGAAATAGTTTTTCTTTTATATATATTTATATCATATTTATTGATTTACTTTTCGCTTGGATGATTAAACATTTATACAATTTGCACATTTTGTGTAACATTAACATTTAAATATAGCATTTGCGTTTTCTTTGATATTGATTTCGTATATGTTTGTGTGTGTGTTTTTTTTTCATTTCTTATTTTTTGCCTTTACCCAACTAAAGTCTAATGCAATAAATATGTTCTAGTTGTACAGTTCAACTCAATGTAGATATCAACATATTATTTAAGTAGCTTTACATGAAAGACTTCATTTTTTTATTTTTTAATATTTTAATATTATTTTATTTTTTTTTTAGTTTGCTCTTCATGAGGCCAACTTTGATAACAGAATTTAGTTATTTTTAGTTAGAGCATTGCGTGTTTAAAGCTTCAACTGCAACTAACAAAAGTATTACTTAGTTGTTCCGTTTAGTTGTTTGTTCTTTGTTAATACTTTTGGCTACTACATTTTGTTTATTTCATAAATTGACTAGTACGGCTACATGCGTTTAAACATAGTGTAAATTTAATGTAATACTTTATTATATTCATTTGTTTTTTTTCATTTGTTTATTTCGCGCAACATAAATACGTATCTAATTAGTTATTTGGTGCTTTAGTGAGTACGTTCGGCTGGTGTTGGTTAAATAATCAAGCCCTTATTCAACAACAAAAAGGGTAAACATTTAACATTTTCAATTCAATTGTAACGAACGAAACTAATTTTGATTTATAATCATCTCCTGATGCCTCATCCACCAATTTAATATAAGTTTTCATTTCCATTTCAATTCATGCCTGGTATCTTCAACGTGTATATAAATGATATCTACAATACAGTTGGCAAAAATATATATATATGTATATTTATAACACATTTCTCTTTATAGTTAATTATGCGACTTCCAACGATAAATACAACTCGGAATGTAATTTAGTAGACTGCAGACTGCCAGCATATTAAGTATTAAGTGCTGTACTAAGATCTGCAATTAAATTAATATGAGAAAGAGTTAATATTATTTATTTCAAGTAAACATATTTAAGATAAAGGTTTATATTTATATTTAAAATGGTAAGGTAAGACACTCTATCAGACAGAAAAGCATTGCTTGATGGACTCTATTTCAATAATTAATAAATTTAAAAAAAATTATAAATATTAACAATTTATTTAATATATATAAATAATTTATTTTATCACAATTTCTTAAAAGCTTTTCTTAATCAAATACATGTTTGGATATTTCAATTCTCTGCCATCTTCAACTTAACATTTAGCTGCTATGTACCCAGCCTCCCATATGGTCTAGTGGCTAGGATATCTGGCTTTCACCCAGAAGGCCCGGGTTCGATTCCCGGTATGGGAAGTACAATTTTTTTGTTTTTAATTAAATTTTATTATTTTAAAAAATGAATTATAATAATGTGCAATGGTATGAATACACACAATGAGTGTATATAAACATATTTTGAAAATATAAATATATTGCATGCATATTTAGTACACATACGTATTTTATACCAACGCATCGTAAGCATACTACACATATGTATAAATAAATGTATATGTGGTAAACATATGTACATATATGCACAAAACACATACATATGTATATAAATTTAGTACATATATGCATAGAAATTCAGCACACACATGCATGCAAATATACTAATTGAAGCACACGCATTTAGTACACATATGCGTTTTAGTACATGTATGTAGATTTTACCTTTTTAGTCCATATATGTGCATTTAGTACATATACTGTCTGAAGGTATTCATTTAAAGAGATTCAATATTAATTTCTTTATTTTGGAATATGTAATATCTAAACATTTCCATATAAACCCATCTAGACCTTAGCTCTTAGCTCGTTAAAAAATGCTTTACTCACTCTGTGGCATCCTGCTTAGTTATTTGTGGGGCGTGTTGGAAGCGGAGGTGCATTTCCGCTACGATTTGGTATTGGTGGCGGTCCACGGCCGCGGTTGGGCAACGGTGGCGGCGGACCCAGTGGTGCAGCGCCAGTGGGCAAGGGCGGCTGTCGGCGAGGACTGTCGACGGCACCTATAACTGGCGGCGGTGCCGATGGTGGCGGATGGCGAGGTGCGGGCACATCATCCTGTATCTCCTCGTAGATGTTGCTAGCTGTCTCATAGGCGGTATCTGGCGGCAGGGCCTGCTCCAGCGATGCTTGCTTCATTTGCCGCGTGGGCGTTGAGACGGGCGTCGACTGTTTGCTCTGCATTTGGCGAGGTGGCGTCGGTGGCCCAGAGGGCGGAGCAACCGTGGGCGAAGCCTTGCCCGAGGAGGAGCCTGATGAGCTCGCGGACGTGGCATGCAACGGAGAACCCGGCTCCGTGGGCGACTGAGATTTGGATGAAGGTGTCGTATCACCCACCATGTTGGGCGGTCGCGGTGGCGCCACCTGCACTGGCTGCAACGGCACCTGCATCGGCTGTGGCGGCATCGGCGGCTTATTCGGCTTGGGCACAATGCTGATGACGCCGGCGTGCGGCAGGTGGCGCGGCGAGTTCTTTGGCGACATGGGCATGGGCGGACGCGCTGGCGCCGGACGAGCCGGCGGCTGTTTGGGCCGCTGTGGCACTTCGGGCGTTAGCTGCAGCAGCTGCGCCTGCTCCGCTGGATTTGAGCACAGCGGGATGGTATTGGAGGTGCACAGCTCGATCTCGCTGTCCACCTGCTGCGGCCAGTCGGGCGTCTTCAGCTCGAAGACCAGCTCCAGGCCACAGACCTCTGTGCTGCGCTTGGCAGCCGCGCTGAGCGCCGATTCGCCGTTGCGGAACGTCACCCACATGGTGTCCTCCACATAGCGCACCAGCGTCACTTCGCCCATCTTAGAGAGCTCGGCTATGAGAGCGGCCATCACATGCTCGTCATAGATAGTGGGTCCATCCTCATCCGCATCCGCCGACTGTTCGTGCACATGCACCACAATGGTCGAGTCTGGTGGTCCCAGATCGCGAATCACCTGGTCGAACACTGCGCGTCGGCGCTGCTGATCGATCTCCATGATCTCGGCATCGATGATGGCGATCACTGGCCGATGATCGCTCTGCTTCAGCTCCGAGCGGCCGTAATGTATGAGCTTGCCGGGATTCCACGAAGCTGTGCCGACGCCTCCAAAGTCGCTCTCGGCCAAGGCCTTGCGGCGTCGCCAGAGCACACGATCTGTCCAGGCGGGCGCACGCTGCTTCTCGGACGTGTCGTAGTCATCGCTGAACACGTCGTATTTGTAGGTCGGATCGAAGGTGATCTCACCCTCTAGAAACTCGGAGAATACGTTGCCAGCCTCCTGTTCCTTGCGCAGCTGGTCGAACTCCAACACCGTACTCAGCTCTCCGTTCCTGACGCACTCCTTCAGCTCATCCTTGTCCATGTCGATGCGGTAGTTGAAGTCGCCGCACCAGAACACCCAATCATGGGACTTGAGCGTGCGGCCCATGGGAAAGGCCAGTTTGCGCGTGATTTCGGCATAGTCGGCGTTCCGTTCCGCCACCTGCGATTGTCCGGCCGCGAAATGGGCGCACACAAAGCACATAGAGCTGCCATGCAGGACGAAGCGAATCGCACAGGCGCCCTTGTTGCCCGTGGCACCGCCCAGACCCGTCTTCACACAGTCGATGGCCACGTCGCGTATGTGCGGAGCATGCTCCGGCCGTATATAGATGTACAGGCAGACGCCCACCAGCTGCTGGTAGGTGAGCAGGACGTAGTCGTTGTCCCGCGAAATGGTCTTCTGCAGCTCCTCGGCCCACAGCTTGGCGTTGTCCGTACTAGCTGCCATTATATTCGATGCATTCAGGTCGACAATTTCCTCGAAGCCAATCGCATAGATGTCCACCGGATGATCCGCATGCTCCGACGGATTGTTGACATCCACCAGCGCCTTAGAGCGCGCCAGCGCATGGCAGTCGAGCAGCCAATCGGCCAGCGAATCCTTGAACACAATGCTCCGGAAGTGCTTGCCGCCATTCACATTGTAGGTGCCGACAGCGACGCGGGCCAAGCGCGGACGCACATACTCCGTGTAGCGCTTGCACAGCTCGCGCAGCGTCGTGGTCGGCGCGTGCAGCATGTTCGAGGGCAACAGGATGCGAGCTCGATCCGCCAGCTCCGAGCTGAGTGTGGAGCCCACGAGCAGAATGTCGATGGCTTCCTGCAGAGTGAAAATAGAGAGTTATAAATGGAAGATTTGGATATTTCACTGCTTCAACTCACCTGCTTGGAGTTGTCCAAGAGATTGTTCTGAATGGTGCGTGCCGCAGATCGAGCACCGTCCATGAGCTTGGAGCCGCCTTGGATGGCGCCGGTGCCGGCATAGATCTTGCTCACCTCGTTGCCATTGTTGATCCACATCTGGCGGAAGATCTCCTCGAAGCGCGAGATGTTCTGCTGCTTGCCGCCCAGCTTCAGTGCTTCCAGCTGCAGGTTGAGCGTGTCCAGGCCCAGATAGGTCTGCACACAGTTGGTGCGATCCAGGCAGTCCAGGCAGTTGGTGCGCACGACCCCAAATTGCTCGCTGAGGATTTGCCCGTTGGCGGCATGGAAGATGCCGTAGTTGGCGCCACAGGCGACCATGCGCTCCTTGAGCTTGGCCAGCGCCGTGAAGTTGCCACCGCGGCACTCCTGATGATAGTCGAAGACCACGTGCGGCACATCCTTGTGCGCGGACATGCCATGGTGCCGCTGGAACTCGTTGCTCAGCATCGCTTCGCCCTCCTTGCTGCCGATCAGGGAGCTTCCCAGCAGATTAACGATCGTCTGATAGCCGTAGCGCTGGCGCATCATGCTCATATGGCGATCGAAGGCTGCGGCCGAGGTCTCGAAGCCGCGCGAGAGTTTCACCTTGTGTGAGCCCACCTGGACGCCCGGCTGCTCCCAGAAGAGCGGCACCGAGCCGCGTGTCTGCACATGGCTGGTGACATCGCCGTCCACATAGATAACCTGCTCCGTCTCCACAAAGTTGGCCACGTAGCCCTCGTCGTTGGTGCCTCGGACATTGAAGCGCGTTCCAGCGCGCTCACAGCTCAGCCGCGAAATGATAGCGGCCCGCGCCTGCTTGGCGCCGATGTAGACGGTGCGCACCTCCACGGAGCCGCACATGGTCTGCAGCAGCCAGGACTGGCAATCGATGCCGAAGCGCATCAGGTGAATGTGCATCATGCGGTTCCAGAAGAAACGATTGTCCGTCTCCGCCGTCTGATGCCGCCGCTGGGCGCACAGCGTAATGTCGAACTTGCTGTTGGACGAGGTGGAGCCGCTGGCCGCACCAGACCCAGCGGCCGACGGATTCGTATGTGCGAAGTAGAAAGTGCCCGAGTTGAGCAGCTTGCGCACCTCGCTAATTTTATCCTCGTTCAGCACCGCATTCTGCAGCGAGACGAATGTGGTTTGCGTTATGCGAAATATTTCCACATCGCCGATCTTTCCCATCGAGACGCAGCCCGTGACGAGCACCAGAAAGAGCACGGTGCTCTCGCCGGCATTCAGCTGCAGAGCGCCCAAGCAGCCATAGGCATCGCACACCTGTTGGCGAGTGTAAAAATAGATTTTTTTTTTATTGTTGTGATTAGAAGTGTGGGAAAAATAACTATAGATATATATTTATTTATAATTGTTATTAAAAATAAATCTTTAGTATAATATATTTTTGTATATATTTTTATATAAATAAATAATCATGTTTGTATATAATGGATAATACATTTTTTAATATCTATGTATATATAATAAATATATAATACATTTTTAAATATCTGCATATAATAAATAATTAAATAAAAAAAAAAATTTTAAATATCTGTATATAATAAATGAATTATAAATTTTTAAATATCTATGTATATATAATTAAAAAAAATAAATAAATTTTTAAATATATGTATATTGTAAATAAATAATACAATTTTAAATATGAATATATAATAAATAAATAATAAAATATAAGCATGTAATAAACAAATAAAAAAATTAAAAATATCTATATAAACAATAAAAATAATAAATTTTTAAGTATCTGTATACAATAAATAAATTTAAAAAAAAATAAAACAGATTTAAAAAAAAAATAAAATAAATTTTAAAAAATATCTATATAAAATAAACAAATAAATTTCTAAGTATCTGCATATAGTAACTAAATAATAAATTTTTAAATAATTGTATATAATATATTTAATTTTAATATAATAAATAAACAATATATTTGTAAATAAACTTATTTGCAATTGGAAAATAATAAGTAAAATCAATAATATTTAAAAATGTATCTAGACTTCAGCTGAATTAGTTTTTAAGTGCCTTTAAAATTTTAATTCAATTATTTATTTTTAATTAATGTTAAAATTTTAAAAAATTAATGCAGGGTATTCGTAATACGATATATATTTATACTATATAATTATAGTAAGTGCATTACGTATATTTATATGTAAATATTAATATTAATTGCAATTAAAATAATTAAATTAGGTATATACATATATTAAATATTTAATATAAAAAATTTTATTTAAATTAAATAATAAAATTCCTATTCATATAATTGTTATGAATGGATCAAGCGATTTCATATCGAAGGCAAAAGCTTTTACTTATTTATATCATAGACAAAAATGAATAATTAAATAATAACTCATATATTTATATTTATATAATATACACTTTTATATATAAATATAAATGTATACATAGTTATGTATGTTTATATATATTTTTTTAAAGCCAACTACCGACGTATTTTATGGAATTCACATGAATTGAACTACTTTGTTATTAGAGCTTATCAAATAAATTCATTTATAGGGGAATATATATACACAAATATGATATATATATATATACACATACATATACATATATATAAAGTTACCAGGGTATTCTATAATTTCTTATACATACCTTTGTATACTGTTTGCGTATGACATTTTCCTGCTGCGTCAGCAGCGCACAGACATGGGATTCGAAGAGGATGCAGTCGGTCTTGTTGCGATGCTCCAGTAGAACGCTATGGGGCGAGGGTGGTATTGACTTTTCCAGCACGCGTATCACCTTGGACATGGCCATCGTGACGTTCCAGTGCCGATCAACGTTGTGGATGAACTAAAATTTCACTGGTTTTTGCCACTTCAACGTTGCTTAAACAGCGGCCCAAGCATCTGCAAGTAAACACACACACAAACGCATATTCGCAAACACACACACACACACACACACACACACAGAGACGGAAGCAGAGAATTTGTATCGTAAGATTTTGTTGTGTACATTAATAAAGACAAATATGCATAGAATAATTATCCAAAACTGATGAGGCCAAGTGGCAAACAATAAATGTACGATAAACAAATGCAAACAGACATTGGCAAAGAATTTCTTTTTCCAATACGCCCCCGTTACAATAGCCGCCAGCTGGTGTGCACTCACACAAATGCACATACATATGTACATACATCATCACATCTATTTACATGTATCTGCCGTTGGCTGATAAAACTGTATAGATTTTTCACATTCCAAAACTGTGCATGAGCTTTTTGGCAATTGTTACTGCAATATGCTCGACGGAGGAAGAAACTGACACTAAATGTCACTTTGCAGAGTCGCCAACACTTTTAATAACTGTTAATGGGGCTGTGCCGATAAGTAATACCTTTTTTTCCGACAATTTAATTGCAATTTTAGTACTTGTATTCAATCGCTCGGAATCAGCAAAGACAAATGACTCCATGAACTGGAGGAATGGGTAAATGAACGTAGCCCTGGATTACGCGCAACTAGTTCAAGTTCGCAAAAGCGAATCTCTGTTACTGCAACTGTTAGCTTTCAAATGCTACAGACACAAGCTGTTAAGCTTTTAAAAAATACATGACGAAGAGCAATATAAACAACAATGTAAACATATATATGATGTATGTTAAACTTAACAGAGACTTAAAACTCAGTTTAACAGGTTTTAAGCTCTTCATTGAGACAATCGATATCGCAGTATGTATGCATGTTAAAGCTAGTCGAAAGTAATCGATTGATTTATGTTATTATTGGCGGTCGCTAACAAAGTTGTATTTGAATGCGATTAGGTTTTCGTTTTTTATTATTGCAGATTAGAATGTGCACTTGAGATAGTAAGCGTATTTATAAAACGTATAAATCTGTAAGATATTTATTTTAGCACGAGCAGAACGGACGTGAACTTTGTTCAACTTGTAATCGTCATGCTAACAATTATAGTTAGATAAAATATTTCTATTTCTATGCGTTTAGACTGTTATCTAAGTCCCGGCGATTTTGTTTGTCCAAATCACAAAACCCATTTACTTTTTTTTTTTCATAGATAAGCAATGTACGCAATTTTCGGTACATGATGAGTTCGTTAAGGGCGGAACCTTTTTATATTTTTGAATATTATATATTTAATAGGGTTTTTTCTCTCAATTTCGATTGGGAATTTTGAGTGTTCATTTCAAACATATCGTTGACAATTGACGCCCATAAATATTACCTTGATAATTTGAGTACATTTGATAGCTGTTAATTGAGGAGCTACCGCAAAGCTCCATCAAAATATGTTTGAGTCCAGCCACAAGACACAAATCGAACGATTCGTACGAACGCACATGACTCACAATAATAATGAATGTGTCTTATCATACAGAAAATAATAAAAATAAATACTGTATATATGTACATATATGCATAAACAATTGCTACATACGCGCAGTCTTGAATGAAAATAAAAGCTACTATAGCAATACGTAATGCGAGTATATATATAAATATATATGTATATACATATATATAAATTTCCTTTTTATACTGTTCAATTTTCATTGGTTGTTTATTTAATTCACTAATGTTAAGTCTAGATTACAAATATTTTTAGAAAATACTTATTTTGTATGCTTGTGTTAACTTTTGCTTAGTTTTTGATTTTTTTTTTTTTTTAAAGCAAATTAAAGCATTCTTTAAAAAATAAATAATAAAAATATATTTTCTTTTTGAACACACGGCAAAAACTCATTTATTATTTATTAAAAAACTACAAAAATTAAATAAAAATAATTAAAGCATTTATATATATAGTCCATATATGTATATCTATTGCATAACTTCTTAATTAATTGTATTTTAAACTAATTAGATTTTTTAGTATTTGGTTTTACAAAAACCTTCAGTTTATCATTGATCTTATGTGGTAAGTAATTGCGCTTGATTATTGATACATCATATATATTATATATATTTATGTGTGTATGTGTGTGTGTGTTTGCATATCCTATATAGCACTTAATTATGTGTGCTAAATTACGGAGCCTCTTCCAAACCTGCTCTCATATCAGACCAATACAGTTCCGTTTTTATTGATAAAAAATCAAAGCATTTAGATATCAATAAACTAATACATACATATGTATGTATTTAGTATATTTATATATGATCACAAAATGTGTAAACCTAATTGTCCAGGTTCTTGAAAAGTATTCTAGCCCAAGGCAGAGCTAACAATTTTTATGTGGCGCCTCGTGACCATTGATAAAAGGCAAAACAGTAAAAATAATACAAAGACCCATCCAATGTCATATATAGATAGATACTCTCTCTATATGAGCATGGGCACTTATTACTAACATAGTTGCTGCCATTAATCTCTTATTTCAACAGCGCGCCTTTCTCTCTCATTCTCATTCTCACTGTCACCGTTCGAGTCCCTCAGTCCCAGTCCCATTCTGTGTGCCTTGCAGCTGATATGACTCTCTAATCTGTTCATACGTTCAATTTATAAATATGTTCTCGAATCGCTGTTGCTGTTGCTGAGCTCGTGTCTGCCTGTTTGTTGTTTCATTTTATTGCATGCATGCTCTCATGTGGGCAATACGTATATATATTCAATACTGAAGATCGAGATAAGCTCTATGCTTATCTATAGCAGAAAAAATACTCTCGCATTTATAATGTTACGAGTTCACTCGGGACTAGATCTTATAGATCTTAATAATACAAAAAAACTTAATGTTAGATCTTAGATCTTATAGATCTTAACAAACAAAATTCATAAATATAAATAAAAGAAATATTGGTGTAGGCGTACTACTTCCCGATCGATTTTAAAGCCCTTGCCAAACGTAGCCACGCCCACTTTCAGCTCAGTTTTTTTTTTGTCGAATTTGCGATAAGAAATACGCATTATGAGTCAGCTGGGAGTTTTTTCCCAGACATGTCAGAGCTAATAGAACACGACGATCATATTATACTATTATAGACATAGCCCATTCCATTGACTGACTCATCCACATCAAAATCGCTTTTATAATCAAACAAAGAAATGCGCGTACAAACAAAATCAAATGACAAATGACAAATGATTGGCAAATAAATCAAAATGAAACTAAAACAAATCATTTCTAATGTAAATTACATTTATTCGATGGCGTTTTTAGCGAAGCATATTTACAGGGCGTGAAGCGGGTAGAAATTAATAGAATAAACATAGATCGTTCGAGTTCAAGTAAATCAAACAAAAAGATATGTGTGGGTGTGTGTGTGTGTGTGTGTTTTGTTTTGCTAGGCAAATAATAATAATAAATAGCTAATTAGATAATTACGATAATCGAATTACAAAATAGCAATAACAAGACCTAACTAACCTATGCAGCTCTCTCTCTCTCTCTCTCTCTCTTCTCTTTCTCTCTTTCAATCTTCGAATCTACAAAATTTACAAATCGGCGCAACTTAGTTTAGATTTATATCTTACAGATCTCTACAGCATAGATGTCTACAGATAGGTCAACTTAATATTAAGTTTGGTTCCAGAAATCAACAAAATTTCGCATGTTGCTACCGTTAAAGCTTGTTCTTGTCAGTTTAAGAGTATGTGTGTGTGTGTGTGTGTGTGTGAGTGTGTGTGTGTGTGTGTGTGAGTGTGTGTGGGTGTGAGAGCAAATCTCGTTCTGAACTTAGCCTGCCTCTAGGCCTAGGGCGCACAGCAGCAGAGAGCTAGCAGCTCATTCGCTTAACTTTAGACTTACTTAATTAGAGTTTATGTAGTGACTAAGGGGTTTTGTTTAGGCTAGTAATAATACTACTAACATTGACTGTAGCTACACAGCTCCACAGCTGAGTCCCTAACGAAAGTACAATTACGCATATAACAAACAAATTTGAACTAGCTGCTGCTACGAGATCAGCAAACGCTGCTTGGCCGCTGCGGTCAGCGTGCCCAGTCCCGCGCCCATTGTCGTGTTTGTTGTTGTTGTTGATGATGTTGTTGTTGTTTCTGTTGCTGCTGCTGCTGCTGCGGCTGCTGCTACTGCTGTTGATGATGCCTCTGCCGTCTGCGGCAGTAACGTGGGCGCCGGCTGCAGCGGCTCTGTCAGCGAATCTGTTGCAGGTGTATTGAGCGGCAATTCGTAGGCCATGCCGCCCCAGTGCAGCTTGAAGGTGCGCGTCCGCCAGCGTATGGCCGGATTCCAGAGGGCGTGCAGAAAGAGATAGGGTCCGGTCAGCTCGCGGAACAGCCAGCCGATGACGAACTCGAACTTGTGGAACGGCATCGAGCCGTGCTGCACAATGGACAGCAGCAGCCAGTCGGACAGAAACCAGCACAGAACGTGCACCAGGTAGAACACCAGCGGATCCCATTCGAAGAGCAGCGACGCCGACCACGCTGCCAGTGCACCCAGTATCATGCACTCCGACAGCGGCTCCAGCAGAATCGTCGTCGGCACCATGGCGACGCGCAGCTTGGCCCAGCGTATCAGTCGGGCCTGCAAGAAAACCGAAATATTTATATACACATATATAATTTAGTAGTTAAATTAATAAAAACATGCTACGTGATTAAGTTTCCATGAGCTAATCAGCTGAGCTATAGTTAAACAGAATCAGAAGCGATAAAGGTCTAAGAGCGGGGCACAATAAAACAATTGGCATTCCCAGATAAGTCGAAGACCGAAATACTCTCGCCCATTGAAGAGCTGAAATATTTCGTTTTTAATATAAAACTTATGTGGAAGCTAATCAGCTGAATTGTAGTTAGACGGAATTGAGATATAATGCTCTAAGATTGGGTGTAATTAGAAAAAGTGAAGACAGGTTGAAATACACTATTCCTGAGAGAACTAGTTGAATTTCTATATTGTAGTTAGACTGGAATTGAGATGTTCTAAGATTGGGTGTTTAGTGAAGACAGGTCGAAAACTGAAATAACTTTTATTCCTGAGAACTAGTCAAATTTCCATATTGTAGTTAGACGGAATTGAGATATAATGTTCTAAGATTGGGCGTAATTAGAAAAAGTTCAGTTAAGACAGGTAGAAAACTGAAATAACCTCTATTCCTGAAAGAACTAGTCGAATTGCTGAACTGTTCTTGGACAGAATTGAGATATAATGCTCCAAGAATGGATGTAATTAGAAAAAGTTTAGTGAAGACAGGTCGAAAACTGAAATAAGCGCTATTCCTGAGAGAACAAGTCGAACTTCTGAACTGTTCTTGGACAGAATTGAGATATTAATGCTCTAAGATTGGGTGTAAGGCAGGTCGAAAACTGAAATGCGCTCTATTTCCTGAAAGAGAGCTAATTTTTTGTTTGATTTTACACTGAATTGTTATTCAATATATATAATTAGCCATACATATATACCGAAAATGTCAAGAGCCCACTCGACTCGAACAGTGGAAGATCGTAGATGAAATGCGAAACTAATAAACTGGAATGTTTACTTCTCATTGAGTCGACGCTCGATATACTCTCATGATATTTGATACATTGCAGGTTCGTCGGC
The DNA here is from genome assembly GCA_035045145.1 of Drosophila meridionalis. Classification (NCBI taxonomy): domain Eukaryota; kingdom Metazoa; phylum Arthropoda; class Insecta; order Diptera; family Drosophilidae; genus Drosophila; species Drosophila meridionalis. The sequence goes on along the minus strand of JAWNPG010000025.1, from coordinate 5,834,118 downwards.
CTCATGGTTGATATATGATCTATGACACATATATGGGTTCGAGTTTGTTAACAGTTATATATGTCGTAATGCTACATTAAACTCTCCATTAGTTAAATGAATAAGTAATATAAGTAGATATTTTAAGAGTATGCAAATATCGTATACCTAGAACCTCATTAGATATTATATAGTCTGACACTCTGAACTCTGAAGCTCAACTAACTTTAAGTTCGATTTTTATAGCCCAAACAGAAGGAAAGAGTCGAGAAGTAAGTGCTATATGGTGTATTACCGGAAACTTTAAATACAATTAGTCAGGTATATTAGCGTAAAATGTAAATAAAATTAGTCAGGCTCTATAGAAAGAACACAAAATACTATATATTATTGAAAAGTTACCATAATCTCGACAAATATGCGAAAAATTGAAGAAATTATAAATAAAATATATAATATATTAAATTAATGTAAATTTTATAGATAAAATATATAATATATTATGCATAAAAGATAATGTAAATTTGAGATATATGGAACCCAGATAACATTAGTCAAAATCAACTCAGGAATTAGTTGGGCTTTACTAAACTCTGATAAATGTTTATTTTATATGGCTAACAGTCTAAGAGAGGTGTTCTATAGCATTTCTGGCAGGGTATTAAAATTTTTGACATGTGTTCCATTAAAATTCCCTTAGGGTTTCTGAAACTTAGCCTGAATGGGATTTACAATTCCCAAGTGTTTTTTTTTATTATAATTTAAAATAGTAATGCGAAAATGTTTGTTTAATTTATGGTGAGTAATGAGGAATGAACTCTTCACGTGCCAAAGTGTGCTTATCGGAATTCTAGAGAATTTGGAGAGGGCGTACAATGTATATAAATATATAAACATACGATAAGAATCGGAATAGCTCACCTGAAAGCTGGCAATGTCGCAGACGCCGCTGTTTTGCAGCGCGGGCTGATTCGAGATGCGCATCTTCCAGCCCAGCTCCGTGACGCGTTTGGCAATGAAGAAGTCCTCGGCCAGGTAACAGCCGAAGGTGCGCAGTCCGCCCAGCTGATCGATGACCGCCTTGCGCAGGAGACACGACATGCCCGTGTGACAGTTGATGCCGAGGACGTCGGCCGAGAGGTAAATCCTCGACTGCACCGTGCCGAAGAAGACCTTCTCGAAGGTGGCCGCAAAGCCGTCCCGATCGCTGGTGAAGGGCATCTGGTGGACGAGCGCATGGCGCTCGGACATGTTCTGCACCATGTCCAGCAGCGTGTCGTTCTTCATCTTGATGCCGCTGTCTGAGATCATGACAAAGTCATATTTGGCCGCCATGTAGCCGGGATGGATGTTGTTGATCTTGGGATTGACGCCCACATCGGAGCCACCGACGAAGAGCTGGGCGTCGATCTGGGGATACTTTTCGATCAGCTGCTCCACGAGCTTAATAGCCGGATCGTGCTTCTCCTCCACACAAAACAATAGCTCGTACAGCGGATAGTCCATGGTGAAAAATGTCTCCAGATTATGCTGCAAATTGGGATCCACGCCCATCAACGGCTTCAGTATGGAGACGCCCGGCAGCGGGGAGGACTCTGTGGGCAGCTTGCACGACTTCTTGTGCAATTTGTATTTGCCATAGCAGATCGCGATCAAATGCACGCACCAAGTACCGAACCAAAAAATCATAAAAAATGCTGCGAAGCCATACACTGCCAGTGGCAAATGTGACATTGTGTGTGTGTACGCGCGCGTGTGTGTGTTTGTGGTGTTGGGTGTTGTAGGTGGTGTTGTCTGGCCCGTGTGTGCGTAAACTAATCTGCGTGTGACTGTGTGTGTGTGCGTGTGTGTGTGTGTGTGTGTAGTGGATGGATGTCGCTGCGGTTTAATTGGTATACATCTGTACGTGCGGCTGCTCTTGTTAACGCCTTTCGCCTTTGTGGGAGGCAGAGTAGCAGCAAATGCTAAAATGAGTGCCGCTGCCGGACTTTATCTCGTTCCCGTATCTGCCTTTGTCGTTCGCCGTAGCTGAGTCAGCATGCCCCGCACACACAGTCAACAATTGGTTGTGTTGTTGACTATTTAACTTTAACACTATGTCGTCATAGGCGTTTCATGGACTATTTTTCTTGCTAATTGATCACTAATTTGCGCGTGATAAACATCTCGAAGTCTTCGCGTCGCGTTCCATGTCCAAATAAAAACTGCAGTGAAGAATAGGGAACGCGGAAGTGAAAATATGCCAAAAATGCACCAAGTCGCTATATGTAAAAAATACCAATCAAATTCAACTTTGCGCTAAATAATACCGTCAGTAATTTAAGTCTTTAATTGAATTATTTATTGAGAGCGTAAAATAATTAAATTGTTACTTAAAATAATTGCAGAAAATTAACATGCACTAGTTAAATTCAGTTTCGGATTTTATTAGGAATATTATTAAATTCTGGCTTATTGAATCCACAGTAAGAATTTTGCTTGAACAGCATATTCGCCATAACTTGTTGATAATTCGGTCACACTGGAGAGCGCAATAAGACATGCATATAAATAAAACAATATGTATAATGTCAATACTCGTCCAGATTTAATTTAAGGTATGTAAGTAGGCCTTTAATATGTTTAAAACTATTTAGTAATTTAAATATGAAAGGCTAAGAACATTAAAATTTTAGTTAAAATAGACGAAGATGGAGCCCGAGGGGGAGGAGTGCATCTTAGATCGAAAAACAGATCAACAGAATGTTACCAAAGTGCTAAAGTCGGATTTTGATGCCAAATACAATATTCTCGATGTCAGTACTCCGCTAAATAATTTCCTGTCCGCTCACTACAAACGCAGCCACGCTTACTACTCGCTACTCAATATCCTTCCCGTTGTGCTGACCAAAATAATTGACTCAATCACAAAGGACAAGAACGAACTTGTCACACAATTTGGTGAGGTGTGTATTAAGTTAAGGCCGTTGTTCCCTAATCATAATATACAGCGCCCACACAATTTGTGCAGAATGCGCGTGAGGAGCTGAAGATCATCATTGGACTTATTTCCCGGCTCAAGTACGAGCTACAAACGGACAAACCCTTCCAAAAGTTTACGGGCGATGGCAAGTATCAGTTGACAGTTATCGATTAATGTATCGAACCGCCTAACTCATTTTTGTATCCTCGCTCGCAGAGCCAGATCGCGAGTCATGGAACAACTTTATAGCAACGCTTCCAACCACGGCCTGTTCGTTTTATCAGGCATGCTGGATGCACACGGAGTGCTATATGTACCGCAAGCTCTACTCCTTCGTCGAAAACAGCATATTTCTGAAACAGTTTGACTACTTTGCCAAGATCAAGGAGGAGGTACTCGATAGCTGCCAGGATGATATAGTCTCGTTGGCCAAGTACACAAGGCGCACAGAGAGTACATTTGAGATATTCAATGAGCTCGTAAAGATTAACCTGTGGAGCACACGCAATGATCTCTCCAAAGCCGAAAATGGACGCACGTTCAACATGAATGTGCTGGAGGATGTGGCTGCAACCGATAGCCACATTCTCATCAACGATGCCTCCGAAATATGGAAGTGCTTGACCAGCCATAGATCGAAGAAACAATTTGTGGACTTTGTGTTGGGCGACGTCGGCTATGAACTCTTCGCCGACTTTATTTTGGCCGAGTATATCATCGAGAAGGGATTTGCTTCCAAGGTCCGATTCCATGTCAAGGCCTGTCCCTGGTTTGTTACCAACACAACTCAACGGGATTTCCAAAGGATGCTACAATTCATGAGCAAACACTCCGACTACAACCTCAGTCTGGTGGGCAATAAGTTTCTGCAATTTATGAATGAGGGCAAATTCGAACTGGCTCCCGTTTCAACCTTCTGGACCGGCCCTCATGCCTTTCATTGGTAAGGTATACCCTAGGGCCCGTTTCTACTTTATAATCCAATTTGGTTTTCATTTCCAGCATGAAGACTGTTGATCCAACGCTATATAAATTGCTGCAACACTCAAAGCTAATCATCTTCAAAGGAGATTTGAACTATCGCAAGCTTCTAAGTGATGTTAGCTGGCAACCGACGCAGGATATGAAAACGTGCTCGGGCGCCTTTGTGCCCAATAGCTTTTGCACGATACGCACAGCCAAGGCAGAAATAATATGTGGCCTAGAGGAGGGCATATATGAAAAGCTGAAATCGACTGACCCACAATGGATGGTGACTGGAAATTATGGCACAATTCAATTTGTGCTTGGCACTGGAGAATATGGTTACTAAACTCTGTATTAAAAGAACCTCTATATCAAACTGTTTAAAATTTATATTACACCAATAATTACATCTAAAAAGTCAAACAATGCTTTTACTGATAATATAAGTAAATAGTCTTAGTCTTTTGATATTTATATTGAGAATTCTAGCAAGTAGACCATCATTTTTCTAAGTGCATGATCAGCTGTTCATCAGCTGCTTTGTCAGCATATGATTTTAATCGATTAACTTAATCACCAATTAAATACTGCAATTGTTGCCATCTTTAAGAAATTTGAATGTTAATGTTATCGATAGAAACTATCGACTGCAAGCCATCTCTGGCGATTCGCTTCCAAAGTAACTTGCATTCATGTGTGCTACATTCAAGGCGCCAACACAAATAAATACGTTGTACTTTGTGACAGTTACATTATTGCTGATTGGAAATTGCACGCAGCAGTCAAACAATATGGCCTTAGTTGAAAACAATGCGGACTTCGATGCTGCAAATGGAATTATTGATAGCGAAACACCGCCGCACACAGATCTAGCTGCCCAATACAAGCAGTAAGTAAACGCTATATATAGCATATCGAAATTTCCCATACGCATATGAATATATATATATATGCATATACAATATGTATATATGTGTGTTGCATGTATGGAGGAGCACTGATGTAATTTGATTGGCTGACCTCTAAACGCGACCCTCTTGTAGGAGCTTCGCCTATTACACGTTCCGCGTGCGTCTTCCATCGACGCTGTCGACGATTGCCGCTTCCCTGGCGCACAAGGATGAATTGTTGCCCACATATGGAGCTGTAAGCTAACATTGGATTGCATAATTCCCAAATCAACAACTTTATTTTGTTTTTCTTGTAGGATGCAGCCTCAGATATTGATCAAACAGCGGCAGCTGTGCTGCAGCTACGTTCGAATATTCTGCAAAATGGACCGTTAGAACCATTTAAGGATACCGGTAAATATAAATATATATGTAGATCTATATATAACACATATAATTATTCTTCTTATGATAATGTAATAAGCTCAAGGCGTGTAAGTCTAGCGATAAGTATTTCTATATATTGCGAGAATTTTATATATTGTTGATAAATATATAAAATATAGAGTTTTCTGGGACAAAACTGTATAATATAATATACATAATATACACGAAGCAAGAGAGCATGTTCTACTTATAGCTATTTCTGGAACATGCTCCATTTTAGCATCATAATCTATTCTTATATAGAGTTTTTTATAGATTCAATATATTTCTAAAATAGAATCATGAAATAACCATTAAAAATCTTGATCTATTCCAGAGGCCGACGCTGCCACGTGGAATGCATTTCTGGAGAAATTGGACAAGGAGAAGCGCACCTACTTCAGCGCCTGCTGGCTCTACGCCGAGTGCTATATGTATCGCAAGATCTGGTCTATATTCAGCTTGTCGCGTCTCTCGGGCTTCGATTACTTTCGCAAACAGAAGCAGACGTCGGCACAGCTCAGCCTGGACGCAATGGTGGCCGTGGCGAATGCCACACGGCGTAATGAGCGCAATTTGAGCACATTTCAGCAGCTGATGAAACTGAACTTGTGGGGCAATCGCTGCGATCTGTCGATTACGTCGGGCAAACAGGTGAAGCCCATGGGAAATGCTTTCGATCAGGTTGCGGAGCTGGACAGCAATTTGCTGGTGGACGCAACTGAAGCCATTTGGCAATCCTTGGATGGCGCCGATGGCAATGGCACTGTGGAGATCATCTTCGACAATGCGGGCTATGAGCTGTACACAGATCTCGTACTGGCCGAGTATATTATCGACAAGGGATTGGCGCAGAAGGTGCGCTTCAATGCCAAGGCCATTCCCTGGTTCATATCCGATGTACGGGCCGATGATTTCCACTGGATTCTCGAGTTCCTCAGCGGTCAGTCGTTGCCTGTGCTCAGCGAGCTGGGCAGGAAACTGAAACGTTTCGTGGACGAGGGCAAATTCGAGCTCGCACCGCTGGAACACTTCTGGACCAGTCCCTACGAGTTCTATCGCATGGCCGAGGTGCAGCCGGCACTGCACGAGCGCCTCTCGCAGGCGCAGCTGATCATCTTCAAGGGCGATCTCAACTATCGCAAGCTGCTGGGCGACTACAGTTGGCCGGACACTGAGGCATTCGTGACCTGTTTGCGCGGTAAGTGAATCTTGAGTGGGAATATTTGAGATTCTCCAATTAACGTTTGCCTCTGCAGGCTTCAAGCCCTCCAATCTTTGCACCCTGCGTACGATCAAAGCGGATTTGGTCTGTGGCCTGCCCGCCGGCATATCCGAGCAATTGTTTGCCAAGAACAAGGAATGGATGCTCACTGGCGAATACGGACTCATTCAGTTCGCCAGCAAGTGAAGCTAGTGAAGCAAGTCAGCAGGATTCAATCATCGAAGGCCATCATAGCTCAAATGTTGCGTTAGGCGTAGGCGTAGCTAAATTATTCAATTCGACAATTTAATGTTTACGAAATGCTAAATTATTTAAATCAAATTAGTTAGACTCTGAATTTGTACTCACGTAACTGAGCAAGCAATTCCTTAATATTAATTATTTGTTCCACTCGATTCTTGCCTTGTAAACAAAATGTAAAGTAATTTTAAGTACATGAATGTTCCGATATATATATTGCAATTATGTGTTTCTTTCCAGTAGTACAATATAAATACTGTTTTTTCTTTAATTATTTATATTATTTTTTGAACAATAGCTTAACAATACTCAAGTGTTTATAGATAAACAAATTTGTTGTTATGAAGAATGTTATGAAAAAATATTGAGATTTTGTAAACATTTGATCTATAAGAATGTATGATATATGAGATTCATATTATATACATTTTGTTATATATTGATAAATATATAATTTTAAATATATACCATATCATTATGTATACATATGTTTCATACATTCTTATAAATTCAATAACTAACAATATCTTAAAATTTCTTTTTAACATTATATAAATATATTCAAATATATAAAATATATCTAAATTTCAACATTTTACAATAACTTATTATCAGATCTTTATATTAATCCATATTTCAAAACTTTTTTAATTTGTATATAAAAAAAAACTCAAAAGTTTTCAGTTTTTTTTTCAGCTTTACAATTTATTTTATTTTTAATTTTATTTGAACAAAGTTTTAATGGCATTTAAACTGACTCAGAACGATTTTTTTTTATTAATTTCCGTTTTATTATTATTATTATTTTTTTTTTTTGCAAGTTACACATTATATTTCTCAATTGAATACAAGAGTTCTAAAAATATTTTACATTTCAAAAATAAACAAAACACAATTTTATATAAAAAACAAGTAAGAAAACTCTAGTCGGAGGTGCCCGACTAGGAGATACCCTGAGCCCCGTCCGATTTGCATTGCTTAATACGCTATATAGCTTGCATATAATATTACATTTTCCAAAATTAAATTATAATTTTGAAATTTTATTCAACTAGAATTTATGTAAATAAAAAATAAATAAATAATTAAATAATTAATAAATAAACAAATTATAAAAAACAAAAGAAGAAGATAAACAAACATCACCGCACCTGGACTCGAACCTGCATATATTTACTGCATATGTAACGTTAAAGCGCGTCATCTCAACTAGCACGACCACCTCATGTTTATAGATTTAAAAAAGAAATTAAATTAAATTAAGTTACGCTGTCGTCACCGAGTTTCGAACTCGGGACCTCTCGTTCACGCGCTTCGCGTCTACCCACTACACCACACCAGTATTGCGGCGCTTGTTGGCAAAACGCAAAGTAGTACTACAAGGGCGATATGTGACAAATACAAAACTAAAGAAGCTAAAGAAGTAGATCAATCGCAATTGTGATTCTTAGAATATGCTGAAAAGCGCGCATATGAATGTATGAGTTGTGGACATAAAAATGTATATGTATGACAAATACAAAACTAAAGAAGCGGCTGAAAATGCTCAGAAGCGGCTGTGCACATGCATAAGCAGACGCGCTTGCACGCTTCAATGTATGTGTATGTGTAAACGTTTTTTGCTGCGCGTCGCTGCTTGCCACGTGCGTGTGATTGGCTAAACGTTTTGTTTAATAAATCGGGACTGACTTAACGGAATTTGATGAAACTTTCGGCATATGATTCTATTGAATTTTTTACATTTTATAAAAATGCTAATTTATTCACATGGTTATATTTGCAACAGACTCTCAATGGGTGTTGATGGCTGAGGGGGGGGGGGGGGTAATTAGTAAAAAGAGCCGGTACGCAAAAAATAAAAAAATAGAAATTGCATAAAATTCACGTGAATCTATATGCAAAATATGAGGGGTCTAGCGTTAAAGGTGTGGCAGATAGAATTTTATAACCTATTTTCGATAAGGTTTAAAATCGATAACAAAACAACAAAAATAGATATCGTTTTTTGGTAACAAACTTGACCTGCGCGTGCTATCCACGGACCCAACAAAAAAAAATTCAAGTCTCTAGGTCAACTACGTTCTGAGATCGACGCGTTCAAACATACGGACAGACGGACAGACGGACGGACGGACAGACGGACGGACAGACAGACGGACAGGGCTAAATCGACTCAGCTCGTCGCCCTGATCAAGAATATATATACTTTGTGGGGTCTGACACGCCTCCTTCTGCCTGTTACATACATTTAACAAAACCATTATACCCTGATTTCCCATTTTCAATGGGCTCAGGGTATAATTATAGCCTTTTATATTTTATTTTTTTTTTTTTACCAAAAAATTTACGAAAGAACGCAGAAAAAAACTGCGAAGAAAATAAATTAAAAATAAATATAAATAAAATTTAGTCCAATTTTTTTAAACACAAAATTTACAAAAGAACAGAATAAATTGCAAAGACAATAAATTGAAGAGAAAAATTTAATTAAATTTGAAATTATTTTGAAACATATCAATCAACTTTTTCACATCTAAATTCAATATTAAATACTGTCTAAGACTTCTAAAAACATTTTTAATTTTTTTTTTTAAATTGACAACAGATAATAAAAGTATATAACATTTAAAATTATATTTTATTTCTAATAAAAAGTAATTGAGTCTTCCAAATTGTAAAAGTAACTAAAAAAACTAATACCAAAATAAATTGTATTAAAATTAATGACTACTAAACTAAATTTATTTAATAAATAAATAGACAATTTGAAATAATTTTAAAATATTTTGTTGATTTTTGAACAGTTAAAATATAAGAAAATAAAATTAAGAATAATGTGATGAAATCAAAAATGAAATTGCTATGCATGAAAAAGAGTTAAGTATGGCTTAAAGATGTTGGCAAAGATGTTAATATATATTTATGTATATACTTACAGTTAAATAAATATTTAAAATTTCAAAATCAATTTTTGGAAAACCTTGTCAAAATTGTGTTAGGCCAGAAAAAAAGAAGAAGGAAGGGAAAATCAAACATCGATGCAGATAAGTGAAAAATCATAATGCTCGACGATGTCTCAATTACCGTTGTTAACACCTCCTCGGAGCTCGAGTCCATGTCGACGGCCTACAGCAGGGGCACGATATCGAGCTACGCGAGCAGCTTCGATGAGGCGAACAACATATCGGAGCTGCCGTCGCCACTCCGTGAGCCGCTTACGGCGAAATACAAGCACAGCTTCGCCTACACCACGTTCAAGGAGCGCGTGCCCAACATCCTGAATGACCTGATCACATCCCTGCATGAGCAGGAGGATCGGATTATGAAGAGATACGGCGACTATGCGCACTTCGAGCTGCGCCGCATCATCTGGAGCCTGGACATCCTGCGCGAAGAGGTGCTGGAGAACAAGCCCTTTAAGTACTTCTACGACAAGTCGCCCGACTCGCTGGAGTGGAACAGCTTCATCAAGTACCTGACGAACCGCGAGAAGAATCAATGGTTTTCGGCCCAGTGGCTGCACGCCGAGTGCTACCTGTACCGGCGCATCTGGTTGGCCTTCCAGCGCTCCGAGCTGCTCAAGGACTTCGACTACTTTGGCCAGAAGAAGATCTGCTCCACGCGCAACCTTGTCTACCTGTTACGGCAAACGCTGGCGGATACGCGCAGTCTGAAGCGCTGCCGCAAGGATTTCGTGACGATGCTGAAGCTGTCGCTGTGGGCCAATCGCTGTGATCTCTCGATCACCAGCGATGCGCCCGCGGATCACGTTCTGAAATCGCTGAAGTTCTACAATAGGCATTTGCTCGTCGATCAATCTATCGATATTTATCGATTGCTAACCACAGGCCTCCACTCATCGGTCTCACCGGCCATGGTCGACATTGTCCTGGACAATGCGGGCTTCGAGCTCTTCGCCGACTTGCTGCTGGGCGCCTACCTTGTCGAGACGGGGCTGGCCGTGAAGGTTCGCTACCATGTGAAGGCCATCCCATACTATGTGTCGGATGTTACAGCTGAAGACTTTAACTGGATGCTGAATTTCCTCCTGCACGAAGAGATCCCAGAGCTGTCCCATTTCGGACGCAAGCTACGCTACTTCATGAAACAGGACATCATCGTCCTCTACGAGACCTGCAAGTTCTGGACCCGCCCCGAGGGCTTCCGCTGCATGCGCGAACTGGCGCCCTGCCTGTACGTCCAGCTGAGCTTCAGCGCTTTGGCCATCTTCAAGGGGGATCTCAACTATCGCAAGCTGCTGAACGACATCAATCTCAACCCCACAACGCCGTTTATCGATGGCCTCGGCGGCTTCCTGCCCACCAGCATCTGTGCGCTGCGCTGCATCAAATCGGATCTCTACTGCGGGCTGCCCAACTGCCTGGTGGAGCTGCTCAGCCTGGACAATCCCACCTGGATGCGCACGGGCGAGAAGGCTATTATTCAGCTGGCCTTCAAGAAGAGACCCTGAGAGCAGTTTGTAAATATATAGTATTATAGATTTCGTATTTCCCATATCTCTTATCAGTATTTCATTCAGTCTCTGAGTCGTGTGTGTTTAATAAAGTCGGAAGAGGTGGCTCTACTTTAATTTTAGATTTATGTTGATCTACTATTTGAAATCTCTATTGAGTATTCAACAGAGAAAACTTTTACTTCATTACTTCCCCGCACACCTCACATCCTCTTTCTTTTCTTTCTTTCTTTCTATAAAATTTATCTCATAATTTATGCTAGGTTTTCTTTTCTTTCACACTCTTAGTTATTACCTTCTCTCTTCTTCACTATTAGCGCTTTTGCTCTTTCAGCGTCTTTCTATTATATTATATTATATTATATCCTCCATTTTTTCTATAATTTATTCTATTGGCTTTGATTTTTAGACTTCTCTTGTTATTTTCTATTTTCTGCTTTGTCAGGTTCGGTTATCTTCCCATTTTCTAGTTGTTAGTCGTCTTTTCTCATTTTCTTTTTCTCGTATTTCCTCTTTTTTCATGATCCCTTTACTATTCCTATTTTCTTTTCTCTTTTATACTCTTTTCTTTTTTTTTAACTTTTTTCACCTTCTCTTTTTTCATGTACACTTATCTTCCTATCTTCTAATCTAATCTCTTTTTTCTCTTCTATACTACAGTTCTCTTATTTTTTGCATCCTTTCTTTTGTCTCATAATTTCTTATCGTCTCTTCTTTTTTTTCTATCACTTTTCTTCTCATTTATTCTCAACTATCATCTAAACTTCCCATTATATTTAATTTGTTCTTATCTTTTAAATAGTTCTCCTTTCTCTTCTCGCCTTTTCTTTTCTCTTATCTTCTCACTTTCTACATTTTTGATTCCTTGCTTCAGCCTTAATTAACATCATAGTCCCTCAACTCTTCTCCTACACTTCATTTAAAATTCCTTCCTTATCTCTGTCATCCCTATCCCCCCCACAATCCATCCTGTAATTCAATACACATTTATAGAGGTAGACCTCGTTTTTTCTGAATATATCTATTGTCGTTTTATTAGTAATGCTGCTTAAGGCTAAATGTTGTAGGCCGTGTTTAGACAATGAACATAAGTATGATATTCCATATACGCAGTATAGACACTATTAACTATGCATTATTAAATATGAATAGTAGAAAAAATATGCTCTATGGCCATATATATATATATGTATGTATGGATGTGTATATATATAAATATATTAAATGCTGCACGCCCCCCGACAGACCCGATGCGAGTGGGAGTGTCGCCTGGAACCGTGCAGCATCATTTGAAACAATTCGTCGAATTTCAAGTCTTATCAATTGCCTTTGCAGAACTCATCTCGGAATTTGCCACACGCACACGAATATTTTGCAGGCTGTTCTCACATTAAGAACTGTCGATCTATCATCGCCAGCTACGTAATATTAATTGTTTATTAAAAGTCAGTAACTAAGTGCAGTTTGTTTATCGTTTCTGGTTTCTGATTTCATTGGATGTTGCTTGGAGGGAGTTGGAGTTGGAGTTCTAATCCTCGTTCCCGCTCCCGCTCACAATATGCAATTGGGGTTCAGCGTCTGATATGGCGTCAGATCCTTGGTAATGGAGAAGAGCGCTCCGTCTCTGACCATTTTGAACATGAGCGCGCCCAGATTCTTGGCATCATCGATGCCCGAGTGGGCACGCCCCTCGAAGGCCAGCCCCACGTGCGAGAGGGCATCCGTGAAGTTGCACGGCCGATACTTGTACCACTCCCGATAGATGGCGCGCACGTCCACCCACTGGTTGAAGTAGGGCGCCTTGCGCATGCGCTTGCGCGTGCACTCCTTGTGCAGACAGATGCCGAAGTCCCAGTCGGTCCAGGTGACGAACGCGCAGTTGCCCAGCAGATTCGACTTGCTCGTCTTGGGCAGTATCAGGTTGCGGGAGCGCAGCTCCTTGCGCAGCCACTCGTGGAACATCATCAGCGCCGTCTGCAGCGGCACGCCCGTGTCCACGGTCTTCTGCTCGATGCCCGTCAGCTCCGTACAGTAGATGCTCAAGCGCGGCGACTCAATGGGCATCACATACTTGTGGAACTCCGACTCGATCTTGCCCGTCTTCAGGTTGACGAGCACCGCTGGAAACTCTGCAAGCAGATCGGTTAGAATCCTTTCGGACTGGTCAATTATGTGCCATCCTGACTCACCTATGATCTCTGCCTCGCGCCACTGCGGCGGCGCCTGCTTCTCCCAACACGTGGCCTCAAAGTCAACGGCGATCACATAGCTGAACGGCTGCATCGCCAGCTGTTTGGATTTGCGTGATTTCTTTGTCTTGACACCGGCAGAGGCTGTCCCTGTGCCCGTTGTGGCCGCTGTTCCCGCGTCCCCGTTGATGCTGATATCGGCTTCGTTCTGCAGTTCTGCATCCAAGGCGTTCGCTGGATCCGGTCGTCCGCCCTCCACATACAACGTGTCAATCAGGCCCAATTGTCTGCCGAATACAGCAGACCCAACGAGGAGCAGGAGTGATGGAAGAAGAAGAGAAAAAACGTTATCGTTAGATATCTATATATGTATGTATATATATGTTTGCTAGTATTGTTCTTTTCTTTTTTTTTTGTCAATTTTTTTTGTTATGTATTTTTTTTAGAAAAATATATACGAAATATTATGTGAGATCTTGGCAACTTGTAGCTACACTCTAGGACTGACATCATACAAACGAATCCTGCTCGAGATTCGTGCAATGCCTGTGAAGCTGCTACTGCGATTACAACAATTCAACATAAACAAATTATTACGTTTGTTAACTGAGATACACAACTCTACAATCACACCTCGCTTTGTGCACGACTTCATTAAAGATTAGTTTATATATATATATATCGATTATATTTTGAGTATTTTTTTTGGCTTATATTTTACACGAATAATTTAAACAAGTTATTACGTTTGCCAACTGAGATACACAACTCTACAATCACACCTCGCTTTGTGCACGACTTCATTAAAGATTAGTTTATATATATATAATGTATATAGAGCGCATTTGGAGTATTTTTTGACTTTTTTTACATTACGTTTGCCAACTGACATTCACAACTTTACAAACGCACCTCGCTTTGCGCATGACTTCATTTAATATAAGCTAATATATATCGATTATATTTGGAGTATTAGATTTTACATGAATTGTTTAAACAAATTATTACGTTTGCCAACTGACATGTACAACTTTACAATCGCACCTCGCTTTGTGCACGACTTCATTAAAGATTAGTTTATATATATAATGTATATAGAGCGCATTTGGAGTATTTTTTGACTTTTTTACATTACGTTTGCCAACTGACATTCACAACTTTACAAACGCACCTCGCTTTCTACACGACTTCATTAAACATAAGCTAATATATCGAGTACATTTGGAGTATTTTTTGGCAAAGATTTTACATTAATGTTTGCAATTGTTTATTATATACAAACATATTCTCATCAGTCTTTCACAATTTTATATATAATTTAAGCATATTTAGTAATACATCGAACCATAAATACATAAATATAGCAACCAAGTTCTATGTCTAATCTCTATATGGAATGCAATTCAATTCAATTCAGTTGAGCACCTGCTCTCCCTCTTCCTCTCTCTACTGCTGCTGCTGCTTTCCATAGCACACGATCATCGGCTTCTGCTGCCAGAGCAGTCCATTTGTTTCACTCAATGCCTTCGCCACCACCGCCGCCAATGCCTCTGCCGACGCCTCATCCCGCTGCTTAAATGTCACGAATGCCTGACCCTTCATGCGCCCTTGCTGCATCACTTTAATCTCCAGACTCTCGGCGGGCGCATAGCGTGCATAGAGCGCGCTCAGCTGCGTCTCTGTGATGCTCTTGTCAAGATTCTTGATGTAGAGCTTGTTGCTCGGCTCGCCCAGCTTGTAGTTCTTGTAGACGGGCAGCTCCTGCAGCTGTTCAGCCGTCAGACGCTCCTCGGGCAGCTGTGACGGAGTGGGCAATGTCGTCGGCAGCTTCAGCTCTATTTTACGAGGCAGTGCCAAAACAGGCGGCTCAAGCTGCGCCGGCTTCTCTTTGACTGTCATTGGTTTCTCCACTTGCAGCGCTTGGCGTGCGCGTTTACGATATTGCTCCAAGACAAGTGCATCAGCGGATCTCTTTGCCCGCAGCTGTGGCTTGTGCTGCTGCTGCTCTTTCTTCTCTTCCTCCTCCTTTTCGCTCTCCAGCTCACTCTCAGTTTCACTCTCCAACGTCTCCGTTTGCGTGGCAACCTCTGCCGACTGCCTGGGCGGCAATACGATGCCCTTGGGTCGCTCGCCGAATGGCGGCGGCAAATTCATGCGATTCATCAGGTGTAGCACCTGCACATAGAAGCGCGTATCGCTCTTTAGGGCATCGCCGATGGCGGCCAGTATGTCGGCATTGATGGGCGGATAGGCATAGCGCAGATATGGCGGCGGCGGCTGCATAAAGTCACATTGATTATTGCAGGCAAACAACTTTTGCACATACTTGTTGATCTCGGCGTTCGCATTCGAGTCCCGCTGCAGTTGAGCCGGAGCTGTGGCCTGCGTCGATTTGTTGGCGGTCTTCTGCTTGTTGCCATGGCCAGCACCGACACGCGGTCCAAAGTTGCTGACGCGCAGCGGCTTGTCCAGGACTTCGCTGAGCCCCAACAACTGTGCCAGCGCGCTCTGCGCCTCCTCGACGTCGGCGTATTCAATCAGCGCACGTTTACGGCCAAAGGCGTTGAGGGAGCGCGGTATAATTAGCTTAAGCTCCTGTATCAGCTCCGAGAATTCGCTCATGCTGCAGGGCATGTTTTTTAGCAACAATTTGCTCGTCTCTGTGCACATTTTTCTTATTAATTTCAATTACAACTAAAATCGTGCTACAAAAGTCATCGAAATTATCGAAGTCGATAAATTTTACTCAAATAAAAATGTTAAAAAGAGTGTGACCAGTTTGTGTATGTGGTATATTTTTTTTAATGCTAAATGCTCATGCTGCCAAGTGTAACCAGACGCAATTATTATGGCTTAACGCGCAATTTTTAAATTTGCAGTATAAATTTAAAAACATTTTGTTTGGTCGATATGCTAGCAATGCACTCGTGTAATTGATTAAACAGATAAGCTTTAACGACGTTTAAGCATTTGACTTTCACTAAGTGGCGCCAATGGCTGTGGTCAACATTAACTCGTTTGACTGCTTTTCGACCGGCTAACTAGCGTTGACCGGTTTTGTTTACCAGCGCAAATGCAACAAACTAAAAACAATCACATATTATACAACAAATGTATTTATATATGTATGACCCATGCACATATTAGCAAATGTTGATTACGTGCTTTCAAATGTGTAAATCGCGTGCAATCACAATTATGGGTGTGTAATGCACTGTAATCGCGAACGCAAGGGCAACAAACAATTAATGCAGATAAATAAAGGAAAACAACAAAGATTAAGCTTGTCAGTTTGCATCTTGAGCAAGAGTCAATGCACTTTCATTATGAAAATTGAAAGAATGTATGAATATAGCAAATGCCTGACTTGAACCGTTATGTTTTTGATATATGGCACACGCACGCACACACACACCCGCACATAACCTAACACAATGGCTTTATGAAAAGAGATCAGCATACACACGCGCACACACTCACAGGCAGCACACGCACACAGCGTGCCAAAGCACTCAAAAGTCAGATTGCATAAAATTTGCAATGATTGAATGGACAACAGCAGCAGCAGCAACAACAACAACAACAACAACAATAACAACAACAATGACAATGAGAAAGTCGACGACACACTCTCACTTTCGTTCGGCTTGGCCGCTGCTCGTGGGCGGAGTGGAAGCGCACACTAACGATGTCCACTGCAAATGCGGAAGCAGAGATATACAGTTAGTCCGGCAAACAGCGAGCCGGCAGCACAAACATGCAAAAATTGAATTAATGAACTCACTCAGTCACTCACTCTCTCCCTCTCTCTCTCTCTCTCTCTTGCTCTATTCGTAACAATGCACTGAGTGAAATTGATCGTCGCCATTCCAAGCAGCCCGAAGGGGTAATGCGGGCTATATTTAGACAATGAATAGCTGTTATGGCTGCAGAGAGCGTTGTCCTAATGGAGAGTTAATTGTAAAGGAAATTAAAGCACTTACTAGCTTAAGTGCTCGCTGCGCTCAGACTACCTACTCTTTCGCTCTCTCTTTTGGTATACTCAGCAAAGAAGGCTAGCAATGAGTGGAATTGTTTTTTTCTTCTTCTGACATTTGAGTTATTGCAACTATTTTTAGCAAATGCATGGCTGGAGTGACTGTAAGCTGCATTGGTTAAATGGAATGTTAAATGTTGGACAAATTGCTCAAGCGCGCTCTCTCTCTCTCTCTTTAGTTTTGGAAGATATGCATATGGAAGGAGTGAAATTGAACTTTGGCAGTGAATCGGAAATCTTTTTAGCTTATTATATATATAAATTATAATATATATTATATATGAACAGGTGGAACAACACTAAACAGTGTAGTAAAACTGAAGGTATTTTAAAAATACCATTCCATTTAAATAATTCATTTAAATTTCTCAGCTAACGAGCATCTGGAAATGCGTTAAAAATTTCTCATTTAACTTAAATCTATTTTAAAGTTTTGTTCGCTTTTATCATCAAGTTGTAATTGCGTTTCTATATTCTGTTCCCAAGGGGAAAAAGAGTTGATTATTTTGGTTTGTCGTTACATTACATTATTAATTATAGAAATTACTAGATAAAATAAATAAAAACAATTATTTTTTGCAGATTACTTAATTTTATATATATATATATATATAACTGACAAAAGTTAAATTTTAATTAAAATTCCTCACTTTAATAGATTTACATAAAGTTCAGAAGGCAAAAATTAAAGAATATAAATTCTAATTTTTAATTTAATTAATTAGTTTGAAAAATAATATTTTTAAAACTAACATACCTATATTGTTAAAAATATAAGTTAAAATAAAAATGGTCGAACTAATTTTAATGAATTCAGCGAAAGATCAGTCATAAAATATATCATTATATCGTTTCTAATGTCTAATTAAAACTTATTTCCAAAATATGAAACATATGAAAAAAAAGTCAAAACTTTAGAGTAGTATTATGATATTATTTCCCAACTAGGCATGTTCTCAAAGATCGTCACATTAAAGTCAAACTTGACAAACGAGCAATTAAATAACTTTTCTCTGATTTACTCGACATTAAAGATAATCGCCCATCAATATAGACTTTAAGCTACTTTGTGAATGGCCCAAGTGCAACAGGTTGCGCTTAGACGTGTTCCGCAAAGTATTTTTATTGTTTACGGTTATATTACGTGATGTCGACAAGCCCCCGAAAAAAGAGTGTTTGTTTTTTTATGTCAATCAAATGGGCGGCTCGTGCTGTTAACAATGCGTGCCTCAGGTACACAGCATGTGCGACTCTCCACTAATTATCTGGCAAACAATGTCAATGGGCCACAACTCGATAGCCGTGCACACGGCAGTTGACATTTCGCTGACGTTGACGTTGAGGGCCGCTCTCTGTAAACACCTGTTTCCACATGCACTAAATATATAATAACTATATTTCAATTTAGTTTTTCCATATTATTAGTTATGGAAGCTAGTAATTAGGTGTGGGTTTATTGTAGTTCTCAATGCTATTTGAAAAGTTAGAGATTTATTTTGGGACTGGTTTTTCTATTCAGCTACATCTATTATATTATATTACTATATTGTTATTATTATTATATTATAGTATATTATATTATATTCTTTATCTTTATCAGCTACATCTATTATATTATATTACTATATTGTTATTATTATTATATTATAGTATATTATATTATATTATTATATTCTTTATCTGGGGAATGTGGGAATTTAAGCTGTAATACTTTTGTTAGAGCTGGCGGCAGTATGACCTTCTTATGAGGTATGGTATGTATATTCTTGATCATTGATCTAGATATAAGTTATAACATATATGTATATATGTATATATTATTATATTATATAAAAATATTTAAAAAAAGCTGATTTAAAAGGAGTACATCACAAAATTTTATATCTCAATTATCTAAGTTGAGAATATAACAGTTTGGTATATCAAAAACTCTTCTATTTTTGGCTTACCATTAATAGGAAATTCCATTTTTCGTTTCCTATATTTTCCTACGTTCTTATCTTGTTAAAAAACTCAGCAATTATATTATGCTAGAGTTAGCTGAAGAGTACTCCCTATGGGAAATTTTCTAGCAGTCATAATTCGAGTAATCGATAGCTTAATCATCGATCATCTTTCTTAAAATCTATATAAAACTAAAAGTCGATAACAACTTCTACATATCTAAACATTTATTGCATGAAGTTAGACATAGAATAATAGGATGTCTGCTAATTAGGTACAACCACACGAACTGGGCATTATCTACCTCATTAAAGTTATACGATTATTATATTCTTTACATTCTCTTCATATAAGTCTTTAGAAGAACACCTAATTTGCGAGGTATTAGGCTAGTCACAGCACTGGGAGCACACGTTTTTGAAATAAACAAAAAACCCAAATAAAGAACACAAATGATATGCATGGACATGCCTGGGAACAGCACGTGAAAGTCGATAAAAATGCACAAACAAATTGTGTAAGTTGTGTAGGCTGCCAAAAATAGCGCAATTGACTGAATCAATCAATGAACTTCAGGTCTGAAGAGTGAGAGACAAGAGGCTATCAATAAACGTAGCTATATACATATATGTATATATCTGTATATATATATATATATATATAGATGTGTACTACATATATCAGGTGGGATGACATATTCAAACTTAATTGATATCAGTTATAATAGGCCCATTTGGCTATACTAATTGCCACTCGGGCAAATTGATAATTATATTCAAGGTCCTTGGGCAGTGCACCTTATATACATATACGTATATCTCTATATATATATATGTATATATGTCATGCATATTATGTAATTGATATTGAAATTAGCAATTACGAGCTTAAGCTATGAACAGGTCGCGCTGCATTGTAAGTGCCTCGATATATCGCATATATCTACATATATGGGAATGTACTTTGCATATATTGCGCATACGCCGCGTGCAACGTTTGAATTGGAGGCGCGTGCATGAAATTTGCTGGGCCAAATGTGCACACACACTCCCTCTCCCTCTCTCTCTGTCTGTCTTCCTGCTTTTCCTCTCTCTCACTTAAATATAAATTCGATTGCATTTGTTTTGCCGCCGCCGCTGCTGCTGCTGCTGCTGCTGCTGCTGCTGCTTCTGCTTCTGCTGCCTTTTCCTCTTCATTCTCAATTATTTTGCTCTGTCATAAATATATTTACTTGCATATGGCTATCCCGTGCCGCACATATGTATGTACATATATTTGTGGCCCGGTCTGTGCGCGTATTTGCTCTTGACTTTGGATAAGTTTGGTAAAAACTGCTTTCAGCCGGATTTCCCACTGAATTCACACAAGCCCAATAACTGCCAGCACCATGATGGCCTACAGTGGGCCATTTTCATTGTTTTCCTTGCAAATTTAATACAATGTATGAATATTATGAAAATAATATGAAAATCAATTATATTTTGATTGGATTTTTAACTACTTTAACTAAGTTTATTAAATTTTTAATTAATATATATATGAAATTTAATGTAAGCTTAAATAATTTTTTTTTCAATTTTAATATTATATAACTTAATATTATTACTTTTTATTTAAATCCATATTTTTCTTTTATCACGAATCAATCTTTAAAGAAAATCCTTAATCTGTTTCTATTAGATATAAGTTTTTTTTTTTTGTCACACTTTCTAACTGTTCGCCCCACTGTGCTGTGCTTTGTTGGATGCGCAAGATCGATTCCAACATGTTTTGGTTTCTTCAATCACGATTTTTATTATAGAATCTAATTGTTATGGGATAAAATTAGATATGTTATATACAATAGATGTTATATACAATACAATGGATACATTAATACTTCATAAATAAATACTTGAATAAATATTCATATTGATGAAAACTTTATATTTTCCAGGTAAATTAAAATATTACTATTATATTGTATTTATTATAAATATATATCTGAATATCATATTTTTGTTTAGCATTTAAAATTCAGTTTAGTTTATTTATTAGTCCATTTCAATTTTTAATGATCTGTGAACGAGCATTGCGCAGTTGATGGCACTCGACTGAAGAATTCACTTTTGTTCAAATATTTCACTTGGAAATGCGTCTTAAAATAATTTTGTTTCTTTTTTTCATTGTTAATTGTGATATTTGATTATCGAGCAGTTGGAAAATTATTTTGGCGAAATTCTAATGTTATGCAGCTGACTTTACAAGTTTTGTTCAGTTTATTTATTTGTTTACAATTTATATAGATTTTCCACAGTGTGTAAATAAATGGTTTAGATAGTTCTAATTCATTATTTATTAAAGATTTCATAAAGAAAATGTTTTAAATAATTTTCATGTCTTCTACAATATTAGTCAATGTTTACAATAATTTCTCTTTTTATTATACATTTTCTTATTAAAATAAAATTACATTTAACTTACAAATGCATTGCTAAAGTTTCCCATTGATCTATTAAATGCAGCATTTTGTTGTTGATTTCACTAATTTATTAACTTAAAAGAAAATTAATAAAACTTAAATTATATATGAATTTTCAATTGAAACTAAATTCGCTTCAATTCGACACGCTGACAAATCTCGACTGAATAAATCAATTTAAAACATGACCATTTGTCAAGAGAGAATTAATAGTTGATCAAAAGCTTTGTTTTAAATGACAAAGCGAACAACAACAACAACAACAACAACAACAACAACAATAGTTAAATGAAGAGCAGAATATAGAAAAATTCATTTATAGAATATACAACAATGTCAATTAATAAAATATTCATAATTAAATTAAGAGTGAGCGAAACATTTGAGCAGCCTTAACATATATGTGCGGACATACATATATGAATGTATATAGATTTACATGTTTATATATGTACATATATACATGAGCATGATGATGATGAATTTTAGATTACTGTAGATTTGTGACAATCATACATTGTTTGGAAAACTGATTGACAGACAGATGATAGCTCATCATAGATAGATAGATAGATTGAATTGAATTGGATTGATTGACCGATTGATGAGCGGCTGATTGATCAACTGACTGATGAACTGGCTGATTGATGGAGTGACTAACTGAAGTAACTGACAAGCTGAGTGAGTGATCTAATCAGGTTGATTGACTGATTGATGATTGGCTGACTGATTGATTAACTGACTAATGAACTGATTGATTGATTTACTTACTGATATGACAATGAATATTTACTGATTGATTTAGACTAAGTAATTTTCTAGCTGCTTGATTGACAGACTGATTGAGATACTAAACTTTTTAGGTTTTGTTTTTGTTAAGTTATATATAGGAATTACATCTAAGCTAAAGATTATTTTGCAAATATTGTGCTATTACAAAATTAAAAGTGTTGTGAAAAAGGTCGAGAATTATTTAATATACATATTATGAATGAAGTATACAATGTATGAATACAATGATGAGCACATATATATGCATATATATGTTTATAGAGCACAGATTAAGTAGCCATTTAGATTACAATAATTATCAGCATGCACTTGTATTTGCTTTTGCAATTTCAATTGTTGTGCAAAAACTCTAAAAGTTTTCCATGTGCTCTATAAATATCAACATCAAAGGCCACAACAGGCCATCGGACGTATTGGGGCCACGCAAACAAACAGCAACAACAACAACAACAACAACAGCAATACTAGATGCAGCTTCATCTATATGTTATATAGACACAGATAAAGATACAGATACAGATGCAGATATAGATACAGATACCGATGCAGCTACAGATACATTTACAGATACAGATACAACTATATATGCATCTGCAGATACATTTACAGATACATATACAGATACAGATACATATACAGATTCAGCTACATATACAATTGCAGATACATTCAGAGATATGTGCACTGCACTTTTGCAGCTTCGTTTTCAATTGCTTTGGCAAATGCACTTGAGAGTTGGCCCCAGAGCTGCGCAGATTGTCGGCGTTCGGCTCCAATTACATTCAATTACAATTACAATTTCAATTACAATCCCGAGTAGAAGTACAAAATGGCACGCCGATGCTATTTTTGGAGTGACAAACTCCAAAGTGGACCTAATTGAACTGTCGCCATTTATTTATGGGTTCAAATTGTGCAATGGGAAAAACACACACACACGTATACAGATATACACACAAGGCAATCCAATGTCCGAGTCGTTAAGTCAGAGTTACACTGTAAAAAATTATGCTATAAGTTTACAGATAGATTTTAGTATAATAGGAAAATGTTTTTCAGGCACTCGAAGAAAGGGAATTTACTGAACTGACTTGTGTTTCTATGCTCCTTCAGTGAAAGTGAAAGGAGTATATTGGCTTTGTTCGTTCATATTCTCCGTTTACAAGCTGCTAAGATTTTAGGCTGTTAAAATTTGGCACACCTGATGCGTGTCAAATCGAAAAATACTTTATTTTTTAGCACAATAGTGCTATTAGTTATGGATATTGAGCTATTTAAGCTGGAGACTTGCTATTTCGAACAAAATCTCGTTTAGACAATCTCCGATTAAAGATATATTGTAGAATATAATCTACAAGCATACTCTTTAAACATTCTCTCTCTATAAACTTTACACATACTCATTCTATATTTTTTAAGCATACTCTCTTTATCTTCTTAATATAGTTTTATTTATTTTGTTTTTATAAATAATCGCTAGTTCTACTCTTTCTATACTTTGTATACATACCAAGTCTATGCTTTCTTTAGATACACGCTCTGTACTGCACAGCTTGATCGAACATTATACACTGCACCTACCTGCGCTTTCGCAAATTCGAAAAACAGAAATTCTTATTCTAAAAGAGTTAAAACTTACAAATTAAATTAAATTGACGGATGACTCAAACAAAATGTTACAAAAATCAATCAAAATCTAAACTTCACCAACTGTTTTAGAAGTATTACGCAGCCGTATGACTCTTATTTGTTAAAATTTTAAAACCAGCCAATGCTTAACTTGTTCATTACAAATAGTTAGACGATTATCTTAAATAGAAACAATGCATAATCCAAGAATAGATTTCTTATAATATATATAGAATAGAAATTCTAAATCATTCTAGATCTATTAAACTAAAAACCACAAGCCTGATAGACTGATAATTAATTAAGGAATGCAACTTAAGCTGCCCGGATATAATATATAGCAAAGGCAATTGATATCTATTGACAAGAAGAATGGAATTGAAAGTTAAAATGACATGACGAAGTGGTAATACCCTGCAGGGCATATATTATATTAATTTTCATAAGTATTATTTGAATTTGAATGTGTTATTTTGTTTATATTTAAAGTAATTTTATATTTTTTATTTATTTAAATTATAAATTTAATTTTAAAAATTTTAAATTTAATTTTTGTTGCACTAAAATGCAAAAATAAAATTTGTGATTTAAAGAAATGCAAAATTACATTAAATATAAACTAAATAAAGCATTTAACTATTTACACAGCTGCGATAAAATGTGAATAAAATCAAATTAAGTTCGAAACATACATATGTACATATTTGCTCAGACAACAAAGTTGTCAACGCTCGTGTAGGGTATTTGCCAATGGAGGGACGCTTGACTCTCAGGGCCAGGCTGCAGTAAAGTGCAATGACCAATAAGCAATTGTAAACAGTTACAACGGCAACAATAAGAAAAAACAATGTAGC
Source organism: Drosophila meridionalis (assembly GCA_035045145.1). Lineage (NCBI taxonomy): Eukaryota > Metazoa > Arthropoda > Insecta > Diptera > Drosophilidae > Drosophila > Drosophila meridionalis. The sequence continues at coordinate 5,809,051 of JAWNPG010000025.1, read as the reverse complement.
GAATATTTGTATAAAACTTACAAAATCTCGCTTAAAGCTTAAAGCTCCATCTACAGTTCAATTCAATTGAGCGGAGGCAGCGGGGCGCTAGCCCAATCGTCAATTGCGCCTCGCCAAAAGAAACAACAGCAGCAACAACAACAACAACAATAGCAACAACGCACCAGCACACACAACTCAACGACTATAACAGCAACAGCAACAACAACAACAACAATTACCGCAATCTGCATGCTAAATGTTAAGGTAAACATTGGGCGGGAGGCGCAGAAGAAAAGAAAAGAGCAAAACGAAATAAAAAGCATGGAGAATGACGGCGAAGTCGGCGTCGACGCAGCGTCGATGCAGGTTTTTGGCTTGGCGCTTATAAACAAAAATATTTCACGTATTTCATGATATTACAATTTTGAGCAAAATAATTTCAGCTAAAATAATTTAATTGTTTCAAATTATAAGCATAGTTTGTGAGGCACTGATAATAAAAGCTTCGGATCATCGTTTTACAGTTTAAGAAGCTGTCTGAACAGTAAATATAGTTTCTGAGTCACTTGACGAAACACAGAAACGCATTTTAGCCACAACAGCCCAATAAAAACTTTTTTTCTACACTTTTACAGTTTGAGAAGTTGTCTGAGAGAAAAAAAAAGAAAATTATTCCAGGCTCAAAATCAGTTTTACAGTTTGAGCACCACAAAAGGCTGATAGAGTTGGAAATGTTCGTTTGCCGAAACTTTCCAGGCACATAACTGTATAAGAACTTCATTTCTGAAGTTTTACATTAACTGCTGCCGACGAACAGTTTTACAAGCACAATAGCAGGTAAGTAGTTGCCGAGATCCGTTTATCCACACAAACTTTTACAGTTCTACATGCAATGCTGGTGAAATACAGTTGGACAGTCAGCAAAGCAACAATTAAATGAATATTTAAATTAGTTCCAAATTAATTTTAATATATGCAAGTAGAGTATTACACATTCGCTTTAAAGCCATGAATGAATTTTGTTTTACTTCTTTCAGTTTATTGCACAGACTTGTCATTTGCAATGCACATAAATGTGTGTGTGTGTGTGTGTGTGTGTGTGTGTGTGTGTGTAGGTATGTGTGTGTGTGTGTATAGAGTATGTTTCATTTCTTGGACTTTCCTCTCGCAGCACTTGCAAATCGATAAAAACAATTTTCAACCTACAATAGTCATAGCACGTGCCCGTTGTACACACCTATACAGACATACATACATACATATGCATTGTATATATTATAATATACCTACATTCATATTGATATATCAATTGGTGAAAGAAAAATAGTTTTGGGAATTGCAAACGTGACAAAGGGCCTTTCGCCTAAGAGTTTCCAACAGTTTCGCATTGGCTTTCGGTTGTATTTCAATTGGAATTATTTAGTTGCATTTGCCACTTACCTTGCCAGTCTTATCAACGCCATTATTGTGCGAAATTTGTTGGTCCAATTTATAATTTATAATGTAGAAACGTTTAGCGAGTCGAGTTGAGTCGAGTTGAGTTGAGTTGTAAAATATTCAACTTGTATGCGAAAAAAAAATTCGATTGGTTATTTTGGCAGTGCGAATAACGGCATTGGGCTAGGGCAAGGGCAAGGAAGCGCTGAAGGTGGACCGGTAAATTTTCTTTTGTTGTCTGCGCGCTTCCACAGACACACAGGCACACAGATGCACATATGCACTCAACACGCACACACAAGCAGGCGCGCACACACACGCATATGCAGGCGGCGCACGGCCGGCACGTAACAAAAGAAGACGAATATCGAAAGCGACGAAAACTGAACAACAATTGCGCGCGCACACAAAACTTCACTCAATTCTCTGTGCGTCCGTCTACAGCGAAGATCTGAGTCTGCCGACCGGCACAGATGGATAAAAACAAAATAGCGACAATGGCAGCGTTGGCGACGACGACGACGGCGACATCGACAGCGACAGCGACAGCATTAGCAGCAGCAGCAGCAGCAGAAACATATGACAAACCTTCAAAGTGTGACCAGTTGTAGAAACTTTAAAAAAGTTATAAGCTGAAATATATACAAAAATTTGGATTTTAGTGCGCGTATTGAATTATATATATTTACAATTTATGTTTAAATATGATGATTATGGTAAAAATAAGCTGTAATGTAAATTTAGGATTTTAGTATTTTAAAGAAATGTTAACTTACAGTTGCAAAAGTCTGGCAACGCTAGAATTATAAGCGCCAAATTAAGTGCCGTTGCTATTTGAAAATACATTCAAAGCATATACACTTTATAGCATATTAGTATTTAACATAGATAAATAGCTAAATTATGTTATAGCTATTTATGTTATATATTTAGTTATTGTTGTTTACACTGAAGCCAAAAGCCATTAACTCGTATTTATTTCATGGAAGTTTATCACACTGGTTCCAGTAATTTTTTGTTAGTTCCCTTTTAGTATTTTTTTGAAATGTTAACTTAGTTCCTAAACTCTGGCAGCCCTGCTAACATTGGCGCCATCTAGAGAGCCGTTGGCATTTGAAAATAAATCAAAAATATTTTCCTTTCCATCACAATCTCAATAACTTTAACAATTATATTTTATATATTCTTTTTCATTTGACAGCCATTCAAAATGTGGGAACAACTGGAGAAGTACCGCAATCATTTTCTGCAACACGAAATCAAAGATGTGATGAAGTCAAGTAGCCTCAATTGTCTACAGAACAAAGGTAAAGATCGACATCTTACATTTCAGCCATATATTACATATATTTCCCATACAGAATGGGACACATACAGAAAGAAACGCGATTGCTGTCTGAGATTCCAGCAGCAATGCGCCAAGAGCTCCACTTACTTCTTCGATCGCGCTCAGCTGGCCTATGGTTACTTTGCCCTGCCCAAGCTAATGAAGGAAATCGACAGCGATGTCAATCTGACCCATTGGCGTGCCATTGTTTCCCTAACCGAATTTCTACTCAACCCGCAGAATCTACAGCGTGCTGTACTGGAGATGGACATAGTTCGAAAGTGAGTGGGAGAGGGAAGCGAAAATGCTTTACTATCTGTCATCTAGAAAGTGGAATGTAGAAACGCTTGAACTTTGGAATCTGCAATTTTTAATCTGGAATCTTGAGTCTCACATCTTTCATCGTCAAATCTGCAAATTCTCTATACTTTATCATACTTAATCTTTCTATAATTCCGATCCGATTTTCTAATTTATCATTTTTATTTCTGTTGATATTCATTTTTCCTATTTCATGTCTTCTTATTTGCCAATCTTCCCATTTATCAATCAAATCTTCTAATCTTCCAATTTCAAAATCCTCAATCTTCCATTCTCCATCTTCTAATCTCCTAATTTTCCAATCTCCTAATTTTCCACCATTCCCATTTTCCAATTATCAAATTTCCAATTTTACAATCTTTTGTTCTCCCATCTTTCATCTTTCATCTGCCAATCTTTCAACCTACATCTTTTAAATCTTCGAATCGTTTCATGTATTATTCCCATCTTCCAATATCTCAATGTTCTAACTATCCTCATTTCATCTTTCCTTCATATTTTATTATCTTGCTATCTTCTTATTTTCAATCTTTCAAATTTTCAAATTCAAAATCCAATTTTTCAATTTCTCATCTTGCATCTACCATCAAACAAGCTTCTAATTTATATTCTATCTTCTATTTTTCATATTCCTTTTTCTATTTTTCAATCTTGTCATCTTCAATTCTAATATTTCCATCCACCTTCCACAATTCCAATATTACAATTATCCAATTTTTCAATTTCTCATCTTGCATCTACCTTCGAACAGTCCGTTAATCTATCTTCTATCTTCCATCTTCCATCATTCATCTTCAAATTTCTATTTTTCAATCTTTTCCTCTTCCAATCCTAAACTTTCGATCCACCTTGAAATTTCCCCAATTCCAATATTCCAATTTTCAAATTTCTCATCTTGCATCTTCTAATTTATCTTCTTTTTTCCATTATCATTCACGTTCCATTTTCTATCTTCCTATCAACCCAACTAAAATTAAATTTAATTGTCCTATCCCCTATCTACGTATCTTCAAATCTTTCATATTCTAATATTCCTAACCTCCAATCTAATAATTTTTCTTCTAGTTTATCAAACTTTCATCGACTCATCTTTCTTTCTATCTCTTTAGCTGCCTATGTTTCAATCTACCCTTCATTTACTCTATCATTCTTTCCATATTCCAATCTTCCAATCTTCACATCTTCCATTTCTGTTCTCCCTCCTACAGACTTAAGAATGCCTTTATGCGTAAGCGTTTGAAGTACCACGAGGAGCACTTTGAGGAGATTGAGACATATTTGAAGTTATTTAGTAGGTCTTCCATTTTCTCACTCTTTCTCTTTCCCTTTCTCTTTATCTACTCTATACTCTTTCTTCCATTCATTCAGACATAATTTCTCGCAATTTGGATGGCGCCGAGCAAATCGCGAATCGCAAATGTTTACTGATCGAATTCTATAAGATTCTAAAGGACATGGAACCGCGCAAGGAGGATCTCGCCGCCGAGATACTGCGCAATCTGACGGGCAAGCCAAAGGGTAGGATTCCCGATTTCAGCTGTTACTCTTACCTGATCAGCTCTAAATTGACTTTTCCAATTTCCCCCACCCAGTGCTCGGCATCGTTTTGGCGGATACGGAAAACCTCGGCTCCATTGCGCACTACCTGAAGCTGGATCCGTGCAAGCCGCTGTATCCGGCGGATTTGTGGCACCATCTGTGCCACATGCTGGAGGTGGTGCCGGAGCAGGGCATTCAGCTGGGCCTGTTCCAGCTGCTGCACTCGAGGATCGTCAATCGCCTGGCCAAGTTTTGGGAGATGAACTGCAAGGCATTCGCTCTGCTGCTGCGCTGCACGGAGGGGCAGCGCCTGTTCGACGAGGTGGACGGCATCAAGATGATCTTCGACATCTTCGAGGACAAGTACGTGGCCGAGGAGAAGAAACTACATCACCAGCAGGTGCTCAGCTATGAGTACGTTGTGCTCGCCCTGCTCAACGGGCTGCACAGCAAACGCGCCCTCTGGCGGATGCGCGAGTTCACGCTGCTCATCTGCCACGTCGGGCGCGCCATGCGCTCGTGCAGGCAGAACGCCCGCCTCCAGCTCTACTGCCTGCAGGCGCTGCGCGCCATGGGCGTGATGCCCTGCAACAAGCGCTACATCATCGGCAACTGGCTGGACGACATCAGCGCCCTCGTCTGCCACAGCGCCGACGCGGAGTGCGCCCGCGACTCGCTGCTCGACTGGCTGCGGCGCGACATTGCTGACAACAGTTAGAGCGAGGTCAGAGGATCGGTTATCTATCCGTTTATTCGTTTATCTACTTTGGATTGTTGTTCAAACTAATTATAGTTGCTTAAATTGCTTTGTGAGCGCATGTTGAGGGGTTTTCTGATTGGAAAGGAGGTGTCATATGCTTCTGATTGGAGTATCCATATTCTCAATTGGTATGCTATAGGATTTTATTTAGAAATTTATTTTATATAGATTCGATATTTCTTTCGCTTTATATTATATCCTAGTTTGAATCGTATTGAAAAATGCTTTAGATTGGAATTTTGCATTTTATATGATCAGTATACGTCAATGCTTGACTTCTGATTAGAAATGTATTTCTTAAACTGCTTTTTGCGCGCATTATACGCAATTCTGATTGGAGCAAACAAAACATCGCCAGCACCTTCCCCTCATTGCAGTTTTCCCTTAGTTAAACGGTTAACCGCTTCAAATTTCCCCTCGGTGTGCTGTCCCAAGCACTGTTCCAAAGCTTTGTTTTGGATAAGAGCAAAGCGGTTAAGAACTTCTCTCCTCTCACTTCAACAGCTGTTGTTTTAAACTGGCAAGAAAAACCTATTATTTTTTTAAGTAAATTCTAATTCTTATATATATATATATATATATATATATATATATATATATATATATATATATATATATATATATATATATATTTTTTTTTTTTTTTTAAGCTTAGCTAAACTTCTCGTTATTTATTCTCATAAATTAAAAATAATATTTCTTTTTAATACTTTAAATATATGCAAAGTTTTTAGTAGTACGCCCGATTTCTGCTAAAAATTATATTACATATTTTTTTATAAATGTTTCATTATATTTAACTATATTTTTTAAGCTCTCAGCTGAACTTGTTATTTCTACTTATAAATGATATGAAATATTTCATTATATATATATGAATATTTCATTATATTATATTGTTCAATATATATTTTTATTATTACTGACAATTTCTGCCTAAAAGTTTTTAATATACACGTGTTTCGGGTTTTATTTGGTAATTTAGGGCATTAGAGACCATCGTTGCAGAACATCCAACTAAACCTTGAATTTCTTTATAGGTTTTACATTGTTTCCTAAGGTTTTGGATCCATTCCCTCTTCTCCCTAGAGCAATGCTTGCCTCTACCCACTAACATGAAAATGTTATAATTAATTGTGTATTTTGGTGCAAATAATAGTAAAAAATAATTATCTATTTGTTTCAACTTTTTGTTTATTATTTTTGCAAATAATCGAAAAACTGCTATTTTTATGAACATCGAAATTTGTGTGCATAAGCACAAAAGTACGAAAAACGCGCCAAAACATAGTAAAAGTAGCGGAACTTTTTTGTTTTCCCTATGTCTACATTCCATTTAACAAATAAAAGTCCAAGAACTGAATGTGTAAAATGAAATATACAAACAGTTTTGCAATCTCTGTTAACATCAACTGCACTGCTTTTTTTGTGAACACATCTGTATATATTTTGTATGCCCTCAGCTGAACTTCTTGCTATTTCTATGTAATATTTCATTATGTATACATTTTTATATAAATATTTTCTTACTACTACTGACTATTTCTGCCTAAGTGTAATATTAAATCCTCTTTTCCTTATTTTACTATATTTTTAAATATATATGTACATATATTTTTTGTAAGCCCTTCGCTGAACTTCTTGCTTCAAATTGAACTGTAAGAACTGCCTCAAAGAACTTTTCCAATTTCCGCTGCTGGCGCGCGTTTGTCGCCAATGGCATCAATAATGACCAGGAGTCGCAGCAGCAGCAGCACTAACAACAACAACAACAACAACAACAACAACAACAACAACAACAACAACAACAACAACAACAACAACAACATTAGTGGCAACACTGACCACAACCGAGGCCCGACCGCAGCTCGCTGGTGTCTGCGGTTAGCCAAGGCCTTCGCAATGTTTTATGCATCAGTATTTTTTTTTGTTTTTTTATTTTTAAAGTATTTTTTTTGCACATTTTTTATATTCTCTGTATTTTTTTCTGTGTGGTGACAAACTTGGCAACGAGTTGCAAATTTTTGCAACTTATTTTGCAGCAGCAGCGCGAGCTCGTAAACATTTCGTGCCTTTGGTTTCCCTGCCGGAGCTGGAGCCGGAGCCAGAACCAATTCCCGACCCAATCGCAAAAGTTTCCCTTGCTGTCGCTCCTTTGAGCTGTCAACGATCCCTGGCTTCAGACTACGGATTCTCCTTTTTAGTCAACTTTTTAATTACCACAACGCACTGCTCAACGTCTCCTGTCGCCGCCTCCTGCCGCCTTCTGCCGCCTCCTGCCGCCTCCTGCCGCCGCCTCCTGCCGCCTCCTGCCGCCGCCTCCTGCCATCCACCTCAACCTCAGCAATTCTTGTAAAATATTTTATGGAAATTTTCGCATAACTTGTTCACGCAACCAAATTTACAGTTATTTTTTTTCTTTTCTCTTTTTTTTAGATTTTGTGTTCTCACAAAAACTTGTCACTTTTTGCCAATTAAATTAATTATATAACAAATTATCTAACAGAAAATCTTTTCAAGGTTTCCTTTGACAAAAGTTGAAATATTTTCGCGGGAATTTAAGAAAGAAAAAAAAAGAAAAAAATAAATAAAAAAAATTTAAATTTATTATTGATTCCTTTTTAGAGTTTTTTTGTTTCTGTTTTTTTTTTTTATAATTTTTTTAATACTCGCTCATGATATTAGGCGAGTATATTGGTTTGGCGCAGAAATTTGGTACAGTCCATTGAGCTCGATTTGCGACGTTCTTGATTGATTTATTGTGAATAATGGGAAATATTGTAGACTTATTGTGCGCTAAGGTTGAGAGTATATAAAAATAATCCTATTACAGGCTATTGATAGTAAAAAGTTCTTTTAAAATATAGTTCTTGTACTATGTATGGCAGAAGAAAAAAAAAATATATATATATATAAAAAAAATCATTCAAATAAATATATTATTTTGTTTGTATTTCATTAAAAATTTTGTTTTTGGCAGAAAAAAAAAAATATCAAAAAGCATCTAAATAAATATATAATTTTTTTGTATTTTATTTAAATTTTTTTTTTAGATTTATTATTAAATTTTTTTTTTTAGGTATTATATTTTCAATTTTAATTTCAATTTATTTTACTCTGTTATAATTACTGTTTTTTTTTTTTTTTTTTTTTTTTTTTTTTTTTTTTTTGTGAATGCTGTCTTACATTATTTTTGTATTTTATTTAATTTTTTTTTGTATTTTATTTAAAAATTTTTTTTTAGATTTATTATTAAATTTTTTTCTAAGTATTATATTTTCAATTTAAATTTCAATTTATTTCATTCTTTGTTATAATTACAGTTTTTTTTTTTTTTTTTTGTGAATGCTATTTAACAATAATTAAAGAGTTTAGACTAAGAACTAGGTCTTTTCTGCTTAGATATTTATTTAGAAATATGACATATAGTATATAAGATGACATAATTATTTGGGGGAAAAATCAAAGAAATAGAAAACCCTTAAGGTTTTTTTTTACTACAAGTTAACTTAAACACTTAATAATACTTAAGACTAAATGGCTATGCCAGGTCATTTATATGTGAATATGTGTTGATTCATGACACTTTGTTATGAAATTTTGCAATAGTCGCGATAAGCTAATATCTACCAATATATTTTTACACAGGGTATAAATATAGTTGAGAGTTATAGTATTACTCGCTTATTAATAAAAGAAATACAGTATATTGGCAGGCCGTAGAGTGCGATGTGCAACGTACTTGATGATTAATGATCGTTAAATAATTAATAATATATAAATTTAAAATATATCTTATATTTACATACAATAACTAAAAGTATAACTTTTACATTTTCGCTTAACATACTTTACAGTTTTAATACTTACCAACAGACAGCAGAAGAGGAGAAGCACCGTGCTGCACTGGACGACCAAGAGATGAAGAATGCGACTGAAGCTGCGCGGCAGCAGGCTTGCCTTTATATAGGGCAGCGACAGCGACAGCGACAGCTCCACTCAAGTCAACCTCAACTCTTGAGCATCTACCTGAGTCAGTCTTCACACTCGATCATTAGGCGACCAATCAGAGCACTTGCTGCTGCTGCTCCTCTGATCTTCAGCTGCCTTTATATGGGGCAGCGAGACTACCACTCGAAGTCGAGTTCAACTGTTAAGCCTCTCTCTCTGAGTTAGCGTGAGCTAAACTCTCTATCAGTTAACGACCAATCGGGGTATTTTCTGCCGCAGAGTAAATTCTTAATATTAATATTTTATTGTTTTTATGTATAATATTTTAGTACAGGGTATTCATATAGTCGAGAGCAGAATTAGCATATTGTTGTTTGTTATGCTCAAATGGAAATCGATATCCAAATAATTCAGGATCATATAGAAACAGATAATTTAGCATAAATACCAAATACATCAAGACTACTTTAGTTATGTATATGTTATGTATACTCTCTACTTTTAGAGGGTATATATAGAGTACCGTGCAAATGTGAGTGGATGTTCACAAATCTGACTTTCGACGCTTATAAGAAAACCAACTATACAAGCGAATCAGCAAATGTTGTTTATTTCTTATTAATTATAGTATTCTTAGTAATACTTTTACAGGGTATACCTATAGTCAATAAACAGCTCTATATTGAAGAGTATTCCTTTTAATAGTCACATTAGTTAACTCATTAGCTCAGCATTAGTCGCCTAATGATCCACTTTGTCTGAACGTTCGTAACGCCGTCCATTCGAGTCCTGGACTCCTGCTCGAATTAGTAGTCCTGCAGGTGCGACACACAGATGCAATGGCATTCCTGCGCTCGTTCCGCATCAGCAACAGTTACTTCCGGTTCTCGGCGCTGCTGCTGCTGCGCTTCTACCTGGCGCAGTTCTACTTTCTGGGGCTGCTGCGGCTGCGCTACTGCCGCATGGGCAACGCCGTGCAGCTGACGCACTACAGCGTGACGGTGTCGCGGCTGCTGGCGCTGCCCTTCGCCTACTTCCTCAGCCTGGCGGCGCTCAGTCCGTATGCCTCGCTGCTGTTCATGCAGCCGTACCTCTTCCTCTGCTACTTCCTGTGGCAGCCGCGTCGCGTCCACGAGGAGCGCGTGCGCCTGATCAACGGTTTCCTGCGGCTAGCGCCGGCGCTCTACCGGCTGAGCCGCTGCCAGCTGCGCGTCTCCTGGCTGCTGGTGGCACAGCTCGCCCTCAAGCTGCTCACCATGAAGATCTACCTGCACATCTATCAGCTGCACTCGGACACGCTGCAGAAGGTTGTCTACATCGTGATCCTTGCGCTGCCCGGCAGCCTGGCCGTCTGGTGCCTGGACATGGCGGCGCATCTGATCAACATTTCACTCTACCTGCTGCTCGCCTCCTTCGAGCAGCTGAATGCGCAGCTGCAGCAGCAGCTTGAGCAGCTGCACATGAAGACGCTGCACGCGGATTATGGAGCTGTGAAGCGCCTGCAGCGTCGCCTGCTCTACATACAGCGTCTGTACGTGGCCTATGCACGACTCTCGCAGCAGCTCCTGGACACGCTGGCGCCGCAGCTGCTCCAGATTGTCGTCTACAACCTGACGATGATCTATGCTCTGTCCTTTGGCCACTGGCGTCGCCTGCTGGACATCGCGATGCTGGCCAATGGCCTGCGGCTGCTGTTCCAGTCGCTCGATGCTCTGGTCGTTGCCACCAGCTCGCCGCAGGACACCACGTGGATGCATCTCGAGCAGCTGCTGCAGCTCAACCAGGCGCTGGCCATGCACGGCTGGCTGCATCGTCACGGCTCCACGGGCTGCCACATGTACAGCTCGGGGCAGAGCATGAGGCGTGTCTTGCTGCAGCCACGCCTCCAGATCTTCGGCCTCTTCACGCCCAATCGGCGGTTCTTCTTTCGCCTGCTCTTCTGCTACTGCGGCTACCTCTACGTGAGCTACGCCTGGCACAAGCGATTGCCGGTGCACAAGGGCGAGATCTTCAATTTCCTCATACTCTAAAAGGGGGATTTGTAAATAATTGTAATTATTTGAATTAAAATTAATTAATAATTGTAATTATTAAAATTATAATTAATTTATAATTTTTATTATTATAATTATAATTAATTAATTATTGTAATGATTATGATTATAATTAATGAATTATTGTAATTTAAATTAATTAATCATTTTTATTATTATAATTTCATTTAATTAATAATTGTAATTATTAAAATTATAATTAATTAATTAGTAATTTTTATTATTATAATTATAATTAATTAATTATTGTAATTATTATAATTATATTAATAATTACCAAGCAATAAATATATTTATATAAAAAAAAATTAAATAAAATAACAAATAAAATATTTATTTATTTAACGCGTGTGTTTTTCTGTGGTTTAAGATTTTTAGTAAATAATACAAATAAATATATAATTTATTGATTATTATTTATAATATTATATATTATTTATTTTATAAAAATATTTTTACTTTGAATTTTGGATATATTTTTAATTTTTAATAATATTATTAATTATCAAACTCAATGTATAAATAAACATTTATTTTACTTTAAATTTCACATTTATATTATTTTATTTATTATAATTAACAAGAAAAATAAATGACTATTTATTAACTAATTTTTATTATTAATAAATAAAATAAAAAATAAATAAATATGTATATACTAAAAATAAATTATTATTAAAAATTTTTATTATTAAAAAAAAAAAAATTTTAATGATATACAAATTATTAATACATATGTATATACAAGAAAAATATAACTGAAGTTTTATTTTATTATTATTTTTTTTTAGTAAGGCACTTTAATTTATTCTAAGTTCAAACAGTTAACTAAAGAAAAATCTATTTAAAAAAATAAATAAAACTTCAGTTATATATTTTTTTGTATATATTAATAATTTATATATCAATAAAAAAAATAATATTAAATTTAATATAATAAAGAATTTATTTTTAAATATTTTTTTGCAAATTGAATATTGATTGATTTTTCTCAGTGTACTTGGTATCCGCTTTATGCTGAAAAATACGTCTATAAAATTATTAATAAATCAATTAATCCTCAACTGAATGAAACTGCAATACCAAATGATTATTATTAATATATTAAATAATATATATTATTTTTATTATAATTAAATAATCTATTTTTCTGTCAATATGCTTGGGCTGAATGCATTCCAAAAATAACTCAAAATTCATGAACTCAATCGAATTAAATTTCAATTAATTAAAAAAAAAATGTTTACATAATTTTAATATTTATAAATATCATTTAAATAATAATATTAAATTTGATTTCTCTCAGTGTACTTGGCTTGCTCATATAGAGTGCAAATCGTTGTTCAATAAATCAAAGTTTGCCTCTAAAATGAGGCAACAAGTTTCTGTCATTTGATTGCGGCTGCAGGCGGCGAGCGTCTGAGCTGAGTTGAAGCAGCAGGAAGTCAACGTCAATGATGAATATATACATATACATATATACATATATACATATATACATATATACATATATACATATATACATATATACATATATACATATATACATATATACATATATACATATATACATATATACATATACACATATATACATATATATATACATACATATATAGTTTTTGGTAAATTCACTTTGATAACAGAATTTGAGATTCCAACTGGAGCAAATGTAGTCAAACAGTCAAACCCTATTTCAGAAAGGGTCAAAGTAAGTTTTACAATTTTGTGCATTTCAATTCGATATTATCAAGCTGTAAAATACATGAAATAAGTAGAATTTAAATACATATATATATATATATATATATAGAGATATGTATGTATGAATATTGTAAATGCGCCAAAGCAAAGTGGGCAACTGAAGGACAGCTCTGCGTGGGTAATTTAACATAATTTATGCATTCGCCTTTTGAGACTGAAATAACAAGCCACTGTGGGTGCCAGCAAAACTGTTTTCACTTATGCTCCCGTCACACACACACACACACACACACATACAGAGAGTATATATACATACATATAGTCTACATTTATCTTTCAGTGTAATTGCAATTGAAGGTAGCCAAGTGCTGACTCCTTTGACTCCAGCTGCTGCTGCTGCTCCTGTGCCCCTCTCCTCCTCCTCCTGCTCCTGCTCCTCCTGCCCACACCTCTTTCAAGTCTTTTCGCACATGCTCATCCTTCCGTTGCCCCATCCAAAGTGTCCATAAATCATTTTAAAAAGCTTTGCCCCAGCCCAGTGCGTATGTGAAATACTCTCTGCATGCACCTTATATAAGTATATATATATATGTACAATATATATGTGTATATATTTTATCTGAAGATTTATGGCCAACTTGCCTAAGAGATTTAGCCCAGTTAACGCTGCTGTTGTTGCTTTCGCGCTTCTCGCTCTTTGATTAAATTTACACGAATTTTTTGTTGATTTTTTTTATTTTTTGATTTTTTATTAGTTTTTATTTTTATTTACTCCAATCCATTGGCAATTCAAATTTATGACCATTTCGACCTTTTCCACATACATATATCGAAATCTAATACGTTTTTATGTTCCACAATTGTAGTTCATATATATTTTGGATATATATTTAGTGAAATATATCAAAATATATAATCTCTTTCTCTCCCTCTCTGTCTCGTTCTCTCTCTATCTATATATAGTTTTCAGATTCTTGTTGCTTCGAATCTACACTAAAACTGCAAATCAATTAAATTCACATTTTTTGTTAGTTAAAGCTTTTGCATATATTTTTGTCTTTTATACTTGTTCATAAATTCATATAGAGTATATTAGCTTTTAAAGAGGTAGAGGTGCTTGTCTTGTTGTGTATCCTACTAGCTGCTTTTAAAGTTACAAATTTGAAATTTAATGTATGTACATATGAAATATAGAAAGTATTGGGAAGAAGGGAATCGGGTCTTTTCAAGTAAGAGCTTCGGCTTTAAGTAGTACTATTAAATAGTAGTAGTTTTAAATAGTAGTAGTAGTAGTATTAAATAGTAGTAGTAGTATTAAATGGTAGTCGTAGTATTAAATAGTAGTAGTAGTATCAAATAGTAGTAGTAGTATTAAATAGTAGTAGTAATATTAAATAGTAGTAGTAGTTGTAAATAGTAGTAGTAGTTTTAAATAGTAGTAGTAGTAGTATTAAATAGTAGTAGTAGTATTAAATAGTAGTCGTAGTATTAAATAGTAGTAGTAGTATCAAATAGTAGTAGTAGTATTAAATAGTAGTAGTAATATTAAATAGTAGTAGTAGTTGTAAATAGTAGTAGTAGTTTTAAATAGTAGTAGTAGTAGTATTAAATAGTAGTAGTAGTATTAAATAGTAGTCGTAGTATTAAATAGTAGTAGTAGTATCAAATAGTAGTAGTAGTATTAAATAGTAGTAGTAATATTAAATAGTAGTAGTAGTATCAAATAGTAGTTATATTAAATAGCAGTATTAGAAAATAATAGTAGTAGTAGCAAATAAGAATACTAAAAACCAGTAGTAGTAGTAGTAAATAGTAATATTAGAAAATATTAGTAGTAGTAAAAAGTAGTAGTATTACAAAATAGTAGTAGTACTAAAGAAGAGTATGTAAAAAATAGTAGAACTAAATAGGAGTAGTAATAGAAAATGACGAATACATAAACTGATTTGTACAATAAATATACCCTATTTGTTAGTCGAACAAGTATTCCGCCGTCGTTTATGCCCAACTAAAAGACCCAAACCTATTTTTAATTCCCTTTTCAAAACTCACATCAAAGGCTTTTAAAGGTGTTTTTAATTGATTGCGTTGAGAACTTTAAGATTACAAAGTGTATACAACATTTGAGGGTAATCCCCTGCCCAGTTTTGATTCGAATTTATAGATTTGATGCCACTCAACTCAACTCAACTCAACTCAACTGAACTGAACTGAAGTGAAGAACTTCATTGTTGGTTCCATCTAATCTCTTTCATCTTTGATCTCGCACACAGAAACGTAGTTTTCACAGCTGGCGGCAAAAGTTTACGTATATTTTCTGGCCAAGAGGCGCACGAATAGGACTTGACCAACATCCACTTGTTGAAATTTACGGCCCTCAATGCATTGGCTGCCGGCCGTAATAAGTTATGCGACCAGAATTAAGCCGCTGGCTCAGTCTGTGGTGTGCGCCAAACCAAGCCAAGCCAAGACTTGGAGCCCCTAGGCCATGCTTTTATAAATCTCTTTAATTTATTAGATTTCATTAGACATTTGGCGCCGATGCCAGGCGCAAAGTGAGAAGAAGAAGCTACAACAACAGCAAATTTAATATTAACAAGCTCTAAACAGGGCAAAGGCAGCTCGCTTGAAATGAGAAAAATGAAATGAAAATAAACGTAGCATACTTTTTAGCGCTGCCAAGTCTGAGCTGGAGTTGCGCCATTGCAAGGGAAATATAGAGACTCAGCAAGGACATTTAGCATTGCGCCGGATATTTTTAAGTGAACCAAGATTTTATGCATTTTATTTGTTATTTTATTCATCATAATATATAGAGCTTATATAGATATATACTATTTATGCTGTTGGCAAATTTAAAGGTTGAAATGGATGGGAAAGCAAAACATCTGAATCGCACAATAAATTTATTTAATATTAAAATATTTCTGTATTTTATTTAATATCAAAAAATAATTATGAAAATCTTTATATGAATAATCAATAATATTTTCTAATAATTAATATTAATATTAAAATTATTTGATACTTTTTTATTATTGTTAAAAATTGTTATTACAATTTTTAATATTAAAATTATTTAATAATTTTTAATTGTTATTAGAAAAGGTTATTACAATTGTTAATAATAATAATAATGGTATTCAAATTTTTAATATTACAAATTTGCATTTTAAATCTTTTTTGTATTTTATTTATAATATTATTATTAAAATTATTTAATATGTTATTATTATTAGAAAATATTAAAATTTATAAAATTAAATATTTCTATATTTAAATTTCTTTGAATTTTATTTATTATTAGACAAAAATGTCAATAATGTCAATAATGTCAATAATATTTTCTAATAATTAATATTAATATTAAAATTATTTATTTTTTTCTTATTATTATTAAAAAATATTCTTAAACTTTTTAGTATTAAAAATTTCAATAATAAAATTTCTCTGTTTTTTTAGTATTAAAATTTTTAAATTAATTATCAAAAAATATTTTCTAAAAATTAATATTAATCTATATTAATATTAATTTTTAGAAAATATTTTTTGAAAATTAATTTAATTTTTAAATATTTTCTTATTATTAGAAAGTGTTATTTATAATTTATTAAACAATTTTATATAGTTTTTTTTTTTAAATTAATAAAAAACCGATAGAAATTTTAATATTAATTCATTAATATTAAATCATTATAAATAAAAAAAATTATTTAATTATAAAAGTCTTATTTTTTATCAATACAAATTTCTAATTATAGCTTTAATCATTAAAAAATATATAAAAATTTTTAAATTTTTAAAATCTTGTTTTTCAATCAATAAAAACTTTTAATTATAGCTTAAACCATTCAAATAAATCTAAAACATTTTTAAAAATCTTTAATATTTTGTTTCTTCATGAATCACATTTTCTATTTATCCTTAGTTATCAAATCTTAAAAATCTTATTTCTTAATCAATAACCATTTCTATTTATGTCTTCAATCATTCAAATCTTTAAAATCTTATTTCTTAATCAATAACAAGTTCTAATTATATCTTGAATCATTAAAAAATCTATAAAAAGCACAAATTTCGCAAATCAATTTAACTCAAAATTTATACAAATAATTTAATTTCATTATTTTCATTTTTCTTTTCCTCGTGTGTGTGTGAAATATATGCATTAAGGATCACTCTAAATAAATTGCACACTCAGCAAGGTCTCACGCACACACACACTCATGTATATGTATATATGTGTGTGTATTTATTATAAAAAAAAGGCGACGCCAAACAAAGGCAACAGCGCTGTAATCAACAAAATTACACTAAAATACAAAAATAAATTTGACACGAATGCGACGATGACACAAAAGGGCCACGCCACACACACACACACACACAACAGCACACAGACATTCGACGGCTGCCTCTTTACCCACCTCTCTCCTTCTCCCTCCCCTTCCTCTCTCCCTCCCTCTCACTCTTTTGGTAAGTGCTAGCAGCTCGAACCACAACCAAAGTAAAATGGCACAACGCTCGCAGCGAACATTGTGAAGTTGGTTGCCAGCTACGCAGCTGCTTTCAATGTGTGTGTGTGTGTGTGTGTGTCTGTGTGTGTGTGTGTGTGATGTGTGATGTGTGTGAGTGTGCGTGTGTGTGTGACCATGTGCGACACTTTGTAACATATTTTTTGTCATTTGTTTGCTGTGTGTTTGCCTCTTTTTCGGCGTCACTCGTCAGCGACTCGTGCTGCTCCTACACCAGCAACAGCCAAAGTGTATCTCCCTCTCTCTCCCTCCCTCTCCCTCTCTCTCTCTCACCCTCTGTGCCAGAAAAATGTTACATTGTTTTTGGCACGCAAGGCGACACTGCGGCAATCACACCTATGCTCAGCCAACCAACCCAACCCAACCACACACACATATCAATCAGTTGGCAGCGTTGCCACCCCACTGTCTTTTCTGGGGCCACCCAGCGTTGCCACTCTTGTTGTACATTTTATGGCAACATTTATAACATTTATTCGTATTTTTACGACCCGAATTGTCTTTGTTGCTTTATTATTATTATGTCTCACTTGGGAGTTTTATGACCCAGCCGCGCCCACCTGCACCTCAACGCCCCCACTCCCACCCCCCTATGTGCTTTTAAATGCTTTGCCTGCAAAGTGATAAAGCTGACAACAAACAAATATTAAATATGCTCAATCAATTGAAACGAATCTAAAATTATTATTATCACATTTTGATTGCAAATGCGTTTGATTACTTTTTTTAGAGACTGTTTTATGTGTTTGCTGCGTTAAACGGGACTAGAGAGAGTTGTGTTGGGAAGGTAGCTTATGGTATTTATAAGAAAAGATTATAATTTTAATGGATTTTGATTAAGATTTGGGCAGTTGGATAAGGGTATATTAGAGTTGAGCTGCAACTTCAGCCTAAATGAATATCTAATATCTATATCTATCTAATGAATATCTAGCCAGTGTTGCTTAATGTCTAAATATGTTGATAATTAACTTATATATATACATATATGTATCTATTTTTTCTTGAAATATATTTTATTATTATAAATTCATAGTGCACTTTCACTCTCTTTATTAGCATTTCAAAGTTTTAAAACTAAAATATATATTTTTTTTAATAATAAAATTAAAATTTCTATAATATTTACAAAAATTTAAATCAGATTTCTATTAATGGTATTCCATTGAATATATTTTTGAATAAAATTAATAATTGAAATAATTAATATTATAAATTAAGACAGAAAATTAAAAAATATGTTCTCAAAAATTGAACTCACTTTTTTAATTAATGGTATTCTTTTTAATATATTTTGTATTAAAATAAATATAATACAATTAAAATTGATATTATGTTTACAGCAATTTAAATCAGATTTCTATTAAGGGTATTCCTTTATATATATTTTTGAATAAAATTAATATTTTTTTAAACAGAAAATTAAAATAACAACTTTAATCAGTTTTTAATTAATACAACTAAAATAAAATAAAATAAATAAAAATAAATAATTAAATTAATATTGAATAATTTTAAATTAATAAAACTAAAATAAAATAAAATAAATAAAAATAAATAATAAAATTAACATTGAAATAATGTTTAAAGCAATTTAAATCAGATTTCTATAAAGGATATTCTTTTGAATATATATTTTTTTTAAATAAATATTTTGTAAATAATAAAATTAAAATTGAAATAATATTTACAAAAATTTAAATCAAAATTTTTATTAAAGGTATTCTTTTTAATATATTTTTCTTCCTTATAATAATATTCATATTCTTCTGCTTTCTGGAGCATATTTTCTCTATTTTGCTCTATTTTCATCTCCCGAAAATTGCTAATTTATAAACTTATCTTGTCTTATCTTTGCATATTTTACTTATCTTTCTTTTAGAGATTGTAAAACTAATATACTCTTTTTACATATATACTCTCTTATACTCATATACTCTTTTTACACTTCAAGCATGTATGAAAACAAAAATCCTTTTATTTTTGTATGAAATATGATTTTTTGTTTTTTTAACTTTTATAAAAAATATTTTAGTTGCTCAAATATTTTTTTATAAAATTTTTTGTATGTTTTTTAATATTTTCTCTTCTATTATTTTACGCTTTGCATATTTAGCTTGCTTCGAATATTTTAATAAAATTGTGGAAAATAAATTGGAGGGAGCTAACAATAGCTGCCTTAAAAAAAATAAATATATATGTATATATAGCTAAATATATATATGTATGTATATATATTATTCCCGCCCACAATGAGATATTTTGCATGCACGCTTAGACAATGGATGTCCAGCACTTTATGAGCGTCGTCCACTTTAGAAAATGAACTGAATTCCTATTGAGGAGAACGCAAACCAAAAAAAATAAGAAAAAAATGCAAGAGAAAAAGAAAAGAATTTTCTATAATAAGTTGGCAACAATGGCTCGAGCGCATTGTTTTCATTTTGATTAAAAAAATTTCGTATATTGTGAATAAATTGTAATATTGTGAAGAGGCAAAAAAAAAGAAGAAGAAGAGGAAGAAGGAAAAAGGGCGTCCAGTTATAAAACAAATTATGCATTATTAAAAACAGACAAAAAGATGGCACAGGGCTGACAATGAAGCCGCAAAAAAGTTTTGGAATAGAAAAAGCGGAGAAGGAAATATAAAATTGTGAATGGAATGCATTTCGCTAGCAAAAGAGTGGGAGAGAGAGAGGGAGAGGGAGACGGCGATTCAGTTCTCTAGCAAAGATTGAAGTGCCAGCGAATTTATGGAATACAAAAATACCAGTTTTTTTCACTCTCTCTTCTTTCTCCCTCTCCCCCCCCCCTCTCTCTCTCTCTCTTTCTCTTTTTGTGCAAATTGAATAAAACACAATGACGCTGGCCGCCAGCTGAAAAGTTGTGCCGAGCCTTGCCGCTGGCCAGGAAAGTTGCGAGAGGTGTGAAGATCTACTAGCATCAGCATTATCCAGCACTCAAACACAGTTTCGCATAGTTTGCAAAAGCTGAAAAATACGAAAATACTTAACAATGAGTTTATTTGAAAGTGATTCAACTACGATTCAAATAATGTATCAAATATTACGTATACGCAGGCTGCAATTCCATACAATTTTATTGCTCTACAGATAAACCCATCAAATCTCTGGTATGCCCATAGATAAAACATAAATTCCTAAACAAATTCAACAGATTTACTGCCTTAAAGTCATTAAAGTCATTTTAAATTCCCATGAATTTGGCCTGAATTCATAACTAAACTCATTCAATAAAATTAGATTTCCGAATTGTGCTGAACAGAAAAAACAACTAAATATTTCAACAATTTGTAAACTGTTTTTGGTTTCTGGCCGAGCTGTGCATGATTTAAGCTGAACTTAAATTCGCATTACAAATGGCCAAATGGTTTATTTTAAAAATGCAACTGACCATGCAACCCCCAACAACTGTTAAGCCCCAATCATGTACAGCTCAGGCTCGGCAGCTATTGCCTGGCTAGAGCACACACACACGCACACACACACACATACACACACTGACACACTCATGCAACTGCAACGGCAACAAATCGCTGCATGCAACGTGTCATTTAACATTTTGGCTAATAGTCCGCACATTGTTTCGGTGCTTTTGCTAAATGGAAACCAAAAAAAAAGAGAGAAAAAAACAAGTAAGAAAGACCTAGTCAGGAGTGCCGGACTATGAGATGCCCTGAACAACAAACAATTTGTTTTGTAAATTGGTACTGACTTAATGGAAAAATATCAAACTATGAGCATATGATTCTATAGAATTTTTTTTTAGATTTAATCAAAATTATCAATTCATTCCCATGGCTATGTTTGTATCTAACTTTCAAAAGGGGGATTGGTAAAATTTGGATTGGCTATAAAAAATATAACAAAATTCAAAATTATATAAAATGAATATAATATATAAAATTTGGAATCTCTAGCACTCAAGATGTAGAAGATATAATTTGAAAACATATGTTCGATAAGGTTTTAAATCGATAATATTAAAATAAAAATAGTTATCGAATTTTTGAAATAAAATTTATATGCGCGTGATATACACGGACCTACAAAAAAAGTTCCAAGTCTCTAGCTCTCATAGTTTCTAAGATCGACGCGTTCAAACATACGGACGAACGGACTAACGGACAGAGGGACACACAGACGGAAGAACAGACAGACGTATAGCGCGTCGCCCTAATCAAGAAAGTATCTACCTGATAGGCTGTGCCACGCCTCCTTCTGCCTGTTACATACACTTAACAAATCCATTATACCCTGATTTCTCATTTTCAATGGGTTCAGGGTTTAGAAAGAGTGAGTGAGAGAGGGAAAGGCAAATATATCCAAACGGAAACTCAACTTATTTTGTTAGCAGCGAACTGCAGCGGGCAGCGGGAGTTAAAGCCGCGGTAATTTTGGTCAACAGCTGAATGAACTGTAAAATCAACTCGCTCAAATGTGAACCAGCATGTCAATGTGCGAGTGTGTGTGTGTGTGCGTACAACAACTGCTAAAACTAAAAACCCAAAAACTCGCTGGCAACTAAAAATCAGTTTGCACCACATTACGTATACGGCGGATACGTATACGTTGTTCGAGCAGCGAAGGATATTACGTATACGCCGCGTGCAGCGCTAAGCGAGAATTAACATTTAGCTGGTGTATAATGGCGGTTGGTTTTACTGCCATGTGGCCACGGGGGCGGCGGCAGAGGGGCGTGGTTATTGTACAATACTGTAAACATGTGTGGGGACTCGCACTCTGTGTGTGTGTGTGTGGGTGTGTGTGTGTCGCTTCTGCTGCATTAAACGTGCATTTTGTAAATTGTTTTTTTTTTTTTTTGGCATTACTTATTTTGCAATTGTGCGGGCGCATTACAAAGCATTTGTGAATTTGATTAGATAAATGTGAAAACGTGAAACGTGAAATACTTTTGTATTTATTTTTTTTTAGCAAAGTCTGTGAAAATGTTGCAAATGCTAATTAAAGGTTAGTTAGAGGGGATAATGCAATGCGAGCTGATATTTTGTTAGGATTAACTGTTTAAAAGGCTTTAATAGTATGAAAAGAGTTTAGTTTGAATTGATATTATAATACCATATCGTGTATAATAGTATATATGTGTATTGATAGGCAATAAAACAAAGACTGACCCAGCAACATTGATAATATTTCTAATAATTATATATTTGCATTTATTGAAATTGTTATTAATAATTTAATTTTTTTATATTATTTATGGTATTAATATTTAAAGCTATAAATAATTTATAAATAAATGATAAATTATTTATAGCTTTAAATATTAATCCTAAGTATTTTTAGAAATTCATCAAATCTTTAACTAAGTTGTTAAAATGTTAAAAAAAAAAGTCGCTTGTTCTCAAGACAGGAAATTCGTTGAAAATTTGTAACCTGCTTAAACTCTTTCTGAATTTAAGACAAAATTTAGCTACAGTTTGGTCGAAAGTATTGAAAATACTGTCAACATAGCAAACACAATTAAGAAATATATAGAAAATACTGAAAATATAGTCAACATAGCAAACACAAGTAAAAAAGTTCTAGAATATTCCATTAGCTGAATTGGGTTTATTGAATAGACTCAGCCACAAAGAGATCTTATGCTTAAGGAACCGCTGACTATTTGATTTAAAATGGCATAAATTGATCTTTAATATAAAGTAAAAATCGACTTAATATCTTTAAAAACTTGTATTTATTAGAACTTTCTTTTAATCTTACTCTTATGCGGTCACTCATAATAAGATTTTACGCTTAATGAGCTCAGAGCAAAGTTTATAATTTTTCCTACATAAAATACTAATTCATTTAAAATGGCATAAATGAAACTTCAATTTAACTAAAAAATTGATTCAATATCTTTGAAAAATATCTATTTACTTACACTTTCTTTTACTATCGCTCTTATGCGGTCAGGCAATGCCAAAGAAATTGCTCTAAATTTAATTTGAAATTCAAGTTTCTCTTTTATATAAAGACTTATGCATTCATGTCTCTCTCTCTCACCTGGCATCACCTGTGGCTATTGCGACATGAGAAACGCAATCTGCACAAAGTTCGATCGCATCATAAAGCGAATTGCAAACGCATTGTTTGGATTCATTGCCAAAGCACACAAATTAAATAGAACTTAATGGCAAAGATGCTGTCGCTGCCTTCGGCTATGGTTGTCATGGAGCGGCTGCCACATGCCACATGCCACATGCTGTGCAATACACACACACACACACACCCACATATACACACACATGTATTATTAAATTTTCATGCAGCTTTGCCGATAATCCAGCTGAAACGAAACAAACGAAAACTGAAATGCAAGTGCAAGGAGAGCAAATTGAATGGCTGAATGGCGCCTCAGGAGTTAAGTACAATGATGACAATGATGACAATGATGACAATGATGATGATGATGAAGATGATAATAGCGAGAGAGCCAATCCCAATCCCTGTTACAGGCAGCAGCTCAGACAACGCATATGTGTCCCCAAGCTGGCTTTGGCTTTGGCTTTGGCTTTGGCTTTGCTTACGGCTCCTGCTGCTGCTTATTATGTGCGCTGCGTACTTATTGTGGTTGGTGGTTGGGTGGTTGGGTGGTTGGGCAGTCTTGGTTGGTCTTTGTCCAGCTAAGATATCCATCAGGGCATTCATTTCTTTATGTCTGCGTGTAAATTTCAATTTGACTTGCCGTGAAAGGCGACTTTGAAAGCAGCTTAAAACAAATCATAAATCATGCTTAACGCCCGCCCCGAACGCGAGACGATGCGACGCGACGCGAAGCGACCAAACGTGGCCAATGGCAAAATTTTCTTGGCAGCCAAGCGAAGGCCAAATTTCGAAACATTGCAACAGTCTGGGTATATGTGGGGTATATTGATTTGGTGGAGACGTATGTAGCAGGGAGAGAGAAAAGGAGAGAGAAGGAGGGGGAGAGAAAGTGAGAGAGAGGGAGAAGGAGAGAGATAGAGAGAGAGAGAGAGGAAGAGAGAGAGAGAAAGAGAGACAGTTAGACAGAGAGAGAGATAGAGATAGAGATAAAGCGAAAGAGAAACAGGGGGAGCAGGAGAGAGAGATATGGATATAGAGAGATATAGAAACAAAGGGAGAGAGGAAGAAAGGGAAAGAGAGAGAGAGAGGCAAAAAGAGAGACTAAGAAAGAAAGAGGGAGAGAAGGATGAAGAGAGAGATATGGGAATACAATTGTTGAAGGGTCTGTAAACCTTAACACTTCTGTCCTTATATATATATATATCATTATCTATAATATATTATTTATATATATCTGTCTGTTCCTTCTTTTGCCTAGCTTTCCTTTCGTCCGTCCTTTCTTTTGTCCGACTCTCAGCCTATCCATTCGTCCATCTATCTATCCCAACTTCTGTTCGTCCATCTATTCGTCAAGGAAGTATTATCCGTCCATCTGGCTGTACCCAATATTTGTCTGTTCAACTATATTTGTGTCCGTCTATTCTATTCTAATCATCTATTTGTCTGTCCATCACGGATTTATAATCCTCCGTCCCTCCATTTATCTTTCTATCCTTCCTTCAATCTGCCCGTCTACCCGTTCGTCTGGCCGTCTGTCTGTCCTACAATTTGCTCACCAGTTCCATTATCTATCCGTCCATCCGTCTTTTCGTCTGTGTATCCGTCCGTCCTTACTTCTGCCTGTCCGTTTACTCGATCATTCATCCGTCTATCCGTTCGTTCGTCCGTCCTATAGTTCATCGTTTGTCCCGCCCATCTGATCGTCTATTCATTCAAAAGTCTATCCGTATATAGATAGTTAATAATAAATTTCCCATATACAACATTCTAAAATAAATGCATATTTTGTAGGGTATTATCTAGTCGAGCATTGCTAGCTCAAACGCTTTTAGTTCCTTTTTTGGCTTCATACTTAGAAAATTGGTCGTAAACATTTTCACTTTAGTCACGCGCCGTTTGCAAGTTTCGTAATGAATTATGCGCTGCTGCCGCAGAAGGTGTTGCTTGCCGAATACATTCCAACTGCCCCAGACGAGAACCGACAATCCCCCACACCCCCCAACTGTCACTTTATGATGAGAAATGATAATGCTGTTGATCCATAAACATTGCCCGAAATAGTTCAATTCCTGCTTCATTTGCATTCAGCTCTTAAACAGGTCTTTAAGCTAAGGTCAACAATTGCTGGCCGCAGACGTCTTAATTGTTGTTGGCTTTTGCTGGCCATAAACTCGGACGTGGACTCGGAGTTGGACTTGGACAATAAAAGCTGGAAACAATATAATTAAGTGGCCTTTTATCTGACTCTCTGATGGCCATCAAACTGCTTGGCAAATAATTGCAAATCGCAACACTAGAGACCGCTATAAAGTCGGGAAAAATGTCGCTTAGAAATTATTCCTTATTGCGGATGTAATGCCGGTTTTTATGGCTCGAACTTGAGTTTGGGTAGGTGTTGGAGCTGCTGCGGAATTAGTTAGCAGCTGTCAGAGATTAAATATTCAAGTATATTATTATCTATTTATATATATATTAAATCTTCTTAATATTGGAGAGAAAGAACATTACAGTTGAACCACGGAATGCCATAAAATGTTTAGAGTTGCTTTGGGCTTACGGGATTTGAATCTATGTTAAGTGATTCTGTTAAGTATATGTTAAACCTATGTAAGTTATGTATTTACATAGAATGTACGAAAGATTTAAGTGAGATATACATACGTTAAATACATAAAATATATTACAGTATTTGAATCTATGTTAAGTAATTCTGTTAAATATATGTTCAGTCTATGTAAATTATGGATTTACATAGATTGTACGAAAAATGTAAGTGAGATTATATAATATAGTATATAAAATCTCCTTAAATTACAATCAATTATATACATTATACATAAATTATAAATTATTTTCTAATTACATACATATTATATTGTAAATATATTTAAATTTAATAAATATCTATATTTTATTTATTCTCATTTATTATTTTGTATAATATAAATACATTTTATATAAAATATCTTCTTAATTAAATCGAAGCATATTGTCTCTTTTTCGCCCGTTGCATAAAGCTTAACCCCACTTCCCATGCCTATGCCTAGCAGTGACCGCAACTGCGACTGCGACGTCAGCTGCATCGGCGATGACTGTGACTATAGCAATAACAGCTGTTGCCCACACTTAGTACCCACCACAGCAACAACTTAACCGACATAAAAGTCAACAAAACGTAACGAAGATGCGACTACGAGCCACAGAGGAGGTGACTATGATATGTTTTTTTTTGCCAACATGTGCGGGCAAAGAGATTGTAGAGTAAAAGGTAATAAGAGAGTGAGCGTGAGAGCGCGACAGAGGGGGCGAAACGGGTAAGGCAGAGGTCACCATAGCAAAGCAACTGATGAGTGCGATAGCTACTCGTTAAATTGAAGTGTCTACGTTTAGAAGTGTGTATGTGTGTGTGTGTCTGTCAGTGTTAGTGCCATTAAAATCATGCATAGACGGTCAAAGTCATTTGCACAGTTCAGAGCATTTTTCTATGGCAAATTGCAGCAGCTTGAGGTAACGGTTAAAAATAAAATAAATAGAGTTTAAGGTGTGTAATAATAATAATATCTAGATTCTAAAATTTAAAATAATATTAGATAACTTTTAATACTTTCATTCTTATACACATATATTGTATTACATCTCCTTGTCGCACACTCTAAAAAAGTTCTCTTATATCTGATTAAATATTTGCAACTTTTATATCAACAGCCAAATATACGCTCATAACTTTAATGGACGCAACAAGTTACACATAACCCCAAATGAATGTTCTAGATATCTCGCAACTTTTGTTCAAGTTTCTCTATGTTCACCCATGAGAACAATAGCGGCAGTCTAAGACACACTTCACATCACACTTCCTCGCCCTCTCCTTTTCACTCTCTCTCTATCTCTTCACACACTCACACACTTGTCAGTTGCTTTCAGGCTGTGCTGGCAATGCGTTAAACCTAACTGTTCAGCCATTGTCCAGTTGTTTCAGCAAAGTTGTCACCCACCACTCTCGTCGCGCTGCCTGCTATAGAGCACTTAGCTGTGGAGAGCAACTTTTAACTAAGTAAGTTAGAGCGAGCAACAATAAACCGCCGAATAGCAGAAGAACCGTTAGACACGTGCCCGAGCCGCTGGTCGCTGGAGGCGCAGCTGCTTCGCTTATCGCTTATCTACGTTCTCTTTGCACTGTGTCTCTCCCAAGCGCTTTTTATCTAGTTTGTTCGCACTCGCATTCGCATTCGCACTCGCTCTCCCTCTCTCACTCGCACTCTGCCGCTGTCTTCTTGTGCTCCTTTTTTAAATGAAGTAAGGCAATATAAAAGCTGCTTATATGGCGGGGGCAAGCACTTCTTGCTGACCGTTGTTAAAAGAGTATGCGACTGCTTGAATACCCTAGGGGGAAATAATTTATAATTGCGTTAAATATTAAATAATTAATTAAATTTTAATACAATTATATAATTTATATTAAACATATTGGTAAATGCATGCTTAATAGAATTTATGAATATAATTTTAATAAATATTTGTTGTTAACATTTATTTTTTGGGCATGCGCTAGTCCATCATCTTGCTTATTTTTTCGCATTTCTTTTGCTATTGTGCCCGTTATGTGGTTGTTGTTGTCCATTGCAGCAGCTGTTACTGGCTGCTACTTAAGAAGCTCTGTTTTTGTATAAGTGTGCATGACAGCGTGCACGAGTGTGTGTGAGTGTATGTGTGTGTGTGGCTAGTGAAATATACTAGGATCTTTAGTAAACGTTTAAATGCTTTTAATAGCTCCCTTATACAGGGGCACTCGCGCAGACAGACAACAGTGAGCATCGCCTGCTACCTACTACGTGTTTGTTATTATCTCTCTTTTATTCTTGGCAACTGCCCTGGCCAGACATTTCTTTAATTATCCAATTACAAAGGCACAAAAAAAAGTGAGTAAGAAGGAGAGAAAGAGAAGGAGACAGGGAAGGCAACGTCTAATGTCCTTGCACATTTATTTTCTGGCTCTGTGCACTTAAGGATTTCTTTGCCGTCTCTTTAGTTGTTATGTTTCTGCCTCAAGTGTTTGCAATTTCTGTCGGGATTATCTGCAGCAGGTTAAGCGGATTTCAATAACCGATTTGCCGTCGCTTGGCACAGCTTACGGCTAATACACTTTGTCGACCCTGGCTAATAAATGAGCCAGCCTCAAAACCAAATTAGTTTTATGCTGTGCTGCTGCTGCTGCTGCTGCTGCTGCAATCATCCTCATCAGCAGGAGCAGCGTGTGGCAAGCTGGAAGCTCGTTAAACTCTTATGGCAACACATCGTAATACACTCGCTATCTTTATCTCTTTCACTCTCTCTCTCTGCTGGGTCAGAAGTCAACTGCAGAACAGAACGCTGCACTGAGAGAATTTAATGCCGTAAATTGACTGCGTGAAATGAGGTTAATGCTCAATAATGCATGCGAGTAAATGCTGAAAGCCGCCTGAGCTTTGAGTCAGCCGACACAGTCAACAGTCAGCGACAGTCGCTCCTCGCTCCACGCTGCCGACGCTGCCGACGCTGCCGATGCTGGCCAGATTCTGATCCTTTGACTGCAGCAACTGTGGTTGCTATAGCTGCCGATGCTGCTGCCTGATGCTGCCTCCTGCTGCCTGCCTGCTTGTTGAAGGGGTGCGCGTGAGGCGTGACACGATATCGATGCATTGACACAAATGCTTGCAATTCCGCATTTTTCATTCGCATTCATGCAGCTATAATAAAGAATAAATGCATATATATGTAGATATATATTATAAATAAAACATGTATAAATATATATAGTTATGTATATTTATAGAGTTCTTATATAACTCACTTTCACTTGCTGACAACTGCATCAGACCGTCAGGTATTATCATTATATGTTATGCAGCTGAAGTATTTTAAGTTCGTAAGGCCCATAAACTGATTCCCAAACATGTAGGCGTTTATTCAATTATTGTTTATCAAATACCTTAATTCCTTACACATTTCGAATGTCGAATGTCGAATCAATTAATCACATCTCTTAAAAGCAATTAAAATATTAAATATTCATTTAATTAATTATTTAATTCATAAAATTCTTTCATGTAATTAACGATATTTTAACGAGGTATCCAGAAATTCTATAACTTTGAAATATATTTATTTATCATAAAAGTTCTATTCGGATTATACATATACAAATAATATAATTTTTATCCATATTTAGTATTTATTTATTATTTTTATTCAGATTCAGTTCCATCAGTTCATCTTTATATTTATTATTATCCATATATCATATTATATTATAATATTATTCATATCCATTTGTAGTATTTGTTTTATCCATTTATTATATTATTTAATGCCTACAACTCCGTTTTGTATTTTTCTGTGTGTTTCTTTTTCTTTATTTTTACCTATCCAGATCCATATCTATATGACAATACGTTCTTTCGTCTCCAATTATCTGATAATATTCTTTTTATTCATATTTTCCAGTATTTTTGTCATTCATCTTATCCTTTTATTCAACCATTTATATAGTTTTTCTTATCCATACCCATTTATACATGATAACCATCCACAGACGTATCGATATCCCAATCAATACCCGCATTCAGCCCACTGTTCTGGCAGCTGCCCGGAATGCATAAAAGCGACTGCAGGAGTAAATCATGAAAAATGATTAATAAAGCAGCTTAAAATTGCATTAACACTGCAAATTTATATTGGCTTTTGGGTGTGGATGATGGATGGACGGAAAGAGAGAGAGAGAGAGAGAGAGGGAGAGAGGGAGAAAGAGACAGATAGACTGGGCTGGCAGCAAATGTAAAGGAGAGATAAATTAAACAATTTGCAAGCCTGGAACCGCACTCACTCCGTGCTGAAACATATAGACGTGCTATAAGTCCGACTGTGTGTATGTGCATTAGGAGGGACATAATGTCCTGCAAATTGTGAACATTTTTCAATTTAATGAGGTGCTTATTTTGAATTTACACATGCATGCACAGCCCAGGAAAATATATATGCAGAGAGAGAGAGAAAGGGAAAGAGCAAAGCAGGAGCCGGAGCAAGTTGGATCCAAGGATAAGCAGCTCATCGAAATGGGCACGATGTCCGTCCGTCCGTCCGTCCATCCGGCTGTCATCTTGTGCGTCCAGCAGGGTCATTAAAATGCTAAATTGTTGCCCAGCTGTTGGAGTGGACGTTGCCTAGAAATAGCTTCATTTCTTAGTCAGCTGTTTGGGTCTGATTTAGTCTTTGGCATTGCCGGATTACTCATACGCAGCGTGGTGCAGCAGTCACGCTCCGGCCCTGCACTGGCTTAATTTCCCAGCTAACACATCATCTGGCTGGGCGTCAAGGGCGCAACTCGCGGTATCCTATGGCCCCCTCTCTCTCTTTCTGTCTCCCTGTCTCTGTCTCTGCCCCCTCTCTGGCTGTCTCGCTTCGCATATGTCAAGCGCCAGCTAAATGCCACACAGCGGCTGCCTCAAAAGTATGCAAAAACTTCCACACGCCAAACAGTTGCTCAAGTGACTCTCAAGGGGGCACTGGCAAAGCCTATATAAAGTGAGTTCTCTGTTAGGAGCTGGATAAGCGATGCGCCACGTCTGAGGCTGGGCTAAAAATTTGAGTTTATCTTAAAGATTATTTTAACTACTCGCAACTGAAGGCACTTTTTGCATAAGTTTTGAATGGGAAATGAGAATTTAGGGTATAAGGGTTTACTTGAAGTGTATGTAACAGGCAGAAGGTAGGCGTGCTTGATAAAATGTATAATAGAGTTTGTTGCAGGATTGAGTACTGTGTTCAATGTCTCTTCTTGAATGGGACTATACCAGAGTTTATGGTAGTCGTAGTATATTGGACATTTTATATGTAGCAGCGTTATGGCAGAGATTCATCAAGTTTGTCTCCAAAAATCAAAAATATTAATCGGATTTG
The DNA here is from genome assembly GCA_035045145.1 of Drosophila meridionalis. Classification (NCBI taxonomy): domain Eukaryota; kingdom Metazoa; phylum Arthropoda; class Insecta; order Diptera; family Drosophilidae; genus Drosophila; species Drosophila meridionalis. The sequence goes on along the minus strand of JAWNPG010000025.1, from coordinate 5,777,432 downwards.
CATAATATTGCTTAAAATTAATATCAGACTTCAATTATTTGATCATATCTCTTACATCTTTAAAGCTAGCGGTATCAAATTTCGTATATAGTATCTTGTTGAGCTTAGCTAATTTTGATTTTTTTTTATATATTTAATAAAAATTTTTAATTTTTAATTATAACCAATATGTGATAGGTCTTTAATTTTGTTGTAATATCTCACATATTCATTGAAATTTGTACATAATATGCTGAAAATTACATTAAAATCCGTCAAGTAACACTAAAGTTATTAAAACAAAACTAGAGATCAATTGGCAAGAATCACGCGCCAATTAGCAGCGAGCACAAATATTTGCTCTATGCATGTGCACTTAGGCACACATACACACACACACTTACCCAATCAAATTGAACTGCTTACATATTTTTGTTTAGCTGTAAATTTCTATAAATAGCGTCTCATTTGTGTTTGCATTGTTAGCTGCTTCACAAGCTCGCTCTCTTTTTGAAGTTCTATAAATAGAATGACAATTGAGCTTGAATGTGCAGTTGTTGCGTATGACTGGCATTTGTCATTGGCTGAAGAGAAGTTGGAGTGTTTTGATTGGTTGGGGCGCTGACTGAGGGTCGAGGGCAGGCAGGTAGTCAGGCAGGCAAGCAGTGGCAGGCAGAGGAAGGCAGGCAGAGGAAAGCAGGCAGAGGCAGGCAGGCAGAGGCAGGCAGGCAGAGACAGGCAGGCAGAGGCCGACAGGCAGAGGCAGGCAGGCAGAGCCAGGCTCGGATTGGTGGAAGTGTAACAGAGGCAATAAATAATAAAAATGTATACATTTTATTTTTAATGAGATCAGTTTTAATTCAGCTTCTCTCTAACTCCGATCTACTATTTTATATGTATTCAGATCGACTCTAGTTCAGTTTCTCATTAAGTAATCTACTCCGATTTATACTTTGCCTTGTTACACACTCAGTTCTATAAACTTTTTAGCTCATATAGATCGTTTGCTTAAAGAATTATACTCATATATATTTGACCATGGCACACTCATTATAGTCAAACTTTAACTGCGTTGAGCTGAGCGCAAACACTTTCAGTCGAGTGTAAAAAAAATACCTCAACCAAGGCGTCTGGCAACAATGTGTTAATGAGCGCAACACAAGCGACAGCAGCTCTTAAATATATATGTATGTATGTGTGTGTGTCTCTCTCTGGTTGGCCGACATGTTGTCTGGGCACGGTGCGTATGCGTAATTTTTCACTTATGCTGCTTGTAATGACAACGGCTCGTTGTCTGGGCCGTAATGATTTTTTATTTCGGCCACTTGATGGCAACAGCAGATTCTCCCCCTGCCCCTGCCCCTCCCCTCCCTCCCTCCCCTCCCTCCTCTCTATGTGAAATTAAATTAAAATTTTAATTAAAACAAGCACTTGCTGCGGTCTTTTGCATGTGCAGGCGCAACTTCAGGCTTTAAACGTGCTCGCCCCGCAAATTAAGCCTAAGTTTTTGGCACTCTCTTCAGGCCCTGAGTGCAGCGGCTCAGATGTCAACTGGCGAAACTTTTCGCAATGGATGCGACGAACAATGTCTGTGCACTGCGCGCTGTGCCTTTGCTTGCCAACTGGTTGCAGCTGCCATTGTGTTGGGGTGGGGTTGGATTGGGTTGGGGGTTCGGTGTTGCGGTTCGGGTTGGGGCTGCGTTTGTTGGCGTATAACTATATGGTTTTCACTCTCGCCTGTCGCTGACGTTGAAGTGTTGCGAGTGCAAAATGAGTTGCAAAAGGTAATTTATAAAAGTGGCGAACAGCAAGCAGCAGGAGCAGCAACAAAAGAGGCAGCAGCAGCAGCAACAACAGCAGCAACAGCAGCAACAGCAGCGGCAGCAGCAACAGCTACGACAATGCAAAGCGCAGCAGAAAATAAAAGAAAATTCTGTGGAATGCCAAAAAAGGGGTCGCAATTTTATACCTCATCTCGTAAATGAAAAGCTAACAAGTAAGAGTGCTCTAGTCGGGACTGCTCGACTAGGAGATACCCTGAGCCCTGTGAAGCGAATGGGGCGTGGCATACAAAATCTAAAGATTACGTAGTCTACGTATGCATTACACGAAACTTCGCTATGTAAATAGCATTTTATTATGTTTTCTGCTTAATTTATACAAATGATATACCTAACTATAAATAACTAAAAATATAGGTATATTTAAACAACTCAGAGTTAGAGGGGAAGTCGAAGTGCTAGTCGGGTTTGCTTGACTAAAAAATAGTCTTAACGCAGATAAGGGCTGCACATATGAATGATCGTTATAATAATTAACAATATATAAATTTAAAATATATCTTATATTTACATACAATAACCATTATAAGTATAACTGTTACATTTTCGCTTAGCATACTTAACAATTTTAACACTTACCAACACTTACTGACAGAAGAAGAGGAGAAGCACCGCGCTGCACTGGACGACTGAGCACCAAGAGATGAAGAATACGACTGAAGCTGCGCTGCAGCAGGCTTGCCTTTGTATAGGGCAGCGACAGCGACAGCTCCATTCAAGCTCGAGTCAAGCTCAACTCTTGAGCCTCTTTCTGCGTCAGTCTTCACACTCGATCATTAGGTGACCAATCAGAGCACATTCTGCTCCTGCTGCTGCTGCAAGAAGCAGCTCTTCTGATCTTCAGCTGCCTTTATGTAGGGCAGCGAGACTTTCACTCAAAGTCGAGCTCAACTGTTAACTCTCTCTCTCTCTCTCTCTCTGAGTTAGCGTAAGCTAAACTTTCTATCAGTTAGCGATCAATCAGAGTATTTTCTGCTGCCTCTGCTGCATACATATGCAAACTAATATCTCCTCTTCAGAACTCGAACTCTTTTGCAGCTCTTCTTCTTTCTAATACAAAATAAATAAATCACATCATGCTAATTATTTAAGTTTTGGAAAAGTTATGTTAAATTAAGCACTTGATATATTGGACGTTTTAGTCTCAAATATTTGATATGAAATTCGAACAAATAAAAAACAACTAATTCATTCATTAGGTTCTTTTTAAACAAAAAATGTTCTTAAAAGTATATATGTATATATTTTATTATATCTAAAAATTCGTTACATTATTTTATATTTAGTTTTTCTTGTCTTATTCTAAATAATATTAATTATACGTCTTACTATCCAAATGAACTATTTTACAATTTAATAAAGCAAAATTATTGATACGAATTTTGTAATTAATTCAACTAAGGTTATGCAGTATTTTATAGTTCTATTAATTTATTTGTTTCATATTTGAATTTGCAAAAATATCAAAATCTATTTCCTGGCATTTATATATATTTAAATAATAAAACAATGAGGAATAGACTAAGAATATGTTATAGGAAATGTGTTAATTATGTATGTATGTATGTACATATATCATTTATATAAATATTATATATGTCTATAACAAATATACATACACATATCCTTTATCAGTCATGAGCTGCATGCTCTAACCAAGCTCTGCCTGTTACATATAGATATATATACATATACATCTATCTTTCATCCTTCACACATTATTAGAAATTTTCATTAATTTTCCTTTTTCACTTCGAGCAGGCAAAACATTCACAATTGTCGCCCGTCAGACTGTAACAATTATTATGATCATAATAAATTATGATTATCTTTGGCGAAATCAACGCCATCTGCAGCTGTTAATGACCCGAACAGTTTGGGCTCACAGCAGGCAACGAGAATTTCATCGTGCTCCAGCTCCAGTTCCAGTTCCAGTTCCAGTTCCTTAGTCATAAATTATATTACAATGTTGCTGTTGTTGCCACAGTTGCCTTGACTAGACTTGAATTTGAAATTTTCTGTAAATTTTCGATTAAGATTAAAGAGAATTGAGTGCGTCGTAGATCAAGCAGAAGAAGGAAGACACAAAACAACAAAACATGGAAAATAACAAAATAATTGAATTGATTTCGTTCGCTTGGCGCTTCGCAGATTTTCTCATCTTTTGTTTTCGCTTGCCAATTTCTGGCCAGCGAAATGAAAATTGAAAATTGAATATTTCCGGCGACACACACAATGCACAAGCAAAGGCAGTCTCTGTCTATCTCTCTCTCTGTCTATCTCTCTCTCTGTCTCTCTCTCTCTCTTTCTCTCTCTCTCTCTTTCTCAAGGTAGCCAGGGGAATGCGGGCAACAATATGGCAACAAGCGGAAACGGAAATAAGCCAAGCGCCTTTTGTGCTTTTCAGATTTGCAGCGCATCAGACTAAAGAGACTTTTCTGCGGCTTTGGGTCAAGTAGTTTGAGCAGCTCGACTTCGACTTCGACTTCGACAACGAGTTCGAGTTCGAGTTCGAGTTCCATTTCAAGTCCGCGCTTCAGTTGCACTCCATTAAATTCACAATCAGGTTCAAGTTTATGTTGATTATGAAACTTTAAGGCTTGAAAAATGCGCTCGAGTTAAGATGAAAACATTTTTATGGGGGAAATTTATGGTATTTACTATGATTGTAAAATAAAATAAATAAATAACTAAATAAATGAAATAACATAAATAAAATATATTAAAAATTTTAAATAATTAAATAAATAAAAAAATAAATAAAAAATAGATAAAGTAAATAAAATAAGATAAAATAGAATAAATAAATAAATTAAGTAAAATGAGTAAACAAATTAAAATGAATAAAATAAATTAAAAATATGAAATTAATAAACTAAAATAAATAAAAAAATAATACAAAATAAAATAGAATAGATAAATAAATACCTAAATAAATAAAATAAATAGTATAAATAAATAAATACATAATTAAATAAAAAATAAAACAATTAATTAATTAGAATGAGTATACAAATTAAAATGAATAACATAATTTTTAAAAATATGAAATAAATTAACAAAAATATATAAATAAATAAAATAAATAATAAAATGAAATAAATAAATAAATTAAATACCAAAAACAAAATAAATTCAAAATATTAAATAAATAAAATAAATAGTAAAAGAAAAAAATAATGAAGATAAATAAAATAAATTAAATAGATAAAATTAATAAAATAAAATAAAATAAATAAATACGTAAATAAAAAAAATTAATAAGTAAAATAAATAAATAAATTAAAATGAGTAAATAAGTTTAAATTAATAAAATAAATTTAAAATATGAATTTTATTTTTTCTCTCTTTTTTTCTAATTTTAATATTATTATTCTATAATAGCTTTTTTGTATCTTAATAATCAATACTGAATTTTCATTCGTTGACAAACTATGAACATTGAACTTTTCACTCGTTTTTCATGCTTTTAGTTGGAACTGATAAGGATTTCTCTACAACTTAGCTTATCTTTATTGCTGCTCTTTTTCTCAACTTTACCTTTCTTTTAATGATATTCCATTCTCATCTCTCTCTCGCTCTCTCTCTCTCTCTCTCTCTCTCTCTCATTTCAATTATCAGCCAGCTGAGTGATAAATTTGCTTGGAACATTCAAATGGAGCTCGCTCGCGCTCCACTCGATAACACGAAAAGCGCCACAAAGTCGCTTGTTTACACTCGCATGTTGCCGCCCCACGGCTGAACCCCCCCCCCTCCCCCTCGGGGCTCCACAGTTTCACGGCTCTTTCGGGGCTCTGCAATACACATCCAATCAGAGTTGGTCCGAGCCAGTGCCCAGCTGCGCTTTTCGCTTGTAATCCGTGCGCCGCTCGCTGCACTTGTAATGCGGCTTAAAAGGGAATACCAACATTTTATAGCTGGCCCCATCTAGGATTTTGGACCTGTGCCCCCTTCAATCTACCTCTCGTTCTCCCTTGCTCTATCTCTGTTTTCTGTTTTTCTGGCCACTTTTCGCGCGCATTTTGAATACATTTTTGAATCAGTGTCGAGGCTGTTTACTTTTTATGCCGTTCCACTTTTAAGGCTCGTGGCAGGAGCAGAAATGGGGCATATTGGTGAGGTATAAATTTTTTGCTGGGTGTGGATTAACTAGAAATGTCTATACTATTATTAAATTTAATAAAATTGTCTATGACTGGCATATCAAATTGTTAATTTAAAGGTATAGAAAAGCGAGACATATGTAAATTGCAATATTTACTGTGTGACCACTTAAGAGCAATAGTAAAAGAAATTGTAATAGAAAAAGATGTATTGAAAATTTAAAATTTTTGTTTATATTTTTATAAAGCTATATTATTGCCATTTAATATAAAAAAAATATATTGCTCATCAGACTGTTTTATCTTATGTCAACAGACTTATTTCGGAAAGCTCAATGCAGCTAGATTTTGTCAAATTGTTTCTTGTGTATTATCTTCAAAACTGTGTGTTATATGGTTGGTATTATTATATTATTCAATATAATCATATATCTTGCATATCTGACAATCTCTGTCTAAATACTGTATTCAACTTCAAAAGACCGTAATAATTCTCTGTAGAGCATGTTATTTTTTTAATTCTAAAATTTTTAGGAAATTTTTAAACAATAAATGAATGACAGATCTACCTGCAGACCAAGTTAGATCTCTAGCTCTAACATTTTTAGCAATTTCTTTTGAATGTTAGCCTTAAAGATCTAGCTGTAGAGAAAGTTTGATCTTTAATAGCAATTTTTTCAATGTTAAACTTACAGATCTTTCTGTGGAGCAAGTTAGATCTCTAATTATAACATTCTTAGCAATTTTTTAAAATGTCAGAATTACATTGATATACTATAAAGCAAATTAGATCTTTAATACTAAAACGTTTAGCAATTTTGTAAAATGTCAGAATTACAGATCTAACTGTAGAGCAAGAAAGATTTCTAGTTCTACAATTTGTATCAATTTTTTTAAATATTACAGACCTATCTCTATAAGCAAGCTAGATATCTAATTCTAACATTATTAGCAATGTTTGAAGTTCAGATTTATCTGTCGAGTAAGTTAGATCTTTAATTCTAACATTTTTACAGATCTACCTGTACAGCAAGTTAGATCTCTGATTCTAACATTTTAACAGATCTAACTATAGAGCGAGTTAGATATCTAATTCTAACATTATTAGCAATATTTTCTAGTTCTAAAATTTGTATAATTTTTTAAAATATTACAGACCTATCTGTAGAGCAAGTTAGATATCTAATTCTAACATTATTAGCAATATTTTAAAATGTTTGAAGTTCAGATTTATCTGTCGTTATTCGATCTCTAATTCTAACATTACAGATCTACCAATAGAACAAGTTAGATCTTTAATTCTAACATTTTGTATTCATTTTTTATTACTGAGCGCGCATCTGTCAGTCGTGCATTCCCCATGCTTTTCTTCTTCTGTTCGACTGGACTCAGTTGCATTCACATTTGGCGTCGTCAGCTTCAACGTTCGTCGTCGTCGTCGTTGTGTTTTATGCGATTTGTGTACTTCCGGCTTAGTGGCTGCTGGCCTGCCCAACTCTGCATGTGTGTGTAGGTGTGTGTCTGTGTGTGTGTGTGTGTGTGTGTGTGTGTATGTTTTCCAATCCCAAATGGGTTATACACTGGACAGCGGCCACTTCAGCGATGTTGCTCCGACCGCCTGTTTTTAATTGCGCGCCACGCTCAAATAGGATTTGTGCATTGTTTTCTGTGGTGGATTTTATATGGAGACTCGTCTGCTGCGCCCCCAGCCTTACCAGGCTCCCCCCAGCTCAACCCCCTCCCTCCCTCTACCATTTTTTTTCTTCATTTGCCGCATTAAGTGAAATCTCAGCGCTGCATTTACTTTTTTGTTTTTACTTTTATTTCTCTTCTTTTTGGTTGCATTTTAATGTCAGCTTAATTCAATACCCGAGCGAGTCTCTAATGCGCCTCGGGCTAGGGGTAGGCGGGGCTGCTGCAACCCCTTTGTATTGCAACTGTAATTAAATTGTGGCCCAGCATAGACAATTTCTTCTTCTTCTTTTTTTTTGTATATATGCGCACTCAATTTGAATGGACAACGCGCTACAATGTCACAGACTTCAACAAATGGATTAGAGAGCAGAGTTGGGGCAGATAAATCTGGGAGTATCAACTGAAATGGAGATGCAGAGTGTAGACAAAGCATATTAGTTTGATAATTTTGTAATTAAATAAAGTTTCGAGTGGAATGATAGAAGCTTAAGTTATCAATAGACTACATATACTATATACATATATGTATGTTTAATGGACAGTGCTGTCAGCAGCTGCCTGTGCTGGGAGAAGTGAGTAAAAATAGATTTTTTAGTATTTTTAGTATTTATGGTATGCATATTATTTATAGTATTATATCAATTATTGCATTTCAAGTATTTATATATTGTTTAGTATTGTATTTATGATAATTAATATTTTTATAGTATTTTATTTATGGTATTTAAATATAAAATAAAGTATTTATAGTAGATGCTGAATTTAATAATAAATCTAATACCAACCTAAAGCTCTCTAGTTATATATCCAAAAACTGTCCCATGTTTGATATGAAAATTCATTATGCTGCGTCTGCCGCTGCCTCTATCGCTGCCTCTGCCTCTGCCTTTTGCTCTGGCTTCGGCTGCAACTTTAATGAATGGCAATCACTTTGGGGCTTAACGCACAAAGCCGCAAACAAAGGGACAAACGAAAGTCAAAATGGCGCTGGCAATAAAGCGGCGAATGAATTGAAATCCAATAAGAAAATCGCGGCAATAAATCAAATTGAAATTTAATTAAAAGTCGCCACAGCAGGTGTGATAGAGGGGCGTAGAGGGGCGGAGCTCAGAGGGGCGTGGGCTCAAAGGGATATGCACAGCGGGCCATGTGTTTAGTGGGCGTGGGCATGGGCATGGGCGTGGCTGTCTCAATTATGAGCGAACGCGGCAGATGCGGCATAATTTCACTTGTAAATATTTAAAATGCAGCAAGAGCGTAAAATTGTGGTCACACACAGGCACACGCATACACACACACATGTGTGCACACCCACACACACACACACACATTAGGCAGCGTAATGTATACATGAGAATGTAAATATGTCGAGGTGTTTGCCGTAGTCGAAGAAAATAACTTGAATAATGTGTGCAAACACTTGAAAAGCTGTGGGTGTGCGTGTGTATGTGTGTGTGTGTGTGTGTGTGTGTGTGCGTATGTAATTACAAAGCACACACTCACACATACACGCATACACACATTATACAAAACATTGCATAAATATTTATTGTGTATTCGATGTCGTATTGCCAACGGCAACGTGGCGTATGAGTGATTTTTGCTTTGATTCGAACCACAAACAGCGCATAAATCAGCATATATATACATATATATCATATATATATATATATATATATATATATATATATATACATTTAGCTAAATACATCTATTTATACATTTTGCGGTCATTGGGCTTTTCAATTGTTCTAATTTATATTTAAATCATATTTTATATTTTGATATCAAAATTTATTCAAATCTAATTTAATTTTCTCATTTTATTATATATTTTTTTTATTTTGATTGCCTTTTGACATTCACAATTGAATTAGAGTTTGACGTGCAATTCACAATAGACAAACGTTTGCAAATAATTGAAATTACACAAAATAACAATTTGCTTTTTGTTGAAATATTTTCGATATCAATCGAATTGCGTTAGTTAACATAGATTATGTAAAGTGTACATATGTTAGCATGGATTATGTAATATTGGAAAAATTATATGTTAACATTGTTATGTGTTATCTTAGAGCTTAGTTTAGATTATGCAATGTCTTTATGAATGTTAGCATAGTCTATGTTAGTTTAGATCACATAAAGTCGTTATGAATGTTCGCATAGTCTATGTTAACTCTATAAATGTTAGCATAGTATATCGCTATGAATGTTAAGATACATTTTCACAATTAATGTTAAAACTGTTTGATTTGCTTATGTAAAATCGAAAAATACCATGTTAAAATATTTTAGGTAAAATCTATAATGTTATCTCCATAAATGTTTACATAAACTATGTGAATTATGTCATTGTTAGCTTTGACTAAATAAAATCTGAAATGCTAATATGTTATATGTTGTATATATATGTAAATGAATATATTCTAGGTAAAATCTATAATGTTAATGTTACATATATTAACTAGGATTATGTAATTCCTCTCTGAACGATAATATACTTATGTAATTTTTTGGATAAATTAAAATATTTATATATTCTACGCAAAATCTTAGCATACATAATGTAATCTTTATAAATATTAAGATAAATTATGTAATGTCTATGTAAATGTTAGTATTTTGTATGTTCTATAAATGGTGATAAACACTATGTAATCGCTTGGAGTATAAAATACCTAGAAATGCTAAAATATTCAATGTAAAGTCTTGTATGTTAATATCATGTAATCATGAAATCTCTAACTAATATCATATAATGTATATATTATTCTCAACATTGTTTATTAATGTAAATCTAAAATATTTCTTAATATATTTTGTTTCTATTCTAATTCACTAGGTTATATCTCTATGAATGTTATTCCTTCAATGTGAATTTAAATTATGTATCATATCTAAAAACGTTAATTAGTTAGAAATTATATCTATATATATCAGCTCTTCAATTCTATTATAGTCATTGATTTAGCTGTTCCGGGTATATCCTAGTCAGGCACTGTCTGAACTAAAGCACTCCCACTTGCTATTCATATATGGTAAATCAGTTTTATCCCTGCACGCACTAAAAAGAACTTTAGTTTCGAATCTTCGCTGGCTGCTTAAAGCTGAAATGGAATCGCACTTCCTGAGAGCTATGAAATATTTAACAGTTTTAACCATTTCGACTCATATGATGACACGATCCACATATGGAATTCGAGTTTAATATGCTTAGTAAAATAAAAATGAATGCCGAGGCACTTTGCTTTATGGCGGGCATAAAGTTGATGCGACTCGGCGGGAATACAAAGGAAAATTAAATAAAGGCCCAACGAGACGGAGGAGCAAGTGGAAACAAGTGGGGGACTCAGGGAACCAGGGGGGAGTTCGAGTTCAGGTGACAGAAACAGGTGAAAGAAACAGATGATGTAGAAAAATGTCAGCGGCGACAAGAAAAAGTTGTAAGTGTCAGTTCAAAAAACAGTTGTTGGTGGGCTGAGAGGTCGGCGGGGTGGTTGGGTAATGGGGGTGGTTCGTTCCGTGGGTGGTTTTATACGTTGTCAAAGCATAAAAAAGAAGAAATGAACATTTGGCGGCAACATTCGGCGCTGTTTTTGACACCTGCGCTCACAACTTGCCCTTCGAAGACGGGAAATGAGAAAATAAGCAGCAGACGCGAAGCGCTGAGCCAAGATAACAGTAAAGGAGGAGTGGGTGGGGGGGTGGGGGCAGAGCAGGAGCGTGGGTGATGGGACGATAAAAAGCAACTTGGCCAGCATTTAAAATGGCGAAACCTTCCCAAAAATGTTCTGCCTTTAACTTTTTTTTTACGTTTGCGCATCGAGTGAAAGCGTCTCCCAATTGGCCGTCTAATTGGCATGCAGAGGTCGTCTGCAGGTCACGCTAAGAGCACACAGAAGTGGCGAGTTTAGGGTAATCAAAGTTGTAATAATATAAAAAGATATGTATGTATGTATATATGTATGTGTATAGAGAGATGTTGCCAATGTTAACAGAAGTTGAAGGAATTTAATTATGCAAAAATGGCGAAACATTTTACAGCTTTTACTTATTTACACAAAATACAAATAATAAAGAAAATAAAAAAAAAAAAAAAATTCAATAAAAATGTGTGGATTTAAAAAAATATTAAAAAAATGTAAAAAGAAATTAAATGAAAAAAAAAAATTATTGAAAAATTATTAAATTATAAATAAAAATAAAAAGTCAAGTATATACAAAAAAAAAAAAAAAAAAAAAAAAAAAATACTATTTTAAAATTACATTAAAAATTGTATAATATTAATAAAGAAATTTATTATAATTATTGTATTATATTAACAAAATAATTTTTTTTTAATTTAAAATATAGTATAATATTAAATAAATTTATAAAAAAATTATATACATATATATTGAAAATAAAATTAAATATTAAAAATAAATTGAAATAAAAAAATATATGAATAATATAATATAATAAAAATAAATACATATAATAAAGCAATTTTATTTTTATCTATTTTAATTAATATTTTTATTTATTTTTTTTTTATTTTAACATTTTTGTTAGTATATTTATTAAAAAAAAAAAAAATTAAATATACAAACAACAAAATAAATATTGTTGTTTGTATATTTAATTTTTTTTTTTTTTTAATATTGTACTATATATTATTTTATATTATTATGCAATATAAAAAAATAAAAAATGTATTATACTGTATAATATTAAGTAAATCAGAAAAAATTCATTAGAAATATTATATAATATTAAATAAATTAAAATGACAAATATAATAAAAATACTATATTGTTCTAATTTTTAAAACAAATTTAAAATATTGTATAATATTAAATAAATATAAAAGAATATTATAAATTTTATTCAATATTAAATAAAATAGAATTGAAAAAAATGTGTTAAAAATATAAAGAAAATGAAATCAAGTTTAATCATTTTATCATTCAAGACCTTCATCTATGTATGTAATTACAAATGATTGTATATTAGGTCGAAAAATCAATATCTTTGATTAAATTCGATGCATGCCATAATAGAACATTAATTAAACAGTGGACTTAAACATATAAAGGAAATAGCTTTGCGCCACTGTAAAATATATGTACAAATTGAAAGAATCTCAAAATCTCTGACTTGTTTTGTGCTGCTCTTCAAACACACACACGCACACACACACATACACACACACACACACACACACACTCACATCCATGCTTTGCTGTCATTGCCTAACTCCTTCATAATGTACAAGCGTAAGGAAAACATGCTTGGACCTGTCTAATCTGAGCGCAGGCAAGTGAGTTGAGCACGTGCTGTCGGCTGTGGGGCATCAGCTGTTGGCACGTAAACAAACGCCATATGATGGCAAGTAAGAGACAGAGAGAGAGAGAGAGAGCGAGCGAGGGCAAAGCGCGACAGATTAATGCGCTCCAGCAAAGCTTTTACGCTCTCTCCCACTCAGATAAACTCAACCGTTTCGCTCAGAAGCATGCTAAAGCAAAACTTCACTTTCATTTACTGTTACAATTACAGCTCCAACTAGAGACATAGCTGTAGCCGCAGAGCAGCTTTCAGTGTCGACGTCAGTTTGCCGTGGCAAGCCAAAGCTTCAGGTCGTCGTGTCGTCTGCCTGCATTTCGTGCTCGTCACACAGCCAGCCAACCGATTTGGCAATCGCCGTTTTCTGCTAGCTTCGTGCGCGCTCAGTTCTTGTGCGAACGGCATCAGGACAACATTGTCCACTCCACACACACAGCCGACGGCCGACGGCAAACGCGCTGCCATTTCGTAAGACGCCAATTGTCGCATTGTGTAATAATTTGCATCGCAATAATCAAAATTTAATTTAATGCCGGAACTGTGACTCGTGCGAACCCTATTCAACTAACGCAAATGAGTGAAAAAAGAATATACAAATAAATAAATAAATGAATAAATGAAAAAAAAAGCAGCCAGAGTGTACGTGCCACGTCCATCAATCGGGAACAGGAAATCCGCCCGCACTCCTGATTTCGGGTTTCACTTGACTGGATTTGTTTTATGTTGCCCTTTTCGCCATATGCACACCCGGTTTTGATTTTTATTGCCGCCTCGACGTTCCACGTTTCGAGACCCTCAGACTCTGACTTTTGCGAACTTTTCTTTTTTGTTTCTAACTAAACAAAACAAACTCTGTGCCCTTTTTCTTCTTCTTCTTCTTCTTTTTTTTAATACTAAGCAGCCAGCTGTAATTATGTTTCTTATATTTTAACCAGTCAGAAAAGTTTGCTTAAATAACTCCAAAAAAGGTTTCATTGAGAATAAGCTGGAATGGAATGGAGTTCTGGGACACTTTTGATGGAATTTCTTTAGTGCTCAGAATAATTAAAATTTGAAAGAAAAACCACGCAAAATATAAGTCAATGTTTCAAGTTGATTGTGTGAAAGAATTTAAAAGTAAATATGTGTGTCTTGAAAAGGAAATTTCTAATATTCCTAGAATTGTTTGACGAAAATACAGAATTGATTTTCTTAACTATATAATAAGAAAACTTCATTTTAATATGATATAAAAGTTGCTAAAATGTGCACAATAAACAAAAAACATTTAAAAATTAAGAAATAATGATAATAAATATCAAATACTGACAACAAAAATTAAAAACAATAGACTTTTTGTTAGAGTATCTTAAAAGTAGATATAGTGGACATATGGACATAGTGAGGGTGTTAAATAAATATTTTAATAAACTATAAATTATGTTTTTTAAATATTTAAAATTAATTATAAATTTAATATATTATGTGTTTTTAAACATATTTTTAATTCATGTATTTTTATTTTTTTTAAAGTTAATTTAAATATTTCAAACAAATTAAATATTTAATATTTTTAAAATAATTTTTATTTCATTTTTCTTAATTGTTTTATTTATTAATTTTTTTTATCAACTTTTATTTTCGTTTTTTACTGAACCTGATCAAAATTATTTACTGATATATTTTTAATATTAAAAAAAAAAACTGAAGATTTCAGTATTTAAAAATATTAAAAATATATCGGTATGAAATCTTCAGTTTTTTTTAAATTTATTAAAGAATAAAAAATTTCTATAGATATTGCTTATAAAAATCTTGAAAATTCAAATAAATATTTAATATATTATTATATATATTATATTATTATTATTATAATATATTAAACTTGCCCAAGTTTTATTTACTTTGCAATTTTCATTTAAAATTTGACTTCAAGTCATAAACTAAATTTCATTTCTCTACATTATGAAACAAACAAATTGAATTTAATCTTCAAAGCAGTTGAAAAGTTAATTTTCTAAAATTGACTTTGAAATTCGAAGATGTCTCAAATTGAATATGTTTGAAAAGTTAGTTTGAAGCTATAACTTTGTAGATAAGTAATATAAGCAAATATTCAGATTTCTTAATACACACAAAAGAGAAAAGGCGCTAAAGAAACCCATACTTTGTTGCCTAGTGTTAGAGAGTTAGTCGCGTATTAATTATGAATTAACTTGGCTACAGGAAAATGTTCATTTATGACTGAGTGTGGACGTTGCTGGTAAATGTTGTTAATAAATCCAACAACTGGGGATATTATGTATAATAAAGCATTTCATTGCGAGTCCCTCGAGTCCGTTGAGCCGCCGTTGAGTGTCCGGACGGACGAACGTCAAAATGACAGCCATTTCTCAGCTGCCGGCGGAGTTGGACTCGAATCCAGCCGCATCATTCTTCATTAGAGCGCCGACATGTCAAGGACCATTTTGGGCCGCTTTTGATATTTCCACAAATGCATTTCCATGGCACAAAAAAGCCAGAAGAAGAGCAAGACGGGGAATGCAATGCCAAGGCAGAAAACGACCTCAAAAAATGTTTGCAGCACTCGGCTACGAAACGGTGTGCTTTAGAGCTTGAAAAATTGCAGCAATTAGTGAGCCTGGAGGTCAACCAACCAACCAGCCAGGCAGCCAGTCGAGCGCCCAGTCGACCAGCCACACTCCCCGGCGAGTGGAGTCGAACCTGCGTCCAAGAAATATGTGACACCCATTTTTTGGCCTTTTTTCTGGCATTTTTTTGGCTCTTTTTTAAAGCTTTTCCTCCCCGTGTTTGCATTGGGCATGCGACAAGCTCTAAACGGTTTTAAAGTAAGAGGTGCGAATGAAAGTTCGCTGGAGTAAATACCACTGTGACACAGGTGTCCTTAAGCAGGAGATATCTCAATGAAAAATGTATACTTTTATGCTCGTTCAGTGTGTGTGAGGAGAGTATATTGGTTTTGTGTGAGAGTTGGGTGTACTTAGGGGAGATATACCTGGAGATAGATAAGAATTTTATAGCAAATGATGTTTCCATATAAAATTATAATTGAATACTCGTTCAGTTTGTGTTGAGTGGGCATATTAGTTTTGTCGAAAAGAAGAACAAATATTTGAGGTTGATTAACTTTTTATAGATATACAAGCAGAAGATATTTCTATAAAAACTTATAGTTTAATACTCCTTCACTTAGTGTTAAGAGGGCATATTAGTTTTGTAAATGATTTGTCGAAAGCAAGAGCACAATTTTCAAGCTATATTTACATTTTGTAAATACCTAGAAGCAGAAGAATGATGGGCAATACAAAATTATAGTTCAGTTAGTGTTGAGAGAGTATATTAGTTTTATGAAAGATGTGTTGAAAAGAAGACAAAATTGTTGAGGTTGATAAACTTATTATAGATATCTAGAAGCTTAATTTAATAGCCCAAAAGGTATTTCATTATAAAATTATAACTTAATACTCTTTAAGTTGTTGTTAAGAGGGTATATTGGTTTTATGAAAGATTTGTCTTTGCTTTACTCAGAGTTTGAAAAATGTATTGCCTTAATATACATATATAAAAGCTGAAGATATTTCAATATTTATTTATATTCCTATGCACGTTCAGTATGGGCTTAGAGGGCATATTAGTTTCATGAAATATCTGTAAATGCTTTGAATGCAGACTTTAAGTTAGTTAGACTTAATATGTATTCCATTCTCACGCTTAAAATCTATAAATCTGCCTTTAAAGCAGTAATAAATCTTTTATATATAGTATATATCTTTTATATATAGTATATATTTATACATTATGTTTTATACTCGCTCAGCAAGCGCCAACAGGCATATTAATTTTCTTGAAGGCTCATCAATTTGCACTATTTTAAAGTTTTTCCAACTAAAGACTTGAAATTTTAAAATAAGTATAATCTTTGCTATTCCAGTCTCCAATAAAAAGATCTAGACTGAATGGGTACGCATGGAATGTGAAACGTTAGACGTGCAATGCGAAAAGTGAAACGTGGCTCGTGAAACGTGCGTCATGAAATGTGGCACGTGCAACGTCAAATAAATCGTGAAAAGCTACACAGCTCTAGAGTTAGATTCCTTTAACAGAAGTCATTTAGCAGCAGATTCGAATGAGAAAAATGATATTTTATGCGTGTTCAAAGAGAGTATATTCGGTTTGTGTATTGGAAATGAGAAAATTTAAGCAAATACATGAAATGCTTAGAATAAATAGTATAAAGTAAAGATACAATTATTATTATGAAATAAGCTTGTATTTAGTTAAGATTTTATAATAAGATTCACTATAAAAGTGCTTGAGTTTCCATATATTTATAATACATTTTTTTTTTACTTTTATTATTATTATTATTTTGATTATTTATTATTTTATATTATTGTTATTATTTTTAATTTTTAATTTTAAATTTAATATTTTTATTATTTTTATTTTTATTTGAATAATATTATTTTTATTTTATTTTTATTTGAAAAATATAATTTTTTTTTTTTTTTTTAATAATATTATTTTTTTTTTTTATTTTACTTAAATAATTTTAGGCTTACAGAGGCATTACTTGGCATAACTTTTTATTTATTTTTTATTTCTCTATATGTATAGAACATTTATGGCTCAAAATTGTATTTATTTAGTAACGCAAATCTTATATAAATAAAATTTACAGTTATATTCCATAAATTAAAAAAATTCAGCCGAAAAGCCGACTGAAATTGCCGCGATTATTACAATAATAAATCCATTTAGATAGCGAAACTACAAGAGAATTTCATGAAAATAAACAATTCGTGTATATATGTATATATATTTAACAGCAATATATATAAATATTGTTAATAACTGTACATAGCACCGCCATTTATATTATTAATTGCTGTTAAATTAATAACAAATATTGCATAACAAATAAAGTGGGCGGATTATTGAATCGTCTATTTGCATATTTTATATATCAAATTTATTACAAAATCCCAGTGTTTTTTAGCAATTAAAAATGAAACAATAAAGCGGAGAGAAAGAGAAAGAGCGAGGCAGAATACAAGTGTGTGAGTGTGAAAGTGGCAAATATTATAAATATATATATATATATATATATTTAAATATATATTCCGCAAATATTATTAAATTATAATAAAAAGTGAAAAAAGTGAAAAAAGTGTTTTGTTTTATTTTTGGTGCGAAATGAGCGAGAGAAACCCAAAGCAGAATCAACAAGCGAATCGCTGCTCGCAGCGCCGCGGCGCCAAAGGATCAACAGTCGTCCGGGCAGCGATGGGGCGACGGAACAATAGGGGAGCAGCTGCGGCTGGTTTCGGGCTGCTCTTTGGGCTGTTGCTGCTGCTGCAGCTGTTGGCAGCGACACAGTCGACGCCGTCGCCCTCCACGATGCCGCAGAAGCGAGGTAAGCACAGCTTCTTCTTCTTCTTGTTCTTCTTCTTATACTACATCATCGTCTTTGTGTTGTTGTTGTTGCTGCCATTGTGGTTGGGGGGAAATGGCAAATAAATGTCAAATAACAGTGGCTCCCAATGTCGCTCGCACACACACACACACGCGCGCTTGGATATATTGGCCATTGTTGTGCGCTCTGTGTGTGTGTGTGGCGGGTAAATAGGCAAAAAGACGTCAGCACAAAAGGCGCAGCACGTTGCGTATACGCGCTGTTGCTCTCTGCCCGCGTCTGCCCCCAACTGCCGCTGACATCTTGAGTTTGCCTTTGATATTAACTATAGCGAGGAGTGGGGGGAGTGGGGGATCGGGGGGTATATTTTATTAACATTGCATTGCTTCCAACTCGCTGACATAATAGAAAATTGAATTGCAGCAGCAGCAAGAACAACAACAGCTGCCGCTGGCAGCGCCAACCTTGTTTACAGCCAATGCAATGCTTGGCAATTAGTTGAACATCGTGTTGAAGTATACAAAACATAATTAAGGCCAGGCCAGGTTAGTTGAGTGTGCAGCAGCAGCTAATCACAATGATGAACAGGTTTTGAGAGAGAGAGATTACAGAGCGAAAAGTGTGTTAGTATTTAATCAATATTTTCAATTGGTTTAGAAACTAAAAAGAGAGTAGAAAATCAAATATAGATAAAGATATACATAAAGAGAAATATATAAATATGAACTGTTAAACTGTTAAATATATAATATATAATATATAAAACTAGTTCACTTCAAACTAATGCTTACTTAATCAATATCTATGAACACTTATAGGCATCTGCCGTTACTCCTGTTGCCATTCAATATTGTCAAATAGTCTTCAATCTAGCCTACTGCTGCTTTTGTCTATAGACTCATCTCAGCTTCAGTCATCTTCATAGAGCAGCTGTCGCGCCTCTGACTATGATTCTGGCCATGGCCAGGGCCAGCTGCTTGTTAGCCAAGCCGTCGCACAGCTGCTGTCGCCGCAGCCTTGGATCAGCCCGAACTTTTGCTTTCATTTCACGCTGGGGAGCAATATTGAGGCGCTTTTTTTCTGCTCAACTTGACTGAGCTGCTGAGCTGCTGAGCTGCTCCTCTTTGAAGTTGACTCCGTGAACGGATGCCCAGATGCCGCGACTCGAGTCGAGTCCAACAACATGCTTCATTTTATTATGCAACAAAAGGCAGAGATATAGAGAGAGAAAAGACTCGAATAAAGAAACTTTCCCAAAAAACTCTCTCTCGCTTTGTATATACATATTTTTGGCGAAACAAAAAACTTGACGCGACATTCTCGTAAATAAGAGACAAAAACTTTGCCATCCATGCGATTCTCCAGCTACTATAAATATATCCCTGTTAGTTATCTGGTGTCAGAGACAAAGACAAAAAGCAGAAAGAAACTTGTGAATGAATATGATAAGTTTGTTGTTGTTGTTGTTGCCATACGCATTGTTATTGTTTTTGGGGGGAGGGGAGTGTTGAGGGTGGTGGCGAGTGGCAACTGGGAGCTGCCATAAATTTGTGCTAATCCAATGTGGGCGCAGTTTATAGGTGAAGTGAACTTTATGGATACTTGAGCGCCAAGTTGTAGATACTTTATGCTATTTCTCATATGCATGACTGCCAGCGATTGTGTGTGTGAGTATGTGTGTGTGTGTATTGCTTGAAAGTTTTATGACTTGTGAAGCATGAAATGTGCAACAAATTGTGGCTGAAAGATGAGCATAGAGCAGAAGCGGAACACTCCATCATATATAGATATAGATATGTATGTGTGTATATGTATGTATATGTATATATGTGTGTGTGTGTGTGATTCAATGAGACGTTTAATATGGTCCAAGTCAATTGGCTTGTGTTAAATATCAAAGTTTCTATTGATTGTGTGAGAGACTCATGCAGTGGGTGGGTGAACCTGGGCAAAGGCTAATGCGAAATGTGATTAATCAAAGAACTTTTGATACCCATTGCAAAGGGAGTTCAGGTGGGGCGTGATGGGCTTGGGGAAATGTATTTAACAGGTTGAAGGAAACATGGCACTTTCACTCTTCTTCTCTTACTGTCATTCTCAGCTTATATCTATATTTTTGCCCTTATCCATCTCTTTCTCCTTCTTCCCTCGATCCGTCTCTCTCTTTTTTGTATCCCCATTTATCTGTATTTCTTAAACTTGCTGTCCTTAAATCTCTCTCATTGATTCGATCTATCTCTCTCAGTGCCCTATTTCCCCATCTCACTGTGTCTCTTCCTCTCTATCTCTTTCTCTTTAGCTTTATCTTTGTCTATATCAGATGAGATAGGTCTCGCCTTCTCATACTACTAAATAAAACTCTTTCATTAGACAGAGAATTCAATGAACCTTATGACATATTCTGTAATCAATTATTACAAGGAAACAAAATTGAAACTCATCTTCATACCACACGCTTCACTTCAAAGAAGCGCTTCAGATAGTAGATCTCAACGATGGTCAGGGCCAGTAGGAGCGAGGGCCCAAAGATTGACCACGCCACCAGGCGGAAGTGCACGTTGGCGCTGAGCTCGAGGTGTCCTTTGTAGCGCACGTGCATGTACTCCTGCTCGTGCTTCATGGCAATCATTTGGCCGGACAGCTGATTGATGTTCTCCTGCAGCACCGACTGCTCGACCACGTCGTCGGCCCGCTTGTGCGGATCGGTGTAATAGCCGAGATCTTTGACAATTATGAAATGGAACATCAGCACTTTCGGAGTCAGCGTCGACTGCGAGTTGTCGAAGCACAGCGTGTATTGGCCTTCCTTGCTAGCCGCGAACGTGTATTTGCCGCTCGCCTCGGGCTCGGTGTGGTAGAGCTTCTCCTCCTCAGGTCCCGATATGTCCACGCCAATGTCCTTGAAGCCGCCATCCATCACCTCAAAGCTGATCGAGATCTTGTCCTTCTCGTGTGCCCGATCGAAGAAGCAAACCGTCTCATGGGCATCGACCGTGATCATAAAGCCGCGAGCTGTTCGCAATATCAATAAAATGCCAATTAGAATCAACATTTTGAAATTGCCTTTTGAATTTGTATTAGTTTAATGTTCAGGGAAAATTTTATTTGTTCAGTTTGTGTGCTACTGCAATGCATGCTTGATACAAATGTGTTGGAGGGGATATTTGAGGAGTATAAAATAATATAAAATAATGTACAATATTATGAAAACTAATAAAATACAAAAAAAAAAAAAATAATAAAAATAAAAATAAATAAATAAATAAAAAAAATAAAAATAAATAAAAATAAATAAAAAATAAAAACAAATTATAATATAAAATTACTTAAAATAAATTTTTTATAAAAAAATCAATAAATAAAATTAAATAAAAAAATAAAAATAAATAAAAAAATTATAATATAAAATAAAAATTATAATGCACAAAATATTATATTTATATTTTAAAATTAATTTAGAAGAGTTTTTTGTGAGCAAAAATTGTACAATTTTATAATAAAAATAAAAAATCAAATAAAAAAAAATAATGACATGAAATTATTTAATATACAATAATACAATATTTTTTAATTTATTTAAAATAATTTATTTAAAATAAAAAAAAAAAAATAAAAATAAATAAAAAAATATAAATAAAGAAAAAAATATAATATAAAATTATTTAATATAAAATCATATAAAATTAAAAAAATAGTACACAAAATATTATATTTATATTTTAAAATTAATTTAGAAGAGATTTTTAGTGAACAAAAATTTTACAATTGTATAATAAAAATAAATAATCAAATAAAAAAAATTATCAAATGAAATAATTTAATATAAAAAAATATAATATTTCTTAATTTATTTAAAATAATTTATTTAAAATAAGAAAATAATAATTTAAAGTAATAATAAAGTAATAATACAACTAATACAAATTTATAATAAATATAAAAAATACCGTCTGACTTCCATTATATATAAAAATAATATATATTTATATAAAGTGCTATAAAAACAAAAGTATTTCAATTCTAATATTTATATATAAACATTCTATTCAAAATATCATGCATTTCTTTTTAAGGTAATTTACGGAAATACAAAACAAAAATACAGTTAGGCAAACAAAATTAATAAAAGCAATAATTTCACATTTGCATTAAAATAAATTTCGAGTCGCTGGCACAAATAAAATTTTGCAGCATTTTTGGTTTATTTTATTTTTGTTTTTGTTTGTTGTTTCCGTACACTGAAAACTGTTGAAATTTATTTGCCACATTTATAGAGTTATAAATTGCAATTTGTTTGCTATTTGCTCAACAATTAAAACTGAGCTTAGTTGGCAGTTTTGGGGCGTGGCGGCAGGGGGCGTGTGGCCAGAGAGTGAGAGAAATTAAAAACCTTTTGTTGCTTTTTAGAGAGCACTTCAAAATGCTGCCCCGATGGCATTAAAAATGGATGACATTTTGACAATTGATGGCCGTGCGCCGTGCCAAGGAATCGATAACATAAAATATGCATTACCCAGTGTACATCCGAGCAAGCGGACTGAAAGAATGGCCAAAGAGGAGGCTGAAAGGGGGGGGGGGGGGCGAAAAGGGAGTCGAACTGGGCAGATGGCAGATGGATACGGTTTGGGGCATGTGCAAAATGCGTTGCTGTTGCTGTTGCTGGGACAGCTGCCAATTTGCAATTTGCTTTTATCATCATCTTAATTTGATTTGAATCGTATTTGTGCTCGAATTGTGCAAACCCCATCAAAACTTGACAATGGAATGCAGCGCAAATTAGCAGAGAAATCAATTATTTATTATGTCATTATTTGATGTACCTAATTGAAGTCCAATAACAAAATCCAAATTCTAAGCACAGAGTTCAAACATAAATGTCAATGTAGATTTTCTTTGCCAGAGCTGCAAATTTATGTATTATAATTTGATACAAATATATTGTGCTTGAAGTAATCCTCAATTTGTATTATAATTTATAATTAGTCAACTCAATTATATATATTTGCATCAATAAAGGAACAGAAACTTCCTTAAATAAATAGTATTTTTTCATTAGACCTCTAATATATTTGACAGCTAACTTTTGTTTCTTTTTCTATGTTTTACCAATTCCACAGTAAATTTAATTAGTTTCTGTATTTGTTTTTTTTAGCTAAATTCGTATAGATATTTAATATAAATAATAAATTATTTATATAAATGACAGCATGATAAGCAGCATGACAATGGAAATTAATTAACTTTTATTTATTTAACAAATATTTTAAAATACTAAACAAATTTTCGGGTCAACCTAAATTTGTTACAAAAAATATATATTTTATGAAATTTATTTCACATTTAATAGCATTAGTTTGCTAAGTATTTTTGGTATTGCTGATGGAAATAAATGGAGTTAGTGTACAAAAAAAAATGGGTAATAATTAAATATTAATGTGGAACAATCTTTTTAATACTAATTGTTCTATTAATTAAATATATAAATGTACGAATATGTTAATATATTAATATTTAACAAGTAAGAGTGCTCTAGACGAGACTGCACGACTAGAAGATACCCTGAGCCCTGTGAAGCGCATGGGGCGTGGCATCCAAAATTTAAAGATTTCGTAGTCTACGTATGCATTACACGAAACTTCGCTATGTAAATAGCCTTTTATTATGTTTTCTACTTAATTTATACAAATTATATACCTAACTATAAATAACTAAAAATATAGGTATATTTAAACAACTCAGAGCTAGAGGGAAAGTCGAAGTGCTAGTCGAGCTTGCCTGACTAAAAAATAGTCTTAACGCAGATAAGGACTGCTAGAGTCGTTGATATGTGCACATATGAAGAGTTGCTTTGCATATGCTAAGTGATCGTTATCTTAATGATCGTTATAATAATTTGTAATATTTAAATTTAAAATATATTAAATTTACATTGAATAAACATTAAAAGTACAACTTTTATATTTTCGCTTAAAATACTTAACAATTTTAACACTTACCAAAAGACAGCAGCAGAGGAGAAGCACCGCGCTGCACTGGACGACTGAACACTAAGAGATGAAGAATGCGACTGAAGCTGCGCTGCAGCAGGCTTGCCTTTATATAGGGCAGCGACAGCGACAGCGACAGCTCGACTCAAGTCAACCTCAACTCTTGAGCCTCTTTCTGAGTCAGTCTTCACACTCGATTATCAGGCGGCCAATCAGAGCACTTTCTGCTGCTGCTGCTGCTGCTGCAAGAAGCTGCTCTTCTGATCTTCAGCTGCCTTTGTATAGGGCAGCGAGACTACCAGTCGAAGTCGAGCTCAACTGTTAAAACTCTCTCTGAGTTAGCGTAAGCTAAACTCTCTATCAGTAAGCGACCAATCGGTGTATTTTCTGCTGCCTCTGCTGCATACATATGCAAACTAAGATCTCCTCTTCCATTAACTCTTCATGTTATCTTTGATGTAATTTCAGCTCTCTAATATTTTAAATATCACAGAAATATTTGTTTCTTGTAGGATAATATCTATACTACTATAATGTCTTTTCATAATCTCTAAATGTACACTTTTTTTTGCCATATTTGTAAAGTCTCAAACGCAGCACATGTCCCATTCAATTAAGTGCCATTTGCTGGGATTACAACATTTGTGGATGTTGTGCCGTTCGAGCCGGGCTTAATTTGCATAACTTGAATAACTTGCATTCCCACTTAAAGCGTTTACAGTTTTGTTAGCGGCGGCTGCTGCTTCAGACTCGATAGACGTTCAACTATTTCAAACAAAAGCCGAAAGAGAGAGAGAGAGAGAGAGAGAAGGGGGGAGAGAGTGTGTTGGCCATGATGATGATGTGTAGCCCGGCCCGACCCGGCCCCGCCCAGTCCGCCCATCTTCAACTGGATCTGCCAAATGGAAAATGGGTTTTTCTTCGCTTTCGCTTAAACATTTTACAACTATTTGCGGGCTTTTGCTTTAGTTTTTTCCCCATTTTTTTTTTCTAGTTTCTTTTTTGTTTTCTACACTGTTTGAATATCCTTTATGATATTCAATTTCAAATTGTAATGCTTTAAGCGATTAAGTACACGCTTTACGCCACTTAACTTCATGTCTATGTGGAGGCAGCCTCCACACTCTTTTTTTGGTCCTTTCACTTCGGTTTGGTCGCGGTATTTGCACTACTTGAGTTACTTTGAGCAACGCGTGCTGCTCGGCCGACACTTGACTCCATGCTCGACCCGGGCATCATCATCATCATCGTCATACTCCTGCTCATCATGATGACATCGACGCGCTTAAGTGCTGGTTCAGGCCCAAGCTGAAGCTGATGCTGATGCTGAAGCCGACGGCGAGACGGGCGTGTGAAATGTGTTTTTTTTTCTCTTTCTTTTTTTGCGTGCTTAAGGACGTTTTTATTTTTTTTTTTTGCTGCTCCTGTCGTCGCCTTACATCCGTTGGATATTTCATGTGCGTACAGCTTAGCGGCCAACTCCCAAAACTCAACTCGAGCGACAGATTTTCGTTTCGTTTCGATTCGTTTCGGTTCATATTTCTACTGCTGCAGCTGTTCCTGCCGGCTGGCTTTAAGCGGCTTAAATTGCGAATACGCCCCGTAGTGGGTGTGTCTGTCTGTCTGTCTGTCCGTCTGTCTGTCCGTAATGGCTTGACAGTGCTCAGCCAGTAGGCTCTTATTTTGCATTTCTAGTAGCAATGCCAACAGCACATGACCAGAAAAGTTTCCTCTGCTGGCTCAGCTACTCAATTATTATTATGCCGCCTTGGACAAGCCCAGCTGAAAAAAGTTTGACGTGCGTGCCAGCTACAGTTACAGTTACCTTTTACCTGTTACCTGTTCCCTTGCCTTTACGCTTTGCTAGTTCTTCCTCCTCTTGCGCCTTCTGCTCATCAAATCATTTTTGTGGCCAATGCATTCGTGCGTGCTCTAATTTGCTTTGGGCTCACAGGAGTCGCTCTGTGCGGCGTTGATTGCTTGCCGGCAGTTCTAGTCGCATTTTAATGCCTTTTTAAAGGTGCAAATGATTTTGCCCCCAGCCATGGGAGGTTTTTTTTTTCTTTTGCCTATCTTTCATTCTTTGGCTTTTTAATTAAATTTGGCCAATAAGAAATTGAAACAAAAGTTACAATAAAATATATTCTTCTTCTTTAAATGTAGCCAAACAATACTCTCCTTCTTCTTCCTCTTCTTCGTTTAACTTCTTTTTTTTTTGTTATTTCTTGGGGCTACTAAAACTCTTTTATATCACATAGTCTCTCGCCTGACAGCCAACATTAGCTGCAAAATCTTGCTAATCTCACTTGAGCAAAGCACTTGAGTTTCTCTCAGAGATGTGTGAGCGAGCGAGCGAGCGAGCGAGCGAGGGACTGGTATGAAAGCAAATCGAGAATTGAGGCAAACAAACGCTGAGAATGAGCTGTAAAAAGGCTCAAGTATTGACAATGGCATCAAGGATATCGTTGTGGCAATATGGGCGTATCGCCTCGGATGATGTGTGTAATGCGGCAATGGGCGGGGCAAACACCGCCCCAGCCTTAACAACAAATTGGCAAATTTTGTGTAAAGATTTATTTCAATTGAAAGTGCCCGCCATGAGCTGTCAACGAGCAGCTTCCAGCTAACCGAAGCAGAGCCAGAATGTCAGCTAACGAGCTTCAATGAGGCATGCCAAGTACTTCCGCTATATGAGTACATACATATATGTATTATATATATACTTTATATATATATATATATCTTATATATATTTATATGTAGGCCGTTGCTCAGTTATGTGGCATTTAAGTTATGCCAGTGCACAACATTTTCCAGTCCTGTTCTGCAACATTTTGTTATGTGTTGCCATAAAATGCACATTAGAATTTCCGCTCTTTCCTGTTACAAATTTTACTTATTTGCGCCAAGTCTAAGTCAATTTACGAATGTTGCCAAAAATACTATAAATTGCTTTAGAATTTTTTTGAAATATATATATGTATATATTCATATCTACATATATGTTCATACTAGACCTTCTTAAGCCTGTTTCCTTTTTGCTGCCGACTTGAGCATGCTAAAGACTTTAGTATAATTTTTAATAAAAGCTACTTTGATTACTGTTATGTAAAAATATATATAATATTTTATAATATTTTTGTAGTATTTAAAAAAAAATTATTAAGCTAAAAATGACCAAATTTTAGCTCGATTCAATAGGAAATGGTAATAAAACTTCAACTACTGAGATTTTGACTCTCCGAAAATTATCATAAATAATCACAAAGTGTATATTTTGCACTTCTATCTAACATATGCGAGTATAAGGCAAGTTGTAGTGTGAATAGCTAGGTAGAGAGAAATCGAATGATTGAATATGTTAGGTCAGTGTTAATAGTCAGAGATAAGAAATGATCGAAATATTTGTAAAAAACAGCAGTCTATGAGGTTTCTATGGATTTCAAATAGAACTGTTGATCGGTAAGCTGGACTCATCTATTTATTATCATTATTATATTATATTATATTAATTTATCTTGTATTATATATTTTATTATATATTATATTATATTATTTTAATTTTAATTTTTTATTATTATTATTTTTTAATATTTTGATTCACATCATGTTAAAGTTCTGGAAATTTATATTATATTTGAATTATTATATAATTTTTTTTCTATATATGACTTTATTTCTCTTCATTTAAGCTTCAGGTTGTGTTCACATGTCAGCCTTTGTGACGCTAGGTTTATATATATATATATATATATATATATATATATATATATATATATATATATATATGTGTCTATATACCTCTGCTTGTCAATTACCCAAGTCTGCATTTGAAGACCTGCCAAATTATGGCTGATATCAAAGCACAAGTTGACTTTGTCAGTCGTGTGTAAAGCAGTTAACTTTGATATGAAATACCATTGTGATTTAAAAGCTTAAAGTTATTTAAGGAATATCTAAAATATATATATATATGTGTATATAATAAATGTGTGAAATATCAGATATGGATGTGTATATAAGAGTATTAAAAGATTTTTTTAAGGAGTTGAGCGGCTCAAGAGAAAACTGAATACTTTTGTTGTCAGAGAGATAATTCTGTTAAATAATATTTTTATTATTAATTAATATTCATTCAAGTTTTGTTGAATGTCTTTACATTATCAATATTACATTTTACATTTGTATTTAACATTTAACCTTTTACATTTTGTTAACAGTTTCTTGCTTTACTTAAGCTGCCTAAAAATCAAGTTTGTTCCT
Source organism: Drosophila meridionalis (assembly GCA_035045145.1). Lineage (NCBI taxonomy): Eukaryota > Metazoa > Arthropoda > Insecta > Diptera > Drosophilidae > Drosophila > Drosophila meridionalis. The sequence goes on along the minus strand of JAWNPG010000025.1, from coordinate 5,748,819 downwards.
CAAGTTTTGAATACGAATGGACATTAGTTTTATAGTTTATGAGAAAATCTTTTACATGTTCTGAAGCTCATACTTTTTCTCTATTAATTGAAATTTGTAAAACCTTTACAGTTCCGCACACTCTCTGCAGCTGGCTGCACAATTCCTTTGACTATTCTCACCTGCAAACACCTGCAGTTTGATAAGCTAACTGCGTACGCAGTCACGTATTCGCATATTCAAGCTGATTTCAATTAGATTTAACTTTCTAATTACATCGACACAAGCGCAGACATTTTTGGGACTTTAAGCCCGGAGAACCCGTTTCATTATCTCTAATTAGCTCTAGGCTGTGACACAAGCAATCAGAGCTATTTCATAGGACGCATATTCCAGACAGTCGATGCTTATCCCATGGGATTTGCTTAGCCTCTCGCTCGGCTCGACTCGACTGTGTGTGTCTCTAGCAATTTCACGCTAACGCATTTGTCAGTTGTCTACTGGAAATCGGGCTCAGATAAATTAAATGACAAATTCAATGATAATCATTTTGCATGCAAATTCAATTAACAAAATGTGCTTAGCAGCAGCAGCAGGAGCAGGAGCAGCGGGAGCTGCGCCTTAACAAATGCCAAAATTTAATTTCAAGCATAGAAAGTTGAGAGTCGTGCGAATTTAAGCAGGTTTTATTTTGGTGGGCGGGTCTTTCACATAACACCAAATTGTAAGCGTCTGAATAATCCACAAGAACTCACACACACGCACACACACGCACATTTGTGTGAGCCACGAAAAATTTAATTTTCTCACATTACTTGTGCATACTTGCAAAGGCCTGAGGCAGCTAACCCAAGCCAGACGCAGCAGTGTGTGTGTGTGTCGTCTATACACACATATATAAATATATAAACATATATATACACATATTTATATATATACACATATTTATATATACATATATGGCACCCGCAAACTCAGTGTAGAGTATTTAATGCATGTGTAGTATTGAAACAATGTGAAAATTGCGCATACGCACTGTTGTGCCACACTCTTAGCCCCCCCGAACCACACCCACACACACACACCTCACACATTTCGTTTTTACTTTATTTGATAAGCACGTCATTTGCATATGGCAAGCGAACAGCAGCGTTGCCGGGTATATGCCGAAAGGGGTCATAACTTAAATCAGCGTCGTGTCAAATATGTTGCCAGTTTGCACTGACAATAAACGGGTCGAAATAAAGGAAAACAGCCAGAAGCAGCAGAGGTAGTAGAGACAGCAGCAGCAGCAGCAGAGGTAGTAGAGACAGCAGCCGCAGCAGCAGCAGAGGTAGTAGAGACAGCAGCAGCAGCAGGTATATGTAGTGTCGTGTCAAGAAATTCAGAGTTGACGTCTGTCGAAATCAACCAGCGCCCTTCTCAGCAAATCTCATTGAATTGTCAGAGTTCATTGCGACTGTTGTGTCTAAGATTTATGGTAATATTTTTGCGAGAAATAAAAGAAGTTCGAATTAAATTATGATGGATGTTATATATTTCATATACAAGAAGAAAAGAAGTTTGGATTAATATGTTGTATATTATATATGAAGAAAATAGTTTTGGATCAATATATTATATATTATGTACGAAGAAAATAATTTTGGGTTAATATATTATATATTTCATAGAACTGAGAAAATAAGTTTGGATTAATATATTATATATTTCATTTTACAGAAGAAAAAATGTGTTCATATAAAATATTATATATTTTATTTAACAGAAAAAAACAGTTTGGATCAATATATTATTATATTTCATATGTCAGAATAAAAGAAGTTGGGATTAATATACTAAATATTTTTTATATTAATCCAAACTTCTATTTCAAAACTTCTTTTATTAGTGAAATAATATATATATATACAAAAATTAATAATTAAAACTATTCTTAATCTTAGACTTATTATAAATCTTAGCAATGATAGATATATAAATGTATACATATTAACATCATAAATTTATTCTGTAAAAGACTTGTTTAATACAAGATATCTTTTAAGACTTGTTTCGTGGTTAGTGTAAAGCTTTCTAAAGCAGTTAAAGCTTTAGGTGCTATAATGCCAAAATCAATACCAACCTTGCCTTTCTTGGCAATTCTCATTAAATTGAGCTAAAGCCAAGCGCTTACACTGACTATATTGCAATGTAAATGTCTCATAATGAAAACTGACAACAAGAGAAAACTTTATTAATATAAATATGTATATAAGTAAAAACTTAATATATATATACTTGGAACCCCTTTTATGAAAGTTTCAGAAAACACAGGCCAAACAATTGCCCTTTTTGGATTTATCAAACATTTTATTAAGTTGCTAACACGAACTAAGCGTAAAATATGCTTACAGTTTGCATAAGAGGAATGGCAACGGAAATACCTTCTCTGCGATTCTCATTAAATTGAGAAACACATAAACTTATTTAAACTAGCTAGGTAAGGTAAATCCTCGCTTTAATCAACTTTAAACCGCCTTAACGCCTTTCTCGGAGATTCTCAATTTATAGTTTTAAAGCCAGAAATCTCCTTAGCTGCTGCAAATCCCATTAAACAAATCTCAAATTTTATCTAGAGCAAATAAAGTGCAAAGACGAGTAAACGATTTAAGAACTGTGCTAGTTTTCGCACACACACTATATACATATGTATATATTGGAATGCAGGCAACAAATTTTGGTGCCTTTTTAAGATGTTGTACTTTATGGCCACAGAGTTTAAGCAAAGGATTCGTTTGCTTAGCCATATGTTTGTGAACGGCTGGAAATTGGCCATGCGAAGGCGCACATAATTCTGGGAAAAGAACAATTTGTTTGGCTGGCTGCAGGCGAAGAGAAGTTTTTGGTGCCTTCGCCTTCATTTGCCGTCGGTGTATAAAATTACAATAAATCCTTGCATTTTAGCTGCAAATAAACAAAGATTTGCAGCAGAGCCAAGAGGAACGAAACGAAATGGAAAGAAACGAAACGAAACTGGGCGCTAAAACAAAACAGCTGCCGGGCCAAAGTGCATGCAAAGTGGCCTTTGGAGTGGCGGAACGGGTCGGAAGAGAGTGGAAGAGTGGAACGGAAGCAAAAAGGGATTTCGTGTAGGAGTTAGAGTCGAAGAGAAAGGAATCCTTGTTCTCTGCTTTGGCTTGGCTGTTAAATCAACATGTAAGCATTTAATGCGGCGCCCCCAGAAGCTGAAAAAGCGTAAAATTCCCCAAATGACCATAAATTTTAGTGTTTGCTATTGTTGTTGCTGCTGCTCCTTCCTTTAACACACATACTATATATGTATGTATATATATATATATATATATGTATATATATTTTTATATATATATATGTTTCTGTTCTTTATATTTGTTGCCTGGTCTAAAAAGGCAGCAGCAGCAGCAGCAAGCGTGGCAGACTTCAGCAAACACTTGAAAAAATAAATGGCATTTTGGGTTATGTGCAATAATAAAATGGAAATTGTGCAAAAATATGTTCGTACTCGCATGTATCTATGTGTGTGTGTGTAGGAGTGTGCATGTGTGCGTGTGTGTCTGTTGAAAATAACTTCCATGCTAACTGGAACTGGTTTGATATAATGGCCTCATGTGGTAGTTTCTTTTTATCAGCTTAGAGAGGTTCATGAACTGTTGACAGAGACTGTTAGGGAAGAAACATGTCTCGATCGACAATTTAAACAAACTATGTAGAGGGAAGAAGAGAGAGCGAGAGAGAGAGAGATAGAGAGAGAGAGATTGAGAGAGAAAGAATTGCCATATATATTTCATATTTTATATTTTATATTTTATATTTTATATTTTATATTTTATATTTTATATTTTATATTTTATATTTTATATTTTATATTTTATATTTTATATTTTATATTTTATATTTTATATTTTATATTTTATATTTTATATTTTATATTTTATATTTTATATTTTATATTTTATATTTTATATTTTATATTTTATATTTTATATTTTATATTTTATATTTTATATTTTATATTTTATATTTTATATTTTATATTTTATATTTTATATTTTATATTTTATATTTTATATTTTATATTTTATATTTTATATTTTATATTTTATATTTTATATTTTATATTTTATATTTTATATTTTATATTTTATATTTTATATTTTATATTTTATATTTTATATTTTATATTTTATATTTTATATTTTATATTTTATATTTTATATTTTATATTTTATATTTTATATTTTATATTTTATATTTTATATTTTATATTTTATATTTTATATTTTATATTTTATATTTTATATTTTATATTTTATATTTTATATTTTATATTTTATATTTTATATTTTATATTTTATATTTTATATTTTATATTTTATATTTTATATTTTATATTTTATATTTTATATTTTATATTTTATATTTTATATTTTATATTTTATATTTTATATTTTATATTTTATATTTTATATTTTATATTTTATATTTTATATTTTATATTTTATATTTTATATTTTATATTTTATATTTTATATTTTATATTTTATATTTTATATTTTATATTTTATATTTTATATTTTATATTTTATATTTTATATTTTATATTTTATATTTTATATTTTATATTTTATATTTTATATTTTATATTTTATATTTTATATTTTATATTTTATATTTTATATTTTATATTTTATATTTTATATTTTATATTTTATATTTTATATTTTATATTTTATATTTTATATTTTATATTTTATATTTTATATTTTATATTTTATATTTTATATTTTATATTTTATATTTTATATTTTATATTTTATATTTTATATTTTATATTTTATATTTTATATTTTATATTTTATATTTTATATTTTATATTTTATATTTTATATTTTATATTTTATATTTTATATTTTATATTTTATATTTTATATTTTATATTTTATATTTTATATTTTATATTTTATATTTTATATTTTATATTTTATATTTTATATTTTATATTTTATATTTTATATTTTATATTTTATATTTTATATTTTATATTTTATATTTTATATTTTATATTTTATATTTTATATTTTATATTTTATATTTTATATTTTATATTTTATATTTTATATTTTATATTTTATATTTTATATTTTATATTTTATATTTTATATTTTATATTTTATATTTTATATTTTATATTTTATATTTTATATTTTATATTTTATATTTTATATTTTACATTTAGTCAGATTTTCAATTTTCAATTTAAAGTCAATTATTTTGTTTAATGAACTTTAGCAAATTCCAATTTTGGCTCAAAGCAAACAAAAGCAATTCATAGCTTCTCAACAATTTAGTAATTTAGTTATGTTGCTAAGAAATTGGAAAATACTTTGAATTGCTATTGTTCATGACAAAAGTAGAAAACATTATAAGAGCATCAAATGAATAGAAAATTAATGCTTCAAAGAATAATGATGAAAATAATGATAAGACATTGCATATTAACCCACATACCCATTGTTTAATGTGTCTATTGAATGGTTAAATGAATCAATTTATTTACTGAGAACTGCAACATTTTATCGTAAAACAGAACTCTAAATATTTTGCGAAAGAACTTTGAATATTTTCCAATAAATACTTTGAATAGTGTAAAAGTCTTTTTAAAAATCAAAGTTAATCGACTTGCTTGAATAAGTGCATCCAATTATTTGCATCGTAGCAATTTTTACATATTTTTGTATACCCTAAAGATATGTGAGTGCAGAGTATATTAGTGTTATGCAAAATTAAGTAAGAGGCAACAGAAGAGAAAGTGAACTGGAGAGAATAGTAGGTCGAGACATTATAGTTTTGGTGTGTAGTATATATTATATACCAAAATGATAAAATACAGTATATACTAACATAATTAATTAAAGTGGAAACTAGAATATTAATGGCAAAAGCATATATATCTGTTCCATTCCATATTCCAGCTAGTCTACAATCTATATATGTAGTTATATTACACAATATCTTCTAGTTGCGCATACCCGCTTTTCTCACACTTTTCTTAGCTCTTTTTATTGTCTTGTGGCAGTTGAAAGTTCAAGAATTCTTAGCCTGACTGCATTTCGTCGAAAACCTAAAATCGATGCCAAAGCAACCGAAGAGGAAATTGCGATTTTACTGCTTTTACTCGGGAGCGTTGTTGTGTGCATTGATGTTGATTTGGTAGCTGGATGAAGGGAATTTTGCTGCTTTTAAAAGAAAAATACTGGCATACATAGCTGAGCAGAAAGCAAGTCAGCCAAAGAGGTCCATAGAGAAACCTACAATGTGCCTGTCTCAGTCTCTCTGTCACTCTCCTCTCTCTCTCTCTCTCTCTCTCTCTCACTCTGTCTTATTTGTTGGCAAGCGTGTGAGCGTTGAGTGTGTTTAGTTGCGCGTATGCAGCTATTTTTTGTAGCTAAAAAGCGAACACACACATACGCATATGCATCCTGGCTAAGGACTAAAAGGGGCGACTGTTGGGATTCCCCTTTTCATATGCATTTCGAGTGCCCGGCGGCGGTCAAAGTAAAAGCGCCTGACTGAGGCTCCAGCTTTGGCTTTTGCTCTCAACTATGTTTTGTTTTTTTCACTGAATATATTTGCTGTATGTGTGAGTGTATGTCTGTGTGTGTGTGCGTGGGTGTTTGTGTTATGTCAAAGTAAAAGTTTGCTGCGCTCCTTTGGGCGCCTGAACCGAACCGAACCAAACTGAACTGTAATCTCGTGCCGCTGTTTTGCATTTCGCCCGCTGTCAGCGGCGTCGCCTCTGATTTTCAGTTTCAGTTTGCTGCTCGCCCGAGGCCCAGGTTTTTGACTATAGCATATTGTGCTCGCTATTTGTCCCAAATGTGCGCCGCTATTTCCCTTTTTATTTTTTTCTTCTTCTGTTTTTTTGTTGTTGTTAAGCCAAAAAATTAAAACGTGCACAGCCAAAGAGATATATATGTATATATATTTTTTTGTGTGTGATGATGAGTCCCGCGAGCTCGGGAGCCAGCGAATCTATGAGATAAAACTTTTTGTAGTCGCCTTTGCCTGGCCTTTTTTTACTGTGGTTATTTAAACTGGCTGAGTTAATGTTGGCTTACGTTCGTTGAAGGGGCTTAAATAGTTATTGAGATCATAAAGGAATAACTGATATTCATATAATTAAGCAGCAGGCTGCTTTTACTCATATACTTATATGATAATGAGAAAATTGTAGTATTTATATATTATGTTAAATTGTATATGTTGCTGTGTGAATTATGTGATTGAGCTATTCGAGTAATTTACATTAATAACTTGTTCTCAAATTATATTTATTAAAATATTTTTTTTATTAATTATTCGCCAGTCTAGATGCAAAAGATATCTTATCTGTGTCAAAACTCAGACGCATATTGATTTTATAAAACTTTATAACACTAAGATGTATATTGATTTTTTTTTAATTTTTAGCTTAATAATTATATCCTTTTACAGATATATTGATTTTTATTTTGGTATCAATATAGAATCGAAACAATAAAATCTACCAGTAATATTGATAATATGCGTACATGCTTAAACATTGACAGTCATGTTAAAAATATGTTTTCATTTCAATAACATCAATGCCAAAGGCTAAAACGATGCATTGATCTTAATGATATATAAAACTACAATACTCTATGGTATTTGTGCAATAATCAAATTATTTTCTTATTTTTATTTCATTTATAAGAAAAATATACACAAAATTTTTAAAATTTCTTAGTTAAAATTAAGTATAAATAAATTCCATATTCTATATTTGCCGTATATTATTTGACTAATTTTTAGAAAAATATATTTTAAACATATAAATATATTTTAATTATATTATAACTAAATTTAATGCCATTAAACCTTCCAAAATGTTTAACTATTAATATTAGTAAATATGGAAAAAAAAAACTCTTAGCATAATTTGAAAATTGTTTAGCTGTTAAGCACTCTCAGGCACATTTAAGTGGAATTTCAACTTTGAGCAATTTCGTGCAGCTGGTTATGTGAAAACTTTAAGCAAATTATGACGTTTATTAAAAAGCTTTAAATGTTATCTCACTGAGTGATAAAGAGAGGGGAGGAAAGAGAGAGAGAGAGAGAGAGAGAGAGAGTGAGAGTGAGGCAGGCAGAGGCGCAGCCGGAGTGCGTGCGTCTATCCATCTAGTTGCATGGGAACACGTCTCAGGCTCGAGGCACATGCAAAAACTTTAATGGCACACGCACACACACACACTCACACACACACACACACTCACACACACACACACTCATGTGTGTTGTCCATGGCTTGAAAAAGTTAGTTTTTGGGTAAAAACTTGAAGTAATTTGCACAGTAATTGGGTATTAACCTAGCAGAATAAGCCAAATAAATGGTTCGAGTTTAGGGCACGTCTGCAGAGCCAGCCGTACGCACATTCTAAAACTGACTCCAAAGTGCTCAAACATTTTGCACACCGACACGTGAGCGGCCAAGAGTTGGAGCTTCACTTGCACTACGTCCACTGCGGTCAATTTTGATGGATTCATTTATAGCTCCATCAGCTTTACTTGCTCCACCAGCTACACTCTTATTCAAAACTCACTCAACTTGCGGGTAGTTGGTTATCCATTTTTACATTCGCCATTCGCCATTTTCCCATTTCCACATTTTCAATTCCGTTGACCGTTGGCGCTTTTTTTTTTGCAGCACATTTTGCGCCGCATTCGGCCTTTATTTGATATTAAATATTAACAAAATGGCCTCAATGTGCAGCACAGCGTGTGAGTGAGTGTAAACTTTGCGCTTTATCCTTAAACATACTTGCACACACACACACACACACACACACACTCACACACACATACATTGCATGTGTTTCGTTTATAAATTTATATAGAAACAAAGTTACGTCTGACGTCGTTTGTTTGTTTCGCAAATTTTGCTTGCCTCACGCCACGCTCCACCTCTCCTCGCTTTTTTGGCTGTTGATGTTGTTTATTTGCTTCACTGAGGCAGTTCTCTGCTGCTCTTCTTCGTGTTGTTGTTGTTGTTGTTGCTGTTGAGTTAGCAGACTACATACCCCATATGCTTGATTATGCTATATGGTAGATAAAACTGGTTAATTAGGGGTTGTATTGGGAGTCTCAATGTATAATTTATAGAATTTCAATGATTTTTGAAGGAATAATAAGTGTTACTCTGTTATATTATATATACAATAATAGACCAGAAAGAAGAAGAGCTGAAAAAGAGTTAAGGTTCTGAAGAGGAAATGTTAGTTTGCATATGTATGCAGCAGAGGCAGCAGAAAATACTCTGATTGATCGCTAACTGAGACAGAGGCTTAACAGTTGAGCTCGACTTCGAGTGGTAGTCTCGCTGCCCCATACAAAGGCAGCTGAAGATCAGAAGAGCTGCTTCTTGCAGCAGCAGCAGCAGAAAGTGCTCTGATTGGTCGCCTAATGATCGAGTGTAAAGACTGACTCAGAGGCTCAAGAGTTGAGCTTGACTTGAGTGGAGCTGTTGCTGTCGCTGTCGCTGCCCTATATAAAGGCAAGCCTGTTGCAGCGCAGCTTCAGTCGCATTCTTCATCTCTTGGTGTTCAGTCGTCCAGTGCAGCGCGGTGCTTCTCCTCTTCTTCTGCCTTTTGGTAAGTTTTAAAATAGTTAAGTATGTTAAGCGAAAATATAAAAGTTATACTTTTAATGTTTATTTAATGTATATATAATATACTTTAAATGTAAATATCATTAATTATTTAACGATCATTAGATAACAATCATTTAGCAAATGCAAAGCAAGTTTATATTTAATATGTTATATTTTACATTTTATATGTTATATTTTATTTTTTAATTTTTATTTTTTATTTTTTTATGTGTTATATTTTATATTTTATTATTTTATATTTTATATTTAAAATTTTATATTTTATATATTTGAGCTAACGAAAAAACTGCAGTAAAAGATTTAAAAAAATAATAATAATAATAAAGTAAAAATAAAAAAAAAATATAATATATATAAATATAATATAAATATAAAATAATATGTAAATATATATTACTTTATTTTGAATCTTTTATTTTTATTTATTTTGATTATTTACTTTTTTAATCTTTTACTCCATTTTTTTTCGTCCTTAACACCTTAGCGCAGTTCTAATATAATATATAATATAATTCTAATATAATATATATAATATAATAATTCTAATATAATACTATATCAATTCAATCAGTTATATCTTAAAATACAATCCGCATCTGCATTTGTATCTGCTTAGGACTTAAAATTCTTAGACTTTTGGCAAGCTGAGTCATTGTTATGTTAATTGGTATGCGAAGTGCATTGACAGAGTCTTAATTGCTGCGACTGCAAAGTCTTGAATTGAAGTCTGCTTCGGGGCGCTGATTGGCGCTATTGACGGTAAAAGTTTTCGCCTGAAGTTCACAATGTCAATGCTTCCACAAGGCACTTGAACATTTGTCTAGCTGAATATTTGGCAGCTGTTTAATCTTGAAGTACAAATTATGTAGTTACAGCTTAACCAACTTTAAGCATTTTTTAATAGAAATTATTATGTGCCAAAATTGTTTCTATATAGTATATATATATTTTTCATTTGTTCAGAATTTATCACAAATTTAATATTTTACTAATGTTTTTGTGGATAGAAATGTATGAATAATTCTTTTTATAAGGCCTTTTTAAATATAATATTCTTTGTGAGTATTTATGTATTTAAAAGTATATTTTAATAAATAAATTTTTGATAAATAAATAAAAACATTATTATTTATTAAAAATATGTTAATAATTTAATTTATTATTATTTATTAGTTGTCATGGGCTTATACATTTTTTTTATAGAAATTTTTATTTAAGAAGACATATGTTTTTGTTTATTTTGGGTATTTTAAAATTATTATTTTGTTTATTATATTCGTGAATAAATTTTTTATTTACTTTATATATTGTAAATATATTAAATATAAATAAATATAAATACATCTTATTTTCAATGTATATCTAGAAATATAAGTAACAATTTTTATATGTTTCAAATTTTTGGATAATTTTTTTTTAATATAAAATTATTAAAATTTTTAAAAAATATTTTAATTATATATTATATTATATATATTATATTATATATATATATATATTTTTTTTTTAAACATATTTCATTTGTTCGTATATGTTTAAAATGTAAACGTATATTAGTAACAATTATTATATGTTTCAAATTGTTGGATAATTTTTTTAAATTTAAAATTATTAAAATTTTTTTAAAATATTTTAATTATATATATTTTTTTTTTTACATATTTCATTTGTTCGTATATGTTTAAAACGAATCGTTTGACTTTTATATTTTTTTTTTAATAACAATCATTGCTTGTTAAAAATTTTTGGCTACTTTTTGCATTTTAAAATTATTTTAGTTTATAAATACTAATTTTTTATATTATTATATATTTACTTATATCTTTATATGAATATTTTATATTAAAAAGTATCTATTCTTATGAGATACTCTTTTGGTATTTTAAAGTTATTTCAATTATTATAATCTTTTGATTAAAATTCTCGTACTATTTTAGTTTGATGCATAAATTTTTAATTAAAACATATTTTTCAATTTGTCTGTTTTCACTGCAACTGTTTTTATTGCCTTAAACTCGTTCAAGCCAACCAACGTCAATCAAACAAAATGTTTTTTTTTCTTCTTTTTTTATAAAGTTGGCAGCTGGCAACGTTTATTTGTTTTATAAACATTAACTGGGCATATGCGCATGCATAAATGCACACAGGCACACACACATACACACATACACACACTCATAGTCAAGCTACTTTATTGAGCAGCTGCTGGCGTTTGTGCATCCTTCTCCCGCTCTACGCTGATAATCACATTTCGCGAATGCTTTTTGCTATACAAACTTGCACACACACACACACACAGACATACCCTCTCACATGGAAATTAAGTTAATGTTTGCTTATGAATAAGCAAATAAGCGCCTACAGAGTTGCCAAACGGCGGATATGGCAGCGGATTTTGGTATCTGAAAATCTGGAAACTGTAATCTGGATCCCATGATGGACTCTCGCCCTCTCTCTCTGTGTCTGTCTCTCCCTCTGTTTCACACTAACGTTTACATTTTGAAATGGCCAACACGTGTGGATGGCCAAAAAAACGAAACCCAGCCATGCCCAACGCACGCCCTCATCCCGCGCCCCTTGAGAGCTCGCTCATTTCAATTTGTGTGCATTTCAATGCAGACGGCGCTCAAACTTTTTCCATTTCGGCTTCATCGTCCTGTCTCTTCGTCCTTGTTGCTGTTGTTGTTGTTATTGTTGTAGTTGTTGTTGCTATTGTTGTTGTTGTTGTGATGTTATGCATGCGCTGAGCATTTCTTGTGCGCACGTTTCATATGATTGTGTGCAAAATACTTTGCCTGCCTTCATTTTGTTTTTGTTTATCATATAGCTCCGTCTCTATCCATCTCTCTCTCTTTCACTCCCTCTTTTCGTGTGTGTGTTGATAATTAGCATTCGCTGCGCATTAATATTAATTAGTTAGTTATGCGCCGTCCGTTAAGTCCTTTCACTGGCATTGGCCAGTTTAGTCCATGGCCGCGTCGAGCTTTTAACTCCGCTTTGAGCCCAGCCATTGTCCATGCATTTTGATTAACTTTTATTAAATGCTCGGCGTGGGCGGCTTTAATGGCAATTGCCTGTTTATTGAACTAATTGCCAAATTTATTTGCATTTGCCTAAGTAAACACATTTTGGGAACAATAACAAATGAACGGGCTAAGTGCCTCGCTTTTAGTGTGTGAGTGCGGGAAAGGCCTGGCTAAGTGCATTAGGGCCATTAGCGATCAGGCCAAATGCAAGCAAATTGATGTACTTTATATGCATATATGATATATATTTACTTAATTTTATATATTTTATATATTATATATATTATATTTTATACTTTTTGTTCCAGCTTCATTCAATTCATTCGTATACCTTTAAATCCTGCAAGACAATATACGAATGAATCTCGAAGTATTGCTGCTCAAATGAATTTTTAATAATCTTGTGCAAGTAACTCGCTTAATAATTGAAATATTTCAGCACAACTTGAGTTCGACTTGTTTAAGTTTCTAAGTAATTTCCTCTTAAGCCAGTGCAGGTTGGAGCATTTTACATTTGCTCGACAGACATTCAAGAGACAATGAAACTAACGTTTAATGTGCTCTGCTGGCCAAGCGAAATATCTCTCTCTCTCTCTCTCTCTCTCTCTCTCTCCCTTTCTCTGTGCTCTCATGTAAGCTGCCGGTCATTAAGAGCCACAAAGTAGCCAAAACTGTGAGCCAGGACAAGTTAAAGCAAACAGCACAAAACTTGGCCAAGGCCTCGGCTTGGGCGAATGAAAAGCCGCTTAGACATGTCTACAGCTTCCGGTTGCTCGGGCTGCTGGCTAAAAATAAAAAAAAAGAAAAGTAAAACAAGAAAAGCTTTTTTCTCTAATGAAAATGGAAAACTAATAAATATGAATGTAAATTTTATGGCTACGCAAATAAAATAATTTGCTGTGACAGTTTTTTTTTTTTTTTTTTTTTTGGGGCAACAAAAGGAATACAACTGGAAATCGGATACATTTTAAATAAATAACAAGAAAAACTGGAAACGAGAGACGGACTGAGAGTGAGAGAGGAACAGTCCCTGGCTGAGCGTACGTGGCGTATGAGCGATGTGTTATTTAACTGTTGCTTAAACTGTTCCTGTCAATGCATTGGCATTCCGGATTGCAGCTCAATTTTAATTTATGCCATTGCCTGGTAAACTGAATCAGGCCAATCAAGTGCAATTTATATAGACATTTGATGTTGAAACCGTTTCACAGTTACCAGAGCACAATTTGCAATTGTCAATTTATTATTTACGGGCGAGCGAGGGTTGTTCGAAAAGTGAGTGTAAATTGTGAGCAAGAGATTGTGTTTGAATATAACATTGCATATATAAAAAGTGAAAAACTTTTGTATGATTGCCTAAATATGATGAGATCAGTAGATCATCATTAATATATAATTAATATAGACTGGTGGACATTTAAATTAATTTTAAAATTCTTGTAAGAAATATTTATTTTAAAGTTTCATGTTCACATGTCAATTTGCATTGTTTTCTATTTATTATTTGTTTTCCCACTTTTTCTCACTTTGTTTTTTTTTTGGGGCTTAATAACCCTTTGAGCCCACCCAGGCAACGTGAATGGGTTTAATGGCATTCTGACATGAAGCTAAAAACAAATATGCAAATGGCTGGCAAGCAGCTAGAATAGTTTGTAGCTGCTGTTCGATGAAAACTCAATGGCAAATGGCATATTGTAGTGGCTGGCTAATGGCAGCACGTTTCAGCTACAGCAACCGACTTGCAAACGGCACAAAAACACAGAGAGAGAGAGAAAGAGAAAGAGAGGGAGAGTGAGTGAGAGTGGAAGATATTCCATGCTTGAGTCGTGCAGCTGGAATGTTACGACAACTGTGCCTGGGACAATGGCAACAATATCTAATCAAGTCGCATGCCATTGAAAGGATGCCTCCACTCTCTCTCACTCTCGCTCTACCTGTCTCTTTCTCTCATCTTTCCCCCACTCCTACACTCTCTGCTTCTGTCTGTCTCATTTTGGTTTTGTTTGCATTGACATTTGGTTGTCGAGACCGTTGGTCCATTGGCACGTTACCTTTGCCTTTGCATTTGAATTAACAGTTATTTTTGGCGCCGTCATTGTCAGCCCGCCGCACCACACCTGGCACACCTGGTACACCTGACACACACCTGACTAACAAAACATTTCTGAACACCTGACAATGGCAGCCAACTGAGCTGGAATTTGGCTACGCCTGGCGCCCGGTGCTCGACATTCGAGTTGGGTTTTCCTGCTAATCTCATCTATTCAAATTGAGGGCAGCTCCAAAGTGGGCAGTCGCTGCCTCAGTCGCCGTCGCCGTCGCCGTCGCAGCCCATGTCACATGCATGAATCCTTGAGCTTGAATTGTTCGCTACTTGAATTTGTTTGTCGCTGGCATTATCAAGTTAGACAATGATATATCAAGTGCGAGATGGCAGACTGTGGAGACATATTTTTCGATATTAATAATTTTATGTTTAACATAATTGAAGTGGGCTTAAATAAATGAAGTTTGGTGTGGGTTTTGGTTGAGATTATGTAAATGGCAAAGCTCCTCAGTACATTTAAAAGAAAACTAGATATGGGCGAAAATTTGTGGTGGATTTTTATGTAAGATTCGAACTCATAGACATATATCAAAATTTTAATAATTTTTCTTGTACACCTTCAAGTCTGCTAAAATACGAAATTTCAAGCTCCATTGAAAATTCAATTATATTAAATTAAATCATATTTTTCTAAATTTTTTTTTTTTTTCGCTACAAAAACTTCCTTTAATAATGTCATTGGAGCGAGAACAAAGCAAAATTCCTAGAACTTTGCTCTTTGCCATTTCTTTTGGGGGCAGGAGCAAACGAAGTCACCGCAAAACTGAATCCAAGTCCATTAAGGGGCAACAGCAAAAAAATCCAGAACCATGCCAAAAACTGAACTCTGTCGTGCTGTGTGGCTTATGGCATAGTTATAGAGAATCGTAGCATAGAAATGGCATTCGTAGAGCTTAATCGGGAAGAGAATATTGGATAATCGAAGGAGCATCGGCACGAATATCCTGCAAACAAATTGCCAAACAAAACATTTTTGCGCATCGAATACAATTTTTTAATTAACAAACCAATTAGTTTTGCGTGATTTCGATGAGCGCAACGGGCAAAGGGCAAAGGGCAAAGGGCAGGCAACAAAAATCAACTTCGACTCGGCCGTAAAAACAAACAGCAGCATTGACCCAAATCAACCTTACCTCCAGCTGCAGCTTACAGATACAAAGTACAAGAAGAAGAAGAAGCAGAAGCAGATGAAAATGTAAAAAAAAAAGAAAACATTGAAAAAGTAAATACGAAGCATCGAGTGGACAAAAGATACTGAAAGAGCGTGGAGTGTGGGGCTGAGGGGGTGGAGGTGGGGGCTGCAGCGACTCGGCCACAGCTTAAAGTACTCCTGGACGACGGCTTTTGGGCCAACTCGTTCTACCAATTTAGATAAACTTGTTCGTGTTCATGTTCATGTTGTTGTTGTTGTTGTTGTTGTTGTTATTGTTGTTATTGCTCATGTTGCTGTTGTTGTTGTTATTGTTAGCTTTGACCATCAGCTCACCGCAAAAAGGCAAAAGTCATTTCTGACCAAAAGACTCGACCAAAGGGTGGCCTTAACCAGTAATAAAATGTTGCTCTCTGTATGTGTGTGTGTATGTGAGGCGTGTCCTTGCCTCTAGTTCATAAAATGACAGTGTAGCAAAAGGTTAAGGCACTGATTTCAACAGTAGTCGACTTTTCGATATCCAAGAATAGTTTTGCTGCTGAATGTAAGACTAAATAAATTAATAAAAATATGATATATAAATATATATATATATATATATATATATATATATATATATATATATATATAAATAAACAAAAATAAATAAAATATTTTTATAAAATTTTAAATCATAAAATATAATAATAATAATATGTTAATATATTTTAATAAATTTATTAAAATTATAAATTTATTTATAACAATATGATTTTTTATGTTAATTAAAATTATAGTATATAATATATACTAATAATAATAATATAATATATTATAAAACTACATTATATATATACATAAACAGTATACATACATATTATTATGTATATTAATAATAATATGTATGTATAGCGTTTATATATATTGTTTAGATCAGGTTTATGAAATATTCTTACTCTACTTGATCATTCTCAGCGCATTTGCTCTCTCTTGATCTGTCTCCTTAGCATCTTCAAGGGATACAGTTCAATGCGTTCCAACGCTGTTCTCTGTTTGTTTATCATTCTTTTCAATTCTTTTTTTCAAATTTTGATTTTAATGAAGCCACATCCAAGCTCCAAGCTTTTTGTCTTTGCACATTGGTTACATTCTGGCCTCAAATTTGGCTTCACTCTTAATTTTTGCCTTTCTTCTATCCACCTTGTGCAGTAAAAGAAAAACAGCTCTGTCAATTCCATTGCCTTTCTGCAGTCTATGCAACTGAAGCATTAAAAATAATAATTAAATTTAAAAATATAATAATAAAAGTAATTATTATTCTAATTTCAAAATAATAAGTATTATTATTATATTTTATCTATTTATTAATTTTAATTGGAAAATAATAATTATTATTTTAAAATAATATTACTAATTATTTTTAATATAATTTAAAATTATTAATTTTAATTTAGATGAATAAGTATTATTTTAAAATTGTAATAATTATTATTTAAAAAAAATAATTGTAAAACAATGTTTAATTATAATTATTAATTATAATTATTAATTATAATAATTAATTATAATTATAATTACAACAATAAATATTATTTATAAATTATAATAATTAAAATTATTTTAAATTTAATTTTAAAATTTTTATTTTTATTATTTAAAAATAATATTGCTAATTTTTAAAAATTTAAATTTAAATTTAAAAAAAAATTTTAGGATACTTTAATTTTATTAATTATCCTAATAATTTAAAAAAAAATAAAATACAAATTTTAATACTTATAAATAAAAATATTTATTATTATGATCAAAATTTTGAGTAATAATTATCATAGAACTTATCAAATATTATTGATTCTATGATTTAAAATCATTAAATATAAATTATTATACATTACATGTTTTTAAAATTATAATAATTTTACATAATAAAGAAGACAAATAAAATTATTGTCATTTCCCTGCAATTCTCAGCACCTCAGCACCAAAGCTCTGCTCATCTATAATTAACTACACTTAGTACTGAATACCTGTACTTTTAAGCCCCTTTCTTAGCTAACCTTAATAAATAACATGAAAAGTGTGGGTAAACAACTAGGAAATACCAAATAGCAAACGGACAAAACTTTTTGATTAACTCATCATTCTCGATGGAATATGAAAGTTCTCTTGCTAGGGTATTTTGTTCAATAATCGAAAGCAAACTGAAGTGGAATCAATAATGTTCTCTAACCCCTCTAAGAGCTAAAACTTCCCGTGTCTCGTCTCGCACTATGGCTTTGACTGAAAGTGAGTTGCAGTTCGTCATTTGATTTTGATTTTCGATTTTTGATTTCGATTTCGATTTCGATTTGTTGCGACCAACTGGAATTTCATGCAAATCGCTTTGAAGCGCATTGCCAATAAGAAAACTGAGTTGATTTGCGAATACTTTTTGCATTCAGGTTTATCCTTTTACATTTAAGCAATGCAAACACAGACACACACACACACACAGACAGACATAGATTCAAAATCAAGTTAAATACAAATCCCAGCATATACAATTTTGATAGAGACCTCAGCATCAGTTGAGTTCAGTTCTCTGATGTTTGCTTTGGTTATTGAGAGCTTTTTCGGTTTTAAGGCCATTTTCGCTCTTTGCTTTCGTTTGTTGAAGTTCATTGATTTGCGCATTGCTTCATTTGTGTTTGCCTTGGCTAACGAAATAGCAAATATTTTGGCATTTTCCATTTGCGCACTGTGCCTGTCTGTCTGTCTGCTCTCCGATTGAGACTTTGTTTTAGGCAATTGCTTTTAGCTTTTATTTTAAATTGAAAGAAATTTGCCAGTATTTATTGAGGACTTTTCGAAAGCAGAAAAAAAATAAACAAAAAACTGAAATGGCTTAAGATTGATTTACAGATTAGTTACACAGGTCAGCGGGATTAAGTTACAGTTTATTGGATTCGATTTTTAGGGGGATTTGAGTGGAATTTTATAGGAATCTATTGGTATTTGGTGTGGAATGTTGTTGTGTAGGTCTACAACTCACTCTCTTTGTCTCTATCTCTCTCTATCTCTCTCTCTCTTGTTTGAGAATTTAATTAAAAAGGTATTTGTAGATTCGGTTTTCAGGTTAGTTTTTGGCAAATACAAAAATTCAGTTAGACTTTCGACCTCAAAAATGTTGGATGAAAACAATTCAGTTTGAACTATCTATATAATTTATATATATACAAATTCACAGAAAAATCAATTCATACTTGGAATGTACGCAATGCAGCTACAAGTGAACCGCTTAAATGAAGTAGTTCATAAAAAGTTATCTTCGCTTGTAGGCAGTCACCTGTGCACACCTGCCGCAAGGTAAGAGCAGGCTAAAAGCATAGCCAAAAAAAAAAGAAACAAAAACAAAAGAAGAAGAAGAAGAAGGTAAATGCAGCGGCAACACGAAGCTGTGTGGGCTGGCAACTGTAGTTGCAGTTGCAGTTGCATGTAAATCCCTTTAATGATTAATGTAATTTCACGCGCCACTTAACGTTATCCTTGCAAGGACATTATACTTAATTGCAGCGTCAGTTTGAATTTAACCGAGATTCGCTTTACCTTTGCTGCCTTTGCTTCTGCCTTTGCTTTGCTTTCCTCTGCCAAGCGCTTAAAAAATTCGACTTTTTTGCAGCAGCAGGAGGCTGTGGTGCAGGAGCCGGGCCAGGCTGCCGTGGCGCGTCGAGTCTTCGCGTGAATTTATGAAAAAGATTTGCATGCTTGCGGCCATTTAAAGTTAAAAAGCGCACGATTTTTGTGTACACACATCATTTGCTGTTGGCGCTGCCAGGACACAGCCAGCTCAGCTGCAGGACGAGCCTCTCCTCCGCCATTGTTGCTGCTGCTGCTGCTGTTGCTGTTGCTGTTGTTGATTGCCGTTCCCGTGCAGCGGCAACTGGAGCTGGCAGTTTACCTTTATGTGGCAGCCATTTCGGGCGCCATGAAAATGGGTTAATTGCATAATTTGCGAATTTCATATGCAATCCACGGCCTCATCAAGGCTCGCTACGCCTAGAGTTCACTTTAAGCTTGTGTTTCATAATCGTGAATGAGGCACACGAGTTATATGTAGAGTCTTTATATATAGTCTTTAAATGATATACGTTCTGAGAGTGAAGTGGCTAAATAAGTGGAGTTAGTTTTGCATTGAAAGTCAGCTTAGAGAAAGATATTTGAGCTGCTATTAAAGTAAGATATGTTTAAATTAAATATTGATATTGGAAAGGGTTTAAGGGTTTGAACGCATTATTTTTTTCTTCTATTGAATTTTTGTTGTATTATTTAAGCTGATTTATATATGAATTGAATAAGGAATATATTATAGTTTTTATATTTATACTTTTTTCATATAATTTTTATTTATATTATAAAAATATATATTAAAGAAAATATATAAATAAATATAAAATAAAATTAAATATATAAAATATATATTATATAATAAATAAAACTATGTAAAATTAAATATTAAAAAAAAAAATAAAATAAAATAGAAAAATCTAAACAAATATATTTAAAATAAAAATAAAAATTTATATAAATAAAATATAAAAATATTTATAAAATATAAAAAAAAATACAATTTATTAAGTAGTTTATAGAGTAATAATAAAAACATAAAAATCTATGTATGTATATATTAAAATATAAAAATAAATATGAAATATGTATAAAAATATATATAAAATAAAATACAAAAATATCAAAAAATAAATTGATAAAAAATTTATTAAAATAAAAATAAAATGAAATAAAATAAAATAATGTATTTATATTATAAATTTCAATTAAAAGCTGAAGCTCTTTACTGTTCAGATACGATTTGCCTAGCAACGTCCTCTTTATATATATTTTAGGTATCATTCCGTCAAGCACTCCCCACTAGAGTATGCTCACTTCATCTGGATAATGCAATTCGCACATTTGTAATGAAACACGAAGCTAAAGTAATTTGATTTAAGCTGGCAGTGCTTAAATTTCTGATTTGCTCCATTGAAATGAATTTCTAACAGCAGTCAGTATGCATGTACATACATATACATATACATATACATATATATATATATATATATATATATATATATATATATATATATATATATATATGTATATGTATGTACACACTCACACACACTCGCATTGCTAGCAGCAGAAACAGAACACTCGCATGGTAAATAATCAAATTTTGTAGCCTGCAACAAATTTGATTTCGCTTCGAGTCGAAAGTCGAACGCCGAAAGTAGAAAGTGTTGCCAGGTTTTGCTCTTCCTCTTATTCTGTTTTTTGGGGCAAAAGCTGTTTTTTTTTTTGGTTTGGGGTCGCTGCCAAGTGGCAACGGCAACGGCAACGTTTGCTAAACTGAGTTAGAGCCGCGTCGCCCATCGCCCATCGCCCATCGAGAAGCCCTTGAACTATGCAAATTGCCAAATGAAAAACGGCAACGAAGTTGAAAGCATCGCAGCGAGTGGCAACAGTGGGAAAATGCTTTGAAGGTTGCGCTGCCAAAGATTTGAATGAGATTGAATGAAAAAGAGACATTTAAATACAGATGCAGCTAGAGAGTAAGAGAGAGAGAGAGAGGGAGAGAGGATAGGCTGCGACGCCTAAAGGGAAAGTCTTTTGCCCTTTCATAATTGCCACGAATTTCCTTGTGTCGAGCAATTCATATTCGCCACGCAATCAAAAAAAAAACCGAAATAAAACAGAAATTTCAATTAGTGGCAGGCAGCGGCAGGCAGCAGGCGGCGGCAACATTGATGAAATATGCATAATGAAAATGCGCCCTCACGTTTTTTGTCTACCATATGCAGTTTTCCAACTCGCAGATCAAGCCAAACATGTGGGCCAAACTAACGCCCAGCTAACGATGCGCACAAAGCATTTTGCGTTGATTGGAATTTCCCAAAAAAAAAAAAAAAAAGAAAAAATACAAATGGGGGAAAAACTGAAACTGAAAATTGGGTACATAAATCCATTGCAGAAAATATGTATAAGTAAAGCTATCAATATGGAATATCCCTGATGAAAGTCTGAACTAAATGAATCATGATCAGCTATTAATATAGAATATCTCTGGTGTATGAAAATCTAAAATATATTTTATAGATATAGTTCATGAAAAGCTATTGTTTATCTTGATTTATTTCAGGCATGAAAATGATGGAATTTATATATTATGCTTTTGTGGAGTATAATCATGATTAAGCTGCATATTATATATATATATATAGCTATGATTCAGTAGAAGTGCAACAAAGTATATCAACTGTAGATTGTAATCTTTAAGACGAAAAATATATTAAATATAAATACTTTAAATACTAGATTTCAATAATGTTTTAAATATTTAGTATTAAATTTTGTGAAATCTAAAAAATCCTTTCATACTCCTTTTAATAAATCTTGCTGCTGCTTTTTGAACTCTCGCCCAACATTCTTTATGTTTATTTTCAACTTTTTCTAGATTCATTCATTAGACCCACATTACAAAGAAAAGCAACTAAAAACTTAAATTAACCATATTTTTGCTTTCTTTAATGCTTAACAAAAATACGCCTACAAACATTCCCACCTTTCCAAGTTCTGGGCATAGTTCTTGCGTAATTGCCAACGGCTTCGCCTAGACAAAGAGCAAAGGCATCGCATTTGGGCAACAGTCAAAGGCAGGGGCAGAGGCAGGGGCAGAGGCAGCGCCCACAAATAGTGGGCGTGGCAGTCATAATGGACTCTCTGGTTGCTTGGCAGTTGCTCAAGTGCAGCGACTTGAACGACGCACATGCACACCTGGAACCTGGAACGAGTCTGATATGGTAGTCCAGTCTTTAAGTTGAAATACCCTGTAAGTGGGAATATGGAGATGAAGGGGTATATTATACTATGTGTGTGAAGAACTTTGCTGAAAAGGCAATTAGCATTGAATTGTACAGTTGTTATTCTGTTTATTTACCCTGTAAATGGATGTATAAGAAATTCATTTTACTTATTATTTTTTGATGCCCTAATATTATAGAGTTATGCATGCTTGATATGTGTGTTGTTGTCGTTTTCCTATACGATTTTAATGTATATATACTCTGTGGATGGCATTATAATTACTTTTTGTCATCTTTAAGTTTATATACTATAAAATGAAAGTATATATTCCTTAAATTTGTATAAACTTCATTACAACTAAAGTTGGTCCAACCTTATAGGGTATCTTCAAGTCGACTCCTGCCAGCTGCTCCGCACTCTTAAAAAGTTTGTTCTTTATTATTTTTTTAGCCTCAACCTCAACTAGGAAGTTGTGTATGGTGTGTGTATGTGCGTGTTTGTGTCATAGGAAGCACTTGTGTGACATAATAAAAAGTCTGCCCGGCTGGCAGCCTTTTATGCATGAGTCGAGCTCCCTTTTGAATGACTGGGGCTATGTAAACAGTGGACCCACCTGTTCTGCAAAAGCAACTGCAGCACTTTGTGCAACAGCAAAAGCAGCAGCAGCAGCAGGCAACAACAACATCAGCAACGAGAAGCCCGCAAATGTTTTCATTTTCCAAGCCAAGACTCGAAGCAGCAGAAGAAGCAGACTTTATACACATATACACATACACATATATATGTATATGTATATGTATATGCATGTGTATTTGTGCTTGTGCTGAAAGAAAGGGAAGTGCATTTAGAAATCAGCTCAGCCTCCTCAACGGCCATGTATTTGCATTTGTGCACAGCTCTCGACTCTCGGCAGTCCATCAACGCAAAAAATAAAAAAAAAACAAAAATAAAAAAAATTGGTTTACTAAAAGTTTTTGCCATTGCAATATGCATATGTCCATTCGACTGGATGTTGGAAAGTTTCCTCTGTTTGTTGTTGTTGTTGTTGTTGTTGCCTTTGTTTCTGAATATTTGTTTGTATATTGCTGCAGGAAATAAGACAAATTGCCGCAAGGTCCGTCATGATAAAGTTTGCATTTTGCTTTTGTAATGATATTTACACTAATTTGGTTACGGGTATGTCTGCTAATAGAGAAGGTATGTAACGTTTGGAGTAGGAGGGGTAGTGTAGTATTGGAGATAGGGAAGAAATAGCAGATGTGGTAGTAATAGCTGAGTTGAATCTACCAGTTATATCATGATATGTGTTAAATCCGTTCATTTTATTTTATTTTGTATATTTTTTTATTCACAGTAAGATAAACTTATAAATAAATAAAGTTATAATATTTGTACCATATATAAACCAAGTTTACAGAATATTTTCGTTTGATATACTTTGAATTACAAAACTATCCGATTGTGTATTAAATAGGAAATGTAAGCAAACATGTTTCATATTGGCAGAGCTGTGGAAATATAGTATATCTAAGCCAAACAAACATGAATTCAAATAGCCAAAGATCAAAATACACACATGAATGCACCTGTTAGACTGTTGCACCGGATGCTAGCAGCAAATACAAAAAAGAGTTGAAAAATGCAAATATTTCGAGCATATTTCAGGAACTAAGAATGTTGAAGGATTATTGAATATATATTTATATATATAGATGATATATCTCTAAATATATATATACATATATACCCATATACATACATGTCTATCCATATCAAGTAAAGTTTCTCCAAGTTAAATTGGTATTAGTTTGAGGCAGCTACAGACGTACAGACTGCTGAAAGTAGTTGATGCTCAACGTTGCGTATACTTGTTAACCAAGCTCAAGTGCCTACAAGAAGCTTTATCACACCCACTCAAGAGCTCTCTCCCTCTCTCTCTCTCTCTCTCTCCCACACACACACACAAAGACACTGCACAGTCAGCGACCACATGAAATTCGAAACATTTTTAGCTGCTAGTTACATAATTGCAGACCAGGCCGCCCCCTTTCAATTGCCACGCCCCCTGAACCCCGACAGTCCGCAACTGTTGCGAAATTCACGCCGAACTTCATCAAAATTCCAATTAGCGCTTACACTCAATTACAAGGCGAAAGGGGCTGTCAAGGGGGGTGTGGCAGCTGGCACGCCCACTCGCCCAAACGCCCACACACACGCCGAAGACAAAACAAATACAAATACAGCCGCAAAACCAGCGCGAGTACATTAAAACTTTTTGGCCAAATTACGCGCAGCGTCTCAGCCAACTCAGCCGCGGCCAGAAGAAGAAGAAGAACAAGAGGAGGAGGAAGATGGGTAAGAAAGGCTTGAGTGAAAGCGCACAAAAACAAATACAGAAGCAAATAGAAAATGGCAAATGCTCAGGCAAAATCTATAGAGAATCAGCCGAGCTATTCCCATTCTCCTTCAAGTCTTTCCACCCCTCTTTTACATTCTCATTAAAGTTTTAAATTTGTCTCGCAATATGGCAAATGGCAGCCATAAAGCCAAAAAGCAAAGTTGTTGGCCTAAAGCAAATAGAATAACTGTGAAAGCGGCTGGCTCTGGAAGCCGCAGGATATTGAAATTCATGTGTAATTATATAGAATATACAGGCAGACATGTGTGTGTGTGGGAGTGTATGTGTGTGTATGTCTATACATATACATACATACAATACACAAAGCCTGAAACAGTTAGTCTCGCTGCCTCGCGCGCGCACCGCACATGAAACAATGCCCAGCCACAAAAGACACACACACACACATTCATACACACTCACACACACGCACACACACAGCTACAGTTATACAGCCATATAGTCAGAGCCTTAGTTCAGCCAATGGGGAAATTACCGCGCGCCGCGCGCAGCCTGAGGCAACCTTCAAATGATTTCATCAACGTAATACGATAAATTTCATAATGAAACGACGCGGTAATTGCGCCCTCTCCTTCTTACACACACACATGTGTCTCCCTCTTGCTCTCTCTCTCTCTCTCTCTCTCTCTCTATGCATAATTTTGGCATTATATTGACCTGGCTTTGAGCCTTTCGCTGCCAATTAAAAATAATTTTTTGTTGCTGCCTTTAAAATTTCACACTTAAAATTTATAATTTCTCTTCCTCTTTTTTATATACATATATATATTAAGCCTTTTGGCATACGGCAGGTGTAAAGATTAAATTTGCAGGTGTGTAATAAGGCTTTGCCTTTGAGCCACTAAAAGCTGGCAGTTAATATAAATTCTTAATCAAGTTGGCCAAGCGCAAGGGTAGCAAAGGGCAAAGGGATTGCAGAGCAATATATACTCTAATATTATATATATGTATTATACACATATATTATATGGTATATATATGTATGTATGTATATGAAAGAGAGTTTCAAAGTGGGAGACTTTTGGGGGAAAATACAAATTGACAAAAAATCGCATTGAGCAAAGCGTAAAACTCATTTGGCTTAAGTGTCTGAGCTACGCATTTGGATTTCTATGCTGAGTGTAGAGATTGGAATTCTGATACAGATATATATATATATATATATATATATATATATATATATATATATATATGCACTACATATTTACATATACCATTATACATATAAACACTATTACAAATAGATGCTATAAAAAAAGTTTAGCCATAAAAAAATGTGAATGTTTAAAGTTTTCCATTGATTTGGCTATTTTGGCAACTACAGTGATGTTTTATACATATAGATATAGATATATATGTATATAAACATATATATACTAATACATACATATAAATATATGTATATATATTATACATTTATCTCTGGTAAGTTCCTCTTAAGCCTTTGTAATGTAAAAAACAAAAAATGTATTTTAATAGCAATATTTATTTAATAGATTATGCTTTGATACCCATTTTGAAAGTGTAAGAGGGAGCATATTAGTTTCATGTATGCAACTCTATTTAGAGTGGAAAATGGAAGAAAAAATAACAGATAAAATTGATATGCACATATTTGTAAGCCAATGAAACTTAATTTTCCATAGTCAAAGGCAAAAAAAAAAAAATCTAGAAGTTCAAATATATTGTATATTTTTTAAATTATCCCAAGTGTAAACAAAAATATGCTGTGGATAAATATAAAGTTAAATTATTTTGTCAGCATCAGTTTTGAAAGATTTTTAAATACTAGAAGAAATTTTATACTAGAAGAAATTATTTGGGTATAAATTTAATAAAATATGTTCCAAATGTATAAATTTGATGTAAGTAGAATTCGCAATGGATACGAATAGAAATTAAATAGATCTTGAGAAAAAAATGTATTGGCTTACAATGTATATAAGAAGATATTACATAGTTATAAATTTAATAAAAAAAATGAAAAAAAAAAAAAACATTTGGTATAAAAATGAATTGTATAGGCATAAATTTGAAACAAAAAGAAATTGCTCCGATCTATTTTTGATTTTATATGTAATTGCATAAATCAAAATTTATTTAAGCATTCATTGCATAGGTCGAAATTTCTCTTACTATCAAGCATTCCGCCTCTCTTAAGGTCATAAAAAATTGTCCCATAAAATGTGGTTCATTTAACATTTTTGAAAAACTGCCAACAGTTGGGAACAAATAAATAAATAAATGCAAGCAAAAATATGAATATTTATATATGTTACGATGCGAGTATATCCATCATCATAACTATATATATATAGCTATATATATACACTATTTTTTCTCTGTACATTTTAAAGTACAACTTAAGCACTCGACCACATTTGTACGCACGAAATGCGAATTTATCAGATTTAAAGTTGGGAAAAAAAGTTTGTGGCAAAAAACGCAGCAGAAATTTTCTTCTTTCGGCCTTTTTTATGCTCTCTGTGTGTGTGTGTGTGGGAGTGTGCGTGTGTGTGTGTTAAATTTTGTATGGATTGGCGTGATATTTGTTTTCATTTCATTTATTACGACTGAAAGAAAAACAAAAAAGAGCGAAGAGAAAACATTTTATAGTAATTGTTTTATGCACGCTCATCACGCTCGAAACGTTTTGTTTATGGAACGGTTTGTCGACTTTTCCCCGTTTGTCTTTTTTCATTCACCCCGCCTCAGCCTCATTCGGTACTCCATCCCCAACACCCCAGCTGACCCCACAATTTCAGAGCGACAAAAATGTGCGACAAATTCAAATGCAATAAATTGTTGTTTTGCTTTCCCGTACAAATATATTTTATGCCCAGAAACCCATCGAAAATGTATATTTAAGGTATATTGTTTTTGTTAATAAATATGTAACAGGAGAGGGAAATGAAGGCTGAATCTATGGGGTATGTAGTTTTTTGAACTGGGTTAAGCAGATAAATTCATTTAGAGTTCAAGTTTAAATTAAATAAATAAAATAAATGTATTATGATTATTTATTAATACTTAAAAATAAATAAATAAAAAAATAATTTGAATTCATAATCCTTCTATATTCATATTTTAAATTAAATAATTAAATAAAATAAAATTATTCATGATTAAGCTATACATTTTTTTTATTTATTTATATATTTTTTTTTTTAATAAATGAATAAAATAAATTCACAAATAGTATTTTTTTATTTAAAATTAAAAAGTTTATAAAAAAATTGTTTATAATTTTTACTTAAATAGATAAAAATAATGAAATAAAAATAAAACACATGTTTTATGATTATGTATTTATATTTAAAAAAAGTAAATAAATAAAAGAAATTTAATAAAATTTTTGATTTAAATTAAATTAATTAAATAAATACAATTTATTATTAATATTTAATTAATTAAAAATTAATTAAATAAAAATTATTTATTATTATTATTTATTCATATTTAAAATAAAAAAAAAAACGAATAAATAAAATAAATATTATTGACTTATTTATATTTTATATTAAAAAATAAATAAAAAAATGTCTTTTATTTATATATATTATAAATAACATAAATAATTCAAATAAATTTAATAAACTTATTTATATATAGTTATTCATCATACATATAACTCTAAATATTTCCAAGTCGATCACTCCCCACTATATCAACAAATAAATTATTTTTCACATTTACTCATAAGTCAGTTCAGGGTATCTGCTAGTCGTGCATGCCCCATTACAAAAAGACTTTCTTGTTCATTTTTGTTTCGTGCATCGGTCGTGATTTTAAGCAATTTGTTAAAGCAAATATCGAGAAATATATATGTTGATGCTGTCGATGCGTCAATGTTTGCTCTGCTGCAACATGCAGCTGCTGCCGCTGCTGGCGCTGCTGCTGGCGCCGCTGCCGCTGCTGCTGCCGCTGCCTCAGCTGCTGCTGCTTCTATTTGCATATTTATTTACTTTTCTGATTATGCGGCGTTGAGATTTAATTTGATTTATTTGCACTGACAAATTTATGCAACTGTTTGCAATTATATGTGATAGATGATAGATGTGTGTGAGCATGTGACAGCATGTGTGTGTGTGTGTGTGTTACTTGTGGTTAAATGCTTTGGCATATAAATTAATGTTGCATACTTTCGAGGGCTACTTAGAAATGTGCTCAGAGTCCAAGGCATTTACGTTGATAATTGAATCTACTGAAATTTTAATGAAACTTACTTAATTTCGGTTATTAACGGAACTCTCTATATGTGTGTGTGTGTGTGCTGGCCAGGAGTGGCTTTTGGTAAAAGTATTATGAAACACTCGCAAGTTTGCCATGCGGTTATTTTGCTGTCAAAGTTTTGCATTGTAATTGAGCGTAAAAGCAAAACTTTGACTAGGTTTCTCTCTCTCTCTCTCCCTCTCTCTCTCTCTCTCTCTCTTTCTCTTTTTGTTATTTTTTTGGTTTATCCTAGGCAATCGCCTGGCAAGTTAAGAACTTGGCGGCTGCTCCCAACTTGAGGAAGCTACTCAAAAAATAAGTTGCACATAAACTGTAAACACACAACAAGTAACTGGGGGCCGGAGGGCGGTGGGCGTGGCTTGGCAGTTCTGCAAGGAAGTACTCCTTCATAAAGTTCAAGAGCAACATATGTTGTGGCATAAATTTTATAAAGTCCTTGGGCTTCCCAGCTGCCTTAGCATACGCAGTATCCTCAGCATCCTCAGCATCCTTAGCATCCTTAGCTGCCATGGTTTCCTTCAACCGCCTTGTTTACTTTCATGTTCCCCAAAAGCAACAAAAAACAAAAAATACAAAAATAATACAACAACAACAACGGCAACCAAATTATGGTTAGACTTTTAACTTGTTTATTACGCCCAGCTACACGCGACGCTAGAATATAAAGTTTTTTAATTTAATTTTAATGAAAATTTATGATTATTTCTTTCACACGCCAAATTCTCAAAACTTTTCTTTCTTGCGCTCTCGCATTACTAATATGCGAAAAGTACCAAAGAGATCTTTTCTTCATGCGTCTGACAACTTTCGTATAATCTCTTTAATTAACCAAAATCTCTTGGGCTGATAATGTTTTCTATTGTAATATATGAATATCTGAAGGAATATATATGGAATATATATCATAAGATCTATTTATATCTATTTATACTTTATATCAAAGTTTGCACACATTTATTTTAATTTGAAAATGCGAGCTCACTCTATAATGGGATTATGCAATTGTTTTTTTTTTTTAGACAGATATAGACAGTATAAACTAGATCTGTATGTCAAGCTCCATCGAAATATTTATTTCAGTAAATCTGTTCATTGGTTAAAGCCGTCAGGGTATTTTGAAGTTAGGCAATGCCAACTAAAAATCTATACATATTTATGTCGATAAAGAATATAAACATACATACATATATACATATGTACATATACATTTATCTCTCTATCCGCTAGCTCATTTCATCGTCACTTGATTTCGTAGCTTGTCTCAAAACACTTTAAGTAATCCCATCTAAGACTGCTGTTTGAACCTCATTAAAGCGCTTATGTAATTATATTTTCTATTCATCTGGCGTACATCTGTGTATGTCCCTGCCACTCCCTCCACCCCCTTGACGCCCCTCTCGGCGTGGGCGTGTTAAATTAAACGAATCCATTAATCGGATGGCAGTTCCTGTGAATATGAAGAGCTGTATAAATATTAATAACGTTTCAAATGGCATGCCACGTAGCTGTCATATGTATGAATGCAGGTCGACGGCTGCCGCCAGCCGCCGCCAGCCCCCAACATGCTCCACACGCTCTCTAGAAGCCTGTCAAACTTCTCAAAGATGACAAGGCCCAGACCCAGGCTCAGGCCCACGCCCAGAAGCGGCATTTTGGCGGCTGAGGGGGGCGGAACGTTTTACAATTGGGACAAATTGCATTTGCTCTGCTCGTTGAATGGGCTGTGTTCTGTTCATGTTAGTGTCTAGGCTTTGTTTCGACACGACAAGCAGTTTAGGGATGTGGGAGCTACGAGGAGGGTCAGACACATAGACAGCAGAGCGAACATAACCCTAAACATTACAACATGCATCATCAACATAATCAACAAGAATGACAACAGCAACTACAACAAAAGCAACAGCTACAACAACAGCAGCTACAACTGAAGCACGCGCTTGTCATTCAATACATCGCGTCGATCTGCACACACACACATGCTACCTCTAGCCAGGAGAGAGAGAGAGAGAGAGAGAGAGAGACACACTCACATACACACACGAGCAAATTTAGCAATGTGCGTGCCAAGAGAGTTCATCTTCTATTTTTTCCCATTCCTCATTTCATTCCTCACTCCCTACCTTCGCTAGCTTATATTTATCTGCGTATTAAATTGCGAGCTCGTGTGCTGCTGAGAGACCAGAGGCCTCGACTATTGTTTGCCTTGTCTGTGTCGTTGTTGTTGCTTTTGTTTCTATAGTCATTTTTCTGCCGTTATTTTTATCAGTACGTGAACGTGTGGAGGCATCCAGTTTGAGCTGCTATTTTTACTTGCTTTAGCCCTATGCCCTCATTGTTGCTGCGCCTGTTGTTGTTGTTGCTATTGCTGCTGCTGTTGTTGTTGTTGTTTGCCCATTCTTTTTTTGCTGTTGCTTTAATTGTATACCGTTAGTCTTCTCCGCTATGCGTTCGCAAGGCAGAGCTGAAGTTAGCAAAGCTTTAATACTCTTCAAATATATTTAGTGTAGTTTTAATGGATATAAAACTTAAAATAGAAATAGAAATATTTATATTTAAAACAAAAAAAATTAATTAAAAGGAACTATACAAAAAAATAAATAAAAAATATAAAAAATAAAAATTTAAATAGTTAATAAAATTATACGACAAAAATTTTAAGAAAGGGTATGCGAAAAACTAATAACAATATAGTTTTACGCAAACGCTTCATTTTAAAAGTCGGAAAACCTGCACAAAGCTGCTCTCAATAATATAAAATTTAATATAGCACTTAATTAAATCACATTAATTAAACAGACTAAACAGACTTAGCTACATCAAATATTTACGCAGACGAATTAGCTAAGAGTAATGTCTGATTAACCCCTTCAGTGCACAGAGCTAAATAGAGCTATTTGCGTGTCGCAGCTTTTAGGCAGCATTTTTATTACCGTTAGACGGTGATGGGCTGAGCGAGAGAATCATGTGTTGCAGCTTAAATTGCGCTTTAGGCGCACTCACATTTGGAGTTCGCTGACAGGATGTAGCCGAGACGTTTGTCATGCGGCAGGCAGCTCGACAGCCGCAGCCCCTTTTTGCCTACTTGTGTGCGACTGATTGTCTTTCACTAAGATACGAACAAGACGAGCCGGCAAATTTGATGTACTACACTCACTCACTCTCTCGCTCACTCTTTAGCTCTGGTTGTGAAGTGAATGCCATGCATGACAATTTTATTTGGAAGATTGCTTGGGTAGGTAGAAGAGTGTGACAGAGAGTGGCAGAGGCACAGGCAGCGGCAGCAGCAGCGGCCGTAGAAGAGAGCAAACACACATTCACGTAAATTTCATGCAATTTGTTATGTTTTATGTGCCTCGTTCGTCTCTCTCCCTCTCTCTGTCTTTCTTTCTGTGTGATGGGGGTGCTGGCAGCTCGAATGTTACGCCTGGGAATCTCAAAATGACAGACTTCAATTTATACAATTTATTTTATTAAGTCAAACATTTGTCTCTCTATGTATGCGTGTGTGTGTGTGTGTGTGAGTGAGAGTGTGCGTGTCCCGTTTTATTAACAAATTGATGAAACAATTTCCGCAGCGTTTAATATGGGCAATCTTTTTTTCTGTTTTCTGACCAGCCTCTTGCTGGATTTCCGCTCCGAAAATCTATAAAAGAGAAGGAGAAACTGTGCTGTGGGAGCGAGCATTACGAGTACATGAATTTGTCCCTTTATAGCGCGTTAAATTTTCATTTTTACTGCGCACATAAAATCTACGAATTGGCAAAATTCAATTGCAATGTTATAGATGGAACGGAATGGAATGGCATGGAATGGAATAGGATGGGCTGGGATGGGCTGGAATGACTATCCACCTAAGCGCCCATATAAATCTCAATTTATGTTGGCTATTTAAGCATTTTGGGCACGCAGCAGCCATTTCGTTTAGGCCCGCTCTAGGCCTCAAAATTATTGAATCTAATTAACTTAAATGAAATGAATGAAGACTACAAATGTGTGCCGGCCAAACTCGTAAAACTTGGCCCAAACCCCAAGGCAATGTGTGTGTGTGTTGGCCCGTTTAATTTATGGATGTGTATATAAATTCATTTGGAGCTCTTTAATTGCTGCTTAATGGCAGAAACCTTGGTAATGCCAGAACCCCTTGCAGCTACCCCAATGGCCTGAGCCCCAGCCTCAGCCCCAGTCTAAGCTTGAGCCTTTGGCATTGCCTTTGTCTTTGGCTGCGAAGGTCAACAGATTGATTGGGGATTACGTCGTTGGTTTCCCTCCAGAGTGTGGATGCTTATTGAAATTGTTTATTTGCTTTCATTTTTTCTTTCCCTCTCCCTCTGCCACTCATTCTCCCTCTTCTTCTTCAATTGATTGCAATACAAAATTCTACTGAAGTCTTGTAATTAATCATTTAAGAAGGGCTTCGGCTTCGGCTTCGGTTTTGGTTCTTGTAATATTTATAATATAAATTGAGCACCGGATTATGGGTTCGCCCATTTTTGGGGTTTCTTAAAGTGGCATTAAGGCTAAGATAAATTAAGTGCTAAGAGCTTAGCTTTTCAGCCTTGCCAGGTACCTCGCACCTTAATGAAGATGAAATTCTCTTTAGATTTCAGTTGATATTTCGTATCCTCATCAATTGTCGTTGGCTTGTAACTCTTCCCCGTATTCCGTATTCCGGACAAAATACTATGTAAATTTGTTTTTGATTTACTCGCATATTGTTAGGCCCGGAATAGGCACAGGTATGCCTCAGGTGTTTGTGCTTCATGTTGATGAGTTTCCTGCGAGTTTTTCCATTTTCATTTCGAAACCTTTACTTTGCCCGAGGGCTATTAAAAATTGCCTCGTCCCTTTTTCCAGTTACCAAAAATCTAAAAAGGTTTATTTATGTTTTCTTTGCGATTTTCTTTTTATGCATTGCACATTTTTCAATTTGTCAACCTGAAATAACAAAAGTTTGTTTTCTTTTCAATTTTTGTTGCAAATTTGTGGCTCAATTGAAGTTTTTTGTGATGTTTTAATAAAAAATAATTTTAATAGAAATTTTTAATTGAAATTTATGTGAGAGATTTAAGATATGTGAATTTTTCCCTAAATATGTTAAAAGTATTCATAGATGAAGTTATTATTTTTTAAATGGTGCTTAAATTTTCATTATTTTGAACAATTTTTTTTAAAAAATATTTTTTTTTCTTTTGCTTTTTATTTAATACAAAAAAATTGAAACAATTTCGTTTGCAGCTTGAAATGCTTTGTTATCAAATTTTTTACTATTTCCATTCACTTGACATATGTATATTTTTTTTAGTTTTTCAAAACTTTGATTTATCAGTGGACCATTCAAGCTGTCCGTCAATCTGACAGTGAGTCAGTCACTCAGTCAATCATTCTGTTCATTCATCTCGCTGCGAAATTTGAGTAGGCAATTTTAATAATTTAAGTGAATGATCTATCACAGTTACAGTTAATCTATCAACGACAGCCGAGGCGAGCTTTACACACACACATACAGACAGACGTATAAATATACACATATCCACACATATTTATATACATATATACATTCATATACATACAAACTTTCATCATCTTCGTTTCGCTTTTAACAAATTGTCTTGTTAAAAGTTTTTCTCTGCATTTTCCGGCCGCAAAACGAGCTACGCCAAAGCCAGATAAAAAGATGGCCAAAACGGACCAAAAAAAAAAGAAACCGTTTTGCCAGCAAAGCAGAAATTTGTGTGTGATAAGAGAATTTGCTGGCCATTAGCATTTAAGGCGCTAAGTCATTTATATTCATTTTGGATATTTGCACAATTCCAATGAAACGAATTACTTAATTGTCAAGTACTGATACCCAATCTCCAGAGCCAGACGAAGGGACAGCTCCTCAAATCGATAAATCATTAAGTGGCTGCCTCTTGAGATACACATTATTCCGAGAATGAATAAATGGAATTAGAATCCACTGTGAGCAAAATACAAGTGAAACATTTTCTGGGGATTCCTTGAAGTAGTTGACTTAGAAGTGTTTATTAATCTCAAATAGTATATACTTTATATAATAGAATAATAGATTATAGAAAACTCTAGGTCTATTGAATTTGTAAATATTGTGGACAAGTTTTGTCTGCTCTTCTTTCTTCTTCTTATATTTTCTGTCCTCTTTTCATTATGGTTTATTTATTCTGTTCTGTTATATTCTTTATACTTCACTTCTCAACCATTCTTCTCATTCTCTTCTTTTTTCAGCTCCTTCTCTCTACTTTTTTTTTTCAATATCTTTTCATATTTTTTTCGTTTTCTTTTTCTTTTGCATATATTTTTATCGTATCTTTTCTGATCTAACCTCATCTTGTTTCTAGACTTATTTTCTTCTGCACTCTTTTCAGTTCACTTCTCTATTCTATTCTCTTATCATATTGGCATCTTTGTATCTATTGTTTTCTCATCTCTCTCTTTTAACTTCTCTTCTCTTGCCCTTCTTCATCTCACTTTTCTACATATCTCTCCTCTTTTCACATCTTTTTTACTTCTATTCTCTTTATTTGACTTTGCCTCTCTACAACTTTTCTCTTCTACTTTTGTCAGCCTTCGCTTTTTTGAAGAAGATAGAGTATTCTCACCTGTCTCCGAGTTACTTTGCATTTTCTTCAATAACTTTACCCTAAAATTCTCTTTCAACATTGCTTCACTTCACGTATTCAAGATTTATCCACTTTAACTGCTGGGAAATGGTGCAAATCCCTTTTTTCCCACAGTAATATGCAAATTTGTTGTTGGTATTTTATTACTCGGGATACTCATCAAATGGCGAATGAGTTATTTGAATAAGTCAATAGGGAAAGGACGACTCGGGACTCAGCTTCCCGAGCTGTTAAGTGAATCCGAAAAGAGGCAATGGGATTGGGATTGGAACAGGGATTGGCATAGGCATAAAAAGCATCAATCATCAATTTAGCAATCTTTCGATGGGGCCTCACGTCTTTGGCGCCCAGCTGCAAATAGTTGAAGCCGCTTAAGCACGAATTTCTATTAAAATATTTATGCAAAAAGCTGCGAAGCGACAATCTAAGCCAATGCCAGACCGGCTATGAAAGGGTCTCCGGCTACGGCGGCTGTGCGTGAAAAATTTCCGCAAAACGATTTTCATAATCGATTTTCAGTGACTGTTGACAACAGCAGCAGCTGAATGGTAGCAGGATATGCGGGGGCGCAGCAGACGCTTGTCAACCTTTATCAGAAACAGGGATATAGAAAAAGGTGGAGGGGGAACGGGGGGACTAGAGGGGGGCTAGAGAGGCAGCCAGACAGGCGAGCAAAGCCGAGACAAATGCGACATGCGTCTGTTGACAATATATCAACATGTGGAATACGGGCAGATAGGGCAACGCCACCCAGCTCCACGCCCACCCCTAGAACGTCCTTGGATAAAAATGCAAAAGGCAAGAGCCGACTTAACAATTTTTCTACTTGACTTTGACATTTGTTCGGAGCCCGCCTCCTGTTTGTTGTCTTCGACTGTGAACCGACGCCAGGTCAAGTAATCTTTAAAGTATGACATCTCTGTCTCTTTCCCTCTCTCTGTCTCTCTCTCTAGCCGACGATAGTCCTCACTACAATTGTTTGCCATTTGAAGCTAACGTAGCGCAACTAATCGATGAGAAAGTCGAGACTCTCTCAGACAGGGGGAAAGCGCTCTGACAGAGGGCAGCTGAACAGTTCGAACTGACTTTGAATCAGAGATTCGTTCACTGTCTGTGTGTGTTGTTGTTTTTCTTCCTCTTCTCCAATTCTTTTTTTTTTTCGTTTTTCATAATGTGCTCTTAACCCGTTTATGGGGCGTAGCTTATGTGATGATAGTATCGTTGAGGCTGCCAGGCAAAAATGTGGTAAAAGAGAATACGTGAAGCAAAATCCTTAAATGCGATTCGCACCAGTTGCTTCTGCAAATAGTGTGTAAATCATGGTCGATGGCAGAGGCTTTAACGCAGTGATAGATTACTAGTGCCACAGCTGCAGTCGAATGAGTTTGAGCTAAGTAAGCGTGTTTGTGGCGGTAGTGCATGACTGGCCGATACTCGGAACTTCATAAATTGCAGCTTTTGAGTTTTTGAATGGTTCTGATGCGATATGAGTGGAGGTATCTAATGAAAATGGGATAGGTCTATTTGTGAATGCTAAAAAAGAATATATTGTAAGTTGAATTAACACTAGGTCTAAAAACATACAATATATGTCATGTAACTGAAGTAATATATCAATTGTAATCAATTTAACTATTTGTGTTATCGATTAATTCAAATAGAACTTAATCTGAGCATGCTAATGCTAAATGTTTGTAAGTCGTAAACATATACTACCGTAAAACGTAAAAAGAATTTGAGTGGAAATTAAAAAATATTTATAATAATAACTGAACTTAAAAATCGATTTTTATCGATATCAGCAATATATATTATAGATTTATTGTAATTAATTTTGGGTTTTGCTTATAGAAGTATCTAATAGTCAAACTTTTTCAAATCCAATATAAATATGCTACAGTAACATAAGAACTAGCATTGTCTGTCTGCAGGATATTTCCTAATCGACCCCTGCCATGCTTTCTCTCATTTCCATAGAATCTTGAATGTAGCTTCATTTATGATATGCTTTTGTTGCTGTCAAATAGTTAACGTAAGTTCGGTAGCCACTAATTACCCAACTTAAGCTGCCATTGTATTGTTTATCTTTTGACAGCATGCCTCACAGACAAAGAGAGAGAGAGAGAGAGGGAGAGGGAGTGAGTGAGAGAGGGAGGCATTTGTCTTTGGAGACTATTCCAAAAATTAAACAGATTTATTATTCAGTGGCCCAGTGTGTTGGCTCCATCTTAAAGTGGAGTCGAGTCGAATCGAGTCGCCTCTACCCATGATGGACTGGGGACTGGGGAGCTTACTGGGGGAGCTGACTTCCCTCTGTGCTGTTTGTGCGCGTGCTGTGTTCGTGGCTTTTGGGGGGCCAACGACGTTGGTGGCTTGCGGTTTAGTGGTTTGGGTGGCTTGTTGGGGGCGTGTGTGTGAGTGTGGAGAGGGGACGAGCGTCGGCAGGCGCCTGCAGCTAAGCGCATTGCGTTTGTCAAATTTTGACGAGTTCGCCGTGTATCGATTCGCCCAGTTCTTTGAAATCTATCTCTCTGCCTGGCTCTTTGGCTTAGTGTGTCCTTAAGCTAAATTAAAGCATATATTACATTTCATTAATCCTTTGATGTCGGCGCTGGGGTCTGAAAAAGCCAACGTCGCCCACTTTGATTAAGTTGCGGATGTTTGATATTGAAAAGGGCTTGTAATTCCTGAAATTAAGTTGGAGAATTTGCTTTGAAGCCGGCGCTGAGCTGGTAAACACTCGTAGTAAATCAGTATGAATTATAATGAGCTGAAGTGTTTATCTTGGCCAAAAGCTCGCAAGTAACGTGATTAATGCTTGGCTCAAGCAGCTGCCAGCTAGAAAAGGATGTGTTCTGGTCCAGGATATATGAGCTGCAAAGCATTTGATGGACTGCAGAACTACATTTTTGACAAGCCTGATTTATAGTTATTTACGAATAACTTACTACGAGTATATGAGCTCTGAAAGTGCCAAAGGGTTCTCTAAGGTTCAGTGTGTGAGTCGATTGTTTGATATAGATAGATAGTTTATAAGTTCTATCTCTATCAATGTGTCAAAATAATACAAGTAAATGACTTTAGCTTTACGGAACTATAATATAAATATAATAAGCTGAAAGCAAAAAAATTCTGAATTGAAGGAATAGAAATGAAGTCTGCTGATGATAAAAGATGATGATGATAAATGATGATGATAAGAATTAATGGAAGATGAAAGTTTAGAGTTAATTATAATATATTATATTTATACCACATTAATATAATTAAATAATATATAAAAAATACTAAAATAATAAAAATTAAAACTAAAATTAAAAATAATATAAATAATACAAAAATAAAATAATAATATAATATAAATTTATACTACAATAAAATTGTAAAAAAAAATATATATATTTTTATAAAATATATATAATATATATTTTTTTATATATATAAATAATACACAAAAATATTCTATAGTCCACTTTATAAACTGAACAAAGCAAGCATTTCCTTTATCTTTTTTTTTTCCTCCAACCACCGCAAATTTTGACCACACAGAAATCAACATTAATTTTAACACCCCGTCCCAAAAAAAAAAGACAGACAAAAAATCAGCAAAAGACAATGCAATGCAAAGCCAAACAATCAAAGGAAACGCCAAGGCGAACTCAAAAATGTTGGTCACGTAGAAACTTTGTTTGTGCCTCAAAGACAAAAACCCGCAAAATTTAATG
Source organism: Drosophila meridionalis (assembly GCA_035045145.1). NCBI lineage: Eukaryota > Metazoa > Arthropoda > Insecta > Diptera > Drosophilidae > Drosophila > Drosophila meridionalis. Next base: position 5,709,017 of record JAWNPG010000025.1, on the reverse strand, counting down.
ATTACACAAAAAACTGAAATGTTGACAAAATAATGAAATACCCTAGGAGTGTAGATAGGAGATATATGAAAATGGAACCTATAAATATACAAGAATCACTTCGTGCTCGTAGACCAAAGCTAAAAGGTTGTGTATTGCTGTACTCTTCGACAATAAACAACACATGGCAAACATATGCCACAAAATTATTTTGTATAAATAAAAATAAAAATCGATATAAATATTTAGTGAATATTTCAACTATTTATTATATTTATTATTTATTAAAATATTTGTTATTATGCATAGCCACTTAAATATAAATTTGATAAACAAAATGCAATATTTAAATACATTTTTTTCTTTTAATAAGAACAATATTTTAGTAATTACTTGAATGGATTTTTTTTTAATTTCAATTACTTAATTATTTTATTTAATTTTTTATCGATTGAAAATATATTTTCTTTTATATTTCGTTCATTAATTTTATTAATTATATTTTCTTCATTTATTTTATTGATTTAATTTATTATATTTATTATTTATTTATTTAATTTAATTTTTTTTTAATTTTTTTTATTTATTTTTTATTTTATTTATTTAATTTATTTAATTTATTTTATTTATTTTATTTATTTTATTTATTTTATTTATTTTATTTATTTTATTTATTTTATTTATTTTATTTATTTTATTTATTTTATTTATTTTATTTATTTTATTTATTTTATTTATTTTATTTATTTTATTTATTTTATTTATTTTATTTATTTTATTTATTTTATTTATTTATTTATTTATTTATTTATTACTTACTTCTTTTATTTAATTTAGTTTTTTTTTTGTATTTACTTTACTTATTTTACCTATTTTATTTATTTATGTTATTTTATTTATTGAAATTATTTATCTTATTATTTTTGACATACAACTTTTAAGTTCTATTTTATTTGATTTATTTATTAACGTGCTTAAATTTGTTTCGTAAATTTTTTATTTATTTATTTTTTCATTTTAATACATATATTACAAATAATTTTTATTTTTTAGTATTACAATAAATAAAAAAAATAAAATAGGTTTTTTCTATTGAAATTAAGAAAAAAATTGAAATGAAAAAAAATTAATTAATAAACATGTATATACATTTATTAGCATTATTCGATTTAAAATATTTGTATTTATTTATAATTTAATTGTTAATTATTATTATTTTTTAATAAAATATGTTTTCTGAATTTTATAAAATCTTAAAAGAGTTTTTTTCACTCGAAGCGCATAGAAAATTATAAAATAGTTTTTCCATGCAGTTTTGACAGGTTAAGGATCAATTAGTTCTTATGCTGCGTGATTTTCGAAAACGTGTTGTATCTGTCATAATTTGTTCCCTTTAATATTGAGTTTCTATAATTTTTTTAAAATATTCAAAAGCTGCTGAGATTCGCACCAGCTCGGTCAGTCAGGCCATTTGACTTTTAATAATAATAATAATAATAATAATTATACTTATACTTAAATACTTTAGTTTCTCTGTGGCTGCCAGGGAGTATTTCGTAGTTGAGCAATAAGCTATAGAAATTGTGTGTTTGCTTTGCAGTCAGCATTCTGGTACCGGAGCAAACTTACAATACGCCCGGCTGAACAATTTCTGTAGAAGAAACCATTGAGAGCAGCAGCAACAACAACAACAACAACAACAACAACAGAGAGCAAAACTCTGCGACTCACGACGCGACTTGAGTCGACTCAGTGCTCAAAATTTTACGCGGGTTGACTGCTGAAGTGCCACCGGGGGGCACGAGTGGGGGTGGGGTGGGTGGTGCAGCTCCTGGCATGGCCTTTGTCACAGTCAGGGACGACGACGACGATTGCGTCTTTTGCATTTCGGCCCGGCCCAGACTGGAATTACAAATTCAGCACAATGTCCCTTTGTCATTTATGCATTCGCTGTATAAATTAGGCACAATGAATTTCAGCGGTTGCGGCGCGCAGCTCTTGCGAGTTGTAGACTCTTAATAAGCTTCAATTTTTTGCTGATTTTTTATTTGATTTATTTTTAATGTAATTTTTGTAGGTGGCAGCGGCAGCGGAGGCGGCGGCGGTGGCGCTGGAAGCGGCAGCTCCTCGGATATATCGAAGGATCACTGCAACAAGACTGTCGACATTTTCGAGGACATCAGCTCGCCGGAGGTCAGCAATCAGAACCTGGGCCGCCCACTCACCTGCTGGTATCGCTTCCGCACGCTGAAAGGTGCGCCACGCGACTTCGTGCTACGGCTGCGCTTTAAGAAGTTCAAGGTGGGGCAGCTGCTCAATGCCACCCACTGCGAGGGCGGCTTTCTGCAGGTGAGTTAGTTCCACCCCCAGTTGGGCGCGTCTGATTTATGGGGTGGGCGGGCATACATATGGATGGCCAGGGCGCAATCAAATCTAATTTATAACTTTGTCGCTCGCCTAAATGATGACACATGTATCCCACGTAATGCCAACGTACGGGCAACGGTTGACAGCTTTATGTGAAGCTGAACTCCAATCCAATTGCCAATGGCTCTGTGTGTGTGTGTGTGTGTGTGTGTGTGTGGCGCCTGGCTGTCCTTTTGCTTATCATTCGATTTGACTTCATATGACGCTGTTGTCCTTTCCAGATTGTTGATGGCAATGCCAAAACAGACGTCTCCAATCGCCGAGAACCGGGCATGTTCTGCGGCGAGGCCGAGCAGCCGCAGACCTTCATCAGCGAGACGAGCTACGTGAAGGTGCTCTTTCACACAGACAACTTTACGGATCAGGTGAGCTAGACTGCCATTAACTGGAGTACTTTACTATTGTTTATATAAAGAGTGAGGTTTAGGATACTTTGGGACTTTTATTAATTATTGAATGTCTATAATATATTAAGGGCACTCCTTGTTTTACAAATTAATTGAATTTTGAGAAGTCTCAGAGTAATTATTGATATACGATAATATATTAAGGGTATTTTTGAACGACTGTTATATATTAAGGGTATTCTTGTCATCCAATTTATCCAATTTATGACAAGTATATAAACAGAACGGTAGAGCAAACTTGAGATCGCAGATTATTAATAAAAACAACAATATATTAAAGTATTCCTGACATCCTATTTATCAATATCCATATCTATAATTCACATATTTGTTAACCTTTACAACCTCCATAATCATCTTAGCAATTGAGTTAATTATTAAAAGATAATTATTAAAAAACTGCAATAAATTAAGGGTATTCCTGGCATCCTAACTATCTACATTCATATCTATGTAAGCTTTCCAACTCCCATAATCATCTAAGTAATTGCCTTTTGAGAGATCTCAGAATAATTATTTAAGAAACTTAAATATATTAGGGGCATGTCTGACATTCCATTTATCTACGACTACATCTACATTTTCCCTATTTAGTTACCTTTCCATCATAAAAAATTCCAACTCATTCACTTCCTCGTCTGCAGCAGCCCAAAAACACATCCAAGCCCACTCGAGTTCAGACACCTCGCCTAACCAACTACGGCGACTTCCAATTACGGTAAAAAATAAGTCTCTATTCTGTTGTCTACCGTCTTCAAGTTGCAGACGCCATACGCACTTACACTAATAAACCATGGCTCCATGTTCCATTCACCCGGCCCGGCTCGACCCGGCACATGTCACATGTGTCACGTACCGCTTCCTTCATGTCCTTACGCCGTGTCCTTACGACGGCCGTTCCACTTTCTGCTCCTAAAAATAAATATATATTATATATATGTATATGAATGTACATATATATATGTATATTCATATTTATCACATAATTTAAAGAAAATATTACAACACACAAATTTTTGACGCCCTTAAAGTAAAGCAAGTGTGGTCTAATTGGGCATACCCAACTAGCAGATACTCTGTAATAAGAGACTTATGAGAACACATATGAGAGTTCTGTTAGAGATTGATATACATGAAGATATCCTGTATTGTATTGAGAATGTGTGCTCAGCGGGTATGCCCGGATAGAAGATACCCTGTGGCATATAAAAGGGTTCTAATTGACATTATCATGCAAGATGATATCATATGTCATTAAAGTGTGTTTCAGTTGGCAATGCCATGCTAGAAGATACCCTGTATATTATGTATAAATATGAAATATATACAAAATATAATTCAATATCTGAGATCCTTTGGGTATATATAGTATAAACAGATGTGTATATATCATATATTATAAATTATTATTATTTAAAATAAATATTATCTAATTCACATATTCATTTATATTACGTACAGAGTAAAGGGTATTTTGTAGTCAGTTCAACTTTCCTAATAGAAGTTTGCTTCAGGCTAAGGACCTTCCCACCTGTCCCATATAAATATCTTTCTATAAACCCTAATCCCAAGCTGCACAACGAACAAACATATCTCAATTAATGTATCTACAACTTCTAATTGATCTCTTAGCGAGCATTACGTAGTCGTTTCTACTCCACTCTAATATAGCTATATACGATATTTTTTTCATTTACATATATTTTTTTTATCTGTCTCTGTTTTTTGTTTGTTTGCTTTGGCTGTGACCCGTGTTGCTCTATCTGCTTGGCTGCATCTATGCAACTCACTTTCGCACTTAGCTTTTCATATACATATATCGCCAGCATCCACAAATACATATATAATCCGAATATATATATATATTGTATATATATATTTAGGTATATAAATGTATATATTTTTGCATGCATTATTCAGTGGAACGTCTATGGAAGCTGTGAACGTGGGCGTGCCCTGCTCTCCTGGCTCTCGTCTGGCTGCCTGCTGTTGCCTCCCTTTGCCAGAGTCAGAGTCAGAGCCAGAACCAGAGCCCATGCGGCATGTCTCTCTCCCTCTCTCTCTCTCTCTCTCTCTCTCTCTCTTTGGCCCGACTGGCGACTCGTTGTGTGTGGCAAATGCTGTTCACAAGTTGAATTCTATTTAGCTGCATGGCTGTTGCTTTTGCCCACTGCTAATACCCTGTGATGCCCTTTGAACGTGCGCTAATTGGGTGAGTTGTTGCAGGTAGAGCTATGTGTGGTTGTAAAATATATGTATTCTTGATCATGCACAATATATGTACTCTTGATCAAAAGACAGTGGTACTACTGTAGATCTGTCTGTCTGCCCACGAATTTTAATTTTCATTTTATAAATAAATATCTATTTCGCTTTCTTATTATTATTTTTTATTTATTTATTTTATTTTACATGTTTTTGTTTATTTTTTAAGTTTTCATCCACCTTTTGTGCCAACCTAATCTAGTTTTACATCATTTTATATCCATCTCAATTCATTGTACCCAAAAGTCTTTAACCTTTTGCAGAGTATCTGCGAGTCCATCATAGTTTACTTTACTTTATATGAACATGATGTTGCTGCTGTTGTTGCAGTTGTTGTCGCGCTCTTTCACAGATTTTTTTGTGAGCTGCGCTGCTGTATGTTTGATGCGGTATTTGCATTTGCACAAAAAAAAAAAAAAAGAATTTAAGATAAGATCATTTATGTCACATAAAGAATTTATAAATTTAATAAACTATATTTTTTTGTCTTTCATCTAAGAGGAGAATAGGAAAACTGTGAAATTTTGTTTGATGATAGTGAAAAGTTTTGTATATATTTTAGTTATTTGAAATGAAGAAAATATGAAAAAGTTTTGAGTTTATTTAAGATATATTTACTATAGAAATAAGGGCCTTAAAAAATTAATACATAAAATATAGTCATTATGATATATGAAAGATATATACTTCAAATCATAACGAATATATTTTATTTATTTATTTCTTTTTATCCCTGCATTTTCTATATGTGTCAGCTAAATAATCCTTTAGCATATATAATATAGATATTTATAACGATATATAATACAGTTATTTCCGCTCTGGCAAAAGTCGAAGATGTCGAGCTAATGTTGTTGTTGCATCCTTCCTTTGCTTTTGCTTGTTTGCTTCATGGATTAACTTCATGCTGCATTTTATCAGATGTAAGCAGCAGCAGAGGTCCACCTACACACTGGAACAGAAGAGGGAGAGGGAGGGAGAGAGAGTGAGATAGAAAATACCTAATGCCATGAACGAATGGCTCTTGCAGCAGATAGACGCTCAGCCTGCAGAGCTGCTGTTGCTGCTGCTGCTGCTGCTGCTGTTGCTGCTGTCCTCCAGAGTGTCTTATGCACACCTTAATGGAGTCATAAATATTTATGAAAACTCGCTGCGCGCTCAGCCCGAAGTTGGCTGCTCGGCACAGACAGTTGAGAGCGCAGTTTCCTGCCGGAGTTGCAGGAGTTGGCGGAGCTGCTGCTGCTTTGTTTTTGCCACGCAGATTTCAGCGCAACTTTTTCCGCTCATCGTCTTTACAATTTTTTGCCACTTATTTTGCGCGAATGCTCTGGAGAATGCGACGGTGTGGGGGAGCGGCAGTGGTATCATTCTATATAATAAATAAAAATAATAGAGCAGCGCTGGCATGTAATAATATTGCCACGCACACAATTTAATGAGCAGACAGCGATGCCAGCAGCAGGGATGGCTGCACTTTTGCCCCAGCTCAAAGTAAAGCGAAAACGAAAACAATTTCGCATTAACATAAATTCAGGGCAAATAAATCAAAAATAATTTTCACAAATTGCGACAGTCGCGACAGCAGAAAACAAGAATCAAAAGCGAAATTCGACTGATTTTTAATTTATTCGTGCACAAATTTTGCCAGGATATTAAAAGAAGAGCTGGGGCCAATTGGAGAGGGGGAGGGGGAGGGAAAGGGTGGGAGATGTGGAGCTCATAGCCATGACGATAATACCAGCTACGCTACATTGCATCCGCATCAGCATTGACATCAGCATCAGCAGCAGCATCGGCAGCAGCATCGGCAGCAGCATCGGCATCTGCATCAGCATCGGGCTGCGCTCAAAAATATTCAATGCATTTAAAGTCGCATAATGCGGCAAATATGAAGCGGAGGGCATGAGGCATGAGGCACGAGGCACGAGGCATGAGGCACGAGGCATGAGGCATGAGGCATGACCGTAGCCTCGACTAGGACGCAGGCTGTTGGCCTGTCAGTCTCGCTGTCCGTCTCTCTGTCCATCTCTCTGTCCGTCTGTCCGTTCATCTCTCCGTCTCTCTGTTCGCCTCTCCGCCAGACTACTTGTTCGCCATTGTTCAGATCGTTAAGTGGCGCTAACGTCATTGACGCCGGTAACGCATTTAATATTGACATGTGCATTACGCATACGCATCGTGTGCAGCGCCCCTCACGTAGAAAGCAACGAGGGCTATGACCAACAGTTGCAGCACTCAGGCATGAGTTCAGTGCATGCTATGCCCATAGTGCGTATAGAGTTGGACTATCTATGGAAGCTGACTTTATTTAATGTTTATAATACTTTTTGTATTAATTAATTCCATTTTGATACGAGCAAAAATTGGAACTGGAGCTGGGCTAATGGATAATTGGATAATGTCGTTGTTCATGAGTGAAGGCAATAAATTAGTTAAAGTTAGCAACTTTAAGTAATAACTTGAAATTTTTTTTATGGTTAATTCATTTATTACATTATTATAACAAATTTTTAATTAAATTTAAAATTATTTATAATTATTTTATATCATTTTTTTATTAATTTTTTTTTTTTTTCTGAAAAAAAATATATAAATAAAAAAATTATACAAACAAATGTAGTTTATTTTTATTTATTTAATTATTAGCATATTTATGATTTAGAATAATTTATAATATTTTTATATAATATTTTTATAGTATTATTTTTTTTGATTTAATTGAAAAAAGTAATAAACAAAAATTGATTAATTATTTTTCTTTATTTTATTATAATTTTATTATAGGTCCATTTAAAACTACAAGCTCTTTATGAAACAAAGCTCTTTATCAAACAAAATATTCAATACGAAGCTGACATTGCTTATACAAATCTAAATCAAATTTGTGAAACGTTGTTCCAATGGTTTATAGAGCTAGACAAAATGATAATTAAATATATGAATAGTTTGAAATATATTTTACAAATTTCAGTTTTTGCTGAGTATAATTGGGTTTAAAGTTTATGGAACATCAAATTTGAACTGATCTCAAATCATTGGTATTGATAGTTTTAACATTTGAATATATCAAATTAGAGCAGTGGAAACTATAAACACCTAACTATTCCTAACCTAGATATAGCTACAGAATAATCCCTCTTCAATTACTAAGCCTTGACGTCTTTCGAGAAATCTCTCTCTCTCCGTCTCTCTCAGTCTGAATCTCAATTTCAACTTAAATTGAACTGAGATTCACAGCATTTGCTGTGCAGCAGCCTCCGTTTCGTTGCCATTTCCCACTGGGTCGGCGGAAAAGCGGCAGCGGCAGCTGCAGCTGCGTCACTGCAGCAGGTCATTAGTGCTGATGAGGTGCACGACTAAATGGGGCTTCTAGAGCGGCACAGAGACAGAGCAGGACACAGTTGTTGTTGCTGTTGTTGCTGTTGTTGCTGTTGTTGCTGTTGTTGTTACCCGAACAACAGCTGAAAACAGCGTTGAGCAAACAGTGGAGACGCCTTCATGGGCGCGTGTCACCTGGCCGGACCCGGGTCAGATTGGCACTGGCGTAGGTAGCGGGACAAAAATCGACGAGAATTCATCAGCAAGGACGAGGGCTACTAATGGCATGCAGCTTAGCAGCTTGACTGGGGCAATAGTGCGTATACGTGATTTGCGTAGCCGGAGCGAAAGACAGCAGCGCGCTAACAATACATGAATTTCAACTCACTCACACAACATCTGTCTCACTCACACACTCACTCACTCTCTCTTTCTCTCTCTCTCTCTCTCTATTTGCAGACCTACTTCACATTCGATTCACGCGCGGAACAACAAACCGAAGTCTATTTACGCTATGGCCAACATCCGGAATTATATCCAAATCGTCGCGGCGAAGTGGTGCAAGGGTACGTATACGCAATGAGCAGGAATAAAGAGGGAGACGGAGATAGAGACAGAGATAGAGAGACAAGGAGAGGGCGAGTGCGAGGCACAGCCAGAGACAGACAGAGAATGGACTGCCCGCTGTGCTGCGAGCTTATCGATAATGTTTAGCGCCTTTGTGCCATTTTTATGTGCCTGGGGTGGGCGTTGAGTAGGCGTGGCTGACAACTGACAGTTACTACTTTGTAGCCAGCGATGCGTTAATTTAATTTTATTATGTTGCACGCAACTTGAGTGGTTTTTCGAGGGGCGCAGATCCCGAGCATTCCATAATCATATGCGAACAACTGGGCGGAGCGGGAGCAGGAGCTGAGGCCGGATAGCAATGCTGGCAATGCTGTAACAGAAGGTCGCATAAAATTGAATTACAATTTGCCAGCCGGAGGGGCAGGAGGAGGCGGGCACTGCGGCAACATAAACTCGCGCAAAATGTGGAGAAAGAGATAGAGAGCGAGAGAGACATTGAGACAGAGAAAAATAAAAAGCAGCAGCATTTAGTTATTCCCCAAAAAACTTTGCAGACATTAAATTTCATTTGATTTGCCCGCTGCGCTGCCAGCTTTTCCTCTTCCACCTCCTCTCCATCTCGCTCTTCTTCTTCTGCCTGTCTAACTTTTATCTTAATAAAATAAGTTGCAAGTTTGGAGCATTACTTCTGGATTTCGTATAGCCAGCATTTGATAAAGAAAATCGAAATTAATGAAATAAAGCTGAGAATGTTTGACTTCAAGCAGAAGTCCGACTCTAAGCAACCCTTGCCTGTCCATTGAACAGTCCGAATCACAGTGAAGCAGTGAATCAGTCACGCTTTAAGCTCGCTCCTTAATTTGTGTCTGCAGTCACAAGATTTTTGCAATTCCCAAGGCAATGACAGAGCAGAAACCCCGAGTGTCCGCATGGCCAATATGATTTTTATGCTAATTTTGGGGTCACGCACATTGACATCGAGACTGAAACAAGCCCAAACCAATACGAAACCGCAGGGCAAGTGGGAATGTTTAGAGTAAAAAGGCACGACTAGTATATACCCTATAAGGAGAGAAAGCAAAGTTAGAGCAGGCAAAACTAGCTAAGTTTTGGATCATTTACTTTTATATATATATGATATAGTTCTATATCAAATATCAACTTGTCACATCGTATATACCCCATTCCGTAACCCTATAAAATCCAGCATATTAATATTCAACGGAAGTCAAAAGCAAACCCAAATGAAAGGCAAATTTCCAAGAAGAGCAAAAAAACAAAAAAAAAGACAGAAAAAATTGAAATTTAGAGTGCAAATAAAATGGTAAATGGTAATCATATTTATGCAGCCCCCGCTCCGGCACAGTCTGGCAACCCTGGCCAGCATGCGCTTTGTTTGGCCTGAACAAATTGAAAATTATACGCACGGCTCTCTCTACGCTCCAACGGTTGTTGTTCTTGTAACACAGCAAAAGCAACACAAATTTTACAAGGTTTGTGTCCCAGGCAAAAGCTCAAGAATTTCCAAATCACTGAGCACAATTTTCTGCCTTTGTTGTTTCACTGGGCGGGGCGGGGACTGGGACTGGGCTAGAAGTGGGCGGGGCAGCGATTAATTTGTTGGATTTGTGCCCAGGCGAAAATTCGGAGACTTGGAGACAAAAGCTGGAAGAGAATTTGCTGCAAAAATCTATGGAAACTAATTGAATTTAATTACAATTCTCCATTCAATCCCCATTCACAGGTCGTACTGCGAGCGCGAGTATCGGGATTGTCGGCTGCAGACCTGCTACGTCCAGTCGCCGGCCTATCCGGGCCTATATCCGCGCGCCCTCAACTGCCGTTACAAATTACACACGCGACAGCCGTACATCAAATTATATCTGCAGAACGAACAGTTCGCGGTCGATGGCCAGAGGTAAGTGTGGAGCAGGAGCAGGAGAGCAGCAGCAGCTGCCAGAGAGACACCCACCTATATATATGTATGTCAGTGTGTGTGTGTGTGCTATCTGCAATATATGCAAATGCAAATTGCCGAAAGAAATTAGCGCCAAGTTAACACCCTGTAATTTGTCATTTTGGCACAGACGACGTCGACGGCAATTCCAAATTTTCCAAATTCTTTGCTTTCTTTTCAATGCTCGCTCGGGTGGAAAATGAAGTATATTGGCTTTCAGGCGAGACATGAAATATACATATATGCTCTTGTGTGTGCTCTTTGTTTGCAAGATTTAAGTTGACAAGGATAATACTATTGATTTTCTCTATAAATCTATATATAATTATGATAAAGAGAAGTCTTTGAGGCATTCAGCCTCAGCCTAAAAATGTAATACATTTTATACTACATTATTTTATACTTTGTATTAATTGAATAAAATTTATATAATTTAAAAACAGCTATACAAATTTGAAAAACATATTTAAATTTCATAAAATGTATATAACATCAATAATACATTATATAAATTAATAAAATATATATAAAATATTACAATATATATTTATAAAAATTAAAAAAAAATTGTATAAATACAATAAAATTTAAGAACATTTATACAAATTTGAAAAAAATATGTAAATTTCATAAAATTTATATAAATTCAATAAAATATATATAAAATATATTAATAAAAGTGTAAATAAATTTAAAAAAATTTATGTATATATATAATGAAATTGAAATAGAATATTTTGAGCATTGTCATTCAGATAAAAATATATCTTGTGCAGTTTTGCAGCTAAATAACCCCAATTTTGTTGTTTAATTGCCCTTCAACTGTCTGTGAATCACAATCATATCATCTGCCTTCAAGGAACTTTATCATTAAAACTTATGAATATGTTGTATCTGATTACTAATCTAACTTTTGTATCTTTCTACTACCTTCTACCTACCCAATCGCCAGCGAGTATTAGACAGTTGTTTAGGCCCGTCTGCTTTCGTCTTACTCCCATTTTTTTTTCGCTGCCATTGGCTCGCAGTCAACATTACGTGTATTCTGCTTCAGCTATTGTTGTTGTTGTTGTTGTTGTTGTTGTTGTAATGCATTTGGCATGCTGACAATGACAATTTGACAGAGCGCTCTGCAAGAATTGGCACCAATTTCGTGGAAAACGCTGGCGACATGTCAGACAGAACCGAATACCCCAATCCTAGATCCAACCAAGCCCAAACCCATTTGTACCTTCCGTGTCCCGCCTCCCGCCCTCCGACTGCACTTTGTCTGTCTGCATTCAAATTGGCTAAAGGATTACACTTTGAGTGATTTTTTGGGATTCGTTGCGGAGCTTAAAACAGCCATTTGACGATTTTCTATTATTGATGCGAAAGCAACGGCAGAGCTCGTTACGAGTTACCTGAGAACTTGGCAAGATGTATTACTGTAAGAGGTATACTGAAATGAAATAGTTAAGGAATAGTGGGAGTTTATTGAAATTTTATATATATATTTCTTAAATAGAGCAGAAAATAAGTCAAAAAATTTATAACATATATTCGCACCTAATAATAAGTAATATTTTTATTTGTTCTTCCCTCTTTTTCTGCTTTTCCAGTACACATAGATAATCAATATACAATATATATAAAATATTTATATATATACATTTTTGTTTTTTCCTTTTTTTCACATTTGGTTTTCCTTTCCCGCTCTGGTAACTGTAAACCATTTTGTACGCTTCAGGCTTCTCGGTCTTCAGATAAATGTCAATAGCCATATACGACACTTGACCCCGGTTTGGGGGCGTCGGCTGGGCAGCTGTTTAAGCCAATACATCAGCAGCTGGCGCCTGCCTGCGGCACTCAAGTCAAGAGTGTCGATTGAGTCATTATGGCAGCTACGCTGTCGACTTAATGCGCGCAGGCCTCGGCGAATTTGCAATCGTGCGAATTTTTAAGCGCCCCCAGAGATACAGAGATATGTCCCAGGGAATAATTATAAATTTATGCAGATGAACTGGTCCCCAATAGCGAGCTCAGCATTTCAAGCAGTGATTGGAGATGGCAGCAGGCAATGTAGGTTTGTGAATTGATGAAGGTCTTGCAGGGGATGGCTGAAGAGGTAGCTCTCTATGGCAATGTTTGAAATAATGGAAGTAAATTGTGTTAAAATTAAGAAAAACTGAAATTTTGATATACAAATCTTTTTGAATGAGCATCGACTTATATACATAGTAAGACTATTGTCATTAGATTATATAGATGTTATAGTTCATTAAATAGAATGAACTCAAACTGTAGCTTAGGTTCTTGACTAGGCTAAATCGATGTGTGAAACTAGTATAAGAATAAATCTATTGTAAATTGTTGTTGTATTGCATGGTATAATAACAGCTATCTAGCGTATTGTCTGGCAACCCGATAAGCAAATGCTCGTATTAGTTTACTTACATATAATATACCCGCTGTTATACTCATTGTTAGTTTACTTACTTATATTTATACACTCGATACTTTGCCCATTGTTCGGCAAATTCAGAATTTCTAATATTTCTCAAGTTACCGAATAACTGCCAAACAATTGCTCTGTTTGTCTCTTTCTTACATTCACTTATGATTAATTTCTCTGGTAATCTATTTCAATGAAAGATAACTCAATGCAAAATATCTTAATATAATTTAATTCAATAAAATTCAATGAAAAATAAAAAATATTTCTTTTACAATATTTAAAAAGGAGTTCAGAGAAGAGCAATAATAGCTTCAGGCATGGCAAAGATATTGTTGATAGAAAAAAACTTGTCTATAACAGCTCAGACATGCCTTAAAGGAAATACCGTTGTATAGTATTTAGATAGGAATAAAAACAGTAAATGATTGACTCGATAAATAATTTAATTGAATTTCGATCTAATACACTGGCCGTACGTTTAAATTAGCAAATAATCTAAGACTTAGATGTTAAAGAGACTCAACGCAGATTCAATTATTAAAATAATATAAAAATTACAATAATTAAACAAATAGTAAAATTATGTATATAAAAAAAAAAACACTGGTTTAATTAAATTATTTAATAAAAATAAATATGAACAAAATTTAAATAAATATAAATAATAAATTAAAAGACATTAAAAAAACTATTTTAATAAAATTATTTTAAAAAAATATATAAAAAAAAATGAAAATAAAAAAAATTAAAAAATTAATTTAAAAAAAATAAAATAAAAAAAATTCATTCCAAAATAAAAAAAAAAAATAAACAAAATTAAAAAAAAAAAATATTTAATAAAAATTAAAAAAAAAAACTATATAAAAAATAAATTTAAAAAAAATTTATTTAAAAAAAATTTTTAAATATTCAATTAATAGATAAAAAATAAATATATAAAACAATGTTATTAAAGCAATTAACGAAAAATAAAGAAGTTAAAAGATATTCAAAAAACTACAGCCCCTTAAAAATATAAAAAAAAAAAACAAAAAAACTGAACTATTAAATTTTCGAAATATTCAAGCAATAGTCTTCAATATATATTTTGAATTTCCCATAAAAAAATGTTGATTTTACTCTGCTGACTGCAAATTTGCTCTTAGGCTTTAAGTAAGCCTCAACTGGAACTGCGAGTCGTCTGGGAATATTAGCAACTCAGTGGGGACACATGCAAAATGCCAGCTGTGCGTTGGGGCTTAAATCAGAACTTAAATATTTAATGTGACCCAAACCCTTCAATGCGTCAGTTCTGCCGCCTGCAACTCACCTGCCTGGCAACAAAACACAATTTCCATTTGGCTTTCAGAAAGGCTGCGGCCAATCATTAAACATCGCCAGCCATTTGTGCGTTATCATTGGGCCCCACTGTGAACGATATGCGAATGGGGCAGGCGCCACTCGGCTGGCCAAATGGAAGTGGCCAGCAGAAGTGGCTCTAAGCAAGTTAAAGCTGTTTCGAGTGCAAATGCCAGCCGAGTCAGCATATTTGAGAGCGATGCCTTCTTTGTCTGCTGGCAGGAGTCGCACGTGCACATCAAGTCAGGCCCCGCCCCGCCCAGCCGAAATTAGATAAGCAGCATTCAATTTACTTTTATAGATTCAATTTGAATATTTACCTTTTGAGCGACTGTAAAGTCCCGACGAGTCCGAGACGAGCGCCAACTTTGACAGCGAGCTGAGAGCGAGGGCAACTGTCAGTTGGAGCTGCTGTCTGGAGTGGGGTTGGACGCTGCCCGGACTAGTTGGAAATCCGCTCTAAGTGCGTATTAATTTGCAAGTCTAAGAAGTTGCGACGCAGCCAGCGGGTGGGTCGAAAAGGATTAATCAAACAAAACGAGCTAATCGCTGACTCTCTCTGTGTTTCGAGTTAATCGAAAGGGTTCTCGATGCCCAAATGCCATTAATGTTGTTTGCCTTGGGTCTGTTTGCATTGGATGTCCCCCTTACCCGATTCCTAGTTTGCCAAACTAAACCTAATGCTAAAGGCGGCGTGTTCATTGCTCTATCTACTCATTAGAGCTGACTGAGCTGAGGTTTAAGTGCTAGCCGAGATACACTTTGACATTTTACATTATGTTGAGCATAGTTAGAGTGGAGACTGGAGATAAAAGAATGTGGAATGCTGGAAGTTGAATAACTTTAATGTACTTCAGTATCATATAAAATTCGACAAAATTAGGGATAGAGTTTTGATTATCAAACATCAGTTTATGCTTTTACTTAGGTGTGCCGAAGTTTTAGGAACTCGAAGTCATTTCTTTCACAAATATAACAAAATTAAATCTATTTTAGGAGCTAGTTTGACACATATCCAATTAGTTTGGTTATAGCTGGAGCTTCCAGAATTATATTAATTGAAATTCGTCAAGACGTTTGCTAAGTCCTTAGCTATTTTATGATTTCCAAGTTTGCCCAGACACGCATAGGATTAGACCATTTGTGCAATAAGTTCAATCAAATATTGTTCTAATTCGACTATGGATGCAAAATAATGCCACTTGCTTAATTATGTGTGTGCGTGTGTGTCTGTATGTGTGAGTAGGGTCATTCTGTTTACAAACAATCAGCGTAATCCGTCTAAGCCATTACACAAAGCTCCATCAAATCCAGTTCATAAAACACTCAAAGTTCCACACACGATAAGCAGGTTCGATAGCAATGACCTGACCACACACACACACACGCAGACATACACATGTATGTGTGTGTATTTGTATAAGTATGTGGTTATGCCAAGTCAGCGCTGGGTCAACTTTTGCCTTTGGGCTCCTTTATAAATCAGTTGAGTTTATTTCGATGCCGAGGCTCGTTTGGCTGCCGAGTTTTCCAAAACAATTTTTCTAATTTCAGCGCTGCAAACATCGAAAACATTTTGCCAACGTAGCAGTTTCTCCTCCACAAAAGCCCAGCACAAAACTTGCAAACACACACACAGACAGACTTACACACACACACACACACGCACACACACATAGACTCTCACACACACGTCAAACTTTTAGTGAAACTTTTTTTCTTTTTCGGGGCGAAATAAATGCAAAAGTCATCGAGAAAAAAAGTTTTTTAATATGCCGAAATTATTACCAGTCAGTTATTTTTGATATGTCTGTTGGCCGACAAACTTTGGTCGGGCCAAAAGAAAGATATATATATACATATATATATATAATCAACGTTCTGCTCTACGCATTTATTATCAATAAGTTAGATTAGGTTTGCGCCCCAAAAAGGCCAGACACAGCACAAAGCGGCGAAGACGCAACTTTGCTGACAAAGTGATTAAATTGAGTGAAACGAGAAACAAAACTGTCCGGCTAATAGATACGTACGTAGAGACGTCGAGCGCATAGATAGAGCCCAAACTTTTAACGGCCCGCAAAAAGTTCTCCTGCTGCTGCTGCTGCTTCTTCTTCAAAGTTTACGGACGACAGTCAAAGGCTCAATAAAATGTCAATTAAATTGGCATTTTTGTTGCACTTTCAAATCACACGACTCACGAGGCACGACGCACGACTCACGACTAACTGCGACGCTGCCAATTGTCGGCCCGCATTTGATTAAAGGCCAGTACGTAATTGCCAAAGTTAGCTTTCAATTAGAAAGTTCACAAAAACACACACATAGAGAGAGAGAGAGGGAGGGAGATAGATAGAGAGAGAGAGAGGGGCGCCCAGAGTCAGGTGAAAGGCATTTCGTTTGCCTTTTGAATCGGCATGAAATTCTCCACCTTCTGGCAAATTGTATTGCTAACAAATGGCTGGCAAAAGAGCATCCGGGTTTCAGACCTCATCAATGGCCAAACCTGGGCGAATCGCTGCACAAAGGTCACTTTGTCTAGGCCAAGCTCGGAGGCAAGTCAGAGGAAGAAAAAAAGAAAAAGAAATGTAAGGTAAACAGAGAGCAGCGTGCGCCGTAACTTAAAGTTTGGAAAAAAAGCTTTAAAAACAGACGATTTCGGAATGAATGTCAGCAGCAGAGGCGTAGCCAAGGGGGGATTCTAATACTTGAAATGAGACAGAGGATAACTTTGCGAATGGAAAGAAATTCTATATCTATAAGAAATATATGGAAATATATGTAAGGTCTGAGTTGTATTTAGTATCTTAAAGAGACTCTCAACTAGATTCCCTGTCAACTTTGATCACGCTCTGCTTTGGCTTGCAACTTTTCAGCCATTTCCCTTTTACTGCGCTCCGAGTCCAATTAAAAAGGATTTTCATTGTATAATCGATATGTGCTTGGGTACGTAACAAGCAGCAGCAGACGAGTTTGACTACGTTACGTAGAGAAAAGCTTGATCAAGGCGACGAGTTGAATCGTTCTAGCCATGAATCGTTCTAGCTATACCTCTGTACGTATGTCTCAGACACACAGTCTACAAAATTTAAGGCTTAAGAGTTTTCAAAAATATCTTTCCTTTTCAACCATTTAATATCTTCTTTATCGTGTATATCCAGAAAAAAAACTATACTATTAATATTGAGGAATTCATTCAGATAAAATTAATTTTTGCATTTTGTTAACGTTGGTAAACAATGATATTAATTATTCATTTATTTATTTTAGTTAACTGTTTATTTCTATACTTATTTATTTTATTTATTTAATCATTTTATTACTTTTATTTATTTTATGTATTTT
The DNA here is from genome assembly GCA_035045145.1 of Drosophila meridionalis. NCBI lineage: Eukaryota > Metazoa > Arthropoda > Insecta > Diptera > Drosophilidae > Drosophila > Drosophila meridionalis. The sequence goes on along the minus strand of JAWNPG010000025.1, from coordinate 5,690,974 downwards.
ATTTATGTCATTTATTTTATTTACTTTATTTTTTTATATTTTTTAAATTTTATTTCTTTTTTATGTATGTTATTTAAATATTTAGTTATTTACTTATTTATTTCATTATTTTTATTTTTTATTATTATTTTACGTTATTTATTTTATTTTTTATTATTATTATTTTGTTATATTTATTTTATTTATTACTTTTAATTATATATTTATTTTTTCTTATTTTTTTTATATATTTATTTTTTTATTTTATTTTATTTATTTATTTATTTTTTTTTTTTTTCATAAATCGTGAGTTTAATTTCATTCTTAAAGCGAATTTTATCATTTTTTTCATATATCGTTTAGGCTCCATATAATATTACGATCATAATTACGATATTCGTAATTAGAGCGAGAGAGAGAGAGAAAGAGCTGTGCTTCTATAGCCTATACGTGAGCTGAATTACGCATAGATTCAATAATCAAAAACAAAAGCAAAGGGAATATTCTGTAGTAGCACAACACTTTGAATTATAAGGTATCTCTCAGCCGATAACTTCCGCCTAAATAAACCTAAATGCAATTGCACTTTTTGCTTTGTGCGCCGATTAAAAACTGATTTTCATTAAGTTTCCGTCTGCAATCGGCCCGTTTGATGAATCAAAGCATAATTCTGTACAATGTGGGTTGGCGAGTGTTTGAATGTTCGAATGTTCTTTGAGTGACAAATGCTGCTTTGAATTCGCTGAATTCAATAATTGTCTCTTTGCAGATGCGAAAACGTGATGACCTGCCCTATAAGGCCGATTGGGTCCGGCAACGAGCACTGCCCCTACGATTGGTTGGCCGTCTATGATGGCCGCGACGAGCACTCGCCGCTGATAGGCAAATTCTGCGGCCTGGGCAAGTTTCCATTCAGCATTATTGGTAAGTACAATGGCCGATGGCCGCTAGCCGCTGTCCGGATAACCAGAGTCCATTTTCCAATCCATCCACCATCCATCCCGACCGCAGGCACCTCGCAATACATGTACGTGGAGTTTGTTACATCGCCGGCGGGGCCGTTGCTCAACACTGGCTTCCATTTCAATGTTGGCAACTGGCCAGGGCATGTGGAGACAGCGGGCATTAAGCACGGCGTCTGCGACTGGCTGCTCAGCTCCGATTCGCTGAAGGACAGCAGCGCCAGCGAGGGCATATTCCTGAGCATTGCTCACTGGTATCCGCCCAACACCTCCTGCAGCTATCACATCAAAGGACATCCCGGCGAAATCGTGCGACTCTACTTCCCCAGGTGAGCATTATATAAGAGATAATATTATTAACTGTTGAATAAGGTATATCTAGGGTGATATATGAGCAGGTGGAATAAAATGATATAAATATGATATATATTACTATAGTGATTTATTATATATCTTATTTTATATTTTATATTTTATATTTTATATTTTATATTTTATATTTTATATTTTATATTTTATATTTTATATTTTATATTTTATGTTTTATATTTTATATTTTATATTTTATATTTTATATTTTATATTTTATATTTTATATTTTATATTTTATATTTTATATTTTATATTTTATATTTTATATTTTATATTTTATATTTTATGTTTTATATTTTATATTTTATATTTTATATTTTATATTTTATATTTTATATTTTATATTTTATATTTTATATTTTATATTTTATATTTTATATTTTATATTTTATATTTTATATTTTATATTTTATATTTTATATTTTATATTTTATATTTTATATTTTATATTTTATATTTTATATTTTATATTTTATATTTTATATTTTATATTTTATATTTTATATTTTATATTTTATATTTTATATTTTATATTTTATATTTTATATTTTATATTTTATATTTTATATTTTATATTTTATATTTTATATTTTATATTTTATATTTTATATTTTATATTTTATATTTTATATTTTATATTTTATATTTTATATTTTATATTTTATATTTTATATTTTATGTTTTATATTTTATATTTTATATTTTATATTTTATATTTTATATTTTATATTTTATATTTTATATTTTATATTTTATATTTTATATTTTATATTTTATATTTTATATTTTATATTTTATATTTTATATTTTATGTTTTATATTTTATATTTTATATTTTATATTTTATATTTTATATTTTATATTTTATATTTTATATTTTATATTTTATATTTTATATTTTATATTTTATATTTTATATTTTATGTTTTATATTTTATATTTTATATTTTATATTTTATATTTTATATTTTATATTTTATATTTTATATTTTATATTTTATATTTTATATTTTATATTTTATATTTTATATTTTATATTTTATATTTTATATTTTATATTTTATATTTTATATTTTATATTTTATATTTTATATTTTATATTTTATATTTTATATTTTATATTTTATATTTTATATTTTATATTTTATATTTTATGTTTTATATTTTATATTTTATATTTTATATTTTATATTTTATATTTTATATTTTATATTATATATTTTATATTTTATATTTTATATTTTATATTTTATATTATATATTATATATTATATATTATATATTATATATTATATATTATATATTATATATTATATATTATATATTATATATTTTATATATTATATTTTATATTTTTCATTATTTATTATTTCTCTTATTTATCCCCACAGAGCCTCGAAAAGTATTTCATAATTTTTGCAGAAATTCATAGCCAAATTCTTATGCAAGCTCTTTTGTGGTACAGCGGTGCCTCTCGTATCAATTTCGCCTGGGCTTGTTGTTTAGTTGGCAATGTGTGACCCGACAAAAGTTCAGTTTATTGCAAATGCCCCCCACACGCCCCAATGGGGGCATTGTCCGAGTGGCTTCCATTCAAAAATCCAACGTCGTCGTCGACATTTCACTTAAAGTGCAAAGTTTTGTGGCTTTGTGGGCGTATGCGAGTGGTTCTTGCAGGGGGAGGGGCCGAACTCGTAACTCCCCCTACCCACTCCCCACTCCCCTGTCTCCAATTCATGTTGGCGCTGCGCTCTATGCTGTAAGCGTATTTTAATGAAATTTGCCGCAAAGATTTATGTGACATTTTAATTTAACGTGTCGAGTTGAAGTTGTTCTTTATATACATATATATACATATATATGCATATATATATATGTATATATAAATATATATTTTTTATTTTTTTACTTTTTGCTACGCCCAGAGCCACATAGTTTCTTTATCCCAGCGTCGTCGGCGTCGTCGGGCCGTTGTTTGTGTCTGAATCCATACTGGGAACTTTTGTGCAAGTGTCGCATTGGTCCGTGGATTTTGAGTTTGCATTCAACCGAATCTCCGCTGCCCTCTGCAGTGTCCTGCCAGGATAGGGAAATATTTTATTGTGCTGCGGTTTTGCACTCTGTCTGCTGGCTGCTCTGAAGTGGATCTGGCTGGCAGTCGCCAAGACGATGGCAAAGTTTTGTAACTCTGACAGTTCGAGGACACTGATGATGGTTCGCTCCGTTTTCCTGCCTGCAAATTGAATGCCATCGAAGGGCTTGTTGGGTGTAAACAACGTCGCTCAATTGGCACGGCGCATATGTATGCATTGCTGCTCTGAGTTTTTTTAAGTAATTAAAAGTTATCGTTGCATATTTTTTAAGAATTCTTGAGCATGTTATTAAAGCATATATTTTTAAATTTTGAAAATATAATGGTTGTTGAAATTGCTAAGGGAATTCATCTTAATTGAATGGAATTCAACTGACAGCTGACAGTTAAAATAGTAGTCTTATATTGGTAAGATTTGATCATGCTTCTAATAATATATTTCCAATATAACAACAAACCAATATCTAACATGAATATGTCAGATATGGATTCATATACAGATCTTCAAGGTATATTATGGAAATGAGATAATTTATTTTAAAATCAACAAAAGAATACCTGAAGTTATATAAGCATAAAGTCGAATAAATAAATTAGAAGTCTGATAGATCTGTCATATATAGCATACTCTATGATCATATCTAGAAATCTTGTTCATATAACGCCCATTACACTTATAGAATTTTCTGAAGAAGTAATCAGTAATCAGTAGAGAGAAGAGTATTCAGAAGATATGCAGAAGTTGAAGAATTATATTTTATATAGAAATTATGTATCAAATTTATATTAGCTAATATTATCTATTATATTGCTTATCTAATTGACATACTCCCACAACCCAAACTCTTCTTTACATTCTTCACTTCACACACTCCCTCTCAGTCTCTTCCTCCCTCTCTCTCTCTCTCTCCCTTTTAACTCCTATCCTCTGACATCTTAATATTTCCAATTATCTCAGCCCGTTTAATAAGAAACTTTTTCCATGTAAATCTTTTATGGGAATTTGCCCCGATCTGCTGTAGTATAATATATTGCTGCAAACATCGCCGTCAAAGTTGTCTCAGTGCAACTGCAACGATTTCTGTGCATTTGACCATGTTGCAACCTTATAATTTATGCACAGAATGTTGCAAAACATTGCCAAGTTTTGGCTGAAAAACTGCAAAGAAAACTGTGTGCATGGCCAACAGCAGACCCAGAAACACAAACACACACAAAGTGAGAGAGAAGAGAGAGAGAGAGAGAGAGAGGAGGAGACAATCCAAGCACACACGCATGCATTTGCTAGCTCGGCATACGGCTCTCGTGGAAAGGGAAAAGTGAAGTAAAATATCAAACAAGTTTTTGCCAAAAGATAAATATTTATGTCCACCTACAAAACGAGCACAGCTAAGCCCGGAAAACTTGTGCGCACGTTTACACCGATTGCCATTAGGAGTTCCAGAAGTGGGCAACATGATTTCGTGATTACAGTGCACAAAACGCAACACAGCCAACTGCAGTGGGCGAGAATGGAAGGAGAGAGATGGAGTGAAAGAGAAAGAGATAAGCATCTGTGTGTCTGCTCTCTATTATTGAGTACATTTTGCGAACTTATTTTGGTATACTTGAGATCATTTGAAGACATTTACATTCAGTTAGGAATATTTATGCATATGGGCTCATTTTGGTAAATTTGAAAATATTTAGACACATTTTTGAATACATTTGAGTACACATGCATTCATAGCGAGCTATTTGACTTTATTTTGGTACATTTTGAATCATTAGTAGAATAGTAAATGAATTCATATGGAACAGTTTTTATACCTCTGAATTCATTTTGGTACGATATAGATAATTTCAGCCAATTTTGGTACATATGTAATCATCTGGGTACATTTAGAACAATTTAGGTAGATTTGTTAATATTTGGGTACATTTGACTTAATGAAATATATACAATATTGTGTACATATATAGTACCTTAGTGTGCTAGCTGTCTACATGTGAATTTTGAAGCATTTGAGATCATTTTGGTACATTTCTGATTATTTGAGTACCACTTTTGGTACCTTTCATACCATTTAGATACATTTGTTTGAGGTTTGGTATATATTTTTAAAAATAATGTAACAGAATAATGTACAATATTTTGTAGGATTTATAAAGAAATGTACCAAATGTGTGTACATTCTATACGGTTTTCTTATAAAATAAATAATATTTACTTGGACATCATAATATATTTTACGCATTTGTTTTTTCATAAAAAATGTTCAACAGATAAGTAAATATCTTTAAACTAATAATCCTATCTGTTAATAACTTGTTATGGAAAAAATATTTGCATAAAATATGTGATTATGTCCAAGTAAATATTATTTATTTAAAAGTACCCAAAAATTTTATCGAATATTATTAAGAATTGCATAGACAAAGCTACTTCTACGTCCATTTAAGTTCGGTACATTTTCATTAAAATTTTGGTACATTTCCATATTCCTCGAGTACAGCACATATGCATACGCATATACATATATACGAGTATATATATATTTTTGCCAAGTGGCAACTGTGATGTACCGTTAGCTGATAGCCAGCATTGCAGTTGCAGGTTGCAAAAGTTCAAACCAGACAAAATGGCACAGGAAGAGAAAATTGCGTGCGCTGTGCACAAATTTTCGTACTTTAACGATAAGTTTTTGTCTTTGCTGGATGCTGTTGCTGTTGCTGCTGGTTGTTGTTGTTGTTGTTGCTGCTGCCATTGTTTTTCTACTGCTCGTTGCCAACTTCACTCAAGTTGTTGCCACGCCCATGACAACAATTGCACGCCCACACAGCCCTTTTGCCAGAGTCGTTGTTGCTCCCAATCCTTGAGAGCTTCACTTACAAGAGCAAGATTCAGCTTGGCTGCTTTAACTGTTGCTGCTGTTGCTGTTGCTGCTGCTGCTGCTGCTGCTGCCTGATGTCTAGACACTGTCGACATTGTTTCCAACAAACTTGCTCATTTAAGTAACATGTCATTCCTGCACCTTTTTTCTGCCCTCTCCTAAGTATCTGCTACTTTTTCTCTTCCAGTGAATCCTTTTTATAGTGCGCTACCTTTTCGTTGGCCAACTGCGCCGTTAATTCCTTTAAGCGTACTTAACAAAAACTATATATATTTCTTTGTTGATGTAACTTTAAATATATATATACTCGATACATGTGCTGTTCAAGTACAAGCTTGCATTTCTAAAATCTAATTCTAACTTCATTAAAATTTAAAATATAACAAATTTTACTGTGCCATAAATTGTATTATGTGTAAATATCATATATGTACGTTAGTATTTTTCTTTGTATAAGCAAACTCTAGATTTTATTAATTTTAACACATTTTAATTTGACACATCTATAAAACTATACGAATTCCATAATTGGCGCTATAAAGGACACTCTAACATAATTATGTTATCTACTCAAGTCAAGTGAAACTTTTGAAGTGCATCGCTTTATTTTATTCTCTGTCGTTCTTCCCTCTCTCTCGCTCTCTCAGCTCTCACTCACTGCCGCCCTCTCTCACTTTAAGCAAACGAAAAATATGTAAACTAAAATCAGCTCTACCAAAATCAAAATCCTAAAAAAAATATATAAAAAACTAAATAAAATAAAAGCAACGCAGGCAGGTCATAAAAAAGGGCACGCCTACGCCTTAAGCAGGACTCGACACGCGACAGGACACGACACCAATTGACTGCCATATGCACATAACTAAGCAGTTGCTCCCCAAACAGTTGACAACGGACTCGCGAGGCGGCTGGCGCTGTTTGGGGGGCAGTTTGGGGCTGCGACCTGATCGTCCGACTGCTGTCGCATTGCATATTTTATGCGACTGCGAGTGGGCAGTGGGCGTGGCAGTTGTGTTTGTGTGTGTTTTTTTTGCAGTTCTGCTGAATAAACTCCCAACTGAGTCAGCATAACTGGAACTGGAACTAGAACTAGGCTGCTAACGGATTATGAGGACATGCCGCAGGACGTCAGGCTTAGTTTTCGAAGTCGCGTACGTGAATAACGGTATGGGCACGTAGAGAGGGAGAATGGGAGAGAAAGAGAGGTGTGGCAGGAGGGGAAAAATAGTAACTCGCCTCCATTATGAATAGAAGTAACAGAGGAGAGGAGAGGAAAGGAGAGGAGAGACGAGGAGAGGCGAGCAGCGGACGAATAAAAAGTCGTAATGTGGCAAATAAAAAACGTTGCGAAACGAAAATGAAATTGTGGCATGGCCGCTGCTCCTGATGATGGTGATTTGTTCTGTTCTGTTCTGTTTTCTTTTTTTTTATATTTTCTTTTTTTTTCGTTTGCTTTTGACATTTGCCAACTTTGTGTGGGTTAATAAAATGTTGTATTATGTCATATATTTTTTGTTTTCTCTTCTTTTTTTTCTTTTTTTGGGTACAGCGCAAATGTAATTGTGGAAAATCTGCTTAGCAGCATTGGCCGGCGCTGGTTACGTAAACTATTTTTGGTTTAGCTGGTGTGGTTGGTTTTTAGGTAGATTGGCTGACTGCCAAGAGATAATTGGAAAAGTTTTGCGCTTTAGCCATAAATATATAGTAAAGAGTGGGTACAGAGAGAGAAAGAGAGAAAGAGAGAGAGGGAGAAGAGGATCGAAAGCATGATTTGAATGAAATGCGAGATCTGAAACAAGTTAATTTATATAAAACTATTTGAGGAGAGTGACAGTCTGTTAGAGAGTGAGACACGGACTGACTGAAGCACAGTCTGACTGATTAATGATCAGCGCAGCAGAGCCTAAATTCTGAAGAGTTGTCCATATATTATTCTTAAAAAATCTAAAGAAATTGAAAAATCTTAGTCTTTTATAAAAAATCAAAAAATAATAAAAATTTAATTGAACAATTTAATTCAATTTAAATTTAATAAAAATTAAATAATAATAAAAACTAAAAATAAATAAAAATTTAATTGAACAATTTAATTTAATTTAAATTTAATAAAAATTAAATAATATAACAACTAATAAAAAAAATAAATAAATAAATATTAAATAATATGAAATTTAAATAATAAATTATTTAAATTAAAATAAAATGTAAGTTGAATTTATATTAAATAAAAATTAAAAATGTATTAAATTAAAATTTAAATCAATATTTTAAATTTATATTAATTAAAAATTAAGTTTGAATATTTTTAAAAATATTTATATAATACTAAAATTAAATTTACATTTAATTAAAATTAAATTTAAATTAAATTGAAATTTAATCTTAGTTAAATTGATTTTACATTTTTTTGGTTTAAATAATATAAAAATTTATTAAAAATTACATTTAGTTCACAATTTAAAATAAGCTTACAATAAATTTAAATTGAAATTTAAAAATTATTTATTTAAATTTATATGAAATTTAAATTAAATCTAAAAAAATTAAATTTAATTTAAATTAAACTAAAATTAAATATAAATTAAATGTATATTATATATTTTAAAATTTTTTAAAATATTTGTTTTCAAATTAAATTTAATCCAAATTTAATTTTCATTAAATAAATTTAAAAATTTAATAAAATTTAATTTAAACTTTATTTAAATAATATTATTAAAATTACTAAATATTGAAGTTAATATTAAATGAAACTCACATAAAATTTAAAGTAAACTAAAATTCAGTTTAAATTAAAACTATGTTTAAATTCAAAATTCAAATTTAATTTAAATTATTACAATTTGAGCAATACAGGATTCATATTGATTGATCGATTAATTGATTCATATAAAATACCCTAAATAACTCAGTTAATAGATTAGGAAAAATCCTGACACTATAATTGCAGTACAGAAAACCAATTCAAGTCAACTTTTGAGACAACTTAAACTTTCTCATATATTTTTTGTTTTATTCACTCAGCTCGAGTTTCCAGCAATGTCTGACAATGATATTTTATTGCCTCAACCTTAGACAGTTGACGCCAGCAGACACTTTGGACTGTCATAAGTCGATTTATTATGCTCGAGGAATATTTTACAAATTCCTCAATAATTTGCTAGATTCAACGTGCCAAAAATACTTTGGCCAACAAGCAATTTGCATTCATATTCGTCGTCGTTGTCTGCTGCTGCTTCTTCTTCTTCTTTATGGCTGCAACGGCAGCAGAAACTGCGAATGCAGCTCACATCTAACGGGACTACGTGTTCGAGCCAGTAAAAAGTGAGATTTTACCTGTTACCCGTTGCCAGTTGGAATTTATATTAAATTGTAGCAGGAGGCAGGCGTTGCCCAGAGTTGGTTCTTTTTCAGCTTTTTTTTTAGGAGGTCTGGCAACGTGCCAAAGGCCTGCCTGGTTTATGATTCGGATTGCTGATGTTCCATTTGTCGTTCCGTTGTTTCGTTGCAGCTTTCGCATCAATCGCATCGAGTCGCCCATACTGAAGTACGAAGGGGACTGTGGGGAGTCGCTGACCATCTACGACTCGGATCATGCGGATCCGGCGCGCATCATCAAGACCTTCTGCGACACCTTCTCGCGGCCCATGGAGAAGGTGGACTTTGTGAGCACGAGCCCCTCGCTCTACGTCCAGTTCGAGTCGAAGACGGGCAGCTATAGCGGCAGCTCACTGTACTACTGGGCGCACTACGACTTCTTCAACAACACGCGCTTCGGCGACCCGGTGCCCAACACGCTGTGCGACGAGGTCATGTACGCCTGGAAGCATCCGGGCGGACGGCTGCGCTCCCCGCTCAACTCGCTCATCTTCAAGCGGACCGGCGGCAGCGACGTCCGCTGCCAGTACAAGTTCGTGACGGACCGACGGCTCTACGCCCGCGCCATAATCGAGGTCAACTCGGTTTCCTTCAAGGAGCTGCCCTACAACAGCAACGCCTGCACGCGCTGCCATGAGGAGCGCGTGGACAAGCTGGTAATCTGGGAGGAGCGCGACAAGTTCCAGAACAACCTGGCCTGCTTCTGCGACAATATTCCGCGCGCTGTGCGCGTCATCTCGTCGGCGGACCAGATGAACCTGGAGATGATTGTGCAGGGTCAGCATGCGATCACGTCGTACTTCAAGAATCCGAATCCGTTGTTCGAGGCCACCTACGAGTTCGCCCACGGGCCACTGTGTGGTCCGATCACCTTGGGCCCGTCACCGGACGGGGAGCTCGTCTTCCCCTACAAGAAGGCGCTGGCCATGGTGGCGGGGCCGATGGCGCCGCCGGAGCATCACTACCGGCGCGAGAAGTGCATCTGGGAGCTGAAGGTGGCGGCCCAGCGGGATCTCTGGCTGAACCTGGAGAAGGCGCGCTTTGCGGAGCGCAGCTGCGAGAGCGCAAAGATCGAGGTCTACCTGGCCGGGCGCCTGGAGCCGCGCTTCGTGGTCTGCCCGGAGAACATATCGCTGGCCCGAGACCTGCCCATACTGAGCAACGCCGAGCTGGGGGCCACGGGCGCCGACCAGGAGCCGCTGCCGGTTCTCATACAGTACACGGGCGACGGACAGCCGGGCAAGAACATCTTCCGACTCGTCTGGACCGAGCTGTTCCACTTGCCCCGCAATCCCGACGGTAGTCTGGCCGCGTCCCTGCTGCAGGATGGCGACTGTGACTTCCGCTGTCCCGGCGACACGCAGGTCTGCATACCGCGCCACCTGCTCTGCAACGGCATCGCCAACTGTCCCAATGTGACGCACACCTCGACGCTGGCTCAACTAACGCGGCACATTGAGTGGAATCTGGAACAGCTCGGCCTGCTCCATCGTGCCGCCGAGTACCGACAGCTCGTGCTCCACGACGAGTCCCCCGAGATCTGTCTGCGCCGCGATCTCAGCCAGCTGCCCTACGGCAAACTCGCGCTCCTGGCTCTGGGTCTCTGCGCGATATTCGCTCTGCTGATTGCCATACTGCGACGCATGTGCCGAGGGGCGCCGAAGCAGCCAGGGCTGCAGCAGCTCCAGGAGGACTACTAAAGCTCTCTCTCTAAGGGAAGTTATATAGAATCTCTTTGAAATGGAGAGATGTCTTGATAATTATATTATTTTTTTAATTTATTATTATTATTTTTTATTTTTTTTTAATATTTATTTCAACTTTGTTCCACTGCCAATTGCCGTCAGTATTTCACTTATTTCTGTATTTCCTCTCTGAATACAAAAATAAAAAATTAAATAAAAAAAATTAAAAAAAGAAGGAAAATGCTAATAGCAAGCACTTATATGTAAGTAGTTTTTGCAAAACTGAACTCTATAAATTTCTCTCGTGACAGCTATTGAATATTAATTGAAATAATTATACGATAAACACTTCAAGCATATATAAATGTTTACAGCAACAGCCACAGAAAAAAAAATGATTAACTGCCCTGAATAAATTAATTAAGCATAAAATTGTCACGTGATAATTGTTGGGAAAAAAAAGGTAAAACGAAATGCGAGCATAAAGAAACTAGAAACTAATTAAGCTAGACAGGTAAAATGGTAAAAAAAAAAAAAACAAAAATAAATAAAAAAAAAATACAAAATTGTTGGTGGTTTTATTAGTTAATATATGTATCAATAAAGTAAAGTAAAATAAAATACAAAACAATTTATTATTATTATCATTGGCAAATTGTCAATCTAAAAATGAAAAACAAAAACAATGAAGTCGTACATAGGCAAATGCATACTTGAATAAATATGTATATAATGTACGATATACAATACATATATATATTTTTTGCACATAGATTTACCTAGACCATAAACGAGGCGAAAAAGTAAATAAAAAAAATATAGAGAGATCAAATTGCATTTTAATTCGTGGTCGAAATTGTCCACAAATGAAGGCAAACAAAAAAAACTTTTAAATGAGGAATAAAATTAAATTAAAAGAACAAAATAAATAAAAAAAATAATAATAATTATTAAATAAAAATAAAAAACCTTTAAAAATTCTCCCAAATAAAAAAGTAACGAAAGAAAATTGTAAAATTCAACCAAAAATGGTTCTAGAACTTAAGTCGTATTACCTAGACATAAGTGGATTATATGAATAGAGCGAGGAGCAGAGTTGAAATGGCATTGCAGCGCTGCAACATCCGAAGTGAAAACCCGAACTTATGTTAGCCAAGGTATATGAGCAAAGCCTATATGCCATCCAGACATTCCAGACAGTCGTGTTCTGTGCAGTATTATTAAAAGTAATTCAAATATTTAGCAGACAAACAAATTCCAGATTACAAATCATTTTATTTACTAGAAATTTCTATTTCATATTTAAATGCTTTTGGTAAGGTCAAATAAAGCTTTCATAGTTTTTGTGTCTATTAATTTTTAAAAATATTTTCATTTCTATAGAATAAAAATATACATAAATATTTTTTTCTACATAAATGCAATTATTTAAAATAAAAAAAAAATTTTTTTAATTAATTTCATAAACTATATTTGTATTCTAGTTTAAAAATTATTTATATTTATTTTTATTGTTTGCTTTTCCTTTTTTGTTTATTTAAAAATTGTTTAAATTTTATTTTTATTGTTTGCTTTTCCTTTTTTGTTTGCTTAAAAATTGTATTAATTTTATTTTTATTGTTAACATCTGAAAACATTTTTTTTTAATTATAAATTTCAATAAATTTTATTTTTATTGTTCTTTAAATATGTTTTCTTTTGTTTAAAAACATTATTAATTTTTGTTATTTCTATTTGAAAATATTTTTTATTATTTAAAATTTTTGGTAATTTAATTTTTATTGCTAGCATTCAAACATTTAAAAATAATAGTAATAATATAAACTAATTTTATTTTTATTGTTGTTTGAATATTTTTTCTTTTATTTAAAAATTCAATTAAATTTATTTATATTAAAAAATAAATAGTAAACTTAAGTAATTTTTTTCTGAAAGTTAAACTGCAGATAAACTAAATTTTTTGCTGCAGATTAATTTCTATTCTTTAATTTTTACTGATTTCTTTAATTTATTTATAATTTTATTTTATTTCTATTTTTATATTTTATTGTTTGACATTCATTTCAAAGTTAGAATTTTAAATTGTTTAGCCAGAAAAATTATAATAATACTGTCTAGTTTCAGCTTTGCTTAGTTTGACATAATTACATAAACGCTTCAAATGAGATGAGTATTCATTTATTTAAAGGCTAAGACGGAGATTTATTAAAAACAAAAAATAAATAAATAAATAAAAACTTATGCTATGCATTAAGTGACATCAAATTAAAGGTATCTCCTAAGTTTTTTTCTAGACTCTCATAGAGAATGAATCTGCCTAACAGAGTTATCAAATGACAAAAGTTATCTACCATGCTTGATAGAAACTTCAATAGGAAATCCCTATATTCATTAATTTCCTGCTCATCATATATTACTTCCTTCTATTACCCCTTGCTATGATCATAGGCTCAATAGTCTTATTTCTTATGAGGATTATTGACCATTAAATAAGTTTGTATCATGAAAGCTAACCAAGCAGAATATTTATAATATTATGGAAAATGTTGTCCTCCTTTTCAATGTCTTCAGAAGCTATACAAAACGCTCTCGAAAATCAATTTTATGCCCAATACCTCTCACGTTAATACCCTATAAATAAAACTAAACAAGGTGAAAATTAAATAAAACCCCTCGACACAAACAAAAATTGTAAACAGAAATTTTAAAAATATTTATAAAATTATTTATGAAAATATTCCCATATTTGAAACCCATTTGCATAATGGATCGCTGCAGTGCCAGAAGCAGAAGCAGAAGAAGTTACAGAGATTTACCCACAACAATAATGAAACGAGAGAAAACAAAAAAAAATAGAGAGTAGAACACATATTTTAGATGTACGTCAGAATTAAATGTAAGAAATTGAAAATAAAAAATAAAATAAAATAAAAAAGACCGAGAGAGAGAGAGAGAAAGTGACGGTAAATTTGTAATTGGATTCGAGATGGGATTGGGCAACGAGCTGAGATGGGGCAAATGCAAAGCGGTTGGCAGCACGGCCAGAGCACGGGCAGTGATGCGACCCTGGCGAAGCTGTCAAAGGCGCGAGCCGAGAAAAGCGAAGTAAACAAAGGCACAAAAAGGAAAGCAAATGCGAGCAAACGCGAAGAAAACGAACCCACAGCGATTTATATGTCAGCTGGCCCAAACCGAAACCGCTCGTCAGGGGGCAGGCACTACTGTCAAACGTCTGGGACTGCCGATTCGGAAAACAGAAAACAGACGCAGGTAGCGACAAAAAGTGAAAAAGCAAATTCATTGAAAACTGTAAACGCGAAAATCCAAAAAAAATAAAAAAAATATCTAAAGAAAAGCCGGAAAACAAATCCAAAAACTCGAAAGAGAATTCGATTTCCAGCTAAGACTTCTTCGGACCAATGGAACGTACGGCAGTGCCGCGTGGCAAACGACCCCGGGTCCAGGTCTCCATGGACGACAAAGAGCGCGCCATCGCTCGCATACGCAATGGCGAGACCAAGGCGGGCATCTCCCGCGAGCTGGGTGTGCCGGAGTCGACGGTGCGTGGGTGGGTGAAGCGGGCCGATCAGCGCATGGCGCGCGAGTCGGGCGAAGGTAAGCTGGAGGAGTAGAGAGAGCTAACACTATATAGGCTGATCTATCTGTATATAGGCCCCGAGACGGTCTCGCCGCCCTCGCTGATAAAGCTGCCCGTCAAGCGGGATCACATGGGCCAGCCGCGAACGCGCCCCCTGGCGCCGACGAACGGGAACGTGAACGTCAACGTGAACGTGGCCGTGCCGCTGCCCATGCAGCTCTTCCAGCAGGCGGCCAACAGTCAGCTGCAGCTCATCGGCTGGCTGCACATCTTCAATGCGGGAATTCTCAACTTCACGCTGATTGCCACCGCCGCCTACCTGAGAGCGCGCCTGCGCGGCACCACAGATCGCCAGTCGCTCTGGCAGATCATCTGCGAGTACGTGGACGAGGCCGGGCGCAATGTGGCCGCCAATGGTGGGCAGTATGTGGCAGCAGGAGGAGCAGCATCATCAGCAACAGCAGCAGCAGCAGCAACGACCGCATTCAGTCGACAGCTTAGCTCATCGCCGGCCATGGGCGGGGGCTTTGTGGCGCCGCGACTGCACATTACGGCGGAGGATGACGAGGATGGCTGCATGGATGCCGAGCTGGAGCCGAGTCCATGACAACCGAATCGATTCGATTTATGTACATGTATATGCAAATAAAACGCCCGTCAATGGGATTATGTTGTTTAAAGCAAATAATTGCATTTTAATTAGCAGCGAAATAAGTGCGATAATTGGCTCCCGGGTCCGGTTGCCCCCCCCCCCCTCAGTCAGCCCCCCATCCCCCCCCCTCCCTTTGGTCTGTCTGCATGCGAATCTGATGCGGCTGACTTTATTAACCATATTATTATTTCATTTCATTGCATGTCATGCAAATTTCCAATTGAAATTGTTATTGTTGTTGTTACTTTTTCATTGTTGTTATCCCTGTCGTGTTCTGTTGCCCTCTCTCTCACACACACAATCTCCCTCTCTGTCTCCGGTCAGAGTCACGTAATTAAGCGGTTTTATTTGCGGCTTTGCCACACATTAATTGCGTATGTTAAATGTAAAATTTATTTAGTAAAAAAATACACAAAAAGAAATTCACAATATATAAATATTTTTTTATATAAATATATATATTTTTTTTTATTTTTTATTCATTCACATTTGCATTTTTAGCGCTCGACTGCGGATTAAACATGAATTCGTTTTAGTTTTTATCAAAGTTTTATTATTGTTTTTATTTCTTTTTGATCTCTCGCAGAATTCCATGTGACAAAAAAAAAGAAAGCATGCAGAATATTTCGGTGTCAGAATTTATTAATTTTATAGATTTCATATGCCATTATTATGTGTAATTAAATGAGAGCTTCTCGGCAGGCGGCCGTTGACTGCAGCGAATCGATTTATGAATATATTTTTGGCATAGTTGAAGTATCGACAGTTGAAAAAAGTCATCATATGCAGCTGTTTATGTTTATTAGATGCAGCTGAATCTGACTTGAGCATTTTCTAGTCTAGGTTAATCTCAGAAAAATGTACAATATATAGCTAATTGATAATAGTTAAGGTATATGTTGAAGGATACGCATACATTTTCCTGACATACGCTTTGAGAAAAGGAAAAATTAAAAAAAAAAAAAATAACTTGCAAAATAATCAAAAAATGTATCACAATTTTTTCATATACATTATATTTATGTATATATATTATATATATATTATATATTATTATTTTTTTGAATTTATATTTTATTTATTTCATTATTTATATTACAAATTATTCTGAGAATTAGAATTTATCCTCTCACAAATCTCTTCCCATCTCCTACTACACTTTACAATAGACCTTAAACTGCATGAATAAAATATGAGACGCCCCTCGCTTAGCTGACTATAATCAACTCCTAACTAAACTTGATTATGATTGCTAATATCACGAGGCGACTGCTTAGGCAGAGTCCAATTACTGTACTTTGCTGCATATGCAGGCGACAGATAAACTGAGACACCTAATTGAAGGCTAATCAGAGGCGAACGTTTCACTCGCTATTTACCTTTTCTGCTTCTTCTTTTGCTTTTGGCTAGAGAGAGCTAAGCCAACTAAGCCAATATCCAGTGGGCAATGTAGCACGCAGCGATTATCCGGCAGTTCATCGAAAAATATTACTTCCTTAACACGAAACTTTTTCCATTTTCATTTTGCACGCCGGCCCATAAAAAATATGGCAAAAGGGCGGCCCAAGAAAATGGCTGCTGTAGGCGAGCAGTGAATGTGTGTGGGTGTGTATGGGTGTGTATGTATATATGTATATATATATATATATATATATGTATGTGTATATGTATGTGGAGGGATTTGGTTTGTTTTGCGGATTTCTTGCGATTTTCGGAAACATTTTTGTTTTTTTTCTTTCCTGGCCTGCCGAAGTCGAAGGCCTATCAAAGTTGATTATCGTGAATTATTTTGCAGGCATGAATTTGAGCGGAAGATTCGTGCGGCCTGTGGCCTGTACCTGATTTAACGCATAAGCCGCAGGGATTTGCTAGCCAGATTGGCTGCGAGCAGGCGGACCTTAAACATTGATTAACTTGTTGAAAAAGTGCAGCAAAGCAAGCAGAGCATATGAGCAGGCGCAGCCTCAACATGGCCAAGCCATAAAGGTGCTCGCTTTTAATGGCCTGAAACAGAGGCAGAAGCTGAAACTGAAACTGCAGCTGCAACTGAAGCGGGGCAAAGCAAAAAGCATCGTTCCAAGCAGAATAGACGTAATTCCAATTGGAATTGTGGTTTGCAGCTGCACAGCTCTAGATCTAGACCGCCCGCACCACCCACACCCCTCGCTGGAAGTCATAAATCAAATACGTTTAATTAAACTTTTCCACGTGCCGCCCGTAGGGGGCGTGGCAAACTTTGGCGCGCCAACTAAGTAAAAATGCAATTAGAAGTGGCATTGGTCACGTTGCCAGCGACGTGCATAATGTCTGCTGCCATGAATTGTGAGAGTCAGTCAGTCAGAGGGCGCCCAAAAGTATGCTATAGACTCGAATGTGCCAGATAATTCAAGTAATCGAACTGACGGCAATCGCGCTGTATGTTTTAACAGCACTCGAACTCCGATAGGAATCAACGAACAACGGAACTGAATTAGCAAACTGTAAACATGCGGCAACAGTCTGTAATGTTTGGTCAATGAAACGGGCTGAAAAGGTTTTGATTTGCTGCAGTTGCAGATGGAGATGAACAATGGATTAAATTAATTAATGACCCAGGCTGAAGTAGTCAATATAATTGCAAATATAAATGAGAAAAGCACTAGAATCTATACTTTAATTATAATTATAATAATACTTTTATTCTTGTTAGTTTAGCGCTTTAAAATTGAAATAGATAGCAAACCCAGAGCACATTACGTATACGCAGCATACGCCAGCTTGATATGTGAACAGATATTTTAATATAATAATATGTTTTGTATGTATATTTTATATTTTATATTTTATATTTTATATTTTTTATTTTATATTTTATATTTTATATTTTATATTTTATATTTTATATTTTATATTTTATATTTCATATTTTATATTTTATATTTTATATTTTATATTTTATATTTTATATTTTATATTTTATATTTTTTATTTTATATTTTATATTTTATATTTTATATTTTATATTTTATATTTTATATTTTATATTTTATATTTTATATTTTATATTTTTTGTATCATATCTTACTTTTCATACAAATGAAACGAATTCAAACATCAAATACCCAAAAGTCTGTAACAGTTAGTTAGTTTATGAACAATTTCTTGGCAAAACTCAAAAATTTTGGAAAGAAACAAATGTTAACTAGGATCCGGCCAGGACAGTGTGAGAAAGTGTTCAAAAACTATGCCAAAACTTGTTAAAACTAAATAAATAAAGAAGCCGAACCGCAAATACACTAACAGCGGCTGTAAATCATTTGACCACCTTTAAACTAGAAACTGAGCGAGCTGCAAACTGTCGTCGAAGGGGCGGAGAGGTGGACAGTAGGAGAGTCGGAGTCGGTGGCTCTTCCTCTGGCTGCTGGGTTGAGTCATTGCAAAGGAAATCACGCAATAAACTAGGGGCGAAAACAAAACTTTAACTACTTTTTCCGTTAGCCGCGAAACTCAACTGGAAAAACTTTTCGAAACAATACAATTTATATTTATGCGATGTCGACGACGATGCTGAGGACGCTGAGGATGGTGAGGACGGTGAGGACGCTGAGGAGTCGACGCTGACCCAGAAAAACGAAATGGCAAAGAAAATGCTGTCCAGCATTCAGCTCTCGCCCGAGCGAGCGCCGTGCCAATGCAGAAGAGTTTATTTAAGTGTTGAAAACCACTTGACCCACTTTCTGGTGGTGTTGATAGCGGCCAGAGAAACTTCTTCATGTCAATTTAAAAGGCTCGTTGAGCAAAAGTTCTACATGCAGGCCGGCCCGAGGCACAGCCACAGAGCCGCAGCCGCAGTTCCACAATAAATTAACTGCATTAAAGCAGAATCGACATTCCATTTAGAGAACCCGAAACAAGTGGACGAAGCCGAAGTCGATGCCGAGCAACAACTATTAGCATTTTTCCATAATTTCAATTCAGTTAATGGCAGACAAAATGCTTGCCCCAGGGCTACATTAGCAGCACACGAAACACACTTGATTGGAGCAGGAGCAGGAGCAGGAACTGGACCGACGCATCCCAAAGGATGCTCAACTATGCCAGTTGCTAATTAGTTTTGAGGAGAAATCTTATTGGACTCCGTTTGGGCCAACAGCATGTCATAAGCGCAACTTTCCAATCAATACAATTTACTGACATCAATGACAAGCTGAGGCTGAAGAAGAATGAATCGAGGTGTGGTAGTTAGACTGAGCAGAAGTTACCCTAAAGAAAATGTTGGATAAAGTAAATGATAATAGAAAATGTTTGCTAGATATTATGTATAATAAATATATATCATATGATACTACACCTATTAATATTTTGTTACTTATGTAAAGTTAGCTTTATAAAAATAATTATTCAAGCATATATATATAAATATAATAATTGAAGAATGAATAGAAAAATATACAAAATAATAATAACTAACGTAAAAATCAAATATAATTATTATATTTAATATTTACATATATTTAATCAAATTGTTTATATATTTATATTTATTTTTTTATTACTACTATTTAGTTTGTTTTACTTTTAATAATAATAAAATATATTTAAATTATTTTCTATTTTATGGTTTTATTTAAATATTTTATTTTATGATTTTATTTAAATATTTTATTTTATAATTTTATTTAAATATTATAAATATTATTAAATAAATGTTATTAATTAATCTTTTTTTTTATTTAATTTTTTTTATTTAAATATTTTATTTTATAATTTTATTGTTTTATTTTTTGTTCTTAATTTTTTTTGTATTTAAATATTTTATTTTATAATTTTATTGTTTTTTTTTTAGTTAATTTTTTTTTATTTATTTTTTTATTAAATATTTTACTTTTTTATTTTATATTTTTATTTATATATTTTATTATTTAGTTATATATTGTTTTAAATATATTATTGTTTTATTTAGTATTATTGATTTTATTTGTATTCGTAAATTGTAATTTTTTTTTAAAAATTTAATTTATAAGTTTTATATATTTAAAAATGTATATTAAGAATAATAGTTTGATATATCTCAAGTACAAATTTTTCCGCATTCTCTCCTTTCTTGATGCCTTCGTTTTTGGAGCCTTCGCTAACCCTTTCATCAATACAGGGTATTTGGACAAAGATGATGGCAACAAATGGCAGGCGGATATTGATTGTAGACCCACAAGCAGACAGACAAACAGCCAGCCAGACAGACAGGCGGACTGACGGTCCGAGCGCATAATGACCCAAAATCCTATCAATCCAAATGAAAATTCCCCAGTCGTGCGGATAATTGGAATTAATACAAAAAGCAGCTGAGATATTTTGTTTTGAGCTGCTGTGCGGATTCGATGGGGCTAATGATGGGGTTAGCTACAGCTGTTGTTGTTGCTGCAGCTGTAGCTGTCATATGTAATGCGGCAGCTGGAGATGGGACATGGACAGGGACATGGACACCACAGTCCATCCGCTGCCTATTATTGAATTGCCTTAGACAATAACAGCCCAGCGTCCAGATTGAGTTGACACTGCTCATGATTTCTGATTCAATTAGCCAGCAAACAAATTAAAAACCGAATTGTGTAGATCAATACACACGCTTTTGTTTAGGCAGTTTGTAGAGAGGGAGAAAGCTTATAAAGAGCTTCAACTGAATAAAGGGCAAAAAAAAGATGCTTGAAAAAAAAATCCTCGAAAATTTGAATACTTTTTTGGCGATACTTATCTATATATATATTTTTATTTTATATTTTTAATTATGTATTTATTTATTTTATTTTTTTTTTTATTGATATATAGTTTTTAAATTTATACTTTATTTTTCGTATATATTAACTTTAAAATTTTTTTGATTTTATTTATTTTTTTTTAATTACTCATTCTGTTTATTTTGTATTTATTTTTCTTTTTTTTTAATTTATATTTCTATTTTTCAATTTATATCTTATTGTTTAAAAATATTAATTTTTAAATTATGTATTTATTTTTTTTACTAATTTTTTTATATTGATGTATTTTTTTAATTTATAGATGTACTTATATTATTATTTTTTTTTTGCATTTTTTATTATTGAATTTTTTTTTTTTTTTTTTTTTTTTAGTTGTATGGATATTGGAATTTGTTGACTTGACTTCTTGAAATGTAGCTGGAGTACAAAACTATGAAAAAATATAATATCGGACCTGGCACATTCAATACATCTGTTGAGCAGCTCAAGTGGTATCATCTGCTATTGATATAATATATGAATATTTATTAAATTTGCTCTACATATGGCATACAAAAATAATAATCTATATATTGATTCAAGTATCCAAATCTAGATGTATTCACGGTCAGAAATATATTATATATAATATGTATTTGCTTAAATAACCTTTCAGATTTTCTGCCCATTTCTGTTTTATATATGCATAAATATATACATATAAATATATACATATACATATATACATATTTATAATTCTCCTTCCTCTTGAAGAGCGTACACAACACTTCATACTCTTATTTCAAAATTGATGACATACCCAAGTTTTCTGTCACATTCTGTCCCTACCTTTATGCATAATTATTTTCTGTTTATTTGACTAACAATGACAGCGCGTGTTTTTGATAAATATCTTTTAATATTTAATAACTTTATGCAAATGAACGCGCTATTAGGCAGTAGGCATGGAAGGGAAGCACTAGAATATATAGTATATATACACATATATATACAATAGTATATATACAATATATGCATCAACAGAAAAGGCTATCTATTAATCCATTGCAGTCTCGCCTTATTGTATTCAGACTCTTCATAACTAATTAAGTTCAGCTCTCAAATTTCTATAATTTAATCCCTATTGTCTCTAAATTAATCAAGTTGGCTAGCAGAGAATGTGAAACAATAGCACATTGTGAGCATCTGAAGGGATTATTTCTAAAGATTCTAAAATTGAATATGATGTATGTCCATCATGGAAGTATGTCAAGAAATTAACTTTCTATAGGAAGAACATAATTTGTCAATCACAAGAATATCCCGTAGAATCGGTATGTATGATATTTGCTATAAAAAATATAAATATGTATATATATATAAACTAGCTCTATAGAATATATATTTTTACCTATTGACCGACTAATGGGTCTAACACGAACACTCTCAAGGCTTTCTTTACAATTCTTATAACACACTTTGAGCTCATCCAGTCCAGTCCATCTACAAACATCATGATCCCAATAATGATTTGATCAGCCCGATCAATCAATCAATCAATCAGTATCCATATTTATTCGTGACAGCTGAAAAGTCCATATACTTTGGCTAAACTTGTCGTGCTAGATCAGATTATGAGCCGCAATGCCTTTGGGCACATTTAGCTAATTAATTTTGACTCAATCAACGGGCAGCGAGCACTGGACACTGGGCAGGAGGTAACAGCCGCAGGTGTGTCCATTGTTTCCGTAGTCAATTAGTTTAGGCCGCGAGTCGAACCATGTTGCATCGCCGACTGCGTTTGCTGCTCCTCTTCAGCTACGGCCAGATGCTCATCCACGGGCTGCTGCCGAGCACGATGCAGCGCAGCAATGGACACTGGGTGAGCCTGAGCAAAGTATCCATCACATACCTGATCTACAGCGTGTGCCCGGCGCTGTTCGTGCTGCTGGAGACGCCGTTCATGGTGGCCAGCGGCCTTTTCGGCGGCTACATGCGCCACAATGTCGTCCTGCAGTGGAGTCAGATGCTGATGATGTCGCTGCGCATTGTCGCCGTGCTCAGCTGCTACGGCGCCGTTTGGCTGCAACGCCGACGGCTGAGTCAGCTCTACGCCGACTTCCTTCAGCGCTGGCAGGCCCATTGGCCCACTCTGTGCCGAGTCAGTGGTGCGAGCTGCCTGAAGCGGCTGCAACTGGAGCTGGCTGGGCAAATGCTGCGGATGCTGTGCGTCAACTACTCCATGGTCATCCTCTCGCTCATCATGCAGTTTCGCCTGGTGGCCGGGGTCAATCTGTTCCACCTCCTGTTCCGCGTGGCCACAATGCTGATGCTATCGGCACAGCGGGTCAGCTTTATAACGCTGCTGCTGCTGCTCAGCCATCAGTTCCGGGCCGTACAGCTGGCGCTGCAGGCTCTCAGCCGAGGCGCCAGATCTCGCTGCGCCCAGGCGGATCTCAGTCGAGTGGCCCGCATCCACAGCGAGTGGCTGCTGCTGGCCAGGCGCGCCTTCGACATCTACGACCTGGCCAATGCCAGCATCTTCCTCAACATGTTCGCCGTGAACGTGAGCATCCTGTACCACGCCATTCAGTTCGGCAATAAGACCATCAAGTCCAACTACGTGGGCATCGTCATTGGCGACGCTCTGGTGTCGCTCAACATACTGAACTCTGTTTTGGTGATGAATCTGATCCACAATGCCTTGAGCTCCTGCAACGACTCAGCTCTGCTGCTGCGCCAATTCAATGATCTGCGGCGACTGAGCCGAGAGTCTGAAAAGGAGGTTTGTTTTGTTATTCCACTTTATTTTATAGTTGAATATTCATTTATTGCATTTCTCTTACAGCTGGAGCTCTTTGGCCATCGCTTGCGCAACAATCGCCTGGTCTATCGCATCCTCAGCTGTGTAGTCCTCGATAAGCCCGCCTGCCTGAGCTACATGTCCGCCGTGCTGACCCACGTCATTGTCCTGATGCAGTTCGATCTGAGGCGTCGCCATGAGCAGGGATTGCAATATGAAAATTTCTTTAAAGAACAAAATTGAAATGATAAAAGGAGATAATATTTAAATAAATACATGTATTTCTAAGTGAAGTTTTAGTAACTCCTTAAACAATTCGTTGAGAGTCCAATCGGAATATCATAATCAAAATAAATATATAATAATAATTAAATAAATGAATTAATAAAACAATCAATTGAGAATCCCAACTTAATATTAAAATCAAAATCGCGATATCTAATACTAATAAATAAAAAAATAAATAAATTAATTAATATATGCAGAACGCAAAATAAATCTATAAAGAATAAAAAAATATAAATAAAAAATGTATAAATAAATTTATTAATTAATAAATTAATAAACTTATTAGTTGATGAATAAATAAATAAATACAGAAAACGAAATAAATAATTAAATAAAACAAGTTTATTAATAATTTAATAAATAAATAAATATTTTAATAAAAAAAATATAAATAAATAAATACATAAATAAATAAATTAATGAATTAAATTATTAATCGATAAATAAATAAAGAAAACAAAATAAATAAAACAAATTAATTAACAAATAAATATTTTAATAAAAAATATAAATAAAAAAAAAATATATATATATATATTATTTTATAAATTATTATACCCAAATCAAATATAATATAATAACCTCAATTACAATAAAGATTTAAGTTCCATCTCAAACATAATTTTTCCACAATTTTATTTCGGTTAAAATGTTAAATAAAATGATATTCCAAATACATTTCATATACTTCACATTTAACCCATTTTCATAGCACTTAAATACTGGGAAATGATGGCCAACAACAAACAATTATTTCTAGTGCTGCGAGGCTTTTAGTTGACACTTCACAACAAGCTTTGGGCCATTGTAAACGCGCATTAAAAGCTCTCGCTGCACAACTATTGGACTGAGAAGCTTTTAAATAGCTTTTAAGTGTAAGTGCGAGTGAAATGGATTGCTTTAATAATAGTTCTTGTACGCCAACTGCCACAGAATGAGCACGTTCATGCCGATGGAGGCGTTCATCGAGTTCCAAAAGCCTCTGTTCATATCGAACAGGCCCAAAACTTGCAGATTTCGTACTCTTCTTTGCCGCGGCTGCATCCTCCGATTGAAATTGATCATAGCGAACTCGAGCTGCGAATATAGATTTAATTTAATTATAATGAAATTTTATTAAATATATATATATATATATATATTAAAATATAAATATATATATTTACTATAGATTAAACCATTTATATAAATTAATTTTTATACCCTGAGTTCATTGTTTGATGTCATCCACTTGACGGCATTCTCAATTCATAATTACTCAATTACTCAATTTACATTTACTCTCCCATTACTCACAATTACATATAGGAATACATTTCCCCCACTTACCTGATGCAGCAGAGCCACACAGTGCTTATCGTCCCGCGCGTCCACATGAATAGCCTTCAGTGCGAGCCACAGTTGCTGCACCCTGGCAGACAAATGCTTCCACTGGACATGATTCGCGCCAAAGATGGAGAAGTGCAGCAGGATGTCAATGTGGAATGAGATGCAGACGGCTGAGTAGAAGTAACAACGCCATACACTAATGTACTCGGCATCTGCAATCAGAACAACCAAATTGAAGAAAATGGAGATCTCAGTGAGATAGTTCGTGAAAACGTTGAGCAGCATTTGGGCCTGAAAGATTTTGAGCATCTCGATGAGTAGGTTGTCCAGATGGCGATAGCTGCGCCAGAGCCGACGCCAGGCAGCCAAGAGCTGACGTTGATAGACGTCCCGATGCCGGCCATGAGACGGCGGCAGCCAGCGCAGATCCTGTCTCAGCTCCAAGGCCTCCTGTGCCATGCACTCAAGCAGCCGGTTGCTGGTGCCCAGCACACAGTAGGCCAGGCTATCAGTGCAGCTGACCAGCACCTCCATCAGCACCACGGCCACCGAGAGCAGAATGTAGGCAGGCGCCACCTCAGTCACTTCCTCGTCATCCTCGCCGCACATCAGCGCGCTGCCCGGGCCGAACAACTGATTGAGCAGCACCACGAAGCGCGTATTGCTCAGCAGCAGCTTCCAGAAGTGACGTCGCCAAAGGCTATAGCTGACATGGTACTGGGCGAAGCGGTCCAGCATCCGCATGTAGCCATTGCAGACACGTCTGATGCGCCGCCGTCGGAGCCAAATGCTGCCCAGTATCAGATACAGCGAACAGGACTTGGTCAGGGCCACCCAGCTGAAGGCTATGGACAGCATGTCCATGCCCTGGCAGCTGAAGTAGCTGTACATCATGACGACGAAGCATATGGGCGTCAGCACCAGATAGAGCAGCGTCAACAGCAGCCAGTATCCCAGCATCAGGCCGTGATCGAACTCGAACCGCCTCCGCTCGGCCACAAAGCGCAGATTGCACAAACCAATCGCTCGACTCACGCCCACGACAATCGACAGCAGTTCCATTCTGCACCAAGTTTGAGCTGTGACTAAGGGTGACTAAATCCAGGTGGATTTTAGTTGGCCAATTCCATTTTTTAATGGCTTGTTAAAAGCGCCTTTGGGAATAGGATAATCACGGCATTTACAGTGGGTACTAAAAGTATATTCTCATATAAACTAAAAAGTATATTCTATAAAAGTATATTCTATATAAATGCTAATACATTGATATATTATGATATAGAAGTCTTAAGTATAAAAAGCATAAAAGTTGTTAACTATTGACTTTGTTAACTATATATACTATATACATACATATATACTATATTAACTGTATAAAATACATTTCTAAGTAAGGCAAATACTTTTTATGTACATTGGAAATACAGCTGAAATAATATCTATTGTAGATAAAAGCTAGATGAGCTGAAACTTTTCTTAAATATAAAAAATACAGAATTTTATTGTTATTAAAAATATAATTGTTAAATTATTATTTAAGTTTTATTTTTTAATTTTGTATAACAGTATCATGAAGCATACCTGATGCCTTTCATCTTTCTATTGCCTTACATACATTTATTTCCTGAAGTTTTTTCAAAAAATGCAAGACTTGCTCAATTATTATAATAATAAATTATAGTTAATATATAACATTATTATAATATACAATATAACATAGCTCAGCTTTGTTTCTTAAGTCGCATTTCGATATTCACTTTTGCATTCAGATACATAGTTAAGTACTTATTTAGATTAAGTCTAGCTCCAATCTGTTTTACTTTAATCTAATGCCAACTGTTATAATACTTTGAACTAATAATACAGGCATAATGCATAATATACTAAATGAAGAATTCGACTTCATATACTATATTAAAGCCCGCATAGCACCTTTACGAGATATTGAACAACTGATCTGATTAACATATCTCTTTTTTATCTCTCTCTCTCTCTCTCTCTCTCTCTCTCTCTCACTCTTTCTCAGCATCTCTCATTCCAACATATACCACTATTTCGGCAACTCTTAAAATAATATTCTAATGTTTTGCTGCGATGGGAATTCTCTGATTTATATTCAAGATTTGATCTGATTTTTGGCTATGGAACCTAACCTGAACTTTCCTCAACTGTGCTACGGCATCTTCATCACTATCCATGGCACTCGGCCATGATACTTATAGAAATAATAGTCATACGCCAGCTTGCCCAGAATGATGATGATGAGGCTGGCGAGGACGCAGTTGAGCCAGTCAATGGGATGGATTCGCATATCATCTTCGGCGCTGATATTGCACATGTCGTGGCGGGTGAGGGTTAGGACCTTCGCGAGCCGCAGCTCGTCGCCCTGCATATAGGTGCAGGTGACGTTCCAGGCATCCCTCACAATGTCCTTGTACTTGGTGAGGAATTCGCGCAGTCGCATGCCAAATTTGCACGTGCAATGCCAGGGATTCTTGCTAATCAGCAGGAGATTCGCATTCTCATTGTCGTTCAGGGCATTGTCCATTGCGTACACCTGCAGCTTGCGCAGCTGATTTCCCTGCAGATTCAACAGACGAAAGTTCTGCAGCCAATAGGTGTCCTCCAGCACGTCTATGTTTGAGATCCAATTGTTCTCCAACTGCACGTCCACCACGTGATGATAGTGGGGATTATCGCGCAGCGGATTAATATCGCTAATCTGAAAGCGGGAGGGGGAGTTAGTAAAGTGTTGAATAGAGTTGGGTAACATCACTTACCTGATTATTATTGATATACAAGGTGGTTGTGTTCTCTGGCAAATAGGCGGGCAAGTTCTGAAACTGCAGATGCGAACAGTTGACCGTATAGAGCGGAATGTAAGACTTGGGAATTATGTGATGCATCAGGCAGGTGCAGTTCAGCAGATCTGGATGCGATTGACACTCGCGGCGGAGAACCTGAAAAATGTATTGGAGTGAATATTAGTAAATTAATTAATTAATTAATATACAAATTAGAATTAGAGTTGGTAATTTGATATAATATGATATAATATATAATTAAATAACTAAATAATTGGCTGACTAAGACAACTTTTTTCTTATATATCTTATATCAAATATATTTTAAGTAATTTACAATGAGGAATTTATATAATGAGGAAACGCACTCAAAAAAAAAAATTATGTATAGGTAACCTTTACTCTTACTAAAAATTACATATACGTAATTTGCCAGCTATTCATGCTGAATCTAATAGAAAATATATTTTTATGCAGGTTCAAGTGTTCTATGCAATAAAACTCAGAAGAT
Organism: Drosophila meridionalis; assembly: GCA_035045145.1. Lineage (NCBI taxonomy): Eukaryota > Metazoa > Arthropoda > Insecta > Diptera > Drosophilidae > Drosophila > Drosophila meridionalis. The sequence continues at coordinate 5,661,934 of JAWNPG010000025.1, read as the reverse complement.
TTGTATATATTATTAGCATATGTTCATATTAAAAAAAAAAAATGCTATGTATATGTATATCTAAAATGACGTATACGTAATATTCGCGATTAGCATTACGTATACGGCAGCTGAGCATTCTCTGCATTCAAATATAACGTATACGTAATAATCGCATTCCTTGTATACCCAAACTTTACGTATTCGCAATCATCTCAATCTGATTATACCAACATTGCGTATACGTAATCTTGTGCTTTGCATTCAAATATTACGTATACGTAAACTTCTGTTAAGAAACCATATAAAATATTTTCCAAGTCAAGCTCAGTTTCCGAATTAACGAGTTATGTTCAGATAACTAAAATTTGAAGTCCATTTCATAGAAATAAAATATTCCGTCGACTAATTTAAATTCTCAGAACTAACCGCTAAATGGAGTTTATTATTGATGCTAATCAACCTCAGATTATCTTTATGGGCACAATGAAGTCTGGCTGTATGTTACCTATGAAATCATGATAACCAAAATTTCCACTTCAACATAAAATGAAAACTGATTAAAGCTTAAATCTAAGAAGATATAAAAGCTAAAAGCATTTCTAGAGACATGAAGTAAATCGAAGGAATTGAAATAAATATAATCACTTCCTCTACGCTCCCCATCTCTACTCACCACCTTGTAGTGCATGACCAGCAGCATTTGGCGCTCCTTGTACTTGCGATCGGCGCAGATGATCTCCTCGCGATCGGCCACCAGGCGACCCTTCTCTGGCTGCAACAGCAGCCACTTGAAGTTGCGCGTGCAGTTCCATGGATTGCCCGCCAGGTAGAGCTGCTGGAAGGAGTGCGGCAGCATGAGTGGTCCATCCAATTGGATGAGCTGATTCCAGCGCAGGTCCAAGATTTCCAGTGCATGAATGCGCTTGAAGGTGCGCGCGGAGATATACGAGAGATTCGTCCACGAAATGTTTATGGCCTGCAAACGAAACTCGATTAGTTTCAGATCTGCACGATTGATGTCTAAAGTCTAAAGACACACCTGCAGATGATACATATCGGGAAAATCAATTATGAACTCCGTGAAGCCGCTGTACTCGATAGTCAGCGAGCGAAGCTGCGAGAACTTTTGCAGCTCTCGCAGCGGATTGAAGGATTCCCGCGGCCAGCCGCAGAGAAGCATCTGTTGAGCCGGCACAGTCTTGCCCAGCTTTGAGCTAGAGAAGAGGATGATAATAGATTATATAGATCTTTTATTTCTTTATAGTATTTTCCTACCTTAATGCCAGATTGTTCATGCCGCCATAGCATCTGATGAGGCCATTGCGCGTGAGCCGCGTGCAGTTGCCATCCGCTGCCTCTGGCGCCGCCGTCCAGTTGACGCAGCTGTGGCTGGGTATCAAAGCGGGTATATTAGTTGTCGCTGGCGCAGCTACTGCCACTGCTGTTGTTAGATTGACGTTGTCATGCTGCGCATCCGCGACGCCACAAAACCTGTCCACACGGGGAAGAGCAGAGAGAAGAGGGAGTCTATAATTAAAGCTAATATACGCAATGTGTACGAAGGTGTCTGCAGTTAGTTCTATTTATAGGCCAGGTGATAATTGTTGATATGCCCAAGCCTCAGACCAAAATACATTCGCTTGCCACTGACAAGAGCTGACAGGGCTTAGCTGATCATAAAAATCGTGTGACTGGCTTTCATTTTGTTTTATTATTTTTATCGCACGCAGTAGTCCCAGGGAGTATAAACAATTTCATTTGATTAACCCAAATAACACAGATATAACGCTATATAGCCGAAAAAATATATTACATAGATCTTTTATATATGCATGTATATATGTATTATCATATTATCCATGTGTTTATTAGCTTCAGTAGAGCGTTATCATTATAGAAATTCATTGTCTTTACCGTCTAAAAGATATTGAAATAATTAAAAATAAAGCTATATATATATATATGGGTATGGCTAGAGGTAGAATTGAAAAATATATATATATATATATATATAGATTTATATATATTGTATAGATAGATATTTTCACTGCCTCAATTAGATACAAATTTTGGTATGTATAATATATGACTCTATATAAAGGTGTTATATAATAAAGTTTTATATATAAATATATATAAGTAAAGATGGATTTATACAGATATATACCTATAAGTGTGCAGCCAAATATGCTTAAACACTTTGAGCTGCTGTCGATTACTAAATATAAGAGCTAACAGTATGAGGCCCCAATTTGCTTTATATATTAGCATGAATCGATATTGATTCAGACTGTGATCACTTAGCATATATGTCAGATCTACTTGTAACATATAAGTATATAGACAATACACAATTCACAGCAAATGCCAAGAGTTGGCAATTAATAAACAAAAAAACAAAAAATTATAAATAAAAGTCTATTTATTTTTGTTTTTTTTTTTAAATTCGCTTCAGTCTCAAAAATATTATTCTGCAAGCTATATAAATAAATGAATTTGATTGTCTAGACTGAGTGTGGAGATAACTCACATTTGAATTTACTCTTATTTAGAATTTATTTTATATTTTTTGTATATTTTTTAGATATTTTCCATATCAAATGTTTTGTATTTACAGCCTTTTTTGTTGTTTTTGGCTTTGAAAATTGTTTAGTTGCAATTAACAACTTTTTATCGCGATGGCTTGTGAGCAAGTGTTAAAATTAATAATATACAAAAAAATAGAAGAGGCAAAAAAAAAAACAGATTTAAAGCTGACGAAAATATTTGCTTTGTAATTCAAATAAAATTGTTGCAGTAGCTGTTAACTTGGCCAAGAATCGTGAAGTCACAATATTTGCGCAAATGTTTAAAAATCTAGCTTGAGACTCGAATGAGTTTGCAGCTGTCTGCAATAATAATTAAATTATATATAACTTGATTTTTAACACTTTTTTATTTTTATGCCGAAAGCAAATCAAATGAGCTCCAGCTCCAGCTCAAGACTCAAGCATTAATTTCAGTATAGAAGCAACAGCAAAAAAAATATTTTGTTATCATTTTTGAAGAATTTCCAATTTTTCTTTATTTTTTATTTATATACATGAATTTTTTTGTATACATTTTATTGATTATTTATTTATATATTATATAGAAAGCAAAACAAATACAATTTTTAATAAGTTTTCCAATGATTTTTAATTTTTTTTTTTTCTTTTTTTTTGCAGTAATTTCTGTATAATATTTTAATTATATAATTGGTTGGTTTTTATTTTGATTTTATTTTAATTTTTTTTTTTATTATTATTTTTTTTATTTATTTATTTTTTTTTTTTTTGCATTAATTACTGTATAATAATTTAATTAAATAATTGGTTGGTTTTTATTTTGAGTTTATTTCAATTTTTTTCTTTTATTATTATTTTTTTTTTATTTATTTATTTTTGTTTTTTTCATTTCCACACATTTTCAGAGTAGATCAATAATTATAATATATATATATTTACTCTTTTTATTGAAACCTTGCGCAGTTTAATTCACAATCGACTTTAATTGAAATGTATTTCATGTCATTCGATTCGGACACAATTTTATTAGGTCAATTGAAAAATCATTAAAATAAAATGATAATAATAGTTTTTTTTTATTAGTATTATCATTACTATGCTTGGCGCAAGATCTAACCCATAGAAGTCATTTAATGATTCTTTAAATCTCAATAAAGTGATCTATTCTAAATATATGAAACTCTTCTTGCCTACTCAAATTGCTGCAGACACTCGAAACTCGTTTATCAATTTGCCCATCGCAATGAAATCCACTTAGAAATCAGTCACGCATCGACTTTCAATTGGTTTTCAATTTAATGACTTTGCTTGTTAGCAAGAGGTCGACATACTCTATATGGTTAAGCCCTAACTAAAAACATCGAAAGAGTTGGGATAATTGATTCAAGTCGAGTTGATAGTAATTGAAGACGAACTTGAATGTTAAAAGATATGCGAAGTTCTGGGAAATATAGAAATAACAGATCGAAACAGATATACAAAATATATGCAAGCTTATTTTACAGATATCTTAAGATTGTCAACAGATATGCTGATAAAACTACAAATCTAAAAACTATAAAATTAAAGATATATATCATGCCCTATGGTCAAATGGAGTATACATCACTATAGAGTATTGCAAAGTCCATCAGCCCAATTCGTTCACAGACAACTTTCAAGCGAACTTCAAATCCAAGCCTATTCTTAGTACTTCCATAACGGGTAATGAGCATGTCCACTATACAAATTTACATATACTCACATAAACAACTCTATAAATGTACTACTCCAGGGTATAGCAATTTAAAGATAGCATGTAAGTAAATATAGTAAGTATATCTGATGATATTTATCTGTCTGTCATGTGTTGAAGTCTTATTTTCGTAGTCTTTAAATAGACCAAACGCTAAGATAATTTAAGCATATAGCCCAAATCAAATGTACACAAGCCGAGCGGGCCAGAGATCTATTATCTATATTATGGCAGCTCGCACGGAAGCAAGATAGTTGAACTTACTTATGGCAAATATGACGAAGACTGGAATTTCAAGGGAGCAGCATAAGACAGAAACTCATTTAGTTTGGCGAGATTAATGAAACCTTTATATCACACAGAAATCAAGGAAACCATTAAGATAGAGCTTTTTAAGTAGTTTCCAGTTAACGTTTTAGATAACAGAATGTTAACAAAAAAATCTATAATAAAATAAAAAATGTTTTTAGATTTTATAGTTAGGAAATACAAGATAAGAAGAATAACTGGAAGCGTGTCTCTGTAGCTTGATGATATATAGGGATTATGTTTGTTGGATAAGAAGAGAGAGAGAAAGGGGGAGCGAATTAGTAAGAGAGAATGAGAGGGAGAGAAGGAGTGAGAGAGAGAGAGAATTTAGCCTAGTTTGTTCAGTTAAGTCGACTGTTGGAACAGCTTTGATAAACAGAACTCATTAAAAATTACGAATTATGGAAAAATTATTTTTTTGTATATAGATTAGGATAATTTTTAATATTAATAAATTAGGATTATTTTTTATAATAAAAAATTAATTAAAAATAAATAATAATTCTAAAAGTCAAGTTCATTGAAAATTGATAAGAAATCGAAATATAACAAAATATATGTTTTTATTTTTATTGATAAATATTTAATAAATCTTTCAGTTAAGTGTAAGCGTCAGCATGCCTTTTAGATTGGCTTAAACACTATATACATGTGTAAACAAATATATTTATACAAGTTTATCTGCATGTGCTCTAGTTAAATACATGTAAAACAGCTTTCACGATAAGCCACATTTGCGTTGATAAAAGAAATATCTGAACACTTTGATTTATGAAATAGTTAAATATTGACACGGGCACAGGCTCTAATAAAAAACAAACAGTCGAAAGGGTCACAAAGAAGAACAGATTTGCACATTTATTATTATATATTATAATGTCCACGACAAACATTGCGCATACGCCGTATAAACGCGCCAAAATCACTTTTTCTATGCACAGATATACACACATACATATATGTATATACATATATATATATATATATATATATATATATATACACATATATATATACATATATATATTTCTTGTTGTTTTTAATTAATACCTGCCAAAAATAGCCAAGAGCAGGAGGAGACTAAAGCCAACTGAGTTTTCATTAATGAATGTGCTCTGATAGCCCATTGCCACACACTGGAATCACAGGCGCGAGCTCAGGTGCGAACTATGTGGAGGAGACACGTGGAAACTCAGCGATGTTCGGCCGATTGTGAAGCTCGCACATGACTTCGCGAATTGCAGCGGATTTGTCTATATTTCCATATAGATAACAGTACATTTCCATATGCTTAATACATGCTCTAAATCTGGCCAAGGCCCGTTGCGGTTTACTTTTTTTAATCACTGTGCGGCATCCGTATCTCTCGCGCGGCCTGTGCTACTTTTCTCGCGTTTGAAGTTCAAATGAGGCGCAAATGCGAAACGCTGAAATATTTTTTGGTTTCTGTTTTTGTTTTTTGTTTGATTTTGTTTTTTTTTTTTTTTGGCGGCATCGCCGATCTCATCCATCAGCTGTTGGGAGACATCAGTGTGGGCCAACTGAGCGAGAGAGCGCGAGCGTAGCTATCATAAGTAGCTGGAACTGACAATGTGTGTGTGTGTGTGTGTGTGTCAATATATGAGTATATATATACATATAGCAGCATCAGCTGATTGCTCATAGACAATTGTTTACTACTATATCTATACGTCTATACGTCAATTTATTGGCTACGCCACACGCATACTAATTGCTTTAATTTTTGCCAAAATAACTGCCTGTCTATAAAAGAGTTAAATTTATAACGAATAGTGTTTGTGCCCGGATCGAAAATTGCTAGCTTTAACTTGCACATGGACATCGCGCTGATCTAATCTGGTTTAGCTTAGTTTTTACTGCTTAGACAAGTTACATTTGTTGCTTTAGTTTAATGTTTATTTGTACATTTTGTAGTGAACAGCGCATTCGTATATCTAAAGCGAAATCAGAAATAACTAAGGAATATATATAGTTAACAAAAACCATTTGAGCTAACATCCAAATATTGTAATATATATAACTATATTTCTATAACATATCATATATTTTTGCTTCCTCTTTCTGTTAGTTTTTATTTTTTGGTTTCGTGAGCTACTTATATTTGCGTTTAGTTTTTGAATTTTGTGCTTATTTGGACCATTTGAAATGCGTTGTTTAAATGTAGGTTTTACATTCTTATGACTATGACTTGAGAAATTTGTAAGCTCGCATAACGATGTCTTATTGAGCTAATAGTAATAACTCTCCAATTTGGTATAACATTCCAGTTGTATCAAAATATATTCTAAGATACGACTGCGTCTGCAGGTGTGGCCTCAGCCTCTTTCGCCGACTGCGGATTAACGTTCAGTTGAACCTTCTCATTGGTCTCGGCTTGCTTTTGTCGCTCATAGACGCGCACATCCTCCAGCGTCATGCCGTGCCACTCGTCCAGCCAAGCGAACGCCTGACGATGTCCCAACAGCAAAATCTCCCGAATGCCCCGTTGTATGAAGTCTTCCACTTTAGTCTGCAGGCCCCAGACCTCGAAGCTGGCATGCACCACTTTATAGGAACACATGATGGGGACATCTGTTTCACGCCAGCCCTCAATCAGTGGACCACGATCTGGAAAGGGGATAGAGGTTACATAGGGTTATATATATTGCTATAGTTATATAGTTTTCTGTTAAGTATTATGGATGACAGGAGGAAAGTCTGCTAATGATAGAAATGGAACGTTCTTTACATAACTATGCAGATCAACTGATTTTACATTGTTATATATTAACCATAACTATCTCATAAACTAACTTGTCTTGTCTGACTTGAAGAACTTTGGATCCTCTTCGCGTTTGTAGTGCTTGCCCGATAGCTCATCAAATGCAATGTCCACGTGATCCACAACGCGAACCTTTAGCTCATCTTCGCTCAGATCGAGGCACTATATAGAAATATATATGCATATAAATATATTCTTTAAGTTCAACTGATCCAACTCACATTCTCAGTGCTGCCATTGTTATTCTCATACTTAGTCTTGATTAGAACATTTAATTTGGGTATGAAGGAACACTGTAATATAAAGAAAATGCATATTTAAATAAAGTTCAACCAGAGTACAGAACGATTTAAATAATTACCGTGTATTCTGCCAATTGTTTAATGTTTGTCGAGCACACACAAATATAGAAAAGGGGGAGAAAAGCAATAAATGATATATCTATTGATTCGATCTATGTTTATTTTTAGCTTAAGTTCTATAAAAACACAAATGTAATCCACCGACAGGCAATTAGGTCTGGGAATTAATGAGCTGATGGGAAATCTGTTTCGATTCATTGGAAAACAAAAAACAGAAACTAATGGAATCGATGTCGATTTGTGGAATAAAAACAAACTAAGCAAATTATAAATAAATCAGTTTCTGTTTATTATTAAAGATATTCTGCATTGAGTTTTATGTTTCATTCAGTTTAATTCAACATAAAAGTATTTTCAACCTGCTACTAATGAACTTTGATTAATTTGCTTAAAAAGTCTTTGCTTATCTTAAAGATTAATGTAGACTGATTTATTTTTGGCCCTATTTTCTATTTAGCCATATTTTATCAATTAAAATTACCCCACTGATAGATAACTAGCCAATTCAGTATCCCCCGTTTAGTTAATATTGCTAAATATCCACGGCCCAACGTCATATCAATCAATCAAATCAAAACATGTGTTTAGAGAGAAGCCCCAACTAAACAAAGTCTGCTTGCAGCTCTCATGTTCCGGGGCTTATCGCGACTGTTTTGACGAATTGCTGACAACTGAGCAACAACTGGCTTAAAGCTGCATGTGAATTGGCCCAGATGGTAACAATTTGGACACCTCTTTCGCTGAGGGCATGGAAACGATTGAATTGAATTGGGCGCAGGGCAGCTCTAATCTCTACATGTAATCTCTCCCACTCTCTCTCCCTCTCTATTTATATTGTATATTCCGTCATGCTTACCAAATTTATGCTGTAAGCGTTATCAGACGTAATGAATGGCTGTGACTGTGACGTATCTGTGGTATGACAAGTGCGATATGACCACATGGACATGTACAGTGAAAACTGAGTGGACGAACAGCTGGTCACAGAGTAGATACAATACAGTAGACATAAGCAATAGAAGGGCAAAGCAATACATATATAAAATAATGAATTAAATAAAAAATATAATAAAAATATTATATTAAGCTTTAATTTGCTACTATAATCTACTATCTTTAAATATTTTTTTAACATATCTTTAACTATATCTTTAACATTGCCATTCACTCAAGCCAGAGTTCACTGTATGTCATTTTCAAACACTAAAGAAAAGGTCAATCGCAAGCGTCTGCCATATGGCAGAAGGGACCAAAATGTCAATGCTATAAATAAGCGAACTTTGCTACGAAAATAGACCCGCAGTATCAATTAAAGCTCACCTGTTAGCGTATAAGGATAGTAGTTCCATGACTTTTCCGTCACATAGAAAACGCGCGGACATATGGCCTGAATCCAGTAGGGAAGCCGACTGCCAAAATAGAAAAAGGAGAGATGATGAGAGAAGATAATTTGGACACGATGTTCGGCTATCGCACTTGGACAGGTGTATGCGCTTTTCCGTGTACTGGCCCTTGCCGTGAACGGGATCTTCGCAGGGCTTGTTGTCCATCACCTCGACGCCTTCGCCCTCGTCCGATTGCTCCAGACTGTGGCGCGCAATCATATACAGCTGACCGATTTTGTACTGCGAGCGAATGCGAAATGCTGAATTGTTAATTATTTAATAAGTGCGGCAATACACTTACCTCCTCGACGGTGAGCGGCATGCAAACGCGATATTCTTTAATTAACACCATCTCGTAAGGTATTCAAAACTAAAATGTTATACAAATTAATTTAACGTTACGAAAGAACCGCACACGAGACGGAACGCAACTGAAGCAACAACAAAATAAAATGTTCTATTGGCAGCTGGCCGATATAGCTATCGATAGTGTAATCGATTGGTGTGCCGGGAACCAACAGCTTGATTTCATTTTAAATATGCCATTTATATAAATTTTAATTAATTTATATATACAAACTTATACTCTGTGCTATTTACAATTTTTTAATTTATATAATGAATTTTCCTTGCTTCATTTAAGTTAATAAGCTGAAATAATTATATTGAGCGCCACTTGTGACCACCATACTAGGCCTGACTTGCTATCGATACCAGGCAGTACGCCAATTTGAGTATATCGCTAAAAAGAGACTAACATTCGACAAACGGTCACACAGGTTAATTGCTAGGGGTTTTTTGCTAATAGCAAATCTAAGCGCTGCTCGTAAAAACGTCAACTCGCGGCAAAATAAGTAATAAAAAGTAATTGCAGCTCAATATAAATATATATCTGAGGTACGCTAACCAAATGTATATAAAATAACCAACACACTCTTACGATATCGTGCCTAAATGAAGTGCGAATGCAACACAATCTGCTGTGAAAAAGTGTCACAATAATAAATACATACAAACCAATACATATGCATGATACCACATAGATTTGCAAGTGGGTGTAATTGAGTGACTGTGCGTGTGAGAGTGTGTGTGTGTTTGTTCGTGTGATACATACTCATCATTGAATTCGAGTGCATCTAGTATAATTAATGCCTAACCACGCTCACTTTTCCCGTCTACAGTTCACCGAGACGCGACACAGCCAGCAAATCCGCCATCGGCTCGGCTGTGGGACGTGCAATGTTTAGGATCCGTGTCAAAATGGGTCCGCAACGCAATTACCACAACAACAACAACAATGGCAATAGCAACAGCAACAGCCATGGCCGCATCAACAAGGAGTGGACCTGCTGCTTCGGCCTGCACGTCCATACCGCTACGCTAATGATTGGCCTTTGGCATCTGGTAAGCAAAATTGCGACGCAATATCCTTGATCTTACTGCCTACGCATGACTGCAGCTAAACACACACACATACACACACAGGGACACAGCCAATCGAGTTGACCCTGTTCAGTGTCACACGCAAAAGGGGAAAAATCAATTGTCGCTGCACACTGTGACTCTCAAACTGTTGCCGACTCGATTCGACTATGAAAGTTGCACAAACCAGACGAAGGTTGCCAACTTTCGCCTCGCACAATTGTGACGTCACGCGGCATTTGCGGCGACTTTATCAAGTTTATTGTGCGCACGAAACTAAATTCAATCGATCCGAGTCACCAAATCAGCAAATTATGTTATACATAAAACAATTTACCGTTGTTATTCATGCGTTGACTTCGTGATTAAATGAAGTACAAATTTTATCGTCATTTTTTCTGTTGCGTCCCAGTGTCGAATTTCGGTTTCGAATTTCATCAGATTGAGGTTTATGTGCTGTTATGTGCAAAGAGTTCTTAGTTTAGCTAGATGGTTTATAAATATGTGTATATACATATTTATTTTAAAATATCATATTATATATATTATATCAACCATTAACATTGACCTTGCTTACGCCTAAGAACTGGCATTTAGAAGTTTTTCATTTCGAATCTGTCCTGTTTTTCTGACCACGACTGTAAACATTCACTTTGTTTATTGTTTGCTTAACATTATCAGTTCAGCGAGTTGTCCTAATGGAATCTCGCTTATCTCTGACAGACTCAACTCAACTGAGTAAATTTTTGCTTCATAGGCAAAGTAAAAATGAAAGCAAAATCTTGTTTAGCCATGTTTGTTTAAGTGTATTTGCATAGCTGTTAGGCTACTTACATATCTATAATAGATGATATATCAAAATTCAGTCTATAAACCATATTTCTGAGTATTTTCTGTTTTCTGTCCAATCAAATATGTTTTGGTGCAACTGCCACAATTGACAAGTTTTGAAAAGTGAACCCTATTATTAGCTGAAAATAAATTTTTGATGTATAATGTTTTCGGAGCAACAATTGGTGGTCAAGTGGTCACCGCTGGCAATCTCATGGGAGTCAGCTGGGACTTCGAGGCGCTGCAGCCAGAGCTTGCTGATGAGCGGGAAGCGATGAGGTCAGCTGTCCAGTATAATCCGCTAAGCGAGGAGTCGGAGTGTGGTGAAGACTGCGAATGGGCGGAGAAAGTCGTCGCAGCTTCTGACAAGCCTAGAATCTCTCCGCCCGAGACACCGTACAATACCCTAGAGGATCGCACGCTGCACTCGCTAGGCTACGCGGCGCCGGACGAGTGGCCAGAAGTGGAGGGAACTCAAGTGGGTGCTGATAAGCCGCAGCTCTACGATTTGCTGCTGGCGCTCGTGCGAAAGAACTTGAAGACAAACACCACGATTACCATAGCCGAGAGCTGCCTGCACGTTCACCTCATCGTGCTGCAGAGCTACTCGGGGCTGTTCTGCGATATTGGCTGCAACGCGGTGAATGTGGACCTGCCCGCAGATTGGGTGACGCCACGTGCCTTTCGCCTGATCTACGAATGGATGATTGTGGATGCGCCGCTGCTATCGCGCCTCGGCTTGCTGGAGGTGCTACGTGCCGCCAGCTTTCTGAGAATACCGCAGCTAGAGAAGCAGTGCGGCCATTGCCTGACGCAAGGCATTGCCGAGGAGTCGGCGGTGCTGCTATACCTGGAAGCGCGACTCTTGCGCATGGAGCGTGCCCATCGTTCGCAGCTGCAGCGAGTCGGTCGCTTTTTCCTGACCCTGGTCGCCTCGCAGGAGTTCCTGCAGCTGCCCATGCACGCCCTCTGGCTGCTGCTCAGCTCGAATGGCATTTGCGTCAACTCCGAGTTGGAGGTGTTCATGTCCGCCGTGCGCTGGCTCAACTTCAACTGGCCCAAACGCCAACTGAATGTGGCCCAGCTGCTCGCCTGCGTGCGCTTTGCTCTGGTGCCTCCCTGGCTGCTCATCCGCCTGCACGATCGCCAGTCCAAGTGTGTGGCGCTCAAGCGGATCATCACGCAGCCAGAGGTGCTGCAGCGCCTGCACGACGGCATTGGCTATACGACAACTCGACTCTGCTACGGCTCCGATCGAGATGCCTTCATGCGGCACCTGGAGCGCACTGGCATGCAGTCGCCACAGCAGCGCAATTGGATCTACGATGCCCAGTGCAGCTATCACCATAGACTGCACTGCCACATCGCGGAGGAGTTCAGCTACGACACCTTCCTTAGCTACCTCAGCTGGCTGCAGACACAGCATAAAAACTACTGGCAGACGCTGGAGCCCATCGACGCCTCCGAGTTGTGTCTGGGTTGCCAAAGGGCAAGTGAAGGGCAGACGAACAGCTGCCATAATTGAGATATGATTATTCTACTTATCCTGCACTGAAAATATATAGAAACAAAGCTTTGCCCTATGAACAATTAGAACATGTTTCATATAACAGCTGAAAATAATTGGACTAGAAGCCAGAGTCCATTACTTTATGAAATATCTATGTCTAAAGGAATCATATTTCCTCTTTCTCGACAAGCTTAGCTGAGGCAATAGGTGCTTCTGTTTTAGTGATCGCTAAATAATCGCAGTTTGTGAGTTATTAACGAATTACAATAATTTGCTGCAAATGTTTTTGTTTGTCTCAATATTTCTCATCTCATCCCACTTTATCTTATCCTCTCTAATCCACAGTTCTTAAATATTCTGGCGCTGAGCGTGCTGGCTGTCATTTGGCGCAATCCGGAAATGATGGATGAGCTGGAAAGCGGCAGCCATGACTTTACCGTTGATCTGAATGCGCCCGCATTGCCCACGCCGTTGAGCAAAGTGGATCCACCCTACGCCTATCGTGATCATTCCTTCAACTATCGTAAGCGTTACCGTAAGCACTAAATACGGTTAGCTGCTTCAGGCAATCGATATTAATTTGTCCATTTTTTGTCTTCGCAGAGAACTTTGATATGGGCGGCCTGGTGTGCACCTGCATGATAGCCATAACCCTGATGATGATCTATGGAACTATCAAAGGCAAGCCGTCGCATCTTCTGCCGTTCTTCTGCTTGCAGTTGTTTGACTTTGCCATTACCACGTGAGTGACATGAAAATAGCTTCTATATGCAGATACTTACTCTCTTTCGCTTGTAGTTTGACTGCTGCTGGTTATCTCTGCTATCTGCAGGCCATTCATCGCTTCATTGCCGAGTCTCATCGGCTGCCGTGGCGCGAGAAGCTGCTGGAGCTGCCCCCAGAGGAGCTCGTTGTGGTTGTGCTGGTGGTTTTCGTGTGCATCGTGTTCCTTAAGGCCTACTGCATTGGCATCGTCTGGCGTTGCTACAAGTACTTGACGCTCCGACAGCAGCATCTTCGCAGCTTGCTGCCCTGCGTCCTGCCCGAAATGGCCGTGCGTGGCGGCATAGGCGGAGGCGGCTTTGGGGCCGAAGAGCGAGCATATTCGACACTGCTGCCCAACTACGATGAGGCAATTGCTCAATACTTGAAGCAGGCACCACCGCCGTCCTACCAGGTGGCTATGTCCAACTATCAGAATGAGGACGAGAATGCCGCTGGCGAGGTACAGGCTCCGGCAGACGGTGGCGGCAATACCCCACTGTTTGTGGCCCTGAATGCAGGCGCTGTCAGTGCCGCCTCTAACATGGATGACAACCTGGACAACAACAACGACATGCCGAACAATAACAATACGGTTCATGTGAATGCCAACACGCCCCCAATGCGGCGCAGCGAGCAAGCGAATCCTGGCAGCGGCAACGTATCGGATGATGGCAACGAAGACGACGCGGATCTGGAGGTTATTGATGCTGGCATTGATGTAATCGAAGGCGCAGTTCCGCCACCGCCATACAACGATGTTGCTGCTGCGGCTGCCGCAGCCGCTGCTGCTGCTGCTGGTGGTCATGTGCAAATGGGAGGATCGCAGTCGCCGCTTAGCCGCCAGGTGAACATACCCGGCCAGGTGCCTGGGCGCAACGAAAGTCAGGCCTAAGTTGTGATTTCTTTCAAATATTTACATGATTATTGTGTTGTGAGCTGAGACCTTCGCCCACACGCTTAACTCCCTCCCCCTCTCTGTCTCCCTATCTCTCTCTCTCTCTTTCACCCTCTCTTGCCCAGCCATTAGCAGAAGTTTTGTATTTTGGTTGCAATTTATTCCCCTGGGCGCTCCCATAGGGACAAATCCAAGCAGTTTTGTTCACATTCGTCTATTAATATTGTATACAAAACGGAAAAAGAAAAGCAAAAAAGTATTGCGAAATGTTTTTGAATATAGAAAATCATTATAATGTATACCTCTAGCCGTCGCGTATTGTTGTTAAACTTGAAAACGCATTAGACCTATCCGTACGAATAAATATTCTCTGAATTTTGCTCTTCAAGTTAAATTAATATATATATATATATGTATATGTATATGTAAAGCACTGGTTTTCAGTTAATTAATTTAATCATGTGAATTTTACCTAGTTAAGCGCGAGTAGTTGTTACCAAAAAGCAAAGAAATGAGAGCCAAGCGGATGTTAAACGAATCTAAAAGGGAAGTCTACGAATATGCGAAAACATATTCTCTTTATGTTCTAAGCTAAACTGTAAGACTTTGTGCATATGATTAACACATTATGTCAATTTCTATTTAAGTTTTTGTCAACTTTGTTTTTATTTCGATTACCACACTTCAAAGACATCCAAAACAAATAACGAAAACTACAAAATATATAATAATGGTATTTTATGTATGTACAACATCTATATGTATTATGTATACTAAATATGCAAAGATATTCGAATAAATATTAGTTTAAAATGAAAGAAATGTGAAATTGCTTGAGTTTTGAGGAGGGAAATATGAGCGAGAAAATATATATCTGGATGATGTGGGCTATGAGCAAGCTAATCTGATCTATCTTAACTATGGCTGAATGCCTATCTGACTGCCTCTTTTTATTTCTCTCTGTAAATCTACCTCTGTGTGTGTTTGTTTGCCTCTCTTTCTCTGTTGGATAAAACATCTAAGATTGCTTCAGTTACATTCTAGATCTTCAATGGGCAACCAAATACACAAATTAATAACTGTATATCATGATAATCATCATCAGAAATGTATTCAAATATATTTAAAATATTGTTCCGTTATGTAGAGTATCGTCTAACTAACATAATTGCAGACGGTCCTCTAGAATTTGGACTGCCACACGCCACTGTATCTATAATTTACACTTAATCTGGCAACCATTTCATTCACAAACAATATAATGGAATTATTATGAATTTATTGGAGCAAATGCTCAGATAA
The DNA here is from genome assembly GCA_035045145.1 of Drosophila meridionalis. Classification (NCBI taxonomy): domain Eukaryota; kingdom Metazoa; phylum Arthropoda; class Insecta; order Diptera; family Drosophilidae; genus Drosophila; species Drosophila meridionalis. The sequence goes on along the minus strand of JAWNPG010000025.1, from coordinate 5,646,108 downwards.
GATTTCAAGTGTGTTTACAGTGTGCACAACTGAATATGGTAAATCATCCAGCAAGTCAATATTAAATCAAACATCACGTGTTCCACAAAGTGGCGATTGACCTTTCACTAACTCACTAACATCTTGGTTTACCCTGTATATAGTAAATTCATTATTATAATATTAAAGTAATATAATAACAGACTTTTGACCGTTTAAGTATCTAATGGTTATTCAACCCAACTGACACTAGTTGGAAGACAAACCTCTTATAGAAGCTTACGTTGATGGAGAAGAACTTGGGAGAGGCTAAAAATTATTTATCCCTCTTAGAGGGCTTACATATTATTAAATTTTAAATTATTCAACTTTTTTTTTATTGTATATATTAAATAAATTGATTTTAGTATATGTTTTATTAATATACCCTTTACTATTCATTTCTTTACCTACAGGGTATTCATAGCAACGTCAGCTTTGCTAAATTGTCAGCACAGAATTATGATTTGTAAATTATTATTTATATATATATTTTTTTTCTTTTCTTTACATTTGTTGTTTTAATAGCTTGACTAATAAACGTATTATCAATTTACGTATTTGCGTGTAATCAAGTAAAAGTACGCCAGACGGAAATATCCGACTACACAAAACGACTTGAATAATGCGGGATATATATAAACAAACAATGGAAGATTTTATCATAAAATGTATAATCTATCATTAATACCTTTACATCTTTCAACTCTGAATGCTAATATTATTTATTTATTTTTTTTCAGATTTCATAAATCTTTAAGATTATCTAATGCCTATAGACCTATGTATATTATTCCAGCGCTATATGCTAAAATTACCAACTACTACTGTAATGAGTAATCTGTGAATTTCTTAATAATAATATATAATAATATAACTATTTTACTGCTATATATTTAGAATATATAGTATATAATATAGGGTGTACTGTACATAGAAAACTTAATATCTTCTGTTACCATATACTCCAGCTTTAAAATATATTAAATTTGCTGTCCCTGTATCATTTAGTTATGGAGAAAACAAGTATTAAAATAGCCTCTTCAGGTCGTTCCTTACCAGAACTTTTAAGCAACCTTATTCCTTTTAAAAATATCTACTTATATATACCACCATATTTCAAGAAGTTCAGGGTATTTCAGTGTGCTCTACAATATCTAGTGTTTTGTCTAGTATTTTGCGAAAAACTAAATTTTAAAAATAGATTGTCTTACCTTATAGCACCTGTGTTAAGCTTGTGCTATAAATGAATCAAGTCCTATCTTTAGTATAAATCCATTTAGTTGTGTTGTTCGCAATTAATAAATTAGCACAAGAAAAAAATGCCAAACTAGTGTTAGTAACATCGGCAGATAGATTACAAATTATTTATCACATAGATAGATCACACCAACTACTGAGGTATATAAGCAAAAGCGATTCTACAGTTGACATCAGTTGTATTCTCGAAGTCAACAATCCACAATGGTTAGCAAGGTCGTCATCGCTCTGGCTGTGCTCCTCTGCGCAGAGGCCGTCCTCGGAGTCGCCGTTGTCTCCAAGGCATCTTGGGGCGCACGCAACCCCACCAGCAAGACCGCTTTGGCCAACGGCCTCAGCTACGTCGTCATCCACCACACCGCTGGCAACTACAAGACCGACCGTGCGGGCTGCATCCAGGAGCTGCGCAACATGCAGAACTACCACATCGACAGCCTGAAATGGGCCGACATTGGCTACAACTTCCTGGTCTGCGGCGATGGCAATATCTACGAGGGTCGCGGCTGGAACGTCATGGGCGCCCATGCCACCAACTGGAACGCCAAGTCCATTGGCATCTCCTTCATGGGTAACTTCAGCAACAACAAGCCCACATCTGCCATGATCAGCGCTGCCAAGGGCCTGCTGGTCGATGCCGTTTCCCGTGGCCAGATCAAGTCCGGCTACACTCTGTACGGCCATCGCCAGGTCGGTTCTACTGAATGCCCCGGCACCAACCTGTGGAACGAGATCCGCACCTGGTCCAACTGGAAGGCCTAAGAAGCTCTCGAAATTGATTTTCAATTTACAAAATTTTCAAATGCTGCATAATAAAAATTTATAAAAATATAATGAACGTTGCACAGTTAAGATTTTTATTTATTTTGTATTCCACTGATGAACTATGACATTTCTACAAAGGTAGCTGTTATCATTATTGTTTTTATTATTTAAAAATTTAGGGCATTCGATTGAAGTTCATGCTATCTCCGCGTCTGCCCATTTCGATTAGAGCACTCAAGAACCATATATGCGATATTCATTCAAGAGTAACTTATCTATTAAACGGATTATTTTTTGCTGTTTGCTTATTTTGATTATTATTGATTAATGACTTCCTAACACTAATCCGCTGATAACGACCATTGTTTGCTGATTGCTTACACTATTTCGGGTTAGAGCTTCTTGATTTTAAATGAAAACTAATTTTTATTCTGTATACGCTCTCCCTCTCTCTAAATATATCTCTTATTTGATCCCCCACTTCGCGTTTTCTGCATCTCTCTCGCTCTTGCTGCATCTCTTTCTCCCTCTTTCTCTCTCTCAATCTCCATTTATTTCCCTCTCTCTCTCTCTATCTCTATTTCTTTCTCTCTCTCTATCTCCATTTGTTTCTCTGTCTCTCTCTCTTTCTGCATCTCTTTCTCTCATTCTCTATATATCCATTTCTTTTCCTCTCGCTCACTTTCCGTCTCCTTCTCTTTATCTCTCTTTCACTATCTTTATCTATATCTGTATACATTTCTCTTTTACTCCCCTCTCTCTTTCACTCTCCATCTATCCATCTATCTATATCTATCTCAATATTTTTCTCTATGTTGCTCTTTCTCTATCTTTTTGCACATTTTATAAAAAAATAATTGTATTTAATATTTACAATTTCCTAAATGTGTTTTAAGCTCACATTACAAGTCGAATGACCCATCCCAAATACTATATTTTTCTGCAGACCCTTGAAAACAATTACGATGATAGTTAGAATTCTTGATCTCTTTACATTTTTGTTATTTGGGGATAAACTAAATCATTATAATAATTAAAATTTTAATCAACATGAAATATATATAATAAATAAATAATAAAATATTCCGTATATTTTAATAAGAAATTTAACAATAATAATAAAACGTAATTAATTCAATTGAAGTGCGTAAGCAGCTGAATACTTTCTCTAATTAAACTCTGCCTCCTGATAATGCAGCAGCCATAAATCAGGCAAATCGCAATTCTCAGTCTGAATTTATGGGATGCTTAGAGAAGTGAAAATATTTAAGATTCTGATACTAGTATCAGAACTATATATTGATAGGAGTTTATCACCCCTAACACTGGGGTATATAAGCCAGAGAGCTCCGTCAGTTAGCATAGAAATCTTTTTGATTCGCAATCATGGTTAACAAGGTCGTCATCGCTCTGGCCGTGCTCCTCTGCGCAGAGGCCGTCCTCGGAGTCGCCGTTGTCTCCAAGGCATCTTGGGGCGGACGCAATCCCAAGACCAGGACCACTTTGGGCAACTACTTGAACTACGTCGTCATCCACCACACCGCTGGCAACTACAAGACCGACCGTGCGGGCTGCAGCCAGGAGCTGCGCAACATGCAGAGCTACCACATGGACAGCCTGGGCTGGCCCGACATTGGCTACAACTTCCTGATCTGCGGCGATGGCGCCGTCTACGAGGGTCGCGGCTGGAACACTGTGGGCGCCCACGCCACCAACTGGAACTCCAAGTCCCTTGGCATCTCCTTCATGGGTAACTTCAGCAACAACAAGCCCACATCTGCCATGATCAGCGCTGCCAAGAGCTTGCTGGCCGATGCCGTTTCCCGTGGCCAGATCGTCTCCGGCTACACCCTGTACGGCCATCGTCAGGTGAGCGCCACTGAGTGCCCCGGCAACAACCTGTGGAACGAGATCCGCACCTGGTCCAACTGGAAGGCCTAAGAAGCTTTCGACAGGATTTCCAAATCTGAAATTTTCACTTTACCAAATGCTGCATAATAAAAACTTTTTTTAAAAATTCAATAAACTTTACACAAGTCGAGATCAAGCGGCGAATGAGTGAAGGATGGGATATTAAACAGGAGATCTGTGGAATAAGGGTTCACTTTTGCGTATTATCTGAGCTGATATGACTTATATGCTAGATCACAGCATGACTTTGCATCTTGCGATTCATTACCTATAACATATCTGAGTCAATAGAAGAGAGATAACTGCTCTCATTCAGTCTATCTATAGAAGACTACCTCCATTAGATCAGTAGTCATCCAAGCATCAGCTACTCCTCAGTAATCAATTGCATTGCTTTAATTTGAGTATTGTTTAAAGCAAATTATATTCGCATTGATCAATTCCCATATGTAAAAAACCTGCAGCTATTGGGGAAGGCCTCCACGAAAATCCCCCATTCGAAAATACAGCCAGACTCATGCATAAATATATTGTATTTGAAAAGTTTTTATTGTGCAGCTTGAGTAACTTAGTCGAGGGTCCGTTTAGGCCTTCCAGTTGGCCCAGGTGCGGATCTCGTTCCAGATATTGGTGCCGGGGCACTCAGTTGAGCCGACCTGACGATGGCCGTACAGGGTGTAGCCGGAGATGATCTGGCCACGGGAAACGGCATCGGCCAACAGGCCCTTGGCCGCCGCGATTTGAGCCGAGGTGAGTTTGTCGTTGTTGTAGTTGCCCAGGAAGGAGATGCCAATGGACTTGGCGTTCCAGCTGGTGGCATGGGCGCCCATGACGTTCCAGCCGCGACCCTCGTACACGTTGCCATCGCCGCCGATCAGGAAGTTGTAGCCGATGTCGGCCCAGCCCAGGCTGTCCATGTGGTAGCTCTGGATGTTGCGCAGCTGCTGCTCGCAGCCGCTGCGGGTGGTGCAGTAGTTGCCGGCGGTGTGGTGGATCACGGCATAGCTCAGTTTGCTGGCGAGCGTGGTCTTGCCATTGGGCGAGCGACCGCCCCACTGCGACTTGGTAATGATGTTCACACCGAGCACGGCATGGGCGCACAGCAGCACGGCCAGAGCGAGGAGAGTTTTGCTTGCCATAATTCACGATGGGATTTAAGACTTGTGTTAAGGCCGACCGATGTGGCGCTACTTTTATAGCCCCCAGCGTTATCTCTGTCGAATGATTCGCCCAGCTCAAGACACTTGATGCGCCAATATATATATATATATATATATATATATTCATAAGAGGGTTGGGGGAATTTCGATCTGATACGAAGACACTCTAAAGAAGGTTCTGATACTCGTGTGTCTCCCCCAGCTGTGCGCGAATGAGTTTTTAATCAATCCAAGTGCCATTTAATTAATTTGTCAGAAATATAAATAATAAAATATCAACGAGCTTCCAAAATAAACAATTCGTGTAAGCAATTGAGCCAAGCAACTATCTGTTTTATAGCTCGATTAGATTTAGATGATGCTCTGCTGTGTATAAGTTACAGGAGTTTATTGGCTTTCTGAATGTCAATATATATGTGTATATAGCAGAAATATGTATATATAGAGTATATAGTAATTTCATGATAAATATCCTTCTCCATCTATCTCTTTGTATAAACACCTCTTCGGACTTGTCGTTATACTATATATGATATAAATTTCTTGAAAATCTAAATATATCTCTTAAACTATATCTCTAAACTCTCGCTCTCTATCTCTCTCTCTCTCTCTCTCTCTCTCTCTCTCTCTCTCTCTCTCTCTCTCTCTCCTCTCGGTCTGTCTCTCTCCCTCTCTCTCTCTCTCTCTCTCTCTCTCGCTCTCTATCTCTCTATCTCTCTATCTCTCTCTCTCTCTCGCTCTCTATCTCTCTATCTCTCTCTCTCTCTCGGTCTGTCTCTCTCTTTCCCTCTACTCTGCAGTTAGCAATAAAAAAACAGTAACAATTTCTATTCATTCATTTATTTATTAATTATGTAAAGATTTGGTCTATGCTCTAGGCCTTCCAGTGGGCCCAGCTGCGGATCTCGTTCCAGATGTGGGTGCCAGGGCATTCGGTGGCGCTCACCTGACGATGGCCGTACAGGGTGTAACCGGAGCTGATCTGGCCGCGGGCAACGGCATCGTTGAGCAGATTCTTGGCAGCAGCGATCATGTTCGGCTCCAAAGTGTCCCAGTTGTAGTTGCCCAGGAAGGAGATGCCAATGCTGATGGGGTTCCATTCGGCGGCATGGGCGCCCATATTGTTCCAGCCACGGCCCTCGTAGACGGCACCATCGCCGCCGATCAGGAAGTTGTAGCCGATGTCGGGCCAGCCCAGGGTGTCCATGTGGTAGCTCTGGATGTTGCGCAGCTGCTGGGCGCAGGCGGCACGCGTCTCGCAGTAGTTGCCCGCCGTGTGGTGAATGATGGCATAGTTCAGGTAGTTGCCGAGGGCAACGCGATAGTTGGGCGCACGGCCGCCCCACTCGGCCTTGGAGACGACGTAGACTCCTTCGACGACGTACTGGCCGCAGACCAGCGCAGCGAGAACTAGAGCGAGAACTGCTTTAGACACCATGGCTAAGCTTTGATGATTGTGATAAGTCCAATCGCCGTGCGGCGCTTATAAATGCAATTTCTTGGCCCTCAAGTTTGGCCTTTCGAGAGCTCTCGAGAAAGATTAAGTCATGTTATGGCCGTCTTTTATGGGGCTTGTCTTCATAATTTATAATTGTATTTTAATTTATGGTAATGATTCTCCCGTGGGAAGTACAAATTCTAGACCAATCGTAATACTCCATTGATTTACGCCCTCGGCTGGCCGAGCGGGCCTTATCGACCCGTGCATATATTATATGTTGTATTTAGTTTTATATATATGAAGCGTGGCTACACTGTGTCTCGCTACTATCGACCCACTTATGTTCGATTGGTTCGCTGATAACAACAGCCTGGCATGACAGGCCTATTACACTAGCTGCAAGTGTCTGTCAGTCAATTGAACTCAAATTCCTTGAGCTAGGTTCGATTTAACATGGGCTGAGCATAAGTTACAGGAAACTATTAAAATATCCTTATATCTGATGGTTTGGTCAAATCTAAGAAAGTCTAGTCGCTTTATATATGTATAACCTTTTATGTATCTATATAAATATGTAAATATATCTAAATACCTTCGACACTTATAACAATTATTTATAAAATAAATATAAATACATATACAAAGTACATACATGTATTTGAATACTTGAATACTCAGGAAATACCACGACAACGACACATAAAAGACAATCAACATGAATGTGACTTTCTCAATTGATGAGATTTACAAGACGGTGAGTAGAGAAAGAGAGAGAGAGTGAAAGAGAGTATGAGAATGACTGTAACTGTTACAATCCAATCTGAACTGAAACTGAGCTCAATCCGTTAAAGATGCGCTGCAACAGTCTGATGTATGTGGACTACTCGCATCGCTGCTTCCTGTGCACGGCCATCAAGCATTGCGGCCAGATAATGCAGTGCATTGACTACTTCTGGATAATGTACTGCAAGCTGAAGATCAAGAGCCGAGCCCCAGAGCTGGTCATAACGTGCTTCTCCGTCGTCATAATGGGTCTGCTAATGCTGATGGTCGCCCACTTGGTGGACAAATAGTGAGTCAGCCTATGGCGCTGCCCAGTAGCTTCTTCTGAGTGCCAACTCCTTCCACACTTAGCCTGGGGCCATTGCTGAAGATCGTCTCCACCATGATGCACATGAACGAATATATGGCCGGCATAACTCTGCTCTGCTTCGGCAACCACCTGCCGGAGCTCATCATCAATCTGACGCCCGTCATGCAGGAGTCGCCTCTGTTCAACGTCACCCTGTCTAATGCCATCGCCGTAATACTGATTAGCGGCGGCGTCATGTGCTACCTGAGACCCTTCAAGATCAACGGCCATTGCGCGATACGTGATCTTCTCTTCCTGCTGTTCTCCTGTGAGCTGGTCCTCTACGAACTGGTTAATGATGGCTTTGTAAGTCGCACTGAAGGATTGTGTAAGTGATCAAGATACTCGGATAAATAATAAATAATCATATATTGAAATTTCCCCCTTTTCCAGCTCTTCTCTTTCTCTACTGCATTTACTTGATTATTAATATTGTTGATCTGAGGCTGCTGAGAAATTCTCTCGAAGGTAAGAGCGAGACAGAAGATCGATTATATATTATGAATATCTTTCTAGACCTGCGGCAAAAGGTGGATAACCTAAGTCATAAGGCTCGTCCCACCCTGAAGACAAAGAGTCGACTGCGGTACATGCAAAACAAGTTGGCTCGCATGGAGCTGGACAGCAAGAATGTGGACAAGTACAATCACGCCGAGGTGTTCACCTCGGCCAGGCTCAAGTCACATTACGGAGGCAAGAACAATGATAACTCCGAAGAGGACGACGATACGGAGGTGCGCGCGCTCGAGGAATATGGTCTGAATCGCGACAGTACCGTAAAGAGGGACAACGAGAAATATCTGCGGGATATCTTCTACAATCCGCTGAACCCGAAAAATATATTTCTAATGCGCGACTTTGTGGAGTCGATAAACCCCTTCAATCTGGAGTACTTCAAGAAGAGTACGCACTTCACACGTATGTATATAATCCTGATCATACCCATTTCCATCATCTGCAGTCTGTGCATACCTGTCGTCGACACCACCCTGAACAAGCACGGCTGGAGCAAGCTGATCAACTGCATACAGATCGTTACAGCACCCTTCCTTATCATAACCCTCGCCCATGGTTTGTTTTCATTAGACTCGACCGATCAGTAATGTAGTAATGCCTTATCCCTTCAGCACTGATGGTCAATGAGTTCAGTGGCTCGGTGATTGTTTTACAGTTTAACGTTTCCCGGTGGAGCTTCTGCGCCACCGTCCCACTGGCAATATTTGTCTTCTTCAAAACGCGCACCGATCAACCGCCCCGATATCATAAGGTTTTGATTTGATATGATATGATTTGAAATGATTTTATATGATTTGTTATGATTTTATATGATTTTATATGTGTTGATATGATATGCATTCCCTCGCAGCTCTTCATGATACTCACGTTCAGCATGACCCTGATTCTGCTGAAGATCTTTGCCACCGAGATCGAGGTGCTGAGCTGTGTCATAGGCTTGGTCTGTCACATGAGCGAGGATTTCGCATCGAGCAGCATTCGTGCATTTTGCACAGGTGTTAGCGATAGTATATTCAATGTCAATTTGGCCATCAAGGGCTATGGCGGCATGGCATTCGCTGCCGTCTTGGCTGGACCCTTTTTCAGTAAGTTATTTATATATATTATATTCATATATTCTCTAATTACTACTAACTCGATTTGAAGGCATTACGATCGGCTTGGGTGTTTACTTCTTGACCAATTCTAGGGTGAGCCAGTTAGGCGCTAAGAACTGGCTGCTGGGCGAGCAAGGGGAAAACTCCTACATTTTCTTCATGCTCATCACCTTTTCAACGCTGCTGTGGATTGTCACCTTCAATTTCCTAGCACGGCGTTCAGTTGCCATTTTCGACCTGATCATGTATATAGTCTATCTGATATATGCTATTCTCGTTGAGTTTAGTGTTATTCATGCATTCACACACGATCCACAGTTCGAACCCACATAAGTCAGCTTTGATTAATGATAAGCATTTATTTTGGACTGATTACAGAATAAATGATCTGTGGTTCACATATACAAATTATTATATAACAATAACAATTCTTGTCACTATTAAGAAAATCCCATAATATACATCTATATATTAGATTTTATATATTTTATATATAATAAAAATCATATATATATTTTATATATAATATATATTTTATAAAATATATATACATTTTTCTAGAATGTATCAAACTGTCAATATGTATGCACACTTCTGTTAAAGCACTAAGAGTATAATAGTGTGCCATTTATTTTGGACTCCACTGTTTCAAAAGCTCGTCAACACGGTTCAGTCGCTTACCTGAAAAAAGTTCCGCAGCCGTTTCCTACTAAGCTCATTTATAACTGCTAATCACAAAAGCTTTTGTGCTCTTATATGAATTTAAATTTCTTTACAAATGCAAAAAATAAATCTATATATATAAAAATATATATTAAATATATATAAATATATATAATTTAAAATTATTAAACAAATTCAACAACAACAAAAAATATATAAACATATTTTGTTATTAATAAAAATATAATAACATATGAACTTTTTTATAATTTATTGCATACGATATTGAATACTTATAGTTTTATACACATATATTCCCTTTACGATAAATACAAAAAAAAATCAATATACTTTAAGTTTTACTAAAAACAAAATAAAAGCAAAAATTACAAAAAATAAATAAAAACAGAAAATAGAATTTAATATTTTTATTTTTTTTTTTATTTTAATTATTTATTTTTTTACTTGATTTTTTAATTTATTTATTTATTTGCTTTAGAAAAAAAATCAGATCTTTATAAAAATATTCTGGTTAAGAAGATGAGAAATCATTTCAATTTTTTTTTTTTTTTTCAACTTTTTCTGATACATATAAAAATTATACTGACGGCTTGTTGTCATTGTCTAGAGATATTCTGCCATGCATTAACAGAAATTCTCAGATATAAAATATACTTTATAAGCTGCGTTTTAGCAGCTGTCGAACATCTGCTCGATACAAGGTAACAGCGAGAATGAGGAAGCACTGTACCAGGCCCAAGTAGAACATAATATAGAACATAAAGTCGGGTAAAGTGCCAACGAGATTGAAGATAGCAGCCGATAGTTCGATGAGCCAGTCCATGATGGAAATAATGAAGAAGCGTAAATAGATTAAGAAACTGAAATTAGAAAAAATTATTATATAGTCAAAGATCAAACATACGAAGTTACAGAGGACATACCGCTTAGTATTTTTGATATTATGTGTGCCAAATTGCTCGAGCTGCTCCCGAGTCTTGCGAGTCTCGATGTAAACGTGTCTGGCGGTCAGGACAACCATTGCTGTATTGCAGACAACCAGCAGAGAAGCAGGTGCTAAGAAGTATAGCACACCTGACCAATCAGTTACTGGGAAAGAAGAAGAAGAGTATCAAGTAGAGAGTATCTATTAAGTATCTAAGTCTTCAAAACGTGCAACTCACATTTCTGATAGCAACTGTAATAGCCATAGCCACTTTTCCAATTGGAATCGATGTTCAGCGCATCCAATTGGGAGTCAGCAATTATTGTGATCAGCAGTAGGACAGATGCAGTGCCCCAAACAAACAGATTGTAGCCGAGAAAACGCTTATTACCATTACTTTCAGCTCTCACCTCAAACGTATGCAGGACTAATTTACGCCAAATATCGAAGGCCAGCACACTGAGCCAGAGGTAAATAGAAATGCTGGCAAAATAGCCAAGGTAAGCTGTGATTATAATATATTAATAATATTATTGTTAATCTATTTCAAATAAAGTTACTTAAGCGGCCTACACACACCTACAAGGTAGCAGCTGATGCCAAAGAGCGAAGTCTCCATGTTGGTTACGATATTCACGGCCAAGCTCGTCGTCATGGATAGCAAATAGCACAAGTAACATTTATCATGAATGTGCTGAACCCTCAAGACGAACACATAAATCAAGATCGTCAGTAATAATATGGCGAGGGAAATGAAGTGAACTGAAAGGATTGAAAGACAAGATGATTACATAGAGTGGAAAACTTAGTAGAGTTAAAAAAATATTTTAAAAATATTTTTAAAATATATTTTTGGTTTACAGTTGCTTCGAATACAACTTAGCTTAGTTTATATTACTTGCAATTCTTTCAAGAGTTATAAAAGAAATGTAGTTTCAATTCTTTCAAGAGTTATAAAAGAAATGTAGTTTGCCTCTTATTTATGTATTTAATATTAAGTATATTGGCAATACTAGAGTCAAGTTTAGAATAAACTAACTAAGAATTTTATAGCCTAAAATAAGTAAAGAATAATATTTTAATAATATCACCCAACCCAATTCATATATATTTATAAAATATATAATATGTATGAATAAATTATAATAATGAAATTTCAAACAACTTTACCGTAAATCGCACTATCATCATAAACACAATTTAAGTGCCAGAGTTTGTAGTCAATGCCGACTTTTGCCAGCTCCTGCGGCTGTATGCAGTAATCGCGCTTCAACAGATATGCAGCATCATCGGAACGAAACAGAGATCCATTCTAAGAACAATAAAATGATAAATAAAATTATATATTATATATTTTATATTATACTATTCTTAATCCACCTCAAACAGTTTCCAGTTCTTATTCCTAACGAATGTATTCAAATGCCGCTGTTCGTCACATTTGATGCGTATTCCCGGCTGCACTACAAACTGATCTAAGAGATCCTTCTCCACGGTCGTCCTGCCATTGGAGAGTGTGATTTGTGCTCGAGTACTGCCCAGTTCCTTTATGCATTTGCGCTCATCGTGCATGTCGAGGCGATGCCGATGGCAGCAGTAGCGAATGCAGGGTTTGAACTTGCACACACAGCCCCTCACATGCTCCTCAGCTGAGCTGCGGATGCCCTCGACGAGTATTCTATAGTTGTAGGTTCCAGTCTGCTCGGCTGGTATTACGACTCCTTCGTATTCGTAGCTGCCATTTGGCAAGCGTTTGCTGGACGTTAAGTCAGCTGTGTCGAAGTAATCGCAGTCGGCTATGTCCTTTGATTTTGCTGATGCCAGGATCCAGCTGAATAGCAAGAGACTTTTTATAATTAACATCTTTCGGTTAGACCCGCAGTCGATCACAATTGAAACTCGAATGGGAGTCAGAATTGCGAAGCAGAAACGACTTATGTATGGAGGGTAGTACGAATCAGAACGATTTAATGCCCTAACTGATAGGGGAAGTATAATAAGCAATGTATGCAATTGATATAATCAATATATATAAAAATTAAAAAAATAAATAATTATAAAATAATTCATTTATATATCAATATTTATTTTACATTTAATGTATTTAATTTTTTGCTATTTTTATTTTAATTTAACAAATTGATATACCCTATTTTAATTCATAATTAGTTCATTCATGCCAAAAAAAAAATTGATTTATTGCTTAAATTGTTTATTTGAAATAAAATTTCTTAAGGGAACTGACTCCAAAAATGTTTTGTTATATATATGTATATTTAATTACAATTAAGATATTTTTAAATGCCATTTCTCAACTTCCACGAAATACATTAAAAATCAGTTTGCCATTTGTCCAAAATATGCGGGTTTATGCATAGAGCCTTATCACATTTGATATACGTTGACCTTTGTAGAACGAGTAAAGGAAGAGCATATGTTGCACAGTTGTGATGAAGTGAAAGAGTATATTGGTTTTGCACAATGTTTCTCCTTATGTCTACTGAAGCTAAATCAAAAGCTGTTGGATTGCATTCTAAAAATATTTATATAATTATATGTGAATTTATATTAAAAAGAATGAATTATTATTTAGTCAATATTTCTATATTTTCATATTCATAAGTTCATAATTAAGTAATTACATAATTTCATTGATGTTCATCTACGTCTCAGCAGACGAAGAAGTCCCAAACTCAGTTCAGCTCTGCTCATCTGAAATTCATGGAAATTCAGTTAAACAATTGAGCTACTGCTGGTACCTTAGCTGAGATCTATTTCAGATGTAACAAGGATTAAATGTCTCTCCCGCTTTCTCTCTCTCTTTATGGAAAATAGCCAAAATTTTCCGAATACAATCTGTGCAATGCGCTGATTTGAATTTGCAGCAAATGCAAAATCATCTGAAACATTACCATTACATTTAAGTGCAAAATGCATAAACATAAACAAGTGCAGCGCCCACCCGCATGCAGCAGAAGCGAAAAAAAATACAAAAAAATAGACGAGGAAAAACACAAGAGGAAGCCAAATGCAAGGATTCAACTTCAAAGCGAAATGTCCTCAGAATTCCGGCAGCAATAAAAGCACTCAACTCCCATAGACTTCCTGCTGCTGCTGCTGCTGCTGCTGTCTGTGCACTTAATGTGACATGTTTTTGCAACAGTTTTTGGTTTTGCTCTTCATCTTCTTCTTGTTGTTCTTCCTCTTCCATTCTTCGGCTCCAGTCTGCTAATAGAGTTTGATCAACTAGAACATGCTCTGCGCTGACACGATTTGCATGTTGTGCGTGCATCTTTATGTTGATAGTCAGGTCTTAAAATTGATAACAAATTAGAGTATTTGACTTGGCTTCGTGTCAAATCAATTCAATTTAAGCAATTTTGTGATATGGAAAACAGCTAAAGTAGCAGCTGCTTTTTATTCTTTTGCTCTATTTTAGCCTTAATGCATTTTACTTGTTATTTAAATGTTTTATATTTTTTATGTATTTAATTATTTTCATTGAACTCAGTCTTACTTTAAAATTTAAAGTCATGAAATATTTAATATACAAATATAAAATTACTTACAGGCAAAGAATTAAGTTTTGGCATATACATACAATTGTAGTTCATAATTTCGTTCTGAAAATAATACAATAATTTTCGAACCCTGAAACCTTAAATATTTCGGAATTTATATTTAAAATAATATTATAAAAATAAATTATAATGAATTAAAATAATAGTATAAAATGATTAATTAATAATTATAATATATGTTGTAGTAAAATTATATTATAATACTAAATAATAATGAATTTATATAACATGTATTACAAGTTCTTTAATATGACGAATTAATTATAATAAAAATTATAATAATATAAAATTATAGTTAATAATTAATTATAATTTTAAGTTAAATAATATTATAATAAAGAATAATTATTAATTAAGATAAGCTCGATAAGCATAAAATGATAAATTAAAAAATAATAAAAAAAATAATAATAATATAATATAATGATAATTAATTAATACTAATAATTTTAAGTTAAATAATATTATAATAAATAATAATAATTAATTAAGATAAGCTGGATTACAAGTTCTTTAAAATGACAAATAAAAATATAATATAATAATAATTAATATAATATTACAATAAATAATAATTAATTAAGATAATATTATTTAATGAAATTTAATTAATCCTTTATTATAATTACAATTTCTTTAAAATGATAAATTGATAACAAAAAAATATGATAATATTATATAATTTATTTTTTAATTATGCATTTAATAATTAACTATTATTTAATAATGATAATAATATATAATTAATTATATTTGCTTACTCGAAATATATGATTCGATCAATTATAGATTTATATAACCAATTATAACCCATAATTTAATAATTGTCAACAAGAAGTCATGCCAACATTTTCTTAGTCAAAGTCACATAGTTACGCCTTAGTTTCTGGCCGTTAAACAGGTGCTTAGCAGCATAACTCAATTAGCGGAGCGCAGTGCTGCAGCTGTGTCTATGTCTATGTCTATGCGCCACTTTGGTCACCGGAAGCAGGTTGCAGCAGCAGCAGCAGCATTTACAGAAAACATTTACATCTCGTGTAAATTATGCAGCTCTTAATTAATGAGAGCTCGGCTCGGCGGCAATGGAAATATTGTTGTTCTCTGTTTTACTTCAATGTCTCTAGCCTTGACTCTCTCTCTCTCTCTCTCTCTCTCTCTCTCTCTCTCTCTCTCTCTCTCTCTCTCTCTCTCTCTCTCTCTCTCTCTCTCTCTCTCTCTCTCGCCTCCCGCTAACCCACTTCCGATTTGCATATCATTTTCACCGCCTGAACATCTCTCGCCATCTCCCTCTCCCACACTCTCTCGCTCTCTGTCTGTCTCTCTCTGGAGTCAGTTGGCTAATGAATCTGCAGTTGGTGCATTGGGAGCACAAGCACTGTCTGTGGCTTGGCTGCAATTAGCTCAGACTGCACTTGACTTCACTTAACTCTGCCCACCTAAACAGTCACTTCTATTGAATTGGTGTGAAAAGAATTATACCCTATAAATGGTGTAAAGGGTATATACACATATAGTTTTAAATTCATTATTTAGCAATATGAACAATTAAATTGAAATTGAGATAGAAAAACTTCATTCAGAACAGACAGTATGTAAAGAATATCTCTCTAATTCACTTGGCTCAAGAATATTTGTAAGGGGCATATTTCATTGACCTTTACTTTATGGCACCTTGAAAAGGAGACTCTATAATAAATATGCAATATTTTTAATAAATGTTATAAATTCTACAACAAGAACTAGACTAATGAAATTTAACATATGTATTTGATACTATATGACTGAATTTTGAATAAAATATGTGCCTCATATGACCACGCCTTCAATCAGTGCCCATAGAAGCCAAAAAAGGCATATTTGAGAATTAACAACATTTATATTAAAGTTAGAGGGATCATTTTTTGCTATAAATTCATTTATTTCTATCTCTAATTTTATTATATTTAATAATTATAGATCTTTTAGGGTATTTACTCTCCTGTCAAGTGAAAGACTGAGATATATATTTTGAAAATAGTGTCAGGCTATAAAATGAGTTTCCACTTACTATCACTTAAACAGAAAATTTCCGTAATTGGCTCTTACACACATGCAATAAATTTCCGCGTAATGTAACATTGTTTTTATTTTCTTTCGTTCGTATCAATTCGACGGTACTTTCACTTTCGAGACGTTCGATGTGCAAAGATGATGCTGGAGCTTCCGGAGCATTCCAATTCCTCATTGTCGTCCATCAATACCGAATTGAACAGCACCAAGGTGCAGGCTGCGGATGAGCCGCCGATTGAAGTCGATAATATCGCTAATATCGCGCCAACGACTAGCTCCTCGCTCTCGAGCTGCGATCAGATTCAGCCGCGCTGGGCTGACTGGATAACCCGTATCTTGAGTTGGACAGACGAGCTGGGCCAGTATGTGCGACATTTTATCGCCTTTGTGGCGGCGAAAATCCGTTTAGTTTTCTTCGCAAAACCCGACGTTCTATACCGTGAACCGCCTCTATCGCATGCTAGCAGAGTCCAGTTGGAGCTGGTGCCGCGCAAGACACTGATCCTGGACCTAGATGAAACTCTGGTGCACTCCTGCTACCTGGACCCGGAGACTAACGATGTGGTTGGCTGTACCTTTGTGCCCGACACAGCCGTGCCCGATTACATACTGAACATACCGATCCTAGCCGAGCTCAGTCCCATTGAATTCCAGGTGTTCAAGCGGCCCTATGTCGATCTCTTCCTAGACCTGGTCAGCAAATGGTATGACGTGGTCATCTACACGGCCAGCCTGCAAGCGTACGCCACCATCGTCATCGACAAACTGGACGCGGGTCGTGGCATCCTGCAGCGGCGCTTCTATCGCCAGCACTGTATCAACACGGCGTCCATGGTCAGCAAGAATCTGTTTGTGGTCAATAAGGATTTGACCAGCGTTCTCATCATCGACAACTCGCCCAGCGCGTATCGCGACTTTCCGGAGAACGCTGTGCCCATCAAGAGCTACATCTACGATCCCAACGACAAGGAACTGCTCAATCTACTCCCCTTTCTGGACGCACTCCGTTTCACGAAAGATGTTCGATCGATTCTCAGGCGACGCGAACTCGCTACACTGATCAACTCACAATAACTCTAATGCAATACAAATTCAATACAAATACGTATACCTACTATTTAGAATCTATATTGTTACACCCATCAACTGCCACCGAGTGGCCCGGGCTAATTCGCTCGGGATTGGCAATACACATGGATCATTTAAATTTCAGTGCAGCACTAATAAAAACACTTCTTGTTGTCTACAGATTGCTATGGCTATATATCATTGGAAACTGTCAGATTTATATTCAACTTATTTTACACTTATTTTAAACCATTATGAGACTTATATCTAATGAATATTTGCCACAATAGTTGCATGTAACTATCTATACATCTACTATCAAACCAATCAATTGCGGCTTAAACAAACTCAGAATTGAACACAATGGAAAAAGCATCGAACTGCAGCAGCAGAAATATGCAAGTTAAATAAAGGCGCATAAAAGTCATAAGCCTGACATAGAGCACGCTGACAGTACTTACAGAGAGAGAGAGAAAGAGAAAGAGAGAGATAGACAAAGAGAGAAGCCGAGTTGATTTCGCTTGCACCTCCATCAGCCAGTTACACCTGATGAATCGCCGCTGATGTCGAACATTTAAGCACAATTGACTCCAGCTCGACACACGGGGATGCAAGCCTGAAAATTTATGGCGGCACAGGTGAAAGTTGTGCGTTCTCTTTTGCCATGGCCAACAGCCCTTAGCCCAGTTCACTTGGCTGCTGTCGCTGCTGCAATTGGCTGCAAATTTATTGAAGTTGCGCGGCTTAAGCCAGTTACTGGCTATAAATGCTTCGCATATGACTCACATTTTGCTGTGTATTAAATTCCATTTCAACTCGAGCTCTTTTTATGACAATGTTAAAAATATATATATATATATGTATATAGATATGTGTATATATAATTCACTTTTAGCTTAGCATCCATTGCTAATTGGGAGCGTATCTCTCGGAAAAACCTTTGCCAGCAATCAGCATGTTTTTGCGATACGAGCTGAATTTAGTTTGATTTATTTTATATATTTTTTGTAGTGTAAAAACTTAATTGAAGCTTCCGGTTTTTCTACGGTTTTTTCCTTGTCTCAATTAAGAATTTGTCAGCTAGATATGGAACAGAATTTACCAGCAGCTGAAAGGAAAGACTAAAGTTGCAGCTAACTAAAAACAAATATAAATATAAATAAGAATATTATAAAAAAATAAATTTAAAAAATAAAAATACATATATATATATAGAGATACATATATAAAAAAATCAAAAATGATTAAATAAAAAATAAAAAAACAAAAAATAAATAAAAAATAAATACAAATTTAAAAAAAAAAATAAATAAAAATACTTAAATATATATAAAAAATAAATAAAAATATTTTTAAATAAAAAAAAAACAATAAAATAATAAAAAAAATACAAATTTGTAAAAAATATATAAACTCTTTTAATAACCAAGCCAAACTCAACAAAATTCATTAACACATATACATAAATCCCTTTATCAAATAAAATTCTCTCTCTCTCTCTCTCTTATGTTCCACTCACGGATCTTCCAGTTTTATATTGATTCTTAGGGCCTGTTCATCGATCCAGTTCCTGAAGTGCGGCACATTTGTGTAGGCAGCTGGAATATCTTTGTCCGCGCACTCAATGCCCCAGGAGACGATGCCTGCGAGCTGATAGCGTTGGTTTTGCCCGGCCATGCTGCAGAACAGGGGTGAGCCGCCGTCGCCCTTGCAGGTGTCCTTGCCCTCGACGCCGCCGGCGCAGAGGAAGCTGGAGTGCAGCATGAAGCGGCGGCCCAGCACCGTCTTGCGCAGCAGCCTCTGGCAATACTGATGCTCCAGCACGGGCAGATCGATGCGCTTAAGTATGTGCTCCATGCCGGGCGCCGAGAAATTCCGATGGCCCCAGCCGGTGGCGAAGCACTCCGCCTCACGCAGATCCTTCTGCAGTATCGTGCTCTCAGCTGCCGGCAGGCACAGCGGCTGCACGTGCGGCGCTAGTTGAAAGGGCTGCTCCAGCACCAGCATGGCGATGTCGTTGCGAAAGTTCAGATTGTTGAACTGCTCGTGGCGCCACAGGTTGCGTATGCGGCGGCTCTGGAAGGCGTACGGCTCCTCATAGCTGTTCAGATCGTACTCGCCGGCTCGGGCCAGCAGCGTGTCCGCGCTGTGCTCGGCCACATTATGGGCGCTGGTCAGCACCAGCTGCGGATGGATCAGTGTGCCGCCACAGACATAGTTCCCCTGCATGTCCATCAGGGCCACCATCCAGGGGAACTCGGCAAAGCGCGCCTCGTGATCGTTGTAGCCAACTAAGGCATAGTAGAGACCCGTCGGATTGCTGTACCCACAGCCCTTGTACCTGAAGTCGTTCAGCTGGCGTCGGACTGGATTATCCTGTTCATTGAGCTGCAGAAATTAAATAAGAAATCATTATTTGATAAAGGACTCATCCATCTCTTCCTCCTCGTCCTCCTACTACTCCTCCTTCTTCTTTTCCTCCTCATACTACTCCTCCTCCTCATACTACTCCTCCTCCTCATACTACTCCTCCTCCTCATACTACTCCTCCTCCTCATACTACTCCTCCTCCTACTACTACTCCTCCTCCTCCTCCTCCTCCTCCTACTCCTAATCCTACTCCTCTTTCTACTCCTCCTCCTCCTCCTCCTCCTACTCCTAATCCTACTCCTCTTCCTACTCCTCCGCCTACTCCTCCTCCTCCTACTCCTAATCCTCCTCCTCCTCCTACTCCTAATCCTACTCCTCCTCCTACTCCCCCTCCACCTACTCCTCCTCCGCCTCTCCGTACTACTCCTCCTCCTTCTACTCCTCTCCGTACTACTCCTCCTCCTTCTACTCCTCTCCGTACTACTCCTTCTCCTTCTACTCCTCTCCGTACTACTCCTCCTCCTTCTACTCCTCTCCGTACTACTCGTCCTCCTTCTACTCCTCTCCGTACTACTCCTCCTCCTTCTACTCCTCTCCGTACTACTCCGCCTCTTTCTACTCCTCTCCGTACTACTCCTCCTCCTTCTACTCCTACTCCTACTCCTACTCCCACTCCCACTCCTCCTCCTCCTCCTCCTCCTCCTCCTCCACCTTCTCCCCGTCCTCCTTATCCTCACCTGATCGGCAAGCGGACAACAGCTCTCAAATGTGCCACAGCCCGAGTTGCTGGCATTATCAATCCTCGGCTTCAGTATAAATCGTCCGTCCTCGTTGACTGTGCCCGTGCGACACAGATGCCTCGGCACGCACAGACTCTTCACGTCGCAGCTCTTGTAGTCCAACTTTGCGTCCACATCAATGGGCTGCTGTGGCGTAGTAGTAGCTATCACTGTGCTCACTGTCGTCACTTCCATTTGTTTCGATCTGCGAGTCGCCATGCTCGCCATGCTCGCCTCGTAGCTCTCCAGCTGCGCCTTGTCGCAGCACACGAGTCCGACGCCACAGCTGCGTCCCAGTATGCGGGGTCCAAAGATGCCACTGCCCGAATCATCCGTCTCGTTGCAGCGCTGCTCCGTGATGCAAATCTGATCGCTCTTGCACGCGCTCAACAGCGCGCCGACATCGGCCAGAATCAGCAGCACAAACAACTTCAGTAAACGCTCCATTTTACACACTTTAAAGAAAAATAATAAAACAATAAATTAAAATTATAAATAAAATATCTATGAAAAAATCAGTTTTTAATACTCTTGTGCCCAAGCATTATCCAATCATTATAGAACTTTAAAAAATCCTAATTATACATATATTATTGGTTATCAGCTCCTTCAAAGCGTCGCCCTTTTATGAGTCTCGTCAGCGTTAGCAAAAAATATCATAGTGAAATTGGTCTGGGGAATAAGGTTGCTACCTTATCATTAGTATATTCCTTATCATTCTTCGTATAAGTGAAGACTATAAACACCAATACCAATAAGTTCACACAACACATATTCGTAAGCCGCGGAAATGCAAAATAGAAATACTTTATAAACAGGCCTCGTATAGAACGTGCAAATGTGTGTAACAAATATAGAATTAATACGAGCAATAGTCTCTAATTGTCTGACGCATAGCACAAATCTCAACAGCATATAAATTATTGAACTAATTCACTTAAACAGGTAACACTTTCAATTGCAACTTTTTAGTTTTATTGATTTTTTTAGTTATTATGAAACTATTTCATAAAATTTTATAACTGAATTTGCTCTCCAATAAGTAACAAAAATATAATCGAATTGCAATGCAGAGATAACCGGTAGCCGAGAGAACTAACTATATGCAATTCTATATATGTATATACGATTACACAATCTATTTGAATTTATTTGAATATTAATTTTGTTGCAATTTTTATACACAATATTACATATTTGAGCTGCGAAACAGTTGAAAGCACGACTCCCGCTGTTCTGTTCAATGAGATGCTGAGTATCGACTAATTGAGCCAATCTCTTAGAAATCTATTTTATAAGCACTCTGAGAGCTCAAGTTATAAATATTTATAATCTCAATGTGTGCAAGCATGAAGAGAATATATTGTTTTACTTGACTTAAATTATTCTCTCAGCTCATCAATTTAATGTTCTCTGACACTCTCACTCTCTCTAGCTGTTCCAGTCTTTCCAGCATTCTCTCTCACTCTCTCTCTCTCTCTCTCTATTTACTATTTATTGCGCCTTTGTTTCACACACAACTCAACTCAGCTTCGCTCAGCTCAAAGCTGTCAAGATTGTTTTCAAGCCGGTTCTATAAGATACTCGAATTCTAACTCGAGTCAATCAGTTGAAATTGAACGCGAATCGAATTGTGTCTAAGAATCTGTTTCATATAAAGAATACGTATGTTGCTACTAAATATAAAACAATTTAAATAGTTATAGAAAGTGAAAAATAACAAAAAATACATAAAGAAATGCAAAGCTGCTCAATCTGAAAGTGCCGGACTAAAGATACCCTGCGTTATGCCTAGATCTAGCTGCGCACTTGAAGATTTCTCATTCTCCGCTTTTCCCCTTCACATCTCTCGCGTTATTTATTGCCGGATCTTCAATAAATTCTCTGGAAATGATCATAGATAATTAAAAAGTGGAAATGAAATATGCTAGATATGTGCATTTTTATAATTATATTTCGATGATTGTGTACAATAATATAAGCGTCTGCAAAAATAAATTCAATCAACTTTAAAAAAAAGTGACTTCTGCCATTTGTACACATGTCTGTCATGACTTTCGTATATATAAATAATATTACTTTGACAAAATTACATTTTAATATTTAATATTCAATGCATTTATATATTTTCATAAAACTAATCAAATCTAAATATAATCATGTAAAACCATTGAACGTAGATTGATAACCCAAGCAGATTAAGCGTGAGGCTTTGTATGCATTGATAAGATTTTTCTTATCAGCAAGAAGTGAATCGAATTGAAAATGAAACAATAAAGAACGAAGCAGCTGTGAGAGGCAAAAAAAAAAGTGAAGGCAGGTCTTTATATAAATATTGTCAGTCAACTTAGGCCGACTTCATGTGAAAGAGTATGAAAACTGCAGACTTTTAATGTGAAATAAATACATCTATATATTATTATTTATTTTCATTATTTATGTATTTATATATCAAAGCAAACTCAGTTATAGACTCGAATAGTAACAGCATTAGATCCCATAAAGTTATGTTAATACAGGGTATCTTCTAGTCGACCCGCAACACTCTTAACTACCATTTGATATCCGATACTCATTCATTTTTTTGTTGCAGCTGAATGAATATCGCTTGGTGCTACTGCCCACTGTGGCTGGCCTGCGTTTTCCTGCTGTCGAATGGGCAGCAAGCCGCAAAGCCCTCGTCGTCGTCGTCGTCATCCTGTGGCACCCTGGAGCTGTGCGTTACCGAGCAGCGCTGCAACGAGTCTGATGATTCGGGCCGCAACATAATCGGGCCACGCATGGCGCGCACCTGTGGCCAGGGACTCGTCTGCTGTGATCAGGAGCAGCTCGAGAGCTGGGATGCGATGCAGGTGACGGCAACAGCAACAGCAACAACAATAGGAACAGGAACGGCAACAACACGAGGAGCCAGCACAACGATGACGGAGGCGGAGGAGAGCAAATACGAGTCCTGCGGCGTGAATATGGAGTGTGTGCCGCGCAAGCTGTGCCGCGATAACAAAATAATCGACGATGGTCGCTTTATTCTGAATCCCCGCATCGGGGCCACGACTTGTCCCAGAGCCCTGCAGCGCTGCTGTGCGGTGGATCAGCAGGTGAGTTAGAAGTAAATAAAATAAAATATTGAGTGGATCATCCCAAACATTTCTCCCATAGGTGGAAGCCAATGAGAGTCCCTACATATCGAAGCTGAACGAGTTCAAGTACCAGGGCTGCGGGCACAGCAATGTGAAGGGCCTGATCCCGGACGAGGATAACTACGAGTACCAGAAAGATGTGGCGCTCTTCGCAGAGTTTCCCTGGATGGTGGCCCTGATGACCGGCCGGCATCAGTACCTCTGTGGCGGCACGCTGATCCATCCCCAACTGGTGCTCACCAGCGCCCACAACATACGCAATCAGACAGTGGACACTCTGCTGGCCCGCTTGGGGGAATGGGATCTGAACAGCGTGGATGAGCCGCACGAGCATCAGGCGCGACGCATTAAGCAGATTATCGTCCACGAGGACTTCGATCCCGATGCCTTCTACAATGACATCGCACTGCTGGAGCTGGAGCAGCCCGTCGACATCCAGCCGCACATTCAGCCGCTCTGCCTGCCGCCGCCAGAGACGCCACAGCTGCAGGCGCAGCTGCGCGATGCTCTGTGCTATGCCACCGGCTGGGGCGGCCGTGTCCTGGACAGCACGAGCAACGAGCGGCTGCTGAAGCGCATCGACCTGCCCGTGGTCAGCAGAGCCGAGTGCCAGGCCCAGCTGCGAGTCACGCGTCTGGGCAAACGCTTTCGCCTTCGTCCGAGCTTCCTCTGCGCTGGCGGCATCAAGGGCAAGGACACCTGCAAGGGCGACGGCGGCTCGCCGCTGTTCTGCTCGATACCTGGCCAGGTGAATCGCTACCAGCTGGCGGGCATTGTTTCGTGGGGCATCGACTGCGCCGAGGAGGATGTGCCAGCGGTCTATGCGAACGTTCCCTACCTGCGCAGTTGGATCGATGAGAAGATCAAGGCTTTGGGCTATCAATAGTAGGTGAAGCACGGTTGATGTATCATTAGAGAGCGATCTATAATAATCATGATGTGAAATTAAAAACTTCAAAGCTATAAAAATAAAGATATAAAAATATAGAATTAGATGAAGAAAAACTCTATTTTTGTTTAAGCATGGAAATATTTTAAAAATAATAAATAAAGAAAGAAAGTATCTCAAAGTTTCCAATATTCGATTGATGAGATTCATTAACTTACTTATTAAATTGATAAATTCCGCCATATTTCATTATAATAGAACTAGCTCAGAAAAGTTGTACACCCAACCAGATTTATTACCACAATTAATGTTGCTAAGTGAAACCAAACAAAAAGCAGATGAAGAAGAAGCAAAAATGAAGAAATAGAAAAAGAAAATGAAGAGGAAAATGAAAAGGAAAAGCAAATTATCGTTGTGCACTGAACTTTAAATAGAAATGGCTAAGTCGCAGCATATTGTGACCCCAAACCAAACCCTGGCGAATAAGTCTCAATATTGCCATGGCTCTAAATTAAGTGGGTTTTGTTGCACGAGCACAACAGCAACAGCAACAGCAAAAAGGAAGATGAAGACGAAGAAGAAGAAGCAGCAGCAGCAAAAACAAAACAATGAAGCTACGAGGCAACAACAATCTGCCTTGGACAGCGAACCAAAAAATTGAGAAATTACATGCTGCGAAATAGCTAGGGAATTGATTTTGGTGGTGGCCCATTCAGCTCTGCCGATGACGGTGCTGCCTGCCCGACCGACCGTCTGCCAGTGATGGTATTGGTGGCAATGGTGGTAATGGTGGTATTGGTGGTTTCGGTGGTGTTCGTCTTGATGCGCCTGCTGGGGCCATGGTTATGTTGCTGTGGATGTTGCAGCTGTTGTTGCTGCTATTGTTGCTGTTGTTGCTACTGTTGTCGCTGTTGCTGTTGCAATGGATAGGACTGCTGCTGCTGCTGCTGTTGTTGCTATTGTTGCTGCCTTAGCTATGGCTATTGCTGCTGCATTTGCTTCTGTTGTTGCTGCTGTTGGACTGGCGAGCACTGCTACTGTTGCTTTTATTGTTGCAACTGCTAGGACTCTTGCTGCTGCTGTTGCTATTGCATTTGCTGTTGATGTGACTGTTGATGTTGCTGCTGTTGAATAAGGCTGCTGCTGTTGTTGTTGCTATTGTTGTTGCCTTAGCTATGGATATTACCCTCTGCATTTGCTTCTGTTGTTGCTGCTTTTGTTGTTGCAATGGCTATGACTGCTGCTGTTGTTGTTAGTATTGCTGTTGATATTGCTGCTGCTGCTGTTGCATTTGCTGTTACGGTTGTAATGACTGTTGCTGCTGTTGCTGTTACAATATCTATAACTGCTGCTGTTGGTATTGCTGTTATGATTATAGTTGTTGCTGTTCTTGTCTTTGCCATTTCTATTCTTGCTGTTTCTGTTGATGTTGCAATGGCTCTGGTTGTTGCTGATCTTGCTGTTGGTATTGCTGTTGCTATTGCTGCTGGTATTGATATTGCTGTTGTTGCTACTGTTGGTATTGCTGTTATGGTTATTGTTGTGCTTATTTCCGTTGCTGTTTCTATTGCTATAGCTGTTGCTGGAGCTACTGTTGCTATAACTGTTGCTTTTGCTGTGGCTGCAGTATTTGATGTTATAGCTGCTGCTGTTGCTATTCGTATTGCTATTGTTGTTGCTGTTGCAATGGCTGCTGCTATTTCCATTGCTATTGCTGTTGCTGTTACTGTTACTGTTGCTTCCACTTCCTCTGTTACCCTAGCAATTGCTGTTGTTCTCGTTGCTGCTGTTGCCTTTGCAGTTGCTATTGCTGTTGTTGTTACTGTAGTTACAATTGCTGTTGCTATTGCTGCTATTTTTGTTGTTTCTCTATTTGTTGCCTTTGTGTTTGCCTTTGCTATTGCTGTTGCTGTTGCTATTTCTCCTGCTGCTGTTGCTATTACTCTTGCTCCTACTCCTGTTGCTGCCACCGTTGAACTCTGCGCTAAAAACCCATTTCTCAAGTAAATTGCTAAGAAATGTTATTTATTGGCGCTTTTCATGCACTTGCACATGCACACGAAGCAGCAGAAGCCCAGCCTGGCCTGGCCTGGCTGCTGGTTTATTGATTTTGCCCGAGCAAATATTCGCCTCGATTTTGGAGTATTTGCATTTAGGCCTGCGGGCGCTCGTGCTCCGGATCGTGTCGTGCTCGTAGAGTGTGCCATAATCACGCCTGATTAGTTTTCATTTCTTGGTCTTGCCTATCAAATATTTACCAAATTGATTATCATTTAATTATAATAAAGCATAATGTGCAATGTAATGTAATGCAATTGCAATTCGCAATTCGCAATTGCCTGTCATCTGTGCGGACAGCAGCTGTGTGAGAGTATCAATGTCGACATCTCTGTGTGTGTGTGCGTGTCTCTGTGTGCGTGCAATTATGATGGCTGGCCCTGGCCGCAATTGTGTTGCATACTTTGAGGCACATTTCCTTGCCGGCCTCCTCTGTGTGCACATGGCATCAAATTACAAATGATGTCGTGCCCGAGGGAGCGGGCAGGCCGCAGCGCCGCTTGACAGCAGGCCTCTTGCTCTGTGGCCAACCGACGGAAGTAGAAACAGATGCAAATGGCAGTTAGGAATGAGTGTATATTCATGTAGTTATCTCCACGTGTGTGGGTGTGAGTGGGTGTGAGTGGGTGTGGGTGGGTGTGGGGGCTGTCTCTGGTCCTATGAAAAACAAAACATGCCACTAACGCTGTACACAGCCCATTCACACATACAAAACGAGCCGCATGAACAATTGACACTGGCTAATTGCACTGGAAAATTCGCATAACCAATGCACTGCTCGGCATATCTAAGGAACAAGTTTCTCTATTTGATATATTATTTTTGTACAGCTCGTTGCAGGCCCAAAAATCATGTCAGCCTAATTAACAGCAAAAACAACTCGCGAGTAAATTGGAAACATTCATTTCAAAAATGCAACAGCAAATGCAGGCCAAAACAATTAAATGCATTCCATGCTCTTTGGGCGCAACGCGGCGTATACGCAACGTGGCGCCGCACGCATTAAGCATGCGTCCCATACGCCGGTGACAGTGACAGCAACAGCAACAGCAACAGCAACAGCGACAGCGACATGTTGTCAACGTTTTAGAAAATTTGTTATGCAAATTGCTTATTAACTTTATGGCTCGCCCGCTGCCATTGTCGCAGCATTTTCAATTGTCAATTAGCGCAACGAGCGAAACTCTCGCCGGAGTGGAGTATCCCATAAATTGCAGGCTCTGCTGCCATTTAAACAGAGCTGGACTTGAATTAAATGCGCATAAAATCGGAGTTCGATTTTAATTTATGTGACATCATGAGCTGCAGTTCGCCCGCTGGTTTCGGGCCTGCTAATGACATCGCCTCTATCGGACCTGGCCTTTAGTTTAATTGAAAAATTTCGTTTTTGTGTTAGCTAATGGCACCTGTGTAATTTATGACGCCTGCACCTGCCGGGGCCCGCACTCACGGCGCAAATTCGTTACGGCCGCCCTCGATGCCATTTGTTCCAGCAGCTGCCCTCGATCTGAGGCATTCGGTGTGGACTGTGCTCTGTGCTTTGTGCCTTTGGCTTTAGTTGCACAAATTTCAATTATTTTTGATTATAGTTGGTTGGGATACTGATAAAAACTCATTTTCAGTTATTTTTAATATAAGATAATACATCAATTTAATTCAATTTAAACTATATGTTATACTTTACACTATTAAGGCAGAGCAATATATGTACTTAGTTTAACTAATATTTTAGTTCTCTATTCACAACATATTCCCTAATAATTAATTTTAATACAATTAATAATTAATATTAACTATAAATATTTAAATATAAATTTTAATAATCATTTATTGTATTTCAAAAATAACAAAAATATGTATAAATAAAAGAAAGTAAATTTAAATTTGAAACTTATAGACATAATTTGGCAGTTAAATAAATATATAAATAAGAATAAAATAAAATAAATTAATATATAATAATAAAAATGTGAATAGTAATTTTGTTAAAATATATCTATTAATTTCTAAATAATAATTATAAATATTTTATTTTATAAATATTTTAGACTAAATTATAATCATAATTTTTCACTTTCTAAATAAATATGTATAAATTATAATATTTAAAATATATTTATATTTATTTATTTCATAAATATAAACCTTGAAAATATGAATATTAATTATATTTAAAAATGATTAAAATAAATTAAATATAAATTTTAAATTTATGGACATCATTTGTAAGTTAAATATATAAATGTAAAGTAAATAAAATGAATTAAATATACAAAAAAATAATATATTTAAGTAAATCATATAAAATGAATCAAATATATTTAAAAAATTAATACAAATTATGCTAAAATAAAGAAATATTTTTTTTAAATTAATATATTTGAAAATAAATATTCAAATATTATTTTATATTTAATATTAATTTTATAAAATGAATTAAATATCTAAAAAAAAATATTATAAATTATGCTAAAATAAAGAAATAATTTTTTTAAATTTATATACTTGAAAATAAATAATGAAATATTATTTCATATTTTATATTCATTTTTTAAAACGAATTAAATATATAAAAACAAAATTAATATAAATTGCTAAAATAAGGAAATATTTTTTTTAAATTAATATATTTAAAAATAAATAATGAAATATTTAAATATAAATTACAATAAAATAATATAAAAACATAATAATCTCAATCAACCAACTTCCCACAACACTTGAAGGTTTTCTCATTCCCTCGTCAAAGTCATAAACATCCATAAGAACTCCACACTAGTTCTACTCCACGTGTGTATATGTATGTGTGTGTGTATGTGTGAGCACTGCAGCATTAGGATTAAGAATTTCAATTACTATAAACACAAGCACAACAAAACGGTACAAAGTTGCTGCCACTGCGGATTGCTGCTGTGACTCCAGCAACCGGCGTCGGTCAGCGACTGCGCCGCAGTCTTGATCCAAGTCAGGTTTTAATTAAACTGGAAATGCAGATGAAAATGAAAATGGAAAGGGAAATACATTTGGCGCCCACTGTGCGCTGAGGCGAGCACTTGAACTAAGGAGAGCTCCGTTTGACGAGTTCCCATTGCCATTGCCATTGCACGCTTGCATAATTCGCATATCCTTTGTTTTGTTTGACTTTGATGGCATTCACTGTAGCTGCCGCTGCTGCTGCTGCAATTTTACAGTCAGTGCATCATTTGATAAGCAAATATTTGAAGCAAAGGTGAAACACCTTTGGGCCAGTCGCACAGCCAATTTCCATTTAGCTCGAGAGTATTTTGAATAAAATTAAACTCGCATGTTTTGCTTTCATTAAATTGCGAATCGTGCTGCACGTGTTATTCTCCAGCCAGTTACCATTTTGGCCTGCTAATCGGCTGCCGAGTTCTTAGCCGAAAGTTCTCAACAGAGAGAGGGGGAGGGGGAGCTACGCTGCACCTGCTGTGGCATGCCTTTTAAAATGGCAACGAAATTTTTCTCTGGCATGTTGTCGACATTTTTATGGGTCTCGCTCTCTGCTGCAGACGCTGCCAGAGTCAGAGCCAGGCCAGAGCCAGAGCCAGCCACTTGGTTGCCCAATTAAAAGTTTTAGCACATTTTCACTCGAAATTAATTGTCGGTAAACGTAATTCATGTCCGAGACACGAATGCGCAAGCAGCCAGCACCCAAGTGACAGCGCTACAACTACAGTAAACACCAGCAGCAACAACAACAACAACAACAGCAAGAGAGACCGCATTTTTGTAAGTGTGTGTGTGGAGCCCCATCCCAAGGAGCTGCCCCAACACGCAGCTTGTTGCTGTTGTCCTGCATACTGATGTGCGCTAATGCGTCGACACCTTTCAATATTGCAGCACAATTGGAACGATGCACTGCAATTTGAAGATGAATAAAATCGAGTTTCTATAATGAAAATATTTTTGTTAAAATTATAATTAAATATATAGAGGAATTTAGCAATTTTCTTCAGTCCAACTATTTGATGAAAAATATTTAAACTAAATATTAAACTAATTCTTAAACTAATTATTAATTATTATAGAGAAATTTAGCAATTTTTCTTCAATATAAATGGTAATCTAACTAAATACTAAATATTAAATTAATTCATAAATTAATTGAATAAATAAATTGAATTAAAAATTCAAATAAATATTAAAGTAAATAAATCATTTAATTAGTTCATAAATTGAATAAATATTAACATAAGTATTAAATTAATCATTAAATTAAATAAATAATTTGAAAAATTTTAATAAATATCTAGTTAAATATTAAATTATCATTAAATTAAATAAATAATTTAACAAAATATAAAATTAATTATATATACTAAATAATACATACATACTAAATATTAAATAAATCATTTAATAAAAAATACAACAAACAACTACACATTGAATTCATTTTTAAATTAATATTTAAATTAAATAAAAACCCTAACTTAAATATAAAATTAAATATTAAATTAATAATTTTTTAAAATTTAAAATTTATCTTTAAAATGTGAATTAAATATAAATTAAATAAGTTAAATAATTTATTTCTTAAAATAATTTAAATAATGATTAAATTTAAAAAAATTATTACTTACTTATTAAATTAAATATTGTATTAATCATTAAATTAAATGTTATATTAATTATTAAATTAAATAAATAACTTATATTAACGAAATTAAATAAGTAACTTATCTAAATTAAAAAATTAAATTTTAAAATCCTAAATTAATTATTAAATTGAATAAATAATTAAACTAAATATTAAAAAAATTATTAAAAATTTATACTTTAATTTTTAATAATTATTATTAAATTAAATAAATAATACAATTAAATACTAAATTAATTTATTGTTAAATTAAATAAAAACCTTAACTTAAACATAAAATTAAATATTAAATTAATAATATTTTAAAATTTAAAATTTATCTCTAAAATCTGACATAAATACAATTATAAATATTTATTGTTTGCATATTAGACTAAGCTATAATTTATCACACAATGATTTTCGTTTCATATAATTTTCCTTTGACAATTTAAATGCCTTCGCAGCTTTATACACACTTTTTATTTGCCCAAAAACTTAAGTTTTAAGCCAACTTTTCAGTTGGCCTGCAAATTGAAACGAATGCAAAATGCAATTAGACAGCCCCAAACAATGCAAATTGGCATTGAGCTGCGCCAGTTATGTAGCAACAATATATTTAAAATAAAATTAAAAAATAAATAAAAACAAACAAGAAGAGTTTTCAGCAGACCTAGAGCAAAGCCTGGCGCTGCTGCCTCACTCTTGCTAACTTCAAATAGAACAAAACGGCAAATGCAGTCAACAAACTGCAAGCCAAACAAATGTCTAGCTCTGCCCCAGCCACGCCCACAAGGCTTTTGGCTGAAGACATGCCTTCCCGATCCCTTTTTGTTGTCATAAGATTGCTGGGCCCAACTGAGGGCGTCATTCGTTGTTTATGTTGAATGGCATTAGGCTGCCTTAATCTATATGCAAATTACGCAGCTCAAGTGTGTGTGTGTGTGTGTATTGGTATACATATATGCACATGCAAATGTTGCAGGGATTCAACCTGAATCGATAGCCCGAGTCGTGGCGCTGTCAAAGCCGCAGTTTGTTATGTGCAGCTCGAACTTATTAGTTCTGCTGACTCTTGACCCTTGACCAGGTTCAAACATGAGCCTCACACAGACACACACACACACACACACTGACACATCCACTCTTGCCCACTTAGACCCTCCCACACTTGAGCTGGCTGCACTGCCAAGGAAACTCGAGGGGCTTATGTTAATGTCAGCCTTAAAGTATGCAACTAAACTGCGCCCGACTAATTGCAATGCTCAACAATGTTGTCAGAGTGTCAGGGAAACTTCGTCTTTACAAATGAAAAGTAAACTGGAAACAAGTCTTTAAGCTGCACTTTGATTTGTAAATGTGAAATGATGTATTCCATTTTGTTTAATAAATATATCAAATAGTTATTAACTATGCAATTTATAAGATATTTTTGTTATTTAAAATAAATGAAAAAAAATATATATAGAATAAAATAAAATAATGAATAAATAGTGAAAAAACTAAAATAAATAAATATATAATAAATTTAAAAAAAATGAATATAAAATAATTAATACAAATAATAATAAATATAAAATGTATGCTTGAAATTAATTCTTCTTATTTTATTATTAATTTATATTAGAATTTCAAATCTAATAATGCCTTTATAATTAAAACTCGAATATAATAATTATTATATTATATAATATAACATTTAAGAAAAATATTAATTTGAATTTAATTTGAAGCATGAATTTTTATATTTTTAATTTTTTTTATTTATTATTTTATATTCACAATAGCAAACAAAATAAAACAAATATTTTATAAAAAATGTTTTTTTTTTATTATTATTATTATTAAGTCTCAGGCATTTAAAAACATATAAATAAGAAACTTGGTTTTTATATATATATAATTATAAATTTTTAATACATATATATATATATATATATATATATATATATATATATATATATATATATATATATATGTATATATATTTAAATTATTAATTTTATATATAGAAATTATTAATATTAATATAAACAAGATATTTATTTATATAAAATATTAATAAAATACTGTTTGAAAATTTGAAAGAATCTTTAATATTTATATTAAATATATTGTATTATATCAATTATAAATATATAATTTTATATTTTCTGAATTCCAAATGGGATTTTATTAAAATAAGTAAATATATGATATATATCTGGTTCGAATTACGTCAAATGAAAAGGTAAATTCTCCACCCAAGACTAGAATTCAAATTAGAAATGATACTTTAGGTACACATAATTGAATGATGTAATTAAAATATATCACTAGAATGCACTTAAGTAAGAATTTAATTATTTTATTTGCCATTGTCAATCAAAGTTGTTTTTCTAGATATTTTCTGGCAGACCTAGTTTTACATAAGACTTAGGTTTATGTTTAAGCTTAGTGTTTGCCATATATACACGCAATTTATCACTGCTGCAGCATCTGCACTTTTCCTATCATCATGAACTCATCTGTGCTGCGTGCTCATTGTCCACTTGTTGGAGGCAAAACAAAACACTTCAAAGTGCTTCAAGGCAGAGAGAGAGAGAGAGAGAGAGAGAGAGACAGAGAGACAGAGAGAGAGAGAGAGAAACATATGCAGTTGTCTAATGAGGAATGTCTCGCAAGTCAGCTAATTATGTCAATTGCAAGAGCTCAGCTTGACACTTGCCACTTGCCACTTAGTAGATGCCACCTGCCGCCTGCTACCTGCCACCTGCCACATGCCACCTGCCACTTGCCACTTGCAATTGCCACTTTAAGTTTTTGCACTGGTAGAGAGACAGCTCAGCTGGAAGCTGCTAAAAAGGCATTTCGCACATGGCTCAGCGCATGTCAAAGAGCTAAGCGCAACAATTGCCAAGTAGTCCAAGGAAAGTGTGTGACATGTTGCATGTTGCACTGTATCTGTTGCCCGTTGATGGCTGTCAAATGTTTGCTGCAACAATGGAAATTAATACAAAACACCCAAATGCATTGGCATGAAGGCCGCGCCAGCTGTGACTGTCAAATGCAAATATATATTCAATTCAATTCAATTCAATTCAATTAGAATATGGCTTTGACGTTTCTAGTTGACTGATGACGTGTTCACACACGCACACAGACACACAGATACATTAACACACACACACACACATACGTACATACAGTTGGTTTGTAGGTCAGGGCCGCCTAAAAGCATGCTACAGTTTTCACTGGCGCTGCAGCCACTTAGCCTAACCACACGCGAGCCATTTACTGACCTACAGAAAGCTACACTCACACACACACGTGTACACTCATACACACACATTGATACAAATATTATAAGCTATGCTACACTTACAAATCTTTTTTGGCAGCCACGTGCAGAAGACAAACAAGTCCAAGACTCGAAAATCAACTCACGTAGAGCTCGTTATTTATTCAAGTCAATGGAACTGACATACATACATACACACACACACACACAAAATGAGAGTGAGAAAGGCAGTCATACATGAAGAAATTTGCTACTATTTGGCCTAAATGTGCATTTGGCCAAATGGCCAACATACTAGCCGCAAAAATAACGTATATTGGCAGCAGCAGCAACATCAGCAACAACATCAGCAACAGCAACAACAACAGCAGCAACAACAACGCAATGCCATTCAAATAACAATAACAATTCAATCAAATTGAGCGCGTGTTCGTCTATGGAAATCTACGTCTAACAACAACAATGAATGCGACATCCATGAGTTAGGGAATTCTCAGCGTGGCAAAGCTTTCGTGCTGCTGTGGCAGCAGCAACAAAACATGGCTAAACGACAGCTCGCAATGTTTTGATGGCAACGGGACTGAGTTGAGTCGCTGGCGAAAGCTTTGCATATGGCAGAGCTTTAATGTCTCTCTCTCTCTCTCTCTCTCTCTCACTTTGTGTAGCCTACTCAGTGCGACTGCGCTTTGCAGCTGTCCCAATTTAACCGTTAGTTATCTTTATCTGAAAGGCGCCTATCGAACTTTTGGCACGTGCGATGTTTTGCTTTGATGTGAGGGGCAAAGACAACTGCGTTGTTTGGCCTGGGGTAAAATATTACTTAGAGCGCAATATCACAGCAAATGCGTTGTTCATATAAATTTACTAATAATATAAGGAATATGAATTAAAATATAATGTGGAAGGAATATATATTTAATCAATAAATTCAATATATATTAAATTTGAGGAATATATAAAGAGCTTAAGCAAACATAATCCCTGCTTAAACTGCATTCAAAGCCAGATTACTTTCAATACTCGTTCACAGTTCATAAACGGGTATTGTAAGAGTACACAAATTTATTATAGAAAATATTAGTTTTAAGAATTATTATGCAAAATTACTGCATATCCATCCAACAATCCTATTCCTCCTTCTGTCCATCCTCCAGACTGTATGAATGCAAGGCAATCTAATATTATTAAAATTAAATATATTTATATTTAAAATTTTTATATTTATAATATTTATAATAATATACTAATAATTAATTAAATCAATTTACATTTTAATTTTATATATATTTTATATTTATATTTTTTTTATATATATATTATGTTTAAATTTTTATATTTATTATAAACTCTTCTATAAATATTAATAAATTAAGTATTTACTTCAAATTAACAAATTTAATTTAATTTTTTTTTTTTATTTTTTTTTTTTTTTATATATTTAATATTTATATTTTAATATTTATTATAGTTCATTTATTACATTAATTTTATTATGCAGCTACTCAATATTTAATAAAAATTAATTAATTATATGTTTTTTTTTTTAAATATTTTTGTAAATTTTATATTTATTTATTTTATCGTTTATATATTATAATTCATTAAATATATGAATTTTATTATAAAGCTACGCAAGAGTATATAAATTTATTAATTTATATAGACAAAAAATTCATTAATGAAATACATTTCTCTTAAATGTTTTGATATATTTTCTATTATTTTTTTTTATTATAATTAATTTATTACATTAATTTTAATATGAAGCTACGTACGAGTATATACAATATATAAAATAATTAGTTAATATATAGTACAAATTCATTTAATTAATTAATATTTTTAATAATATTTAAAACTAAACATAACAAATAATAATTATTTATTAATTTATAAATATTTATTAATTCTTAAATCTCATTCTAATGATAAAATTCATATCTTTAAGATCTCTAACCAGTTCGATTAGAAAATATTCTCTAAAACCGCTTTGAGCTGTTATCAAAATTGTGCTAAAGTTTTTCGAGTGTTCACTTGGTCTGTGCACAGTTTTGTCGATAGCCCTGCAGGTGGCGCTGCAGGTGCACGGGGCAGATGCACGGGGCAGGTGCAGGTGGGTATTGAATAGTTGTTACTATATATTGCAGTCGGCGCTCTGCAGCGCCCGCTTGCATTTTCACAGCCATTTGAACTTGGCAAAACTGGCAAAATGTGCAGCACAGCGTTAAGGAATCGTGTTAAGCGCTGCCGTTAGCTCTCGAAGCGCCAGTCGCCAGAAAAACTTCGCTTCAATTTGCATAAAGACACGCGTATGTGACTATCCAGATACATATTCATATCCATCCATACAATTACAAATGTGTGTGTGTGTGTTTGTGTGTGTGTGTGCGTATATACTCTCTGCACTGCTCCATCACGCACTTGCGTTGTGCAATCACTTGCAATCGATTCACAATGATGCGAATGCAAATATTGTGAATACTTTGCAATCCCGTTGCGAGGAGTTTAGAGAAACAATGAATATAACTAACTGGAACAAAAAAGATATGAATTGTTATAAAATATTATAAATAAATGTAAATAAATAGTTACAAATTATAATGAATTTTTGCAATGTTACAAGTGTTTTCTTACTTTATATATCTGCACAAGAAATTAAGATAACGTTTCAGAAAAACTTTCAATTATGCTTCAATTAAAGCTTAGAGCTCAAACTGTACATTTATGCCTTTGCAAGCCACAACTACACTGGTGGCATAAAAAGAAAGCCATGTGACACTGTGATGGTATTAGAGTCAATTGCAAAAGCTTTTATTTTAAATAAGCTTTGAGTATTCCTTATTTAAATAAATATACATTTATATGTCTTAAGTATTATATTATATAAATAAAATTTAAAATTATTAATATTATAAATTTTAAATAAATATACATTTATATGTCTTGAGTATATTATATAAATAAAATTTAAATTATTGAAAATTATTAATAATATAAATTTTAAATAAATTAGTTAATACACATTTATATGTCTTATGTATATTATATAAATAAAATTTAAAATATATTATATTTATAACATTAATAATTTTAAATATTTTTTATTTTTTATTTTTATTTTTAAATAATGTTAAATATCATAAACATATCAGCAAAATACATTTTATTTTAATAGTTTGTTTATACAAGTGTTTTTTTTTTTTCTTTTTGTCATATACAATACATCTGAATATATATATATAAAGCAAATGTGAGTTTATGAGGGTTATTTTACTTTTTTCTTTCTAACTCATTGAATTCAGCAAATTTTTTCATACATTTTTCTATTTATTAAGAGTACTATAATTCACAAAAAATAAAAAAAATGATCGAATTTGCTTGTATAGTTTCTTTTTTATGAGCGACGAAAGTCAAATTTTTATACATCCACTCACTTTTGCACGGTACTGTATATGCACATATACACTGGCCATCATCTTTATATTCTATATTAAATATTTTCTATACTATTATAGCTATAGTCCGACATCTTTTTATACCCTGAGCCCATTGAAAATGGGAAATCAGGGTATAATGGTTTTGTTAAATGTATGTAACAGGCAGAAGGAGGCGTGTCAGACCCCACAAAGTATATATATTCTTGATCAGGGCGACGAGCTGAGTCGATTTAGCCCTGTCCGTCTGTCTGTCTGTCCGTCCGTCCGTCCGTCCGTCCGTCCGTCCGTCCGTATGTTTGAACGCGTCGATTGAAGCATCTAGACAAGCTAGAGACTTGAATTTTTTTTTGTTGGGTCCGTGGATAGCACGCGCAGGTCAAGTTTGTTACCAAAAAACGATATCTATTTTTGTTGTATTGTTATCGATTTTAAACCTTATCGAAAATAGGTTATAAAATTCTATCTGCCACACCTTTAGAGCTAGACTCCTCAAATTTTGCATATAGATTCACGTGAATTTTATGCCATTTCTATTTTTTTATTTTTTGCGTACCGGCTCTTTTGACTAATTACCAGTCAGTCCCGATTTATTAAACAAAACGTTTAGCCAATCACACGCACGTGGCAAGCAGCGACGCGCAGCAAAAAACATTTACACATACACATACATTGCAGCGTGCAAGCGCGTCTGCTTATGCATGTGCACAGTCGCTTCTGTGCATTTTCAGCCGCTTCTATAGTTTTGTATTTGTCATATATCGCCCTTTACACGCATACATTGAAACAGACCACCGTTTTTGTATATACACATATTCATACGTTTATATGCGCGCATTTCAGCATATTCTAAGAATTACAATTGCGATTGATCTTCTTCTTTAGTTTTGTATTTGTAACATATCGCATTGTAGTACTACTTTGCGTTTTGCCAACAAGCAACGCAATACTGGTGTGGCGTAGTGGATAGACACAAAGCGCGTAAACGAAAGGTCCCGGGTTCAAAACTCAGTGACAACAGCATAACTTTTTAATTTTTTTTTTTAATCTATAAACATGAGGTGGTCGTGCTAGTTGAGATGACGCGCTTTAACGTTACACATGTAGTAAATAGATGTAGGTTCGAGCCCAGGTGCGGTGATGTTTGCTTTCTATTTTTTTTTGTTTATTTAATTATTAATTTATTTTTGATTTACATACATTCTAGTTGAATAAAATTTCAAAATTATAATTTTATTTTGCAAAATTTAATGTTATATGCAAGCTATATAGCGTATTAAACAATGCAAATCGGACGGGGCTCAGGGGATCTCCTAGTCGGGCACCTCCGACTAGAGTTTTCTTACTTGTTTATAATGGTGTCGGCTTTATTCTCCTAAAAATAAAGTAAAACTGTTCTCTGCATCATTACAGAAAATATTTCTAAAAATATTTTTAAAAACAGCTTACAAACAACGGTTAACTATATACATATATATACGCAACCGGTTAACTATATATATACTAACTATCAATTTATTTTCTTTATTTGCAAAGCTCAACTTAAGTCCTTTGACAACGTTCAGAAAAAGTTCTGTAACTATGTATAAAGTTGAGCTCTGCAGAAGCAAAAAGAATGTTTAGATAGTTGATGTGTCAATAGTTATATGTATATACATACTTATATATATACATATATCTATATATATGTTTATACATATGTGTATAATAACTATCAATCTATCATCTACGCATTTATGCTTTCTTTTGTCTACATTCCACGTTCATTATTTACCTAAATCTGTATCGATAGATGTATCTGCATCTATAAATGTATCTGTATCTGTACCCAATTGCGAAATTGTATGTTACTGACTAGCCAAAACTTTGTTAAGTGAACTCAGAGCAGGGTGTTGGACTAGTTGTAGTTGTTGCTGTAGTTATTGTTGTTGTTGTTGCTGTTGTTGTTGCTGTTGCTGCTGTTGCTGCTGTTATTGTTGTCTGTTTACATTTGCATTTTTAGTGCAAATGCGAAATCGATTGCATGTTTTGCCAAGTGAATCGTACGACTCGAGTTACACACACACGCACAGTTACACAAACATACACACATGAACACACAAATACACACACACACACTCACATTTATATCTATTTAGAGCAGTCAACCAATAGCCAAGAAAAACATATAAAAATGGCTATGATGCGTTTTATTGGCTGCCTGCATTGTTGTGCCTCACTCTGTTGACAATCTCATCTCTCGCTTCTCTCCTCTCTCGTCTCTCGTCTCTCGTTTCATGTGCGCTGGCTAAGTCCCTCGTGGCGTATGCGCAATGTTTACCTGGCACCCAGACTATCCAGTCCCATGCTCGCTCATCGTATAGCCACGGCTTCAATGTCAGCATCGTTGTCAATGTCAGTTTGCTGCTGCGAACATTTAATTCAATGTTGGGATGTTGTTGTTGTTGATATTGTTGTTGTTGTTGTTGTTGTTGCTGTTGTTGGTGTTGCTATTGTTGCTTGTGCTGCTGCTGCTGCTGCTATTGCTGCTGCTGCTACTATTGCTGCTGCTGCTGTTGCTGCCTCTGCTGCTGCTGCTGCTACTATTTCTGCCTCTGCTGCTTGTTGTTTTTGCAATGTTCACTTACGTTTCATTTCCGTCCGGTCCTGTCGAGTATATCCGTTTGATATGGCATCTGATTTCCTGCGTATGCTTCAGCGAACTGCGAACCATCGCTGAGATTGACAGCATGTCCCATATATATGTATGTGTGTGTGTGTGTGTGTGTGCATCCATCAGAGAAAGGGGCCAAGCGACATCTTTCGTGTCCTTCAAAGTGAAAGTTTTCCCTTTCGACTTTGAGCACAACTTTAACCCATGCCCACGCACCGCCCACTTAACAACTTTTCCTTTTCTTTTTTTTTTATTTGTTTTCTTAACATTGAAGTCACAATCTGTTTATCATTCTATATCCACTGCTGTCCATTGTCTCTCGCTGCGAATGCGTTTGACATTTCAATTTGCCAAAAACGGAATTTAATTGCATTTATAATGCAACGAACAATTTCTTGCCTTTGACTGGAGCTAGGAATTAATTTGATTTGGTTTCTAATTGCATTTTGGCTGCCGATGATTGTTAATTGCTGCAAAGAAAATCCATTATAAATTCACATAACTGAAGTCATTTGCTTAGTTTATGATTAACATTTGAAATTTATTTTAATAAATAATATATTAAATTTATGAGCTTAAAATGGAATATATAGATATACACCTAATTCTGTTTTTACACGAATTATTTTTACACGAATTTGAAATAACACGAGTAAATACGAAAAAATATTTCTATTTTTACACGACATAATTTGAAATAACACGAATACAAAAAAAACAAAATTACTTTTTTTACATGAATTATTGGATTTAACACGTTTTTTTTCAATGAATTTTTTTAAAGTAAAAAGAGAGCAACTCACCACGATGAGTAAATTTCAAGCAAGTAAATTTCAAGCAGTACTTGGCCAGTATCTTTTTTTACACGATTTTTTTTTACACGAATTTCTCGGGAACCATTCTATCGTGTAAAAACAGAATTAGGTGTATATATAATTTATAAATATGGTTAGGCAAGCGTCTAAAACTAATCCATGAAGGAGTAGAAATTGTGCTGAAATAAAATAATATTTACTACTCTATTAAAATAACTCGATAAAGGTGTTCTTTATATATACATACTATATATAGATTGGACATTTGCAAGCCTCAATTTCCAGTTCTCTTTAATATTTTTATGTATAAAAAAAAATATTTTTTAAATATTTTAAAAATGTTTTATTATATACATTTTTATTTTTAATTTATTTTTATTTTAAATATAATATAACAAATTCAAATCATTTTAAATTTAATGGTTTAGAAAATTAAACTAAAATAGGAATATCGCCCGAGCAGGGACTTGAACCCTGGACCCTTGGATTAAAAGTCCAATGCTCTACCGACTGAGCTACCCGGGCACGCAGAATTCGACCATTTTTAGTTAAACTCAAATCAGTTGATATTATAGAAATATTTATAATTCCTTACAATTTTTCCTATAACTCAATATCTTAATGATCGTTATAATAATTAATAATATATAAATTTAAAATATATCTTATATTTAATATACAATAAACATTAAAAGTATAACTTTTACATTTTCGCTTAACATACTTAACTATTTTAATACTCACCATCAGATAGAAGAAGAGGAGAACCACTGCGCTGCACTGGACGACTGACCACCAGAAGATGAGGAATGCGACTGAAGCTGCGCTGCAGCAGGCTTTCCTTTATATAGGGCAGCGACAGCTCCACTCAAGTCAAGCTCAACACTCGATCATTAGGCGACCAATCAGAGCATTTTCTTCTGCTGCAAGAAGCAGCTCCTCTGATCTCCAGCTGCCTTTATATAGGGCAGCGACAGCGACAGCTCCACTCAAGTCAAACCAACTCTTGAGTCAGTCTTCACACTCGATTATCAGGCGGCCAATCAGAGCACTTTCTGCTGCTGCTGCTGCTGCTGCTGCTGCAAGAAGCAGCTCCTCTGATCTCCAGCTGCCTTTATATAGGGCAGCAAGACTACCACTTGAAGTCGAGCTCAACTGTTAAGTCTCTTTCTGAGAGTGTTTTCTGCTGCCTCTGCTGCATACATATGCAAACTAACATCTTCTCTTCAGAACCTTAACTCTTTTGAAGCTGTTCTTCTTTCTGGTCCATTTAGTACAAAGAGCCGGTATCCAAAGAGCCGGTATCCAAAATTGAAATTGCATAAAATTCATAGGATTCTATTGAGGGGTCTAGCTCTAAAGG
The DNA here is from genome assembly GCA_035045145.1 of Drosophila meridionalis. Taxonomy (NCBI): domain Eukaryota; kingdom Metazoa; phylum Arthropoda; class Insecta; order Diptera; family Drosophilidae; genus Drosophila; species Drosophila meridionalis. The sequence continues at coordinate 5,603,123 of JAWNPG010000025.1, read as the reverse complement.
TTAGGAGATATAATTTTAAAACCTGTTTTCGATCAAGTTCAAAATAGCTATCGATCATACGAAGTAAACTATACTATACACGGACTCACCAAAAAAATCAAGTCTCTAGATGCTCCAATCGACACGTTCAAACATACGAACAGACGGACGGACGGACGGACCGACAGACGGACAGGGCTAAATCGACTCAGATCGTCGTCCTGTTCAAGAATATATATTCTTTGTGGGGTCTGACACGCCTCCTTCTGCCTGTTACATACATTTAACAATACCATTATAACCTGATTTTCCATTTTCAATGGGCTCAGGGTATAAAAAAATATATATAAATGGGGTATACCTTTTGGAAGATATATAGAAAATGATGCAAATTTATATAGATTTCCCTACTGAAAACTCAAAAACATATATTTTGAATTGTTTTGATGTTGATATCAGAGAAGGCTCAGTTTTTGAGGCATTCTCAAAAAATGTGTTCACTATTAAGACTTCACAATCACCGTTGAAAATGTTTTGAATAAAATTTACTTTTTCGTAATGCCCAAGTGTTTTACACTTGTTATGCAAAATACCCCTCACGATAGTTAACATTCAATAAGTAAGAAAAAATTACAAATTAATTAAGCTTACAGTTTTGCAGCTTGACTATCCACATCGAGCCTATACTTATGACCACTACTGTATATAGCCTGCCTTAGTCAATCGCCTGGCTACTCGATTTGTGCGCCACTTTTTACGACGCTCATCGAATCATTTATTGTCGCAAAAAACTCACACAGATACAATAAAATAGCAGCCTTGCAATTCAGATGAGTTATGCGAACGTATTTGTACACATCATAAAATTCTTATCCTGCCATGCCCAGAACAGAGAAGTAATGCGTCTGTTGACCCAATCCCGTTTAATGCCACCATTTTGCACGACCCAAATGTTGACGTTTTTAGCCATGAAGCTAGTGGGGCTAGACCAACCCACAAGCCCCCCTAAGTGAGTGTCTGTCATCCGAAATCCATTGACCGTTACGTATGAGCAGGAAATTCTTAACATTTCATTTCAAACTCTCAGACTCCACTGCATGTCCTACTCCAGGCCATTGTGCCTGTGTGTGTGACTTTTATAGTCTATTAATTTTATTAGTGTCATTGCAGTCAGGCGTATTCAAGCTGTCTATGTGTGTGTGTCTTAGACTGGCGCATTAGCCAGACAAATAGTTTTTTTTCTATTTGTTTTTTTCTCTCATTTTTAGTGCAGCTTTTGCTTCTTTGAGCGTCCCCAGCTAGTCGTATCTCTTCGTAATATGCTCTGCAGGCTGTTAAGCTAATTATCCAGGCACATATCAGGTGTTAAAGGAAAATTTAATTAGCCGTGCCGCAAATTCTCTGCTGCCGCGACTGGCCTAATTAGATGATATGAGGAGAAGGTTGAAGAAGTCTTGTGAGATGGCTTTGTGGGCTGTAAAGGACGTTTGAGCAAGATTAAGGATGTTTGCTATAAAGCGGAGGAGCTACTAATGAAAGGTTAAACATGTATATATCTGTCACTATTTTTATGGACTTCAAGATGCTGTGCTTCGAATGATGAAGCGAAATGAGTAGCAGAATGAGAAATTATCGTTAATAGTGGATTAACAGTATTCTGTTAACTCAATGTTAACCTACATACATACATACTATTGTTTTATAACATACTTTTTGTAAACATACTTTTATTTGGCAGTATTCTATAAATATGCTGTACAATAACAGTGCCTTAACATTGGACTGTTCCATTACTGTTAACTGTCATCACTCTACAGATCATTTTTCTGCGTCTGGTACATCAGCAAAATCTCTATTAAAGTATCGGTAGTACTAGGATAACATAAATGCACAGAAGTATGCTAAAATGTTAATAACATTAACATAGTAGTTCAATGGTTATAACACGACATACGGACGAACAGACGGAGAGTAGAAAGTCCTGTTATAGGGTCTGACACGCCTCCTTCTGCCTGTTACATACATTTTCACAAAACCATCATGCCCCGATTTCCCATTTTTAATGGGTAAAAGAAAAACTCACGACTCGTTTGGACTTTTTCTCTTTAGCCCAGTTGAGAGACATTTTCCATGATTTATTTGTTGCATTAGTGGACGCTAGCGGACCCACTTGGCACTAGCCGCACTTCAGGTGACTTCAGGTGGGCCCAAAGCTATTCAGCGTTCCTTTTGCGCTGCAGCTGCCACAGCCAGGCGGCATTATAAATGGCCAACTGGATGATCAAGCTGAAGCAAAACATTAACAATTTTAAATGCCATAAAAATGCAGAGCAGAGCAGCAGAGCTACTCACATTCACATTCACATTCACATCCACAGAGTGCTACAGTAAATACTGCATACACGGCGACTGCAGTCGAGCGTGTAAATTGTGTCATTCCACTGCGCCATGAACAAACATGAATCGCAACAAAAACGAGCTTCAAAAGCCAATGAAACCTCAAGCGAATATATTTACACACTGCAAATTAATGGCAGCTGTTTAAGAGAGAGACAGAGAGCGAAAGAGAGTGAGAGAGAAAGAGTTAAAAGAGATTCTTAAATCATTGCAGTGAAGTTGTTGAATTAATCAGAGATTATAAAGCATTGCATTGCCAAGTCGAGTTATAGAATATACTATATCCATAGGGGATTTTTAACTGTAAGCCAATTCCCGAGATTTTAAATATATAAATTTATATAAATATATAATGTCAAATACATCTGATATCATAATATTACTACTATTTTCATGAATATGATTACATAATTATATACTTACATAATTAATTTTTTCGGGAACCCTGATGCCCATTCTCCAATATATCAAAATCAGCTGAATCAAACCACAATAACATATATAGACCATAGAAACCAAATTTCTAAAAATAGATTCTTGATTGAAAGCATTTCTTGTATAGCTAAAATTATTATTATTATTATTAAAATTATTAAGTTTTATCTTTCTCTATTCTTTCTCTAAGCAAAACTACTAAGCGCCAGCTCCTTATGTAATCTAAAGGTAAGAAATTTTTAGTCATCTTGAAAAGCAATATGATGTACATTCACATACATAGATTTATAATACAACATGCAAAACCCCATTAATTCTATTAAAAATAATTATATTAAAACATAAAAAGATTCTTGTCAGAAGTGGGATTCGAACCCACGCCTACAGAGTAGACTGCGACCTGAACGCAGCGCCTTAGACCACTCGGCCATCCTGACATGTCGAACACCGCGAACCAAAAAGTCTTCAGGTGTGAAGAGTTAATAGAAGATACAAATACGTATCTATATAACTTAATATATTAAGAATATTAAAAATAATTAATAAAAATATATCCATTCATTTATAGCTTTAAATATGTTTATTAATCATTCTCAGTGATTTATACACCCAAATGTACAATGATGTAATTTGCTTAATGTACGACTTTCGTTTTTGCATGTAACTCAATATAATAACACTAGGAAATAAAATATGCTATCTAAAATATGCATAATAGTAGTATGTAAATACTTAGCACACGAAATTAATTCCGATATTTGAAATATGCGTCACGACTTCGTACACTAGAATTTATCGTATTCGAAACGCAACGTCTCGTCTCTTTAGGTAACTAAAAATATGACTAACATTTATAATCGAAATTAGTATTTGCACTTAATCCAACTAAGAATTTTCTTTCCTTTAGCACTAAGTCTTTCTTATACTGATTATGAATTTTTGAATTGCAATTGTTGCTCTTACATAGTGTATACCTAGAAAAAATACATAAATTTACAATCGTTTCTCGTTACCATCCTGTGCACATGGAGGGTTCTTAGTGTGTTGGTGTTCCCAGCAGAGAGTAAAGAAATACATTTGTCTTATGTAATTTGTGTTTGCATTTTGCATTTTAATTCAGAACATGTTGTTTTGTGTTTGTTTTTTTTGTTTTTTTTTCTTTAATATTTGCTACAATTCATTACTTCAATATTTGCCATTTATTAAACTAAATTTAAAGAAGTACGCTCTAGGTGTATATTCAAATCTACAATTAGATTCTGATATATACGCGATTGTGTGTATATGTAAATATGTACATAATTATTAGGCAACCACTTAAGCTTAGTTATTTCCATTTTGTTTTATATATATTTATAAAAAAAATGTATTAATTTTGTTGTTTTTTACTAAATTTTCCACTTGTCACATAAGTGTACTAAAAACCAAAAACTGTACATCAATCGTAACCGTTTTTTATCAACTCTGTTTCATAATTCATTGTCATTCATTCGTAATCATTAGCATAATCATCATCATTATCAATTATCATCAACATCAACAGCATGGTACAAAACAAAGGTAACCAAACCAAAAGCTACATATGTCTAAAAACTCGATACATAGTTTTATTTTATAATTATAATATAGAAAAGCAAAGAATAGCACATAAAATCAACCAATTTCTTAATACAATACATTATCTCTTTACAGGCGAAGCTGTTGATGTGTGCCTATTTGGTTTTTAGATCTTTTAGTACTTAAGCTAGTTTGGTTTTGAATAACGCATGTTTCCTTTTGAGCTATACTAAAACAATTGTTATATATTTAGTACACAATTAGCTTCACTGCTGCTCCTGATCTTTTCAGTACATTGACTTTCATGAAGCGTACATGCGATTAATGTCGTGCTGATATTTGTCCTGTATGTCCTTGCGCTTCAGCTTAAAAGCAGCCGTCACTAAACCCATATCTGGCGACCAAACTTCCTTGCACAGCGTAATGGCGGCGGGCACCTCGTACTTTTGCAATTTGCCTAGATAAAAATTTAAATATATGTTAAGATTTATCTGACTAAATCAAGTATCATTTGGATCTTACATTTCCGCGCATGTTCACTGATTTCCTTGAGTATGGCCTTCTCCATGATCGGCGATGAGCACAACTCTTCGAACGTTTTGTTTTTGAGCCCATTCCGTTCGGCCAACTCTTCGAGATGTTTCTGATTCGGCACGACCAGCGCGACGGTAAATTGTTTTGTTGGATCGCCATAGACACAGATGTTCTCGATAATGCCACATGTCTTCAACTCGGATTCCACTTTACCCAGGGAGACATATTCACCAGCCTGCAGCTTAACCAAATCCTTCTTACGATCTGTTGATGGGGAGAAAAAGTTTAGCAAAGATCTTTAAGGGATAATTCCCTTCCAATGGTCTCTCACCAATTATCTTAAGTACGCCATCGGTTTGCACTTCGCCAATGTCGCCAGTTTTGAACCAACGGCGTCCGTCTTCTTCGAAAAAGTCCTCATTGGTCTTGCCAGGCAGTTTATAGTAACCTTGCGACACACAATCGCCACCAATCACAACTTCGCCCTGTGGATAGGGTTTGTTGGTCACACGATAGTTGCCCTCTTCCCAGTTGACCAACCGAATGTCGCAAACAGTCAAAGGTCCTCCGGTGCGGCCATAGGTCATGTCTCGGGCTGTAAGTATTTTGATAGATTTAAAACCAAGTTCTCTGTTAGAATTAATCAATTCACTTACCATCCATCACTGTGGCACCCGATGTGGTCTCTGTCAGTCCATAGCCTTGGATTAGATCAACGCACAGGCAAGTCTTAATCTGCTCGTGTGTGTCGGCCGATAGCGGCGCTCCGCCGGACATAATAATGCGCACCTTGCCGCCCATTAGCTTGGCCACCTTCTCGAAGACCAATCTGTCGAAACAACAGAAAACAAATTTAATATTTGCATAATAAAATAATTCCCAATGCTATTCCATACTTGTCAATCAGCGGCGTTCGATATCCACGCTGTATCCATTTCACTTTGTACTGGTAGAGGAATTTAAAGAGCGCCTTCCTGAATGCTGAGCCAGAGTTGACCTTGTCGTTGATGCCTTTAGAGATACGGTCGAGAATTAACGGCACTGATGTCATGCACGTGGGCTTCAGCACCGAAGCGTCACCCTTGCAGCCACGCTTAATCTTGCTACTCGTGTCGATGAGCGTCAGCGGCGTGGAGTAACCAATGGAGATGCCTGTCATCAGGCAAACGCTCTCAGCGACCAGCTCGAACACGTGCGCCAGCGGCAAAAAGCCAATCAGAACGTCTTCCGGATAAATGGTAACCATGTCGCAGAAGCCCTTCATTGTTGCAATGCAATTCTTGTGCGACAGCAGAACACCCTTTGGCGTGCCCGTCGAGCCGGAAGTGTACATAATGATGGCAGTGTCCTCGCCCTTTGGTGGCACATTCTCTGTAAATTAAGAGTACATTAATTAATGTTTGTTTATTCATAAACTATATTCATTACTTACCAAATTTGCTATCGTTTCCAACTTTAACAACTTGAGCGAATGGCAGTATTTTGACGCCTTGCTTGAAGCCAGTTGTTTCGGTCTTATGCAGCTGATCCTCCATGTAGATGATGGTGTTAACCCTGGGGCATTTGTCCAGCAGCGTCTTAAACTTTGGTAACAGATCGTGCGAGGTGATAACAGTTGTAACTTCAGTTTCGCTAATGCCTGAAAGCAAATTACAATCAAATTAGTAATCTAATCTTAATTAACAACTATTTCATCTTTCCATCTACTTACAGTGGGCCACACCGTCATCGCCCAGCGTCGCATAGACGGTAACGATGGACATGGCCTGCTTGAAGCAACCATGGGCGGCTATCAACCACTCGGCGCGTGTCTCAGCAAAGATGACAATATTCTCTCGAGGTGCCTGGCCCAGCTCACGCAGTCCACGTCCGAAGCTCGCGGCCATGCGCTCCGTCTCGATAAAGTTTTTCCACTTGTAGTCGCCCATGTTGTACTTCTTGAAGACGCGTCCGTTTGGCTGTGTTTCGTCCTCTTCGCTCAGTATCTGGCGTGTGCCCAGGCAGCGTTTGGTCGAGTGCGTCTTGGCCACATAGTTGAAGACCTTTTCCAGCGTATCAATGTTCTCCTGCAGCATTTTCACATGGACCTCGCGCGGCGGTTCCGTGGTGCGGTACGTCAGCTCAGTTTCTTCATTCTTGATAATCTTTGCCTGCAACGGACGAACAAAGATGTGTTAGAAATAATGCCAAAAGTTCGGTTTAAGTAAAAAAGTTTTTTTCAAGAACATTGCCAATGGGAAGACCAAGCATGTGTGTGACGAAACGTGGGATTGGATTGGAGTGGATTGGCAGGTATTGGGGTAACCATTACAACGGAACTGAAACCCATTTGAGTTGCAAGTGAAATTAGTACGGATACCAACGTATTTATATATATAGATATATGTTTCAACGACCCATATGTTGAGCGTGAGGTGCGTTGGTGGACGTGGACTTATGTTGTTTGTATGTGGGGATCGAACCGTAGATTAACAAAAACACCAAAAATTTTGTTTTTAAATTTTAAAAAAAATATTAGAAAAATAAACCCATTTATCTAATTTTAAAACACGTATGAAATTAAAACCTCAATGTCATCCGCGGCGTATTTGGAGGGCTCATCGAGCAACGATTTCTTGTTTATGAGCGTGGCCTGCGAGTTGGAAGGAGGGTTAAAAATACCAATTAGCTATATGGCATAATAACAGTGCATTTTATTACGTATAGCCTTCGCAATCAACGATTGCATATGGAATACGCCTATTAAATTTATAGTCTGCATCATTTTCTTCCATTTAGCCTTATCAGCGTTCAAATAGTCGATAACTGTTAACGTGAATAAACCGCACGAAGTTATCAAAGGGTGACTATGTCACTAGTGCACAAGAAAACTTGCATGCAATGAATCACATATAGTATAATAATATGTTAGATTATTGGGAGCTTAAGAAGTTAAATGTCATCATAGGGCTTCATTCATATGCGAAATGAAATAATTAATGAAATGACTAATAAAAAGTGAATAATATAAAATATTAATAAATATTAAATTGTAAAAGAAAATTATATATGAAAGACTGTTAAACCTGTTCGATCTATCAAACATTATCAACATAACAACTGTCAAATAATAAGGAAACCGCGTTTCGAACGGGTAAATTCTATCTTAACTATAATCAACATTGATAACTTATTCTTGAAAACAATATCTTAACTTTTGCAAAAGGTGATTAGGAAAATTTATACTTGATCAGTTCATTTTACGAATATACCAAAAGTTGGTTATAAATTGAAAGCTTTGTAGTTTTAAGAACTATAAACTGTATTTGAATCTTCATATATAGATCTAGAACAGATTAAGCACTCTGTCTCCGACTATTCTTTCCTACATTTGATTTATAATATATTAAGCTAATCTATAAACATTTTATACAACATTTCAACTGACTACTTCCTTATAATATAGTAAACTAAATTATTAACAATCTATATAACTTTTCAACTGATATTGCTATTGCTTACAGCTTGAACTAGTATACGTATATATATATCGATATTTTTTATTTATATAATATAAAAATATATTATATATAAGAAATTCTACAATATATATATAGAATTCCTATAGCATTACTTTGTACAAAACTGTTACTAGGGTATTAGTTATACTATACATATATGAACATAAACAGCAATTAGCTAAATCAAAAACAAAAGCAATACAATCTGAAAAGCTGAAGCTAAAATGACGTTGCATGACGAACAAGCTAATTGAAACACTGAGAGGCTGTGCAATTTGTTAAATAATAGAGCTAAAAGTAGAAGTAATGAATCTGCACATACACACACACACACACATACGCACTACTTTAAACTAATTGGTAAGAGGTAAGCATGCGATGGAGAAACTCAAAACTGAAACAAATAATAAAAAATAATACTAAAATCAACAACTTGGGCAGGTTTTGCCACAATATAAAATAAACCTTGCAAGTGTCAGATTTGGATTGGATTAGAGTCCAAGTATTCAAAGTCGTATTCGTATTCACACTCGACTTACCTTGACACGCCGTGAGTCCTGTCGACGTTTCCATGGCGCCTGCATTACCAAATAGACCGGCAGCGTTATTATATCATAGACGAACGCCAGCGCCTTGATGGCGCCCAGTGCACTCTGCACCCAGAAGCTATCCATTCTGGTGGAAAAAAAAAACCAAAGAAAATGGAAATTAGTTAAAATGCATTGAAATGCAAATGTATGTATACATTTGTATATGTATAAATATTTATTTATGTGCTTGTATTACGAAATCTAGCTGGAGTAAATCGCTTGGTTAGTTCTAGTGCCGTCGCAAGTTGAAAGCTAACTGATTTCAGTTGGCAAATCTTTCCGGCTTCAATACTGAAAAAAGGGTTGCCAATCGCTCAGTTGTTGCTATAGCTGCTGCTGCTGCTGCTGCTACTTAAGCGATAAGACGCTGATAAGAGTCACAATTCTCTTCAACAAAGTTGGCGTGAGCTGAGCGTTGCAGCGCAGCCCTTAGAGCAGAGTATCGAAGGGCCTCAATAGAGGTGGAATTAGATCATAGATCACAAGGTTAAGCTGCACTTTTTTCTCTGCTCTAAAAACTATTTTGCACAATTTCATATAAAACTGGGAAATATATATATATTTATATATATATAACTACACAAGGGAACAGCGAAAAGTATTTATAGGTATAGAATAAGATCGATACGCATCTGTCCACGGGCAGGACAAGCTGCACTCTCTCTCTCTCTCTCTCTCTTTATATATATCTTCCTTATATAGTGTTTTTTTTTGTCTATTTCAGTTTGCTGCCAATATATTTTGGCTTATCAAAAAATAAACATATTATCAAAAAATACATATTAGAGATGAAATAATATCAATACCCCTAACTCTACTAACAGGACAAACTGATTTTTCTCCCTGTATCCCTCTCTTCTCTATACTAAGGGCTGGTTCTCTTTCTGTCTGTCTCTTTCACAGCCCGTGTCTAAGATATTTTATGTCTTAACAAAATGTAAATATAGAAAATGTAGATATAGAAAACCCATTTGCACTACGGAAATACATTAGTAGAGGTGTAATAACCGCTCTCTATTAACAATTTGCTCTCTATCTTCGCTCTCTTCATATCCGTCTCTTTCTCTCTCTTCCATATCTTATCAAATACAACTATGATTAACTTCACTCAATTCTCTCAGACTAATTTAGACTTTGCTTCACCTCAAATCACTTGCACAATTGTTAAGTGTATCTTAGGCCTAATAAAGGTTTATAATCAGTTTTTGTAGGTCTGCCATAAATACTCAACCATAATCATTTGTCAGTCCAATCGCAGATTAAAAACTATTAGCAACTGTTAAACTTAAATTGATTTATGGCGTTTAAACATAATTTTTATGTTACCCCAATTATTGCTAGAAATATAAGTTTAAATTCATTCGTTGCAGCCGCAGATTATCCTCTTAAAGTTATTTTTATTGTGCTATTTTAGTCTGACATAATCAACTGAATCTATGTATAGAAACCCAAGTGACTCAACCAAAAAAATACTTAAATTTATGACTGTAATTTAATTTTGGGGTGCTAAAGTAGGTCTTGAAGGTATTTCGCAATTTGTGCGTGTGCAAACTATTTTGGTATAAGAGCAGATCGAATCTCAGTACAGAAATCAAAACTTCTACTCTGACTACTTCTACTACGGATCAAATTATATGAAGGGTAAATAAAGTGTGAGTTTCTGTAACGTAGAGTTTATTTCTTTGTTTTGCGTCAATCTCAATAATAATCTAACTTCATTTTGACTTTATGGTCAAAAACTGCGCATTTTTCAGTATAAATATATAAATATTTTTAAAACTAATATAATAAAAATTGGTTTTTAACACAGAAATCAATTTTTAATATAGAACTCATTCTATATTTATTATTGATATACAAATTATTTAATCAATAATTAGATTTAGAAGCCGCACTTCAACTGAATACTAAATTAGTTAAATTAAAACAATAGATGTTTTTCAAACGTCATATGAAATAATATAATTATGTAATTATATAATAATATATAAATAATTTCATAATTGTATTAACTATGATAACAATTAAAAAGATTATATTTAAAAAAATAGATTTTATATTTTTATTTTATTTCAACCAATTAAAATATTTATATTATTTATTTTTTTTTTATTTTATTTTTAAATAAAATATTGATAAAGTTTGCTGTTTTATATTTCTTAAAAAAAACGCTACCTATTTATTTATTTGATTGCCAATTCTTCTGTCTAACTAACACCTGAAGTCTCAACAAACTGAAGGTTATTTATATATATATATTTTTTGTTAACTTTAAGTCATTATCTCCAGAGCAGCCAAACACCTGTAGGCAATCAGCGGCACCTATGTACATCTGTATATACCTCAATATATACATATATATAGTGTAGATAGTAATGTGGCCTAGGAGCTGAGACATGTGTGTGTGTGTGTGTGTGAAAATAACATGCTAATCAGCAGCTGTATGTGAACTCAATTATCAACCTTTGCACTGACGTTCCAGTACGTTATCAACACGGTAAGCGAATAATTAAAGTTTAAAGTCTCAAGTAGCGTGATTTCTACTATACATATATTTTCGTACCTACCTACACTACCTACTAATATGCACAATTCTATCAAAATCAAGTTATAATTGATATAAATCAAGATATCGATATCAGCAATATATATATATTCACGCTTGACAAGATATCGTAGCGTATTTTCTCTAAATAATCGAATGCTCGCCATTTTATTGTACGATCGCAATCAGTGCTTAATGTATGTATATTAAAAACCTGTTGATAACGAGCGTTCCACTTGATAAGCAAAACGTAGCGACGTCACGTCCCTGAACTTGAACGCATGCACTAGTGGGTCGATTACGACATTGCGTAAAGGAAGAAGAAACGCATCATCTGCATATGTCGGACGACAGCAGATCAGAGTTACGCATGGATTGCTATAATTACAGCTGCTGATTGTGGCCCATTTCATGTGTCATTGCGTGGGCATCAAACAATTGAAATAGAGTGTAAAGACTTGCATACTAATTATTTCCTGTTAATTTGAGTCGAGTATATCTATAATACATTCAATTATCATTTATAGCAGCTTAGATGGGTAAACAAAATTGAGCATAGTTATAGTTAACTAGTATCTGAACACTTATTAACATGAATGAATGAATTGAATGTGCATCGAGGCATTATCTCTGTGAGAACTAGAGATATTTTGTGTATGAGAAAAGGGCTTATAGTCTCTCTCTCTCTCTCTCTCTCTCTGTATTCTCCTTTTCTCTCCATAGTTATCTTTTTGTAAGCTTCTCTTTTATAGTTAAATATTCTCAAATCTAACCCTAATAGCCTCAAATCTAACCCTAATAGCCCTCTAATAGCCACTTCTTGCCTAAAATTTCATTCCCGTTTCGTAATCTCATTCTTGGCTTTCAAATTCTGTTGACCTATCCAATTGTCTACTCTCTTATCACTTATTTAAATTTAACTTATTTATATATATATATAATTCCTATTTTTTAATATAATTATCTTTTTGAAATTCCCTAAAATACTATATCTTTATTAATTATACTATTATATTATTAAAAAAAAAAAAAAAAAAAAAAAAAAAAAGATTTGTGCTAAATCTAAAAACAAATTTAAGATAATGAAAAGAGCATACTAAGATAAATGTATCTATTAGATTGAGTTGTGTAAATCAAATATTCCAGACCCCAAAAATACGCAAAGCACATATAATATTAAATATCTAACTTATCCCACACACATTAAAGACATATTTCTTTACAACTCCTGCCCAAAGCACAGAAAACATAAATATGCACATTGATAGATAGATAAATTTTGAATGGAATGGTACTTACTGCGCATCATCTTCGATGAACATGTTGCCAAGCTTTACTGTGGCAAGCCAAGCGGTTGAGAAACGGAGCGATACAGATAGGTACGCACGCACACACACCTACACCACACACACACTCGCACTCGCACTCGCACACACACACACACACTCAGACTGAAACGCAGTTAGCGATGAGCGGGTGAGTGAGAAATTTTAGATGTCAGTTTCTCAATTGAATACGTCCTTGTGGCCAATCCAAGCGGTACAGTTGCGTTCTTGATGGCAATGCTCGGGATGCGTGATGCGTATGCGGATGTTCTACGTAGTTAGCTATAAAGAACAAACAAAGAGTTTGGGACAAACAAATGTATGCAACATTTAGTCAATGATGTCACAGTTCTGCAGTCGTAATCGATGTTTTCATTTACCTACAAATGAGAGAGAAAGAGAGAGAGAGAGAAGAGATGCATTTATGTAATGAGTCATTTGGGACAATGAATAGGCAACAAATATAGATAGATATATGTATATAGTAAATATGTTTAAGTAAAAGACCTTCACCAGGCGTGAAAAAATATTTAAATGTAAATAATTCCATTCAGAAAAAGCATTTAAAATTTATGGCAAAGATAAGAGAGAAATACGTTAAAATAAACATGAGAAAAAAATTTTTTTTCGTTATTTTTGCTATCATTAAACAAAAATTTGAATATGATTCAAACAGAGAAACGAGTTCTTTGGTTTTGGCTTGCAAAGACTTGGTCTTTGGCCAAAATGTGATAATAGGCGCATAGACAGAAAGAAAGAATGACGGAAAGACTACAGCTACAGATACAGATACAGATACAGATACATTTATAGCTAAAGATACAGATACAAATATGCTCATTTAAATATACGTAAAATGCGTGAGTGTATTCATGTGAGTATGTATGTCTTTTTATGTAAATATAGACAGCACAGAAATTAAATTTAGACAATCGAATTGCGTATTGCGTAAGAAGCAGAAGAGAAAGAGAAGACAAAACATTTTATGCGTGTAAATTCGCTTTTTTTCTAGTTTGTAGTTCGCCTAGAGAAAATATTGACATAGGTCATGCTCAATGCCCGATGGTCGATGAATGGATTCACCGACAAAATATTCTTTTCTTTTTCTTTTTACAGAAAACACGTCGACAAGTTTTGTTTATGCCGAGAACACAAGACTGGGACAACATAGAACAAGTTATAAACAATTTTGAGCATGGTCAAAGTCTACAGGTAATTCCCATTCATTAATTTGGTAATAAATAAGTATTAGAATTTGGAACTTCAGAAGTTGAGCAAAGTTCAGAGTCGTGAAATGATAAATCGCTTAAGTCAAATAAATGCATAAAGAATAGAGAGAGCTTGACTTGCAGATACCCGAAACACAGAGGTCAGAGCATTTGCATGTGAAATTAATAGGTTTCACTACCAAATGTGTTATTTTCAGATAATTTCTATGACTGCCTATAATTTTTTAAGAACCTAAAAGATCTAATTTAGCGCAACTTATCTGTAAGCATTATATATATATTATATATATTTCAATGTTCATATTTTCAGCTCATGTCACAAGATAAAAATTGATTGGAATGCCAGACTTAGCAATTCACACCGTTTTTCATATTGACTGTCAATGTGTACAAAAGCGAACGTTGAACTCTGTGGCGCATCATAAACAGATACAAAAACAATAATAACCATAACAAGACAAGCATTTTTTAAACGTGTTCTGTTTATAAAATGAAAGAATTTCAAAAATAACTGGTTATTTGCGAGAAAAACAAAACTGTACTTGAATATTTTGTAGTTGGTTTTCAGAAAAGCAAATATATATTTACAATTTTTAAATTAAACACAAAATATAGAAAAAGCATTATAACGAATAACTGTGAATCATTAAAAAAAATTATTACATATATTATGATTTTCATGTATCTAAAACAATATGTTTTAGATGTCTGGTCAAAGTAAACTTAAATATTTAATTTACTAATATTTTCTTACATTAATAATTAATTCAAGAGTTAGTTTTAATAAATAATCATCAAATTAAAAAAAAAGAAATTTTAAATAAATAATATGCAAATAACTTAATTAGTTAAACATTTGATCAGCCCAAACTATAAACTATTTTGTGCCTAAGTGCAATAATCAATTGCAGCCAATTGCAATAATCAAATTGTTAATGTTAATGCATGAAAATTGTATTCAAACACACAGAGTGATAGTAAAAGAGAGAAAGAGAAAGAGAGAGGCAACTTGTTCCATAGATAATTTTATAAGTATTCACAATTGTAACTGTGTGCGAGCTGTGAACTTTGAACGAAACTTATGAGCGACGACGACGACGACGACGATCGTGACCCTGATCAAAGTTAAATTGCAAACAGACAGCAACTAGGTGGAACCATAAGAACCAAAGGTTTCTTATGCACGTTTACAGAGTGCAAAAGGGCATATTAGTGCTTGATGAACAAAAAGTGTTGTAATTATGAAATTAAATACCAGACAGGGATATATATCGTTATACTTATTAGCAGATTAACTAAAATAATCTTCCAGCTCTATAGGAAGAGTAAGCATTGACAAATATGATACTCTTCAGCTTCTCTATGCATGAAATTAGAAATATTCAAGTAACTGTAGATCTAACAAATCAAAAAACAAACGATAACAATATTATTATGTACATTTTTAGGGCAATGATCAATAAGATTTGCTTCTGTATTATTAATTCTATATATTATGTAACGATATTTTAAAAATTTCAAGTTTTTTGAACTGTGAACAAGTATTATGCAGTCAATTGCCCCGATTGCAAAATTCTTACTTGTTTTTTTTTTTTAGACGACAACGAACGACACTGATCATCTCGCTAAACAGCAATGCAAACACTCACACACACATATTTACACACACATATATATATATATGTACAGTAATCTGGATTAAGACAATCAGGAAATGAGACACACGTATCACTTGATTAGCGTCAAACATGTTTTTAGAGTGTGTTTTCATAACACAACAAGAAGAACGAACAACAGTGAGAACAAATCCGACCCCATATCCAAAATATGAAACAAGTGAATAAACGAGCGAAAACTGATTGAATCAATTCGCTTTAGTTAAAAGTGTTGTTTATGCTTTTACTTCAGGCTCTCATCGCAATCATCAGCTCTAATGTCAATTGTCATTATGTTTGATACAAGCATTTAATTGTAGTTTAACAATTAGCCATTGATGATCATTAGCTTATCACATGCGATCTCTAAAACGCCACAAATTTAGATTCTCGCATTTCATTACAAAGTTCAGGTTTCAATTCACATTCAATTGCTTGAGTGAAACTATTTAATTGTTTTGATTTAAAAACAATTGCAGACATAGCGTTAATAATACACTGTGCATATGCAACAGTTATAAATATATATATATTCATATGTATACACATGTATATACGTACATATAATTTACGTTTATTTTATTGCAGAATATTTGAATTGAGTCGTGAAATGGTTTACTCATGATATCATATCAAATTACGATTCCACATATTTGCTATATACACTTATATGTCTGTTTTTAAAACTATTATTTTTTATTGTGAATTGAATATATTACTATATTTTATAAAAGACGTTAGATCGTGCAAAGACAAAGCTTCTGTCTGTCTTTATCAATAGTTTTGCATTCTTTACGATTTACAATTCTGAACTTTTTCGGTCGAAAAATAAATCAAATAGATTCAAAAACAACAGATTTTTACTAAGAATTTATGGCAAGAAATATATGAACCACTTAATGGTTTGCTTTTGACTTTATAGATCGGCGGTAAATCAGAAATTACTTGGATCAAGGCAAGATAACGGCATAGTCTAAAATATATTATAGTATTTAGCAACTTTTTCGATTTATGTATACAATTCTCAAATGGATTATATCTTTGAAATGAACCTTTAGTTAATATAATAAAAGTAGTAATACATATTTGTAATTTTATAAAATCTTGTTGTCCAAGTGCTATAAAGACTCTAAAATATTTGAAAATATATCACGTTCAATTGCAAGTTTAGAATATATGTCGAACTTAACAATTCTAGTTTCAGATTACAAATGCGCAAAAATATAGTCAAATATTTGTTTTAAAGTCCTATAGATAGGAAAATGTTTTATTTTATATATATGTATAAACTGTATTTTTTATTAATTCTAAGCAACAGCTCAACATCAGCTTATGATCATCTTGCAAGTGTCTGCAATGTTGTTTGTTTGTTATTTTCAGTTTAGAACAGCGCGTTTTCCACTTTTTTTTACAGTTTTCAGCACATATGGCATAACAAACACAGACACAAAAACAACAGCAACAAATATATTAAAAATAAAATACAATTTGTGGAAATCATTGAGCCAAAGGCGGGCTCAACGTCACGCTCGACTAACTGGAAATGAAACTGAGAGACAAACAACTAAAAAAAACAAGTAAGAGGGCTCTAGTCGAGACTGCTCGACTAGGGGATACCCTGAGCCCTGTGAAGAGCCAAATATCAAATCATTCTACGCTTTTGTTATACATACAAACAACACATACACACACATATGCACGCACGCATAAGCGCGCGCTCTGCCAACTGCGCAGTTGACGCAGCGACTGCGCTTGGGCTGCAATGTGGGCATTACTATGGGAACTTAATTGCTTAATAACTTTTCTTAGCGATGGACTAAGTGCATCAAACTTTCACAACTTATTAATGGCATTCATATATTTGTATTTGCCAAAGCACAAGTCTCTAGTATTAAATTTGCGCCTTTCACAAATAGGGGCTATTGGGGGCAAATGGGGCGTGGAATCAAAAATCTAGTGATTACGTAATCTCCGTATTCATTCAATGCAATTACACAGCAAATTTGAAGTGTCTAGCTCAAACGATACACAAACTACGCCTTAAAAACGTATTTTTGATAAGCATTAAAATCGATAACATTACAACAAAAATAGTTATCGTTCATACGAAATAAACTTGACCTGCGCGTGCTATCCACGGACCCAACAAAAAAAATGCAAGACTCTAGCTTGTCTAGATGCTTCAATCGACGCGTTCAAACATACGGACAGACGGACGGATGGACGGACGGACGGACGGACAGACAGACAGACGGACAGGGCTAAATCGACTCAGCTCGTCGCCCTGATCAAGAATATATATACTTTGTGGGGTCTGACACGCCTCCTTCTGCCTGTTACATACATTTAACAAAACCATTATACCCTGATTTCCCATTTTCAATGGGCTCAGGGTATAAAAACAACATATACAACAACAACTGCAGGCTAAACAACCTCGAACTTGAAAGTGCATTTGTGCATATTGACGGCGTTTTCATTTCGATTTCACTGACATCAGCTAAAAAACAGAAAAAACAGCTAAACACATATTAGACACAAAGAGAGAGTGAGAGAGAGACAGAGTCTGAAAGTTCTTTAAAAGGCAATCAGGCAAGGCAATTGGCACGGCTGCACAAAGTCCAACTGAGGTACAAAGTCCCAGGCAGGTAATCGAGTAATTGAAATAGTAGAACCTCATACCACAACATAAACATTTAGATCCACGATTATGTGAACTATTCGAAGCCGTATGAAGTTGGCATTGGAAAAATCCGTTAGAATGAGCCGCCAGAATGAACTAGGCAAAAGAAAACACATCGATTGACTCGACTTGACGTGACTTCTAACCGATGACAGTTAAATGATATGCAATCCCTTGTGTTTGGGTAAATAAATAGGTTTCCCTTCACCCGAGCAGCTAATTAGTGAGTATTTAATTAGCAAATAAACTTAATTATTCGTTAAGTAATCGAATATTTAATAGATCTGCTTAGCTACAACAATTTCGTGAGGAAATGTGTTTATTAAACATCAGCTTAATTAGATTTTTGGTTAATTTACCTGCCGATTTACCTGTTCAAATACAGCTAAAATAAATCTATTAACTTGTTAACTTATTTATTTATGTTATTTATTATGTTTATATATTATTTTTATTTATTATTTTCATTTATTATTTTTATTTATTATTTTTATCATTTTTAGTATATTTTTATACATTAAATAATTATACTTTATATTTTTATGAATTAAATGATTATATTTTTTTATGAATTAAATTATTACATTATATATTTTATATATTTTTTATTTATGAATTATTTTTAAGCCGAAAACTAAATTTATTTTTTATTATTATTTTTTAACCATTTTATTATTATATTTTTTATGAATTAAATTATTATATTCCATTATTTATTATTATGAATTAAGTTATTATATTTTATTTTTTATATTTTTTTATTTATATTTTTTATGAATTATTTTTAAATTAAATTTTCTCATTACAACATTTGAGTTTATAAACTTAATTAAATTCCGTTTACCTAAATAAATATACACATTGCTCAGCCAACAAGCTAATTTGCGCGCATTGCTCCACAGGCACTTGAACTTTGACATTCGAGCGACCATAAACAATGCCACAAGGTGCTCAAATCAAATTGCCACATAACGGTATGCATTGATGATTAACGTGTATCGATGATACGCGAGTTGCCTTGACATTGACGTGTGCAAGGCGGGAGAGGGCGCCAGTCAATGCTTCCTCAAATGCAAACACACACACACACACACATATATATATATATATACATATATATGTAGTTGCATTGCAAATTATAAGAGCGAAGCATGGCATTGTTTTCAACTGACCTATGATCAAAATACTTGTCGATTGAGCGTGCGAGCGAGAGAACAATTATTCCTCTGTCATTGTCTCTATGTCTCCTTTATCTCACGCTCTCACTCGGACGCACACACACACACAGGTCTCATTTACTCAAATGGGGTAACAAAATCATCGTATGACTGTGTCAAAGTCCAAAATAAAAATAATTTTCAGTAGTTCTTTTTTTTGCGCTTGTGTGTTTGCAGCTTGTTGAGCGCACATAAAATGAGAAAAATGCTCGGTAAGAAGATTGAAATAAAACAACAACAACAACATCAACAACCACTCATATTCGCACGACGCGCTGAATATTTCATTAAATAAAATACGTAAAAAGAAAAAAAAAAAAAGAAGCAGAGAAAGAGAAAGAGTAACAAAGCATGCAAAACAAACAAACTAAAGACTGTGTGGGAGACTTTTAAATAGATTTGATTACAGGCAACTGCAGCCAAGTGATCATAAAACTTAAAGAGCGAGAGTAGCGGAACGAAAGAGCGACGAGAGCGAAGAAGCAAATGCACACACAAAACACACTCGCACTCTCACTCACACACACACACACTAGCATAAACAGATAAGTCGCCGCCAGACAGATTTTCGCTCTTTTGCACTCGCTCATTTCGCCTGTCCGCAAGGCAACTTCTCCCGATCTTGTGCAAGTGTGAGTGGGAAAGTAATGTGGCACTGACGTCAACGTCAACGTCAACGTCTCTGCTCAAATGCACACACACATACACACATACATACATACATACATGCAGTCAAATGACCTAGACAAGCATGCGTGCAGTTATCTTTAGAGTGACCATCGCAGCCGCTTTCCCAGCTCAGCACGTGCGCTGCAAAGTGAAAATTTTCCACGAGATAAACTCTTTGGCCATGATCATGATCATGATTACTGAGGCCGGTTTAATGATTTTTCAGCAACAGAGAGAAAAAATAAATCAAATACAATCCAATGCTCCACGCCGTTAGCGAAACCGGTTAGAAAATCTTTTCGCATAAATTTTAACTTCGTGACTAAAGCAAACATTGTTTGCAGCGCGTGTAGGTGTGCGCGTGTGTGTGTGTGTGTGTGTGTGTGTGTGTGTGTGTGTGCTTGAATGTTTATCTTTATAGAAGCAAACGTGTTTAGTGCCGCATGCCAAACTTAGAACGTATTCAAGCCACCCACTTAGAGAGAGGGAGATAGATAGATATGTATGCCTAGGTATGTAAACAGTTAACAGTAATCATAATTATCGCATGTACTGCGTATACATATACATATATTCTAAATTTGTAAAGTAAACTTAAAATAGATTACATCTACAGTTTCAAGGAAATCATCAGGGACAAATTCTAAAAAAAACGTATTCCTATGCCAAATTTTCACGTTGACGCTTATATGGGTTTCCTTCAATATCTAAAATAATGCTTATAGATTACAAATATAAATAATAAATATAATTATATTTAATTTAAATACGAGTACTTAATAAACACTTTTTAGATCTCTTGTGATCTTTCAACTAGCTTTTCAAATAGATCAATTATATTTAAATTTATTCCTCTAACTAATCTCTTAACCCTTAGTAGCTTCAAGGATCAAAAAGTTCACTTCATATAAAAGCCTTAATGCCTAACGTGTCCATATTATATAAAACACCTATCTACACAACAATTTTCTACTTAAGTCGAATATATTATCACAAACATGGTCACCCAAAGAACAATAGCCCGAGTAAACAAGCGCAAGGTAAGCTTTACAATTGTTTTTGGTCTTTACAATCAAAGTAGATTTATCAAATATAATTATATGATAAGTGAGCCACATCATAAAGTTTAGAATGAGTGGATGATGATGTCACTTAAAGATATTAGCATTGGTCATCAGAAACTTCTAGCTGAAATGTCTGACAGTTACAGGAAAAATACAGTGATAGCTTAACTAATGTATGATGATGTAATTTATAGAGTAATTTACATATTAAGGAATTGATTGTTCGAAAGAATATATAATGTTCTAGATATAAGAAGGTGGAATGATATTTTAAAAGAATAGTTGGCAAATATATCATGATAGTAAGGATTGTTCGAAACAATATTTATCTTTAAGTTGGATATCTTAAAATAGTATAACAACATATAATAAGATATATTAAGATAGATACTAAGAGATTGATTTTGTAGAACATTTATATCATCATATAAAGCTCCTATACTATTGATAACTTACAATATATGCCTTCTGTTGAAGAGCTTATGGTAAAATAAACTTGCTCTTATATCATACAGATACTATCTAAACTAGTTTAGAATTCATTTTTAAAAAGTTAAATGGTTTTCCGGAATCAGACAAGTTTATCTTCTAATATATCAAATGGGCCTTTACAAAAAGATCGACATTCCACTAAAGGGCAAAGGTATAATCGTCGCAAGAATACTATTCGCATTGTATATACAAACATATATACACTCTTGCATATGTATATACATATATACACATATAAGTCCAAGAATCGCGTGACTGGCTGGCATGGTCTCAACTGCAGCAGCGGAAAAGGAAAAGCGCCAGACATATTCACAACTGGGTGCAGGAAAATCGGCCGAGGGTTGCTGGTGTGGCAACATGCCGTGGCACGTTTTTTCTTTTTTTCTTTTTTTTTTTTTGTAGTCTTCTTTGGTCTTTGGATATACCAGCTGAAAATCGTATGAGTTTCAGGGGAAATGTTGCGCAGCAACAAAGCACACCAAAAGTGCGGCGAAGAGAACGAATAGGGCGAACAGGGCGAACGGGCGAAACAGGGCGAATAACATAGCAATAAATTGCATCGCGCGTGACGTCGGCGTCAACTGTACAAGAGCGCGGTGTGAAGGCGAAGAGAGCACAGTCGTTCAGTGACGTTAACCAAGGCGCGGGGCTGAAAGGTCAAAGAGCACATTGTTTACAACGTTGCATACTCCTTGGCCCCTGTGAACGGCTGCGGCTGCGGCTACTGCTGCTGCGCTGTTGCTGCCATTAGCAATTGGGTTTGGCCATGAATGAAAGCTGCGGCCGGCAAAATACATACATATGTATATGTTACACGTGTGTATGTATGCGTGTAAATACAAGCATACGTGTTACATGCATGTGTGTAAGGAAGAAATAAATTTGTATGAATGTATTGAGAGGAAATACAAAATATGCTAATGATATAATATCGAAAAAAATATAAATAAATAATAATATATAAATAAATAATAATTAAATAATATATCATAAATAATTAATAATAAATAATATATAAAAATAATAAATAATAAATGAAAAATAATGATTTCAATTTCCTCTTGAAAATCCATTACATTTAGAACTCGCTCAAGCTTCAACTACGACTTACAGTTCATAACCCACCGACGAACGGTAAAAATTACAAACGGCAGCTAATAAACGTGACCGATTACCAGCTGCCGAGTTTGATAAAAGACTGCAAGGGCATATGCTTCCGAGAAATCAGCTCACCGTCGCTAAATTGAAAATGCATCCACATTTTCATAGGCCGTCAGCGCTCGGCTCAGCTGGGCAGTCAGCGCCTTCGGCTGCTGACAACATAAACAGATGACACATCGTAACACACACTCACTCAGTCACACATACACTCACTCACACACACACTCACTCACACACACTCGCGAACAGATGACCCCCAAGCAGACTCCCGCCGCGTGACCCTCAAAGTCCAGAACGGAACAGAACTCGCATGATTTTCAGTTGGTATATAATAAACCAAGCAGACGCAGCCGAGTGGGTGTAAAAACAGAGCGACTGAGTCAGCCAGCACAAGAGAGTGCGAGAGAGGGAGCGAGGGCGAGAGAACGACCCTGGAAGAGAGAGCGTGCGCGTATTTTTACAAGAAAGCACTTGATGCACGTGCTAAGAGGGGAAGTAGCCAAACAACAGCAAAAGAAAGAGAGAGAGAGAGGGACAAAAAGAGAAATGATGAAGCACATTAATAAATTGCTGCCGCTCTAATTGTATATTATTTAAGAATTATTAAATGTAATCAGAATTATTTGAAAAAAAAAAAAAATCAATTGCAAATAAACAAATCATTTGTTTAATTTGCTCTCCGTTGCCATTGACAACATTGCATAATGCAAATATTGCGTAGCGCTCACTGCAATTGCTCTGCTGCAAATGAAAACTAGGTCAACGCGTGTTGTTTAACACAATTATAATTTAAACTTATAAAAAGCACTCGAGAGTATAAGTGGCCGTAGAAGAAACGTATAAGAGCAGCTGCATTTGTATTTTCGACACGGACCATTGGATCAGGTGGCGTGATACTTGAGCCGCCACGCCGGCAAAGGGAAAACAAACGGGCGTGTGTGTGTGAGAGAGAGAGAGAAAGGGAGAGGAGAGCCAAATGCACGCCTATCTCTGTGCATTTGTGTTAGTGTACGTGCGTGTGACCTGCGTCAGCTGAGCGATAGACAGAAGGAGGAGGAGGAAAAGTCTAACTACATAACTAATTACATACGTTAAACTGAGTATTATTTAAATTGAAATGCCTTACCTGCTGTAGTTGTAAATTATTGTTGTTATTTCCAGTGCATTTGCGTCGTTGCATTTGAAATGCCGTTATTTGCATTCACATACGATTTAATGACCGAGAGAGAGATAGAGAAAGAGACAGCGACAGAGAGAGCGTAGAGCGCGCACATGTAATAAACACCAATAATAAATTGAATATTAAACATGGAATATTAGTAAACAATTTCAATACAAATGCAACATTTTACACACACACACACACACAGAAATATTTAACCACATTCTCGTCTGGCGTTATTCCATAAGATTTAGCGTGGCTCAGCGTTCATTGGACTGACTGTTCTTTGAAATGAAACTTTCACCAAATTACACACTTATGCACATTTTTTCTTTGTAGCTGCGCTTTTGCCAATTTGATGGCATGTTCACGCACACACACACACACACACACAGAGACACAGTCATACACACAGCAGACACACATGCACACACACACACAAGCAATCAGCTCGTTCGCAACCGGACGAAAGGCGAACAACAATTTCTTACTTACACAAAGCTTTAAAGTTAACGACGTGCTTTCAATTGCGTTTTAAAATTTTTAGTATGCGTCTTAATTTCGCGCCCGCATCTACATACATATATGCACGTATATGATCACTCAAACTTCTTATGTTTGTCTGTATGCGTATGAAGATATTTGTACATATATATAAATATATACATATGCGGTAGCCACAACGCGTCCAGTACAACGTTCTCAAAACACGTTGAGTTTGCTTCTGATACGTGTATAAAATGTCGCCGTCGCTTTTGCTTTTGCCACGATTATTTTCACCGTCTGATTCGGACCACTCACATACACACTCACTCACGCACACAGGCGAAACTGTTTGCAGTTCCTCTCTCTCACTTTTGCGGTTCAATTGCTTTATTTTTGCTTGCTTCTGCAGCGCATGCAGTTGCCGTTGATTTATTCCGTGATTGAATAAGTTAGTAATATTATGTATTATTATAAATATTCGATTTAGAAGATGCGGCGGTATTTAATGCTACTCACACGCGGCGCGCTTGTAATTGTTTTCTTATATCTTTTTCTTGTTGATGTTTATATCGTATCAAAGTATCGATAGTTCGAAATGTAAATAAAATATTTGTTTAAATTCTTATGCTATCGATAGTTCAAGTGTCATTATGCTGCAGCATTCAGTGCTTCGAATTTACGCTTATACCGAAATAACCGAAAACTAAAAATTTACATGAAACTCATTCATAAAAATAAGTTAAAACTCAAATAAAATGTAGTAATACATCTATCGATATTTCGCTATCATAAAACATATCGGTAATTTTATGCGATACTGCCATACTTATGCTAGTGCTTCGTATTTTTTTTTTTGGCTTACCTTCGTCATTATTGACTTTGCAATGACAGAGTGCATATCACGTGTTTTTGGCGTTGCCACGCAATGCCAATATTAGTTGACGAAATAGCTTAACCAGTTTTCTGACTTAACGATTCATCAAAGCCTACCACCATCAGCGTGGCCACCTATATATATAGTGCAGACACGAACCCCGTATTCTGAACACCCGCAACTTGACCAGCTCTAAAGTAGGCCACTATTTATTTTTAGCACCAAGAAAGCGCAAAATTTTACCGTTGAAAATATAAGACAAAATTTTGATTTTACGAAAATAAAAAAATCTATACATTTGTTTCATGGGTAAAGCTGTGGAGTGCACAGAAAAATTTAACAAAAATTTGAATTTTACGTCTTAAAACTACCAAAGAGCAAAAGAGAAGATTTCAATGCAAACGAAGTTTTATCAAAATTGCGTAAGAGAGAGTCGTAAAGCTTATTTTATAATTCTCTTATATTTATTTGCAGGAAATTTTTTTTACATTCCTTTTTGCTCGTTTGCTGATTGGCTTAAGCTTCCAGTGAATGAGAGAGCGTAGCGATAAGCTTCGTTAAGTTAGTGTGACAAAACAAGGCAAAGCATGGATACGACTTGCACTCTCTTATTATCAATATGTAAGCAAGAGAACTCTCTCTTGCAGCATTCTTACATTCCTTTTTACTCGATTTCTTATTGGCTTAAGCTTCCAGTGAGTGAGAGAGCGTAGCGATAAGCTTCGTTAAGTTAGTGCGGCAAAGCAGGACAGAGCATGGATACGACTTGCACTCTCTTAATATCAATATATAAGCAAGAGAACATCTTCGTTAAGCTAGTGCGCCAGAGCAGGACAGGCTCGACTTATACTAATCGTATTTATAACAGAGTGCAACAGAGCAGGACACAGCATTCGTATGTAAAGTCTTATATTTCGCTCTTCGCAATTAAGAGAATGAACTCGATCTCTATGAATATTTAATATAAGATATAATGAGTAAGCAAAACTGAACAATTATAGCGGATCAAAGTATCGATCTCTTGTGAACTCGTGCACCACATCGAATTCGGCTAGAGTCACATAGATGAGAAACAGAAGATACAAAGTCCATGAAAATATTCCAACAGATCGGCGCGAGCAGAAATTGAGGGTCAGGCACCACCAGAGCTGCGTCAAAATGGCCAAAATGATGAATATGTAACAGTTATCGCCGTATTCCCCGTACAGAAAATACGACGAGCCCTTTCTGTGGACGTGCGGATTGAACAGAAACGGAATGCCCATTCCAACAACAATACCTGAAAGATACAAAAATGAAATATAAATAAAAAATTATAAAAAAAATATATATATGTAAAAAATGTGAATAAAGTAAATAAATAAAATAAATAATAATAAAAAATAAATATATACATGAACAAAAATTATTTATTATTAAAAAATATGAATGTAAAAAATAAAATTAAAATATATAAATAGAAATCCTTTAAAATAGATCAAATAAAATGATCAAAAATAATAAATAAATAAAACGTATAAAATAATAAAAAAAATATGAAGAAATTTGAATTAAAAAAGATTTAAAAATATAAATAGAAAATCTAAAAAATGTAAATAAAATAGATAAAGATATAATTAAAAATAATATATAAAATTAATAAATAAACATTCATAGGTTTATTTATTTATTTTATATATTATTTTTAATTATTTCTTTTATCTATTTTATTTAAATTTTCTATTTATATTTTTGAATATTTTTTTAATTCAAATTTCTTAATAATTTTTGTATATAAAAAATATATAATATATATATAAAAATATATATAAATAAAAAACAATTATTTCGATATAAATTTATAAAATATATGAATGAAAAAAATAAAATAAAACATATATAAATAAAAAATTAAAAAAAATATATATATATATATAATGCTTATAATACGGAATGTAAATAAAATAAATAAAAAATAAAAAGTTTAATAAAAAAAATAATAATTAGAAGAATAAAAAATATTTAAAAAATAAATACAAAACAAAAATATAAATATAAATAATATATATATGTAAAAAACTTTATTATTATATTTGTAAAAAAAATTATTTAGTATATATTAAATATATTATAAAAAAAAATATAAATGAAAAAAAAAACATTTAAAAATACATAAGATATAAATTATATATATATTTTTTAATTATATACATTTGTATATGTTATTATGTATTATATTTTTAATATATTTTATAATTTATTTTTAAATATAAAAAGAAATATAAGTGAAAACTCGAAATATATATATATAAATTGAAAAAAAAAAAAATATATATATATATATATATATATAAATTAACATATGTATATGTTTTATTTATTTATTTATTTTATTTTTTTTTCTAATCAAGATACCCCCCAGATAACCCAACTCAATGGAGCTTACTTACTGAAAAACGGCCCCGCACAGATGGCGGCAAATACCATTTTCTCGTAGCCCTGCATCGCCAGGTTGAAGTTGGCCATCAGATCGATGAGGGCGTTGCTCAGGGCCCCAAACGTAATGTCCACAAAGGATTCGCCCAGATTGAAGGCCACGCCCACAATGGAGGTAAGTATCTCAATTTCAGCCACGCAAACAACGATGAAAACCAAAGAGCTGGAGGCGCTCAGCGTGATAAAGAGCTGCCATAAATCGTATAAATCGACATTTATCGAAACTTATCGAAGATCGATAAAGACTTACAAAATGGTATCGTGGCGGCATATCGGTGCGCGAGGTGAAGAAGACGAGCAGAGCCAAGGGCACAGTCAGGCAGAAGGACCAAATCGAGTAATTCACCTTGAAGTCAATGTACCAGGACTTATAGACGCTCGCAAACTTGGCTAGAGAGATGGGACTAGCTCTATTAATAGATCACACATCCCAGATCACGCCCCTTACAATGCACAGCGGTTATGATGATGAAGGGATTCGTGACGATCTGCGTGCAGTTGAGCAGCTTGCTCCAGCCGTGCTTGTACTTCTCGTAGTTCACGACGGGCACGAAGAGCGTGATCAGCAGCAGGAGCGGCATCTTCAGGATCATCAGCATGCGCCGCAAG
Source organism: Drosophila meridionalis (assembly GCA_035045145.1). Lineage (NCBI taxonomy): Eukaryota > Metazoa > Arthropoda > Insecta > Diptera > Drosophilidae > Drosophila > Drosophila meridionalis. Next base: position 5,574,485 of record JAWNPG010000025.1, on the reverse strand, counting down.
CAGTTGCCCACCTGCCACTCGAACACGCTGTACGGATTGAGCGAGTCCCAGAGATCGCCGAAGAGCAGACGATTCTTCGGGTTGCTCGGCGAGTAGAGGATCGTGCGATATGTCCGATAATCGATGCCAATCGAGTCCTCAATGGCCTTGCCAAACTCGTCTGTTTTATGGGTCTTACGCCTGCCGAAATTGATCACATCATTCTGCTCCAAATTGTGGAGCAAGGCCATCTTCTTCTTCAGCTTCAAATCTTTGGTATCGATCTTTTCTTGCTCTTTCAGCTCTCCGCGTAGTTCTGCATTAGAGGAGGTAAAAAGAAGAATGGTATTGTTGGAGTTTGTGCTGATCGACTTGGTAGTTACTCTGTAAAAACTGAAACTTTCAGCTCACATAAAGTTTTAGCTGTCCTATGTACTTAAAAATTGGTTTGCCCAATCATATCTATCGATATGGATATATAATTTTTTTATAATATAAAAAAAGTGAAAGATGTGTATTGAGAGTAACTATATATTAAATTTTAGTTATATAGCGCTTCTACCTCTCGAGATTGTGACTTATGAATATTAAAAGATTGAATAATCGGGAGTAAAGATAGAAAGATAGAGACATACATACACATAGATGGAGATATTGATGGAGATATTGATGAATAGATAGCTAAATAGATTGATAGATGGATAGTTATATAGATAGATAGATATATAGATAGATTAATATACACATATAGTTAGATAAATAAATAAATGGATGGATTGAAATAAAGATGGATCAATAAATAGATATATATAGATAGATAGATAGATATAGAGATAGATATATAAATCAATAGATAGATATATAATTAGATATATGGATAAATAGAAAGATGGATAGATGATAGATAGATAGACAGATAGATAGATAGATAGATAGGATAGATATATAGATGGATAGATAAATAGATAGATAGATAGATACATAAATAAATAACTTAATATATAGTTAGACAGATAAATAAATATATAGATATATATATATAGATAGATATATAGATAGATACATAGGTATATAAATAGATAAATATGTAGTTAGATAGATGGATTAATATCTATTAATCTATTAGGTAATCTATTAGATAGATGTATGCATATATTTTTGATCTACTCAATCTACACATAAATATATATACAGATGTATATATTGATATGATAAATAAATATAAATATATATATATGGACAGATATAGATAGATATGATCTGACAGATACATATATAGTCAAATATAGACAGACATATCTGCTTTCCTACAGTGAGATATGTTACTGAAAATAAAGATATGTATGTATATATATATATTGACACACATATATACACATGTAAACATAGTTATATCTAGAGGAATCTCAAGAGCTCTACTTACGTTTTATGGTATACTTGATGAGTAGAAGATCCGCTATATTGATGAGCAGAAAGATGACGTAAAAGCTTAACAAGACTGCCGAACAAGAGGAGTATAAATTACTAAATTACTATATATATACTATATATCCATAATATATAGAACTTACTCGAACACTCGACCCTGCTCACTTTTTCCTCACTGAATATGATGAAGTCGAGCAGCTCGATGGCTAGCATGAGGAAAAGCAAGTTCTGTACGGTGCTGTGTCCGTCGATCTTGAAGGGCTTCAGGAAGCAGATCATCCCACCACAGACGAGCAGAATGGCCAGGCTGTGGCCAATGACGCAGGTGAAGAGGGCGCCGCGTTTCTTGATCGGCATCAGATTGGCCACGAAGTCGGGCGAGGAGTTGGCGAAGGCCAGCAGAGAGACGCCAGCGAAGTACTCATTGAGGCGCAGGCTCAGGGCCAGGATCTTGACAGTGGGCGTAAAGCTGGGCATAGAGAGATACATGAATGAACATACGAGATCTATCGATAACACTCTCCGATTCGATCACTCACAAGTGATCGACGACAATCGACATTAGCAGCAGATACATAACGGATGCGCAGAGCAGCAGGAAGTACGCAAAATACTCCGTAAACTGATCGTTGATGTAGAGATAACAGTACATCAGTTCGAAGTAGTTGAAGTAGTTGATTATCTCCTGGCAGTCCTCCAGCTCCCTGGACATCGAACAACGATAGTCGTACGAGACGTGCAACAGACTGTGGCAACTGACCTAGGATTCAGGACTTTGATTGAGTGACTGAGATTGATTGATTGATGTGGATATTGATATACCCATACATTTGACCTAAAGTATTTGAAATCATCTCTTAGCAATGACATATTGTGAGGATAGGTATCTCTTGGACTATCGGCAGTTATGGGCGTCTTACGTATATTCCAAATAATTAGTGTTAAAGATCGAAAAAGGGTTTGGATTACATTTCTGAAGTTTATAGCTAAGAGATTAAGATTGAGAGCGGAAGTAATGAGAGACGAGAGAAGAGAGAATAGTGAAAAAAGAGGGCAAAATAGAAGGGGAATGGGGAAGGGGAAGGGATGAAAATGGTGATAAAGAAGAGAGACTAGAAAAAAGAAAAGAAATCAGAGAGAAAAGTGAAGAAAAGAGGAACGAGAGCAGAGAGACCAGCGAAGAAAGAAGAGTAAAAAAGAGAAAAAAAAAGTGTGAAGAAAAAACAGAAATGAAAGAAGAGACAACAACAAAGAGATGAAATAGATGAAATACTCATATAGATATATAAAATAAAAGTGAAGAGGGGGAGAGGAGAGGGAAGAGAAAAGAAAGAAGAAATGAGACAAAAGCGAGATTAACGAAAAAAAGAAGAGCAGAAAAAGAAAAGGGACAAAAGTGTAAGAAAATATAGAAGAGGGAAGAAAACGATACGAAAAAGAAAAGGGACTAAATAGTAGTAGAAGAGGGTAGAGAACTAAGAAAGGGGCAATACAAAAAAAATATAGTAAGGCAGTAATAGAGAATAGTAGGAACCAAAGAATAAGAGAAGAAAGAGAAGGGTTGAGAAATATGAGACAAGAGCGAAAAAAGAAGAGAGTAATAGAGAAGTGAGATCCAAGGACAAAAGCAGAGAGAAGTCGAAAAAGAGGAAAGAGATAAAAGAGGAAAAAAAAAATAAACAGGGATAAATGACAACCAGAAAATTCGCACTGAATCCCCATTCTTATTAACTTTCAATATATTTCATTATTATTCATTGAATTTCAAACCCATCGAATAAATCACAACAAAATTCAAATTTTTCGCTTTACAAATTGTTTTGATTTTATTTAAATGCTTTCACTTTTCAAGAACTGCATAATGAGTGTGTGAGTTATTTGATTTGGATACCAGAAATACAGTCCATGTCGAGATATATCATTAACATATAACGTATATGTATATGTATATATATATTTATTAGTATATATATATTTAATAATTTTGGTTGTAAGTACCTACGGGAGGGATTCATCTCATACTTTTTTTTTATTTTTATTTATTTTTTTCTTTTTTTTTTTGTTGAGTAAATAGCTGCGGTTCGTTTTTAGTTCCTCATACTTAAATTCATTGTTTCTGTTTTTTTTTTTTGTTTTTGTTTTTTAAGCGATACTATTTTGGTTCAAGTCCTTGTGTTTTATGTACATATTTAAACTAAATTAAATGCTATAAATTACTAGTGTGTGTGGGTTGGTTTACGATATTTGAATCTCGGGCCATGGAAGTGCCTCAAATATAAGTACATAGCTCTGTTCGTATGTGTGTGTGTGAGTGTGTCGGTGTGTGTGTGTTACAATAAATAACTCTATGTATAAGAATGCCTTAAGTGCTAAATACATACATACAAGGCTGCTAGGCATGCGCGAATGAGGCGTAGCAGCTGCTATATATACTACACACATATATATAATCATGTGATTTATAGATATACATAAATCTATATATATATATATGGTCTATGTGGAAATTAACTAACATGCAATACACATATACAGATTACAGTTAACAGTTTACAGTTAATATTTAACAGTTAACAGTTTACTGTTTACAGTTAACAGTTTACAGAGAACCGTTTACAGTGAACAGTTTACAGTTAAAAGTTTACAGTTAACATATTACTGTCATTTGTTAATCGTTAACATTAAACAGTTAACAGTTTACACTTTACAGTTAACAGTTTATAGTTCACAATTAACAGTCAACAGTTTACAGTATACAGTTAACAGTTTACAGTAAACAGTTTACAGCTAAACCTTAACAGTTTACATTTAACAGTTAAAAGTCAACAGTTTACAGTTTACAGTTTACAGATAGACGTTAATGGCTACAGGAACTAGTGCCAGGGCTAACTCGTAAAGTTGTAGCTGCGCACCGCTCGTCCGGGCGTGACCAGCTCCACTTTGATGTTCGCCGTGGCCGTCACCTTGGTGGTGTTGCTGTCCGAATGCGTCGTCTCGACGGTCACCTCCGGCTGCACCACGATGCTCTGCAGCTCCGGCGGCGCATATCCGCCCAGCACGGGCTGCGAGACCTTGTGATACGAGGGCGGTGGCGCCGCATAGCTGCAATTGGAGCCGTTGCCGGAACCGGAACCATGTGGTGGTTCGCGTTCACGCTGTTGATAGTTAATATTGTTCATATAATGATTGTTCAGATGATTATGATTATGGTTGTGATTGTGGTTGTGGTTGTGGTTATGTGTGGGCGTGGGCGTGGGTGGCGCACTCCAATCGTTATGCATTTGTATCGAGGAGTTGCTGGACTTCCAGGACTGCGGCTCCTCCGTAATCGTCGTCAGCGACGGATCATTGATGTTGACATCCTTGTGGTAATGATGCGCCTTGTGGCAGTTGTTGGAGCCGGAGTTGCGCGACGAGCCGCGTGAACCATTCACAATGAACGACTTGTTGGAGCGTTTGCTGCTGCGCATGGGCACGGGCGAGGGTGTGGATATACGATCCGGATGCTCCAGTGGCACCAGCTCCGCCTCCGGGCCCAGCATGCTCAAGAGAATCGGAAACACCACAAGGCTGTTGCAGGCGCCCACGCAGAGCACGACCAGCAGCAGCCAGCAGAAGTGGCGGATGACGAACTCGAACGGCGACGTGGAGAGCATGAAGACAGCCATGCCGGAGGTGAGAATGCCGTGCACCAAGGGACCCAGCGACAGCTGCATGGCCAAATGCACGCGGCGCTGACGATTGCCCACCGAAGTCATGAAGCCCTGGATAAAGAGTGGATAAAGAGAATGAATCAGTAACTGCACCAGGTGGAAGTCCACTCCGCTCAAACTTACCAACGAGATGTGCACATTGAAGCACAGTATCATGCCCACGCCCAGTATGAGAATGACGGCGGGTATGGCCGACAGCTTGATGCCCAGCAGTGTCATGGCGCCAAAGATCTGGGCCAGCGAGGCGAGCACTGTGACTATGACCAGGATGGCAGCCGAAACGGAGAGCAGCAGCAGGGAGACCAGGACCAAGGCGGCCAGGAGCGCGCAGGCGAGGATCAGCGCCAGCGAGGAGCGCAGCGTCATGTACTGTTCCCAGAAGATGAAGGGAATGCCTAGGGATAAAGAGATATATATATTAATACCGATTCATCTTTAAGCTAATCATTCCGTTTGCCTACCCGACGGATAGTTGGGCAATCCGTAGCCCTCGAATTTAACGCTCAGATCGCGTATGTGGCCAATCAGCGTCTTGATCTCGGACGTATCCGTCAGGCCGTGCAGATAGAAGGGCATCTGGGCATAGACCAGGGGCAGACTTTTGGGTATCTTAAGATCGTATTCGTTGGGTGCGTGATAATACTGGCGCGGTTCCGGATAGAGTTTGCCCTGCAAGAGATTAGGATTAGTATATATGGACAATTGGAATATCTTCCGTCATTCACTCACCTGTGAGGCGCCGTAGGCAAAGACATCGTTGGTGGCCCACGCTGAGAGGTAGTTGTAGAAGGCCTTGGGATTGATGATGCCATCTCTGTCCACTAGACGATTCGTCTCCACCAGACTCTTGTCCACCGGATTGTCCACGTAGCCCGTCTGCACTATTAGCTTGTAGGCGAGGATCGCATCGCTGCTGGCATTCGGATACCAATTCTCCTTGATGATCCGTCCGTCGCGCACCTCCTCATCGAAGATGCGCTGCAGATTCCTCAGCCAGTCGCGGAACAGCAGCAGCCAAAAGTCCGGCAACCCGCCGTTGTCGTTCTTGATCACGTGCGGCACCCGGACGAACGCTTCGTGGTAGTCACAGAGCAGCTTCTGCTGCGTCGGATACTCGAAGTTGCCCTGGGTCACGGCGTACATGCTGTAGAAGCCGAAGAGGCGCGTCTGCGCGTCCAGAAACTTGTGCTCGTTGCTGTGCTTCGGCACCAGGTCAATGATGTCGAGGCCATCTTGCAGCGCCGTCGCCTCGTACAGGCTGAAGATGACGACGCACAGGAAGCCCATCACCGTGAGGAACTTCACCCAGCTGCGCATGAGGAACGGCGTGTAATACTTGTAGGCGAAGCTGGCGAACGAGAAGCTGGGCAGCGAGCTGGCCACGCCCCCAGCGGAAGCAGATCGCGATTCCAGCAGAGGATTTTGAGGCAACTGTTGCTGCTGCTGCTGCAGCTGTTGCTGCTGCTGCTGTCCCGTTCGATTGTTGTTGCAGTTCTTCGGATGGCGTCCGCCGCGCACGCTGTTGTTGTTGTTCATGGCCAGCGCCGGGGATCGGGGCTGCTCCTTCCAGACGGGAAAGCAGCAGCAAAAGATGTCCGCACGTCCGGCAGTGCGACGCCTCAAATCCAGCGAAATCATGGCCGGAAAGACGAGCAGCGCTGCAGCCAGGTTGAAGCACATTACGATGGCCGCCTGCAGGCAGAAGACCTTCAGGGCGGGCACCGGAATGAAGACGGCCGCAAAGAAGGAGCCCGCCGTGCTGCAGGCGCTGAACAGGATGCTCGGCCCGACCTTCTTCAGTATGAGCTTCGTCTGCTCCTTGCGATTGCTCTCCGCATAGGCCGCCGTCAGCATGAAGATGTGATCTACGCCCAGGCCCAGGGCCAGGAACGGCACCACCTGGGTGCTGGCCGCATTGAAGACGATGCCCAGCAGGGCGCACAGCCCGAGGCCGGCGGCTGTGCTGAAGCACATCAGCAGGACGCCAGCGACGCCCACGCTGCTCTGGCCGCGCACCGGATCGCGCCAGCGCAGCAGCGTGCAGAAGGCGTAGAGCACGGTGGCCGCCACGCCGATGACAATACGAATGGCGCTGGGATGAGAGAACTTGGCCAGGATATCGTCCAGGGTGGCGGAGCTAAACACGTAGATGTCGTAGTTGGCCGCGAGGCGGGACTGCTTGCGCAGCAGCTGCTCCACCTCCCGGGAGAAGTTGCGCTGCCAGGCGTTGAGCACCTCGGCGGCCTTCTGCTGCGTCCAGCCAATGTGGTGGACCTTGTAGTTGGCCTGCCACTGGTCGTACATCTCCTTCTCCGTCATCAGCTGCACCACCGTCTGCAGGGCCTTGGCCTTCTTCAAATGGCCGCTCCGGTTGCGCTGCGCCCCGCCCACGATCAGCTGCTCCGGCCAGTGCATGTGCTTGGCCGCAAAGCCGTAGCAGCCGCCGGACAGTATGGCGCCCACATCCGGCGGCTGCTCGCTGTTCTTGTTGGGCGCCGTCTCCGGGCACTGCGGATGCAGCGGGTTCAGGCAGGGCTTCTCCATGTACCCGCTGCTGATTGCCGCCCGCTTCATGTACTGCTCCACGGTGTCGAAGTCGAAGCTGAACTTGTGATCCGATATTCGCTGCTTCATGAACTGCATCACAGCCGAGGGATTCAGAGTGCTCCACATGAGGCGCTGGTTGAGGCCACTGCAAGAGAGAAAGAGAAAGGGAGAGGGTGAGAAGGATGTTTAGATTGTGGTAGATGGAAGCGAAGGATTATGAATCTCATATTTGTTGGGGTTTAAGACAGGACTCTTTAGGGCAAAGCAATTGAGATAGGATTAAGTATCAGTTGGGGCTAAGGAATGAAGGTTAGCTGGGGTTTCAATTGGGATTAAGGCATTTAAATGAAGAATCAACTCTACTACTTTACTACTTACGGTATAAAGACGGGTGCTTCGGGCCCATGCAGCTGGCTGCCCTCCCAGAAGCAGTCGAGCGGCGTGATGATGGAGCATGGTATCAGATGCTTCAGGATCTGCTCAATGTAGTAGTGCCCCTCGAAGCTGAGCGATGTCGGCGAGTTGCAGATGTCCCGCAGGCCCCAGTCCGTGTCGTACATGTGCACCTTGACCGCCGTCGCCTTGACGAGGACCTCGAGATGCGAGAGCAGCGCCTGCGGATGCAGCACCGAGGCATTCGGATCGTGCGCCGTCTGTATGATTAGCTGATGCGTCGACGACTCGTCCTCGCCGATTGTCTTCTGTGTGTAGGCCAGCTCCGACTCGAGGCGGCCGCCCTCCTGTATCCACAGCTGGTGCACCTTCGAGTGTATCTGGGCGCTCTTGAGGCCCACGCAGAACGTGCTCAGCACCAGGATGGCCACAAAGAGCACCTTGCCCGCGTGCTTCTGCACCGAGCTGCCGAGCGTTTCGAGGTGGGATTGGAATACTGAACGCAGATAGATCGCCGTGCGGTTGCCACGCGCCTTGCCCTGTGAATGAGAGAGAGAGAGAGATGGGGAGAGTAGATGAGTGAGCTGTTATTTTAGATAGTTTTTTTTTTTTGGGTCTTATTTATTATTATTTTCCTTTTTCGTTTTTTTGGTTTATGCCATAAATAACGCATTAAAATTATAACGAAACAGCGTGTGGTCCGACCGCAAGCATATAATTTATATGTTTTCGTAGCATCTGCGACGACCACAGCGGCGCAATGAAGCCATCATCATCATCAACCCAGCCCATTCCATGCCAGCAGCAGCAGCAGCGCCCAAATGGACCCAGCCCAGCCTACGAAACAACACAAGACGCCGACGCTGCAGTTGACGCCGACGTCGACGTCGAACACTGCGCAACAACAATTTGACTAGAGTAAAGTTTCAGTATTTACAGGGTATTTTTATTATTTTTTTCAGAATTAACAGGGTATTAGTTTAAAGTTTAAAGAAAAACTTTATGTTTAATCCATTAAATCTACCTAAAAAAAACTTTCTTTTGATCTTTGAACTTAGACCTTCACAACTTGATGCATAAAAACATTTCACAACTCTAACTTTACTACAATTTTGTTAAACAGTGTAATCGTCTGTTTGGCAATTGATCTCTCTCTCTCTCTCTCTCTCTCTCTCTCGCTCCCTCCCTTTGGCTTTCTCGTCTTTGTTGCACGGAAATTGAGACCCAAATAATGAGCAGCACGCTAACATCTCAATCGAACCTTTAACCGGCCAGTCATTGCACAGTGGGTCGCAGTCGCTAATCGACTTTGACTTTGACTTTGATATATCGATAGAAAGAGCGCAATGTGTGGGGGTAAATCTAACAAATGAGGAGATCGACCTTTTTTTTTTTGGTAATTAATGAGAGCAACATGGACTAATAAAGGCGCAGTAGATATATAATTAAAATATTAAAAATTTCTAGTAATGCTAAGCTTTTGTTGCTATTGATAAATGAAGAATTTGTGAAAGAAGATCAAGGGATTTATATTGGGTTAAAGATAGAGAGAGAGAGAGAGAGAGAGAGATAGAGATATGTTTTAGCTAATATTTCAATTAAAAGCTAAAATATGAAATATCAGCTTAGCCAAAATTTTATATGAAGTTGAACTTTTAGTTTCATTTTGAATTAAAGTTTAAATTATTCAGACTATTATCAAGGCAAATAAAATAACTACATTTTTTACATTATTATCACTGATAATTTTTTTTAAATTAATATTATTTTCTCAAAAAGAAACCCCTTACATAGTAGATCAACATATTTTCTTACTTTTCGGATATTTTCTATATAAGATTTTATTCAATAAGAATTTTTAGTTCGAAGTATACAAAAAAAAATATTTAAAATAAATTAAACATTAAAAAAAATTAAATATATTAAAATAGTTAAATAGATACAAAGTATCAGAAATATACAAATTTTAAAATATTCAAATAGAAAAAATATCGTATACATAAAAAAAAAAAATAGAAGTAAACGATCTCTTCATTTAATATTTTCTGCTTTCTGAGATGTTTGTATAGGTATCGTTATCTTTGATAACATGTTTGGGCAGTTTTAATCACAATTTTTTAAGATTTATCAAAGCCCCAGCATTTGCCTTCAGTTCAAGTCCCGTTTGTGGAGCACATGCCACAAGCGAGCTCAAGAATTCACGCGAAAGTTCTATCACATGCGCGTGGCTTCAAGTCGTGTATCACTGTGCAGCAGCAGCAGCAGCCGCCGCACCCAGGCACAGCACACACACACACACACACACACACACACACACACACACACACACACACACAGATGCAGACACCGATACAGGTACAGCGCAGACATTCCGAGCGCTGTGCATGAAACGTCTCAATCTGGGGGATTGGGCACTTCTCTTCCTCTTCCTCTTCTCTGCTTCTTTTTTTTCTTCTCTGTAGTTCTGTGTGGCAGACTCCTTTTGCTTTTATCGCTTTTCACAGATTTTCCGCCAGTAAAATGGCCCAGCGCTAGCTTCGAATCAAGTTTGGTTCGTGTTGCATTGTTGTTGCTTGGCTGTTGCCTGTGACTTAAGTGGCATTGACTGCAAGGAAGACGTCTTTATTATTGCTGGGCAGTCACTTTATGACTACCGTTAACAAAGCGCAGAGGCAGAGGTAGAGGCAAAGGCAGAGGCAGAGGCAGCGGCTGCAGCAGCAGCATCGCGGGAGTCAAGCATAAATAAGCCGTGCCAAAAGGTTAGCGCTGCCTGCGCCGTCTTTAGTTATGCGTGGCATTTCGCGGGTGCAGCCAAAAAGGAGTGCCGAAGGGTAAGAAAGAGGGGAAGACAGAGAGAAAGAGAGTGGGAGAGCGGGAGAGAGTGTCACACTTCCTGCTGCTTAGCTATGCTGTCGCTGTCGCCAAACTATTTCCGCAAAGCGCGCTGCGCGCTGGCGGCTAATGTTAATGAAGTCATTGGCGGCGACAGCAGCGACGTCGGCGTCGGCGGCGTCTCTTTCAAGCTGCGCCGCATGTGGCGACTGCGTTTGCAATGTTCGTGGAATTTTTTTCATAATTTGTGCGTGTGTGCGTGCCTTCGTGTGTGTGTGTGTGTGTTTGTGTAAAAGAATGTTTTTCCCTGGTTAGGCGCAAAACCTAAACAAAAAGACGCACCAAATTCTGAGAAACTCGACGGCAACAACAACAATGTTGCAATGCCGCAGGTCGCCGCACTAAAAATAAATTGTAATCTAGATTTTGGCAGTCACTGCCGGTGCAGTGCTGCTTAAACTGTGCGCAATTGAGCCATCACAGCGGCTGCTGTTAACGCTTGTCACTCCTCCGCGCTGCTGCTCCTCCTTTTACGCTCCCTCTCTCTCTCTCTCACTCTTGAGCTTCGCCAAATGTTGCCTGACCATGTGACATATCATCAATCTTGCATGCTGTTTTTTCTACTCCTTCTTCATGTTCTGCTTCTTTCTCTTCTTCTTCTTCGTCTGCCTGCCTGCCTGCCTGCTTGGCTGAGTGCTCAGCTACAAGAGACACCCGCAGCTGCTGTCGCTGTCGCTGCCAGCGTCGGCGTCGTGAGGAAATGTCACAAATTGATTTATGGCCTATGCTCCGTTTGCCTTGCTGCAGTTGTTGTTCCTCTTTGTTGTTGTTGTTGTTGTTGCTTTTGCTTTGACTAAAGCTGAAAATTGTTTGTGCTGCATTTTCTTTGTAAGGCCTCGCCAACTGGGAACAGCTTCATTAGAAATGCGCACATTTCGCTGCACTAATCCACAGCGCTTGGGCTAATCCCACTGGCAATGCCGGCGCACAGTTTGAAATGCACTTAGCTGCTGTGACGTGTCGAATGCGTGTGGAGAATAAAAGACAAAGAGAGAGAGAGGGAGAGGGAGACAGGTGCAATACAAATGCTATTTAGAAACTAAGTCAAAAATAGACTTTCAAGCGTTCCTTTATGAATTTCAAAAAGAAGAAGAGCAAATAGAGAATAAATAAATAAAGAAAAACGTTTCTTGACCAACTCCATAACGCACTAATCAATCAAAAAGGTTCGTGGCCAGACTGACACACGCATAATTTACCAAAGACCCAGACAAATGCCTCACGGGCTTTGACTACTTAATTACACCGACTCAACTAATACAAACACACACACACACACACACACACGCATACACAGTTATGTCTCTCTATCTACAAGAAAAGCTTTCCAAATTGAGCTGAAGTCCAACTTATATCGAGGTGAAGCCCAGTTATAGTTGTGCCGCAATAAAAATCGAATTTAAAAATATTTTTATTCATTTTTTTTTCTCCTGTTTTTTTTTTTTTTAGCATAAAGCGAAATTCCATAAGCCACAACGTGCCGGACCACCCAGTGATGGCATAATTATCATATGACGAATATCGCATATAGATGCTCATAATTATAGATATAGATATGCCAACTTTGGGTGTTCGTATCGACCGTATAAGCGACGGCTTTGTTCCACTTGACTAATGGAAACGTCAACATACAAATTGTATTATACCCTCTGCCAATGAGGGTATTACGAATTTGCGATCAAATAGTTATGGGACTGAAGTATAAGATCTGCAATAACTGATAGGTATAGCATATGGTTATAGATATTTGTCGGATTTGTATATAAGATTATCAAGAAACTTCTTTTAACGTTCATAGAACAAAAAACTCGTACATTATAATCTGTTAACTACATACTATATAGGTCCATTAAAGATCTAAAAGTTCTATAAGACTTAAATTGAGTGCTGCAATATCAAACATATATCAAACTCTACTCTATCCAGCCTTATCTGCCAGAGTATTTGAGTTTCAACCCACTTTAGCTAACCATTGTATCTTGATTTTAGGCAATCTATACTTTTATTTAAATTTACGTTGTTTTTGAATCATGTGGGAACTCATAATTCATTATCATATTCACATAAATTTCCAGTCAAATTGACTTTTAAGTCTAGTTTACGGCTTTCACATTTATTTGAATACTCCAAATATTTGATAGAGAAATGTGTTATCCACTAATTTATGACCTATAAATGTATCAAAAATACCAGATGGGATATAAGCTTCATATTTATGCTCGAACAACACCATCTGCATCTGGCTGTATAATGGCCACGCCTTCGTACAACTGAATGCCGTGATTAACCAGATCTTGAATGATCTTGAATTAGAATGTCAATAGGATTTATTATAACTTCTTTCGCTCTGCTGATTTAGAAGTAAACAGAAATTTTATATAACTAAAAGATTCCTAACAAATTAAAGTAAATTTATTTCTTAGCTTTTCATAAATTTAGGATCTGTAGAACTGCAAATCCAACTTTATTTCTTACTACGTTTCACACTTTTATAAGATTCAACCATTCTTCGACTACAAAAATTACTACATTTTGCATTATATATACCTATGAATATATATTTCGCAAAGATCGTAAAATGTGTAGCCCTCATTAAAGTTATGTAGCGCCCAAAGGTGTTCCAGAATACAAAATCGAATGCGTATTGCTTGCTTACTTTTATTTTCATTTAATGTTAGGTAAAAATAAAAATAAAAATAAAAATATTTTAAAATAAAAGCTGTATAAATCTACTTGAAAATCACATGAGAGTTTTACTGTCTATTTATGCAGCGCTATAAATAGTTCATTCACAAATTTATTTATGTACAATTTATAATGAGTTCGGCACCAGTGTGCAGTGAAGCACAGTTATTACACTCAACAGCCCGCAGATGTCTCAATCGTGCTTACACTCATACACATATAGAATTTACGGTTGTGTATGTGTGTGTGTGTGTGTTATTGGACCACACGCATTGCTCACATTTAGTTGCCCACGACGCTTAAAACGAGTCAAGTTTCGCGGCTAGGCAAGCAATTAAAATAAAGTAAATGGGACGATGACGATGCATGCAAATTGTCGTTTGCCGGCAATTTATGGCGCCCCTTAAACGTGACTGGCTAGCGTTCAAGCATTTATTTACACATATGTATGTATATGCCTGTGTGTGTATGTATGTAGGTGGCTGTGTGTGTGTATTTTTTGGGCACTGCGTCGCTCTTCATTCAGCGAAATCGCTTAAAATTCAACAAAGAAACACAAAAGTTTGAAGGTCATTGGAGCAGCTGGCAGCCGCGTGAGAGAGCAAGCGACAGGCTTTAGTTACCGTTAGCAAGCAGTCATGTAGGCAAAGCTCAAAGAGAGCTTGTAAAAGCTGCTCAGCTTAAGACTTCAGTTTGTTGCTATGCTGCTTCTTTTTATACCCTGAGCCCATTGAAAATGGGAAATCAGGGTATAATGGTTTTGTGAAAATGTATGTAACAGGCAGAAGTAGGCGTGCCACACCCCATAAAGTATATATATTCTTGATCAGCGCGACAAGACGAGTCGATATAGCCCTGTCCGTCTGTCCGTCCGTCCGTCCGTCCGTCCGTCCGTCTGTCCGTCTGTCCGTCCGTCCGTCCGTCCGTCCGTGTGAACGCTGAGATATTTGTAAGTACGCAACGTAGAGACTTGAAATTTTACATGAATACTCGATAATACCATACGCTGCACAAGTTTATAAAATTTTTCCGATAACTCATTCCATTTCGATTTTATGAGCATTTATCGATAATTTTAATATGTTTTTAGGGCGTGGTTTGTACATCGTTTGAGCTAGAGACTTCAAATTTGCTGTGTAGTTGCGTGTAATGAATACAGAAATTACGTAATCTTTAGATTTTGGATGCCACGCCCCATTCGCCCCCAGTAGCCCCCTATTTGTAAAAAGCGCAAATCAAATACTAGAGACTTGTGCTTTAGCAAATACATACATATGAATGCCATTAATAAGTTGTGAAAGTTTGATGCACTTAGTCCATCGTTAAGAAAAGTTATTAAACAATTAAGTTTCCATAGTAATGCCCACATTGCAGCCCAAGCGCAGTCTCTGCGTCAACTGCGCAGTTGGCAGAGCGCGCGCTTATGCGTGCGTGCATATGTGTGTGTGTGTATGTGTTGTTTATATGCATGCATAAAAGATGCATAGAATGATTTGATATTTGGCTCTTCACAGGGCTCAGGGTATCCCCTAGTCGAGCAGTCTCGACTAGAGCACTCTTACTTGTTTTTATTTGTTGTTCGTCTTAGCTTTTGAGTTATAAGCACAGATTTTTCATTTTTGTAGCGTAGGCGTTGCAACAGCACAAATAAAACCCCAACTGGCGGCTGTCATAAAAATGCAGCGCAATAGCTTTAAATTTAACTTCACCTGCCGGGGCAACACACACACGAAAAAAAAAGAAAAAGAAAAGAAAAAATAACGTTGCTTGTTGCCTTGCTTTGCTTTGCTTTTAAGCAATTTAATTTCTTTATTATTTTCATACGAAAAGGCCCAGAGAGATACCGACGCACACGCACACACTCTCACAGTCGGTCAGTCAGGTAGCCAAGGCGGCCACGTCGCTCATTCTCATTGAGTTACAGGTACACACGCACCGAGGCTGAAGCCGAGCTCGAAATTGAGACAGCAAGGGCGAGGGCGATGGGCCTGAGCCCTACGAGCTACATGCACACACAAATGCACATGTGTGTGTGTGTGTGTTTCTCTCTGTGTGCATGTCCGTTGCTTGTCCGCGCTGTCCGTTAACTGCTTTTTCAGTGAATTCCGTGATTATTGCTTGAATGTTTCTTTCCGGTATTCGCTTCGCTCTTTGGCCACTCTCGCCTCTGTCTGCTCGATCTCTGAATCTGGCTCCGTTTTTCTGTTGTTGTTGTGTTGTCTGCTTTGTCTTTCTGTTTCACTTGATATTGCTGTCTCGTTTGTTGCCCAATGTCACTGCGCGTCGTCTTCAGTTGCTTTTGGTACCTTTTTTCGTTGCTGTTGCTGTTGTTGTTGTTGCTGCTGCTGCTTTTATCTGCTGCTCTTGGTCGGCCGGCCGGCCCCGTCCGCTTGTTGTGTGGTCAAGTTAATGTCTTCATAATTCTTTTGATTTTTTTTTACGTCTTACGTTCGTTCGTCTCTGCCGCTGCTGCTGCTCTTGCTGTTGTTGTATTTGTTATTGTGCCCCGTTGCTGGGGCACGATGATGAAGACAATAACAGTTTTATGTGCGGCCAGAAAGACAGAGAAAGAGACCGAGGCAGAGGCAGCGGCAGCGGCAACGGCAGGGATCGACTCGCAGCCGGCCTAATGAAGCTGAGTGAAAAACACATTTCGACTTCCAGTCTTCCCCCCGCCCCCTTCCAAATAAAGTTGTCTCTTCATCGGCTGGTGTGAGGCCTCAAAATTGAGCTGTCAATTGAAGGGATCGCAACGTGTGGGTGCTATTTGGGGCACTGACTCGTGTTGTTGGTGTGTTTTAGTTTTTCATTTCTAGACCTCTGGAGTATTTTTAGTTTTAATTGGGGGAAACATGTCAAGAAGATTATAGAGCATAGGCATAAAATCTGATCTGGGCGTTAATTTACGATTTAAGTGGATTGCCTTAGGGCAACAAATAGATCAAACAGAACTCTAAAATAATAAGGAAATACTAAAACGAATCCACACATATTGACTAAGCTTTAAAACGCCCCTCGCCAAGTCAAAATCTCCACACAAAACAAATATTATAATAAGCAGATAAGATCGGGCGATAAGATCTTGTGTGCAACACGTGCAACTCATATAAATCACTATCGCACGTTGGACTAATATTTGTTATTTCATATATCATGGAATTCAGCTCAAGACCACCAACAAACCAAAGAGAACAACAAAAGAAATGCATAAATTTGAAGATATACACGAAAGTCGACTAGAAAATACTCTACAAGTTGAGCGCAGCAAATGAGCAGATTATCTGCTTTAGCTTAAGTTTAGTTAAAGTGCAAATAGAATAAACAGCTCGAAATGCCCGCAGCAAGGGCAAATTCAAAGCAGCAGTAAGTTTGCAGTTAGAGTAAAAGAGAGCAGTGAAGAAGAGCGTGTCTGTCAGTTGAGTGACAAATAATTCCTTTGCGCACACAAATCAAACTAGAAGAGCAACCAATGAAGAGAGAGATTAGTCTAATTTTAGCCTTTGGAGTTTGAGCAGTTGCGCAGTCTCGCTCTATCGTTTTTCGCGCTCCTTTGTATTAGTTAGCGCGGTGAGCATAACAGAATAACAGTTAGTTGAGTGACATATAATTTGTAAGCACACACACTCAAAGCAAGCAGAGGGCGGGTGAGAGACTGCACACTGTTTAAGCTTTGAGAGCCGCAATAAGTAAAGCCTTAAGTAAAGAGCGCAAACACAAAGAGAGAACAAATAAGTTGAGTGCCAAATAATCCCTAAGCAAACACATAAATCTCACTCGAGTCGAAGAGCCCAGAGTGCGTGAGTGAGAGTGAGAGAGTGATACCTGCATAAATTGTTCGAGCTCCAAGGGCTGAAGTCGACGCAAAGTATCTTCCGAGAAGATCAAAGAATTTGCTGTTGCCCAAACAATCGAGGCAGAGGACGTGGCGATGAAGATATCTCACGCCTACAAGCATTTCCGGCTTACATTTGACAGGGGGTAGCATTGACGGCCAGAGAGAGTGTAGAGGAAGTACTCGGGGCGTGTTAGCGATAGGCGCGGCAAAGATATAAGACAACCTTACCCTAGTCCTTGGCACTTCCAAGAAAAGGACGCTAAGCCTAGGCCACATAACTGAAATTTTAGATAATTCTTGACTTTCGCTGAAGTGTCATAGAAAAGGGTTGGCCAGAGTGTGAACCAATACCTAGAAACAGGGCTGATTCGGAATACATAGGAATGCACTCAGCACTTGTTGTGGGTAAAGTTAACTCTAAATGGGTTCTACGTAATTGTCAAAGGTAAATGTTCTGTTTGATAATATCAATATAAGATAAATTATATAATAAAATTTGACTGTTGTTCAGATATGGCACACTTATTGAAATGAACTGTTGAACTAGTTCTTTGAAGAAGGAAAAAATTAACAATGAATCATAAATTATAGATGATCACAAATAATACTTTTTATCTGCTTATTTAATTGCTTTTGAACAAGTTCTTTTAGTTCTGTGAACTGTTCATAAATGATTCAGTTTTATTAATGGTTTATGAATCAAAAGTTCCTTTGAACTGTAGATCATAAACACAATTGACAAATATAAAAATGAATTAGCATATATTGTTGATCAACTGTTAAACTAACTAGTTCATGTTTACAAATAAGAACAATTGAACTTGTTTATAGTAAATTACATATTTTAGTCTTGAATATAAGTTAGTATTATTTCTACGAGTTTACGAGTGATTGAACTAATGAATGAAAGATTATGCATCGTTAATGAACTACGGAGCTAATTGAACTAGTGAATAAACGATTATACACCGTACATGAACTGCCGAACTGATGGAACTAGTAAATGAACAAAACAGATAATAGTTGACAAAACAAAATATTTACTAAAACAAATAAAATCTTTTGTTCTCAATATATATAGTTATATGAGTTTTAACTCCATTGATAGTATTTATTATATAGTATAGTATTGTTATTAAGTATATAGTATATTATAGTTATAAAGAAATATATACAAATATAAGGTAACCACAATCCTAACTTATCCTAACTTACTTAAAAAATTTCAACTATTGATTCTTCGCCGGAACTTCTCATAATTCTTTGATCTTTTCAATATTTAAGTTTTCATTCATTTGATCTCAATTTCTTGGTTCTGCAAAGTCTCTCGCATTTGTTTGTCTATGCAAAAGAGTTGTTTGGCCTGTCCGTCCGTCCGTCCGGCTGTCCGCGCTTTATGTCTGTTTACGTAACTCATTAAGATACAGTTGCTTATTTACAATTTCAGGGCTGTTGCTACTGGTTTTTCTTTCCCTCGATTTTGGCCATTTCAGTTTTTTTTTTTTACGAGTTTTTACGTTACGTTACGCCGCAGAGAGGATAAATATTTGTTTTTCATGTGATGTTGTGAAAAGATCGGGGCGGCATGACTTAACAAATTTGTTAACCACCAGCAAGCAGCAGCAGCAGCAGCAAACGCCGCATAAACAACGGCAACAACAGCATCAACAACAACAACAACAACGATAACTTCTTCAAAATGCCGGCAATGCTGCTCAACTTCCTGTGTTGAGTGGCTCCGTGTGTGCTTTACAATTGGCACAGCGCGAGAGCGGGAGAGTGAGTGTGAGTGTAAGAGTATGTGCGTGTGTGTGAGAGAGAGAGTGGGCGAGGGAGAGTGAGCTACATACGTGCCACGGCGATTTCATTCATGAATTGATATGCGCACATACATACATATGCATATGAATATGCATACATACATATGTGCATATATCACTTATAGACACAAATACAATGACCCTCGTCTCCAGCGCCTCAACATTCGTACATGGCGTGCATCCATAGTGCGGTATTGCCATAAATAAAGTTGCGGCACAAGCAAATAATATTATTCAAACCAAAAACAGTTACAAGACTAGCAAATACCCTTGAAAATAATGATAACTATTGAAGAAACTTGCAGTTATTGAATTTTAAATTAACTAAAATATATTTTCATTTTTAATTTATATATTAATTAAATATATTATAATATATATAATTTCTAAAACTCTACTCAATCTAATATCAAGTCGTGCATGCACTTTGTATGCTTATTGCACGTGGTAGTTTTACAAATAGACAAAGAATTGACAAAGAGAAAATTATGATTCAAATATCAGCAACAAAAGAGACAGCGAAAACAACAACAACAACAACAACAACAACAATGGTAGCAGCTCATATCGTTTGCCTCAATTTGATATTCGCCTCATTCATGAAAACGTCAGCGACGGGACCTCCCACTGCGTACGGCGAACTTTGCTCGTTTTTCGCTGTTTACGGCATACGAAACATAATAAACATAACGTTGAGCAATTTGCATATGCACGCGGCGAATACGCCAAAAACGAAACGAATGCAATTCGCAGTTTCGTTGCTGCCGTTGTTGTTGTTGCTGCTGGCTTCGTTAGACAAAATTAATGTCTTAATATATTTCGTTAAATTGAGTCATTAAAATAAATCGCCCATCGTCGATGACGACGACGACGACGACGGCGATGCCGTCACGAGCAAAAGGCCAAACACAGAAAACACAAAACACAAACAACAGCAACAACAAGGCACGACCACACCTCAGCTGCAATCGCAGTCACAGTCGCCGCCAACTGCGATGCTGCGGCAGGCAGCATCGACGCGCCGATCGCCGTAGCCACAACTTTCGAGAAGTTCAATGCGAGGAAACGCTGTAACGTTACAACACAGCGCAGACCTTACGAGAAATAATTGAGCAGCACACACACACACACACACACACTTGCACAGACTCAACGAAAGAGAGGCAGCAAGAGCAAGAGATGCCATAATGAAGACATCAAGTTGTAAAAAGCGCCGCAAAAGGCAATGGACAAGGAGAAGCGAGCAGCGAGCAGCGCGAAGGCGAGAAACGTTGAGGCTCGGTTGCCACAGTTTGACAGCCAGCGAGCTCGGTCAAAAAGCGCGTGCGTCAGTGAAATATTTATTTTTTTTTCCTTTATGCCCCAACGTGGGCCACCCGCACTGTCGAAATATATACGTATGTACATATATATGTACTTATTTATATGGATGTGTGTGTGTGTGTGTGTGTGTGTGTGTGTGTGTGTGTGTGTGTGTGTGTGTGTGTGTGTGTGTGTGTGTGTGTGTGTGTGTATGTGTGCCTGTGTTTCTTCTAGCTGACGTGACGCGCTGTGTGCGGTAGCTGCTTCTACAATTCCACAACAACAAGCAAACACAAACAGAATGCTTTTGGCAACGACAACAACAAAAGCCAACAACAGACAAAACCAAAAACAACAGCACGAAAGCAAACGATAAATACGAGCAACGTTGCGCAAAGTTAGCAACGAATTTTGAATGCTCTACAGAAATTAGCTTTCCTCTATATATAAATTAATCTTAATATTTTAAATATTATTAAATAGCTAATAATAATTTCAAAATATATATATTTAATATTATATTATATTTTTTTTACTCAGGGAATTCAAGATGTTTTCAGCTTACGTTTTTTCCAACGCAAACTTAAGGGCAAAGCTGTAAAGCTTCGTTTTATCAAAGAGCAAATCAAAAGTTTTTTTTTTGTTTTTGGCGGTATTCGTAGCTGTCTGCTTCACTCACACACACACACACACATTGACAGAGTTCCTGCAGCCGCCGCAGACAGCGCTTCACTTTTTGTGCAGTTGTTATTTTTTTTCGCTGCTGCTGCTGCTGCTGCTACTACTGTTGTTGTTGTTGACTTTTTGCGGTCAGCCGACAACTTCGCCGCCGCACAGTAGCACAAAATAATGAAGTTGTTTTTGTCTGAGCTTCGAGAGTCGGAGGTCTCTTGGGCCAGCGATCCTGCTGTGCGCCAAGTGAAAATAGCTTTAAGTTTGATTTGCTCAACAGTTGACGTCGTGTGCGCCTGTTGTTGTTATTGTTGCTGTCAGTTGGGAAAGGCATACATATGTGTGTGTGTGTGTATTCCATTTAAGTGAACATGTGTTGAGCTCGCACACACATATGTATATGTATGTGTGTGTGTGTATGTTAGTCTATTTTTGAACTATGCTACATAACATGACATACTGATGTTAAGATAAATGAGCGTGAAGTTAAATTAGAAATATTTTTATATATATTATAGACTATTTATATTAATGAGCTCGACAATACTTTCAGTTTTTTTTCCCACAACTTAATTTTCAAGCTAAGCACAGCAATTAATTAAATGGCAACAACAAATTGAAGCAGCTCGGCGCAGAGCGCAGACGTACGTCGCCACAGTCGCAGCCGCAGCCGCTGCCGCAGTCGCTGCCGCAGTCGCCGTTCGCCGCTGTCAACAATTCGCCGCCAAGAACGAGGCGACGACCGTTAACGTCTCTATTAAAGCAAATTTAGCAAAAACGAAATCGAAATGGGCGCAAAAATAAAAAAAAGATATCAAAAGATATCAGCAATAAATTGTATTAAAAGCTGTCCCAACGGCTTAATGACTTAATTTAACACAAAGCCAGGCCCTGGCCGGACTTGGACTCGGGATACAGGTTTTGTTTTTCTTTTAGCTTTGTGACTCTCTTTCTTCACTTACCTTATCAATTTGATCGAGCGCCACTTGAGCGTCTACCCAGCTGGTGCGTATGTAAAGATCCGAGAATAATTTCTCATCGACAACATCGCCGTGTGTGTCCGGTACGCGCGGCAGGCTCTCCCTATCCATATTGATGTGTGTGTGTGTGTGTGTGTGTGTGGGTGTGTTTGTGTGTGTGTGAGTGACTGTCTCGTGTGTGGGAGGACAAATAACGCGCGTTCTCACAGCTGTTAAGCAGTCTGTTTGGCTGTTCTGTTAACTAACAGCGGCAGAAAAGTGCTACCAATCAGCTTGAAGTTCACGTTCGCTCTGACTGTCTGTGTGTGCGTCTGCACTTGTGTGTGTGTGTGCGTGTATTGTTTATTTTTGTTTGAATAAAAAAAAATCACAACTACTTATTTTGTATTATTTTGTATTTTGCATTATGCCTGCGCTGCATTTTCGCTGCCCAGCAGCACAAACAACATTTCCACACACGCTCTTCGGCTGTCGTTTTTACGCTCTCTGCCAGTCGTTTACACACACTCGCTCTCTCTCTCTCTCACTCTCTCGCTTTGTCGCTCTCTGTTTCGTTTTGTTGTGATTGCGGGTTTCGCTTTGGGCTTAGCTTCAGCTTGAACGCGATCTGGCGATCTGGTCTCGTGCTTAAGATCGCCTCACTTGGCCACTGCATTTGTGCACATTTTCCACAACAATTTCAACAATTTTCACACATAATTCACACACTTTTCGTAACGATGCGAGACGCGCAACGTAAACGCGACGCGAACGCCTCAGAAGTTTCCAACGCTGCGCTGCATCACGTTTTTTTTCTTTTCTTTTCTTTTTTCTTTCCTTTGCGCTCTCTGCGCGTTTTTTTTTTACACACACTTTGCGCACGTCGACGTTTCGTTTGCTTTTGTTGTTGTTGTTGTTGTTGTTGTTGTTATTTTGTGTATTTCGATTGAAAATTTGTTAATTTCCTTTGAATACTTTGTGCATTGAGAATTTGACACTGTTTAATTTTTTGTTAGTAGTAACACTCAGGCCAATTCGTCTTATACAAAATTCAGCGCGTTTCGTTCGAGCCGCTCGCGCAGTAAACACAACCGTTTCGTTCGAGGATCGCAAGCAGTCTGAGTATCTCTCAGATACATTTTGTATTGCTGCCTTACATTGTTTTTGCTTCACATTTGCTGTTAACTCAAAATGGCACTGTTAACACTCAAAAATGTGTGTGTATGTTGAATGTATTCAAAGAGCGGAGACGCAACTTCACCAAGCCAACAACTTCATTAGCGTGCGCCGCATCTGTGTGTGTGTGTGTGTGTGTGTGTGTGTGTGCGTGTGTGCAGCCAGCGCTTAGAGTCTCTCCCATTCTCATTCTCATTCTCACACTCGCGCTCACGTTCAGTCTCTCGGGCAGCTCTTCTGCGGCCATTTTGATTTGAGCGCGCCCGCTAATCGCAACGAGGGCTGCACTGAACTCACGTTTAACAGTTTCATAGCTTTGAGAACAGTTCAGAAGACTTGGCTCTGGCATGAGCATATGCAACAGGGGTTTGTCGTATACCCTACGTTGATAAAAACATATGCAAATGACTGTTAGTGAAAAATCTATATTGATTTTAATTTTGTTTTATGTGTAGTACAATTTTAAGTAAATATATATGAACAGTTTAATTATTTTCATACACTCAGATATTTAATATATGTATATATTTTTGAATTTAATAGTTTTTAAGTGGCTAATTAAAAAATATAGGGTATCATATGTAATATCATATCATATCATATTTCATTCTAATAGTTGTTTTTGTATTATTAAAAATGATCTAGTTCTTTTATTCTCCCACACTCAGTATAAGGCACATGCGCCTACACAGGACACCCTTTAACCAACGGTAGCTTATGAGCAATTACAGTTAAAGCTTTTATACATACAAACAAACATGCATAAGTCAAAGTTTTCGACCCTAGCAGCAAATTGTTTAAACAAGCTTACGATTGCGCTGGCTAATTTTGTAGTTGTTGTCGCCGTCGTCGTTGTTGTTGTAGTTTAGACCACACACGAGTTGCGCCCGCTGGCGTATTCCTGTTGTTGTTATTTTTATTGCAGCGACCACCCAAATCAAATTTGTTGTTGCTTCATTAAAAGCGGCTGCCGGCATTGTGGGTGGTCCCCGGTTCCGATGTTCCCGCAGCCGCCGCTGCGCCGACGCTCGCTATCTCTCTCGCTCTCTCTCTCTGCTGCTGCTCTCCGCTCGCTTCTACTTGATGGCGGCCTTCAGCTGTACGAGCAGCGACGCGACGTCGCGACGCGGCGTCGCTAGTGAAGCTTTTATTATTGTATGAGTGTTTATGCCCGTGGAGCGCGTGCGTGGCAGGCTTGTGTGTGTGCGAGTGTGTGTGTGTGCAGGCAGGCTGTGAATTGTTGGCAAATTTGTTAGCTCCATGTGGTTATTCTTGTTGCTGCTTTTTGTGCTTGCCACATGCGTCTGATATCTGTTTTTGCATGTTTTTAATACTAAATTATGAAGAGGATATTTTAACTCGCTGCACTTTATCGTGCGTTCTTATAAATACATGTGTGTGTGTATGTATGCATGTGTATGTGTATGTGTGTGTGTGTGAGAGGACCACACAAGTTGTTGTTTTTTGCGAGGCAAATTATATACGGCCCGTTGAAAAGTTGATTGTTTTTCTTGGGATGGCTCCAGCTTGGCTCCAACTTGGCGGCCTCTGAGTTTCTAAGAGAGCAATAAAAGGTAACATCCTTTAAATGAAGCTAATAACTTTAATTAAAAATTAAATTATGTACATACATTTTATTGAATTATTTTAAAATATTATAGGGTATCAAAGAAATTTACCTCGTCATGTTACATATTTGGCATCAAAATGAATATACCCCCCTTGCGCGCATATCAATGAAAAAGTGATCAGAAAATTAGCGTTCGAATCGAAGTCGAAATCGAACTCGCATTCAAATTCGAATGCAACGTCATTATCGAGACCCACCGCAAGCCGCTATTATAATCAAACAGCAACAACAACAACAAACAGCTTTTGATGACGAGCAGCAAACGTAACTGCCCTCTTGTCTTTCGCCCCGCTGCTGCCGCTTACCTGACTAACGTTACATCAATATGAATGGCTGCTGTGCTTTTGCTCCAGCTCGTACTGAGTGCGCCTGCACTCGAGCCGTTGTGCGCTCTTTGTTTTTTTTTTTTGCGTCTCACTGCTCTCACTCATTCGCTCTCTCGCTGCAGCAGCGAGTCAAAGGGGCGATGTTGTTGTTGTTGTGTGTGCCCGTTTCTGTTTTGAATTGCGTGTGGCGCATTTTGGCGACATGGGCGGCATTTTTGCCGCCGTCTCGCGGGTCGCATATTTTAGCTTTATCCATTTACGTCGCGCTCTCTGCAGATTGCGCCATTTTTTGCTCAAAACATTGGAAACTTGAGATGGTAGCGTGAGCGTGTTTGAATATATCGAAAAGCACGTATACAGAGATTGTTATAAATATATTTATGCATAATATAATATTATAAATGTAAATTATATAAAAATATTATATATGAAACAAACATTTGATATTTAATTTAAATTTTGTTTATTTTATGTCATCCTAATTTTATTTTTTTTTGCATTTTGATATTGCTGCACGCTGCAGATCGTGCTAGCTTGCTCATCTCTAGTATCGCAGCGCATGACTCTCATGTTTTTGCTCTCAATGACTTGCATTTTGTTCTGCTCAATTCGCCTGCAGCGTAACGCAGCTCCAATGCTCCCCATAACCAACTCTCTATATACAGAGAGAGAGAGAGAATGTATGTGTGTGTGTGTGTGAAGCAATGCCAGAATGAGAGAGGCAGAGAGTGATAGCGAGAGCGAGGGGCACACACTGACATATGTACTTGGGCATTCAAATGCTGTGCCTGTGTGGCGGCAACGGCGCAGCTGCCATTGGACCACCAACGTGGCGGCTGAGAGCTTCATTTGCCGTTTCAGTTGCGGCAGCGTCGAGTTATTGTTGTATTTGTTGATGTTGTTGTTGCTGTTGCTGTTACTGCCGAAGCGAGCTGCCTGCTTGCTTGCCCGGCTGGCTGACTGCCTGCCTGCCAGTTTGCCTGCCTAGAGCGCGGCAACTTTTTTCATCGCCGCCTTGTTTTCAGATATCATTCACATGCAGGCCACTGATCTAGTTTGATATGGGGCTGGGAGCAGCTGTTGAATTGCGATTGAGGGATTGTTTTACGAAGCGCGTATAAGGGGTATGTAGCATGTATGTAGATCAATATATGTAGATATTGATTGGCCAGGAAGCTGTACAGACTGTGTGTAAAGGAAAAGCTTTGTGTTGTTGTTATTGTCAGGTGCAGAGATATTATAGCGATAACAGAGAAATATATTTACATATATGAATATCATGAATGATAACAGATAGATTTATGTATTCAAATTTATATTTATATTTGTTTTACATTATTTATATATTTAAAAATAATTTATTTTTAATAATGTTTTGGAGTCATATTTCATTCATTATTTTTTATATTTATATTATTCAATTTTTTTAATTATACAATTTTATATTCATCTCTATTTTATACTAAATTTAATTTTTTTAAATATATATTTATTTTATATTTAATTTAAATTTTAATATCTTTTTATGTTAGATTATGAATGATCTAGTGTGCATATCTAGCCTATTGCTGAGTCTGACTAGCTCACATTCCACCACACGTATTCGGCTGCAGTTAGCCAAAAATGTTTCACTCATGCGTCTACAATCGTTTCTCTCTCTTCACCCCATCCCACCACGCCTCACCTTACCTTACCTCACCCCACTTCACCTTACCTCACACCAGAGCAACTTTAACGACAGCCTGTTTGTTTTTAATCGCATAATGTCTTAATTTATAGTGCACCGCAGCTGGGGTCCCTGTGCGCCAGCATTGCAATCCGCATCGCTAGGCAATTGCATTTGTCATTGGCCTATAACGCCATTAACATTGCCGGTTCCAGTGACCAGTGACCAGCGACCAGTGACCAGTGACTCGCTACACCACTTAAACTTTAACTGCACTCGCTTAGAAGCCATTCCAGGCGGGCTTCGGCTGCAGCTCGGCTACGCTTACGCGCTTCGGCTCATGCTCGGCCAAGGGGTCGGGTTTGAGGTCGCGCATCGTTGCAATTTTTATGGCTGTCGTTTCTGTTGCCGTTGTTGTTGTTGTATTATTGCGGTGCATTTAATGTAATAATTACTATTTGCCACCGGTAATACGTGTGGCTCTGGCTCGCCCAAGTCGCCGCCAATGGTATTCTGTTTTGTTCCCCCTAGAGGCAATTCGCCCCTGTCTTTGCCAGTCGCCGTTGTCGCTGCCTTCGCTTTCGTCTTCGCCCTTGCCGCTGCCTCTGCTTCTCTCTCTACCTCTGCCTCTGCGATGGCGTGTGTGGTAAATTTGTTTGTGGTTGGCTCTCTTTTCATTTTTTTTTTTTACTCGTTATCTTGGCGTCGGCTTTTGCGGTTACGCGGATCGACTGCATCCAACCCGGTTGCCCGTTGCCCGTTCCTGGTTCGCCGTCTCTGTCGCTTGCCGGCTGCTTCGCTTCGTTTGTTCATGTAATCAACCGTCCAGTCGCCACCGTCGCCGCTCAGTGGTTGTCTTTTTGCCTGTGTGTGGCTTTTTTCAGCGTTTTCATCTTGTGTGGTCCTGTCATGCGCTTGTGGTTCTCCTTGTTGTTGTTGTTGTTGTTGTTTTGGCTCCTACTGCTGTCGTTGTTGTTGTGGTTGATCCATTTGGATGGGTCGTCGTCGGATCGATGGCTCTTTGGTTATCATTTGGCAACCCACGCGTGGCGACAACACCACTAGAGACATTCTGTTTGCTCGAATGGAAAGCGCTTTGTGGGTGGTCCATGTGCTGCCTAATTGAGCCTTTTAAGCGGCAGCCAGGTCAAGCTCAGGCTGTCGAGAGAGAGAGAGAGGGAGAGAGGGAGAGGAAGGGAGAGAGATGCACACGCAGCTTAGATTACCTACCTAACGGTATTTTGCATGACATAACAGTAATAGACTGTTGCGAAATATATAATAGCACCAGTATAAGAATTTCTCATGTATTTAAAATGTTTTAGAGATAACAAAGGTATGAAAGTATAAAAAATAATAAAAAATAATACAAAATAAAATAAAAAAATATAAAATAAAAAATATAAAATAATAATATAGTATAAATAATAAATAAATAATAAATAAATAAATAAAAATAAATAAATAAATAATAATATAATTTTAAATATTTTTTTTTAGACTTATCAAAGGTATGAAAGTGTAAAAAATAATAAAAAATAAAATAATAAAATATTAAATAATAAAAAATTAAAATAATAATAAGTATAAAAAAACGAAAAAAAATTAAAATAAATTAACAATATCATCTCATAAATATCGCACAAATATCGCATAACTATCGCATAAATATCGCATAAACATCGCATAAATAGCGCATAAGCCATTTACCTTAAACCAAGTGTTAATGTGACTGTGAATTCGAGTCGGCGGAGAAAGATTCGAACAACAAGCTTAAGATAGGTACAAAAGTAAACCGATAAGCCCGGAACGTATGTCAGTGGGTCTGTCGTCGATGCAGATACGCCTGTTGGCTTGAGCAGGTAAGGTACTGGTGGAAGAGGAAGCAGTGGAGGCAGAGGGGGCGTGTCATGGAATGTTGACGGCGCATGCGTTTTGCGTTGGTTGTCAAATTAATTTCGTTTTGTGACGATGTCGTCGTCGTCGTCGTCGTCGTCGTTGCTGTCGTTGCTGGAGCTGGAGCCTCGTCCAACGTCCAACGTCCAACGACCAGCGAGCATCGAGCATGACAATGCGCCTGCGTGGGCGCTGTGTCAGCCATAACCAACAGACATTAACATATCTTAAGAGACGCATGCATAATTTGGACTTTGACAATAACCAGGCGAAGAGAACCATGACGCAGCTAACGATTGTTACGACAACATCCTCAGCATACTAAAAGGCGAGCGAATGGCAGTGTGATTGACTGGCAGATACCCTGTGAAGCTTAAATTTATTTGATAATGAGAGCATTGTAAATTTTTTGAATATGAAATATAACTTGACTACAGACTACCTATCTCGATCTCTCCCTCTCTCCCTTTATTTCAATTTCTCTCTCCCTCTCTCTCGCATTCTCTTCCTATCTTCCTTTTTCTCTTATACACACCTGTAACATACTTTGGTAGCTTAATTATGATATAACTTTAGTTCTAATAATACCATCTTTATGATTTTATTTTCCCAAAAATTTTTTGAATATTATTATGTCTTCTAAATGTGTGTGTATTCCAAAGTTCAAGTCTAATTTGTAATATAATAATAATGTACATTTTTTTTAATTTTCTGGGGACGGTTACCTATATTTGGAGAGGAAATAAATTTTAATCTTTATATTCCTTACAAAAGCTGTATAGTAAATTTTGGTTTCTCCATCTTTAATAACCTTCAAGTTATGCTCTAAAAATCAAGTCATTATAATGAGATTTTAAAGATATTAAAGAAGTGCGATAAGTTATTGAGGAAAAGAACGATATGCTAGGACAGACGGATGGAGTAATGTATATATATCCTACACATATCCATATATACAAAAAAAAAAAAAAAAAATAATAATAATAATAATAAAAAATAATAAAAAATAATAAAAAATTATAAGAAAAATAAAAAAATAATAAAAAATAATAATAAAAAATAATAATAAAAAAAATAATAAAAAAATACAATAAAATAAAACAAATAAGACAAAAATAATTATATATGCATGCTTGTCTATTTATCTATCTATCTTTCTATGTATCTATCTATATAACTATTTATATATCTGTCTATCTGTCTATCTATCTATCAAAACATTCTATTGTATATTTGCAAAACATCATACCCCACAGCATATTTATGTATAGGGTATAGAAAAAGATTCGCCTTACTCATAAGCTGGTGAAATGTGAAATGTGGTCGCCCAGGCTTTACCTGTGGCTGTGGCTGTGACTGCTGCTGCCGCTGCCGCTGCTCACTTTTGTAGAATTCGCCAGGAGGCTCCAACTAAGCCGCAATCACTGTTCAAGCCACGGACTGGGCCTGTGCCTGTGCCTGTGCCTGAGCTTGCCAAGAATTCGTGGAATGACTGCACAAATCGTCGCCTGGGTGGTCTCTCGTTCGCCTCGCCGCGCCGCGCCCCACCTCAGCTCCGCTCACCTGGCATCGACTCGCCTCGTCTCGCTTTTGTGGTTTATGAGGCACGTGCGCTGGCGTTCGGCTTATGGCTGTGCAACTCATTGAGTTGCTTATTTACGGCATGAAGGTATTCGGTGTGGTCATGTCTTCGATAGACCCCTCAGATCCCTCATCCCCGCCTCATCCCACTCGAACTGTCTTTTTTTTATTACTGGTGTGAAGTGCAGTAATAAGAGTAGCAATTGCTTAAGGTTTGACTTTACCTTGGATATGCGTGTGGATATGACTGAGACTCGACATTTCCTAGCTCAATCGAAAAGCCGTTGACTGGCCTAGACTCTAGCTCTAGCTCTATCTATATCTATATCTCTGGCTAATACGATCAATTAGGCAAATGTTTTAGTGCCGCAGTCATAAAAGCAACGACGGCCATAACTCAATGACACTTCACATTCACATTCGGATTCACATTCACATTCGGACTCACATTCACATTCACATTCACCTGTGGAGTTGCGTTGACAACTCAACTTGTTTTGCCTCGACATATCTAACCGATAGCATCTCAATCTGCCTCTAACTCTGCCTCTACATCTAAGTCTACCTCTGCCTTTACCTCTACCTCCCTCTCTCTCTCTCTCTTTCTATCTCTCTGCAGACCACACCAAAGTTTTTATTGCATTTTCAACAAACTGAAATCAAATTGAAAATCTCTTTGAAAATTGATTTTGCAGCGAAAGCCAGTTTCTATTATAGACCGGCTCGACTCTACCCGACTCGACTGCGTCCAGCTGTGCGACTCGACTCAGCTCAACTGGCCTGGGCTGGCCCAAAAGGTAGGCTAAGGTAACATTTCAATTGACAGAGCCCGAACTGTGACCGTATATCATTTGTTTACATTGTATTGAGTTGTTCTCTACATTTTAATTGGCCCTCACCGCTGAGCGGGCGGCCGCACACGTTGGCGTTGATAACAGCGCCGTTGGGTTCGACTGCGTGGGCAGCCAATGAATATCGCTTAACTCCAGCCTATTGTATAGATATATGTATGTATATATGTATATCTATGTGTACAGCTAGAGCTCGGAGCTTAGCTTTGAAAGCGCGCCGGAAGTGTTGTAGCTGGGCTCCATTTATCACAGATGCCAGTTAATAACTTTATCGATCAGCTGCGGCTAAGATGCGGGTCGAACACGCATGGCGAGAAAAACGGGAAAGAACTTTGAAAGGCATGGCCATAGGTTGACTGTCTAATACTCGTTCGTGAAGAAGAAATAGTTATGATAATAGATTATATGATAGATATTATAATAGATCAATTGATTATCGATCATTTGATAATCGATAATCGATTATATTTTGTTAAGATGTTCAATTAAATAATGAATATTGATTAATGAACAATGTATACTGGACAATGAGCAATGAACAATGTAAAAATTAAGAAAAAGTTAATGAAGAACGATGAATAAGGATGAAGAATTTAGAATAATGATGAATGATCTATGATCAATGAACTACCACTAATGAATAATGAAACTGCAAAATTGGTTCATTTTAGCTCTAAGACTGAGTTAGACATAGTTCTTTTCTGATATGGTATACCTCCTTATATAAGGCATTAAATGCCTTAGGATTTCTCTAATCTATAGAGCATAACCCTTACATTTAGTTCACAAAACTTATAGTAAATTCCTATAGTATTTATATTAATTACATATAATATATGTTAATTACAATAATAATATTAAAATATTAATAGTACTCTAAGTTACTCTATAAGACTAAAAGAAAATATCATATATTATACATATATTATATACATATTTTTATATATATATTAAAAATTTTCAAACCAATATACTCTCTTTTCCACAACATGAACGAGCATCGAAAAACTGCGGTAGGTAAGCATTCAAAAAGAAACCCGATTGGGAAAACTGAAGGAAAATTTGTGAAGAAGAAGCAGAGACAGCAGCAGAAGAAAAAACGTTAAGAGTGCGCTAAACCTCTTAAGTTCTATTCAGCTTTGACAGTTTTCTTAATATATTGTGGCTGCGCATCTATTCAAAAGTGAAAAATAAAACAACTCGAAACTTCATTGTCATGAGCGTCGCTGACCCTGCCCCTGCCCCTACCTCTACCGCTGCCTCTGCCTCTACCTCTACTTCTACTTCTATTTCTGCCCCTACCCCTGCCACATCTTGAGAATCTATTTGTTTGTTTCGACTGTTTGTTGTGTTGGCAGTTGGTCGCACTCTTGTCATGATTTGCGCTTGTCAACAAAATGTCTCCTCGACTATGCATACATTGCGTGGGCGATCGCTTTCCACTGAAACTCCAACTGGTCGCAGAAGTTGGATTTTCTTCTCCTCCTCCTTCTTTTTGTCTGTTTTCATCAGAAATTAGGAAGTGACAAATGTTTGTTTCGTTTTTCACTTGATTTTTTTTTTCGTCGTAATGCTATAAAATTTGTAGAATTGCAAACAATTATAATTCACTTATTGATTAAAAAGATTTGAAGTCTTGTTATATATTATATTATATATTAATATATTATATATTATCTTATATTTTCTTCATTATCTACTATTCTTTCCTTCACTTGCTGTTGTCATCTCTACTCTCTCCTTATTTCTTCGATCCTTATAATTTCTTGCCTTTTCTCCTCTGTTTTAAACTTCTGTTCTATTTCCATGATAGTATTTATATTTAAAATTCAAAATTTCCGAATTATTATGTTCCGATCTGAATTAAAAATTGAATAAATACAAAATCACTTAATTCGTATCCCTATTTCAGATGCAATCCAAAATTACCCTTAGCCTTATTTTTGGGTATAAAAAAGCTCCAAACCGAAAGGGAAACTAAAATAAAGCGATCATAAATTGAAGACAATTCGCTGTATGTAGGCTCTACCTTCCTGGAAGGCATTGAGTGGCCACAATGTTGCTCCCCTTGATGATCATAATGATGATGATGATGATGATGATGATGATGGCACTGAAGATGCTCATAACTCATCATTAATAACCGAACCTAAATAAGACATTTTATTGTTCTACAGCAAATTGAATTCCAGCTGCGTGTAACAGAGGAACCGAACCGAACCGAACCGAAGTCGAACCTGAACCCGAAATTATACAACTGACTGTGGATTATAAAGGCCAAGTTATTTGTTCTACGGTATCTTTCAGGTGTTGGCGGCAGCACAGCAAAGGACACGCATATCTGGAATTGAGCTGTCTAGGAATTGAGATATAAAAGAGAAATGAGATCAAAGAGATGCTATTATTGCTCTCGCTTGTGTCACACTTTCTACAACAACAACAGAAACCTCCCCCTCTGTCGGCGAATTTCGTGCACAAGTGCAAAAAGTCAGAGCCGGGCCAGAAGCCGCTGCGAGATCAAACGAAATTCGCTTCAGGCCTTAATCTGCCTACCTGTTGTCGTAGCTGCTGACAGCAGCGGAGACGTCATTCAACTGTTTCGCTCATCTCCTGCCCCGCCCTGCCCTCTTTTTACAGCATTTTCAGTTTCCGTAATTTCTGGCTCTTTCTCTTTTTGTGTGTGTTTTCTGAAACGATTCTGCGAATCTAATTGATTATTTTGGTCGGTTCGACTGTTCGACTGTTCTCCAGTCCGTCTAAACGGAAGACAAGTCAATTTTCTCACACCTTTTTCTACGAATTAATTTGTTCGCTTTAATGGTTATTTCTGTGCCATCAACAGACTCTGACTCTGGATACCGATCACTGATCTTGGCCATAGATTAGGCGGATAGAGAGACAAAGAAAAAAAAAAAAAACGAAAAAACAGTTGCTAACAATTTTGAATGTTCCCTAATGCCAGATGGCTTGATTATATTTCAGATCTGACTTAATTTCCATTCTCTTTATCTGTGCTAGAGACCTCTCTCTTTTTTCATTTCCTCTCTTTCTATATTTGCTGTTTCTCCGGCATATATCTGTATCTTTTTCGATTTTCTAGTTATCTCTATCTTTGTGTCCTTCTCTACTTTCTACTCTACTACTTACGATTTTTGTCTCTCTCATTCGCTCTCTCTCTCTCTCTCTCTCTCTATTTATCTATCTATATCTTTCTATATTTTTCTTTCGTCATTTCTTTATCTGTTTGTCTATTTCGAATTCTCAGAGAGAAATCTCTTTTTTTTTTCTCTATTTCTCATTCTTAGAAAGAAAATTCTTTCTTTTTTACGCTTTCATCTTCTCTATATTAGTCTCTTTTTCTCTCTTTTTCTCTCTCTAGTTCGAACTCTTTGATCTACTTCTCTCTCTAATCTAATCTCTCCTGCCTCTATTATTATATCTAATTTAAAGATATAATATCTAAATTTATTTATTTAATTTTTCAAATATCCGTCAATCAACCGTATCTCAAAATATTTTGACACAGGAAATGAAATCAGAATATATCATAAAAAATACTTTCTGTTTTGAGATAAAAAAAGAAATCAAAATTCATCAACAATTTGCTTAAATCCCTTCAACTTTACGTTAAATAAACAAAGTGAGCAAAACGAATCATTTGGCCAAAAAATTAAAACACAAATATGAAAAACAAATAATATAAATGCTCAGAAATTGTGCTGATTCATGAAATAAATCAGAGCGCGCCTCGAGCTTCTGTAAATATGATTATGCGGTTAATTAATCAACAACAAAAACAACAACAGCAGCAGCCACAGCAGCAGCGAAAAACAACGGTAAGAGCCTTCTTCAATGGCGGCCAAGGCAGCGAACGGTAGCTGACGACGAATTTTAATCCCACTTTACACATTACGGCGACTTAACCGCTTTGCCAGGAAGCGAAGGAGAGACAGAGACAGAGAGCGAAAGGGAGGGGGCAGCGCAAGGCGAAAAAGGGCGAACTCGCAATTTGAAAGCGAAAACTTTTAGAGCTGCCAGCAACAGGCAAATGACGGCAGCGAAACTGGAAGTGGAACTGCAAGTGGAATTGAAATCAGGAATGGCACATGCTGGAACTGCAGCGACCACTGTGTAACAAAAATGAATAGAATAGCTTAAAGCTGAAACTGAAACAGCTGGCACAGGCACAGTCAAGTGACACACATACATACATACATATGTATGTATGCATGTACAAACATCCGGATATTGTTTATGTGCATATGTGTATATGTATTTATGTATATGTAAGCTTTTGAATGGTCCCAAAAACTGTTGCGCTCGCTGCTTACATTTATTGAACGACGAACTTCCAAGCCACACAGAGATTGAGAGAGAGTGAGGGAGAGGGAAAGAGAGGGACAGATGGCAGGAGTAGACGAACTGAGCCTCAATCTTGCAACTTGGGGTTTGCCTCTGCTGCATCGCATCGCATCGCATTAAGCGTAGAACAGTGGCAGCCGCACAGCCGAGAGCGATTTACCCCACACCCATCAACATTTTAACTTAATTCCTTTTCGAGTTGCCTTCTGGTCGTATGGGATACCCTATAAATAAGCTATATGTGAAGTGATAAGAGGTTGAGCTGAGTGAACTTGAAATGTGTGCATGATAATATCATATGACATTTAGATTTATTTAATTTTGTATTTAAGTATTTTAAATTTTATTTATATTTCATTTTATTTTATTTATTTTTTTTTTAAATAATTTTATTTTTTTTGTAAAATTTTTTTTTTATTTAAATTTAAAATTTTAATTTATTTAATTTAGTATATTAGTATTTTTAGTATTTTAAATTATATATTTTTTATTTTATTTTATTTTATTTATTAAAAAAATATAATACTTTAATATAATTTGTTTGATTAATGTTTAAAATTGTTAATGATTCTTAACAGGAATAGCCTATATTAATATTATATAATATTTTAGAATATATTTTAGAATTTATTTTAAAAGTAGATTTCAGTCAAAAATTTTTTATTTTATTTATATGAGTTTCAATTTTAGCTAAAATTTTATAACTATTTTTATATTCATTAAAAACTCTCTCTGTTGTGTAGGTGACATTACAGTTCTTGCTGGCCGACACGCTCTGCCGTTGTTTTCCTTGCTGATTGCCAAAGGTGCTGGCTGGGATCCCGCGTATGCAATGAATTTGTTCCACTATACGTGCAATCATGTCGCTCTCTTCAAATCGGACTTCAACTTGTCTGTGTATGTCTGTCTGCCTGCGTCTGTGTGTGTGTGAGTGAGTGTGTGTATGGCTGGGGTCTTTGTGTAAATCAGTAGCCACGTATTGAATTGTCTGCGGTACACGAACTTTGGCTACGGTTCAGCTGAGTCTTTAGCCAGCGCAGGCTGCACTAAGCGGCTTTGGTGCATCTCATTTTACAGGAATCGAGAAGGCTTCAGGTGTTTGCATGTGGAATTCTATATATGCTAAGACCGAGTTCTTAAGGCACCTTCGATGTAGATATTGATGTTTCACTGTGAATACGATTATAAACGTGAAGAGAAGAATATCTTGCTGGTGAGTTTTTATATTACACTAGAGATATACACTCTCATTAATCGATAAAACATATCGATTAATCGATAAATAATAAATATATTAATAGACAAATACTGTATTGATTACTAAATATAGAATTTATTGATGTATTGTTCCGCGATTAATCGATATGTAATATAACTAAATTGATATGTAATCGATAATTCGATCAATAAAAATTGAACAATTCAATTATAATTCATTAATCAATTAATTTCTTTAATTTTAATGATATTTCGATATATCAAAACTCGATCAATTTTTACAAATCATAAATTTCTTTATTGTGATCGATAATTCGATTATATCAAAAATAAATTTCTTTAGCCTGAAATAATTCAAATGGATACATCTATTATAATCTATTATCATCTTTTATAATTTATCGATACATCATTTTAAGAAAGAGATAATTTAGAAAACGATAAATTTGAATAAGCTGTAGCTATTGGAAATAGCCTTAAAAAAATGAAATAATATAAGGACAAGTTTGTATTGAGTATATTTAAGTCTGGTACTCACTATTAATTCTAAATACGTTTTGGGTATAGAAAATGAATTTGTAATCCTATAAATTCTAAGGCTAATACTTGTGGTCAGCTGCCCTCCGCAGATTCCCACGCCTTCACATATCCTTCACAAGTTAAGTCCACACAAAGACAGGATACAAGGTATTACAAGATCAAATAGAGTTCGGCACTTGTATATGGGTCTACCACCCGCATGCCTGAGAAGAGAAGATGTCACACTTCGGACTGGTCCCGGCTAGTCCCGACTAGTCAAAGTCGCTGCGACTCTGTTCCCAGCTCGATGATTATTAACGCTTGTCTCCGAGAGAGAGATGTGGATAGAGATGACTCATGGCTGACACTTAAGTAATAATGGGCAGGGGCACTTAACTGGGGTGCCCACCTTTCGTGATCGTGACCGAAATGACTTTTGCCAGGTAAATCCATTTAGGCCAAATTTAGACATTATCAGGGAGACAGAGAGAGAGAGAGAGGGAGAGAGAGGGAAAGATTATTGTTCTTGTGGCTGTGTGTAAATGCGTGTAATTCCATTTTATGGCTCCTGTGCGACGTTCCGCATCCGCAAGCAACTTCGGCGCTCGTCTGCCCCTTTTCACATGCCGCTGATGGAGTGTAGAAATATGACCAACAACAACAACAACAACAACAAAATGCCAACATAAAATTGTATTTAGTCATGCTACATCACTTTGTAATAATTTTCATTTTGGCGCTTGCTTTGATCTTAAGCCGCGGACCGCGTGCGGCGTTGTCTGCGCCCCAACCTGCCCCTCCTCCTTCCCAGTCCCAGCCCCAGTCCCACCTCCTTGTGGCGCAACTGTCAGTTGGTCAAACTGCCACCGTGTGGCGTTAAATTTGAAATAATGATCATGGTGGTCCGCCAGCCAATTTAGCAGCCAAACATGCCCGAGCCGCGGCGTCTCGGCCTGATCCCACAGCGCCAGGCGCGACTGTGTGCCATTTGATTGAGCAATCATCAATAATGCGAATTGAGCATGAAGCAAATGAAATTTGTATAGGAAGACGGTAGGCAACGAGCAGCTGGCAGATTCAAATGGGAGTTAGTATATGATAGTAGATAGCTGAGTCAAGTAAAGCCCATTGGAGATAAACTTAAGAGGGTAGATATGAAGAAAGTGTGTCTGGTTCTGTATTTATACCATGCTTAGATTGTTAAGATTATAGTAGTCTAAGTGAACTAGTTCAGTTCTTCTAATTATTTATTCCTTAAGTATATAGTAGTTCGGGTAATTCCTAGTTGAGCACTCTCTAAGAGAAAATTCTGATTTGTTAAAGAAAGAAAGCAAAAATGTTTTCTACTTTATATTGCTGACTAAAAACTATACAAATATGACTATAACTATATATAACTATATCAAATATTTAGATATATGGATATTTAATAGATATAGAGGTATATAGATATATGGATATTTATTATAGATTATTATAGATATTATATATAGATATATAATAGATTATTATATATTGTATATACATATATGTATGTAGAAATAACACTCATTTGTATTTTCATCTCCTTCATCCACATGTATAGATATATATTATAGATTATTATAGATATTATAGATAAATAAGATATATTAGATATAAATAGATAGAAGATATTATAAATAGATAAGATATACTATTGATAATTATAGATGATATACATAGATATAGGTATATTATAGATTATTACAGATATTATAGATAGATAGATTATAGATTATTATAAATATACATATATAACACTCATTTGTATTACCTTCCCCTTGACATTTCGCAACGGTTGCAATTATAATACCGAAATTCCTATTGACCTTGCCATAAATCTCAGTGGCTTAACATACTTCAAAACAAATGGAATGAATGTCTATAAATTACATATACATATATACACATATAAACACTAATATACATACGATCCGGCTTGTTAATAGCGAACGTCAACAGCTATAAAATGGGCCAAAACGTCAAACAAGGTCACAGCAGTTAGTCGGGAAGAGGAATGTCGGAAGGCCGTAGAACGATGACCATAAAAACATAGCCGAAATGTTTTTCCATAGAATTCAATGCATATATGGTAGGAGTGCTACGAGCACATGCTGAGGTCAAGCACACACATACGCACACACACACACAATCGAGCACAACACGTGCTATTTATAAGGAAAATGACCAGTCAACTACTGCTACAAGATATCTGGAACCGAATGATATATGAGCCGTGGCTCGGTTTACACGGCTCATTGGCATTTGCCTCTGCTAACGAATGTTTCCGAGACGAGAATTACCATGACCATGTTGTGGGTAAATAGAACCCATTTAAGAGTTATAGTATTTGCTGTACTACAAGGGAAAGTATGCGCTTGGGATTGTTGAGATTATATGGCGTATATATAGAAATCATGTCTCTGCTTGATTTGGATGATATAGCTACAGGCATAGCTTTGATTGCGTGACTGTTTCTCTGTTTGCCGGACTATCTCTTTAACTCGTCTATATTTAAATTAGAACTTTAAATATATATAATATATACTATACTAACTATAATTTTTTAATAAAATAAATAAAATAAGTATTTTGAGGCAATTATTGAATTTAAAAATCTCTTTAGCAATTCTATTAATCAAATTTGTTTTACAGCTTTAACTTAACCTAAGCGGAATGCATGTAATCGAAGCTCAAACAAAGCCTTTAAAGCTTTTACATATTCTGCGCTGCTTCAATTAATTGTGAAACATTATGGAATTAGGGAACAGCACTCTGTGACAGCAATTGGAAGCAGCGCAAGCGTCGCAGTCGCAGTCGCAGTCGCAGTCGCAGTCCCAATTCCCAATTCCAAGCAGAATGGCAAGCCAAAGCGGAAATAGCAACAGCTACAGCTATAGCAACAGCAACGCAGCAACAACTCAGCTTTAGCTTGGCAGTGGAACTTGAAGTGGAACTGGACTTGCACATGGACAGGGACATGAATTGGGTTCGGAATGAAATGGGATGGGACCACACACGTCGTGTGTGACGGCGATAAAAATCACAGCATGCTGCAAACAGCACAGAACAGCGATCGATGCTGTTGTTGTTGTTGCTGTGGGCAAATCTTTTGACAGTTGTGTTGAAGCATAAAGATGCCAAAAGCAACAACAACAACAACAACTAGCCGGGGCCAAGTGCGTGAACCGCCAACCCAGACGCAGCACCAAAAGCGCATCAATCAAACGGCACCGCCAACGCCGCAAAGCAAACCCCAAACATACAGAGAGAGAAGGAGACAGAGTGAGAGAGAGAGAGAGAGAGAGAGTGAGACAAAGAGAGCGACTCACACAAACACAGCTGCTTCGATCAATCATTTATTATGGCGTCGCTGATGGAGGCCCCATCGCGCTACGTTGGTGGGCCCCACATCTAAACTCAGCCCCATAGAGAACTATATGTATGTATGTATAATATGTACAATTAGGTATTTTGAAAATATTTGAGAACTAGCTAAGCGATTAAAATTTGTGTGGATGAGTGTGTGTATATACCCTTGCTCCTCCATGTGAAATGAATGCTCTCGCATTCTATATACCCTAGCTAAAATAAAGAAAGGCTTGTATGAGTCAATGCCCAACGGGAGTCTTGACTTATCTATGATCATAATCTGTCATGTATGATATATCCTAATTGTTACATACATCATCACTGCAGCAGTATGCCCTTTTGCGAACATTCCATGCGTCTAGGGTATAAATTCGTACTAAATTTGGCAACATTAATTGCAGAACACAAACAATCGGAACAATAATATACATACGCTTAAGTGTAGAAATTTAGAAAAAAACTCAACAAATTTTCTCGGGTCTAATAATTTATAATACTTGTTTACAAGCTAAAAATATCAAGAAATATTTATACAAAATAATACAAATTAACATATTTAGATATTTATATATTATAATAAATATTTATATTATATATATTTAATAATAAATAATTTTGAATTAACCCTGAAGCTTAATTTGAGAATCGTTGAAAATTCTATAAAAAGGCTTTTAAAATAATTGAACTACAACTTGTTAATCTTCTATCGAAAACCAAGAAAGATATTATAGATTACAGATTAGATTACATCAGTCACTAGATTAGGCTTCATCAATTTACACAAGAAGTTCACAGTATCTGAATTATATTAATTTTGCTTTACTAGCTATAGAACTGCGGATGCTACAGTTTTATCTGATTTGCTTACACGGTGAACTTACGCAAATGCAGGATGAGTATGAAATACACAAGTATAATATATAAGTATGTATAACTGTCTGGAGATGATATGTCAAAAAAAAAAAAATATTTCTATATAAATACAGCTATATAGATATATCTACATAAATATGCATATATGAAATAATAAACATTTACATATATTAGATATTTATATATTATAATAAATACTTATATTATATATTTAATCTATTTTGAACATGAATTCTGAATTCTGAACTTTAATTTGAGAATTTTTGTTTTTTCGGCTTCTAGCTTTAACAGTCTTTACTTTAAAGCCTTGCAGAGTCGGCAAAGCAGACTTATAGAGGTAATAAGCTCTGATTTCTCATGCCGTCCACAAATTGTCATATTCAGAAAATCGTAAAACTTTATAAGACCAGGACATACCTGACTATACTATACATCCTAAATAGTCATTCTTTAGTTGCAATTATTCATATGGGAACAAACATCACGATAAACATAGGTCAAAAACCGAATATACTCTCTATGCCCAGCGTGAACGAGCATCAAACAGCACGCAATTTGGCCGCCCAAGTAGAAAATGTGTTTTTTTGACTACTTTATTGGTATTGCTGCTGTTGTTGGTGTTGTTGTTGTTGCTGCTGCTGCTGTTGCTGGTTTTATTAACACATAAATATGGAAATTCGTTTCATTAGCGATATCCGTTTCCGATTTATCTCAATGGCTTTTG
Organism: Drosophila meridionalis; assembly: GCA_035045145.1. Lineage (NCBI taxonomy): Eukaryota > Metazoa > Arthropoda > Insecta > Diptera > Drosophilidae > Drosophila > Drosophila meridionalis. The sequence continues at coordinate 5,532,045 of JAWNPG010000025.1, read as the reverse complement.
ATGTTGTTGTAGCTATTGTTGTTGTTGTTGTTGTTGTTGCTGCTGTTGTTGTTGTAATTAAGAATGGCTACCGTTTGTGGAGTCCAGCATGTTGCATAAACAGCGCCGGCATCGCGCCGTGTGTGGTCCGGCTGATTGAATGTTCAAGCTTTGGCCAATGAAAGCGGCTATTAAGTCTGGCCAGCCAACCAAGACACAGTTGGCAACTTGGGTGGCAACATGCCATTCACCAATCCCACTCACACACACACACACACACAAAGGCAGAGACAGCGACAGAGACCGTTGAGCGCTTGTCTGTGGTGGCGGCGCCGCAAAAAAAGAAAGCGCGTGCAACAGCAACAACAACAACAGCAAGAAGATGAAGAACAACAACGAAACGAAGCTGAAGGAGCCGACAAACAGCGCAAGGGGAGAGAAAAAAAAAACTCAACCGACCGGAACTGCAACTGGCGCTATATGCAATTATAAGCTGTCTCTCTCCCTCTCTCTCAGTGTGTGCGTGTGTATATGTGTGTGTGCAGCAGCAGCAATAACAAACAGTAGCAAGATTTGCCTTCGCCATAGATTGACAGCAGCAGCAGCAGCGGCAGCAACTGCACTTGGAGTTAGCTGCAAACAGACAGCGGGTTATTGGTAGCGAAGACCACCAAGATGCCAGGTTGCCCAGATGCCCAGTTGCCCAGCTCCCAAGCTGCTAACTGTCGGCCTGGACGGCCCTGTCAGTGGCAGCGCACTGGCAACATGTTGCTGAAGCTGCAGTGGTTGCTGCTGCTGCTGTTGGTGGTGTTGTTGCTGTTGTTGCTGCTGTTGCTGCTGTTGCTGCTGTTGTTGCTGCTGCTGCTGTTGTTTTTGTTGTTGCTGTTGCTGCTGTTGTTGTTGCTGCTGCTGCTGCTGTTGTTGCTGCTGTTGTTGTTGTTGCTGCTGCTGCTGTTGATGTTGTTGTTGCTGCTGCTGTTGTTGTTGTTGTCGTTGTTGTTGCTGCTGTTGCTGTTGTTGTTGCTGCTCTTGCTGTTATTGTTGCTGCTGTTGCTGTTGCTGCTGTTGCTGTTGTTGCTGCTGCTGTTGTTGTTGCTGCTGTTGTTGCTGCTGTGGTTGCTGTTGTTGCTGCTGCTGTTGTTGCTGCTGTTGTTGTTTTTGTTGTTGCTGCTGTTGTTGTTTTTGTTGTTGCTGCTGTTGTTGTTGTTGTTGTTGCAGCAGCTGCTGCTGTTGTTGTTGCTGCTGCTGCTGCTGTTGCTGTTGCTGCTACTCTTGTTGCTACTGTTGTTGCTGTTGTTGCTGCTGCTGTGTTGTTGCTGCTGTTCCTGTTGCTGTTATTATTGCTGCACATCTTTGTTGCGCCTTGTTTTTTGATCTTTCACGCTGTAAATTATACAGCGGCAGTAACAATATTATTGTTGTTGCTGTTGCTGTTGCTGCTGCTGTTGTTGTCTTCGCTTTGATGCAAATTGTTGCTGCTGCTGCTGCTGCTATCTGTCTGGCTGTCAACAACACAAATAATTGTTGGCAACATTGCATGTGAAACGGTTTTCTTGTGTTGCCAACAACATTTGCCTGTGTTGCGCTTGTCATAATTTGGAATGCACGCCGGCGGGCATATTTAAATCGGCTTTAGCTGGGGAGCTACAGTAAAAATTGCCTATGTTAGGCCACAATGCGAATTGCTTTAGTTCCCATGGCTGAGGCGCATTTCGACGGAAACCCTTTTACTATGCTGAAAAATAAATATAAAATAAAACAAAAGTTGTCTAAAAGGCAACATAAAAAGAAAAAAAAAAAGAAAAACTATTTCTTTTTCGCACAAGATTCTTCCTAGAAAACAATAATAAAACGTAATCCAAATAGCAAATAATAAAAGTCAAACTCGTTATTTCAGGCCACACACAACGTGTTGGGCGCCCAGAAGCCGGCGCACACTTAAAAAACCAATAAAAACCTAAAAAAAAAACAAATAATTGCTAATTTTATGCTCGAATAAAAAACGCAAAAGGATCAAAATGGGCACCCAAAAGCAGCAGCAGCGGCGGCGGCGGCGGCGGCGGCAGAGGCAGCGGCATAAATTAGTGCGAGCGAAATGGCATTATGAAAACGTCACGCACTATTAAACGAGAAAATGATCAATGGGGGCACAAACACACACACACACACACACACATTGGCAGCGTCAAACAGCGATCGACTCAGCGAACAGAGGGCGAGTGAGCGAGAGCTAGCTATAGCGAGCCACACACTGCCAAGAGTTAGGCCACCCAAGGCGAAGCAACGAATAAAAGACCACCCACGACGCACAGGCACATGTGTGCGTGTGTGAGTGTGTGTTTGGTGAAAAGACCTTTGGAAACAAATTCAGCATTGGCTATGAAGGGTAGAGCGAGATATGCTGAGAAGATAATTGAAATATGTACAACTTGAACATGTGCGCTGAAGTGGGCACACACACAAATTACAAAATAATAAAAAGCGACCAACGACAGCCATAATAAATAAATAAAATTAAAACAAACATGTGTGCGCTAACATGTGTACGCACGCACATGCAAATATACAACATATATATTGATAATCTGCAACTGTTGGACCTGGGGCAAGTGAAGGAGTTGGAAGAGTTGTGCGATTTTATAAATATGTTGAAAAATTTTTCAGTTACTTTTCGTATGCAGCGCTGCCAGATGTGGGAAAACAAATATTTCGAGGGCCACCCTGTGCCACACTATCGATATGTCGATAACTGAGCAGTGGCTGTGTTGGTTTGACGGCGTTGCCGTTTTTATGTGGCTCCAGTGTCAGCCCATTTATAATTTGTAAGAAGTAACTTTCCGCATCCCAGATCTTAATTCAGCTTATTAAATTTGTTGTTGTACGAAGATGCCACCGAAAAAGGCGCCTGGTCCGAGCAAAAAGACGGAGCAAAAGAAGAAGGAGAAGGTCATAGAGGTAAACCAAATGTTGCACGTCTGCCCCATCGCAATGTCGAACATAACCTCAAAGTACAGCCCACGACAGACACAGCCGTTCGATACAACGTCAACATTTTTACTATATTCATGAATTTTGACAGGACAAAACATTCGGCCTGAAGAACAAGAAGGGCACCAAGCAGCAGAAGTTCATTCAGCAAGTACAGAAGCAAGTGCAGGCCGGCGGTCATCATCCACGGCAGGATGGCGATAAGAAGAAGGAGGACAAAGAGAAGAAGTTGGCGGATCAGAGGGAATTGGCAATGATCTTCAAACCGGTGCAAACGCAAAAGGTGGAAAAGGGCACCGATCCCAAGTCTGTGGTCTGCGCATTCTTCAAGCAGGGCACCTGCACCAAGGGCGATAAGTGTAAGTTCTCGCACGATCTGTCCCAGGAGAACAAGGTGGAGAAACGTTCGGTCTATGTGGATATGCGCGATAGCGAAGATGATCCGATGACCAACTGGGACGATGCCAAGCTCAAAGAAGTTATCGACAAGAAGCATTCGGGTGAAAAGCGACGACCGACCACGGATATTGTAAGAATATTCTTATATCTATTCTATCATTCTATATATTAATTTCACTTGAAATTCCTTATTAGATTTGCAAATACTTTCTGGAAGCTGTCGAAAAGTCCAAGTACGGCTGGTTCTGGGAATGCCCCAATGGTGAGAAATGCATCTATCGTCATGCGTTGCCGCCAGGCTACGTACTCAAGCGGGATAAGAAAAAGGAGGAGAAGCCAACGGAGATCTCGCTGGTCGATCTCATTGAGAAGGAGCGTGCCGCCTTGGGACCCAATCAGACTCGGGTGACGTTGGAATCTTTCCTGGCCTGGAAGAAGCGAAAGATCCAGGAGAAGAAGGCAAAACTTGCCGCCGACGAGGAGCGCAAGAAGAGCGACTACAGCAAGGGCAAACAGTTTGGCATCTCTGGTCGCGAAATGTTCAGCTTCAATCCCGATCTGGTCGACGATGGGCCCATGGAGGAGGGCGACGCTGCATTCGATATCTACAAACGAGACGACGATGACGATGACAATACCGTTGAGTTTAAGGAGCTCGATTTGGCAGCGCTCTCACTGGCCGCCAAAGAGGTGGATGGCTCTGGCACAATTGCGTCCAGCACGCGGCTGCTCGATCAAGCTACAGAAGCGGCCAAGACGGCTGCAGCCGAAGATGCAGCGCCCTCCGTATCCAACGCCGACACTGAGCCCGCCATCAACAAAGACTTATTTGCGGATTTGGATTTGGCGGGCGAGCTGGACGATCTGGATGACGATGACGACGATGACGATGAGGACGACTAGACGTCGCATATAGCGCCAGCAATGCATTGTTATAGTTTGATATTGAATTGCATACGTTCATCTAATGAGTTCTGCCCTTAGCAACTTTTGATCAATAAAATTGTGACTTCACGTGTTGCACAAATGTTGCCGTGCCACATTGCAACATTTGTGCGCCATTGCTGCAAGTTCTAAGTGTCGAAACTAGAAAAGTTACTTTATTATTATTAATATATATTATATTTCAATTGTACAGATAGACGATGTTAAGCTAAGACTCATATGTTGTACGACGTATCGCAAACTGATCAATTTTCATCCACATCTGAAAGATTGTCGAGCACCCGATCACTCCAGGCTGTCAGCTTGGACGCCAGCTGCCAGAGCCGCTGCAGATAGAGTTGTCCGTCGGATACGAGTATTTGTCGCACCTGTTTGACGGCCCAGTTAACGCAGTTGTTGTTCGACTTGAAAACATATTTGAAGTTGCGCGACTCGTGTATATAGGGCAATCGTTCCACATCGGACATACGTGTCCATACCTTAGCCGCAGCGCTCAAGCACTGCGAGTAGTCCATTTTGTAGGCCTTTACTTTCTCATTGCGTTGAAAGTGTTTCCAGAAGCTGAGAAATGCCTTATCCCGGCAGAGCGTGCACAGCATTTCACTATTTGTTGCCAATTTCTTCTTGTTGGGGCCCCAAGCACAGTCCCTTCGAGCCATTCTGCAAGCAAATTTAGACAAATAAATAGATTGAAAATAGTTAGAATAATAGAGACGGAAATTTCTATGCTCTCAGTTTGCGGAGTAAATCGGAATATATATCAACTTGTTTATTTATTATTAAGCTATTGACAGAGTCAACTTAAAAGTAAACAATGAAAATATAATATATAGCCTAAAAATAACATCAACTATCAATAATTGCCACCAACTCCGTGGTGATACTTTATATGCCAGTCCGGATAACTATGCCCCAATTGAAACTATAAAAGATAGAGAGTAATTACGGGAAACTTACAAAATAAAGAATTTATAATCTTAGATATAAGTAAAAATGTAAGGACTATCGGTTCCCTCATAGGCACTATAAGTGATAGCCCTAAGATGTCCTGTAAGCAAGGATTTTATTAAGAGGAGAGAGAGAGTTCAGAAGAGAACACATGATAGAATTTATTATAATTATCGGAATAATCCGATGTGCATAAAGGTAAATAGAACGGAAGAAAAGTTCTGGTTGTTCTGGAGGAAACAGAAAAATATATATTCACCATTATATATTGTGTTGTCCTTAGCTTTATTTACCCTGAAATATTTAAAATCTGAATATATATCAACTTATATTGTGTTGTCCTTAGCTTTATTTAACAATGATTCGGCGCATACACTCGTCTCACAAATATATATCTTAACAAACTATATATATTATAATAACAATTAATTCACATCTTATCAAATATCTAAATATATATATGGATTCACCAGAATCCTGGCGGCAGCACGCCGATTGCCTGAGGTATTTGACGCTCCCGCAAGAATTTCGACAACAGCATTTCGAGGCGGGTCTTTGGGCCGCCCTCGTCGTACGCCGACAACTGCGGCATGTATATGTTCTGTATGTAGAGCAGAAGCTTGAGGAAGTTCATGCCGTAGGCGCGCCAGAGCTCAAAGCCCAGTGTCTGCAGCATCTCCATGATCATGGTGGCGCAAATGTCGGGCAATGGCTTCACGTGCATGATGTGGGTGAGCCAGCCCCAGGCCTCCTCCAGGCCAAAGCATTGGTAGGGTCCGTCGGCCTGGCGGCCAGGCGTGATAATAACCGCCGCATAGAGACGAGCGATGCCCGTTTGGCGCTTGAGGAACATGTCCGGCTTCTCCAGTTGGTTGTTCTCGGTGATGCGATAGCCCATTGTCTTCAAATATTGCTCGGGTGTTTGATCCGGTTGCTGGGGAATCACGTAGGGCACCAGATACGGCGACTCCTTGTACATGTAGGCCAGGAAGATCTTGCCAAAGTCGGGCAGCAGCTTCCAAAAGGTAACAATCACGGAGGCAAAGGGGAAGGCAGCTTGAGGATTACTCGATATGGCGGTGTCCGTTTGGCTAACGAACTTCTTGGCCATCAGCAGAATACAGTAGTCCCTGGCCAGTGGATGATCGTTTATGGTAATGTTACTGCCGTCCGTCGTCCGCACCGGCTGGCCCGCAAAGAAGTTGTACAGCTTGTCAAAGTTGTTCTTCAGATGCTGCGCACTGGTGGCAGTGATGGCGTTCAGTGGCAAGTTGATGGTTCGCTGGCAATTCGTGCGGTACTTCTTCCATGCCTCGTCCGTTTGCAGTGGTTTGACTGCGTCCACCTTGCTTTGATACAGTGCATTGATCTCGTTGTAGAAGGCCAGGCGTGTGGGATGCACGTAGCTGGTGGAGATGCTTGCTGGGGCTGCCGTTGTGGCTGGAGCCACTGCTGCTGGCGCCTCCTGTGCAGCAGCTGCAGTTGTAGTTGTTGTCGCTGCCTGTGCTGCAGCTGCAGTCGTCGCTGCTTGTGCTGCTGCAGCAGCTGCAGTCGCAGCGGCATCAGCTGTTGCCTTTTGATCTGCCGCCTGTTGCTGCTCCTTCAGCTTCTGTTGCTCCTCCGCTTCGAGTTGACGCTGTTTCTCTTTCTCTTCCGCCAGCTTTTTGGCCTTGTCCAGTTGCTGTTGCTGTTGCTCCGACAGCTGCTTGTGCAGATTCTCTTCCAGCCTGTCCAGGCGCTGGCAGTACTGTTCCGCTGTGAACACACAGCTCAGTTCTGGCGGATCGCTGCTGCCCTTCTTGAGCTTTTCCACTAACTGATCGAACAGCTGCCCCAGCTCCCGTAACTCGCCATTTTGAGCGGCACACGCCTGCACGGTCTCCTTGTCCAGGGCCAGGAACAGCTTTGTGACCATCTCGTACTTGCTGCAAAATCGCCTGTGGCAACGCGAGACTCCTTCGATGGTTAGCAGATGCAGTTTCTGGTTATTCTGCTTGAGCAGCGCCTTCTGCTCGCGCTGTTGCGCTTCCAGCTCAGCTTTGGCCAGCTGCTCGGCCTGCTTTTGCAAGAGCTTGTCGCTCTCTTCCCGCCTAGCCCGGCTACTGATAAGCTGCTGCTGCTGCTCTGCATTGTGCTGGCTGGCAAAGCGTTCAGTGATCGCCTTCTGTTGCTTTTCTTTGATTAGATTCAGTTGGTAGCGCACGCTACGCTTACACTCCTTCTGTAGCTCCCGCTTCACAATGCTCGCATTTATGTCGTTGACATCGGGACCAATGCTGGGCAATATATCCGCTGGCGATATGAGTTTTATTGGCATGGTGATTGCTAATTGCGAGAGAGTAGTTTCGACTGCTTCTACATCATGTTGACTGAGTGCTTTCTCAATGGGTTCAGATTTCTGATCCGGGCCAATTGTGCGTGGTCCCGTGCAAGTCAAAGACGCCACCGCCGCATGCTGAAGCACTGTGTGAACATTCAGGAGGCGCGTATGGTCCCGCACTAAGTCGTCCACACTCTAAAATAAAAAAATGTTAATTCATTTTGTTATTTCATATTTATTAATATACGCTATACACTAACCATATTAATTAAGTTTAAATTACACACGTATTTAACAAAATATAGATGGCGGTGTGACGCCGGGCGATAAAAAAAATAAACTAAACAACGCAAAGAGCTGCGTAGCTGTGGCTCATCAATGAACTAGTTCTAATGAACTTCGTTGCCAAATGAACTGCATGCAGCTTAACTGTAATTTAAAATTACCCAAAATGTAATTATAATTGAATATAAACTTTATTGCAGCTAAATTTTAATCAAGTGATAACATTAAAAATAGTTTTCCGTTTAAATTAAATTTGTAAATGCAAGTCTGTTTCTTATCTTCTTTTTTGTTTACATGCATTCTTTCTGAATATAAACAGCTGATGACAGAAGTCTTATATTTCGATAACTTGAATGATTTCTGTTCAGCACAAAGGAACATTGCAAAACAAAAATTATGAGGCTGTATTTAAAACAATGCATACATAAAACACAATTATAAATATATATTTAGAAAAATTTAACTCCATGACTGCCATCCATTTCAATAAGTTCACACTTTTCCTTCTCCTCCAGCAGACGCAATGCGTTTAGCAATACGTCTTCGTCCATGTTATGAAATTCCATTTGGGTGCTATTTTCGCCAGCGACTAGCTCGTAAAGTGTACAAATACTATTCGTTTGTCCGGTCTCTTGTATCCAATCATAGACCATGTTTCCGTACTCTTCCAGCGTGTACGGATACACATGCCACTCCTGGCGTCGTTTGTCCAGTGGGGCAGAATGTCCGCTTTGTTGCAACTGCTCTAGTATCAGCAGTATCAGCTCAGGCGACAGGCGTCGATTTATAGATTCATTATAAAATAATGGCAAGTTTTGATCGTTTATACCAATCGTAAACCTATTTACATGTTTGAGGTATTTGAGAAAGAGATCTGTCCACACCTTCAGCTGTTGTCGGCGTGTTTCTTCATGCGGCTGCAAACTGTGATATATTAGTGAGTAAATTAACCATATTTATTGTTTTATTATTCCTTACGTGAAGAATGGAGGGAATGTGTACTCCCACGGCCATTGGAACTCGGCCATTGTTTAGTTAAAATTGACGTCATGTGCGATGCACAAGAAACAGATGTTCAAACGGAGTTGCCACTAAGCTATCGATTATTAATTTGTGTATAACGATAATCGATAAAATTTAATTTGAATTCTTAATTTCCAAACTGAGTTAAACCATTTCAAATGCATTTAATTTTCTTCTTTATTTGTCTTAATTAGAAAAATTGTGTACATTAACATTTTTATTCCATACAGTTTGAGTTCATTTCATCTTTGCTATTTGCTGTAATTGTTACATTTCCATCCAAAAGTAAACATGTAGAGACAAAAAGAAGTATTATATAGATATCGGCATTTGCTTTGCATTATAATCATAAATATCCATTTACATATATACTTATATCAGATATATATATATAAATATATTCTTGATCAATTATATATTTAAAGTACTAGGAGGCGCAACACTATACATTCAATATTTTTGTTTTTTTCTTTTCTTTTCTTTTAATATATATTTTTATTTAGTTTCTCTTGATTTTGCTTAAACCAGCTGCTGCTTTGCCCTAAACTGCATTCCATTATACCTATTTAAATTTAATGCTGTAGTAAATTTATGTGATTTCATTTCAATGTTTTTTGGTTTTTATATCTTTATAAAATTTAGAAGCATCTCGTGCTTTAGAAGTAATTTTCTATGTGTGTGTGTGTGAGTCTGTGTATTTGTGCTCATAAGTTTTCTTTTCTTCTTATTTAGCTGCATTCTAAATGGCTTTGAATTAGGCTTGATTTATTATATTTAATGGTAATTTGTATTCTTGCTGGGTTGAAGGAGAGAGCTGTGCAGGCAGTACATATTTAATAGTAATATTTAGAGTAATTTTATGTTTTTCTTTTTGCACTTTGCTTTTGTCTTTATTTGGTTTTTGTACACATGCGTGGAAATTATCTAGAGAGCCATAGATATATATATTTATTTATATATATATCGGGAAACAAAGGTGTCTCTTTTATAGTTCAGTTTTGTGTTAGCTAGTTTAAAGAGTTTTACAGTTAGTTCCTAGTTAACAAGTGAGGTTTGGTTGAAATCTTTCATTACTATATAAGTAGGTATATATGTTTTACTGTTTCGGTTTTCCATCCTTGCATTGCTAATTCTAAAGACATTTATATAGCCATAACTTTTTGTTTTTGTTTTTCTTCTCGTGTCTCGTTCGTATAGTAAAGCGCTCTACTAATTTCTTTAATTAGACAAAAATGAACGGTTGTAAAAAATAAATGCCCTATAATTGTGCTTTAAGCATATTGATGAAAATGTACACTTGAAATGCTTTGCTGGTTCTCTTAAAGTAGGTTCAAAAGAAATGCAATAACAAATGGCAAAAAATTGAATAATTAAAATCATTTTGAAATCCGCAAAAGATTTGATTTACATTTCAGCGTGTGAAACGATTGTTCGTGCATCTAAGCTTAATTTACAGCACGTTTCATGAAAAACAAACATATGTTTTAGAATACGCTTCGATTTGAATACAAATCTTCAGCAAAAACAGAGCTATAGACCTGAAGTCTGTGTATAAACATAAAATATCGCCAAAAACAAACAAATGTTTCCTTAAATTATTAATTAGCAAAAAATCAAATAATCAATATATATGCCTTATAAATTACATAAAATACATAATATGCTCGCCCTAAATATCATTTACATACAGTTCTCAGATCTTACACACATATACACATATGGTATAATGCTATTGGTAACCTACTTAAAAATGGCATGCGGGTGACCTGTATGCGCTTCACATACGTTTTACATTACATATTACATTATACATATACATACAGTACATACATTTATATATCGAGTTGGTATAAATTGTGAGCATCGACAATATCCATTTGATTTGCATATTGCATTTATTTTGCTCCGCATTGGTTGCTTGGTTTGTTTGTTGGTTTGTTAGTTGTTTAGCCTATGGTCTAATTGAGTTACATATACATATAAAGTTTTGGGATTCTCGAATCACTGCACGTATAGCATGACATGACAGCATGTTGTTTCACACAATGCTCCATATTTCGACTAATGACTAATACTAGAGGTATAGCTAAACCTAAGCTACAATTTTTGCCTAAGACAACGATCGGCTGCTGCCTGCCATGCAAGGTGTGGAGGGCTGCTGCTATTGGCTACTATCTCATGCTGATCGGCCTACTTAGCCAACGGTTCCAGATAGCAGCGCACGGTATTATTCTCATCCAACATGGCTGATAAGTGACGAGCCTGCTGCTGCTGCTGTTGAGTGTGATGATGTTGGAGATGGTGTGCAGGAGCATGTTGGGGATTGCTGTGCGATGTGTGCGACGACGATGATGTTGTGGACTGTGGTGATAGTTTTTGTAACTGCTGACGCTTCTGTGCTGGCGTCTGATTGGCCGGTGGCAGCGGCGGTCCTGCATTACCATGGCCAAACAGCTCATTTACCGCCAAGCGTGCGTTCGGCGACTTGGCATTCAGCTGCTGTTGTTGCTGTTGCCGGTATCCGCCACGCATGGAGCCCTCACCAACGCCGCCGCTAACCCCAAAAACCGCTGCATTGTGGTCTGGGTGGGCTGCTGCTGCTGCTGCAGATTGGACCGATGCTCCATAGTCCAGGGGCAAGCCATTCTTCCTCTGCTGGCGTCTGCAAATAATACTCAAGGTTAAGCTGTGTCTATTGATTCATTAGTCCAAATACTTACTGAAACCGCCGTTTAAAATCCTCATCTTGGAGCGCCATTAGGCGACGCATTCGCTCATCACTTTGAGGTGGCAATCCGTGCGTATCATCATCAATATCGCTTTCGTTATCCTCATCATCACAGACGCTGTCGTGCAGCTGTTCCGCTGCTGTCACCTCGTCGTCATACTCATCATCGTCATCGTCGTCGTCGTCATCATCATCAGCTGCACAGCGTCGTGGCGGTTGCTTCTGCTTTTGTTGCTGCTGCTGATGGTGCTGTTGATTTCTGGAGGTAACGCTGCCTCCGCTTAGACTGCCGCCGCAATAGCGACTTCCTCCGGCAGCTACTGCGGCGCGCATGCTGTTGAAGACGCCGGTGCCAACGCTGTTGTTATACACTTCATCCACATCAAAGTCGCCTACTTCATAGTGCTGCACATCCGAGTTCCGGTTACTCAGGATCTCCTCGTATACAGGCCCGCCAGCATCGCCGCCGCTATTGCTGCCGCCGCCTTGATTGCAATAGGCATCGCCATGGCCCATGCCCATGCCCATGTTTATTCCTAAGCCCATGCCCTGGCTAAGATCACAGTTGGAATGCTTATTTCTATACTGTTGGCGTTGTTGTTGCGCTAACAACTCCTGTTGGTACTGCGCCATGTGCGGCGGCGGCGCTGGCAATTGCTGTCCACCCACGCGTCTCTGCTGGTGCTGCAAGTGCAACAGATGTGCATGCTGTTCCGCCTGCTCCTCGTCCGAGGACAGCTGTTGTTGCTGCTGCTGCTGCTGGCGTTGCTGGCGCAACTGCTGTTGCTGTAGCTGTTGTTGGTAGTAAGCTGCATTGGGTGGGTCCAGAGCCTCAGCATAGTGTGGATACGCTTGTTGTGGTGGTGGGCCCTGTTTCATGCCGGTGGTCTTCTTATAAGATGGGTAAAACAACACCTGCGAGGTGGCCGTGGCGCGACTATGAAGAGATCCGCTGGGCGATGCGGGCACAGCGCCGGCTCCACCTCCACGCTTTTTCTTGCCGTGTTGGGTATTATGTTTCTGAGTCCAGTAGAATACCTCATGTGCCTGCTGCGGTGAGGCGCCTCCCACACCACCTACACCTGCTCCAGCAACTGCACCGCCAGCATTGTTATAATATTCCCGTTGGCCTCCCGGCGGATGCTTCCAGCTGAAGTAGTCCGGCTGATGGTAGTAGGTTTCGCCCGGTTGCTGGAGCTGCTGCTGTTGCTGTTTGTGTGCAAAGATCAAGTGCGTGGAGCCAGCTGAGCTAGTTGGTGATGCATGTCCCACGCTAGCCATTCCAGTGGAGCGCAACGTGTTCCGTTCGAGCACAACCGCTCCAACTGGTGCTGGCTGCAAGCTGCCCGTTAAGAGTCCACTCTTGAGCGTGCGACGCTGTTGCGCCTCGTTCAGCTCACAATCGGAGCTAGCGCCCATAATAATCGCATCCTCGGCAGCTGGCAGATCGTGTTGCTGCTGCTGTGAATCCACATCACGAGCCTCGTCGCTTGCGCCCAATGGTAGCTTCGACTTTGATTTGGAGAGTGTGCCGGCAGAGTTGTTGGCAGCATTTCCGACTCCAGGGCCGCCATTACCAGCCACCACACCCGAGGAGATCGACGTCTTCGAACAGCGCAGGCATTTCGGCAGCCAGGCATGTTGGCGCACGTATTTTCGATATTCGCGGCGAATTTTCTCGTTCTGTATGCAATGGAATACGAATATATAGATGCCCAGCAGCGTGTTGAAACAGATGAAACAGTAGCCGTAGACAGGGGCAACATCCTCGTCCAGCTTTGCGCCACGCAAGTAGAAGTAAGCACAGCACCAAACGGCGCTCAACAGCAGGAGAAAGACAAACGAGCAGCGTATGTCGAATCTAATACAAATAGAATTCAATGAATATGGAAATGAATAAAGATCGTATAGATAGGTGCAACATACCGCACATTGGCTAGTCTTGTATGCTCCTTGGTCTTCAGGGCAGTTCGACTCTTGCGACGCATGATGATCCATGACAAAAAGGTATAGGTAATAGCGGCCTGTTCGGAGAGTTAGGTATTAGGCAATGTATTTGAGTGCTAAGTACGGAAACCTACCACAAAGAATATCAATACGGGCGCCACAAAGGTGGCATAGAAGAGCGCATTGGCTTCCATGAGGACACAGTAATCGTTTTGCGTGTATGTACTGGGATCGATCACCAGCGAAATGGCCACCACACTGAGTGAGAGGCCATAGGACAACAGATAATAGCAGTTCACCTTAGGCGTTTGGTCCACTTCCAGCAGCAGCTCATCGGACGTGAGCGTGGAGTACGAATGGAAGGCTGCGCGTAAGTTTGAAACGTTAGAAGAGGCGCTACCTAATAAAAACCTATCTATTAGCGCTTACCTTCATAGCAAAACCAGGCGGTGCCCGAGAGTATGGCACAGTGCAGAAAGATGGTTATGAACCCACAAAATATGCTTGTTTCGGTCTGTTCAATTCCCAGCAGAAAGAGCAGCTCAATGGCCAACAGGCAAATGTAAATGCTGCTATAGATCGAGGTGCGTGCAGACTGCAGAAAGATAGAGAGAGAGAGAGAAAGAGTGTGAGCGAGAGAAAGTCGGAGATAAAAGAAAGTTCGAAATTTGCGCGAAAGGATTAGGAATTTTATATATAGTCGTCATAAATAGTAATTGGTTTCCTTCAACTCAGCCTGAATAGATTTGATTTGATTTTGCATCCTCTAACTTAATTTAGTTTACAATAATTTTGGTGGTTTTTGGTGGTGAAAATATCCGAAAATAAATTAATAAAACATTCTACGACTGTTACAACACTTAGCGCATAAAACAAACAAAACATGAATATGAAACAAGACACGAAACAAGCAAACATATATGTATATAAAATGTAAATTAATCAGTTCTACAAAAGGAATAAACACAAAATACAAATATTTACAATGCAAAATTAGAAACATTTTTATTATTAATTACACACAAACACAAAGAAAATTACGAAAATGACAAAAGAACTAAATGCATAAATATTATCTGGATTTTAAGTCAATTTGTTAAACAAGGAAATTCACATAAATTATTAGATTTGTTATATCATAAAGGTTTTTATAGCATGCCAAAATTAATTAATAACTAGTAAAGAAAATGCGCTAAACTTATTTCCACTACAATAACTAAGGGGAATAAACTATGGAGGTACAAGGCTAGGGCGTGTTTTTTTACATTTGTCATATAACATTTACTTAATACAATTTAAAAGAAATAAATACACAATTACATTAATTGTTTGTACTTATTTTCAACGCCCAAGCCTCGCACTAAAGTCTTCTTCTGTTAAGAATTGTGTTAGTTCTGTTAACAAATACAATTTAAGTTACTTAAGCTTTATATCACATGTGCAAGTTGCCCAAAGGCATCGCTGCAATTATATATGTATCTATATGTATATATATGTCTAGCTATATGTACTTTGTTTATATGAATGTGTATCCTAGCCTAGCCTAGCCTACAATTGTGCAATGCTCTTATTGTTTTCACCACCACCACCACTTATATTGCAAGTCATCCATATTAGCCTGCATTATGATGTTGTTCGTGTCCAACGCGTTGCTGCCATCGACGTTCAGATTGTGATTGTGCTGCGAGTGCTGTGTTGCATGCGCATGTTGCTGCTGCTGCTGTTGTAGTTGCTGCTGCTGCTGCAATTGCTGTTGCTGCTGTGTCTGTTGTCGCGCATGCAGATAATTGTGGCTAATATTCAAATTGTTGCTGACAGCAGCACTGGCAGCAGCTGCACCCACATGTGCCGCATGTTGCTGCAAGGCAGCAGCAATTGAGGCTGCCGCCGCCGCAGCAGCAGCTGTTGTCGTTGTGTTCGATGCAGCACTCGATTGTCCGCCATGAGGATGCAAATTCAAATTCAGATTGTTCATTTGCATGCCGCGTTGCGATTGATTTATGTTGTGATTATTATGACCGTGAGAGAGCACCACAGCAGCAGCGGCAGCAGCAACCACCTGTTGCTGTTGCTGCTGCTGTTGCTGATGATTGTAATTTAGATTGTTACGATGCGAGTTGCGTATGGAGTTATGCTGTATGAAATTCGTGTGCTGTTGCATGTTGTTGTTGTTGTGGTTATTGTTCGGAGAAGTTGGCGTTGTGAGTGTCAAGGATTCGTGGGTCTGATCGCGTATATTATTCTGTTGTCGCCGGCTGCTGCCCGCCCGCTGATGCGGCAATTGCGTAGAATTTGCGTTTCTTACCTTAACGAAGACGCCGTTGAAGAGCTTTAGTGTGAGCAGCGCAATCACGATGAAAACCACGCAAATCGCAACGCTGATATAGATAAAGATACGCATATTGCCATCGAACATGGTGAACAGCGAGTGCTGATGCTCGTCGACAACATCCATAAGTATTGCAAAATTAGTTAAGTGATTGCAGCTGCAGACGCTGTGCGTGCGATTCGTCGACTCCAGACTGCAGCCATTGGCAGACCAGGCACTGCAAATGGAAATTGTTGTTAAGATCAAGATGTCTATAACAAGTCAAAGTCAGGTGTGTATTTACTGGTCAATATAGTTCCAAAAGACACAGGTGGGATTGCTGACATTCTCTGTTTTCAAATGCTTGAGCACTAAAGTGATCGGCTGCGACAGCTGTATGTGGCGGCCTTTGCCCAAGCTGGCCGAGATCACCTTACTGTTGAGTATGCGTATGCGCTGCTGCATCTCTCCAGCAGCCGCATCGCTGTCATTCGATAATATAGCTGTGTTGCGAACTGCACAGATACGAGATAATATATCAATTGTTATTTGAGTTCAGGCAAAAATTTTAAGGATAACCTACCATAGCTACGCGCACTTTTAAGATCGAAATGATCGTAGCTGGGCTTCAGTATGGACTCCAGGCGATCAAATGCCGCAAATACAATGCGCACCAGGCCGCCTTCGCTGTTCTCGATTAGAGCTGTGCGCGGCAATTCAATGCGATCGGAGCTGAGTGGCCATTGATCAGAGTCGGGAAATACGACGCTGCCATGAATAGTTTTTGTTTCCAATACGCGAACAGAGAGCACTAAAGAAATAGAGAGAAGGATAAATTGTATTTTTGTCTACATTAGACATTATGTATAAGATTCAGTTACTTACATATGTTTTTAACTTTCTGCACCACATTACGCTCCCTGATGATCGTATCGGCCAGCAGAAAGGCATTGTACTCAAGACCAGTTAGCAGAGAGGTGGCAACGCGCATTTGATCCTCCGGATTGAGATCTAGCCAAGATGAGAGTTGCGATTCGTCAAGTAAATTGGATCCAGTTTTGACAACGCCATGCAGCAGTTCCATGATAATAGCTTCACGCTGTCGCTGGTCGGGAAACGTTTCCTTATCGTGCAGCATCTTCTCTGACATGGTCTGTATGATCTTGGTGGTGACGAGCATGTCGCCGCCATAAAGCGTCTTACTGCTGGTCACCTCCGATAGGTCGTTGGCGATCGAGGTCAAAGACGAATCGCGCTGGTTAACACGCATCTCGAGGCTGTTCAGCCAAAGACTGCGGCATTGTGTTAGGTCAGGTGTGAGTGGATGCCACGTGGGCTCAAAGTTGCGCAGTCGTTGGTTGACTTTGTGTGCCATGCTCACTGGTGGCTCGCAGCTGCTACTGTTGTGCACGCAGTCACCTCCGTTGCTGGACGGCGTTGGCGTTGTGCTCGCAGCTGGCAACTCATCATCGTATTCATCGTAGCCCGAGTCGGGCAAACGCTTCATCAGGACGCAACGCCACTTGGCAATGCCAGCAGCGCCACCTGGACACGGCTGCACATTGACGTCGCCCACGCGCGTCATGTTCCAAAACAGATTGCGAGCGTGCATAGCACCGCAAAACAATTTCGACTCATCTTCTGTACCCATGCCAGCCGCATTCAAATTGATGTTGTTTATGGTGCGCACCACATTGCCAGTTCCAGCACCACCGATGTTTACGCTGTTGTTGCTTGCACTGGCAGTTGTGCCCGGTGTGCGATTCGGAGAGCTCTTAGTAGTTAGCAAGGTGCCATCATCGCTGCCTGAACCACCGACGCCTGTTAGAATCCGTGTGTTGGATGGAGATGTCACATTGCCAGTGCTGCCGCTGTTGCCACTGTTGCTGCTGCTGCTAGGTTTGGTGGGTGCTGTCTCGTCCGTGTGATGGTGATGATGATGCAATTGTGGTGGGGGCGGCAACCCATCGTGTCGGCCACCTGGATGCTTGGTGGTTGCGCTAGTAACGCCCTTGAGTCTGCCCCCAGGCAGCGCCGCTGTGCTGCTGCTGGGCGTAGAATGTGTGGGCGGCACAGCATTGATGCCATGAATGCCCACCACACCAGGCAGACTGGGCAGACGCGGCGGTAGAGGTGGCGGTACTTGTATAAGACCACTGCCATTACCAAAGATGGGCGGCCCATTGCTGTGCACCCAGGACGGGGGACTCGGTCTGTTTGTAGTCGTCGACGTCTGGGCCGCCGAAATGCATTGATAATGCGCCTCCAAATATTTGTGTGTTCCAGGACAGGGGTCACCGAACATGCTGGTGGCTGCCAGAACACTGCAGCTCTGCTTGTGCGAGCATCTGTGAGGAGGAATAATTTATTTAGGCTTGCAAGGTAATAACTTACTAAATAATATATAAGTTACTATGTAATCATGGGAGGGATATTAAGTTATCCTTTGAATAATTTATATTTAATGAACATTAAATACTTAGATAATTGTAGATACAATATTGTAGAGTTACAATATGAATAAATATTATATAAACTTTAAGATATACTTTAATGAATATCTTGAGTTTTGATAAATATATATCTGATATAATTATGATCCATATTATAATTTTGTTATCAAATATGCAATGAGTTCCATTTTGAATTGAGATCAGTATCTTATAATTCATAGAGTTTAGTATATTATATCATACATATATATCCCGATTGAAAATGTATTTAACAATCGTTAATTTGTTTACTACTATTATAAGTGTTTAATAAAACTTACTTTGAGTTTAGCACGGTGAGACTATTGGGAAACATACAATTGACGCTCCACTCAACGTTGCCATGATCATTGCAGATGGTGATCGAGAAGCGACCGTAGTTGGCTCGTATCAGATTGATTAGGTCGCCCGGTTCGCATTCGATAGTCAGTTGCTTACCTTCGCAGGCGTACGCAGTTTGATATTTGGGCGCTGTAAAAATGTTTGGACATGAGTAAATACGTATTTCTCTATATAATTTCAATTTTATTATAAATATATAATAGATGGAATATATGAAATAGAGAAATTTGTTATTAGCGCTGCGTAGATTTGTTGTAGTTTGGTTTGGTTTTGGTTGGTGATTGTGGTTCTGCAAAGACACTTACAAGCTATATATGGAGTATATATACAGATATATATATATATCATGATACACGCTTTTACGCTGCCTGCAATATACTTAGTATGTGTGGTGGGTTGGTGGGTCGTTAGCGATGCTTTGCAGCAAGTAGAATAGTAGTCATAAATACCAAATCCTGCCAGGCACAGCTCACTGAACTTGCAGGTCGGCCCTCGTTCCGAATGCTATCATCGCTTTCGTCTGGTTATCGACTCTTGTTCGAGTTTATTGAACTGCAAGAAAATGGTTTTCATGTTTACTTATTTGATATGCTATGTGTTAACTGATAGCAAAACTGACAGTCAAAAAATATTAAAAAAAATGATTGATAATATTCCATTGAGTACTTCGGGTCAATTTTGTGGTCTCAGGCGTCAAGTTAAATATATTCTTAAAGAAAAGTTAATATTGACGTCTCAATTAGCATGTGTGTTTACATTTATCTTACTGGGAGATTGTTGATTTGTAAAGTAAATAGGCTTAAAGTGTCATATATGTCATATATGTTCTTTTTAATATGCTAAATACATTTTAATATTAATAGTCTGTTTGAAATTGATACTATATAATTTGAATAAACATTGCATAATATATATTGACGTTAAGGCATATGGAATAGTTTGCATAGAACAAATTAGAATTTTATATGGGCACTCCCCATTGAATTGTTAAAAAGACAGACATTTTATTCAATATGGAATTGTATATTCTGTTAGCTAATTGGGTAAATAAGGTGCAAGCTTACATAGTAAATATTAGTATACTCTGAACTATTGGAATGTAAATGTTATATTGTCTGCTAGTGGTTTTTAACAAAGCTAAAAATAATGTCAGATCTGTTACTTATACAATAAACAAACACTTGACTGAGTTCTCAACTGCTTGTTCAGTTGTATTACAATAGATATATAATTATTCAGACAATCAATGAACTGTAATGATGCAATATGTTACTCTATTTTCTAAGTTTCCATGGAATAATACTATGTATTAAAACTAGAGCCCAAAATATATGGTACCAGAACTTTGAATAAGATAGATAGACAGAAAATGTATTTTATTTTCTTTTAAAAATGGAATGAGGTCGACGATAAGTCTCGCTCGTAGGTCAACGAATTTTAAGTGTATGGAATATATTATTGGAATACATACGAAAGCAGTCAGAGTTGTTAAAGCAATATGCATATGCATGTATGTATATAAAACTTTAAATAAACTAACATTTTTTTAAATTTTCTATCCATTTTTCTATCTTATTGATTTTCCCCTTATAATATATTAAGCAACAGCCCATTGCAACTAGCATGACCTAATTAAGGGTTAAAGTTCACTTACCACAATTCCCCAATTCGTTGAACGCCATTTGCCAGCCACACAAAAAGGAACAAACGAGCCACAACTGAAAGTAAAAAAAAAAAAACCAGGCCATTAGTCACATATATTTGTCCATATATATATATTTACATGAGAAATCGAACGGCGCAAAGATAAACGAAGGCAATGCAAACAGAAGATAAACACCAAAATGGAGTCTATAAATACACATGCATACATATGCATGCCTGTAAGAATGAATAAATATATATGTATATGCATGTATGTACACACCCTTTATTTGCCGCTTTTCAAAACGAACAAAGACTCGTTTTCTTTGTACACTCAAATTGCATTCGTAAAATGCAGTTCCATGTAGAGAAAATTTGACGCTGACTGCGCTGCTGCTGCTGCTGCTGCTGGTCTGGTGTTTCCACATATGTCACACACACAAACGCACACTAACACAATCAAGTTATTTTAGCTTCAGCGGAGACTGCGCTGCTGTGGCCAGCGGAGCACCCTGCCTGGCCTTTCTTTTCATCTTTTTCATATGAATTTTTGAGTACATTTTTCGACACGAAATTCATGGTTTTAGTTTTCATATTTTACACAAGCTATTTGTTTTATAATAAATTTATATTTTAAGTTATATTTGTTCAATAATTTCCGTTTTTTCAGACACACTTTAACTGAACACGACTGCACTTGCTGACGTATGAGATGCGTATGAAAAGGCGAAGTCGGGAAAGTCGCTTGGGAATGAAAACTGGTTTTGGTTTGAGGTGAAGTCACTTTTTAGCCTTTGATTTTTTACTTTAACCAAATGTGCTGTTGGGAAAAATACGTGATTTCATTAAGTCAAGCACGAAAATTTATTATTTTGCACTATTTATGTTTTTAGCATTTGTTTAATTCTGTTTTTCAACAATTTATTGCAGCACAAATCACAAGCCACTTACTTTCTTTCCTTCAGAAAAATTCTGTACACTTGAATGTATGTTAGTCGGTGCGTGGAAAAAGGACGGCAATATAAGCAAGCTAAACTCTGCTTTATGGCGCTGCCAACTCGTTTGAAAGAGCGGTTCATTTGAATTGCAAGAAGAAAATTTGAATAAAATGTATGCAAGGGGTAGATATAATAAATCTTTAAGAAGCAATTTTAATGTTGTTAAATAAGTATATTTGTTACTAAACACATATAAATTCACATTAAATTTTAATTAAAATAAAAAACAATTTTCTGTTAGACTCGTTTTTTAGTAGGTCATAAACTTTTGATTCATAATTATTAATAATTATTATTCCGGGTTCAAATGATTCAAAACCTTGTTCATAAACTATCTAAATCAGCTGCAAACATTTCAAGTGCAATGCAAAAAAACTTGTTATCAAAGCAAAGCTTAGCTGAGCTAAACTTCCTGAACTATAGTAGTTGCTATAAAACAGTAATTTATTTGTTTTTAGCATTGCTTGAAGCTTCGCGCACGTTAATAGTTATTATTTAGAAATACTAATAAAATGAAAAAGGAAAACTTGTTGATATTGTTTATGATCATCTCAGTTATTCCATGCTCTCTCAGTGCTACGGTCTCCAGTGTGAAAAAGAAGGAACCACCGATTAAAGACTGTCCAAGAGATTCGAAAATCAAAACGGAAATGTGCCCCAACATTACGCAAGTGCCAGTTCCCGTAGTGAATCAGACAGTTACTGCCAAGCCAAAGTTGGCAGAATTTCAAATAGATGCGCATAAGACAATCAGCATCAGCAAAGATGATCTCAACGATCTACTCGATGTTTATATGGACAAACTAGCTGAGAATGCGGCTACGATCTATGACCAAGAGCACGAGATAAACAATCTGCAGTCGAGGAACAAATCCGATGAAGATCAACTGAGAAAATATCAGGAGCAATTGGAAGCGTGTCAGCTACAAAATACGACATTGATAAACACGCTGAGCGAAAGGGATGAACAGATTAAGGGTTTGCAGTTGAAAACAAGTGTTTACGAGACGAGATTAAAGCGAAAGCAAAATCTCTTGGCTTCGCATAGAAAACAAAATGCGACTAATGCAGCAACGATAAGCGAGCTGAAAGCTCGTGTCAAAGTTTTGGCATACAGGCTAAGGGAGAGGAAAGACGATCTGTTGGCCGACTGGGAGGCGGCAACAAATAGTTGTTTGCCCCATAGCAAAATATCTGGAATACATTTAATGCAATTGCCCGATTTTCGACCGTTTTTGGTGGCCTGCGAGGGCAGCGGCTGGACGGTGATTCAGCGCCGCTTGGATGGATCTGTGAATTTCTATCGCAATTGGAATGAGTATCGCAACGGCTTTGGCAAGCTGAACGGCGAGTTTTTCATCGGGCTGGAAAAACTGTACAGACTAACGGCATTTCAACCCCACGAGCTTTTCGTATCGTTGCGCCTCTTCAATGGCAGCCATCGCGTCGCCTTCTACGACGACTTTCTGATTGGCAATGAGAGTGAGGGTTACGAGCTGAAATTACTGGGCAATTTCCATGGCAATGCCAGCGATGCAATGCGCACCCATGATAAAATGAAATTCTCCACCTACGATCGGGACCACGATGAATTCACTCACATCAATTGCGCTGAATATCATCATGGGGCGTGGTGGTATGACTTCTGCTCGCGCAGGTGGGGGTGTTGAATATATGAAATAGATGCTATAAATAAAATAATATTATTATGCTAGACAAAATACGTATAATACAGATTATATACTGTATTTTTCAAATAGTCAGATAAAATACCCTTAATAACTTACCAGCTTTAAGGTATTTATGATATACAAATACTATAGAATAGAACAATTATATTTAGGATATCTTGCATTATTAAAAATTGGTAATCAATAATATTGAATAATATTACATTATAATTATTAATTGCACCCTGGAGTACCTTATCGATCAGCGACTTAAATCCATTAGATAAATCAAAGTGGAGAATTCTCAGAAAAATAATAGCAACCACAAGAATATATATATACATATACTATATGGGGTTTGGCACGTCTTTTTCAGCATATTACGTACATTTGAGCACAACCATAAAACCAATACACCATAATTTCCCATTTTTAACGGGTTTAGAGTATACAAAGTATTGCGTATGTTATTAAATATAATAAAATTAATACAATATTGCTGAGTTCTACACTCAAATATGATAATTTGTCATAATACTATAATATTTTTAAGAAATTATTACTATAAAGTATTCATAGTAATTATCATAAAAACATGACTTGCTATGAAATGCTGAAATACTTAACTATAAAAAATGCTAATGATAAATATATTTCGAATGACCAGACAAACCCAAGCTAATATCAATTGATTATATTTACTATATAAGCTTTGCATTATATAATTACTATACATTAAAAGTTCTTCGCCATAAAACATACTTACAATAACTTTTGTATTCTTTTTAGCAATCTCAATGGAAAATATTTCAAGACCCAAACGGACAGCGAACAGGGAATCTTCTGGGATCAATGGTACAGCTTCAAGTCTCTGAAGTCAGTTCAAATGCTGATAAGGCCAAAGAATGTTAAAATTTAAATACATTGTATATCAAACAATAAATGACAAAACATTATTCCGCCGAGCGATTAGTGCCACAATTATTTCCACGCCCATTTCTGTTGTTGTTGTTGCTGTTCGTATTTCATTCATTGCTTTGCTCTGCTTATTGGCAGACGAATCAATGATGCAATTAATTTTCCATTCATTCCATTCCATTTCATTGCTGCAATAAGATCATTTCAATTAGGTTGCTGCATTATTCATCGGAAATGGATCTCTGATATATACAAATGTTTGCACACCCGTATATATTGCTGCCTTGTCGCTGTTTCATTATGTGATTTAATAATAAATATTCTCGCTTGCAAAATAAACAATTTTTGTATTGGAAATATTTACATATCATAATTTTTTTTGTATATATTTATATATTTATTTGCTTGTATATATATATTTGTGTATTTTTTATGTATATAAGTATTTCTGTGTAAATATATTTATGCATATATAAGCTAGTGGGCGTTAACCGGCATTGCTCGGCTGCTTATTTTAAATATTACAAATTGACTTTTATGTTCTATATAATGCTGAATTCCTTTATGTAGTTTGCAGTGCAATATCGACTTTAAGTTGTACTATCCAGAGTATGTGAAATCTATATTCTATTTAAGAATAATTAGATAGACTTTTCAAATTATTCATAAATAGAATATAGATTTCACATATTTTGTATTCACATATACGTATTATCTAAGTAAACTCAATTTTTGTACAAACTACTTTACATAATCAGTTTTCAAGCAAAAAAAATCCTTAAAATTGTGTCAACAATTATTATTATATTGTTTTTTATTTTATTAAAGAAATATATGATTTTTAAGCTTTTTTTAAACTTAAGTTTACGTTCAATCATATAGATTATCCTATATATATACGTATCAATATATATAAATCTAGTAAGTAAATGTATTGAACATTTCAGCCTATGCGCATTTTATTTGATATTCTAAAAACTAATTAACTATGCTCGCATATTATGATATAAATATAGTTCAATTAAGTAAATTTAATTCCATTTACAGAAAATAAATAATACAATATATATAGAATTACACATATAATATAAGAATTAGCTAACAAAAGTACACTATATATAATTAAAACTATACTGAGATCGTTTTCTTTAAAGATCTACCAATAACTATCAACTATTAGCTGTGATATTTATAACATTTTTGGTTAGACTTTAGCGCGATATGCAGATCACTTGGTGGTATTTAGAAGATATGTTAAGTACACGCGTTCTCTAGAGAGTAGTGAGTATCTCTAAGTTACGACTTAGATGGCTGTTGGATAGTCTTGTTGTGGCTGCTCCTCCACTTCCACTTCCACCTCCTCCTCCTCCAGCTGCTGCTGCTGCTGCTCCTCCTGCTCCGGCTGCTGCTCTGAAGAGTGCTCTCTCTTTCTGTGCCAGCGCAGACTGGCGAACTGGGCAAAGCGCTTGCCACAAGCTCCACACTTGTACTTCTTCACGGCCAGGTGGAGTTCGGTGTGCTTCTTGAGGTTGCCATATGTGGTGAAGGTCTTGCCGCAGACGGTGCACAAATGCTTGCGTATGTTGAGATGGGCGTTCATGTGGTCGGTGAAGCGATTCTTCTCGTAGAAGCCCTTGTCGCAGATGGGACAGTGGAACGAGGACTGATTCAGATGCGTGCGCCGATGTATATCGAAGAACGACCACGTCTTAAAGGACTTGCCGCACAGATCACAGATGTACGGCCGTTCGCCGGTGTGCGTCCGCATATGGATGGCCACCTCGGTGGATGTGGCGAAGCGCTTGTCGCACTGCTCGCAGGCGTAGGGAAAGTCGCGTCGGTGCCGTCGAATGTGCACCGTCAGATTGCACGGCATTTGGAAGCCCTTGCCGCACAGCGTGCAGATGAAGGGCTGAGTGCCATCATGCGCCGCCCGATGAACTTTGTACTGGTCGCAGGTCTTCACCAGCTCGCTGCACACATCACAGCGAAAGGGACCCAGATTCGGTTCGAGAAACTGCCCCAGCTTGGCATGCAGCAGGGAAATACTGCTGCAGCCCGAGGCATTGGTCAGGATTTTACGTTTCTGTGCCGAGAAATCCTTGCGCAGCTCAAACAACGTCTTCTCCAGCTCCGCTGTGGTATAGGCGCTCTGAAATGTGGTATTCAGCTCCTCTAGCATCTGGCTCAAGGCGTGAGTGCGATACGCATTTGAGCGGAAGTCGGGATGATCCACATCCCAGAGGGCTGGATAGTTCCGATAGATCTCCACGAACTGCAGCTGATCCTCCTGCAGCGCGAAGCTAATGCTGCTGGCGTCAATGAACTTGGTGCGCCGATACGATTCCACGACTCCCTTCTTCTGCAAGAGAAATAAACTTCATATTAGACAAAGGTGTTAGACTGATATCTAATCCTAATACTCACCTTGCTGATCTTATTGAAGATCTGCTCCTGTAGTATCTTTTGTAGAAAGTCCAGCTCATCGTAGCACCACAGCTTGGGCAGATAGAGACCCTTGTGCTTGATTACCATGCGCAGTTCCTTGCGATAGCGCGTGCGTAGCTTCTGCAGCTCCTTGTAGCACTCCTCGCCACTCATCTCGTAGTTGAGCTCCTCCATTAGCTCGGCCGATATTTCCCGGTACAGCTCCTTCTTGCAGCAGTTGTTGTAGTCAAAGTGCTGCGGATTCCACAGACTCTCCTGGCGCCTAAAGCCATCGATCAAGCAGCTCAGCACCTCGCGATATTGCGCTGACTTTGTGGTCGATTCGCTATCGGTTTCACTGGACTTTTCACTCTCCGCGGATTCGTTCTGTAAAGGTTGTGATAGAATATGCGTCAATAGGGTTGAGTAATGAAGTTTTTGGTTTGCTTTTGTTATAATGTTTAATGATATAATATAGTAATTTATACAATATAATAATATAGAGAGGTAATCCTTACTTTTCCTGTGCTTGCGCCAATCTCCGCTTCAAGGACCTACATTTCTTCCAAATTATATAATTATCATACCTTACATTTACCCTTTACTCCTTCTGTCAAAACAGTATATAAGAAAACGAGCTCAGCAACACGTTCGCCTCTTGGAAATTCTTTCTAAATAGAACTGGATACGCATGCAAACTTGACAAACAAGACACTTAATCTACCGGCTTGAAAACCCTACCTACCCATAAAGTTTTCGCTTTATGTTTGCCTATATTTCTCAGAAAATGAGATAGAAAGTTTTACTAAAAACAGATTTGATTTCTATAAAAAATATGCTTAAATGAACTGAACTGGTAAATTTGAAACCCAATCTTTCGAGTCGAGACACCCTTTTCTTATGAACATCTGGCCCATACCCTTGCCTCATCGACTCAAACAACTAAACTACCCTACTGCTCTTCCTATCCCTCTTACTCCCTCTCGTGTCAATTCAGTATTCCAGTTGGAGTAGCATTTTCACCCATTTGATCTTCTACCTTAGCATTATCACTAATACCTTCTACCTTACCATTACCAGTTTGTACAGCTTATCCACCCATTTGCTCTTATATCATACAACTTACCTTTGCCTCTCGCTCGGCTCGCTTGGCCTCGATGACGCCGCGCAAGAAGTGCATCTTCTCGAAGTACCACAGCCGCGACTTGTACTTGTCGTTGCCCGGCGCATTGAGTTTGCTCAGCTCGCGCCGGTAGCGACCGCGCAGCTCCTTGAGCACGGCGAAGATTTCGGCCCCAGTTAACGGTATCTGAAAGACGGCCTGCAGCGGTGCGGCCAATTCGTTGTAGACGCTGCGCTTGGCATTGTATTTGTAGTCGGGATGTTTGGGATTCCAAAGCTTCTCGCTGCGCTCATAGGCCACCAGCAGAGAGCAGACGAATTCGCGATTGCGTTCGAGTTCGCGACGCGTGCGCTGTGGGGAAAGAGAAAAAGAGAGAGAGAGTAAAAGAGAGATAGATATAGATAAAACATATATCAGATATTGTTAAGCTCACCAACTTCAAGTCGACGCTGCTTGCAACGCTGCTGGTGGGCGAGTTGGGCGGCATTGGTGTTGGGGGCGTGGCTGGCGGCGTTAATTCCAGCACATTCTGTTCCATATGCTGGCGCTGCTGTTGTTGCTGTAGCTGCAATTGCAGTTGCTGCAGTTGCTCTTGTTGTTGTTCGTGTTGCTCTGCAGCAGCTGTTGTGGTTTGCTTTTCCGCGTCGCGCAGCTTGCGCTGCATTGCCTGGCAAAAACAGAAAAAAAAAGAATAAATAATTCGCATGTGTAAATAAATACGTACATAACTCCACGGATACGGATAAATAGAGTCATATGATCGTGTCTTCACTTCACGCGTTTACATCAAACAAAGAATAAGAACGAACAAAAAAAAAAAAACAGAAAAGGGAAAGTCTTCAGGCCCCGCCCCGTCCCGCCCTTAGCAAGTGTAAATAGCTGCGGCTATTGGCCTTTTGGAGCTGTGCGCCCTCGTCGTCATCGACATAGCTTATCGCGCATTGTGCACAGCTTTTTACACAGCTATAACAAGCTGCCCCTATATATGTAGATATATATAAATACATATATATACACATATTTATTATATCTAAAGTTGTTTGCATTTACATTGGTTTCGTTTGCTTGCATTGCCCATGGCATTTTATGAATTATTCAAGGGTATATCGCGTGTCTCATACAAAGTACTTCCTCATCTGCTTCCTCTTCTTCTTCTTGTTTAAGATCAGTTATCAGCTACGCACAACAATGGAAAAATAATTTATGTCATAAAATTCTTCGAGCAACAGAAGAAACTCAAGTATTTAATAAAATCGTTTTCACTAGAAAATACCCTGTAATTTGTAAATAGATCCAGAATATTGTAATTGGAAAATAGAGAGAATGGAGGAAGAACCAAAGTAAAGTGGTAAAGTTTCATTACATTTGACATAGAATACTAACAGCATGTGAAAAACTATATACCCTGTACATGTATACCCTGTAGCTTATAGAAACAATAAGAATTTTAAGTTAAAATTGCAATGATTCGATCTAAAACTATTCTAGAAATCAAACAAATACTTCACTTGTAGAGCATATTCAATTACTTCCTAACGAAACTCGAACTTTATTTCCAGCTCGAATGCCGAAAGATAGAATTACATAAAATAAAGTCTTGCCATATGGGACTCCATAGTAAATATGACAACAGTTTTCATATTTTGTGGAATTTCTAGAAGGTATCTGGACTTTTTATTGTATGTACAATAAATTAAAAATCTATATTTTGACAATCGAATCTTTTCTGTTATGATATTTATATTCACAGAAGATAAATTAGATTTTATGGAAAGAGTATATAAGATTATATACTTTTAAAATAATCCAAAGAACTCCAGCATAAGAACTTCATATTTTGTATATCTTATGCTGTAACAATAGGAGAAAAATTTTAAAAATATTTAAAGCGAACTACAGCATTAAACAAACTCTCTTACAATCACATGTTATGGGTATCAACATGTGCAGGGTATCTGTAATTTGATCACTCCAAGCTTATAGAGAACTGTTTTCTGTTCCATTTTGTGCATTGGATCATAATCGCGAAATGGAAGTTGCCGCCTGATTGTCGTGAATTAAGGCGACAAGTGCTGCAATTGCTGACCCGCTTTTATAGGCTTTTTCTCGATTCGTCCGTCGATTTGTTCGATTTTCAATAACTGTTGTTGGCCCTTGCAGCGCATCAATAAAAAGCAACTGATTGCAGTTAAAGAACAATTGTGTGAAGCCAATTGGGAGAGTCTGAAAAGGCAAACGAACTCACTTTATGAATTGCTAACGATTGAAAAGGAAAGAATTTAGAACCATTCAAATACAGATAATATGGATAATACTCTGCAATTTCTCATGCTCAATCAATAGTTAACTAATACTGCTATACTAAGCCCGTTAAGTGAAACCTATTGACTGCCCGCAGCAAACCCTGACCTTTTCAATATTAATCAATGGAATTTCGCTATTTGTTAATTGAACAAGTGAAGCATTGCAGACCTTGGCCCCAATTGAAAGCGAAAAGAGGAAATCAAAGAACGGCCAGCAAACAGCTCGAACTCGAGCACTACGAAACCAGAGCTCAAACTTGAAAAAAAAAAACACCCCATGGCAGACGCAACACAAAATCCCACCCAAAACTACCCAAAACTGAACTCAATTTTGCAGTAAATAAAGCAGAAAACATTTACCATTCGTTGCTGTTGTTGTTGCCCCCCCTGAAGGTATGTGGCCAGCACGTTGTCTGCCAGGTAAAATGAAAAGCAAATAAGTGGGAAGTGTACGACTAGCATATACCCTGGGTAGTTAGTTTGCTTAGCTTTGTTTGTATTATTTACACAAAAATAGATTGATCTAAATCTGTAAGAGTCATATCATAAAATTACATAAGTTCTTATTCAAGAAGAACCTATATCTATATAATAGTAGTATAGACGGACAGAAGAACTTTTTACATCAACTCAATCCCTGTTGATGAATCCCCATGCGAGTGCTATTAGAAATTCTACATCTAAAATATAGTCTCTAGCTCCTTCCTTAATGAAGAGGCCTTCAAATACAGGCAAATAAATAGCTAGACAGAGGGTTACACTAGAATCTAGACTAGATCTAGATCAATAGCTGGACGTGCAGATAGATGGAAAGACGGATAGAAGATGAACTCAGATTCTGATCAAGAAACCTCATACTTTATGGGCTTAGTTTTGCATATCCAATTGTCTGCTCAACCTATATACCCGCTCTGCACATGCGCAAAGCTCCCAGGGTATAGCAATCGTGAGTGCTAAGGGTGGGGTTCAGCTGGGTTCTGTTGCATGCAACACTCAGTCAGTCTACGTGTACATATGTATGTGTATATAGATATACTCTAGTGTATATAGCATATCTAGGTAGCTTCAGCAAATGGTGTAGCAGCTGTTTCTGTTGGTTTCTGCAGCGAAGGCGCGCAATTTGTAGAGCGTGCCAAAACAATGGCAGCAGAAAATAAAAACTAAAAAATGAAAATGAAAATAAAAATAAAAACTAACACTCAGGCGATGACGTTGGCGACGTTGGAGCACTTAGGGACTGGGTTTGCTGTGGTTCGACTTGTCAAATTGGGTGTGGCGCGGTGGCAGGGTGGCACAAAGGGGGCTTGACCGGGAGCTGTCCAATATTGATCGGGCGTCTGCGTCACGGACGCCGACTGTGTTTACTGAACACGCAATTGAAATAATTGATCCAGTTAACAAAATTGCATAAAAATTCAATAAAAAAGCAGTCACAACAACAACAACAACAACATGAATGGGGAATGAGGAGACTCGGAACGAATTGAAACCTGATCGCAGACCCATTTATCGAGTTTATTTATATATACAATAAATATATGTGTGTCTAATGCAAAGGGGTCGAAAATTCATTAGAAATCTGAAGAGTGCCAAACAATGATGGACCATAAAAAAGATATAAAACTGAAGAGTTCGAGAAACTGAAGAATCTGAGTCTGAAATCACAATTAAACAATTGTCGAGTTTCGTTGCTTAAGCAGAAGAAGCTTTCTGGATGATTGACTCACTGATTGATTGACTGATTAACTGAGTAATATAGTTACTAAATATGTAAAGTTGGTTCTATATGGATATACAATATATTACGATTTATTATTATTATTTATTAATATTGATCGAGTCATAAGAGAAGGAATGAATTATATGAAACATTTCTAATCATCATCATTTAAAACTTTTAAGATAAGCTAAATAAAAGTGATATATATTTTTAAAATAATATATAATCTAGTCTCTATACTCCATATATAAACACTATTGATAAAGCTTGTAAGAAATCATATAAAGAGCATAATGCATTGACAATTTGCTCAGTTAGACAAGTTATATAATGTGTTTGTTTATTAGAATGTTTGCTGATAAGCGTCATCCATATCGATATCAATGCAGGGAGTCCGAATGGACACCAGACGTAGAGCAGCGCAGAGCAGCTGCGTCATCGCCATCGCCATCGCCATCGACCTCGAGCTGTATTGTTATAATTTGTGTGTGTTTTGCGCTGTTAACAGTGGCTGCCATTCGATGGAGCCCCGTTGATGTTTTTGATGTCGCTGCTCAATTAAAAATGATTGTTTATTGCATTTGCCACTAGAGCAGACGACGGCACAGATGACACAAAAAAATGCGGGTAACGCAATCAATTCCTTTGATGATGATGGCGATGAAGATGACGATGACGATGTCCAGCCAGCTGCTGTTCCACAAATTAATCAAATGGCATTTTTCAACTGCAGCGCCAATTGCTGATTATCAGATGCCCAAGCAGAGATGGGCGTGGCAATTAGAGGGCGTACGCTAAACGAAATCCATGAAATTAAGGCGTGGGCGGACTGTAATGGGTGTTGTCTCTCGACTGTTAGCTGTTGGCCATCGTGGCGCGGCATTGCCTTTGTGCCGTTAGAAGCCAAAAGCAAATAAAAGATTCATGCTAATGCCATTAAAACACATTTAATACCCTTATAAAACATTTGGCCTGGAAAACGGCTTCAAAACGCTGTCAGCCCGTCGACAAATTGCATTAAATATTGTTGAAACTTTTCGCCTTTTGTTTATTTACTTAAAAGCTGATTTGATTGATTAAAAGCTGCAAAGGGACGGAGCTTCACTTGGGGCTTTGCTAATCAATAAGGCATAACTGGAACTACTCTGGCCGCCGCCTGGCACCTCAGGCCAAAGAAAGACGCGTTCTCCTCAGCTCTCGCATGGCAGCTCGCAGCGCTTATTTGTATGCTACATAAACAAAATAAGCTCCAAGTGCCATAAAAGGGGAACAGTTTAATATGTTCGTATGATAATCGCTAGCAAACAGCCAGCGAAAAGGCCACATAACATGCAAGAGCCACTACCTGGTTGCACAATCGCTGACCGAATAATGGATACCCTATACAAGGTGGGAAACAGTAAGCGACAATTGTGGAAGAATATGGGACACAGTTGTGGATACCCTAAGCAAATAATGAACTAGTATCTAGATACTAGTATCTAGTATCTAGTATCTAGTATCTAGTATCTAATATCTAGTATCTAGTATCTAGTATCCAGTATCTAGTATCTAGTATCTTGTATCTTGTATCTAGAATCTAGAATCTAGAATCTAGTATCTGGTATCTAGTATCTTGTATCTTGTATCTTGTATCTAGAATCTAGAATCTAGAATCTAGAATCTAGGATCTAGAATCTAGAATCTAGAATCTAGAATCTAGAATCTAGAATCTAGTATCTAGTATCTAGTATCTAGTATCTAGTATCTAGTATCTAGTATCTAATATTTTGTATCTTCTATCTTGTATCTTCTATAGAATATCTTCTACTTTCTTCCATCTACATTTTAGTATCTTGTATTTTGTATTTTATATCTTCTATCTTTTATCTTATATATTGTATCTTCCACTTTCTTCCATCTACATTCTATGCTGTCTCTTCTCTGTTCTTCTAACTTCTATCTTATATCTTCCATCTTTTTTCTTCTATCGTCCATCTTTTCTTTTCGCTCTTCCATCTCTTATCTTCCACATTCACTCTATCTGCCCTCTCTCAATTGCCCATTAGCAATGTTTTAACCACTCACGTGCTATCGATATCTGTATTAGTCAATTGTTTATTATCATAACCTATCTACAATTATTATAGAGTATACGCACACACACATATATAGACGCACACATAGAGAGAGAGAGAGCCCCCATAACAGTCGTTAAAGGTAAAGCTAAGCATTTGTGACGTAATCGCAGCTAAAAGTGTTTCGAGACACGTGTACACAAAGACCACTCTGTCTATCGATCCGGGCACTACTCGAAATGCTGAAATCACATAGATAATGCTCCAACTATTCGATGCAATCAATTTTTGCACCTAATGCGGCGATATTAACTTATTTGGTTCACGGTTCGAAAACGAAGAAACCAAAAACTAAAAGCAAATAAAATTTCATCAGTCAGTCACAAGGCAGGTAGTAATTTAATTAGACTGATTATAAACCTGAGACGATAAATCAGCTGATCGATCAGTGCAGCCAGACCCGAGGGACAGGTGTTGTGTGTGCGTGGGTGAAATCGAATGAGAATATCGAACACAAACAGCAAATAACCCAACCCAGCGGCTATCTATAAAGCGCAGGGAAAACAAGTTAAAGTCGCAGCATTAGAAATATGCTAAATGAATAATTTAGTGGAACATGTTAATTATTTAATAAGCGTAGCTGATAAAACACAGACTGAGCTGTCCAAAAGTGTGAAAAAAAGAGAGGGAGACACAGATCGATCACAGAAGACAAGAAATAATTTAGTTTAGTTTGAACAAGAAGCACGAATCCTTGAAAGTTATTAATCACATAAACATACAAAAATGTTATATATATATATATAGATACTTGGTTTTGGAGCGTGAGCAACACCTGTTTATTTAGGGGTTTAGCTATAATCTTAATTTAAGGCAATCGTAAATTAGGCAAAGATTAGCTGTAATTCGCATTTTCAAGCGAAGTGTGAGGAATTATCAATTTGTAGGAAAATAAGAATGTGAAAATAATAAAAATAAATTAGAGGGAGAGAGAAGGAGTTGATGAGCATAGTAGAATATAATTACTATATTATATATCATATTATATATACATATATAATTAATATATCTTCATATATCATATATATAAAAATAAAAAAATAACATATATATCAATACGATTTCACCAATTCAAATAATTGGAATGTTCGAAAATCAACTGTATGCAAATATCATGCTAAAGTTAGGGACCCAAAACATATTTTTGCAATTGACTGAATATTTGTATTAGTATTGTCCATCAAAATTCTTATTTTACTGTTTAAATCAAATATCATCATGATTGAACATAACTTA
This sequence comes from Drosophila meridionalis, assembly GCA_035045145.1. Lineage (NCBI taxonomy): Eukaryota > Metazoa > Arthropoda > Insecta > Diptera > Drosophilidae > Drosophila > Drosophila meridionalis. Next base: position 5,497,185 of record JAWNPG010000025.1, on the reverse strand, counting down.
AATCACAGAGTTCGAATTTCTAACCATATATCACTCAATTTCATCGGGTTTCAATCAAATTTCTTCTTCTAATATTTCCATTTCATTTACTTAGCAGATCACGTTCCCCATAATTTATAACGGCTCTTATACTAATGTACACATATATGGTCTATATTATTATGATTTCCACACTGCGATACTTGAGGCGTTCAATGATTTATGCGCTTCAATCGAGAAACATTGCGCTAGGTGTTTCTGTGCCTTTTGTTTTTTATGACAAGTGCTCTAAAAATACCAATTTGTCGACGTTTAAATGTACATTAAAAGCTGCTTAGGCCAATGGGAGAGCTGGGGAACACACACACACACACTGGTTCGTTCATTCTCCTTATCTATTGAGCCGTTTCAATAGCGGCGAAAAAAATTGAAATGAAATTGTTTTATTGCCCACAACTTGAGCTGATATCGACGACGCGTCGTCGTCGTCGATGAGTAAGAGATTCTGTTGTGGGATCGGGATAGAGTCGTATGTTCCTATACATATATGATCTATAGAATTGCAACGGATTTTAATCTCGAGTGGTTAGAGTTGTACTTTCATATAGATAATTAATGGAAAATTTTTTAAATAATATATATATATATTAAAGGTATAGAAATAAAAGTGATCCATAGATAACTTTAAGTTAACCCAAATAAATGAAATACTTCAATTGAATTTATATGCGTTTATCAACTATTTAGCTCCACTGTGAATAGCGTTTATAACATATGTATGTATATAGAGAATGTCTGCCTAATCGAAGCATAGATAATTTGCTTCGTTGTTTACTTTCCCGGTTTATAGATAATAGTAACGTCAACGTTAACAGGCAAATGTGCCCCCAGACTTATTGATAAAAAAAAAACAACAAAAACAAAAACGCATGTAAGAACGTTGCAATAGAGCACAACCGACTGCTTAATACTCGCCCAAGCTAATTTTTGTCTTATTAAAAATTTACGAGATTATAGACTTGGAGTGTTTTGCATTAGAAGTGTGACCGATAGTGTTTTTCGAGAGGTCAACAATAATTAATTATTAAGATTTTAGAATTCTAGCTTATAAACTGGGAAGACTTTATTTCCCTTGTAATCGGGGACACATTAAATTGATATATTTTATACATTTCTCAGGTTTACGTAAATATAACTATATTTAGAGTGCATCTGATTTATCTTTTTAGTATATATATATATATATATCTATATACATATAAAGAGTATATAGTGTGCTAGTCACTCTCCTTTGAACTTCCCTTTCAACTTTCAAGCCTATACAACCAATACACTCTCTTTTCGCATCATGAACGAGTATGCATAAAAATAAAAGAGCTTGCCTCTGCCAGCTATGGAGTGGCTATTACTCGTAATTGTATAGAAACTTCTGTGAGTAGCCACGTCTGGGGTTGGGGGCAGCAACAACAATTGTATTTCCATGAGTTCTATGTAGTCTGATATCGAACGCAGGGCTAAGGCAGAGGGGGCTAAGCGATAATGCAGCCTGGAGTCCATAAAGTATAAATAGAGCAAAAACTTTCAATGAAAATGACGACAAAATACGTTATTATGAAATATCTACTATATGCGAAATGTCAATGATTGTGCAAATAAAAATATTTCAAATAAAATATATATGTATGTAGAAATATTTTCTATGAATCACAAATTTTCGGAGAATTCTATAGCCTCTCATCGTGCGTGCAACTTTTCAGGCCACAACAATTAAATTAAATGTTTTTATTGACGCTTTTTATTTTCACAAAATATAAATTTTAAATATTTTTCTTTATATATATATACATATATATTTGTATGCCCCACAAACATAATTCCAAGACATATACCCCATCAGAAAAAGGTCAAAGCTCTAAGCTTAATTTCATTTAAATAAATTATGATTTAAAATTTAATCTTGTGGTGCTTTATGCACGCTTAAGTAGTAAAAAAGGGTATATTGGCTTTTGAATAATGCTTGTGAAGCTGTGAAGTCCTCTGTATGCATAAGATTTGAAACAGAAACACTCAAGGTATGATAAGTCGGTGAAAAACTTGGAGCGTGTATGATATGAATGCGTATAAATAAATTATCAACTTTGGGGCGTGTTCAACAGTTTTACAGCTAGAACACCCCAAAAAATGTGTCAAGTGGTTTACTATGGAGCTCTTCAACAGTTACGTGGTGTAACACCAGTTACACCTACATTTTGTTTATTATATAAAAACGCACTCTAGGGGCGTGACAGTGTGGAAATGAACTTATCATAATTTTGAATCTACAGTCAGTTGTAGGCGACTGCAACATTCCATCTCTGTCTATGGGTAGAGAATATTATTAATATATAAACATACATATATATTTACATCAAGGAATTGATATGTTCTACAATTTTTATATTTATAAGATGACCAAATTTGGAATGAAAATAAGTAAAAAGCTTTATAGCAAATGTGGTGCCAAATATAGATTGTGGAAATTGAAATTGAAATTGAAACGAAAAACGAGGGTATATTTTAATAACTTTTGGCTGGCTGCCGATTCGGCGGAAGCTGTGAACGTGTATTATGCCGTCAGTAGATGCCGATAGGCATGTTTTTGCTTTTTTTTAAATAAATAAATATATAATAGAAAAGAAAAAATAAGTACATATTTTTTGTTATATATAAAAAAAAAACATGCACAAAATTTAAATAAATTTGAGTTTCTAGCTTGAAATAAAATATCGATATTTTCATACAGACGGAAGCTACACATTCAAATAGGCCTAGATCGACTCAGCTCGTCGCCCTGATCAAGAATATATATAGTTTTTGGGTCTGCCACGCCTTCTTCTTGCTCTAACATAACCATTATAAACTGGGTATACAATTTCCAATGGGTATACAAAAAAAAGTTTTACATATATATAAATAAATTTTATTAATAGTCTCAACTCTGTTAAATTGTTTAATTTTATTTCTTTTTAAACTACTTTTTCTATTTAAATGTTTGAGAGCTAGTTTATACGTTTATTTTATTTCAAGTTTAGTTTTTTTTTTATTTTTTGTTTGACAAAATCAGCGCAAAGCAAAACAAAAACAAAATTAAATATAAACAGAGACAGCTGTTTTTTTTTCTTTAATTTTTTTTTCTATTTCTTTTTTGTTCTAACACATTAATCGAAGGCTTTTTTCCACGCTTCAGTTCTTGTTGTTGTTGTTTTTTTTTGTGAACACATAAATTTATTATGTTGTTGCTAGCGCTTTGAGAAATAAAACTTTTTTTTGCTGCTTTAGCTTTTGTTGTAGCTTTTTTTTTTTTTTTTGGTGTCAATATATAGTATTTCCACAAAATTTTTTGACGAAACCAAAACAAGTGAAAATCCAAAAACAAAGCGTCGCGCGTTGCCCGCGCGTAAAAATAGCGAATACTCTCGCTGCTGAAGCTGATGAAGTGCGTCTGCCTACGCCCCTGCCGCCTCGTCTGGTCGGAACGGCTCCCAAGGCTGAATACCGGGATAAACGAGGACGTAAACAAAATGTAATATATGGTAAATGACTGCAACTCGACTGCCGAAATACCCTACTTTTATATGCACAACATGTTGGCATCTTCAATTCAAACAACAAAAAACTTTCCATAGTCAAATTCTATTTTTGGTCTCTGAATTGTCTGGCTGGCTAGAGCGCGACTATGGTATACTCTATATAGGCATAGATGGTATATAAATATATAAATAAATATAGATTTATGTATATATAAGCATTTTTATTAAAATATGCCTAACTAAATAATGCTTAATTAATTCGCATATAATTCAAGCAAAAAGCAAATCAATTTCAAATTCAAACTCATTGATCAACAGTTCATGCCCCATTTGCTGCATGGACATAGGGTATGCTATAAATGCGACACAGTTTTTCGTATTTTGTGGCTGCTGCTGCTGCTGCTGCTGACATTGCCGTTGCCGCTAATGCGCCGTTATTTTGAAGGTCGAGCAGCCGCTGTCGAACCTATTTGCAAAGGGCCAGAATAACGGAAACCCCTTTTTCGCTGTTCTTTTCACAACAACGACAACGACAAGGAAACTAACGGCAGCCAAATGACCGCAGGGGCAGGGACTAGAGCGGGCAGAGTCAGAGGGGGTGTGTGAACAAGAATCAACGATTAACTTACCACGCGCCGTGTCTCATAACGGGGATGGGCCACTACACTGCCAGCGCCACTGGACTCCGCCTCGTACGTATTCGTGTTCGCTTGTGTGTGTGTGTGTGGGTGTGTGTCTGTGTTTGGATGTGCATGCGCGTGTGCCAGTGCCTGGGCCTGTGTCTGTGGCTGTGTCTGTGTATGCGCCATGTGTGTGTGTGTGTGCGCGACTGCTGAAGAACAGACCTCATGCAATATTTCAAATGGATCTATCGAGTGCAGTCGTGCGTTCTGCTCGCAGCGCGAAATGTCAGCCGATGGCGGAGGCGAGGGTGGCAATGGATTTTCCATAACATAAACGAAGTCCATCTCGGCAGGTGCTGTTGTTGTTGTTGTTGTTGCCGTATTGTTTAGCTGCAATAGCGCAGCATTGTTGTTGTTGTTGTTGCTCGTCTTAGGCAGCGCGTGTGCAGGCAGCGTTGATGTCTGCGCAATGTTAACCAGGTCTAGGCCCCCCATGTCCATGTCAAGCAGCCCCATTGTTGCCTGCGCCTCACTCCAATTGGGCGGGTTCTTTGTGCGTTTTGTTGTGGCCATTGGAGTAGGTGTTGTATTGAGCGCTGTTACTGTTGTTGTTGTGGTTGTTGCTGCTGCTGTTATTGTTGCTGGCGCTGGCGCTGGCGCTGGCACTGACACTGGCTCACCTTCTAGATGCATATCCATTATCATTAGATTGAAATCGGTTTGCGTTGTTTGTTCAATTTTCGCATCGGCTCCCTCGTAGCGCCGGCGCAGTTCCTGCATGTGATGGCCGCGTATGTGATCTATGAACACCGAAAATTGTAGGCAAATGGCCGGGCAGAAGGCGCAATTGAAACCGAAACATTGTACGTCCGGCGATGTGGTTATCTCTCCGCACTTGTGAAAGTATGCGTAATCCTCGAGCTGCCAGTGGAACGATTGCGGCGCCAACGGTTCAGCCTCAACTGCTGGCTGTAGCGATAATATTGAGTTTGTTATTTCGACCGCCATCTCACATCAATTAATTAATAATATTTGTGTCGGGTTTTAACTGTTTGGACGCGCAACCACGCAAACGACAACACTCCTTAAACGGCTCCTAATCAGAATATTCCCTATTTTATTTATTTATTATTTTTTATTGCTCCGCGGCGCGCGCCCACACGACAAACGAAACAATCAAAAGGTGAGCGGACAAGTGTGAAAGTGATGCGGAGACCGCTTATTAGGAATGCGTTCGTTGCAAACAGCCGGCAAACGAAAACTGTTGTTGTGCTCGTCTGTTCTCTTCTCTTATAAGAATGCCGAACGCCATGTACCCATACGCTAACAAGGTGACTCACTGCGCAGTTCCGTTACTTTGGCGCTCTCTGAGCGCGACAATTGTCGAACTGTGTGTGACGTCAGTTGGTTCATTTAAGAATTTCAACAAGTATTTTATTTATTTTACATTATTTAATTAACAAAACTCTGAATCTTTTATTTTACTTTTAACAAAGAAATTTTGGTACACGATTTAATTGATTTAAACTAAATTTAATCGTTGGTTCTTTTACTGTGCAGCCCTCGTAATTTAGATTCATGTCGCCCTGGTAAATGTGAACTAATAATTCATTTGGAGTTTGTTTTAAGTTTATGAACTGATCATGCATGTTGAAAAATGCATTGTTTAATGGGAGTTCAATGAACTAAATAATTTCGAATATTCAAATTTGGGTGCTGCCAACTTGTAAATAAAAAACGAGCGCTTTTTCGCTTAAGCTTATTTCACTTGATAATAACTGACAAAATTGAGAACATATGTGATCAACCAGTTATTTTTTTATTTAAAAAAAAATGACTAAATGTGTAGGGAAAGGTGGAAATTAATCAATCTTTTTTCCGGCCCGCAATTAATGTTTTACATAATCTGATCTGTATTCTAAATATGGACTTTTGCGTCTTACTTTTGGTAAAGTAGCTTAAAATACTTTTCATAGTTTAGGGTATAATTATAATTATGCAATTACTTAGAAATATGTGCTAATTATGTTAATATTTCTGCATCTTCTAGCTCGCCCTTGATATCGGGAGCAGCAGCATCGACTGTGCCAATCGTATCTGGCAATATGCACTCCTCCTGCTGCGACAACAACTGATTGACAATGAATAGATTACTAAGATTCGGGGTGTCCTCGACGCTGGCGGCAGCTGGCGCCAGCAAAGCCTTTGCACTCGCTCCAAACTGGGGCATTCCGTTGACGACGCCAATGGGCGTTGCCTTCTCAGCTGCTGTCAATTTCCTAACAGACGCCGCACTCGTGGAACGTCCTCCGTAGGTCTTTTGCGCTGGCGATGGATTAAAGGGAATTATGGTACCGGACCCCACTTTCTTATTTATGCGCGGCGTCGCCAAACTACCGCCAGCCCCCTGCAATGAGAAACATGTGCATTAGATTATATATCAGAATTACGTAGGGAAATTCGTTATCTTACCTTGGCTCCTGATCCGCTTGGTATTGGCTGTGGCGGGACCTTGACGAACGTGCCGCGTATTGACGATTTCATAGCAACAGTATTGTACTGATAGCCAATAATTTTATTGGCCTTATCGTAAACAGGCTTGCTGTTTGCTGCTTTTTGGGATGAAGCAGCAGTAGAAACACCAACAGCACCAGCAGCAGCAGCAGCTGCTGCTTCCGAGTTGGCTGTGGGTGTTGCCGGCATTCTGGCGTTGTTGGCTTCATACAAGCAATTCGAATAGCGCTCCAGCAGTTTGAGGCCCACGTCCACATCAGTCGGCAGCAACTCGCTCGTCCTCACAATGTTCTCAATGACCTGCTGCCGCTCCATGACGCTCATTACGGCTGCTCGTCGGGCTAGACCCTGCAGCACGTAATCGAAGAGCTGGACACGGGATTGCAGCTCCGTGCGTACCTTGTCGGTGGGGCAGATCGACGGCAACTGCAGCATGCCAAGTGTTGGATTTATTGGATTCTTCGTAGGATTGCCTCCAAAAGGTTGAAGCGGCGGTGGATGGTTTGCTGCAAAAGCAGCAACGGCAGCAACATTCGCCGGCTTCTGTTTCTTGCCACAGGGTGTCTTACGAGGAGGTAGCTGCGTGGCAATTGGCTCTACTGGCGGCGCACTGCTGACCACTGGCGCCGAGGGCACTGCGGACGTGGAAACTGCAGCTGGCGTTGATAACATCTTTTGTATGGCACTGGATTTGGCATCTCCCGCCGCCGCTAACTGCTCCAGCTTGGCGAGCACCTTTTGCGGTAGGTTCTTGTCCTGCTTGGTGATAATCCTTGTCGAGATGACCATGAACTGTGGCAGCTCTAGCACCGGCACTTCCGCTTTCGAGTGTATCTGCGTCGGATCAAGGGCCTGCATCGGCCCGTCCAGGTTCGGGCAGCAAAAGTCCAATCCCACGTGGACGCCAGAGCGCTGATAGCGCGATGGATACAAAAACGAAAACATTTTCGTTGTGCCAAACGTGTTCTGATCGCTAACTAACCTCGCCGCAGGAATTGAGGTTGAGGTGGGGGTGGTGCTGGTGTTGGTGTTGGTGGTGGTATTGCTGCTCATGGCACTGCTCGCATTGATAGCCAGAGGATTAGCCACCTCCACTGCCGCTGCTGGCTCCACTCCGGGGCTTGGCACGCTTGAAATATTTGCCGCAACTTGGGCTATGGATGGCACTGGCACATCGACTTCCATGTGCAGCGTTGGTGCTGCGGCTGCATGGGATTGGGGCTCTTCCTCCAGCTCTGGCTGCTCCGTCTTCACATCCAGCACTGGCAATGGCACTGGCAGTGGCACGGAACTGTCCATCGGTATTTTTTTTGTCGATTGCATTCGCACAATCGGCAGGGATTTGCTGACGACCGGCTCCGCTTGCTGTGGAGGCGCAGTTACTGTTGTCTGGGCACTGGGCGCCGCAACTGCAGCTGCAGTGGTTGCTGCCGTCGACTCTAAGGGCTGCGCTGCTGGCTGCGTCTGCTGCAGACTCTTGAGCCAATTGGTTATCACGGATCGATTGAGTCGCACGCGCAGCTTGCGCATCTTTGGCGGCAATGGCTGTGCCGACAGCTGCAGCTCCTTGGGCCTTGGCACTTGCTTTGCCGTTGCTATTGGTGGTAATGATGCTTCCATAGTTGGCATTGGGTCAGCAATGGGCTTCTCGTTGGCACTAATTGTGCCAGCGGCGGCCGCTGTGATCCGCACTGGAAACGCAATCGCTGCCTCCGCTATGACTGCATGTTCCTTTAAACGTTTTGCTCCGTCTGTGCTGGGTTTGGCTGGCTGCTTGCGCTTCCGAGACTGTGAAGCTTTCGGCGGCACAGAGCTCTCAGCCTGGGACTGGGTCTGATCCTGCGCCTGCGCCTCCGCTTTGGTCACTTTTAGACTTTTGCGGGCTTGTCGCTGTGGCTTTGGCGCCATTTGGTCAATCAACTCGGGCACTGCTGGCGGCTGGCGCTCTTTGGAGGGATTGCGTTGTTTTGGGGGCGTGTTCATAGGTGTGGGAGTGCCAGCCAAAGAGCGTGCATGACTGCAGGCGCGTGTATTCGGCGCCGCATTTTTCAATTGAGTTTGCGATAGTTTAGTGCCGCGTCCAGAGCGCTTCTTGCGCTCAGTCGATGAATCCCGAGATTCGGACAGCGCATTTGTTGCTAATGGCATTGATTCTGCTGCGTCTGTGGCTACTCCTGCTGCTGCTGCTGCCTCTGATCCCTCGTGCACCTCCTTGGATTTGGATTTCCTAAACGATTTCTGACCCGACAGCTTTCGCAAATCCGTTTTCTGCTTAGCCTGCGCTTCTGGTAATCCCTCAGCAGCTTTTGATTCGCTGGCTTCACTGATGTCTAGGTTTTTATTACTTGTGGCTGGAGCTGCAGATATGTCCTTACTGTGTCCATCCAGCTTTTTCGCATTAGTTTGTGGCAAGGATTTTCGGCTAACTATAGGATTAACAATCGCAGCTGGTTTCGCTGGCTCTTGAGCTTCCAGCTTTCCAGCTGCTTCCTCTGTTGACTTTGATTTCTTCTTGTTATCGGTAGAAGCTCCTTTGCCTGATATTCGAGATAAGGGTGCTTTCCCAGACACATTAGCGCGCTTATCTGCATCCGATTTGCGGACTTTCAACTTTTTGCCCGCCTCAGCAGCTGGCAGAAGAGAGTTTTGAGTAATAGATGAGCCTGAAGGTAGCATTGGAGCTATCGGAGCTACTTCTTCTTTTTTGACTGTGGCAGCAAGTGACATCAGCTTCTTTGCTGTCTCCGCCTGGGTCAATTTCTTTGTGGGTGGTGTATTCGTCTGTTTTTTCGCATCAGGCACCAATGAAACGGATATGTTAATACCAGCGGCTGGAGATGCTAGCGTTTCCATCTTCTTGAACGGCTTCATTGGACTTGTTTCAGTTTTGGTTATGATAACTGTGTTGTCGATGGGCATGGAGTCATCGGTACTTAGTAAAGCCGATAGACTGGATTTAGTTGGCGGCGACTTGTTCACTTCTTCTTTCTTGATGAGCTTGCTTCCTGTTAAGATTTTGCCCAACTTTACTCCTGGCGAGGTAGGTTGCGTCAGGGATTTCTTGGCGGCAGCTTGCTTCATCCCAGCCTTGATTCCTGGCTCCTCAGTCGAAGACGACTGCTCCTTGGGGTCCAATCGACTTTCGGTATAGTCCGTATGCATTGATGCGAATTTCTGACGCTTCTGCTTGGGCTGTGCACTCAACTCTAAGGGTTTCCCTACACGTCGCTGCACTGTAAAGAATTCATTTATATAGCCTGGCTCCGAAATGCTCCATTACATGATACTTACCCTCTTTACCGGCCGATAGATCTTTTTTAGGTATCCCTGGCGGAGCCATAGCTTGCAGCATTCTCTTGCGCTTTGCGGCTGCGAAAAGAAATGACAAGAGATTAGGGGGAAAAAAAAGAAAGTTAAATATTAGACGAGCTACAAAAATGAAGAAAGCATTAAATTTATATTATTGGAATAGCTATTAACCATCTGGCTCAGAGGCATCCGTTTGAGTGGAGCTCCCAGTATCGGTACACTCCTCCTTATCGACATTCTGCCTGACACCTGTTGTTTCCGTGGTACTTGAATTATTAATGTTAGCTGCAGTCAGCTGCTGCTCATCCACAGCAGCTGTCTGCTCCGATTGCTGCTGTTCATTAGTTGCCATCTGGGACGCCTCTTCCACTGGCTGCTGTAATTCCTGAGATCTGCTTGTCTCCTGTGGACACTTTTCAGCAGCTTTCTTCTCCTCCTCGACTGCGGACTCCTGCTGCTGTTCCTTATTAGTTGCTTCCTCCTCACTTAGTTTATCCTTAGTATCCTTCACACCTGATTCTTCTCCACTAATTTCGGTATTGGCATCAGTCTGATGATCTTCCGTAATCTGTGTTGCATTTACTGCTTCCTCGAGATTTGGTTGATCTGGTTCAGTGGATTCCTTTGCAACCTTATTCAATGGTTCACTCTCCGTCGCTTTCTCCTCAACATCGTTGCACACTGATTGATCAGATGGATATGTGGGATCTTCAAACTCTTCTTCACCTTCAACATTGTCAAATTGGCCAAAATTGAGCTTAGAGCGAGGCACTGGCTTTTTAATGAGAATGCGTAGCTTACGGCACGAACTGTTCGAAGAACCAGTGCTGGGTGTGGTCAGATGACCGGCCTGGTTTCCTTTCTCATTTGCTGTTCGAAGCTCATTGCAACTCGAGTGAGGCTCTGTATCCTCCTTAATATTTTCATTGGCATCACTTTTATTTTTTTTTGGATTGGCTTTCTCCTGTTCCTTTGTAGACAGTTCGCTACAGGCTGGAGCGTGATCTGATGTCGTTTCTGGTTTGTCATTGTTAAGCTCTTTAGTCGGATTCTCAGCAGATTTAGTATCCTTTAACTTAGACTTTCTTGCCTTTTTGGGAATAGGCGTATTTATTCTGGACCGAGTTGCACGGACATGACCTCCTGCTGCCCCCTGTTCGCTCTCTGTTCCGGTTTCCTGTAAGAGATTTCTTATTTCACGGGATATTCCAGCACGCTGTTTAACTGTGATCGACTCCTCGCATGTGTTTTTCTCCTTATTGTCAACAATACTCAAATCAAGAGTTTTATGTACATCATTTTGATCTTCAGCAGTTTGAGTTGGAATATTTGATGGCTGCGCGCTGTAAGTTGAATTCTCATTTAGGTCTAATGTTGTAAGCAGTTCCAGGTCAGTTCCAGGTTCTTTTGTTGATCCTGTCTCACCCAAGGATTCTATCGTACTAATATCTATTTTCGTCTGAGTATCTGTTAAAGTGGGAAATTCAATATCTTTTTCTGAATTCTGTTTAATATCAATTGTCTTTTCTTCATTGGAGTCACCCTCAGGTGGCATTGATAGAGCTTCACCGGATTCTGTTATCGAAGTCGAGTTCGATTCATTAGACTCAATTTGCTTGGGTATTGAGTTATCGGTCTTTGGTTTAGACTTTGTACTCCGAGGTTTTTTATCCGTTGTGGATTTATCTCGTTCATCGGACATTGGTGTAATTCTCGACGACTTATTCATATTTTCTAAACTCTTTCTTTCCGTAGACTTGGAGTTGCGTAGTGGTCGCTCGTTTACGAGTTCTTCGTCCCTTAAGATCTGTGAACTTGGGTCTGCATTATTGGATGCTTTGGATTTTTTTGGTGCTTTTGGTGCCGAAGGGACTTTCGATATTTCTTTATTAACTTCTGGAATTCCTGGTACTGGCGACTTGTCTGTCGATCGAGCAATATTGCGTCGTTCTGCTTCGGCAGTTCCGTCTGTTTCAATGTCAGCCCTAAGCAATCGCTTAGAATTACGACTTTCTATCCTTGTAGGCATGATCTCTGCAGAGGAAACGAACGAGGCTAAAGCCGAGCGACGTTTCTTCTTAACCGTTATCACGCTTGAATTTGATGTTGGTTGTTTATCGGCTTCATCTGCAGTCACTTCCCCATCACTCTGCTCAACATCTGTTTCTGGATTCATTACTTTCGATACATCGTTATTAATCTTTTGCATTTTGTCATCAAGCAGTTCTTCAACTTTTCTATCAGTTTCCTGCTCCGTAGCTTGATTAACCTCAGCCGATTTGTCAATCTCAATATCAGTCGCTTCCACTATATTTGTATCGGATATTTTTAATTCAGATTCGATTCGAGAGTCTTGGGTTGCTTTTTCTTGACTATCTAGATCCGTTTGTGAAGTCACCAACTTTTCAATTCCTGCCATTTCTATTTTTCTTTCACTCAAGTTTTCAATTTCCTGTTCAACGAATCTATTTTCGCTTCCTTCTGCTGCCGCATCAATCAGCTGCTCAACACCGCTTGCATCCAGACACATTCCAGTCATCAATTCAGAGGTATCTTTTTCATTATCTGTATTAATTTGATTACTGTCTTCATTTGCAGTAGAATATGAATCAATATTTGTTTCTTTAAGTTCCGTTTGGGTTACTGTCATAGCTACTGTAGTTTCTTTATTATTTATATTACTGTCCTGTTTCGCTTCCGCCGGAGTTTCGCATGGAATATCTCCTTCCTTAATTATGCTTTCATCGACATTGACAGTTATATCTTGATTTTTTGACGCATTTAGCATAGCTAGCTTCTCTTTCAGAATATTCTTTCTCTTTTTCGGTCGACCACGCCCACGTTTTATCGGCTCTCGTTTAGTTTTCTTATTTTTATTTTTCATTTCACTTTCTATTTTAGGCTCTTGCTGTTGCTCTGGCTCTGGCTCTTGCTCTTGCTCTTCCTTTTTTGGTGTTTCTACAATATTTTTCTGTGGGGATGATGATCTACTCGTGATCTGAATTTCTGTGGTTGCCGCCCTGCTCTTTGGCTTTTCACCACGATCTTCTTTCGGGAATGCACCGTCACTTTTGGCTCGACGAAGTTCGTTTCTCGGCGGAGATATTCTATCTAACTTTTCGTTAGAATAGGTCAGTTTGCGTACATGGCTTTTGGAGAGCGATGGGCTAACTGTTGGTTGATCCAATTTCTTTGAAGCTGATAGGCTGCGCGTCTTGGAAGCGGAACGGCGTTCGAACTCCTTAGAACGCTCAGCATCAATGTTAATTATTTGCTCGGCAAGATTGAGGCTTAACAGTTCTAAAGTTTCGTAGGTTAAGTTAGCGTCAACGTAATCAGCCGAAGACCCTTTGTCGATCTCATCACAGTCGTTTGGTTGAGATTTACTGCTTGTGGGACTGTCAATCTGATTCTCGGCTGTAAAAAGTAAAGCGAAATGAGTGATAAATGTGAAATACGCAACAAAAGTATAAACAATTATAAAAAAACTCACCCTTTGACTGCACCTGATCAATTTCATCCTTCACCTTTTGAGCTAATGCATTCGATTGCTTTTCGTGGGAGCGCGATTTCTTTGCAGTGCTTGTGTATTTATGTTTAGATGGTGGCGTTTCGGCACTACTTAGATTATTTAGATACAATTGCAGACGATCATTATGGCCAACTGGCGTTTGTTGCCGCTGCTGCTTCAGGCTCTCGTCTTCGGAAACAACAGGTGTCACAGTGTCTACACGGTTTGTTTTACGCACATTATAAATATTATCAGAGGGTTGGCAGTATCAACTAGTTGTTTAACTCCGACTTACCCGCCAATGATGTTGCAGTGCTGCTATCCGTTGATATATGAATAACCTGCCTCGACATCTCGCCATCGTCGTCTTCTGAATAGCCAAAGAAATCGGATTCGTAATCCAAGTTCGAATCGCTGTCTGTGTCATCTGAGAATTCTTGCAAATCTGCAATTCAAGCGGTTAATTAAAGTCAGGCTTTGCTCATAAAGTACCTACGCAGTGGATCCTCTTTGGGCTCATGCTTGGGTGGGTTCAAGTCCGGTTTCTTAGCTTTTATAATGGTTACTGCTTTCTTCTTGTGCAGCATGGGGCGGCTGGACGAGCTACTACTGCTGCTTCTTTCATTGGGCCTCATTGCAGGCTTAAAGCCTTCTGGATTATTCCGCTTTGACGTAGATGATTGGGGTTTGCTGGTTGCAGCTTTAGACCTGTCCATGCCGTTGTGACCTAAAGACTTTCGTTGTGCTGCCTGAGAGGATGTTGATCTGGATAGCGATTTGTGGGATGGGCCCATTAATGCATCACCTTAAGACAAAAGGAAGTTATATTTGTGAGTTTTTTTTATTACATACAAAAATAACAAATACCATACCCAAATCATCAATTGAATCATATGATTCGAGGCGATCACGTCTATTTCCCTTCAGATTGCCGTGCTGTCGATTGTACAAGGCATTCAGAGCATCGCTAGAGTCGCTCGCTGAAGAGCTTATTCGTCGCCGCGGCCTAGCCTTCGCACTTGGGCCGCCTACACACAATTAAAAATTAGCAGGAATCAACTTTATTGGTTTTTTTTTTCTGATAACTTACCTTCAGTAAGCAGCTCGTCGTCAAGAAATTTACCATCAAAAAGTTTTTGAAACATATCCGCATCTATTGACGAGGATCCACTCGAATCTGACGATATTCGTCTGTTGAGCGGCATTCTCTGTGTGCGTCCTTCTCTGGTTGTTTTGATGCCTAGCAAATCAAATGAAATTAAGCAAGTCGTAGACAGAGTAGTATATTCTCAATTATTACATTCACCTGGTAGAACTAAGTCTTTGTATTCGTCGAGATATTCTATTTCTATATCTTCCATTTTACACAATTATTTTTTCTGTATATATTAAGGTATTTTTCCTTTTCTTTTTACTATTTTCTTTTCCTTTTTTTTTTTTTAGTTTTGCGATGTACCGATTGCATTTACTCTCTAAATATATGTTTGCCAATGTTGGATTGTGGTACACATTTGTGCACCATAGCAACGGTGCAGCAAAATATGACGCTGTCCGTGAAAACCAATAGTAAATAGCACATATATAGCGTCCAATATTAGAATTAATATTATTTTACAATTACAAAAACCACTTAGAGATCGCACATATAGAAGTATATGTACGCAGCTATTGGTATCGATTGTGATATAACTAATCGATATTTTCGTTAGAGACACTGCGATGATAGGCAACTGTTAAGAATCAAAGATTTAAAATATTTATTACTATTTTAGATACTGGATTCAATGCATAATAAAACTCACATATATATTTACATTGACATTTTGAAAGTTATCTGAATTATGTTTTCATTACATTTGTTTAATAAATTAAATAAAAATTGTTCCCTTATCGTTAAAAAAAATATCAAAAATTATATGTTATAGTCCCTGCTCCAGCGTATTGTACAAAATTTTAATAGGAGAAATAAAGGAATTGTTCTGAATAATATCGATTACAATTGTCATCACTGGTACCTATTTTTTTAAGCCACACTCAAAATATTTCTGTAGCCTGCTGTACTCGGTAATTTGTGTTACCCGCAAACCCCTTAATCAGATTGTTTTGCTATTCACTGCAATCGAACATTTGAGAAAACTTATCGAGTATTTGCTGTCAAAGTTACGTTTTCGGGCGAATGGCAGGTGACGTGGAACACGAAACTGACACGAGTAGACGTCAAACTGATTTCAACGCTTTCAACACTTTTCCAGGTCAGCACGCAGAACTCACGGACTTAGTGCACATTTACCTTTAATTACAATCAAACACATAAATTAAAATGGTAAGTGAAATGTCGAATTAAACCAGAAAATAAATGCTAAGTAATTGGTGTTCATTGTTATAGCCTGCTCCTGCAAGTTCGACGTCCGTTGGCAGCGGTTCACGCTCTCCCAGCAAATTGTCGGCGCCACGTAGCGCTGGCGCTGGCGGTGGCAGCACCTTAAAGCAGCGAAAGACAACAACAACAACAGCGGCCAGGAGTCGTGCTCCAGGCGGAGCAGGCACTGGCGGCATGTGGCGTTTCTACACAGACGACTCACCCGGAATCAAAGTGTAAGCGAGACTACTCCCTAAACCAAATTAATGACATTCCCTAATACTTAATTGTTAATTGTTGATGCTTTCCTCAGTGGTCCAGTTCCAGTTTTGGTTATGTCGCTGCTGTTCATCGCCTCTGTCTTCATGCTGCACATTTGGGGCAAATACAACCGCTCTTAGACAGTTCATTTTAGCAAATAAATACTTTCACCTCAACGGACGCGCCGCGCGACCCAATTGTCGACGTCATCAGATTTCAAACAAACAGTTGCCAAAACAACATCAACAACAATCAAACAGTGGCATTCCGTTGGTTGAGGCATTAGTGTTTTCCACTTGAAATTAATTATTGTCTAAGCTTAAGTTACCCGTCGTTAATTGATGAACTAAATTGTAAACATAATTTGTCCAAATTTTCTATTTACTTTGCTGCAAATTCCGTTTGACTGGAGTCTGTGGCAGATTATCCATTCCACAATTTATGGTGGTCATGTTCATGTGCATTACTTTCGCGCTTTTGTCATTGACGCAGTTCAATAGTTTAAATACAAAAAGTGTTAAGATCAAATGAATTTGGTATTAAACGAGAGAAAATAATAATTTCCAAAATTTTCTATGATTTCCTAAATTTGCGACTTTTGACTTTATTTCGTGTTCTTATCGACTTTCGATTTCGTGCTCTTATCAAAGTTTGTCCCATAAATTCCGTCTCCTGGAAGTAGCTGCGGCGTCGTGCGCAGTTACGCTCACGATGACATTGTGCTCCGCAAATGAGGCAACTGTCCTGCTGCGAGTGCCGTCGCTTGTTGCTCTGCTTGCGTGCCAGCTGCGACCAGACCTTACAGTTACTCTCAATGTGGCCCCGTTGGCCACACAGCCAGCAATGCTGCATAGACTGATACAATTTACAGTCGTGACCAACACTTTGACAGCACCGGCGACAGCTCGAGCAGTGCACGTAATTCGGTTTGACGCACATATCGCACAGCTGACAGTGCCGATAGGTTTGGCCGTTCTGCGAGCAGCAGTTCCGGCAGCGATCGCAGTGCACGTTCTCTATGGCCGTGTCACGGCGACATCTATCACAATGCTTGTAGCCTTCGGCAGGCGGCAGTCGCAACAGCTCGAGCGGCACGTTGGTGAAGACGCGCACTGGCGACCCATAGGAGCGCTTGGATTTGCCCACATTCGTATATCGACTGTGGTTCGTGTAATTCAGCTTATAGTCGCACATCTGCAGCTCGGGCATATCCTGTCTTATGTAGTTTGCCATGTAGTATGGATACACCCAAAATATCGGCAGCGGAGTGGCGGGCAGCTCATTGAGGCGATTATGCAGGCGCATCAGAGATCGCAATGTGTGGGAAATTAGTTCGGTTCGGCAGCCAAAAGGTGGATCCGTCACAATTAAAACGCGCTCATCACTAAAATGCAAAGCTAATTAGCTTACGGTTATTAAATATATTCAATAATTACTTACTTATTGCACTTGAGGAACTTCTCAAACGGCTCTCGTTGGTAGAAAAAGTGATTGTTGCACATGTTGTAGAGACAGAATTCCTGCGGACTCAGGTATTTACTGAAGCGTTCATCGAAGTCCAGCAAAAAACTTTGTAATTTCTGTATGCGTCGCAGGTGGAAATGGAGACGAGGTGCGCCCATACAGATCACTTTACTAAAAAAAAGAGGATAAGTGCATAATTCATATAGAATTCTTATATATTAGAACTCACTTGATTTTCAGCAAACGACATTGATCTGCAAAGAACTTTAGAGCCTTTTGATCGAAAAAATACTGGGCATGCACATCGTCCTGCGAAAGTGCTTCCAGGTGATTTGTGGGATCGGGATCTGCATCGTTCTGCTCATGGGGATAGTCACGTATATCGGGCACTCGCTTTAGTTGGTTACCTTTCCATTTCATGTGATCCATGCGAAAAGCGCAGAGCTTAGAGTTCCGGTATGCGGAGCAGGCATAGAAACCATCGCTGGGAGTTTGACTTTGGCGATAAAAGAGCACTGTGGGTCCATGCGGACAACAGGGATGCTGATCTGTGTCATCTTCCTCAACTTGGAGTAGAAGTTTTTCATTGATGTTTTCATCCATTTGATCAAACTGACCAAATGCCAAGGCGTTGCCACCTTATTTAAAAAAAAAAAAAAAACAGCTATAATGTGTGGAAATCGATAGACAAATATTTAAATATATCGCTATCGGCATATGTAAGACCATTGCAAGTTGCAACACAGAAGCGGCAGCACATTTTTCCATTATTATCATAATAAATTGATATCTTATATAACAAGATGAACAGCCTGAAGACAGCAACTTTGCGATTTGCCAACTTGGCCAGCGCAACAACTGGAGCATTGGGCAAACGTGATTTTACCCGCAGCCTGTGGCACATGACCAAAAAGCCGGCGGTGGGTGGTGACCACGTTACCGTGTTAAATGTGCATAAGCCCAGCATCAACTGCACGTGTGGCTGCAATGTGCACACCAAAGGTGAGCATCTCCTAGAAAATAACAACTCTCGCGTTCATTAGAAGATTGGCGCATGTTTCTCCATGGTTACATAACCTCACAAAAGTGTGGCTAACGACATCCAGAAAGATATTTTGAAATTGGAATTAAAGCAACAGTTTGTTCAATCCACAGGTGAACGTGAGCTGGTCGAGTTCCTTACTGAGGAGATTATTGCGGAGCGCAAGGTGCAGAAGGGCAAGACTGTGCCCAGCACACTGGAAGGCTTCAACGTAAAACTCTCCGGTGCCGATGTTGAGCTGACCAAGGAGACGGATAAGGAAAAGGTCGTCGTGAGCTTCAATGTGAACCACACTGTTGACAGCGAGCAAGAGCCAGAAATTAATCCCAATGCCGACAAACCGGACTTGGGTGAAATGCGCAGCAAGCCGCAGTTTGAAGTGGACATCATTAAGGGTAGCTCCACCCTATCGTTTACTTGCTCCTACTTGGAAGGCGAGGCACAGGAGGGTGAATATAACGATGTATTTTCTATCGATGAGTTGTCCATCTACGAAGGCGAATGGAATGACAAAGTCTATGCCGTCGCTGGAGATGTGCTCGATGGCTACTTGTACGATCTGTTGATGAACATTCTGGAAGAGAAGGGAATTAGCAATGAATTTGCCGAGAAACTCTCCGACCTAGCCACCGCTCACGAGCACACCTCTTACATTGCCTTGCTCGAGAAACTTTCCAAGTTCACAGCTGGCAAATAATTATTAAATGTTCATTTATAAATTTAAGACGAAAGTTGTGTAGGTTTTTAAGTTTTCATCAACATAATTCGGTAGTTTCTCGAGCTAAGAACATTTTACATTATTCGTGTTTTTAGTCGTATGCTGTCGATTCTAATATTAGTTTTTAAGCCAAAAGATTGTTAAACGCAAAACACAGGATTGTTTTTTGAAAAATTCGGTAATGAACATATGCAGATTGATTTTTTAAGCATATTCTTCAGTTTTTGATTGAACAAAATACAACACGTTTAAACCAATGCCTTTTATTTCATTTTGAAACAGCATCTTCTGTTCCATTGAAAACAAGTATGCACATGTATGTGTGTACATGTTTTCAATATGTATTAATGTATTGATGTAACTGTGTTAACACAGGTCAATGGCATGGCAATGACAATAAGGTTCAACTGTAACGTATTCTAGTTACGTAAATGAAAGCCCCGATTTGGCGCCAGCTACATGTGTGACGTCACAATATTAACAGCGGCTCACTGTAAAACTATTGAAATATTGTACATTTATTTAGTGTTAAAAATGTTTTATAAGACATACATATATATTTACAAACTTTAACCGTAATAAATCTAGCATGGTTTTAACTTAACATAAATTTAACGATTAATTTATATCTTGCGTCAATTTTAAGCACATTATTGCTACGAGCATCATTATACTTTTAGACTGTGGAGCAGCGTTTTTGCTTCCCAGGGAATGCATCCCTATTACCGTGAGGCGCCGACTGGCTATTTCTTGTATTACACTCATTATCCGTGGCCGTCTCACCATGATGGGGCTGTAAATCAAGCGTCAGAGGTCAACTTTTATTTGGACTCCCCTGCGGCTTTCCGCTGCTGCCGGTCGCACTGTTGTTGTTGTCGAATTCACTGGCGGTGGTGTAATCCGTTTCGATTTCGCGTAATTCAATTTTCTGCTCACGCATGGCGCGCTGTGTGGGTGCCATGAGATTATCAGCATGTGTTTGCAAGGGTTTTTTTTTTTTTTTTTGGTTCAACTACTCACCTTTACGCATTCCTGATAAACCTTGAAAACTGGTGCACATACGGAGTCATCGGTTTCTCCTTTAAGAAATCGTTCGGAAAACCAGTTATTGAAACAGGCATCGTACTGCTTTTTTAACTCATTGCAATCGTCGCCTATGCTGTTCATGCTGTAGTATATTCAATTTTTAATTGATAATTTTCACTTGTTAAATAATAGTGCCAATAAAACGTGCGTTCGCTGCAGAAACTTTGCCGATAACATATCGATATATTTATGTATGCGAAGGCGATATTCTACCTTTGATAGCGCATGGTACGCTGGCCGCCGAAAGCTCAAAGTTGAAGGTAAGAAAAAGACCCGCAGCAACCGCGCCCTTATTTAAATTTAGTTTATTTTTTAAATTTTTAGATTTGATCTTATATTGATCATTATATAGAAAATTAAACATTTTATTTGTTGTTTGGGGTTTTGATCTTTCCTTTTTGTTTTTAGTTTATTTGAATCAAAGACTTGCGCACTTTAGATTTTAGTTCATACAAAATGCATTTATCAATTAGTTTTTTAGGCATAATGAGCGTTATAACAAATTCACAGTACAGCATAATTGATAAGGTTAAAATGGATGCAATGAATTGGCTTGATGCTAGGTTAAACGTAGACCTCCGATTCAGCGTTTCCACCAAATCGGAGGTCCAACCACAGTCAACACAATCAGCAGCTGTTCCGATTCCACCGTCCCATTTCCCTAGTCTCAGTGTGTTATCCATGGATTTGTTGAAAGGCTTCTTCTACTTGGTGTGTCTACTCCTCTTCGATGGTCTGCACTTGTTGTTGCTGCTGCTGTTGCTGTTGCTTGTGGTGTCCACGCTGGTTACGATTGCGCTGATTGCGATTGTCACGACGCTGGCCGCCCCAATTGCCGCCCTGGTTGTTCTGGTTGCGATTGTAGCCACGATCGCGATTGCCCATGTTGCCGCGCTGGAAGAAGTTGCCCTGCTTCATGTCGAACACCTTCTCGTTCACATCCACCAGATTGGTAACCTTGTCCACAAACTGCATGGCCAGAGCCTGCAGGCGCGATGGCTCCGATCGATGCATGACCACCGTCTCGCTGGGATCGTCCAGGCTGGCCATCAGCTCCTCATTGATGATCATCTTGCTGATGATCGAGTGCACCTTGGGCAGGGGCAGCTCGTACATCTGCGCCAGCGATGGTATGCTAATGGAGGTGTACACGTTGGAGTACGTAAACAGATAGGTGCGCAGCGACTCCTCCTTGATGAACTTCACCAGCATTTCGCGAACACGCTCCGACTCATAGAACAGATCCCACACCTTGGTGTTCATCTTCTTGTTCACAATGAAGTTGGCACAGGCCTGCCAGTTGCCGCAGCGCATGGCCTTGGCGGCGGCAACGACGTGCTCGCGCATCGATTCGGGCGGACCCACCAGGGATTGACGTTCTGAGGAGCGCAGCTGTTGGTAGAACGTTTTGCTGATCATGCGACGACGTGCATCAAACTCGTGGGCGGCTATGTACGGTATTTCGAGGAGCATGGCCGAGACCAGATAGACGCACTCGAGCAGCTCGAGGTTGATGTGCATATGGAATGGCATCTGGCGCTGTTTCTCGATCTTCTCCTGCTCGGCGGAGCGTTCGTGCTGTCGCTGGGGCAGCAGTCCCTGGGCGAGCAATTCCTTTGGCTTGCCGGTGACCATTAGATCGACCAGACAATGATGCGCATCCTTGATGTTCTCCTGACGGAACGCACACAGACCCAGATTAGCCATCATGCGATTGTACAGGATGCGCGTGGATGGATCCGCAGCATCGATGTTGTCCTGCAGATGCGACATCAAAACCAAATCGCGCGCCTGGAACCAGTTGTCGTGCATCGCATGATGATAGATGTGCGCCAATATCGCGCGCGTCCTTATGCGATCTGTGTCGTCCTTGGCATAAATGAACTTGCACAGCTTGTCCATCACCTCCACCGATGACGGAGCGCTGCCTGCTGCCGGCAGCTCGCCACGCTTGCGCTTGAGCACTTCGGGATCGAACTTGTAATAGAGATGCTCGATCTTGCGCAGATAGATGCGGCAGCGTTCGTTGTTGCTGCCGCAGCGCTCGAAGTATTGAACGACCAGCTCAATGGTCTTCACCACATTGATCTCGTCCTTGAGCCGGGAAACGTAGTCGTTCGAGTGTGGATCGCACTCCTTCAGCAGCTTGGTGAACTCATCGTCCAGACGTTCCACGGCAGCCAGAGGGCAACCACGAATATAGTAAGGCGCCGTTCCGTATTCCTCGTGCTCCTCGGCCACGCTCTCGTTCATGTTGATGTCCGGATTGGCGAGCAGCAGCTTCAGCATGCTCTGCATCACCTCGAGCAGCAGGGCCCAGTGCTCCAGCTTCATAGGCTCGGATATCTTCTGATTGTAGTCGAAAATGGCCGAAATTATGTTGAAATGGATCTTCACACTAATTGGCGTGCCCAGAGCATTCTGCTCCGAGATGTCCCGCAGCTCAAACAGCAAATCGATTTGCAAGCGGCGATCGGTGCGCTTCTTGCCGCGCGCAGACATGATCTCAACCAGTTTGGCCAGCACCAGGGGAATGTCGATTTCGGCATCCTTTTCGAACATCTTGGGCTTCTCGACGACATTGCCCTTGACGACGGTCTCCCATTCACCATCCTCGTCGTCGTCGGCGCGTTTGCGCACCTTGTGCTTCTGCTCCTTGCGCTTGTCCTTGCGTTTGTCATCATCCTTGTCCTCCTTTTCGGTGGTGCGCTTAAGGAAACGCTCGCGCATATTCTGGTACAGATTCTCATCCTCTGACGATTCGGTCTCCGACTCGGTATCGGAGTCCCAATCAATCGAATCATCCGAATCGTCCTCATCAGCAATAACTTTCGTCACCACCGATTTTGCTGCTTTCGGCAATTCGGCAAGTTTGCCAACTCCAATGCCAACGCCATCATCGCTGTCAGCGCCGGCACGATCGGCGTCGCTATCGTGAGCTTCACCCTCGCCCTCCTCTACGTCGCTTTCTTGATCCGGTGCTTCGCGGAAGCGTGCCAGATCCTCTTCAAAATCTTTGATGTACTTGCGCACCTTCTGACGTAATGTGCCCAGCGACTTTGAATTGTTCTTCGAGAGATTCTTGCGTCCCTCCCGATCCTCCCACACCTCATTAATGAAGTCCTCGAGCTCGGCCAGACAGCGAATATAGAAGCGGGGCGTAATGCCGTTCTCCTCTTTAGAGATGACAGGCAGCGCCTTCGTGTAGGCTCGCGTTAAATCCTCAAAGCTGCTCAGCGTATTGGGAATATCCTTAATCTTCTTATGGTTGCGTATCGTTTTGATGATGCTTGTAAGGTTCTCATAGCGTTTTTCCTTGGTGGAGCGTACGATACGCTTCACTTCTTCCTCGTCATCGCTGAATTGCTGGAGCAGAGAATATATGTTTTATACAATTATTCAGTTGTAAATCAATTGAAATATTGATTCTACTTACAAAATTGGTCGCTTTATTGAAGTTGGATGCCTGAACTTCCTCTTCACTGGATTCCGATTCCGAGTCGGAGCCGTTGGCAAAGAATCGTGACATGGTGTTTAATTCTGCTTATGCCGTGTTCTGCAACAAAAACGACAAATACAATACGATTACAATTTTTAACTGCCTTTGACTTGGGTGTCACAGTAGGAGTTGAGGTTATGTTTGAGCGGCCAACATGGCGTTTGGCAAACGTTGACAGCCACTTTTTGCACACAATTACACAGTTATTTTCAAGAACACGAATTACAATACATGCCAATCCATTAGCTTTACAATTCTCAACCAGCTTAATGAAACAGTACACGCCGCATTTCACAAAAACTTACAATTTTTACAGCAAAACGATGTCATTCACAAGACATCAAAGAAAAGAGGAATAATACAAGTTTGCTGTTATCGATAAGTGATACGTGTGAATCGATGATTTTTCACGATGATTTTTAAATTTCTCAACACTGTTACTTGGACCATTTATTTTAACAGAATTTGTAATTCTCTTTGGTAAAAAAATAAAAAGTTTATTTTGTGAATAAAACAAATATTTAAAATGGGTTGAAAAAAATAGTTGATTATTAAAAATGATTTAAAAATGACATTAAACATATACAAATGAAGCATTTTAGAATTATTTATGGTATGGTCAGCCCGCATTTCTTATTCAATTTGAATTGAACAGTGCCATCTGAGCTTAACAGTGCCATTTTGAGTTAATATATTTGCAAATTTTAAATTTATCCATCACAAATGAAAGTGAATAATACAAATAAACAAAATACACATCAGCAGAGAAAACAGCATTGTTTATTGTGTTAAGTTGGAAATTGTTGGTTTAAATATATAATAAATACTTGCGCAGGCGCTTTCAAAAGCCGGCATTTGGCAGTAACACAACCGCTGGCCCTTCGCAGCGCCGCCCGCTGACAATCTTTGGTTTAATTGTGTGCCGAATGCTTATTGTCGGCCACAGCGACCGCCACAGCCATAGCCGCAGCCACAGTCAAAATGTCGACGAGTTTGAGCGCGCCAACAAGTCGTCTGCGTTCGCTTGCCGTGGATAGTTCAGCAGCTGCCAACAGGCGGAAGCGACAGTCGTTCGCATAGCGGGAAATTCAACCGTTGAAGTCAACTTCCGGCTTTGTTGTCTGTGCGAAAAGTAGAAGTGATAAAAAGTCTAAATTTAAACAACCGAAAATCAGGCATATATGCCTTTAACGTATTTTCCGTTCGAGAAAGTGCAGACACGTGTGCTTCCGTGTATCAATATCCCAAATCACCAAATCACCCAAAGCCCAAAGGAAACACTAAGAAACAAAACGCAAATGTAAGCACAATAAATAACAATTGCAAATCGATGCACATCTGCGTATGTTTAGCTGTGTCGCTCAAAGTGTTCCAATGAAATTCATTAAATGACAAGCTAAAAACCGCTAGTTATTCGCGATAATTCGACTGACAGCCCACAGATGCGCGAAAAATTGATGGACATTTTAATGTAAGGTATGGAATGAAATTATATGATTGATTTACTTTTCCCAAAAAAAAAAAACAAACTTTTGTACTTTTGATATATGCAACTATAATTAATTATCTCTGATATTGTCTATGTAGAGGAAGTAACCTTTTTGGCACCATGAATTTATTATTATAATTATGTCAAAACAGGAAAAACGAAAAAATTAGATAATTTCCATTTTCTACGATTTTCTTTTATTTATTTTTTTTTAAAGGGTTTTTTATTTTAATTTTGTCTTTATTGATATATTTATATATTAGAAATATATAAAATCAAATTAAAATGATTTCTTTTATGTGTTTTTTAAAGAAAGAAATTTTAAATAAATAAATTAAAATTCTTTAGATTTTTTCTTCAAATTATTTATGTCTGATTTAATATAATATTATAATTATTTTAAATATATTAAATTAAGGACTCTGATTTCAAAATATTCATTTCGAATTTCTCTGATTTACGTATAAAACAAAAGTAAAAATTCTTTTAAATAGTTAACAAATTTGTAGGAACTAAAATGTAAAGAAAATATATTTTTTTAAAATAATTTTTTGTATCTGTAAAGTATAAATATATAAATATAATTCTGAAACGACTCCGAAAAAAAAAATTAAAAAAAAAAACAAATAATTAAAATAAAAATTAAAAATTATAAAAAAAATATTTATAAATATAAATATAATATTTTTCGTAATTATAAAAATTAAATAAAAATAAACAAATTATAAAAAAAAAAACAAATAATTAAAATAAAAATTAAAAATTATAAAAAAAAAAATATTTATAAATATAAATATAATATTTTTCGTAATTATAAAAAATAAATAAAAATAAACAAATTATAAAAAAAAAACAAATAATTAAAATAAAAATTAAAATTTGTAAAAAAAAATAATTATAAATATAATTATAATATATTTTATAATTATACAAAATAAATAAAAATAAACAAATTATAAAAAAAAACAAATAATTAAAATAAAAATTAAAATTTGTAAAAAAAAATTTTAAATATATATATGATATATTTCATAATTATACAAAATAAATAAAAATAAACAGATTATAAAGAAAATTAAAAAAAAAAACAAATAATTAAAATTAAAATTTAAAATTTGTAAAAAAAAAATTGTAAATATAAATATGATATATTTCATAATTATACAAAATAAATAAAAATAAACAAAATATAAATGAAATAAATATATTGCTTACATTTCATTTATAGTTAATTTATTTATTATCTGTTTTGTGTTATTAACAGGAATATATATTTATATTTATATTTATATATAATTAATTATTAATAAAAGTGTATTTACATTTTGCGCTGTTAGTTTTGGCTCTGCAAACTTGAAGCTTCATAAATTTTTAAGTGAAAAGTCTCTAAAGCGAAGCCGTGGTCCAAAAATGAAAACCGCATCCCACGACGTGGCGTGGGCGACTATAATGATTTATGAGTAGAGCACATAAACCAAAATAATAAAAAAAAAAAAAACAATTCTACTTTGTTTACCCATTTTCAATTCAGTTCAGTTCAGTTTATCCTGCAGTCGGAGCAGGAGATGTTGAGAAACTTTTGAGCTTAAAGATTTAAGGGAAATACTGGTAGGATCTGCGGCCCGTTTGGCTCGTGTTGTTGGTCCTGCACTTGAACTTCGCGCATTGGGCACTCGTCATGGGGCACTTGACCCTGGGCGCTTGGCAAAGTGCAACAATAGTTGCCGCTGCAGTTGCAGCTGCAGCTGCCATTTGCCATTTGTGTCTGGGGCCAAAAAACTATTAGCGCCAAGTGCCAGGGCAGGACATGGGATGGCATCGTTAATGGAACTGTTTATGGCGTCTGCTTAGTTGTGGAACCATGTGTATGGCCACTACCGGCTCCGCTCGCCCGTTGGCCCAAATGCCGAGCTGCTGCTGCCTCTGCTGCTGCTGCCCCATCTAAATATATAAATCAGCGTCGAAAATGTTGTTTATAATTTGCCGACGCGACAGCGCTAAACACATAGCGTCCAGTACAAATAAACAATGTAGCTGAATCGTAAAAATCGCTCACCTGAATCATCTCGGCTCCATCGCTATATAGTAGTGTCTATTGTCTATCTCGATCGGTCGTTGCTCGTGCCGTTGCCATCGTTTGTGATCTTTGGGCACATCTTTTCCTCATTCGCACTGGCACAAGATCAAAAACAGAAATTTATTTAAAAGTATTTCAGTTTCAGTTATTTCAATAGTGCAGCCAGAGAGATACCCTGTACTAGGTATGAATATCTATGCATAGGCATGGATGTGATATGGATTTATAAATAACTTCAAAATATTATTTTAAGTGGTATAACATATCTATAGATTTGATTAAAAAACTCCGTATTTTAAAGCTATAAAAGTGCAGATGTTTTTAATGAATATTTAATTTAGTAATTCTATATGAAACATATTATGTTTATAATGATTATATTTTACTAGTTTAAAGTAACTCGCCTTCAATGCAAAAGAAAGTACTAACCAACAAAAAATTGGATAAAATCGATGTATCAGGGTGGATAAGATCTGTCAGAACTCATAAATCATGTGTATTTGATTATCATCAACAATTGAGTAGTCTATGGATACATGTGTCTGTCTGTTTTCTCATATTTATAAAACCATGAGAGCTGGGTACTTAAAATTATATATGCAGACCATATTAAAACATCAAGATTGTATTTATATTATCGATAACTTGTTTACATTTCCATAAAACCGATAAAAATGGGTTTAAATAAAATTTCCATTATAAAAAAGTTAGACTTTAATAAATTTTCTACTGTTTGATACATAAACCACAATCTCTTCAGTCTTTGAATAACCCATTTCCTTCCTAGTTGATCCTTAAGAAGTTCCGAGTATCGACTAGTCGGAAACTCAAGATTAGAGACCTATATTTTCTAAGTTTCTTTAAAAATTCACAACATTTTTATGATTAATTCTTGCTATAAGATAAAAATATTTAAATATTTAATTATTTTTGAATCTTATACTCAATATTTAATACATATTAAATATTTCATATTGATTAAATATTTCATATAATATCAAAAAATACTATCAACATATTTAAATATGATATTGAAAATATTATCAACATATTATATATGTTCAACTTTGAATGTTCAAAGTTGTCAGTTCTAATTACATTCCCATAGAAATTGTCGCTTTTAATTACTAGTACTAAAAGTTAGTAATTTCAGACAATGTATTTTTGTGCGAAATTCCGTTTGCCATTGAACTTAATCACAATTACTTTCTTTTTACGTATGTAAACAAGCTAAAAGTAGTTCAAGTTGAGATTAGCAGCCTGATTACTTGATTAATTGGGTGGTAATAAAATGTTTTCGCTTTTCTTTCCTTTGATTTGATTCGCCCATTTCAAGTTTGCGCCTTCACTACATTATGGGCCAACTTTGTTAGCTCATTAACCCACCCACGCACACACTGCGGATATCGATGTCAATATGTTGTGAATTCCATTTGAGCTTCCTTCATATTCTATTCTCATTGTAATTGCAGGCGGACAGACGGAGGAGACCTTTAACTATCAGCAGCTCGCCTGGCTACCGAGCTAATTTCGCAGCTAATGCTAACGAATTGCTGTCATTTAATTTCTATGACCCATTAATTTTTATAATGCGCATTCGTTAGCTTTTTATTTTTTTTTGTTTTTTTTTTTTTGTATCCGCTGCATATGACTCTGGGACTCTGATGTAAGCTACAGTGCTGCACAGTAGCTGCTAAAAGTTAAGCATCAAACAATTGCAACCTAATTAGCAGAGAGATGGGATGAAGAGGGAATAAGAGAGAGAAAGTGAAAGTGAAAGAGAGTGAGAGAGAAGGAAAGGCGGAGGAAGACTGCAAGTATAAGAGCGCGAAAGAGAGTGTAGGATAGCGAGAAAGAAAGACCGAGAGAGAAAGAGAGACATAACAAATTTGAGATTCTGGGAGGGAGAGAAAATAACAAGAATTATTAGAAAACTATAAAGTTTTAGAGAGAGAAGAGAAAAAAGATAGATATTTATTTAAAGAGAGATAGCGAGAAATAGAAGAAGAATGTCAAGAAGAGAGAGAAAAAGCAAGATAGAAGCATAGAATCTGAATCACGGTCAGAAAGACGGCGATTGATAGAAATAAAGGAAAAAGAATCTGATTGAACGAATGACAGATAGAAGAAATTATAGAAATATAGATAAAAAGAGCAAGCCATCATTAGTATATCCCGTAAATAAATATAACATAAAACTGATTTATGGTAAGTGCATCGATTGATGGACATACTCGTCCAACGTACTAATAGATACCCTGTATATATAGCCTCTAGCCCTGGATTGAAATCAAACTTCCATTTATTCAATCCTCGTCTTCCGTTTGCAGTAGAGCTCTACAAAGTTAATTACATTTCATAGAGCAAATGTCAAATTTAAAGAGGCTTACTATGTGATTAGTTTGGAGAAAATTGCTGGGAAAACTTCCTCAATGAGCTGAAGTTCATTTAATTAAATGCAGACACCAATTGCTGACTCCAAGGTGTTATTAAAAGCAACAAAGTTGGAATCCAAATGGAATTTGAAGTGAAAAGCAAACGTAGCGACGCGTCGGCAAAACTTTTCGACAAGTATTGCTAGCACGAAGCGCAAATCAAGCGTGCTGAGTGGCATTTATGATACCCTGTAAGCAGGGAAAGTGTGTGTAGGGAAGGTTATACTTATATAGTTTGCTGTAGAGATCTGAAAATTCAATGGTGTTTATATGAGTTAGGGATATCTTGATGCTCTTTATAGGGAATTATTTAGTTTAGTACGCTCCACAAGCCTATGTTTTAATTCATCTAGTTTAATTGGGTATGTGTATAAGCTCTCTCTCTATAAGTGAAGACATCTCGATGCTATTTACAGGGTATAACCTAGCTAATCAATTACTTTATTTTAAAAATTTTCATTTTGTTGAAACTTATATATCTTACATAAAGTGGAAAATATAATAGATTACTGGGTATCACTTAATTGATCAATTTCCACGTTACTTCAATGATTTTCTGATTGTAAAATTAACGATTTTCTCTACAAAGTTCAAGTATTAGTGGTACAGTATAATGCACTTTTACTATTTGCAGGGTATTACTTAGCTAAACAGTTTCTATTCCTCGTCTTCGTTTGCTTTCATTGAGCTCTGTGTTTTTTGTTTGTTTGTGAGTTTCCATGCGGCTTTGCGTAGTATTTAAGGCTTTGTGCACACGCGTCGAATGCTTAATATTAAACAGAGCCATGTCAAGCGAATGGCCCAAGCGCTGTGTTTGCTCTAGACTCACGACTCTGCCGAACTATCTCTTTCTCTGTCTGTCTCTCTCTCTCTTCTCTATCTATCTCTCCACTCAACACTTTGGAGCTGCAGTCTGACATTTGCTTGACTTTATATTTTGGTTTTGTTTATCGCCCGCCTGCTAAATGTGATGGAGCTGTCGATGTCAGGATACAGAAGAAGGCAGAAGGAGGGTTACAAGGGGCGGGGCACACACACAAAGCCAATCACCACAAAATACTAGAGTAATGATGCTGAACCATGAGAGTGGCTTTTGTCTTCAGCTCTGTTGCATTGAGCGAACCGTCGGATTGCCTGCCTCATAGGCCATTTCTATTTGTTCTATTGTTTCGGCGCCTTTTGAGCTTAACTCAAATTCAGTTACAGATGTGAGATAATAGAATTCGAATTTTGTTTAAATGTCGACATTTTGGGTAAAGTTCTAATGATGTGCTATGACAGTTTAATTTGGGCTGAAGAAATTACATTCATGTTATTTGAGTTTTTGAATTGAATAGAGGCTTTAAGGTAATTAAAACTTCATTTTAAAGCATTCAAGTAAAATAACGAAAGCTCAAATTTTGATTACGGTATAAGAATTTGATAAGTTGGATCCTTGATTTAGTGCGCATGTTAAGTTAGATAATTGAATTATATTATAGTATATCAACATCGGCTAAAAATATAATATGAAGAATATATATATGAAGAAAATCTAACTAGTTACAAAAGTTATTTAACGAATAAGTTTCTATAGTAAAGCCCAAAGTGCAGCCCGATTGCAACTGCGCAGTCAGCGGAACGGATGTGTATGGATGTGTGTGTGCATATGTGTGTATATGTGTTATTTCTTATGTTTGTATTAAAGAAGCGTATAATTATTGGAACAGCAGCTATGCAACGTATTACATATATATGCTAGTTGGATACTTCCGACTAGCGCAGTCTGATTTGTTTTACATAATATTCTTTCGTAAAATTATAAATATCTTCATTTGTTTATTTTCTAATTGTTTTTAAAATTTTTGTTTTTAATATTTTTTTATTTTTTTTCTATTTTTTTTTTTTTTTGTTATTTATTTGTTTTATTTAATATTTATTTATTTTTTATTTAATTTTTATTTATTTTTTATTTATTTGTTATTCATTTTTTATCTATTTTTTATTTATTTTTCTTATTTTTCTTTTTTATTTATTATTGTTTTTATTTTGTCTAGTTTACATCTTTATTAATAAATTTAATATTTTTTGTTGTATTTAATTTTTAATTATTTTTTTTCTTTATTTTTTTTTTTTTTATTTGTTGGTTAGTTATTTGTATATGTATGTATATTTATTTATTTAAAAATTTATTTTTTTACAATTATTATTATTATTAATTTTTTTTTTTATTTTTGTTATTTTATTTTTCTTATTTATTTCTTTTAACAACTAAATACATTTTTTTAAATTAATTTAAATTTATATAAATTTTTTTATTATTTATATTTGCATAATTATTTTGTAAATTTTTTTTTTTTTTTTTTTTTTTTTTTTTTTTTGGTGCAGCTTCTTGTGCTAGACTCTACAGCGCAGTTATAATTAAACCATAATCTACATTTTGGGCTTGAAGCCGGTATTTATTAAATATTTGTTTAATTATTTATTAATTTTATTTATTGTTCAACCTCATTAAAATTAGAATCATCACGTCTTTCAAGTGGATCATACTTGAGATTTGTTACAAAGATAGACCATCCATAGAGCCATAGCAAATAGGCAAGCAGAGATTTTATGATAGATTGAACAAGTACTATGCAGCCCGTTACTCTCAACTAGATTCATAATCAAGCTATTTCCAATACTCCTCCTAGAGCAGCAATGAAAATGAAACAGCTTTATGCAATTAAGACAAGGCCAAGAATATTTAGCGAACATTGGGACGTAATTTCACTTGAATGGCGCCCATAAGTATGCAACGGTTTTTGGCTTTTCAGCAGCGGCACAAAACCCACAAGGCAATTAGTGTTATTAGATTTGATTGTGTGAAACGCGAAGCCGCAACATTACAAATGCACAACGGCGCCAAATTGCAGTGGCTTCCATTGAAAGGATTGTTCGGCTCTTTTTGCTAAAATTTACAAAATTGCAGCTGGCACGCGCGCTCAAGTCTCGCAGTTGGTGTAGTTTTTGCTACTATATATGTTTGACGCATGCCAGAATTATGTCGACATTCTCATTAATTAACTGAACTGAAGCAGACGTTTTTAATACTTTCGTCAAGTCAGTTTTGATAAGCGCACGCGCCCAGAATTAATGAAATGGCAGCGACCTTTGAAGGCAAAAGGGGGGACGCCGGACAGTGCTTGGCTGTGTCTGCTCTTAGCTGAAATTAATTTATCTTTACATGTCTAATTCCATTTCAGTGCTGGCTAAACAGTTTTGCAAATTGATAGCAGCTGTTGTAGTTGGGTTGTTCTTGGCTGAGAGACTGGACAAAGGGGTCTTAGGAGTTGGCTACAAATGAAGTGTTGCATAGTAGTTATTGAATGATGATGATTCCAGAGGAAAAAAGGATTGAAGCAGTTCAAGACATTGAGGTTATTGTGAAGAATAGTTATAGTATTGTATAATTATAGCTAAATTATAGTAGTCGTAGTAGTAGACTCAATTTAAATTTCCATTTTCCACTTGTTTCGTGTATCCTGGCAATTGCGTTTACCCCATTATTTTGCTGGCTGTAAATGCAGTAGGCCCAAGTCTAGCTGCCGAGCGCCATAAACTGCCTTTATCTACTTGAAAATCTAGAATTGAGTCCACCGTCTAGATGAGTTCGCCTATCGGTGCGCTCATCAGTTTGTCTGCGCGCTTGTTTGAATATGTATAAGTATGCATATGTATGTATGTATACGTGTGTCTATGTATGTATATGTGTGTCCATATATATGTGTGTACGTATGTATATATGTGTCTATAAATGTATAAATATTTATATATATACACGTTTTTGTGTGCATATATATATATATATATCTATGCACATCTTTGTATATCCATGCATATATAACTATATGTATGCATATATGTCTACTTATAAATATTTATGACATTATGAAGTCTATATCACCAAAAAAAGTACGTCAAGTTAATTCAGTTGGCACATTTTGCATTACATTTTAAAGCTTGATTAAGTATGTTTAATGCTGTAAGATTTGGAAGCATTACCATTTGAAATTCTAGAGAAGTCGGTTTTGGTATCATTTGGCAATCAGGATTATATTTTTAAGTTCGCGCAATAGAGTCAATTCTGTTTAGGAAATATTAGAACTGCGATCTGTTCTTCCAATCATTTGATACTTCATATGTATTGTATATATATCATACTACTCTAATCTGATAAAGTATTAGGGTATTACAAATGGAATTTATAGGGATGTGCAAAAATCCAGATCTGACGGGAAAACAGCGAAAATGGCAACACTGGCTGGGATATTGTAGGTAAAGGTGATGATCAAGATACATTTTAAGAATCTAAAAATATATATATAATAATAATTGTAGATACTTAAAAAAGAATGAAACTTTACTCACATGCTCCTCGCGTTTATTGAGCATACTTGGAAGATTCAAATATAATTTATAGACAAACTAATTTTAGTAGACCTTTCAGAAAGATTCCTTTCGAAGCCTGGCTCAAAGTCATATTATAGCCACGTGCACGAGTGTTAATCAAACAACTGTTATTCATGTTGAAATGCAAAAGTCAGAAAGTCAATTGGATAACTGGCGAGACGAGGGCAAAGTGAATTACGTAAAACAAATTGAATCTGTGGGCATTTTTCATAAATGATAGCCCAATGGTAACTTTTTTGTTCACACATTTAATGAGCCTGACTGGAGGCGTGGCCAAGAGTGGCAGCAGCAGCAGCAGCGACGACTCCATGTAAGCTGTCATGTAATTTAATACGAGCAATGGCATTGCCGACACCCAACCAATTAACTGGAGGCCATTGTGCGCAGATGGACCCGAGCTGGCCGCAGGATAGAGCAATGTGAGACAAATTACAAAATGAAAATGATATATGTATATAGGAGTATATAAGTATATCTGCTGATGTTTGCAGGGACAGGCGGCAACAGAGGCACTCACTCACGCACACGCACACACATACACTGGGAGAATTTATGTGTGGCAATTGAAACTGTTGCTCTTGATGAAGCGGGGCTGCGCCTTCTGTGGCTTCATCAAAGAGATGTCCACGAAATGCAGCCCGGAAATTGAAGTGTTTCGAGGCAGCTGCTAGAATTATGCAAATTCTTACCACAGCGGCTTGAATTAATGAGTTCTAGTATAAAAAAAATTAAAGAAAATAAAAAAACCGACAACTGCTAAGCGTTTAAAGGCATCTCGAGTCAAGTCAAGTCAGGCAGAAGAGGTTGTCTAGAGGGTATTCGCGCAGCGGGCGCCTTGTGTCATATGCAGGCCACAGCTGAATAACTGAATATCGATTGAATTCACTTGGTTATTTCACAGAGTCATCAATGTGTCATCTACCATACATATACATATATAAGTTGCAGATCCTTAACAGCTCAACTTCAATATTGAGAACACCTTAACATTCAGCTGAACTTCATCAATCACAAATCGTTATCGGGCATTGTTCAAGTCGAGCTCACATATGTGCTTTGGATTCCATTGTTTTCTCTCGTTGACCTGGCTCAATGCTGGAGCACCATTACTCAACTGCCAGAATCTTCATTTACATGCGCCGGCACACGTCCACGCGCTGTGCCATCTATTAACTTGTCCCAAAAGAGGGAGACCAGAAAAAAATATATATGTATGACCATTTTAGCGCACAATTAGAACTTGTGGTTGAATCGCACAGCAATTGGTGCTAAGTTCATTAAGGCAAATAAAATGCAAGCTCAGCGTTAAATAAAAAATGAATGAAAGTAACTGTCTGGGCATTAATGTTTGGGATACTTGAAATTTATAGAAAGTGGGCAAACATTTCTGCTGGCAGCTGGTGAGCTTTAAAGGTAAATTTGACAGTTATTCAGTTCAGTTTAGTACTAAGTTTAGATTATTATTTATTGATTTAAATGTCGTGATCGTGGGCTAAATTAATCGAGAATATAGATAGATCAAATTAATAACACCAGTATTTAATTCATTTTTAATACTACGTTTATCATTATAAAGAATCAAAGTGAGGGAGAGGAAGTCAAACTTCAGTGTGACCAGACATACTCACATAAGAAATACTTTAATAGTGTTATTTTTTGAATATGGTATTTCAAGACAGTAAATATAAATTTGGAGATTTGAAATATTTTTAAAAATAATAAATAGAAAATAAAAAATTGTTTGAGTTATTCAGTGGCTTGAAATTTTCAATTTTAAAGTTCTATAAAAATAGTGTTAATAGGTTAGATTCATTTAGATAACTTTTTGTCATTTTCTTGAAAAAATGAATAAAAATCATATCAAACTAAAATTTTCAGACCTGAAAAATTTTTTGTTTTTTCATTATAACTGATTCTTTTATTGATTATAAGTAATTTATTTCATTAAAATATGTATATATTTCTTACGCAGTCTATCGAAACACAGCCAAGACTCCTTCAGCATATCTTCCGACTGCCAATTTTCATATTTTTCATTTCATATACTCTCTCCCACACAGAATTCTTATACTACCCCAACCCAATGCAATATATACAGGGTATGCAACTACTCAACATGCAGACTCAGCTCTCGAGCTCTTCATTTTAGTTTTCTGAAAGTTTTCAGTTGCTAATTGCATTAAACTAGCTAGCAGATGCATAGTTTGCCGAACTTCTAGGGAAGCTTTATTCAAATTCGATTTCTAGCTTCGGGCTGCATTAGCATAGCATAGCGTAATTTTGTCCACATTTTCGAACTGCTCTTGATTGAGCGGCTATAGTTAGTCCACT
Organism: Drosophila meridionalis; assembly: GCA_035045145.1. NCBI lineage: Eukaryota > Metazoa > Arthropoda > Insecta > Diptera > Drosophilidae > Drosophila > Drosophila meridionalis. The sequence continues at coordinate 5,460,488 of JAWNPG010000025.1, read as the reverse complement.
ACCACGACCACGCCCACACACTTCGCTTAGCGAAATGGCATCGGTTTCCATTTTGTCTCCGCCAGCTGCCGCAGGCAATGCTTACTAAATGCCAACGCAATTTTCCCGGACACTCGATTTCCGCCAGTCGCAGTTTTGACAATTTTCCAGCATACTTTCGGCGAGGCAATGAAAATGAATGTTTCAGCGATTATATAAATTACATATATAATGGCTATGCCCCTGCCACACGGCTTGTAAAGCTGCCCCTCTAGAATTTCAGCGAGAATATTTTAAAAATCATAAATAACTTCAGTGCGCGGAATACGAAACAGATTAAGCCCGAAAATGTTGCCAACAAAAAAAAATGAAATTCCAACTGAGTGCTTAAATGGAATTATTATTATTATTGAAATGGAGCTGAATTTGTTTACTGGTTTTTTTTTTGGTTGTTTAACATTCCTTAACGAGTGTGAATAAACTACGAACAGCTTAAAGTATTAAATTAACATTTTAGCTAAAGAAGAACTGAAAGGCTTTGTATTAAAAAATTGATGGGAGACCTTAAACGTTTTATGACAAATCAAGAATGAAAATGAAATGAAAATGTTTTATATATTAAAATTAAAATTTGAAATAATAAAATCGAATTTTATAGCTTTTATTTTAAATTTAAATATATATCTTTAGATTTTCATTTAAAGTGTTTTAATGCCCTGAATCATTGCACAGTTACTTATACTCAATATAAATCTATATACTGATTAAACTCAAAACAAATTTTAAGGTAAATTAGAAAACAGCTGAAGCTAGAGTTCAATATGAATGTTCTTCTAATGATAAACCATTAATAAATAGTTATAATATTACATTTTTAAGCACCACCATCATCATTCATCAAACTATATCCAGGGTACCTGCTGGTCGTTCACACTCGCGTAGCGCTCACCCACTTGTTTCATTTAACATTTTATGAGTTGTCTAAAAATTCTAAATTTACGTTTATACGCGTGTCTGTCTCCTATAAAAATCTTAATATGCGTTATAAAAAAGGAATACGCCGATTTTCATCTTTGCTCGTGATTTATTTATGTTTATTGCTCGAAATAACATTTTATTTGATTTTTCATTGGCAGCAAATTTATGTAATTTACCGAACGGTGCCTCCTCTCTCTCTCGCGTCGGACAATTTCAATTACGCTCGGCACAACAAATGTTCGGCAACAAATCTTTGTCTGCGCCTAAACAAAGAAACAATGAAAGAAAAACAAATGCGAATTTTAAAGTGCGAAGTCCAACTGACTGTGAGATACTTGTTCTTGTTGAAAATGCAGAAATTGTAAAGGCATTTTATATATCATAGTTTCAGTTATTTTAATACTATATGAAAAGACGTCATACATAAATATATAATATAATTTTCAAGTCTTCAACTCCAATACGCAGAAAACCAATATACTTTCTTTGCATTTCGTGAGCGTGCATCAAATAACATACCCGGAAGTTAGTCTGCAACAGTCACGCATATTTCATGATGTCCTCGGACGCCTACACACACGCACACACACACACACGCACACGCACACATAAACCTACGCTAAGGATAACGACTGTAAAATGCTGTTGACTCGCGTTATTTATGTCCGAATATGTTGTATAATTTTCTGTGTTTGTTTCGCTTGCCGTGCAAATAAGCAAATAAAACAAAAATAAAAACACAACAATTTACCGTTAGACAGATTGCAGTTTATATGCTCTTTGTTGTTATTGTTATAATATATTATAGTTATACGAATTTCCAATTTGCATATTTTATTTGTTTTTATCTGAAAAACTAAAATTCTATACAGTTAGAGTTGAATCATAAGAGTTATATAGTAGAAGAAGTCTAATGTTAGTTGGGTTTGAAGGCATTAAGAGTTTGAGTTGGAATAGGCTTAAAGAACAATTAAAAACAAAAAATTATTATACAATATACATATATTGTATATATTTTTTAAATTTTCCTTCTAAATTTATATATATTTATTTTTTATTTATTTTTCTTTAAAATTTTAAAATTTTTCTGTAACATTTTTATTGTATATATTTTTATATTTTCATTTTAAATTTATATATATTTATTTTTTATTTATTTTTCTTTAAAATTTGTATATATATATATATTTTTTTTTTTTAATTTTTCTGTAACATTTTTATTGTATATATTTTTAAATTTTCCTTTTAAATATATATATATATATTTTTATTTATTTAAATTTGTATATATATTTTTTGTTAATTTTTCTGTAATATTTTTATATATATTTTTTTTTAATTTTAAAATTTTTATTTATATATATTTAAATTTTTACTAAAAATTATTATATATAAATTTTTGTATTTAATTTTCCTTAAAAATTTTATTATGTCTATATATTTTGTATTGCTTTTTAATATTATAACATATATTTTTCAATTTTTCTTTAAAATTATTATTTATATATTTTTAATTTTTTCTCCAAACCTACTAATTTAGAAATTTTAATTCTGTACGTCTTATAGTTATTGCTTTGTATACCAATGCCTTTTCTTTTCCGTTCAACTGTTCCATATTTAAAGTCAAAATCAATGGACCCCATTTACAAACACATTTACAGGACATTCAAACATACATAATATGCTGGTCTGATCAAACAGACTTCTGCATAAGTACCCAGAGAAAAATAAAAAACAAATTTAAATTTAAAGTTTAACAATGATAATGGAATTATAAAAGACATATGCAGACATCATATATATTCAGCTGATGAAGCGAAATAAAAAATAGCACACTTTAAGAAATTTATGGAAAATTGTCTTAAATTTTATTTATGTAAGAATTTAACTCTTAGAGACTGTTTTTAGATATATTTAGACTTCAAATTCGATACATTACAATGCCCAACGACAAGACTCTCATGAATGACAGAAACAAATATCAAATCATGGCAAAGACACAACACTTAACTGTAACTAAGCCCCAGTGGTTGATAGATAAGATTCGCATTTGCTTTCACTCCTATAAATAGCAGACCCCAAAAACCAGGAGTTGGGGCTGCAACTGTTTGCGTTAAGATAAACGTGGCGTGTTTTTTCCTTTTTTTTGTTCGCCTGAGCTGAAAATGCGACAGTTTTTAAGTGAACTGTTGATAAATTGCATTGATTTATCAAATCTATTCGCTCATGTAAGCATGTGTTGATAACTGAGTGTGGGTGTCTCTGTGTGCGTGCGTGTGTGTAGGTGTAGCTGGATAAAAAAAAGGCAGCACTCTCGTTGGGAGTTCATAAATATGTGGCATCCAGATGGTCGAGAGATAAGCGAACATTCGAGCTGTCATAAACTACAGAAGCTTTTTGTGGTCTGGCGTGGAGCGATTTAAGCTATTTATTGATAGAGGCTAACAGGTTTGTTTGTTGGCCCTAATGGACAAATGTCGAGCACAAAAATTATTGTACGAAATTATGATGGAAATTAAATCATATAAAGCTTGAGTTATGCAATGGAATTTGATATGAAATTTCCTGTGCAGTTTCTAAATTTCAATTAGCTAAGTGAAGCACAAACAAAATTAAACTAACGCGCGTGTGTGTGTGTGTGTGTGTGTGTGTGTGTGTGTCTGGACAGCCTTGAGGCTGCTTGGCCATTGTATTAACAAATTAATTACGAGCCAGGCAAACAATGCCACAAAAGTTGGCATTTTCGCTTGCCGCGCACAACTTTATCAAAGGTTCCAGTTCCAGAAATGAACGCCGAACACTTGAAATGCTGCAAGAATTGCTGCAGCTGCTTCGATAAGTCCAAAACAATTTAATTAGCCCCAAAATCATGGCACGCTTCTGGCCACTATTAAAGCACCTGCCTTTTTGGCCTCCTCTGTCTGTATTTACAATTATGTAAACGACTTTATATTTCAATTAGATTTGGCATTTAGCAAAATCTCATTCCACAGCTGACCCTGTTCCCTGGCGAAAAGGTCGTCCGAATTTCACTCTTCATTGACTGACAAAAGACGTGAAAGCTTCAATTTGTTGTGCAAGTGTGTGTGCGAGAGAGTACAAATGTTTGTGAATTTGGGCTTGAAGTCATTGAAGTCAAGGCAACTGGCTTTGATTTTAAATGTTGATATTATACAAATTATTGTTGATTGCGTTAGAGCAGATGTAGTTGGGTGATCGACTAGCAAAATACCCTGCACAGAAATGCAATAAAAGTAAACTAATACCCATATAATCAGTATTACTTTAAATCTAACTTTTTATATAAATAGTTCTCAATTCTGCCAGCTCGACTAAGCATTTATATACTCTTTTTATATGCTTACTTTTCTGTAGGTTTCTTTAATATGAACAAAACATAATTTACCTCAATAACTCATTTTCACAGGGTATACAACTTACTTCTTGTAGACAAAAGAGCTGTAGAAACGACAAAATTTATGAAATTAAAATACAATTACAAATGCATTCAGAAGTCTTAAGCTGCCTATACAATTTAAAATCAAACAGATGTTGATATATATTTGTTTGTAATATACAAATCTTTATATACATATATATATATTTATTTATATAATTACATCATCTTATTTGCTATGCATATCCATAATTGCAGAAGTCTCTCTATCTCCCTCTCTCTTTGCGCAATTAAAACCAATAGAACTTAATTGATATTTAATTGATAAAGACCTAAGAGACTGCAATTTCACTGTCATAAATTCATAAAAGATCAATTTTCATTTTCATTTTCATTTTCATTAAGTGCAAGCGAGTTTTGCGCTCAAATAATTATAATTGGCTCGAAATTGCGATGAGATTCAAGTCAAATTTGATGAAACTTTAAAAAAGTGTGCGCGCGCCTGTCCAAAGTTTTTCTTTCAAACATTCTTAAAGGCTCCTTCAGCCTGGGCTGGGACTTGGAATTTCGCATCAAAACTTTTGATGTGCTTCAACTGAATGCCGTCAAGTGAGCTGCAGCCCCCAGTTAATAAGCCACAGCAACAAGTCGAGGGAATCGAGCGAATCACGTTGCCAACAAAGTGTTCACTGGCTTCTTCTGCATATCTGTGGCTAAGCAGGCTTAGCGCCTGTGCGCTAGAAAATGGTGACAATTGAAATGTTTTGCATAAATTATAATCCAAATTGAATTGAAAAGGTTCGAATCGAATGTATGTGACTAAGAGATACCCTGTTTTTGATCTGATTATGGGATATGTATTAAATCTTACGTCTAGCGACAATTGTTTTGCTTAAATTATAATCCAAATGGAATCGAAAAGGTTCGAATCAAATGTATGTGACTAACAGATACCTTGTTTTTGATCTGATTATGTGATATGATTCAAATGTTAGAGCTAGTGAAAATTGTTTTGCATAAATTATAATCCAAATTGAGTTGAAATGGTTCGAATCGAATGTATATGACTGAGAGATACACTGTTTCTGTAATATGCCTCAAATATCAAGACTTACAAATAAGGGTAGTTCTTTATATGTTAATGCGACCCTTAACTTATAGCTGGCCAACTCAATTTGTTCGAGTTTCCTCTAGTTAGTAATACCCATTGACCCTTCACTTGGCATGCTAATGTAGTCAACCATGCCAGACTTAAGTTATTGCTGATTCAATTGACACTCAGCTCAGTTATAATTCCCTTGGCTGTAGTTAGGAATTCCCATTGAGCCTTGAGTAGATAGTAACAGCTGAAAAGTATGCCTGACTTTGTGATACTTAAGAGCAAGAGGCGATATTTTATTAAGCCTGATTATAGCAAATTATATATATGTTAGATTTGCTTAGGGCAAGTTTTTCATTTATCAGACATGATGACATTAAGATTCTTTAGAGTTATCATTCAGTCAATTATACTATTGCCCATGCTTTCAGCCAGCTTCTTCCCTCTTTCTATTGCGAGCTTAAGCTTACTTTAAAGAGCATACATAGAGATTTTTTGTTTTAGAATTACATTTTTTGTTTTTGATATGACAATGTCTTTATTAACTTGCAAAAGCCTCTTAACCTTTAATCTAAGGTGACGAACTGTTTGTCGCTATTTGCTTTTAAGACATATAAACTTGAGACCAACTTTTACAAATAAAAATGGAACTTTTGCAGGTGAAAATGAAAAGTATTGTTCTTTGTTCTTCTAAACTCTCTTAAAAAGACACTTTTAATAAGCCAGCACACTCTTCAAAAACAAATCCTACAGAGCTTTAGCATTCACATGTACTTACGTATGACTTTAAAGTTTAAGCATGAGATCTGAAGCACAAATGGTTTCTAGAACATATCACACATAGACCGGGCTTCTGCAAACAAAAATAGCATCTTAATTATGTCAACAAAGTAGCTTGAATGGCTTCTAAAGTCACCTTGGCTCTTGGGTCAAAGTATTTCCAAGCAGAGCAGACTCCAGATGTCGGCTCATCCTCAACATTTTGGCATTTACTGTTGAAAATTAATGCGCTTCACAGCATATGATTAAGAAAACAAACATTGACTTTAAGCAAACGAATAGAACTTAAAATAAATTGTTCATGTTTCTTCAAGCTAATTGCAAAATGTTTCCACAAGCTGAGCTTTAAGTTACAGAATTATAGCGCTGCCAAGTTTATGTCCTCAATCAACCGGAGTCGCTGGCTGTTCGGCTTCACACGGCGAGCACCACCAAGGAGTTCATATGCGACGAAACTGTCATTACATTTCCAGCCATTAAACACACGCACACAGAGAGAGACAGAGACACACATACTGTCTCACACACACACAGTCTCGCAGTGGGTCGTAAAATGTAACTGACATTCTGGTTCGGGCTAACTTCCCTGGGATTCGCTGGTTGAAAAGGACATCGTAGTAATTGAAATCTGTGCGTGGCTTTTGCATTGACAGCTCCCAGGCATTTCTTTGTCATAAAAATATGAATAGTTCGTCATTCGGCAGTCACGGTTCACTTGCAATTGCTCAATGCGAATGGACGCACTCGAAAAGTCGCTTTAAAGCCTTTAAAACCTCGCTAAGAGCAACAAAATGTATTTAAGGTTGCTGGTCAACGGTTTAATGCCTTCCATAAAAATCTGCATAAAACATAAAAAGCTGTTGAGGCAACATGCTTTCATGGTAATTTTAAAAGTTTATAACAAAATAAACAAGTCAAAGTTGAGAGTGCCTGACTATGAAACACCTTGACTAAAGATGAGAACATTGTGACATATTAACATTATTATAGATATGCATTAAAAATGGATATAAGGAGTTGACTTTAAATAGTATTTATAAAGTATATGTACATTAATTTTTACTCTTATTATAAATTAACCTACCAGTATAATTTATCCTTTAACGTCTCTTTGACCAAACACATCAATCTCTGAACGAAATCTGCATGCGTTAATACATTTTCACTACTTTGCATTCTTTACTCTAGGGGCAGCAACTGTTGTTCTCTTTTTGCAGGAATATATTGTGTGTAAAGTAAAAGATCTCTAAAGAGAAGAAGTACCCGACTAGGAGATATCCTTAACGCATTGAACTGCTCTGTTGATACTCTGCTCTGTTGATACTCTGCTCTGTTGTTGATACTCTGCTCTGTTGATACTCTGCTCTGTTGATACTCTGCTCTGTTGATACTCTGCTCTGTTGATACTCTGCTCTGTTGATACTCTGCTCTGTTGATACTCTGCTCTGTTGATACTCTGCTCTGTTGATACTCTGCTCTGTTGATACTCTGCTCTGTTGATACTCTGCTCTGTTGATACTCTGCTCTGTTGATACTCTGCTCTGTTGATACTCTGCTCTGTTGATACTCTGCTCTGTTGATACTCTGCTCTGTTGATACTCTGCTCTGTTGATACTCTGCTCTGTTGATACTCTGCTCTGTTGATACTCTGCTCTGTTGATACTCTGCTCTGTTGATACTCTGCTCTGTTGATACTCTGCTCTGTTGATACTCTGCTCTGTTGATACTCTGCTCTGTTGATACTCTGCTCTGTTGATACTCTGCTCTGTTGATACTCTGCTCTGTTGATACTCTGCTCTGTTGATACTCTGCTCTGTTGATACTCTGCTCTGTTGATACTCTGCTCTGTTGATACTCTGCTCTGTTGATACTCTGCTCTGTTGATACTCTGCTCTGTTGATACTCTGCTCTGTTGATACTCTGCTCTGTTGATACTCTGCTCTGTTGATACTCTGCTCTGCTGATACTCTGCTCTGCTGATACTCTGCTCTGCTGATACTCTGCTGCTAATATTAATCGCTGTTTATATGGAGTTGCTTTTCTCTGCTGCTCCTGATACTCTGCTCCTGATGCTCTGATGCTCTGCTGCTGCTAATCCCTCTCGTCCTCTCTGCTGATATTTATTATTGACATATACTTAAAAACACTTTGCTTAAAGATCATTGACATAACGATCATTATCTTAGCTTAGTCCAACTGTTCTTATAATTACCACTTAAATATTACATACAATTATTAACAACTATTTCAATTATGCTGAATATTATTAACAACTATTACAATTTTGCTTAATATTATTAACAACTATTACAATGTTGTTTAATATTATTAATAATTTAAATACAGTACTTACCTTGCTTCACTCCACTTCAGTCTGCTCCAGTCTGCTCCAGTCCACTGCACTCCACTGCACTCCACTGCACTGCACGTCCTCCAGGCCCGAGCCACAACTGAAGAAATGCATCAGCTGATTGCCCTTTATATAGGACGACGCGTCGCGATTTCCACTCAAGCTTTGAGTCGAACTCAACAGCTGAGTTGGGGTCGTCGCAGTCGATCGTTAAGCGACCATTGAGAGCACTTTCTGCTCTCTCGCGCATTCTATATAATTTTTACTGTGTGTGTGTAGCTCGGAGGCTTAAGCAGGTCTTCGTCTTATCCACCTATAGAAATTGAGTTCTTCTGTTGTTGTTGATGCTTGACTCATGTTGAGCAGCCACTCACACACAGATAATCAGATAATGAGCCAACTAGACAAACAGACAGACATACATAGCTAGCTTCTTTTTACTTAAATACCAAATTAATACTGTTGGATATATAAATTGACTCAGACAGAGATAGACAAATAGACAGACAGACATGCAGACAGACAGATAGTCGGATAGATAGACAAGGTTAAACTGGATTATCTCATTAGTCTGTTTCAAAACATATATCTGTATTACATGGAATAGAAACCGCTTTCAGTCTCAACATTCTCCGTTTATTCCATTCAATACTCATTTTCAATTTATTTATTATTACTAGCTAACATTTTTAAGCGTTAGCCATAAATCAAATGTAACTTAATTTTATCGGAAAGTTTAAAAACATTTATTATTATTTAAATCTTCTTCTTTTTATATAAATTTGTTTCTACTATCTGCTTTTTATTTTCCATTCGAACTATTTTAAAACTCACTTTTAATTAAAAAATAAAAATTGTTAGACTTCAATGCACAAATTTGTTTATACTTTGCGGTTTTTTTCTCTCTGCCAAATGCAATTAAAAAACACACTCAATTTAATGGAAAATTTAAATTTAATGCAAACTGAATTTGCTTTTGTTTTGTTTACAGCGCGCCAAGAAAAACAACAAACAAACAAATTCTGCGAAATTTATCGCAGCGTAAAAAAGAGTTTGCGATGCAACAGGAAACGAAGCATGCGGAAATTGAATTAATAGTTGACGCCGCTTAAACAGTTTCGGATTCATTGTGAGAGTTAAAATTGAATTGAAAAATATATATAATAGAGACATTAATCCTTGGACATGATGAGCAGTGTAAGCAGCATTCCGATGAACATGGAAATAAATGCGGATTCTGAATCGCCGCTAACCCCGTTGAATGTCACGCGAGCCCTCTGGGAGCTGGCGTTGACAACGACCACGGAGGCAGCATTTTCCGATGACAGCAACAACAGCAGCATCGCCGTCACTGAGATATCCTATGTGCCCTATGCCCGGCGACCGGAAACGTATATAGTCCCCATATTGTTTGCCATTATCTTTGTGGTCGGCGTTCTTGGCAATGGAACTCTGATTGTGGTCTTCCTGAGTGTGCGACAAATGCGAAATGTGCCAAATACGTGAGTCAATAATAGTTGCCCATAATAATAATATAATATGAATATCACATATATATGCAGAGCGCGCGCTTATGCGAGCATGCATATATATGTGTGTATGTGTTGTTTATATGTATGTATAAAAAAAGCGCTGAGTGACTTGATATTTGGATTTCACAGGGCTCAGGGTATCTCCTAGTCGAGCAGTCTCGACTAGAGCACTCTTACTTGTTTTTTAGTACAGAACTCAGTTTCAGCTAACTTTCGCTTTACCTACAGGGTATTACATAGTCAACCACTATAATCCCGCTGTGTTGCTACGTTCGAACGAAAGAAGTTTTGATTTATGGTAAACTTAAATTGAATTTAATTAGGCGCAGCCTCTGTTCCCGTAAAATGCTTACCAAATTATGCATGCAACGAGGCCAAAAGTCAAATGGCGCGCAGCTACCGAAACATCTAATTAAGCAACTAAAAAGAATGGGCTGTGGGCGTGGCAAGTGAATACAGTTTGACTGCTCTCCTTGAGCCGCATCATTTGCATATTAACTGTAGGTCAAAGAGAACACAAAATAGATTTGCGGCTTGATTGGGTCTGCTAATTAGCCAAAATGGCTGAGCATCAGAGCGCGTGTGATTGGCTTTTAGCCTGAATTGTCTATCATAAGTCAAGTTAGTGTTTCTCTGTGTAATGCGTAGTCCTTTGAGGCTCCTAGTACTCATTGCTGTGACTTTACTTCAATATATCTTATACTTTCATGAGACGAGACGATGAGAGCCAATTTCCTGCGCCTCAAATCAAATTCAATAGCAAATCGAAATTGAGCTCTAATGCATTTCGAGCATCAAATCAACTTGAGTTTATGGCTTTTCGGGCAGTTAAAAAGAATAATAAAAGAAAAATTCGAATAAGTCGACAACGCGCACTATTTAATCTGTTTGTTACAAAACTCATAGAAATCAATGATATTTTCTTTCTGTCTTTACTATGCGCACGTGTCGCATATTTTGTTAAAGAATTATATATGAAAATCACAAGAATTGAGGATGTGCTCGACTAGGATATATCTGTTATAACATTTTGTTTTATGTGTGAATGTGAATATGTGCATGTAAATCCTGAAGAATGTGGGAGTATTTAAAAATAAACAAAATAAAATAATAAATGAAAAAATTGTAAAAAAAAATTGAAAAAAAAAAAACAATAATAATAAAAAATAATAATAATAAAAAATAAATAAATAAAAATAATATTAAAAAATAAATAAAAATAATAAAAAGTAAATAAAAAAAATAATAATAAATAAATAAAAATAATTATAAAAAATAAATAAAAATAATAAATAATAATAATAAAACATAAGTAAAAATATTAATAATAAATAAATAAAAATAATAATAAAAAATAAATAAAAATAATAAAAAAAATTATATATAAATAATAAGAATAAATAAATAAATAAAAATAATAATAAAAAATAAATAAAAATAATAATAATAAATAAATAAAAAGAATAAAAAAATAATAATAAAAAATAAATAAAAATAATAATAATAAATAAATAAAAATAATAACAAAAAATTAATAAAAATAATAAAAAAAATATATATATAAATGATAAGAAAAAAATATAAGCAAATAAAAAATAAATTAATATTAAAACAAATAAAACAAAAACAATTAAAATTAAAAAAAATAAAAATAATTATTCTCTCAGGTCTAAAGTAATTAATTAAAAAAAATTTTTTTTTTTTAAATAATTATTAAATATTATTAATGAAATTTGGAAATTAGAAAATAAGACTGCAGTCTTATTCGCGAATTATTTCGCATTTTTGCATACTAATTGTAAAATATCTACCCAAGCCCAATACGATCTATATACCACTTGCTTATGTTTATAGGGTATATGAAGTGATAATGAAAAGAGAACATTGTAGTCAGTGAATTGCTTAGTACTCAAACCAGCTTACCAGCAAAGTTTTAATCATCCATATTCATTGTGTATTCCCTGTACACAAAAAAAAAAGTATTCTTTTGTGTAACATGCAGAATCAGAACCCTTTTCTACATCATACACCGAAGTAACTAAAAAGCACTCTAAAATTGTGAATTCCTATGTCAGAACAAATATTTTCAATTAATGTACACAAATTTCAGAACTTTTCCCTGCGTCAAAGGGTATACTTTAGTCGAACATATTTTTGTTATTCTAGCAATATTTAAATTTTATGACAGCAACGTTAAAAACGTGTAAAATTATTGTGACAGCTGATGCCAAATTTATAAGACTCGCTCATGCTCTGAACAAGCTTAAAAAAAATCGATGCAATGTGAGATGTTTCTAATCAGCTTAGGAATATATATATATATAGACATAAAAGCAAATCATTAAACAACTTCACCAGGTGTTTTTCATAAAAAGGCACATAAATTTAGCACTTAAAGTGTTACAGAGAATTCTCATTGAAGAAATTAAATGTAAGAAATTGTAAGACTCTCATTGGAATAGCGATATGGGTACTCCATGTACAAAATCAATTTCCTTTAAGCCCTTCACTTTGTAAAATTGTATTAAATGTCTTCAATGTCTTCGTATTTTGTGCAAATTAATGAACTAATTAGCTGCAATCAATTGCGTTGATAGAGGGGAAGCGTTCAATGAACACTCAGACTCAAAGTTTTCATCGATGATGTGCGTCAGGCTGTGGAAATAATTTAATAATTGTGAAATTTGTAACTGGAAGCTTAAATAACAAGATGCCAAAAATAATGAAATAGAAGTCATTTAAAGTATTAAATAATATTTAATTATATATATATATATACAAGAAAAATATAAAAATTGAAATATATATATACTGAAATAAATATAATATAGAATAAATAAAAATTAACTTAAATTAACCATAAAATAAATTACAAAAAAGTATAATACAATCAAAAATATAATAAATAATAAAAATTGTAAAAAAAAAATAAAACAAAATATAGTAAAAAAGGTATTTCAAATCAGAAATATATGAAATCCTTTAATATTAAATAATATATATAAAAAAATAAGAAAAAGTAAAACAAAATAAATATAAATTAAAATATATATAAAATTAAGTTAGCATAAAATAAATATATACATATATAAAAAAAACTATTTATAAGTAAAATTAAATATAATACATAGGCAAAAACATAAAATAAAATTAATAAACAAAATAAATAAAAAATACAAAAAAATATATTTTTTAAATTATTAAAAAATAAAGTATACTTAAATAAAATAAAATTAGTATAAGATACAAAAATTAAATTTAAAAAACTAATATAAATAATTTATTAATAAAATAACATGAGCACAAAATAAGGAAATTAACAAATTAATAAAATAAAATGTGAAACATATACAAAATGATTAAAAATAAAATATATGAAAAACTAAATTCATAAAACAAAATTTTTAAAAAATTAATATACACAAATAAATAAATATAAATCATATATAAATAAAATAAAATAAATGTAAAAAAAGCAATTAATAAATTAATAAAATAAAATATAATTTAATATATATGTATAATCATTAAAAATATAATATATGAAAAATTAAATACATAAGAAAAAACATAAAATAAAATAGATATACAAAATAAAAACAAAAAATAAAATAAATATAAAAATTAATAAAACGGTTAAATAAAATAAAATATTTAAAATAAAAAACAAATGAAATCAAATAAATTTAAAATAAATTATAATAAATTAAGTAAAATTAAGAAAAAAAAAAACATAAAATAAAATAAGTTATTAATTTAAATAATAATATAATAATTTAAATAACAATAAAATACACATAAAATGCTTTAAAATAAAATAAATTAATTAAAATGTATACAAACGAATGTATTTATGTATAAGATCCCTTGCTCCCCCCTTGTCCCCTCTCTGTCTTTTGTTTGAAATGTCAAGTTAATTTATCAAGTAATTTATTAAGTAGATGCATTAACAGCGACGTCTGTGGAATGTAATATGTGACGATGGAGTTGGATGAAAGCAAGAGTCGAATGCAGCTCGCACTGGGCATTGGCCACTGTCTCTTGGCCACTGTCTCTTGGCCACCTCACGTTTCTTATATAAAACTCGTTTGCAGTCGCAGGCAGCAGCCGGAAATGTCAGCTGATCACATTAAGCTGAAATTGCATCTGTTGGCCAAACGGAATGGCGAATCTCAGTTGAGTCCTTTCAGAGTCTTCCAAATACCAGTTGCCAGATGCTTATCAATCGTGCCGCAGCAGTGTAATTTGCTGTTGCACAAACAACGTGCCACATGCCCCATATTTATTGCAAAACTCACACGTGCCACACACACACACACACACACACACACACACACAGTTGCAATTGCAACATGAGCTCATACTCTGAATAGGCGATGCAATTCAGTATGTTGTAATGCGATGAGGGAAAGATACCAAAGGATATTTCTACTTAAATGTATTTCTGAAATAGATTAGACTGGAGTGTGTGATGTAAGGGATTACCCAACTTGATAGAGTTAATATATAGAAAAATAAATGATACTCGCATACTCTCTTTTACAAAGTGATATGAAGGGTTTTATGAGTTTTATATTGCCTTATATACGTATATTTAAATAGGAACGGTTTATAAAGCTAATGAATTCTTATCTCTATGAATATATTATATTCTGACTTATATATATTTCTGCTTTGCTTATCTTGTATTTCCTCAAATATACCCTAGAATATATATTAGATTTTCAAAACATTTTACCACAAAATTTAGACTAGATATATTTTTGTTTTATACAGTTTATCATAAGTTTATTTTTAATTATTTATTTCAAAATAATTAAAATTTGTTTGTTTTTTTTTTATTATTATTATTTTTTTTTATATAAAAAAAATATTTCTATAATTATAATTATAATAAAAAAGATATATTTATTTTATTTTGTTTTTATTTTTAAATAAAAAAAAAAATATTTATATAACTATAATTATAATAACAAAAATATATTTATTTTATTTTGTTTTGATTTTTAAATAAAAAAAAAATATTTATATAACTATAATTATAATAAAAAAATATATTTATTTTATTTTGTTTTTATTTAAAAAAAAAAAATAAATATATTTTTTCTCCATAATGCATTTATTAAAAAAATAGATTTTTTTTTGTAATTTACATAGAAAAGACTTTAATGAAGACTTCAAAAAAAAAAAAAAAATAATAATCTTAATGTAAAAGTGTTTAAAATAGCTATAATATTTATTTTATTGTCATAATTTTAAATATTTTACCATGATATAAATCATTTTTATCGTTAAAATAAAAACTTCGTCTTATTTACATTTAAAATACTTTTATCTAGGCTTCAAACAAAAATTTGAAACTAATCTGATTTGAAATGTTTTACCTAAAATTTAATTTAACAGTTTCTATTATGTAAAAAAAATAATTTTTATTATAATTTTAAAATGAAATAATATTATTCATACTTCACATACACATTTCATCTATTCAAAAGACAGACTTTGTCTAATTTACATTTAAAAGACTTTTATCAAATCTTCAAACAAAAATTTTAAAGTAATCTGATTGGAAATGCTCTTCACATAGAAAGAAAAAAAATAATAACCGAGAACTTTAATGCTGTAGTAAGAGATTTCCGCACCACATGCTAAAACGTCAAAAGCACTTTGGACATTCTTTTCTGTTTTCCTTTCGCTTCTCTTCTTCTTTATGCTTAATAAAGTGTCATATAAATCAATTTTATCAGCGCGAGCCGACGAAATTGTTTTACATGGACCATGCCAAAGGATGAGCAAATTTGACTAAAGTCGAGCAACATAAATCAGCCGAGCGAAACACGTGCGGGCGACCCATGGGTGAAGTGTTCGAAGGGTCAGCTCGCTCAGCTCCAGCCGGTATTCATGAGGGCCTCACATTTTACGCTTTAAAAGTTTCCCAATTGGGTTCGGGCCGAGCTCAAGTGAATTATGCTTCGATTTCCCTTTTTATGCCTTTAACCACATGATGTTGAACAGAATTAGCAGCAGGCGATTCGATTCGCTGCTGTCCGTTAATATGTCAATTTGTCTCCATGTGACACTCGACCCTCTGCCAATCCGTTCGACCAATTGTCAGTTCGTCTGTTTGTTTATATGTCTGTCTATCGGTTGTATGTTTATCTATAAGCTGTCTGTTAGTTCGTCCGTCAATCCATTTCCCTTCTCATCCCTCTATTAGTCTGTCCGTCGATTGTTTGTGCAACTCTCCGTCCAACGGCCTTTCTTTTTTCTTATACTTCTAACCGTCCTATCTTAGTTTTCTGCAACTTTGTAACCTTCGCTCTGTACGTCACTTTTCTATTCGTTTGTCAACATTTCAATCTCAGAAACTAGAAGGCCTAGAGTTTTGACATTGGGGTTGAAATAATCTCTGATTTGTCGCAAAGCAAATTAATGATTTCATCGATACATTTTTTAATCGATACCAAACCTTTCTTATTTGTGTATATCTCGTATGTTATAAGGTTTTTAATCAGTAAATGGTCCATATATATAATCCGAAATAAGGAGTTTTTCAGTTTTTGGATTGAGTTTAATAATATTTATTATTTTATGTTATAATATATTATATTGTATTATATTATATTATATTATATTATATTATATTATATTATATTATTATATATATTATTCTATCAAATCTCTCTACATTAATTTTTCTAGCTACATACTCTCCCTGGCTCTAGCTGACTTGCTTGTTATATTGACAACCGTTCCACTGGTTTCCACGGTCTACACCTTTGAGTATTGGCCTTGGGGCAGTTTTCTATGCAGCGTCTCAGAGTTCATGAAAGATGTCTCCATAGGAGTTTCGGTCTTTACGCTTACGGCGCTCTCCAGTGATCGATATTTTGCCATAGTCGATCCGCTGCGCAAGTTTCATGCTCATGGTAAGTAAAAGACTCGAATATTTTATAGGAATTTATTGATAGAACTTTAATGCAGGCGGAGGACGACGAGCCACGCGCATGACCTTGGCCATAGCTGTGTCCATTTGGCTGCTGGCCATCGTCTGCGGCATACCTGCGCTAATTGGCAGCAACTTAAAGGTAAGTGCCGAGCATAGACTAGATTTAAACTGTTTTTTTATGAGTTTCTTTATTTTCTTTCATGCTTCCAGCCCGTTGGCATTAGTTTGGAGAAATCGATTGTCATCTGTTATCCGTATCCGGAGGCCTGGGGCGAGAACTATGCCAAGCTAATGGTTATGCTGCACTTTCTGGTCTACTATGCTATCCCTTTGGTTATAATCGCCGCCTTCTACGTCATGATTGCGCTGCATCTGATGTACTCGGCGAGTGTGCCAGGTGAAATGCAAGGTGCTGTGCGACAGGTGAGTTAGTTGATTGATAGAATTAATGTGGAATTCAATGCTAAACAAGGAAAATTGTCTGTACTAATGAATAATGAATAATTATACTGAATAATGACTCTTCAGATATACCACATACTATGCGGATATTATATATACTATACGAAGAGCCTTATCTGGATATTCTATATACAAGCCCATAATCTGTACTAAATAATAATGAATAATCATAATGAATAATGACTCTCCGGATATACCACATACTATTCGGATATTATATATACTATCCGAATAGACTATATGCTTATCCATTTATACTATCTACCATCCCATTATCTGTACTAATGAATAATGCATAATAATAATGAATAATGTCTCACACTATCAGAATATAATATATTTTTATCCGCATATACTATAAACTATCCGAATATACTATATACCATCACATTTAAATTGTGTTTTGGGTTTGTCTGGAAATATATTAGGACAATTGGATGATCTAGCTATAAATATGAATGTGATATAGTTATAAAACAATTATTTTTTTGAATAAAAACAAGTCAAAATGCCAAATAAGAAAAAAATATTTATATTATCCGAACTATCAACTAATGTACTATCTATTATCCAAATATACTATAGATTATACAGATATTCTATATGCTATCCGAATGTCAGCTCACATACATTTGCATTCTCTCCAGAGTTCACATAGAACAAACTATTCATAATTGCAGGGTATATTTCAGTCAGTCATAGCCAACGAAAGCCCTCATACCTGTTCAATAATAACATTATCAAATCGAAATCAGAAATTCGATTAATTTATCAGATAAATAAATGCCAGCGGAAAGTGAGTTAAATATTTAAAACAATTTTCGCAATCTCTTTAGTCGGCATCAGCTGAATATAAATTGAATAAACCTGAATAATGCTGAATAATATTGACTTGAGCAATAAATTGAAGATTTTCATTTTTGTGTAAACTCTATTACAATATGGCCTGATGATTTGTGCTCACCTTTCGCATAAATAAACGAAATTTAATATTCAATTCGAAACGAATTTCGAGTCTAACAGATTTATTATTATTGAATTTGAATGTCTTGCAGGTTCGAGCGCGTCGCAAAGTCGCCGTCACGGTGCTGGCATTCGTTGTTATCTTTGGTATTTGCTTTCTGCCTTATCACGTCTTCTTTTTATGGTTCTACTACTGGTAAGTGCTGACTTTTATCCAACGCAGCGGCAGCAGGAGCGGCATGTAGAGCTCTCTTGAGCATCCATTGAACGGCACTCAGTCATGCAGATAACGTTGCCTGCACACACTCACGCTGCGTATGAGTAATGTCGTATGAGTAATGCAGGACGCCCATTGGTCATTGGCTGCGACCCTTGACGCTCTGGTCAATCAATTTCCAACTTGACGCCGGATTATGTCTCCATTAGTTCGAATGCACACAGAACATCACATACATCGATATACATCTATATATATATACTATATGTATATGCATATATTGTTTCTTTTTCCGCTTTTCCGCAGGCCGACAGCACAACAGGATTATAATACGTTTTGGCATGTGTTGCGCATCTTTGGCTTTTGCATGTCCTTTGCCAACAGCTGTGCCAATCCGGTGGCTCTCTACTTTGTGAGCGGGGCGTTTCGCAAGCATTTCAATAGGTATTTGTTCATACACATCACTGCAGCAGAATAACAGCTTAATAACAATAATCGATAAACCGATTACCGATTACCGATTACCGATAAAAATGTAATCACTGTTACTGTAAGCGTAAGCCTAACCTGCTATTTCTCTCTAACTCTCTATCACAAAACTAACTAACCAATCAGCAACAACGATTCACTTGAGCACTTGACAAACTTTTTCTATATTTCCCTTTCACTCCCTCTCTCTCCCACTCTCTCCCTCCCACATATCCATCATATATCATAACACAACAGTTGGCATTGTGGCTGAAAGTTTGGTTGAGTTTTGATTGCGATTCTGATGGAAGTTTTTGTTTGTTTACGCCTCACCCATTGCCAAACATCAAATGAGTTTTTTATGGCACGTGTTGAAACATATTTTAATAGAGTTTTTGCTGAAGAAAAAAACAAATCTACCAAGTTAAAGCATATATTATAAAAAACTTATCTTTAAAATATATAAATATGTTAATATATTTTTTATGTTTAATTTAAATTTCATATTTTATAGATTTAAAAAATCTACTGCATTTAAAATATGTTTTTCCATGTGTCTTTAAATTTTTTTTTTTAAATATTTAAAAATTTGTATAAAATATTTTATAATTATTTTAACATAGTTTAAAAATGTCACATATTGATATATTTTAAACATCTACTTTAAAAAAATTATTTTATATATTTATAAGACTTAAAAAGTTCTATAATAATATAGATGTATACAATAAAAAATTATATAAAAATTTAAAATATATAAAAAATATAAAAAAAATATAGAAAATAACAAAAAAATATTCTATACAAATTTTATAATATCTCTAAATACTTAGAAAATTAAAACAATTAACAAATACAAAAAATTATATTCAAAAAATTATAAAATATATATTTTTTTTTTTTATTTAGAAAATATATTTTTTAAACAAAAAATACATTAAAAAGGTTTTATAAACTAAATTATAAAACATTATTAAATTAAAATGATTTATAATAATAATAAAAAAATTTATAATAAAAATAATAAATTTTTATAAATAAAAAAAAATATTTTAATTATACAAATTTATTTTATAAATAAAATTAAAGTTTTATAAATAAAAATAGATTAATAGAATTATAAAAAAAAATAGTATATATAAAATTTAATTTTTTTAAATAAAAAAATATTAATTTTAAAAATTTATTAAATATATATTTTAAAATTTTTATAGATATAAAAAAGATTAATATAATTATAAAAATTTATTTTATAATTTTAATATTAAATTTATAATATTAAATTTTTATAAATAAATAAAAAATTAATATAAATACAAAAATTTATCTAATATATATTTTAAAATTTTTATAAATATAAAAAAGATTAATATAATTAAATTTAGTTTATGTATAAAATTAAATTATTATAAATATAAAAAAATAAATTAATATTATTATAAAAATTGATTTTACAAACTTCCAAGCAAAACTCACCAAAAACCAGGCACCTTATTATTGCTTCCGCTTCAATTGTAACTGTAATTTAATATGCTGTGTTTGTTCTCTTTGTCTTGTCTCTCATTGCATGTTTTCTGTGTATGTTTCGCCAATACCTTGCGCAATTAGATATCTGTTTTGTCGCGGCATCAGTGGACGTCGCAAGAAGCGCAATCAGCACAACGACACCTTCTGCATGCATCGCAATACCTCGCTGACCAGCACGGCCTCCAAGCGCTACCAGTCGCGTCACTCCTGCTATCAGAGCACAACGTTGCGCAGGTGAGTCAGAGATGAAGGTGAACGGGTAGGGGAGAGGGGTCATTATAACGGCGATTGCTAAGCCAACTTCTAACCGGCTGCACACAGTAGCTGTCGCTTGCAGGAGACGACAATTACGACGCTGCCCAATGGAGTCTCCAACATGGCCGCGCCCCCAACTGATACAGCCGGCTACGAGTTTACGCCCCTCAGCGGATTCGGTCCAGCCAAGGGCACACAGCTGTCGCAGCGGCTGCAGGAGTCGCCCCTAAACTAAGCAGCTCGACGTCCCCACGGAGTATACAGGAAATATGAAGTAGCAGAAGCTATAACTTTTACATAAATCACAAATATGTTCCAAGTTAGGAAAATTTTAAGCGGAGCAAGTGCAAAGCTTGCCTTAAGCTAAGGTTTTTATTTAAGAATTTTAAATGCTGTTAAAGAATGAACTTAAATTAGCTTCAAACAAATGTAAAATAAAAAAGATATAAACCAAATCTCAAACACAACGAAATCAGCACTTAAAAACTTGGCCAAATTGCTTTGGCGGCGAAAACGATTCGGGGAACAACCCACACAGGCTTGATGACTTTTAGTTTATAGAAGCTTGTTGCGTTCTTGAACTAAATGGAATTTAATGTGTTTTTCATGTCTAGTCGTTCAGCCGCTGCAGTCGGCTTTAAGCTAATCAAAATAGTTTAATTCAAGTGTTTGCCATAAGACTTAGGCCTAAGACTTCAAACAAAGCAAATCAATTGAAAATTGTGTCCTTGTACATAGACCAATTATTAAATATCTAGTCATGTAAATATATATGTATGTATGTGTGTGTATTTATTGTATGTTTAAAGATTATATTTGATTGTTGCCAATAAATGTAAAATTTGTGTGATCAAAAAGTGTTGCCTACTTCTGAGCGCGCACAAAACGTTGCCTACTTCTATGCGTTCGCCTTTTATGGAACATTTTGTCGATAAAATTTTAAGGCGTTAACTTTAAGCGTAAATGCAAAGGTTGAAAATTCATAAAAAACACAAAGCGGAAATGGGAGCGTCAAAAGTTGTCGTTTTGGGGCCAGTTTTGGGTCGAGTTTATGGCAAAAACCCGTGGAGTTGGGGACGTAAGATAAGCGGCAGAGTGATTAATTCGCTTTGGCCGGCACAAACAAGGTGTGGGCTGGCTTTTAAGCGATGTTTGCTTAAACAACAATTCGATTTCCGGCCAATGCGAAGCTTCTTTTCCTACTCAATTAGCTTAAATCAACTTTAATGCTGCGACAGTCAAACACGAATCAAATTTACTTTCAGCAAATTGTGTGGCATATCAACAGCATCAACATCATCATCATCACCATCTCGCTTGGCAACCGGCAAATGCCACATTTTGCTTAACTTATTAAAAAAATAAATCTGGCTGTCGCTTGGCTGAGCTACGCGCCAAGTTGTCATCAGGTCCACGTCGAGAGTGGCTTATCCTTGGCCTTATCAACTGTCCCAAATTGTGGTTGACTTATTTTTATTTTTATTTTTATTTTCGTGGCTCGTGGTTTTGAATTTCAATTCTATTTTTGCTCATTTCAGTTGCTATCTATTAATTCGGTACGCCACAATTGTCCTGTAATTGCATGTTACTCGAGTTCTCTGCAACAGCAGCAGCGAACACTAATTAGTTGCCCAAGTGGCTATCGAATTTGCAAATCAAATTTAATTAACCAAATTGTCTTACGCAGCAGCTAAAGCTGAGCTGAAATTGTGGTTCAATATAAGTCCCAAAATTATTATTTTGCTGATAATTTGTAAGCTTTAACTTGGGAGAATAAAAAGCAGTTTTTTTTGTATATTTTTATTTAACTATTTAAATGCAAATTCACTTCAATAATATACCTCTTTTATTAAAAATTAATTTTCATTGCAGCTTCAAGTTTCTTTGCTGAAAAATTTCAAGTAAATCCCTTAAGTAACATGGCAGTTATTAAGCCAAATATAAAGATACATTGGCCTAACCACGCTGCAATTAGACAAAGTCTCAGAATTCCAATATGACCACATACAACTGCTTGCATTCTAATTAGAGTTCTATTAATAGCCTCGCCAGTAATTGAGCTTGTGTTGTATTTGGCACAACTGTTAATATACTAGCTTTGGCAATTATCAACAAAGTAAAGCGTGGCGTTGTGCATGAGTAGTTGACTTCAAATGCAGTATGGTTGAGTAGACCACGAGTTCGAATCCTGTAATATGAAATGTTTTTGACTCAAGTCAGGAGAGTTTCTTCAGAATTTTCTAGAAAAAAATAACTGCAACACAGTAAAAAAGCTAACACAATACACAATAAATATCTAAAAAAAAAAGATAAACAAATATCTCGAAATTTCTTGCACGTGGCAATATTTTGCGAGGATCATTTTCTAGCCCAATTTAATTTAATATATTTCAAAGGTAACTCGATAACCTTAAGAAACTTAAAAATCTGCTTGTTTTGAATTTTTTCCGTGGGTTTCTGTGAACTTTGTCCTGCATTTGTCAAATTCGCAGAAACCTCAACTAAACCCAAAGCGATTACCTAGGCAATGCGAGCTTTGGGGTACTTTGAAGCTGCTGCTGCTGCTGCTGGCCCTTTGTATCAGTTTGGTGGTTTTTGTGGTTACATTGATTTGGCATTAAGTGAGAGTCAAGGCATAAAAGCAGGTGCAAATTAAGTGAATTTCCATTAAGCGGAAATATTTGTAATGCATTTAATTATTTATATCGCATTCGAAATGCCATTAATATTCATTCAAGAAACGCGCCAAGTGAGTCGACACTTGAAACCGCAATAACAACAACAGTTAGAGAAGCCATAACGGGAATACAATAACAAATGGCACACAAACAAATAAAACACATGAACACACAAGCAAACACGCAAACACACACACATACACACACAGGCACAATAACAATAATAATAATAATGGCAAGTTGCAGGGGCGTATTAAACATATGTGTGAATGCTGTGAACGGTGGGTTAAGTGTGCGTGAGAGTGAGAGTGAGAGAGAGAGAGAGAGAGAGGGAGAGGGAGAGCCAGGCAGGGCAGCCTTTGCGATTGGTGTGAGGCCAACTGTAGCAAATAAATAAAACGATTTGAGACACACAGCGCAAATGTAAATACAAAAAACCTCAAGGTGCAAAGCAGACTGTGAAAAGAAGTTCGTTGAGTGGAATGAGAGAAGGAGAAGAAGAGGCCGAAGCAGCAGCTGAGGAGTTGCTAATCGTAAATTGCGTTAAGCAGCAGGCAAGCGAACAGCAGCCAAAGCGGAGAGTGAGTAAAGTAGGTAGCTTAATCTAGCACACACACACAAACACACACCGACACATACACAGACACACATACAGAGACATATTCACTCATCTAGAGAGCCGCATTAACGACATAAAAATTGGCACTCAATAAGCGTGAGGGCACTTTTGGGGAGACGCACGCATACAGAGAGAGAGAAATACACACACACACACACACACAGAGAATCACATACACAGAGCCTCACACACACTCTTGCTACGTATACCAGCGGTTAGGCACGTAGTCCCGTTAGGTCGCCTGCTGACGACATCGGCGAACGGCATCCCCGACGCCTGTCGCCAAGACAACGCCCACGCATGGGCTGCTGCTGCTGCTGCCGCTGCCTCTGCCTCTGCAGCCTCTGGCAGCAGGCTATGCATTTTAAATACATCTATATGAATAACTATGAAGAGATATATGTAAATACAATAGATTCGGCACGTCACTCAGCCGGAATTATTGAGATTGGGCAAACACTTAACGGTATTAGAATATTGCCTAGGCGGCCTTATATAACGATTGCCATACTTTATCGATGTGCGAGAGTATTCAAATTGACAATCCAAGCAGTAAGAGCTTTATCTTTAACATTGAATTTTGAACTGTGAACTTTGAACTCTGAACTCTAATTGAATTTGTTCATTTCGTGCGTTTATTTCATTGCAAAGCTGAGAAGAGATATTCTTAAGTGCCCAACTAGCTCATACCCTGTACTTCAAATTTATGGGAAATGAAATTTTAGCAAATGCTACAGGGTATACAAATTTCTGTTATATTATTATTCTTATGTTATTATAGATAAATTAATCATGGATACAGTGTGCACTAAATCTTAATATTATATTGAAATCTCAATACAGAGTATATAAGATTGATCTAGTACCATGATATGCCATTTTTTATTTGATACAGGGTGTTCATTGAAAATGGGAAATCAGGTATAATGGTTTTGTGAAAATGTATGTAACAGGCAGAAGAAGGCGTGGCAGACCCCACAAAGTATATATATTCTTGATCAGGTCGACGAGCTGAGTCGATATAGCCCTGTCCGTCTGCCCGTATTTTAATCAAATTTAAGCAACCGTCAAAGAGAGCAGAAAGAAGAAGAACTGAAATTGAGTTAAGGTTCTGAAGAGGAGATGTTAGTTTGCATATGTATGCAGCAGAGGCAGCAGAAAATGATTGGTCGCTAGCTAATAGAGAGTTTAGCTTACGCTAACTCAGGGAGAGTCTTAATAGTTGAGCTCGAATTCGAGTGGAAGTCTCGCTGCCCTATATAAAGGCAGCTGAAGATCAGAAGAGCTGCTTCTTGCAGCAGCAGCAGCAGCAACAGCAGCAGCAGCAGAAAGTGCTCTGATTGGTTGCATAATGATCGAGTGTGAAGACTGACTCAGAAAGAGGCTCAAGAGTTGAGCTTGACTTCAGCTTGAGTGAAGCTGTCGCTGTCGCTGCCCTATATAAAGGCAAGCCTGCTGCAGCGCAGCTTCAGTCGCATTCTTCATCTCTTGGTGCTCAGTCGTCCAGTGCAGCGCGGTGCTTCTCCTCTTCCTCTGTCTGTTGGTAAGTATTAAAATAGTTAAGTATGTTAAGCGAATGTAAAAGTTATACTTAAGTTACACTTAATGTTTATTTAATATAAATGTAATACATTTTAAATTTAAATATTATTAATTATTTAACGATCATTAGGATAAAGATCACTTAGCAAACGCAAAGCAAGTCTTCATATGTACAAATATCAAGGACTTTAGTAGTCCGTAAGGTTATTTTTTAGTCAGGCAAGCCCGACTAGCAGTTCGACTTCCCCTCTAACTCTGTGTTGTTTAAATATAGCTGTGTTTTTAGTCATTTATAGTTAGGTATATAATAAGTATAGTATATATAAGGAAATCAAAATAAAAGGCTATTTACATAGCGAAGTTTCGTATAATGCATACGAATATTAAGTAATCTTTAGATTTTGGACCACCACGACCCATTCGCTTCACAGGGCTCAGGGTATCTCCTAGTCGAGCAGTCTCGACTAGAGCACTCTTACTTGTTAATTTATAATATTTTTTACATTTTTAATATTTACAGGGAATATAACGTCCCAAGTTATTTTTGTAATATGTGTAATATAAATAAATCTCTTCGATCCCGATAAAGCAATAAATATCCCCCTTGTACAACTTCGTATCTGACATTCAATACTCACCAAAAATATATTCCAAAATTGGAATTAAGTTAATTAACCTTTTCGAATCCAGCTTTAGGTCAATGTACCACTGTGCCACAAATATCAATTAAGCCCACTCGATAAATCTCAATCGGAGTTCCTTGGCCATTCACAATGGCAATTCACAATTTAACACGGTCCATTTAAAGCTGCTGTTTGGGTAGAAGATGCGCCACTCCCGAGAAAATCAGAGGGCAGAAAATCATCACCTGCTGACTTGCCATATATATTAAGCTGAAATAACACTCCTTTGGCCACGCCCACCTCTACAGCCGCCCAGTCGAACACACACTTTATGATAAGCTCGGGGCACACACACACACACACACACACAGAGATTCTTTCGCCTCCAGTTCGAGTCTATTTTAGGCATTTACAACTTGATTGCCCCTTGGTCAAAAGTAGCCCAAGTGACCAAATCCCATCTTGGCCCCAATGTTCGGGTTGGCCTGGCTTATCCAGATTTCATCAGCTGGAGCTGGGGCCAATCTCAGTGGGCGGTCGTTGCCGCAACGGGTGGTTGATGTGTGGCTGAAGGCTGCTTCATGTGTATCTAATTGCAGAGAGTTCGAATCCGCTGCCAGGCAAAGGGCATCAAGCATACGCCTCGTGTGACAAGGGCTGACAGCAATTAAGCCCAGCACGGGCAGCATAAGCGTGCCAGCTGCCCCATGCCCCAGACTGCACAATAATCCACTTCAGGCCAGGCGATAATTATTTAAATGAAGTGCACTCGAACGAGTTAAGCCTGTACAGGCACAGCAAAAGAAAAAACAAGTAAGAGTGCTCTAGTCGAGTTTGCTCGACTAGGGGATACCCTGCCAAATATCAAATAATTCTACGAATCTTTTATGCATGCATATAAACAACTCATACACACACACACACATATGCACGCACGCATAAGCGCGCGCTCTGCCAACTGCGCAGTTGACGCGGTGACTGCGTTTGGGCATTACTATGGGAACTTAATTGTTTAATAACTTTTCTTAGCGATGGACGAAGTGCATCAAACTTTCACAACTTATTTATGACATTCATATGTGTGTATGTGCCAAAGCATAAGTCTCTACAAATAGGGTGCTATTGGGGACGAATGGGGCGTGGCATCCAAAATCTAAAGATTACGTAATCTTCGTATTCATTACACGCAACTACACAGCAAATTTGAAGTCTCTACCTCAATCGATGTACAAACCACGCCTTGAAAACACATTAAAATTATCGATAAATGGTCATAAAATCGAAATGGAATGAGTTATCGGAAAAATTTTATAAACTTGTTCACCGTATGGTATTAACGAGTATTCATGTAAAATTTCAAGTCTCTACGTTGCGTACTTAAAAATATCTCAGCGTTCACACGGACGAACGGACGGACAGACGGACGGACGGACGGACGGACAGACGGACAGGGCTATATCGACTCGTCTTATCGCGCTGATCAAGAATATATGTGGTACGCCTCCTTCTGCCTGTTACATACATTTTCACAAAACCATTATACCCTGATTTCCCATTTTCAATGGGCTCAAAACATGGAGGGAAATTTCTCGACAAACCTTTCACTCAAATTGAAGCAGTTATCAAAATGCGAATTTTGGGTTGATTGCGTTTATTGCTTCAGCACGGCCACAAATATATATAAAAAGCAGAAGAAGAAGAAGTGAAGATGAGAAGAAGAAGAAGCAGATGATGAGAAAAAAGTTTAGAGAGCATATAAAAATAGAGGCTCGTATAACTTGGCGACCCGCATCACAGCTAAAGTGGCAAATGGGCAAAGCTCCCAGCTCATAAATGTTGAGAGAACATATATAGAGACATGCACACACACACACACACACACATACATATATATAGACACACAAGCATGAATTTGAATTCGTTAAACAATAAAAAGCACATTCGCCCGGATTGTCACAGCATCGAGATTAGTGCGCACAAAACTAAACGAAAAGCCATTCCGAAAATTCAGTGTTCACATTTTTTACAACGCCCATAAAGTCGTAAGGCAAAAAAAAAAGTCCAGCAAATAGTCCAAATCAAAGGTTAAGTCCGAAAATTGTTAAAGTAGTATTATATGGCCTATATATGTACATATATGGACGCATGCAAATGATTATGGTATGTTCTATGTATTTATTTATGATAATTTTTAGTTTCATTGGCGGCCTTTTTTAAATTATTTCTCATTGAAAGCAATTTTACAATAATATTTAGTCTAAATCAATTTATGATATAAAAGAATTTAATTGATTTTTTAATTATTTATATAAATTCATATTTTTTCTGATTTAATTCTGATTGAATTCTATTTATGAAATAAAACAATTTATTTTATTTATAATTTATTTGTTTTATTATTTATTTTTTATTTATTTTTTTATTTTAAAAAATTAAAAATTAAAAAATAAAAAAAATTAATTAATTAAATAGTTTATATGTATATACATTTATATTTCTTTATACATTTAATATTTTTTTTATTAATTTTATTATTTTCATTATTTTTTATTATTCTCTATTTAGTTTTATTGTTTAATTTGAATTTTATCGTGTGTCAAACCTGTTATTATAATAAAATTTTCTTTTCATTTTTTTTAAGTTTAAATTATATATTTGCATTTATTTTATAATATAATATATTTAATTTTTGTATTATACATTTATTATTTTAATTTAATTTAGGTTTTTATATAATTTTTTTTATATATATATTTTTTTTTACATTTTTGCATTTATTTTATAATATAATATTTTTAATTTTTGATTATACATTTATTAATTTATTTTAATTTAATTTAGGTTTTTATATAATTTTTATATATATATATATTTTTTTTATATTTTTGCATTTATTTTATAATATAATATATTTAATTTTTTAATTTAGGTTTTTGTATAATTTTTTTTTTAATAAACAAAAACACAATCAGAACTAAATACTAAAACAAAATATATAATATTTAAAAAATAGCCTAATAAAATCAAATAAATCAAATAAATTATAAAATACAAAAATAAAAAAATTAAATTTAAAAGTTTTTTTTTTTTTTTTTGTAAAATAAAAATATTAAAAATTGAATTAATCAGCTTCAACAGAATAGAATTCTTAGCTTAACTCGAAACATCCTGCATCCAGCTGATATGTTAAGATCTAAGTTAAGGCAAGTTCAGCTCTTGAATGTTTTCTTTAAGCAGTGTAATAGTATCACAACTAACATGACTTTAAGTCTTACAAACGCTTACCATAAAGATCCTAATCCAATCACTCCATAATTGTCTACTCTCAAAGCAATTAGCACATTCGTAAATCTGCTCGAGTTCGTTCCTCTTTAACCCAAGGGAACAATAAAATTCGGCCTTAGACGCCAACAAAAGCCGCTTTAATCAGATCAAGAGGCTTTAATGTTCAAATGATTTAACAACAGATTCTGATAATCTCCAACGATAATCTCTACAATTCACTTACACTTTCCGAGAACAGGCTTTAATTAATCATCTAAGTAATTTCTATTCAAACTCTTAACTAAAGGGTATTACGAGCAGAATTTATATTTCGTGCATGACTCATCGAAATTTAAATGTAAAGGCCAAGCCGGGAACCCCATTTATCGAATAGCTGAAAATTCTCTGACACTTGTTTAATTAATTTCAAATCTGAGACATTTTACCCTTGGCTTAAATCCTGAGTCCCGCAAAGTTTTGTGGCAACTTTTGGCTTTCGGCTTATGGGAAACAAAGGCAAAGGAAGACTGGCGATAGAATAACTGTTGTTTATTGTTTTGCTTTAAGACTTATGCGCATCGATGATTTTATTCGATTGTATGCGTAGAGGATAAACAGGAAATGGATGGAAAAACCCTTTTCAATCAAATTACTCGCCATCAGCGAGATGTTCAATCACAAATTTTGGGTCTACGAATGGGTTAGATTGGCTTTGTGAATACTTATGTGACAGTTGAAATTGTTTTGGATTATATTTATTGTGAATAGAGAGAGAGATAGACAGACAGAGAGGCAGACTGATGGAAGTCGACTGTGATGTCTGCCTATCTACGTTTCTCTCTCTCTCTCTCTCTCTCTTCCTTTCTCTCTCTTTCTTACTTTCTGACTCTCTTTCTCTCATTCTCTTTCTCTCTCTTTCTATTGATGCCTGCAAGATGAGTCTTTAGTCTTTCGAGCTTCAATAGAGTATTCATTAGTCGCGCAACTCATAAAGACATTGCGAATTCTGACTAGAAATCCAAATAAATTTCATTGGATTCTCTCATGACTGGCGAGCGCATAAATTGAACTACTTTCCGAGAGTTTATCTGTCTGTAGTGTGAATATATTTTGTATATAGACAGTTGAAGCAAATTGGCGAAAACCCTTCGAGCTTTTCTCCAGTAAAATGCTTTACTGAATAATTGCTCAACATAAATTTAGCATAAATATCTTCAGGCAAATAGTAAAATTGAATAAATATTGATACTTAAAAAAATAAATTTATTAAATAAATGTGTATATATGTTTTTATTATTATTTATATTCATATTTATATATTTTATATATTATAAAAGGAATTAAAATTTTTTTTAAATTAAAAAATAAATAATAAAAAAATTTAGAAATATTTTTTTGTTCATATTTATTTATTTAATTGTTACTATTATTATTTTTTTATTATTATTTTTATATATATATATTTTTTTTAGTTCCTTTTAATTTTATATATTTTTTTATTTTAAAGTTATTTATAAAATAAATAAATAAATATTAAAGTAAAGGGAAATAATTAAAATATTAAAAAAAATATATAAATAATAATAATAAAATTAATAATAATAATAAAATAAATAAATATGAAAAAAAATTCTAATTTATTTTAAAATATTTTTTATTTTTTTTATTTTTTTTTTTTTTTAATTAAAGTCGAAATTTTTGAGTGAAATTTTTAATATTTTGAAATACTTTTTCTTAATATTTTTAGCAATATTTTAAAAATATAATAGAAAATTTATAATAATAATAAAATAAATTAATATGAACAAAATTCTAATTTATTTTAAAATATTTATAATTTTTATTTTAATTAAAGTCGAAATGAATGAGTATGATTTTTAATATTTTAAAATATTTTTTCTTAATATTTTTAGCAATATTTTAAAAATATAGTAGAAATCATATCATATAATAAGATATGAAAATAACAAATAAATATATAGCTGTAGTATTAAATATTGATAAAAAATATAAGTATATTCATAATTAATATAATATTTAAAACATAAATATATTCTCATTAAAATATATCAAATTTAATTAAAAAACTAAAATTAATATTAGAATAAAAATTAGAATCTAATTATAACATAAATTTAATGCATTTTAATATAAAATATTATTTAAAGAAAATTTGTATAATTATATTTATAATTTAAGCTTAATTCACTTTAATTTTTTGTCCCTTTTTTTAATTTCAAATAAAAGGTGTAAATAGACGTTTATCACTTGCCAACTGCGCATCTTGCGAGCACAATGTGGTTTTAGCTGCCTCGAACTTGACTCGAACTTGTCAAACTTTAGTGCGGCTCGTGCCTGAAGTGTGTCTTTGAGTGCGCTTTGAGTGCGCTTTAAGTGCTACTTTTCGCTTTAAAGCGCAAACCCCAGCGCGGACGCTGCGCATATGACGAGGCGAAATACTTGACAATTGGTTACTTTGTTGTTGCCGCCGCAAAGCGCGGCTAAGCTGAGCCAACGATTAATGTGAATGCGACTGCGGCGACAGCTGAAGGAAGTCTAAAAACAATTTGAAGCAACAGCATTCAAACCCTTCGGGCGAATGGCAACACTTTGTCTGCTGCAAATATTGCACTAGGGGCGAAAACTGATAGATTTTAGGCAGAATATGGAAAAGATCTGAGAAAAGTGATTCAGTTATCTCACAAAGAGAAGTCTATGTGGAAAATGCCCTTGAAATGCCGTGTAATTAGTCTGCGTCTACCTCTGGAGATTCGATCTTAAACTTTTGTTATGCGATTTATAACTTTTAATTTTAGATTATTTAGGGTAATTTTAGATATCTCTGACCACAGATCACTTACTATCAGGAACTGAATTTGAAGAGCTTCAACTTGGCTCAATGTACAATAATAGACTTAGAAATAATATTCCTAAACAGCATATAAATTTTAAATAATATTTAAAAATTTTGATTTTAATATTATATAAATAGAAATAATATTTAATAATATTTTAATTTAAGCAAAATAAATATCAACATTTTATATATTTTTAATATAACAGTATATATAATGTTGATAATAAATATAAAATAATACAATTATATTTGCTTAAATCTACGATTATTTATACATATATAAAAATATAATAAAAATCAAAATTTTAAAATAACCCCTTCTTTATTTGTTTAAAACTTGATAACTCTAGTCCATAGTATAGGGCATATTAAATATATCATATATAGGATTACATATAAAGCTAGATCTAATATTATAAAAATAGTGTATATTTAATACCTATAACACTTGCTTACATAATCCTAACATTTCTGCTCAAATATTGCGTTTTCCTACCCACAGTTTCTTCGGACTATCAATAGATCAACCATCCAACGGCAATCGCTAATCATTTGCCATCAATTTCAGTATTCACTCCAACTAAAATTGAAATTCAACCAGCTTCCATAATGATAACTCAAATCGTAAGTTTCTTCTTTTTTTTTTCTTTTTCCGCAACTTTTCATGCTGTTGGCCAAGTTTTCTTTTGTGGAGTTTCCGTTCCACTCGAACGCATGCAAAATAATGACAAATTATCTCCGACCGGGGAATATCTAGCAGTCTATGGAGAGCTCTAGGGAGCGTTTAGTACGTGTTTCTAGACAGCTTTTTTGGCACATTCCATTTGAGTTATGCAATTTTTGTGGCATACTTATTCGGGCACATTTTATGAACATGTAAATGGAATATTTTAGCCAAGTTTGAGCAGACCATTTGCACTGAATGCCAACAACTGGCAATGAAATGGGCATAAATATGAATTCATTTGTTAGCCAAGAATCTAATTATGATGAAACTTAAACTGGAATAAATTCATATATTTATTTATGAAATGATTTTTTTATACCCTGAGCCCATTGAAAATGGGAAATCAGGGTATAATGGTTTTGTGAAAATGTATGTAACAGGCAGAAGGAGGCGTGCCACACCCCATAAAGTATATATATTCTTGATCAGCGCGACAAGACGAGTTGATATAGCCCTGTCCGTCTGTCCGTCTGTCCGTCTGTCCGTCTGTCCGTCCGTCCGTCTGTCCGTCTGTCCGTCTGTCCGTCCGTCCGTGTGAACGCTGAGATATTTTTAAGTACGCAACGTAGAGACTTGAAATTTTACATGAATACTCGATAATATCATACGCTGCACAAGTTTATAAAATTTTTCCGATAACTCATTCCATTTCGATTTTATGAGCATTTATCGATAATTTTAATGTGTTTTTAAGGCGGGGTTTGTACATCGTTTGAGCTAGAGACTTCAAATTTGCTGTGTAGTTGCGTGTAATGAATATGGAGATAACGTAATTTTCAGATTTTGGATGCCACGCCCCATTCGCCCCCAATAGCCCCCTATTTGTAGAAAGCGCATATCAAATACTAGAGACTTGTGCTTTGGCAAGTACACAAATATGAATGCCATTAATAAGTTGTGAAAGTTTGATGCACTTAGTCTATCGCTAAGAAAAGTTATTAAACAATTAAGTTTCCATAGTAATGCCCACATTGCAGCCCAAGCGCAGTCGCTGCGTCAACTGCGCAGTTGGCAGAGCGCGCGCTTATGCGTGCGTGCATATGTATGTGTGTATGTGTTGTTTGTATGTATGCATACAAAATCGTAGAATGATTTGACATTTGGCTCTTCACAGGGCTCAGGGTATCCCCTAGTCGAGCAGTCTCGACTAGAGCACTCTTACTTGTTTTTTTACTAATTTTCCTTGGGGTGAGTTGATATCATATAATCATCATTTTTCGTTAACTAACAAATATGCTAACTGAAAACCAAGTATTTAAGCTTCAAAGCCCCTTTTTAAAATTTTTAAAAATCTTTTTTAATTACAGAGATATCGTCTATTAAAAGAGACTTGCCGTAAGTTAATCATAAGTTAGAGCGAGAAGGCAGAGCAAATGCAGGACAACTGCTGAGTAAATTCGAAGCAGATTCGTAGTGGAATTCCAATTGGAATTAAGTACCGCAAATATCTAAAAAGTAGAAGTTAAAGTAAGAGGGAGAAAGGAAGAGAGAGAGAGAGAGTGGAGCTGAAACAAAGCTGCTCAGTTAAATCGAAAAGAAGTGCAAGCTAGAGCGCGAAGGGAAGAGGAGATGAAGCAAAGCTCAGTAAATTCGAATTCGAATTCGAACTGCAGCAAAATATGCGAAATAATCTTTGTTTTATATTTTAGTACTATATGAATCCTCTTTTAATAAATCCCACTATCCTTTGTATGGAAAATAAAATATAATAACGAAAATATTATCTTTGGTAAATGCAAAATACTCTTTGAATATATCTCTATATACATATATCTATATATACATATATATTTTCTTTTACCAATTTTCCAATCCAGTTTGAATGCTTTAGAATATTGAATGGAAGCTCAACTGCTGATTGCTGTTTATATTTTGCATATAAGTGGGTTATAGTTCATGTTTGTACATATTGATATATTCATGTAAGTATATAAATATGTATGTATGTATATGTGTATGCATCTATGCATATATGTGTTTATGTTTGCATAGGGAACCCCAAATGCCAGAAAGTAGTTTATTTTGAGAGTTTGTTGGAGCTTGAGCTGCCAAAAATCCACACACAGACATGCAAACACACACACACACACACACACACACACACACACACACACATACGCACACATATATACACACACAGCGACACACGCAATTACTCATAGAGGGAAGCGCAACTGTCGGAAGGTCAAAGACATGCACGAAATAAATCGGTTTTTTAATACCCTAAGCTAAATGGTGAATGGGTATATTGCTTTTGTACTAATGCATATAACAAACAGAAGAAGGCGTGGCAAATACAACATATTCTATATGAGAAAGACAAGCTGAGATGTTAAGAAATGAATAAATATATTGTGAATATATGATACATAAATATTTATGTTTTATATTTATTTACATTTCATTTATTTAAACTAATATAATATAATAATACATAAAAAAAATCGTATAATACAATTTTCATGAAAAAAAAATAACATCTAAAACCTTAAAATCCAATTAATCTCAATACTTAGGGTATCTCTCGTCAAGTTCCTTATTTTTTTTCGCTCGTCTCCTTTGCACATCTTTCGCGTTTTTTAATACAAATAGAAATGACATGAAAATAAGGCAGTTATAAGAATATGAGATGTATACTGAAAGTGTCACAAAAATAGAAAAAAATAATAAATAAATAAAAAAAACACAAATCTGTCAGGCGCAAATATTTCGATTTAAGCTGCAAAAGAAATTGCGCGAAGAATTGTCTCAAAGCTGTCAACTTCAGCTGCCAGCGGGCAAATGAAAATATCGAAAACTTCAAGCTGTAACGGTGAATTTCCAAGCACACACACAAGCATGCACGCGCCCATTCGCATAAATATGTATGACAGAGGGACAGAGAGAGAGAAAGAGAGAGGCAGAGCGAAAGCTGGGTCAAGAAAAAGTTGCATATGCTGAGCTTCAAGTGAACAAATTGGCCGTGCCGCATGCGACGCAGTTTTAGTTTTTTCTTGTCTGGCAGTCGAAACAGAATAGATTGCTAGGCGCATATCATTTGCATATTTTCATAGTCCATCGTCTTTTTGATAGCCCGTTGCGTATGTCACATCCTTGTCAATGGATCGCCTAACTGCAGACAGCTAGAGATGTGTTGCAGCAATGAATGCCCATGAGGCTGTTCAATGTCAACAAGTTATTCAAGTCGTTAAGTATATCGATTATTTAATAAGCTAGTTCACAACATTTGGTTCGTGAGCAGGAGAACAATTTAAATGCAGCGTTGATCAGTATTCAATGAACAAGCTCAGTAATTCAGTTTAAGAAGTCGTTCAGAACTGGTTCAAGCACACTAAAAAAAAATGGCCGAACAGAGCGGAGCAAAATGGCTTTAACATCTGAATCTTCCAAAATAACAGTTAGAAAAAAATTTCGAAAATAATAAAAAACCATATTATTTTTATTAATGTCTTCATTTGTATTAAACATTTTTTCAGAAAATAAAAATAAAATTATATAAAAAAATTATTAGAATAAATAAATAAAATATTATTAAAACTTTTCTCAATAAAAATTTTCAAAAATAATTAATTTTAATTGAGTTCTATTTATTATTTAGACTCCTTGGCCAAATCTTTTAAACCCTAAAAAAGCTGCATATGAGGTTTGTGTCTTGGCTAAGCAAGCTATAAATGCTTTAGCTGTAAATTTATTCATATAAAATTCGAAGCATCATCTTATACTGGGTTGTTGTATTGGCTATTCTGGCCATTTAGCTGTTAAGTGGAATGAATGATTGGCTGATGCATACCCTGTATACAATTTTGTAGAGCTATGGAACTTAGAGTTAATACATTCTAATAATATTTCTAATACTAAATTATAAAATATTAATATTTTTATGGTTTACTTTTGGTTTATGCTTTTTTTATCTGTTTATCTATTATGAGTTCATAGTAATCGCTGTCTGAAAAAAAAACAAGGCAATCTGACTACTATTTTTAATATGAATTCCAATAAACCTTTTATAAGTCATTCATTCAATGATCATCATTCAATTGAACAGTTTAGAAATATATCATTTTCTCTAGTAAAAAAGTAAAAAAAAAAATAAATAAATAAATAACTAGTATAAAGAGAGTAGTGAAATATCTCGCAGTTTGCGAGCACTCGACAACCCTAAAATCAAAAAGACAACGGCCCATGTCTTGGCCTAATGTGAGTGCTAAAAGCAGCCACGCGCTGTGAGCTTAACTTTAGCTTTTCGACTCTCCCACTCACGTTTCGGCTCTCTGGCTGCGACCGGCTCTCTCGCTCTTCCACTCTCTTTCAAGCTGTCTTGCATATGCCTGAAACGTGTTTTGGCTGTCGCTTTGCTCGCTCTCGCCTCGTGCGCTACCATTCTTCAGTTTCAGTTCAATTCGAAACGCGTCTCAGCTCGGTTGTTGACCACGGTTCGACTTCGACTTCGTTCGATTCGATTTCGACTGCGCTTTACGTATATCCCACAATACAGTGACTGTGCCCGTGCCTGTGCGTGTGACTGTGAGTGTATTGGTATTTGAATGCCTGAGTGGAGCAAGTGCGTCCGGCGCAACCTTAATGGCCGATCGCTCGTTTGTTCGGTCATCGAACGGTTTCCATTAGCAGAGCACGGCTCCAAATCGGAATTCGGTTCGTTCGCTGTCTTCTCTTTATGCAAAGCGCGTAATTTTGCATTACGCTCGAGCCAAACGTCATTATCACAGACTAAAACCCTGCGCACTCATACATACAACCGCCCCCCCCCCCCTGCACAGTTAACAGTAAAGTCACTCGGTCATTACGACTGTTGTTGTTGTTGTTGCTTGTAGACGCTCTTACTTGTGTGTGTGTGTGTGAGTGTGCATGCATATGCCTGCATATGTATGTTTATGTGTGGAAAATTTCACTTTGCATTGAAATCAAGTTTGGTTATTTACAACTCCGAATCACGCTGTGTGGTCACACTGTGGCCGCTTCTGCATTTTATTTGATTTTTGCCTGACTGCACTTCTTGGCCAATTAAAAGCGCCCACTTTATGTTCTTAGCCAATGAGAAATTAGCATAGTCTTTTCGATTTGCCTGACCTCAACAACAACAAACACCTATTAATTAAAAATAATAATTAAAAGTTTGCAACAACAACAACAACAACAACATTAAGTAATAAGCGAAGGTCAGCAACAATGGCGCTATTCTTACTCCCTCACTCTCTCCCAGTCTCTTTCTCTCTCTCTCTCTCACACCTTCTTTCGCTGTGCATGGACAGTGGATCGAAACATGTTTCACACATTTTGTGTTGCTTTAAGAAATTAGCTTAAATTTATGGCTGCACGCAAATGTTTATAAATAAAAATGACAAAGCAAAAAGAAAAATTAAAAAAAAAAGTAATTTTATTAAATTTTAAATATATTTACTATTGTGATATATGATATGATATGATATATGATATATGTGATATATTTCGCATTGCATTGTACATTAATTATTATTAAAAAAAAAAAAAAAAAAAAAAAACAAATAATTTTTAAAATAATTAAAAATCCATATTAAAACTTTACTCTACAAAAAACATTCTAAATTTATTATATATAAATTTATTCATATTTGTTCCAATATATCAATTTTTTGTCATTTTTCTTCCTTTTTTTTATGCCCAAAATAAATCTAGAACTTTATTAATCCCCTTTCCTTTTTCGATCAAAAGAATGAAATCATAAGTTCGCTTTTAACAAATTTATAACGGTAATTTAATCGAATTCTTTGGCAATATTTAATGTGTGTGTGCGTGTGTGTTTTTAATTCAAATATACAGCAAAAAATACATCAATAAAAACCTGTTAAACGAGTAGCTTAATATTTGGTTAAATGTGAAGAGAAAAACAACAACAACAACAAAATGCAAATACTGAGCGATCAAATAAATTGCTAATAAATAACAAATTGTTTGCTAAATACCAAGATAAAATACAAAATTACAAGCAAGTTGCAAAATTCAAAATAAAAACAAAAACAAAAACAAAAACCTTTTGGATAACTTTTAAGCTACAAAAAAACAAAAAAAAATGCCTGTCAAGCCAAAGCGGGCGTCACTGCCGGCGTCGCCGTCGACGTCGCTGTTGACGCCACTGCGGAGCCTCGGCGTCAGCCTCAGCTTCTTCATCGTCTTTTGCTGTGTCAGCGGCAGCATCGCACAAGGTGAGTGAGTTTTACATATGATTTTTTTTGTATTATAGTTATGTACCACCACACAACAAGTAGTAGGTATACGAATAAAAATTAAAATTGAATCTTTTGAAAAGCTGGGGGCTTTTTTTTAGTATTTTGTCGCAGGCAGTTCCATTGTTATTGTTGTGTTTGTAAATCAGAGCTAGAGACGTGCAATATTGCACGCGCATGACAAATCATCGATAGCTTTTCTCCTTACCATCCTTGCCACACGCATAGCAAAATTATCGATCGTGCTTTCCTCTTACACATCGATATTCATTTCTGTTATGTGAGCATATATCGCAAGTTATGAGTAATGCACAGAGAGTATCTGCTAGTCGTGCACTCGCATTTGTTGTTCTTGTTTTGTCTCTGTTATCTTTTAGGTACCATTTTTTGTTTAATTGAAAGCAGCATACAGCATACGTTTTGTCTCTGCTGCTGATTCACACGTCATGCTAATTTATCTCGGCCTTTAGCATCCGGAACTCCGTCGAGGTCTAACAGCTGAAGAGCCTAAAGAGACAACAACAAAAAAATGATATGACACAATAAATGCGTGTTTAAAAATTAAGAGTTTAAATAAAAAGAATTGTCGACATTTGTCACGAAGAACTAAAAACAAAAAAAGTGAAAAACAACAACGGAAAGTAAGAAAATTTAACCAATAATAAGCACACAAATAAATAAAACACGTACTTCCGCAGCTGAAGCTTAATTCTGCACAACTTATACAAATATAAATATTAGCAAAATAAAAGCGTTGTTAAATAAATACTTAAATACTAAAATACACAAATTCATACATAAGTATGTATTTATTTACGCAAGTCTTCATATACATATGTACATACATATATACACGTACATGTGTGTGCATGTTTATGCATGTATTCGCCTCTTGAGAGTTACCGTTGCTTTTCGCCCCTTTTTCGGCAACCTTTTACGACGATTGTTGTAATAAGATGACTGCGCTCTTTAAGTGTGTTATAATGTCAATGTGTCAATAAAATCATTGTCATCCTGTGTGCAATACGTTACAACAAGTTGTTTGTTGACTTAACGGTTAAATTCGCATGCAATCAAAAGGGAATTTTTATGCTTTGCCACACTAAATAAATACGAAGTGAATTGTTCTTTGCTTTTAGCAGTTCTTCGCACATTCGAATTCGAATGGTCGTAATTCGAATTCAGTTCTTTTTCGAATACTCGTCCCTTTTAGTCACGGTCGCAGAGCTGCCACCATGTTGAAAACTAAAGATGCGCCTATTAAATAAGGCACGTCACACTGTCACGATGAATGACAGAGGTGTAATTAATCTTTACATAATTAATATTGAATGGAAATCATATATAATTTACAAGCAAATATGTAAAACATATCAATGACATAATTATACTTTGACATAATATTTAAACTGATTAACAGACAGACTGCCCCAACGACCATTTCAAAATTAGTAGAAAACAAAGCGAAGCAAAGAAAACGATGTATGTAAATCAGAAATTCTTATGTAACACGTCTACAACAAAAACAGAAGATGACAAAACCTTTCTACTAACAACAAATTCAATACCGAAACAGAAATCAAAGCAGCGTAAAAACCACAGAAAGCAAATGAATTTCAGTATAAAAACCAAAAATAAAAATAAAAACAAAAAAAACTTTGCTATGGTAAGCAAGTCGAACAAAAACAACGCTAATGAAATTAACTTGGATAATGAAGAGCTGATGAGCTCTGTGAAATAACTTACAAACAAACACACATACATAGGCACATAAATATATATAGCTAAATACTTATTAATTCGAAATCAAGAAATTCAACTCTTGGAAATCTACATTCATTTCATATACTAACATTTTGTCGCGCGTGTTGCCATACAAAAAGAAAACAAGTTTCTGAGCGCATTTTTTGCCAACAACTATGCAAATTAATACACTAAATATGTGCACAAGTGCGTCTGTGTGTGTGTGCGTGTGTGTCTGTAGACTGTCTATAGAGAGCTGCTGATATTTTGTAACAATAATAAAAACGAAAGTGAATCCGCTCATGGGCTGACTTTGAAAACCCTTGAGGTTACCCTTGTAGCACTCAAAATGTGCGCCATTTCACTTTTTCCAGCAGCAGACATACACACATACATACATACACACATATGCTCGTCACATTGTTAATTTTATCGAATTAAAATATACACGCACACATGCACATGTGTGTTAGATAGAGATGCCACTAAAGATATGGCTGCTGCATGCTGAAAGAAAGTGAAAGAAGTGGGCACAAAACATAGCAGGTTAATCAAGTGTCTGCCGCTCTCCCTGCCTCTGCGTCTCTCTCTCACTCTCTCACGCTCTCTTTTATGAAACTGTCACACATGAGCTTTTTGAGTTGATAAACAAGTCTAGTACGCAGTCAAATATAACGAATAACTGGCCCTATAAAAACAAGCGGAAAGTAAAGTTTATTTATTTGTTGAGTTCACACATGTTTGAGTAATTGGCAGCGGGTTTTCTTTTTCTTAATTTGCGGTTTTCTGCACTTTAATGATGAGAAACATTCCAATGACATTGTCCACGAGCTGTATGTATGTATGTATGTATATCCATATCCAAATGTGCACACACACACACACATGGCTCGCTACGCGCTTTGTAACAGTGAAAAGTTACATTAACATAGAGCCATTGTAGCAACATGCCAAAAAAAAAAAACAAAAAGATAATGTATAAGAAATCAACATGCTGGTATTTTTGCCAATGGCCAATTAAAATACTTACTCTTTTTTGTATGCAGTGCACATTATTTCCTCTATAGTTAAGTGCAGTTGCTTTTGCAGTTTTTGTGCTCTAAAAGGAGCTCGGAAAAACTAGTTTCATATCTAAGTAAGCCTAAGAGTATCCGCCAGGGAAATACCGTTGTTTGGTGAAAAACAGAAAGATATGTTAATATAAACTAATTTTTATTTAATTAAGTATTAAGTATTTGATAGGTAAGAAAAATATAGTTATGTACATATGCATATACACACATACATACATACATACATATATGTATGCGACTTCTCTTATACTGCTTACCACAATGTCATTGTCATTTCCTTTTGTCACACCGATATAGAGTATAAGAGTTGTTGCTTCTAAATACAATAGGAAATGTGTTTGATAATTTCAAGAGATTGTTTATGTGCTGTGTAAAAATAATTTTTAAATATTTTAATGCAAAATTTTTAATTTTATATGCCTTAGTGTGCCATTCTATTGAGTATTTAAGCCATTTGATTGTTTCATTGCGAATATCGATACAGCTTTAAAGTAACAAAGTGTCATGGATCTGCTGTTATCGATATTTTAAGCTCACAAACTCTGGCATCACTAGTTTTTTTCTTTTTCATTTTCTGTCATTGTCCGCTTGAATTCAGAGAAAATCAGTTCGATTGCTCTTAATATTTAGCAATTTCTCAAATTTTGTTTGCTGCTGAAGGTAAGTATGTGTAAACTGCTTGTTTTTAATTGATCCGTGATTCTGTGTCCATGCTTGTTGCTTTTATACATATACAATATTTATTCAAATTGTCACACTTTTGTGCTGTCCAATTTGAATTAGCATTAGAAATGTCTGAGGGCAAGCGAAAGGCAAAAGATTCGCATGGTTTAGGCAAAACCCAAAAAAAGAAGAAGGATAAGTTGACGCACGTTGTGGAAAAAATATTAGAGAAACGCTACAAGGATGGGCGACCGCAACTGCTGCTTAAATGGGTAGACTATCCAGAGAACGAATCCACCTGGGAGCCATTTGAGAACTTGACCGGAGATTGTATGGGGCTGCTAGCGGACTTCGAGGCATCTCTATTTGCCAAGCAACATGTAAACAATATAAGCATAATACCGACACAGTCTGATGTTGATTTGGCCAATGTGAAGCAGAAAATAGCGCAGCCGCAACAGAAAAAGAAAACTCAGAGGAGGAAGAGGCAACAGACTCGTAAACGAAAGAACCGAATCCAGTTACAAAAACAACAAAAACCAAAACATCTAATGGATGCGCTGCCAAATTTATGCAAAGATCTTATGCTCAGCGACAGCAGCAGCGGCAATGAGAGCGACACTGGCAATTCCAATTGCAGCAGCAGCAGCACAGCCAGCGAAACTGAAACTAAACTTAACTATCCGACGCTAACTGCAAAATGTGAGGAGAAGTCCTGTAGTCCAAAAGTGCCCATCGCAATGCCAAATCTTAATCTAAGCGATGAAAGCAGTGATGATGAATCACAGTCACCAGAGCCCAAAGATGAACCAAAGTCAAGAGCCTCACCAGAGTTAACTGCTCTGGCAGACATGACAGCTCCACGAGAGGTAACTACTCTGCCAGACATGACGGCTCCACGAGAGGTAACAGAGACAGCAGGAACATCAGCTTCTTCAAAGTCACCAGCGCTACTTACTCCATCTACACCACCAGCGGCACTTGAGCCATCTGCATCACGTGCAGCACCTTCGCCTTCTGCACCACTCGCACTTACACCACTAGCTCTAGGTACACCACTAGCATCAATTACACCACTAGCGACACTATCGCCACATATACAAATTGAATCACGATCTGAACCAAAATCAGCACCACAAAGTAACCGTACTTTAATCTCTGCCAGCATTTATAAGCGCAGCTCCATCTATTCTTGGAAGGACCAGGCGTCCAAATTGAGTGACAACGATTCGGACGAGCAGAACAGCCTAAACAAGATGCCGAAATCGAATTCTAAAAAGGAGGCCAAGAAGCAAGTAAGTGAGCATTTGGTAAAATTTAGGATTTTGATCGTAGCTAAATATTCCAATAGACAAATAAAATCAAACCAACGGCAATGCCTGGAGCTTTGAGTCAGGACAAAGTCAGCAAAGGCAAGAAACCGCCCAAAGAGTTGGCAAAGAGTGACGATAACAGCGTTGATCCGCTGCCAACTGTGGACACATCTCAAGGACCTGAAGAGGATGCAATTGAGAGTCAGAATCTTCAAGAAGTTGTAGCCAATCAAAATCCACCACAGCCAATTGATCCAATCCAATCCACCAGCAGCAGCAGCGGCAGCGCCGCCCCATTCGTTGCTAGGGACGCCAACAACCAAGTCGTCGACATCGGCAATTGGGATGATGCACTGCAGCTGCCAGCGCGTCCCCATGGCATCGAGCGTGGCCTGGCATTGGAGAAAATAATCAAAACCTACAAGATGCGAGGCGAAACATATATGGTGGTCAAATGGAAGA
This sequence comes from Drosophila meridionalis, assembly GCA_035045145.1. NCBI lineage: Eukaryota > Metazoa > Arthropoda > Insecta > Diptera > Drosophilidae > Drosophila > Drosophila meridionalis. The sequence continues at coordinate 5,415,747 of JAWNPG010000025.1, read as the reverse complement.
TGGCCTCAGTGGTCGATGCAGTGCCACTCAGTGGCATCATAGAACTGTACCCGCACATTGTCCTCGAGTACTTCGAGAGGCTTGATATGCGAGGTCCCGAATAATAATGATTCCATTTGAAAGTTGGCTGGATTAATGGGTAATGGTAGTTTCCCTTTTTATACACTAAACCCCTTTGAAAATGAGAATTCCGATCGGCACGATGAGCTGAGTCTATATAGATATCCGTAGGTTCGTATGAACACTGTAAACCACAGAAGTTAGTGTACTCTTGTATAACATACAGGCAGTACTAGTTTATCATTTTTCGATAACGCCCCCGATAAAAATCGATAGCTTCATCTTGTCTTTTAAGCGTGATTTGACATCGTAATAGCTAGAAAATTCAAATTTTCTATGTATTTAATTTACTATGTATGTATTTTTAGAGCGCGACTTAAAAAAAACTCATTTAAAATACTCCTATGCATATACACACATAAATATCATGGTTACATTCTGAAAGCTTAAACACAAAAGTATATTTATATGAAAAATAATTCAGCAAAAACATTTCCATAGTAAAGCCCATATAGCAGCACAGGGTATCTCCTAGTCGAGCAGTCTTAACTAGAGCATTTCTGTCAGTTACTGCTGCACTTTTAAGTAAAGTGAAAACCTCTGTATTTTATAAAATCTCGATTCCCACTAAAAGAAACGAAGTCCTCTTAATTAATGGTGAGTTTCGATTTAGAACTTGGCTAGATTAACAATGAGATTCTCTTTTAGAACTGTTGGTCCCAACTGGTAACCAGTTTTGTTGTGTATTGAAATTGAGAAATTTACAGAGTATCATTTGTCTCTGAACGGAGTCCCCAGCAAATTATTGCTACTCTCTAATCTCTCTGGGAACCTATCTCTATACTCAATACATTCCTATTAACCGTTCTAATTGAATAGTTTAAGAAACTTCAATTCCGAAGTCCGATTCACTGTGAGTTTCCCTGGCACAGCTGGTGTTGGCCCTGTGCTCGTAACCTTAAACACGCGCTTCCGTTTGTCGGCGGCGCATCTTCATAATTTTACAGTTCGACGCTCGCAGTTGCCGTGAGCCATGAAAATTGTTGCCCGCGTTTGGGTCAACATAAATTTGCCACCAAAAAGTGCCGACATCCGCTTTTGCACGGTACTGTCGATGCGATGCACCTGCAAAAGATATACATATGTATTTACAAGAGTGGTATATGTCTTTGATAACCTCTGCCCAACCATATGACAAATTGCACAGGCCATGCGACTAGACGCAGCACAATATCAAGTCTGTTCATGAATCATTTCTTGTGCTCATGACAATTCTCTGCTGCTACCCTCACAAATTGTGGGCAATCATAATGGCTTGATTGGTTTGCAAACCTTGAAGATATTATTAGCCCATTAAGCTGTTAGCCAAACGCGAGTATATTGAGTTAAGTCTTAAACGGCAATTATTATTATGTATTTACTAGATGGCTTTTATAGTCATGCAGAGGTCAATGGAATAGTTTTTTGATTGGGATTATGGATTATGCTAAGAACTATGCTTGAATTACGCTGTATATCTATTATATCTCTTTAAATTTATCCCTTACTAATCTCTGTTTCTAAAAGAATATATTCAGTTGATTGACCCTTCTATCAGTGACCCAGAAATCATTTTTAAACTTCTTTGGGGACATGGCATATCGAAAAATAAGGCAGAAACAGAGTATAAAGCAATCGGTTATTCCCGACTGCAACGCTCTTACTTGTTAAACTTAACTTTTATAGAGTATTGTTTAGATTATATTCCAGAACTATCATAACAACGTAAGTCTCCACTAATGTTATTTTATAGATCAGAAATTTTAATCTAAAGAAATTCCAATTTGATTTTTGCAGCATTTAACGGAGATAGTGTATCCACAGTTCGCCAGTGTCACTCACATTTCGTTGGCAAATTCGACTTCAGCTAGATTTTGTGGCGTAGATCAACGTGCAAGTTATGAGCTTGGAGACGCTTGTCTAGGTTTTATTTGTTGCCTGCTTATCGATGCTATCTGCTGACAGCTGGCGACAACAACATATGCCGAGACGACATGGCTTTGAACTCGGCGGCTTAGCGACCGAGTGCAGGCTCTTTGGCTTATTTGTATATAATATTCGTATAGTACGGAGCTCCGAAACCCCCGCCGTTAGCCATGCTGGAAGCTGTGGGCGTTTCAGTTCATTCAACTGTAGACGCAGTGGCAAATTGCGCGTTGTACCCTACAGCAAGCTCTGTTGGCCCGTTGGATCCACCCATTGACACCTGTTCGCAGAGCTAATGCTGTGTCCATTTGTTGTCTGTCTGTTGTGCAATTCCAATGTCATTTGCTGGCTGATTGCATTTTTGAAGACTTTGAGCTGCTCGCTTAATGTGCAAACCTATTGGACATTAAAGCCCTCAAGTACATAACACTTGAGATTTTAATTTGTAAATCTTGAATGAAGCTTGAAACCTGCTTGGGGTCTATAAAAGTTTAGTGTAAATTTAATTAGCTTATGTAAACTCGCATCAATTGCTTGAATTTAGTTAAGAAAAACCCACAGTTTATGCAAGGGCATTTAGTTAATTAAGTTCGTAACAATTATTACTCTCATTGTAATATATAAACAAAATAATAATAATAGAGTTATATATAAATAGTTAACACTGCTTCAATTACTTCCTCTTCATTTGCTTTTATGATTCTGTTCGCTCGATTCTAATAATTCTTGGCTATAATTTGATCAATTTCCTTTTCTGTAAGACCCGCTGCTTGCTGCTTAGATAGATATGGATCGCAGTGCTCTATTATTATTGGATATAATTGTGGTGCAGTTGATTTTTGCAATTTGTTGCCTCGACTTCAACTTGATTTATGTGTGCGCTGGGCCTTTGCTATAATAATTTACAACATCGAACGAGTTTTTCGTGTTGTGCGCGCTTACATACCACAAATGGACCTGATCGTACTGTCTGATAAATAAAATTAGTTTCGTAGGTCTCGGATAGTTGGTATTCACTTTCAAGTTCTACTAGTCTATGCTGTAATATGATCTTTATACTTATTTCGAGAGCTACATTTTTAGATCAAAGTCTTGTATGCAATCTTGAACTAATTACTGATCGTAATAGAGTTGATCACTTTTATGATCTATTTTTATAGATTAAAGTAAATTACAAAGAAATTTATTTCATTTGTAATTGATTTTAAAAAATTTTTTAAGAAGATATCGAAGTAAATTGAATATACATTTGTATGTGATCTAAAAACATGTTTTAGTACGCCGTTTTTAGATCTGTGTTTTAGTTGTATGCGATATAGATTCACTACTTTTAGTACACATTTTTAGATCGCCGCTAATGTGATTTAAACATATTATACTTGTATATGATCTAAATGTATAAAGCTTAGTATTCAAAAAACTTGTTTTATATATCTACAACCATTTGAACTTCAGTTTTCTACAACATTTGTTACATATAGCATTAATCAGGCACTAATCAGCTCTATATATACCTGCAGATATGATCATAAATAATCAAGTTTAAATTGCTTTCATAATTATCATTTTTCGTGCATTGGCCAAAACTAGAAAATCTCTAGAGCCGAAACAAAATGTTGTTTTGAAATTTTCCAACCACATTTTGTCTTTGATATTTGTCTGGCATTTCCCATTGCTCTATGTTGTTGTTGTTGTTGTAATAGCTGAGCCAACACAGACCGCAGCAGCAGCAACAATATATGCGATAATTTTTCGCTCTTTTGACCATATTTGATAGTTGATGTAATTACGCCCAAGGCGGCGATGCAGCCAAGCGCCCTCATTTATGACGCTTTGCATACAATAATAACAACTTGCACAGTGTTGTTGTTGTTGTTGTTGTTGTTGTTATTTGTTGTAGTTGCTGTAATGCAATTTGTTTAACGCTTCGTTTATTACCAAAAACAGCAAACGCATTTGAGACGCCCGACTTCAATGTTGTTGCTTGTTGCTTGTTGTTGCTGTCTGTTGTCTGTTGCTGCTTGTTGTTTGTTGTACATCTTGGTCATGTGGGCAGCGGCAGTGGCAGTTTGTTGAATGAAACATACTTTTGCCAGCAAGAAAAATTAATCTTAACTGTGCCAAAGTTTGAATACACTTGTTTGTGATATGAAATTAAGGAATTAAACCATTTTTATTAACCAATTGAATATTTTTAAAATGATGATATCCTCGTCTTATATTGATCGTCGTCTATGCTCTACCAGTCGTTGAAAAAGGTCTTGGTATATTTTTTTTATATAATATTTTTATTTATATATTTTTATTTTTATTTATTTTATTTTTTATTTATATATTTTTTTTTATATAATATTTTTTTTATATATTATTTTTTTTATATAATTTTTTTTTTATAATATTTTTTTAATATAAATGAATTCAAGAAATTGTTTTAAGCAGCTCACTTAGGTTTTTTCCTAGGATTAGGGTATTTCTTAGCCGGGCACTACATACTAGATATTTCTTAATTATTATAATATAATAATATTACAATTTTGATGGAAAATAAAATAACCCTCTTTCTATGACCTTTTTAATAGTCCATATTACATTAGGGCTTCATTAAAATATATTTATTTACACATTGTCGCTATAAAACTATGAGGTTATATGTAAAGGAACCATAGAACCATAGAACCATAGAACCATAGAATAGTGGGTTAGGTATAGGAAATAATTTGAGTCAAACACTCAAATTGATAATTAGAACAGACCTAGAGATCTACAGATATATATACTATATACAGACAGAGTTTAACATATGTAGCTTAACATACAATCATTACATTACAAACTTTTACAATGAATAATATTTCATGTGGGAAAAACATATTCAAAACATATAGAACATGATTTAAAACCATAAATAACTAGCAATTATAAATATTTATAGAGTATGTAAAGTGTTAAAAGCACAATCATGATCCCACAATTTCCAATGTTGTTTTTTGCATATGCACATACCGTCGTAGTTCAGTCCCTGCTCCACTCCTGCACCTGGCCATCACCTGTTCGGCTGCCAGCGATCTCTGCCTGCCACATCTTTGCAGCGTGTCCAGCGAATTGTGCGGGCGTGGCATGGCATGGCCAGCCTTTATTTATTATCTTGTTTGTGCGCCTTGTCTGCTGTGTCAGTTTTATATATTTATTTATTTAAGTATGTTACAGTGCATGTTGGCACGGGTCTCCGTGTGTTTGCCCGCGGGTTAGATGTCAGTGGAACAGCAATTACTTGGCCACGTTTATGATTGCAATTGTTGGCTGTGAATTGTGCTTTGTGTTGGTCGCTGAATTGGTTCATTTTGATGTGCTCTGCTTCAAGCTAATGCAATTCATCAACATAATTGAAATGAGAAGAGCTATATAGAGTGCTTAAGATGAATCACTCAAGCATTACTTGGGCTACTCGCTTTCAATTCTGCTCTATTTGTGAAGTGTTTGGCTTGGAGAGAAGAGTTTCATCTGTAAAAGTACCTAGGAATACATTAAGTAGAATTGTCCGTAATTTGAGTGAAACTATATGAAGTTGTTGCTCTATTCTAATTAGTAGAACGGATATAGTAGAACAGTGCAATTCTTCTCCAACAACTGCATAATATACGATTGAATTTCAATAATATCCATATATTCATTTCTATAAAACATTGTTAAACTCCATATAAAGTAGAACTCCTACAGAGACAGTTGGTTCTTAGCTGTAAATCTGCACAGATACAAATTTATCCAATTTCGACACCTTTATGCCATATATAATCTAGACTTATACTTGATTTATTTTGACTCGGGAGTATTATAAACAAACATATAATTCCTATTACAAATTTCATTACTTGAAAAGCTTTTTCTGAATACAGTCGTCTATAGTCTATAGAACACATCTAGAGTACACTTAATTAAATGTATATATAAATTTATATATCTTATTTAATATATATATTTATCACCATCCTCTCAAAGTCCCCAGTTCCCATTGCTAATCACAGACATATCACAAAAACCCATATACTCTCTTTCCATTTCATGAGCGAGCACTAAAAATTATGTCAGTTTTGACCTTGACCGTCTACCCTGTGAACTTGCGCTCTTTGCTGTTTTTGTTTGGCATTTTTGGTTCCTTATAACGAGAGACAGGCCCACATATAATGAACAAGTTAATGGTATAACAATGCCCCGATAACAATAAAGCTGCTCTTTCTCCAGTTTTAACTGTTCCGCTTGCTGTGTCAGGTGCAGCTCAAAAGCTGAAAACTGAATGACCTTCTATTGTTATTTCCCTCTTGTTAGATGCCACGCCCCAGAATCTACAAAAATAAATGTGAAACAACTTAGTTTTGAACATAATTATGTTATAATTTTTTGTATATTTGATATTTTGTTTTTAACTGTTGTTTTTCTTCTTCTTCTGTTTTCAGGTAAGACATCACTCGATGTGCCAAGCCAACAAATAATTCTCACCATAAATCATCGAAACAAAAGGAAGGCTCATGGTTAATATCTTTTGACGTCTTCAGCGAAGTTAGCAACTACTACTAATGGTAGAGCTTATGGAAAAAGCGAGGGGGCTGGCTATTGACTACCTAAGCTAAACTTGTATGAACTAGTTTTTTTTATTTTATTTCGGCAAACAAACAAATTTGAAATTATTTCGTAAATGTTATATATAGATGAATATATATATACATATAACAAATATATACATACACGGACATGAAGAGAAGAATATATACATATATATATATATTAAGAAATATATATATATATATTTAAGAAATTTTTTATTATATATGTTTAATAGATATAAAACATATATAATCTAAAATTTCTTAAATGCTAAAAAAAAATGAATAAAAATTACGTTTTTTTTTCATCATAATCAAAAGTTTTTCATTCGCCTGATTTCGTATATTATATTTTAGTTATGTATTTTATTTTGGTTTTCATTATGTTATTATAATTTGGTTATAAAATTTTTTTATTTTTATTTTTATTTTATTATTATTTTTATTTTATTATTATTTTTATTTTATTATTATTTTTATTTTATTATTATTTTTATTTTATTATTATTTTTATATTATTAATATTTTTATTTTATTATTATTTTTATTTTATTATTATTTTTATTTTATTATTATTTTTATTTTATTATTTTTAGTCGTTTTTTTTTTTTATAAATAAGGCTTTTATATTTCTTTGTTCATTTGATTTGCAATTTTATTTTTTATGTATTCTTTATTTTTATATACTTTAAGTTGTTATATATTTTTGTCGTTATATAAGATCGTTTTTATTTCTTTAATTTTTTTCTTTTGTTAAATGTCATTTGCTTCAATTTGTAATTCAAATTTTTGTTGTAATTCAAGCAAAAGGTCTTTTGCATCGTCTGGTTGACATTTTTGCTTGACTTTTCGAAATATTTTCGTTGGCAGCAATTTTGTATTTTGTTTATTTCTTGGCTTATTTTCTTGGATTTTCTGGGTGTGTTTTACGGCCGACCCCATTGATAAAAATGAGTTTCGTATGGTAATTTGCGCAGCTTTGCATTCTTCTGTTTTGGCTGCCTTTGATTCACTTGAGCATGGCAAGTGGGCGCATTCGCTATATATGCATATATATATATAGATACGTCGCATGCCAGAGATCTGAGTCAAAATACCAGAATGCAGACAATTTCTGATTGGATAAAATTCTGAAATTTATTTATTTGAATTTTTATTGAAATTTAAAGGTTGTTTTTATAAAACTTAAAATTTTATTTGTAATTGTGAGCATAATGTATGAAATAAATTAACTAAATCTAGAACAAATAGTATAACAATTATTTTATAATTGATTTAAACTTACACTTCTTTGAAAATATCAAAATATAATTTAAAGAAAAACTTGTGAGATTCATCATATTTATGTATATGTATATGTGTATGTATATGAATGTGTATATGTATATGTATATGTATATGTATATGTATATGTATATGTATATGTATATGTATATGTGTATGTATATGTATATGTATATGTATATGTATATTTATATTTATATTTATACTTATATTTATATTTATATTTATATACATATTTTTATTTATTTATGCTTGCATTATTTACTATATTCATTCAGTTTTCGAACCCATTCAAAAAGACGTATACATAATATTTTAATGTGTCAGCAATTTAATATATGAAAATATTTACAATACTGCTTAAACTAGATTTCAAAAATATATATATGTATATATATAGACATATCTTTAATTGTCTAAACTCAATTTCCCCAAAGCTCATTTGGTTGATTTGATTTGTTTGCATCTTCGCGCTGCCAATTCCATTTCGAGTTGTTTTCCTTTATGCTAGTCGTTTGGTTTTTCATATTGTTTATTTTCTTATTAACTTTCTGCGCCTACAACTTCCGCTTCAGCCAACAGCACGAGCCATGTTTGGAGTTATAAACAAATGTATGTAAGTACATGTGTCTATATATATATATATGCGCTTCACTGATTGCTTTATGCAAATCGTTACGCGTTTGTTCCATGACTCATGACGACGATCATTGACGATTGACAGTGAGTGCTGTCCCCCTCCTCTATTACTCCCCTCTCTCTCTCTCTCTCTTGCCACGCCCACAAATGCACAAGTGCCGCACTGGGTGCATTGAACGCATTTATGTTGCACGTTTCTCTTTTGCTGCATTGCACATTTTCGCTTTTCCTTTTAATTGGCGTTTCTTCTGTGTGTTTTGCTCTGACTTTTCCTCAATCGCCTTGTCTTAACTGTATAACTGTTACTGTATATACTCCAAATCTATGATATAGCTAAACCAAATAGGGTGTGTTGATTTTGGGATAATTTATGCAACAGGCTGATTGTAGGAGGTGGGATTAAGTATAAATACTTCAGATCAGGTTCAATAGCCGAATTGATATATCTAAATATAGATCTGGCCTTTTTTCTGTATATATTTCTAACTATCAAACATATAGCATTTAGATATTGTATAAAATATATATTAAATTCTCTAGCTCCTCTTATAACAATTGCAAATCTAGTCTTTTTTAAACAAACCAATAACTCTTATCTTATATATATAGATATCAAGTTTGATTAATTTTAGCATATATCGCTTTAAAGCCAACAAATTTATTTTAACTATTTTCCTTGAGTATACCAAATATTAGACAATTTCTATTTTCTCATTTCTTAAGACTTTTCATTTTAGGGTATCTACTAGTCGCGTACACCCCACTAGAGCAATCTTACCTGTTGTTATTTTGTTTCTTTTTTTTTTTTTTTTGCACTTTGTTACTTTACTTTCGCGTCGGCTACAACTTGTTGCAACTGTGCCACTGACTCTGCAGCTGGTTCCCCTCAGTCAGTTGTTTGTTACTTTTTATGGCTTCCAAACTGGGCTTTGGGCTAGCCTCCCCTTTGCGCCAGCTTTGCTGCCTGCAGAACAACGAACTTTGATTTCATTCGACCAAGTGGACAGGCCATAAATCATAAGCAAAAATCGAAAAAGAAAGCGTTGACTGCTAACGGAAGTGCTGAGCCATGGGCCTGGCCCCCAGCGCGTTGCCATTTTCGCCCATTGGGCGAAAGTAAATCGAAATTGAAGTACGATTTGAAATGTCGCTGGTTGATGGCCTAAACGGGCAGGCATATTTTTATTGAAGGTATTTTTTAATGTGCTTAAATTAATAATAGATTGTATATCGATTATATACTTCACTAATAAACAGTCGAAAAGTCAGTGTGTTGGTATTTTAAGCTCTCTGAAGAATCTATATTCGTGTTTCTTGTTTGGCAGAGACTGGTTTGAGTTCAGTTAGATCTTTGTTTTGTTTCTCAAAGACCAGCGTCCAGTTTCCAACTTGAACCCTTTGCAAATTGACGTATAAGATTATCCTTTTTATCGATAACTCGATTCATTTCCTTATTATCGATAGTAAATCATTATTTGATTTGATTTTTTAGCCTTAACTTTAGTATCATGGATGGTCTTTAAATTTACTGTTTAGCTAAGAAAGGGTGAGAGTATTTGATAGTCGGGGGACTGTGTATAAAATGAGAATAGTAGAATAATAGAATCATTGAAATAACAGCCCTGGGTTTTTCTACTCTGCTTCTCAATCCCCAGTCATGCAGGCTTATCCAAGCACAAAGCAATCTAGTTATACATTTCTTATAAGTATAATATTATAGTATAATACTTTATTATTTCTTTGTAATTCCTATAACTAGAAGACCTTGTATGATAGGGTTTTACTTTTATATTTAGGTAATTTGCTCGAGCTCAGTTTCTGTTTGGATTTTAAAGTCACAAATTGATAGCAGCTTCATTTTCTGCTCTACTCGTCAAGAGCGGCATTGCCAAAGTCGAGTCAGCACTTCTGATGATTGAAGTTTGTCATGAGCGAAATTCCCACAATTAGCTCGCTTTACGATGAGCTGCTAAAGAGTCACTCGATTAAAGCAAACAAAATGCATCGGAAATTGCGCCCCAGGGGCAGTGTATGAGTCATGCCAGAGACTCGAATGGTTATTCAAGTGCTTGGCATTTGTGGAGTGGAGTGGAGAGCTTAGGCCAAAGCCTGAAGCCAAGTCAGGCACAAATATTTGGAAAGAGCTTTATCGAGTTGGCCAGGTGTGCAGTGACATATGGTGCAGGTGAACTTTGCGCCCTGCTCAGCTAGAGCCAGTCAAGTGTGACCAAAATGATTACAGCTGCCAACAAATCCTTGACCCATAAATGTCAGCCGGGCGCATTTCGAGTCTCTCGCCATTTCCGTTACGTTGCCAATCGCCAAACGCAAATGGCAAACATAAAATTTAGTCAATGAAAATTATACACCTGAATCGGACAGAGTTAACATTTGCACAGCTCCGCCCTAATGCTAAGTATTTTCAACAGTTTGAAGGTCTAGCCCTTTTTCTTTTGGGCTGTCATTAAGCACTTTTTGCTGCTATTGTGAATTACTCAACTCTGATCGAAATCATAAAGTAAATCAGTGGAACGTAAAGCGAGTGTTATATATGTAATGTGTGTAGTTTAAGGTGAGACCAGTTTGACCAACATTTAGCTATAGTCATTCAAAAACTATCTCGAATATTGTATGTCTAAGAACTGCATAGATTTTTGTTAGATTGATTAGAAATTTGGTATAAAATGAAATAATTCTGAGTCATGGAGATCAAATTCTATTCTAAAGACTTTTTTTTTGTATTCTTACATCTTATTTCAATTAAAATTTCAAGTTAAACATAAAATACACATTTTGTTAAACGGGGAATTTTGGTGTATAATCTTTTTGGTAGTGATTCACGCTTAGTTTAAGTATGACTGTGCATATTTAAAAAGAACCAAGTTCTGTCACCGAAATCTCAAAGGAATAAAACCTGGAAATTACGATTTCTGACTTAATTTTGAGAAGTTAAGCAACTTTCTTAAAATAGATTAAATTATTAGTCTTTCTCTTGCAGAACTCTAAAAAGAAAGAGTTAAAAACTGTATAAAGTATTAAAAAAGAAAAAAAAAAAACAAACTGTGAACTGAAAACTAGTTTCAGCTTAGTCTTGACTATTCAACTGTTTTGCCTTCTTCTTGCTTTTATTGTAATTAAGTGAACTTTGGCAGAAGAACAAGGTTTTTTTTTTCCTAGCTATCCAACTATTTGTTGTGGGTTTCTTTCCAGCTCGTTTCGTTTCTAACATTAGCATATTCTCCGGCTTTGGGTGGGTGTGTTTGACCACTTGAGCTGGGTGTGACCACCATTATGGATACGCGAGCCGTGAGTGCGTGGAAGCCATAGACGCCGATGCCCGTAAGTGGTTTGGCACTCTGAACCGCACAAAGTGGATGAAGTGCGTGCTACTGAAGCCGGCTTTTCGCCAAGTTCAATGCCCCACAGACTGAAGCTGAAGCTGACGCTGAAGCTGTTCTTGGGCAAACAACTTTTGGCGCAGACAATGCCGCAGAATCAGCGCCGTTGGCTGTTTTTTTCGAGCATTCATCGATCACACAAATATTATTCCCAAGCCGTCGTCAAGTGGACAGACACTTCAACGCCTGCGCCAGAGATCTTCGCTGCATTCCAAGAGTGCAGCAATTGATGCAACCACTCAAGGACAACAGCTCGCAAATTGCAATTCATTGTCGCCATTGTCGGCATTGTCGGCCTGGGCCAGCCGGTTCACTATCTTGACATTTTTATTAAAAACCTCGCATTCGAACAAAGGGCGAATGTATATAGAGTCCTATATATGTATGTGCGTGTATCCCAGGTATGCCACACGTTAAGCGAACAACTGTCCCATGGTCCAGGCCAAATTGCCTCTGAAATGGAGTTGTTGTTATTGGTGTAGCATCATTTCCTGTTTAACTAAGTAGGAGTGCATATCAGACTAGCAAATACCCTGGAGTTGACGTCTTGCTCTGCAAAAGTGAGTTTCTGCCTACGATTTTTGGAGTATTGGAGTTAGGTATATGGGAGATTTTTTTTTAAATACACGAGGGACCTTTTATACCAAATTTGGCAATTCTAACTCTTAAAAGCTCGAGATAAGCTGAAAAAAAACTAATATTTTAATAGAGAATTTTAAGGAAATCTTTAAAGTTATCGATGATTTGCTGCTAGAAAATTTACTTTAAGCATGCTTTAAGAAAACCTACGTAGATGAACAACATTTCTAGTTCATATATACTTCCTAAAGATCATATATACGTATAGACATACAGATATTCGGATGAACAGGAAACAAGTCTACACGGCTATCGATTCTGCTCTTCGATAAAAATATATTTCACAATGTCAGCCACGCATAATTCTACCTGTTACATTCACTTCAATAAAAGGCAATATACCCCATTTGATCATTTTTATTTTATTCAGGGTATAGAAACGCGCTTTTGCATTAATAACGGCAACAAAGGAGTTTCGCAAGTGGTGCAGATGTATCTACAGCTCAAGGAGAACTGCATTTCATGCTTATATTTATATGAAAACTTGTTAAACACACTTTTGACTTATCAAGTGGTATCAAAAGAGGTATAACAATTAAATCAGAAAAATTGTGAATAAAGGTTTTTAAATGGAGTTTGTGTTGATAAAGTTAGAGAAACATATATAGAAATAAATATTAAAATATTTAATTAAATACAGATAGAAGAGTATATATAGAAACAAATATTGCAATATTTATATAAATATGTATAGAACGATATATATAGAAATACATACATATAATATATGTATAATAGAAATACCCCTGTCTCAAATACTATTTGAAGGTGCCAAATGCTGCTGCCCTTTTGCAACATGTGGCATGTTGTGCTTGCCACTTGCAGCAACAACAGCGACAGTAACTCAAATCTGAACAGCATCCAAATAGTCATATAAACATGGCAGAGCGCTGTTACGCCATTTGAAGTGCTCACAGCCCAGACAGACGGAGACGGCAAACAGTTCTATTACTTAATATGCAGCGCTAAATGCGAGCACGAAGGCAGCCAACAACAACAGTCCATTCACTACGAACTACCAACTACAAACTAAAAACTCTAAACTCCAAACTCCAACACGATCCCCAACAATCTCCGGGCATTCAATCAACGTTTTTGGCCACGACGACTGTCTACCGAGACCTGGTTTGGAAAGGCGACGTGCGGCACTAAATTGAGTGGAAGAGGAAAAAAGTACACCAAGTGCTCGCGTCTTGTTGTAGGCGTCGCTTCACACCTAAGCAACAACAACAACAACAATTTTTGTGGCTAACACAGCTGCGTGCCACACTTTTTTTTTCTGCTGGCCACATCAAAACGCTTCCCTCTTGCTGGTCTAGAATCGTTTGAAGTGCCTTTTGGCGCTTTTTTCTCTTCTCAATTCTAATGAGCTTAGCTTGTTTGCTGTCTGAATGGTTAACATTTGTGCAGCCAGCTAATGGACTGGAAGCAACTGGGGATTGCGATGTCCATGGAATTGGAGCAGAAATAATACGAGTTGACTACCAAATTAACTACCTGCACGTAGTAGGTGTCAAGCGATAGGGTATGTCAGTTACATATTGTGAATAAGTTTGGGGAAAAAAAAACGAATTTTTGGATTTGTTAGAGTTTAACTATTTGATGAATGAATGAATGAAATAAACATGAATTAATGAATCCTTATATATAAATGAGGAAGATATCGTACACTGTTTTAAAGATAAACTATTGTTTATTAATTAATTAATTGTTCTAATTTATGAATGAGCTCAGTAAATTATTAAGATATTAAGCAGAAGCTATCGTCTAGCCGAGTAAACCGGCACTTCCAACTAAAATCAGATAGATAAGCTACAGCTATTCCAGCCAGAGGCCAACCAGAGCACTTCCCACTAGATCAATCTCAACGGGAGCACTCCCAGTTAGAGCACTCCCAACTTCTTCTAACTGTGAAGTAGACTAAATCAATTAACTTCAGAGCTAAACGGAAGAACATTCATATCGATTCTTTGCCAACTTTAACTTGCCTTATAAATGATTATTTATTTAGGAATGGTACAGGTTTGTCTGGCTGCATTCGACATGTCATAGTTTCTATTCTTTTGTCTAGATATTTGCTCTGCTATTGGCCGTAATTTATTGCCACATGGTGCAGCCGGCCAAGCCCAGTTCACCAATGCCAAGAGTTTTTTTTTTTGTTTTTTTCTTCTTTGACTCGACTTTTGCGCAAAAACTCGTTTTGCATTTGCGCTCGTAATTTACTTTTAATATTTGCAATATAATTTTGATGTTGGCAGCCTTTATTAGAGCAGAGTGGAGCACGCTTTTGCAAATTACATAAAAACTACAAAAAGCAACACAAAAAGTAAACGTAACGAGCAAAACATAAACAAAGCGCAGTCGCACCTTAAAGTACCTCGAAAGCAACTCCAATTGGAGTAAAAATTGGTAAAAACGTGGCTGGAACGAAGAGGCGAAGATGACTGGGATACCTGAGTCTGGGTCTGGGTCTGACTGTGATCTGGTGTGAAGCACAAATCAAATATCTTTCGAATCAAATAATTGATAGAATATTGATGTTGTTTATTGTTGTTTAGCTCCAGCTAGCTTGTTGATGAACCGAAATCTCAACCTTTCACCCGCAAAGGTTAAAGCTCTGATCCCGCACGAGCCGCCCAGCCAAGGGAGTCCAATTCAGCCGAATCGTGAGTCGCCATCGTAGTCTCAGTCCGTTGCCTTTTGGAAGGGGCCACGGCGCAGAGCGGACATTGCCACCCGCACACACATCTCGCTTTTTGCCAGCTTTGAACCAGTTTTGGTTTGGGGTTTGGAGTGGCTATCGAAAAACCGGACTCAAGAATTTCCAGCTAAGAAGTTTTTCATGTTCATTTGCCATTTGCTGCCTTTTTTGTCGCTTTGCACTTTGAATGCACTGAAAAATGGGCTGGGAGCAAGTTGCATAAACGTTGCTGAATTTCATTTTGTTTGTTTAGACAAAGGCTGAGAGCTGAACCATATGATATCAAGCTAGGCAAAAGTTGGCAAAACTAAGAGAATGTTTTCAATAATATAAATAAATACAAGACTATAAATTAATATAAAACTATGCTAAGTAGTTAAACTTTACTTGGAAATAAGTTAGTTTCAATGATAACTTTTCTATTTTCTTTTGCATATTCCGCAATCCTATTACATCTTTTAAAACCGTATAGCTTGTTCCTAACTATTTTATTTTGTAGTTTTCATTATTTAATAATTCTGTAAATTTATGAGTACACCAATTCTAGATTGTCCTGTTTCCATTTCAATTAAAATTTAAAAATATAAGTATTATATATTCCTTTAAATTTCTAAAACTCCAACTTTCAATGCTCAAAATTTCGTGTTTTATGAATGGAAATTTTTGTTATAGCTCCGCTGATACTACTTTTTTATATTCAATAATATATACTTTATATTCAAGATATAAATTGAAACTCGATATGCAAAAAGTGATTTTTTTATTGTTATAAAATTTATAACCTTATCTGATCGTTAAAACTGCATCGAATTAAAACTGATTTTTTGTTTGTTTTCATATGATGAATATTCAGTTGGCTTGAAATTTGATGAATACTTTTTAAGCAATATAAATTTAATGTTTAAACACACATTTTGGTGTGATTAGTGTGTTGGATATGGCAAATAACTATAAACCAAGTGTTTTATAGCTAGATCACACATTCATAGACTCCAATCTTTATCCACCGACCAGTTTGCTATTTGAGCCTTGAACTTCATAGAGGTGTTGTCAAAGATAGCTCAGACTATTCATCCATAGCTGCTGTCTCCAGGGTTTTTGTTTTCTTATATCAACATCACGCCGATCTTTGGTTGCGCCACAACTGCCCCGCGATATTAATTTTACATTAGCCCGACCCAACTGCTTTCGTTATGGCCGCTCGATCGATGAGCTTCAATTTCAACAGCCCATTCGAGATCGGAGTCTCGGCATCAGTCAAAAGAAAAACGTTAAACGAAAATTTCAATCAGGCATCCGTTGCAGCGTCAACAAAATTTCACTTTCTTTTGGGGCTACGAAACTCATTCAGAGTTTCGGCGGCTCGGAACTGACCCTCAGCTCAGCGTTACCCAACGTTCCGAACGCCCCAAATGCCACGCCCGGTAGTCGACGCAGTCTCGCATTGTCTTCTCGGGGGTCCGCGAGTAAGTAATTTATGTATTTTGGCTTAAACGGTTTACAAAATTTATGTTTCTTTCATTTCACTGCCGCCAAACGATTTCAATTTGTTTTCAAGAGTTTTTCTCTTCATATTATGTCAGAGTGCTTGGGAATGGGCTTTATCATAGGTCTTTCGAGGCAGTCTTAATAAAATGTGTTTAGCTCTATCGAACTGGCAGACAGATTAGAGCAAGTCGTGATACTTCAGGAAATGAGCTAATGACATGGCTCTGGAATGCGGTCCAGATACCTATACGGCAGTCGTTGAAAGCGTTTGACAAAATACCAGATCACTAACTGGTTAACACACCCTCGTCGAGTGAGAGTCAAGTGTCAAATATGTAATTGCCTTCAGCACAATTGAGAAGAAGTGAGCAGAACAATGCAATAGGGTGTCACTGACTGCGTAATACTCGCGTATCCATTGCTGCTTGAAACTGTCTAACGAATAACAATTTTTTACTAAACTTACATTTTTTACATTATATATCAAGTATTATTAGATGCGCTTAATTTTCTATCTAATTACTTTATATTTCCATCTCGGATAAAGTATTTAATGTCTGCGTCCATGAAGAGGATAAAGTAAAAAGATTTATGTGCTCATATATACGTATTACCATATCGGATAATGTGTAAAAATGTGTGTTCTGATATGGATAAAGTATTTACATGAATTTGTTGTTATATTGAATAATTTATCAATATATCCGTGCTTGCACATTAGATAATTTAATAAGATTTCTTTATCCGAAACAGATTTAGTATATATTTCCAAATCGGATAATGTATTCAGATGACTACATTGCCCTGTTGAATGAATTGATTATATCTGATTAAATACAAAGATTGGATAAACCATTCTGATATGGGATATGGAATAAAGATCTCTAAGTTTCTATATCAAATAAAGTAAACATATTTTTTTATCCGACGAGGAAAATTAATTGCATATCATTCTGCTTCCAATACATAAATTAAGATTATTCGCTTTCATATTTCTACATATCAAGTATATTCCATGTCGGATAAATAATTATTATATATGCAATTGCATTATGTAAAGGTATTTACATAAATTTACTTTAACTCTTTGGGTTTCTAAAAAACAAATATACTCTCTTCACTCAATAGGCGAGTATATTAATAATAATAATACACGACTCATAAACGGGTTATTTGCACTTTTAGAATGTTGCTCAGGTCGGCGCGTTTTAATCTTGTGCGGGTGTCTTGGCGCATTCAATTCATTTCCAGGTTCAATTGAAGCTTTGTCCTTGATGCTGGTGCTATGGAAAATGATTGATTGGCGTTTCACAAAGGCACACACACACACATACACACAAGCATAGCCGTATCTATTGCCAAAAGGCGGATATTGGCCAAGAAATGTGTTGGCATTTGGCAATTATGAAAATTTACGCTTTAAACTGGTTCAAAATCGCCTTTACTTTATTTTGCCAATTTATGTATGTATCTTAAGTGATATTTGCATAAGCCATGCACCGAGTCAATGTGCGCAGCGCAGTTAAACAATTTTGTTGGTCAATAGGCGAACAAGTCTTGGTAGCTGCTTTTACATTTATTTGGTGTTATTCGGTGGGCAGTCAAGTGGGTAAATGCGACTGCTAGAGAGCAGAGCTGAAAGTGCGGCTTAACTGTTGCAGCTGTTAAGGTAACAGGGGATTTAGATTTAGTGTTGTATAACAACTCAATTTGGGTGCACTATGAGTGATATGTTGTGAGTGATGAGTGGGGCGGATGGAATGAATTGAGTGAGGTTAAACGATAGAGTTATCAGAGACTTGAATGAGTTGAGAAGAGAGAGATGAGGAACATGAGCAGAGTTTCACAGATTGCAGAAAAGTCATAATTATTGGTCTAACTAATGTATTATTGTATTATATTTATATACTTACATTATATTATATTTCTGCTTTGGCGGTATTATGCGATATCTTGGACTCTCCACATTTATGAGCAGACAGCTCTTTGAATCCACTTGACATACGACTATTTAGAATATCCACATCATTCCGAGCAATTTGCGGAATAAATTGCTGAGCTGTCATCGCTACAACAAATTGTTTATAAAATATTTAAAAATCGAACGATGTATATTGATTGATTGATATTTTCATATTCATTATGTATGCAAATTAGAGAATTAAATTAACCGAAAATATTAACAGAAATAAAACTAGAAGAGGAGTAAGGAACGTATAGTATCAAATGCCATCGATTCTGAGGGAAAAGATAAAAATAATTAATATTTAAAATATCTCAAGTATTGCCTGTATATATATGTATATCTTCAATAAATTAGAATAGTTGCCACATACATATAGTTTAAGATATACATATATATAGAGTTTACAGGCAAAAAAGGTAAAGATGCTCCTGAGCACTATGCTATTTTTGAGTGTTCAGGTTGAAGTAACCTGAGACTCTGCTGGGCAGCAGGTTATACAATAGATGCGATGATGACTTTGATATAATAGGAAAAATGTTAAAGGCTCTTTAAAGTTCAATAATAATTGATTATTGCTCATTCCTCACTTCAATCTTCACTCATTACTCATTACTTTTCTCCTCAATCTTTTCTCTTCAGTCAGATACGTATAAATATCTACAGTCTTAAGTTTTCTGTCTTCATTCCAGATTGCTCTCTCTACATTCTATTCACCCTTTACTTTACTCTATTCACCTTTTTCTCTTTCCTCTTCACTCCGCCTTTATTTCTGCCCAGTCTTCACTTCTTTCTTCTCTCTGCCCAATCTTCACTCTACATTCTGCACATATCACACTTCACTCATTACTCTTCACTCTACATTCTGCCCTCTGTCACCCTTCACTGATTTTCGCTCCTCCCATCATATTTCATAAATATATATATATACCATATGTAACATACTTGCTTCAAAATCCAATCAATCCTACTTAGCTAGCGATTTGCTATATCATTATTATTATTACTATTATTCCACACACCTGTGCAACATTTTAATGGCTAAGTCCAGGTAAGTCAGGTGTTTGTGCACATTAATAGAATTGGCAACTGCTGCTTGGCTAGTAGCAACTGTTAACTAAAGCTCAACTGGTGTGAAATGTAACGGTAAACGCTTGGCCAACAGCGAGCAGAGTGCTCACCTACATAGCGAAGGTGTAGTCGTCGGTCTTACCTACTTTGCCTCTCGACAGCCCAGTGTTTGTCCAGCTCTAACAATGGCCAAAAAGCGAAACAGAAAAACAAAAACAAAATAAAAACAAAAACAGCGGGCAGTCTCAACAGCTGCTATTTTGCCACAATTTCAGTTGATGTTGTTGTTGTTGTTGTTGCTGGGTTTGTTATTGTTTCGCGTTTGTTTTGTGGCTGCTCGCGCTTGGCGTTTACTTTGTGTAACAAGTTTGCATATGTGATTAACAAACAGCTCAGCATGCATTAGTAAACATAATTATAACACACTCAACAAAGAGAGGGAGATGAAGAAAGAGAATGAGAGGCAGAGAGAAATGGCGCAAACTGCTGTCACTGTTGCTGCTTGAAATTCTACAATGAAACGAAAGACTTAGGCAACAAACTCGCGTGGGCTAGACTCGCAGAGTCGCAGACTCACGTCTCGTGTCATCAGATCAGCTTACATCAGCAGCTGCCATCATAGAATCCTCTTAGCCATGCGACATCCGACACCGACAGCCAAGCAACATTTTCAGCTGACTCATTTGTCTGCACGATTCTTTGTGCGACGCTTGACATTGACCTTCGATGGCGCATGATTATTTTCTAATTAGCCGCCGCCTGCGGGCGTCCACTTCTTGGCCAGATCTCTGAGGTTTATTTGTCTTTGGTGCCATAACGATCTCCATCTCAGCTTTATGGTTCGGTTTATATTTTTTTATTTTTTCTCTTTCTATCTTTGTTTCTCACTTCTTTTTAATGGGCTTTTATTGCGTTTGTGGATTCTGTCACCTCGCTGAAGTCCATTAAATGCGAGTAAATTAACCGAAATTATCTATTTATATTGCCGAAAAAGCAAAACAATATAATATACTGGGCGGTGCCATATGATGTCACAGGCCGAACGAGTAGGAAGCGAGTTTTGCTTAACCAAGCAGCGCGAAATACTTAAAAAATACTTAACCAAAGTATTACAATCTTAGATGGGCCTAACTGAGATTACATAGAGCGTATTTTTATGATCTATCTATTCTAGTTTTAGGCTGACAAACAAGAAGTCTATTTAATGAACTTGAATAACTTGGAGAATATTCTTAATTTTTGTTTTGTTTTTGTTAGAATATTAAGCAAATGAATGAATGAATGAATGAGTGAGTAAATGATGTGAATAAGTGAATGAATATGAGTACATACATATATGAGTAATATATGTATATTAAGCCACTTAAAATATAAGCTAAAATTTATTATTTTAATTGCTATCTCGTTTACTATGAGACAATGAAAGCCGTAAGCTAAGCTTTTTATACTCGTTCAGCAAGTGCAAGTAGAGTTTATTAGTTTTATATTAAGGTAGAGGATGAGTTAGGATATTATATTTAATTAAAAATTATTTGATCTTTCTCTCTCTCACTCTCTTCCCAAGAACTTTATCTGTTTCTCTCTTTAATTATATATGTTCTTCAATCCATTTACATATCACGTCTAACGCTAACCATTCAATGACTCTAAAACTGTTGCACTACAGCGCTCTGCTGACCTTCAATGAACAAGAAGAAGAAGAAGCAGAATAAATAGCCGCACCAGCACCAGCAGCAGCATCATTTATAAGCACAGCCAATGGCCAAACACAGAAACTTGATTGAAGCAAATGAAAACGTAAAGTTCAACTTGTTTAGTCGCGGTTGCTGCTTCTTCTTAAGTTGGTGCAGCTATTGTTGTTGCTGCTGCACTTCTGAATGACTTTTTCGCCTTAGCGTCTTGACATTTCGCACAAACATAAAAAGAAGAAGCATCTACACCAGCAGCAGCAGCAGCAGCAGCACAAAGAGTCGCTTGCGTTGCTTTTGTTTTGCAACTTGTTGCAGCATCATCAAAAAATTAGCCCGGCGACGGGCAAATTGCAAATGCCCAAATACAAATAATTCACAGAATTCACAAAAATTACAGAATCTTCACTGGCATAATTAACGCAAGGCAAGTGTAGATACATTCATATAGATATCTAGATAATTTAAGATACCCAGCAGCAGCAGCAGCAGCAACAGCAAGCTTGAAATTCTTTTGGAGCAGCGAATGCTGCAAACATTGTAAATGTCAAACTGTTAGCGCTAGTTCGAAGTCGGCACAGTGCTTCAAAATGTGTAAATGTTAAGAAAACATATTGTAAATGCTTTCAATTTGGCATTTTAGTGACATTTATTTGGCTAAGTAGATCTTATCACAAGGCGTTTAATTAAGCAGTCCAACAAAGCTTACTATACGATTTCCTCGGTTTTTTGTTGTATTAGAATCTGTAACCAATGTATCCCTATCACATCCTGCTTTCAGGATATGCGAAGTTAAATATATATGAGGAAAATTTTTTTCTATGAAGTTCTGTAACTTTCTAAAATCTGCTATGGTATATGGAGTAGACTACTTTGCTTCATTTATTCTCTATTCTCATTTATCATTCTATTTAATATACATTATATTTAGTATATATTTCTTCTCAGCTTGCATTGCATTTGCTTTAAGACTTAATCTGAAATCTTCAAAATTTGCATAGTTGAATGTTTTCTCAGGTCTTGCATTATCCCTAAATGGTGACTGCATTATGTATTATCATTAACATTTCTCAAACTAAAGTAGGCCCAAGCCGTGCGCATACAATTGACGACTACTGTGCAACAAAAGGCGTTGCTGCCATTGTCGCTGAGCAGTGCAACGCATGCAACATGCAACAAAAAATAACAAAAATGGTTCGAGTTAGTCTCATTGTTTGGGCTCTGACTGTGACTGTGGCTTTAGCTTTAAGCCAAATGCCAAATGCGGCAGACAGTTTGAAAGGCACTTGACAAAAGACAAAAAGCCAAAAGGCGGCGAAGTTGAAACAAATTGAAAGGCTATTTGCTTTTGCTTTTTGCCTCTAGCTGATTGCTGTTGGGGCAGGCTCTGAGGGAAGTATCAATGGAAGTTGTTGTAAGGCCTTTTCCTGTCAGCTCTAACTTAAAGCCTATTCGAAACTCTTGGCTGGAGCTCAGTATTGTGTTCATAGGAATAAATTTTTCGTGATATCGTTATATCTTGTACGCCCTGGGATATGCCGGTGCAACTGCTCTATGATGACTTCAGCCGATGGCTGTGCAAGCAGAATGCAGATATGTTGCCTGTAAACAAAATGGACGAGAAGATCTACATACCATTTGACCTGTTCTACAAGGACTTTGTCAACTGGCTGGCCAACGAAAAACTCGCCTTCCTGGCCCATCAATTCTGGGAGAAACTGACCCCGTCTCAAATGTACAACTACGACATTAAGGTGAAGGAAATGCTGAAAGAGGCTGAGAAAGCAAAGCAAACGAAGCCAGTGAAAAGTCAGTGTAAGCTGAAGCACGTTAACAAGCCCGGTCTCAAGCCACCTTCACAGAAACGCGGCTCGCAAGGCAAGACTTGCAAGCGCTCCCTGCCGAATCCTAAAAAAGCCCAAAAAAAGAACATTACGCTGACGAAATTTAAGAAAACTCGATAAGGACAGTGTTTCAAGTTGGATGGGAATATAAACCAACGTATTTTAATAAATTATCTCACATAACACTCAAACTACAGCCTGCTATCCGTATGGCTTCGACCGGATTTAACCTAGAACTCACAAGGATTATAAGCGTAGATAGTGAAAATGTAACCTCTGGTATGGTATGGTATGCCAAAAAAAAACTCTGAACGCAGCCAAAACTTCCAAATTCGATGTGATATTTGTATATTGTGAGAAATTGTAATCCAAATTAACAGTTAGACACACAGAGATTATTTCAAATTCGATATTCTACTAAAAAAAATATTTGTAGAAATAATGTTTATAAATAATGTTATAAACATTTCAGAGCATTTTTAGTTATTCATAAAAAGTAATAATACAATCAATTATCAAAAAAAAAAAAAAAAAAACTATTGATTATAATTTTTTCTATTTATAATTCTATAATTTATGCACTCAGATTGCAAAGAATTCTCGACTTGTAAAGAAAATATATTTGCATATCTCTAGTACAGCAATAAAAGCCATTTATATGGATCTCTTTTCGATACAAAAGCAACTCTAACGGCCTCTGCTCGAATCGTTCATATGGAATACTAAAGAGAGCTTCGCGCTCTCATTACAATAAATTCCAATACAATCGATAAATGAGCTTACATGAATGCGAAGGTTCTCTAAGAAATATTTCTTAGAAATAGGCGAATACCAATTTAGGTCAGCTGTGCCAGGAATATAAATTACTAACAACAGACTAGGTTAAAAGATAAGTAAGGGTATTCTTTAACGGAATGTCGATGCAGTTGCAGCAGTTCTTTTTCTATAATATAGATATATATTAATATATATTATGTATATTCATTCATATTCAAAAATAAATAATCATAAAATTTTATTTGAAATATAAATAATTATAAAATATGTATTCACTCTTATACGATCTGCAATGCTCACTTATGAAATGGAGCCTAATACAGAGTCAACGGCATTGAGAATGAACGATTTAATCTACCTTCAGCGGATTGTAGTTGTAGGATAAATAATGCACGAACAACTCTAGCCCAGTCGCAGAAGGGGAATGTGAAATATATATGATAATATATACAATGCAAAGAATATACATTTCTTAAACATACGGATTCGAACTAAGTTCTTCATGATTAACGTGCGCCGACTCAACCGACGACGCCACGGCCGAAATCACACTAAGCCCGCCAAATGTCCATCGAGTCGAAGTTCTAGTTATTTTCATATTTAATCACAAGCAGTTAACGAGTTGCCTTACGAAGCAGTTCATGAATAAAGCAGTGCTCGCTGTGCCACAACATACCGCAACACGCGCTTATAATGTATGCAAGCACTCTATTTCATCAATTAATTAAAATTTTAGCCTATGGTGCTTCGACAGCGTTAAACACTTACAATTTGCACACGCCACTCATGGATGTGTTGAAAATAAGGTGTGAAACTCAAGTAATATGAGATTGGGGCACTACAACCACTACTATGACTACGACTACTACTATTACCAAGCCCCTGGCACAACGTAGGCGTTGCTCCACTCCGTTTTTTGCTTTTTTTGGGCGCCTGCTTCATGCAGTTGCGGCTGCTGCATAAATTCGCCTGATCAACAATCTTCAACACTGCATTTTCGTTTGAAATGTTGCGCATGTATGATATTTCAATTTTCAATTTTCAATACTCAGCTTGTGGCCACGTTTTTGCGTGGTTGGAAAATATGTACTTTTATTTTGTTATTTTGACATTTTTGTTTTTGGTGTAATGGCGCTTTTTGTGCCCAGACATTGTGGGTCAAAGAGCTACGAGTGACGCATGCGAGGCTGCAGCTGGAAGCTATTTGCAGTCAGCTTTGGGTGTCTGCTGCTCGTGGCCAGGGCCCACGCTCTGTCATACATAGGTGTGCGTGTATAGGTGTGTATGTGTGCATGCAGTTGTTACACTGTGTCAAAAGTACCAAAAGTATTTACAAGATTTTTATATGCTGACAGCTGACAACAAAAATACCCTATATAGAGATAAGCAATGTCAGTGAATGTAAAATAAAGTATATATATTTTTAAATAAATAATAAAAATGAGAAACATAACTTAACAACAATACAGTTAGCTGCAACTAAATATGCATATTTAAAAATAAAATTCTCTCTTTACCTTTGTTCCCTCAGCAGAGTACAATTGAAATCGAAGCAGTGCAAGGAAATTTAGTAAGCAGTTCAGGCTAATTTTGCAAGCAGTTCAGACAAGCCAATAATTTACTATGAATATATGTTTGTATATATGCATATATAGATATACAGATATATACTCCACGACAACTGTTGGCCCATAGCTTTTTCCTATTTCTTTATTTATTTATTTATTACAATCCATTGACAATTAGGTACAGTGATATTGAATTTGAGCACGTTTCATGGCTAACCGTTGCCTGCGGCGCTGCGCGAGGTGTCAACAAAGCAATGAAGCTAACAACAAAATCTGTATTTTGGAGTGTTGAAACTATGGCGTCTATTGATTAATTATTGTTGGCTGCATGGCACCTATTATTAACATTTGACCTTGTTTGCATTTCAGATACCTCCAGCTATTACTTTCCATCACAAAATCGTTTTGTGCCATCCTCCGGCTCGTTTCCGCGCCAGCAGCTGCAGCAGTCGTCGTCGCAGCAGACGCTTAATGGCTTTCGCAGCGGCACAGGTGGCTTTGCGCCCGCACCGGGCTCCTACCAGGAACAGCTCCTATTCATAGCCAACGAGAATGGGAATAAACAGACGCCAATTGCAACGAGTTCCTCATATGGCAGCCCCTTTGGCGCTAGTCCACAATTTGCCGTAAGTTTGCCAACTCTCAATTGACTCGAATTCGAATTCGAATTCGAATTGCAATTTCAGCTCTAAATTTAAATATTTATCGTTTATTTTTCTGCAACCAAAGCAGAGTTTTGGCCAGTTGCATTAGATTTCCATATGCGGGGCTTTTTATAGAGGGGAGTTAACAGGTAACTGGCAACAGGCAACAGGTAACTGGCAACAGGTAACAGCTAACAGGCAGCAGGCGATGTACGAACAGACTGTGCTGCAGGCAATTAAGTAACTTGTTGTCTGTATCTGGGTCCGAGTCCAACTCTGAGTCTGAGTCCGAATCCATGTCTGGCTTTTTGGCACGCAAAGCTCTGCCAATCAACGCCAAAAACGAAATCAAATCAAATTCATAAATTACCACATGCCGCATGCCACATATGAAATTTGATTAAGCCAACTTGCAAAATGTGCAGCTAGCGGCTAGAGATGGGCGCGTGACACGCGTGCACAGCAAATATTTATAGAGAGAAATAGTTGAAGCCTAACTATATCATGTAACATATATCATATCATATATATAATTTAAACAAATATTATTACAAATATTTATTTCCTGGCGAATATTTGTAGCCAATCATTTTTCAATTGAAATAGGAAAAGAGTTTTATGAGAAATTGCTGAAATACCCATTGAGGAAATTAAATTAGATTCGCCCAGTATTGCAACTCTTTCACACTCAGTCTCGAGGCGGCTTCCTTTGGCTCACGCATCATAAATTGAATTACAGACGGAACAATGCAAGAAGTGGGAGGTGTACGACTGACTGACTGAATGGTCAGCGAAAGTAAGAGAGAGAGAGAGAGAGAGAGAGAGAAAGAGAGGGAGGGAGAGAGAGAGAGAGAGGGAGGGAGGTGTGGAAGCATTTCCAAATCCATTTTCCCACTTACTTTCACTTTGGGCCCAAAGCGGCACAAAATGCGCAGACAAAAGCCGATGTCTTCTGCATATCAACGATTCAACAATAAATAATATTTGTGGAATTATTCGAAGAGACTCGAAGGGTGACTCCCATGTCGGTCTCTTAGAGGAACGTGTTCCTAATTGAAAAAAACTGTATAATCATATTGTTTACTGTTCGCAGTCATGAGCACGCACTTTGCTGTCGACTGCCCAGTTGGGAACTAATTGAAACGGCTTGTCAGAGGGCTCCAAGTGAGGAGTGTGAATGGTGAGATATGAAAAAGGAAGGAACTGGAATTGACACAAAGACTGGAACACAATCAGAAGCATTGAAATGAGAGGGAAGATGAGCAGAGAGACGCACACAGATGCTGAAATAGAGACACTGAGACCAAGGACTGCACAGGAACAGAGACTACGAATAGAGACTCGGACTAGAATGCAGACAGGGACTTAAGTGGAGAGACTGACCTGAGACAAAGATAGTAAGAGAATAAGAGAAACAGGAAATCTACAGAGGATTCTGACTGAGAATTGGACAGGAGCATAAACAGAAACAGAACAGAACAGGGACAGAGATTAGGGTTGGAACAGAGACAGTAAGACGAGTAGGGGCAGGGAAGAGAACTGTAAAGGGATACAGGGACAGACAGTGGGAGAGGCACTGCAATAAGGACAGGAACTGGGACAGACGCTGGGACTAGAGCTTAGACAGGGACTCAAACAGATGCAATGAATAGGATAGAGACATTGATAGAGACAGAGATTAAAACTGAGATTGAAACAGTAAGAAGAACCGGGATAGAGTCAGGGACAATCACTGTAGTTGGAACAGGGACAGGAAGAGGAATGGGTATGGTAGCGCCTACTAAAACAGAGATTGCATCCAGTTTCTTTAGGCACAGCAAGAGCTTCTGGCTTACTCTAATATCATAAGCCCAGACAGTGAACACCTGGACCCTGATTAGCCTAATGGAAGTGACTTCTTTATGTCTTCGTGGCGCGCCACCTGTAAACTCAATTAACTGAGACCAGTTGCTGGAAAGCAGATGATGTTTCGTTGATTCTAGACAGGTTGACAGGCACTCAGCTATTTGTAAATTGAATAAACTTATCTGTGTACAGCATACCATAAATCAAGTTGGGATTAATGAAAAATAATACATCTGAGTTTTGTTTGACAGTATTTACGTCTCTTTCTATATCTTTCCTTCTCGCTGCATAATTTCCTTAGTTTGAATCAGAAAATATAATTAGAGAAATATATATATACCTGTAAAATAACAGAAAATAGGCAATAGAATAGAAATATTTCATATTATTTTTATGGCATAATATGATTTAACCATATTATATTTGTTGGCCCAAAGTGAAAGCCCAATGCCCAAAGAAGAGCACGTTATGCATTCTGTCACTCCTTAGGCGCACGCACTTAGCTCTCTCACTATCTGCCCCTCTCCCTCGCCCCTATCTCTTTCTCTTTCTCTGTCAGTCTAAAGTCGTGTGATACGTGATCAGCTTGTTTCATAGTTTATTATGCTTCCACATTGACAAACGACTTGGGAGCCGTTGCATCTGTGCTTGACCGACGCTTTCTTCTTCAAATTGTAGCAAGTCCATTTGCAGAGCTGCCTCATTATGTGGCGACTCGGGTTATTGCACCCATGGCGACACAGACAGAGAGAGAGAGAGAGAAAGAGAGGGAGAGAGAGGGAGAGAGAGAGATTCAGGTGAAATTTGTTTGCCAGCAATTGTCAGAGTTAGTTGGAGCTTATAACTAATTAATGACTGTTAATCAGACTAAGACTTGTGGGTAACTGAGACGCAGTCGCATTTCTCTCTGTCTAATTGCTGGAGAAAATCTGGCCTGAGTGAGGGGCGCGGGTGTGGGCGTGGCCATAGGGTGTTTTGTGATGCGTAAACGACGACGTCAAGAAGCGGAAAGAAAAAAAATCAGCGCCAACTGCAATCAAATTCGCCTTTTAGCAACAAAACTTGCGTTTTGTATGCAATTTGTTTAACAGAGCAAAACTGCAGCTCGACTCAGACCAGGCCAAGCTGAGCCCGACTTGGCGCTGCAGCACATTAGAAGCACTTTCAAAAAAACAAGAAATAAATAAATAAGAAAAAACCGAAAAAAAACCAAGTCTAACAATAATAACGCATAATAACAACAAGTACTTAAGAGCTCGAAGCCGCAACGAGCGACTGACAGCGATTTCTGTAATTAGCGGCCAGTCGAATTTCGATCTAACCTTGATACACTTCAATCAAACATTTTTTTATGATAGATTTCCATTGTGTCGATAGGTGTTTGTTGTTCGATTTCGATTTGAAATTCATTTGCAATCAGCTTTCAGTTTCTGGAGCTGAGGCCTTAAAGCGCTTTGGCATTGCATGCAACACGTCGACTGGTTCGAACCTCGTGAGTGGGGCAGAATGGGCAGCGTCTGCTTCGCTTCGAGTGGCTAAATTATCTGACCCAAGTGCACTGTTTGGACATGCAAATGAGCTCAAGATACGCATTGTCAACTTACATTGATATGGGTTCAGCGCGCATTACAAATATTCCTGTCAATCAACGAAAGTAAACCGAACAAAATATGTGAAATGCAATTAAAGCGAGCTTTAGATCGATTTATGTCAGTTTTGACTGAATTTTGTGTAACAGTTTCTAGGAATATAGAGCTGTAATTGTTGTGTAATATTTAAGGAAGTATATTTGACTGAACTATTGATAGATGAATAAAATATAAATAAGTTAGAAATTTACTTTCAATGAAAATTTTAACAAATTTCTATTATATTTTTATAAAACTACAACTTTTATTACAGTTTTCATTAACATTTTTATTGAAATTTTTACTGAAATTTTTATTGAAATTTTTTATGTAATTTTTATAAATCTTTTTATTAAATCTTTTTATTATTTTATTTTATAAAATTTGTATACAATTTTAATACATTATTTTTTACCGTTTAATTTTAAAATTATTATATTTAAAAAATTATTACATTTAAAATTTTTAATATAATAATTTATTATACACAAATCCCAACTAGAGGCATAGATCAGAAAGAATTATATACTCCAAAGTTTTAGAACTATGATCACCCAATGTGACCAATTATAATCCAATTGGAAATCATTGATATTATTTATGAGGTTGAAAAAGAAATCTTTATAAATATCAAGCAAACAACAGAATAAAACATGTAGATACAAAATAACTATAGAAAAAAGTAATTTTCAGCGTAAGATAACATAGCTCTAATGGATCAAACCTTGTTGAGCAGTGTAACATGTGTCTTAAGTACTTACTTTACTATATATCATAGTTTTTATATATATTTATCAATCTCTCAGTTAGTCAAGCAAGTGTTTAAAATTGTTTTTGTTTTCTTTAATTTTATAATTTATCTAATATTTTTTTTATAAATAAATCTCAAATTTATCTTGCAACATAAAAGCGCTGCACAGTTAATGAACTAACATATTTATTTGTTTTTCTTTTTTCTCTCTCTCTTTTGCTGTTTGTTTCCCACAGAAACCGAACCGCCAGACGGACTATTACGATATCTCGCCACGCCCCTTTGGTGTGCCCGTCAGTGGAGGCGGTGGCGCAACGACGTCCGTTTCTGGATTTACACGCTCCAAGGCGATACGCAATGGCAGCAGCAGCGGTGGCGCCAACAGCTTAGGGAACAATCTGAGTGGTTTGCAACCACAGACGCAGCGTGTCAATGTGCCACACCAGCAGACGCAGTTTCTGGCGCATTTCAGTGAGGCAACGGTAAGGAAATGCCAATTGAGAGCTCGTCCATCTCGGCCGACTTACCTGATAGATCAGATACACACACATACACAGAGATACAGATACTCGAGCTAAACAAAACAAAGCAATACAAAAGTAAAAGCAAGCAAAACAGAAAAAGCATTTTGGCATTGCATAAGACTTTAACAAAACAATTGGCCATGCTCTGATTTGGCCAATATCAGTTGCGCCCCTCTCTCCATCTCTCTCTCTCTCCAGTGCTGTGCCAGCAGCCAATTCACAGCAATCCCAGAACCAGTTGCCAACCACAAAAGCCACAAAAAAACATATATATATGGATATGGTTATATCTCTATATATACACAAATATATATAGATCTATCAAATGAAATCATTTTTACCTTTCACCAGATCATTTTCGTTACTCGAAACTGAACTCGCAAAGTAAACAATTGGAGCAACAGCAGCATTTCATTCAACAAACTTACCGTTATTGGCGTCTGCTTAACATATTTAGATAGGAAATGGGTTTATCTAATAAAAATATTCAGATTTAAGTGCACAAATACCTCGAACTGATTGAAATGTCTTAAGAGTCTCTGTAGAGGTGTTTTCTCTCGCATTGTTTTGCTGCTCTCTCTCTCTCTCTCTCTCTCTCTCTCTCTCTCTCTCTCTCTCTCTCTCTCTCTCGCCTCCCACTCTAAAAAAAAACTTGGTATGCGACTTATTCGACATGAAGTCTTTTATTGAACTTAATTGCCCTCATTTGTTAT
The DNA here is from genome assembly GCA_035045145.1 of Drosophila meridionalis. Taxonomy (NCBI): domain Eukaryota; kingdom Metazoa; phylum Arthropoda; class Insecta; order Diptera; family Drosophilidae; genus Drosophila; species Drosophila meridionalis. Next base: position 5,383,959 of record JAWNPG010000025.1, on the reverse strand, counting down.
TTAATTGCAGCGAAAGTGTTGCAATGATTAATCTTGGCTTAGGCCAACAAAACCGATTTGCGTTGAAATTCATTGACGTCCCACAACATCCACAACAAAAGTCAAAAACTTTTGCTAACTGTTTATGGGCAAGAAAAATTATTTCTGGCTAAATACGAAATATCACAGAGTTCGTGGATGTTATGGAAAGATCTCTGAAAAGATTACAATAGACTTTGATCGAAAATTTTAAATGGAACTGAAACTCATTTGATGAAATATAGTTTTATAAGAAGATTCGCTTAGAGTTGAAATTTTCCATTAAATATATTGTTTAAATGTTACGATCTATTTATGAAAGTAAAGAGTTTAAAATTTTATAAGTTGGTTTTTAAACGATCAGCAGAGATTTCTCTAGAATTTTCCATTTGGAAGGGAATCTGTTTTTATAAATTTAAAAAGTTTTATAAACATATTTGCTTACGACTCAACTTTTTATAAAATATCTTCTCGAATTCAAAGATCTTTTAAAGTAAAGAGTTCATAAATGATATGGTTGATTAGAAGAGATTTCTCTAGAAAATTCCAATTGAAACTAGATTTTCTTATAAAGTCATTCATATAATTATTGAGTTGGCAATAAAAAACTTAATTTGCAACAAAATGATATAGGGAGATATAACCTAAAAAGAAGAATCAATAAATTTTTTGTATGAAGAAGCTTTAAGTTTTGTAATGAATTTGAATAAATTCAGCTTATACGAGTTGTTCTATTTAACCAAAGTTCAATATTCTTGCTTAAGTTTTTATATTATTCAATATTCTATATGTGTCTGTCCGAGCACAGCTCAACATAGAATTTACATCCCAATAATACACCAATGTTTCGCTTGATCCCATTTCCCAATCCATCATTCTTCAATTCTATACATTAAATGTTCAAAATATCTATATACAGCATATAGTATAATGCCACCCTGATACCAATATGTATATAGTATAATGATGCCTCAGACTCCACTTCCACTGTTAGACCTTTCGACAATCACTTAAGCCATCGTCATTATAACGTAAGAGCAGCCTGCGCTCAAGAAGCTGCAACCTTTGGCACCTCCATGGACTGCCGACTATTGACGGCTGGCTGTCGACTGACTGGTTGCCGATTTGGTTGAGGTTGACCCAAAAATATGAACATGCAACACTCGATAGATGAGCACGAAGCTGCGCCTCTGCGTCACGTTTGCAACCTGCGCGAATCACTTGCCAGTCACAGTCGCCTTCACATCACAAATTAAATAAATACGAGCACATAAATCGAGTCGAGACCAAAAGCTGGAAATTTGCACAAAACGCTTTAGACAAATTTGAGAATCACTTCAAAGGGAGGTGGGAGTGGGGGAGAGAGGGGCGAGAGCTGCGGCTCAAGCTGAGTCGAGTTCGCACGCAAAACAATTGACAGACGAACCGCAGAGATTGTGATTTCACGAATGTGTGTTAGGAGTAGCAGCATGTTGAAACTGTAACAGTTTCCCATGACGACGACGACGACGACGACGTCTCCAACATGTGACCACAAAAGCCAATGCTGTGAATGGGGCGCAGCAGCTGTCGGTTGGCAATAGCCGTAATAACTGTCTCGACTGGCTTAACCCAATTCTCTTTTAACATATATTCCCTTCTTCTTCTTCTTCCTCTTCCTCTGTAGAACGATAAGCGCCCGGTGTCTAGTAGCGCTGCCCAGCGACCCTTCGGCAATGGCGGCTTCTCGCCCAGCGGAACGCGGACACGCACTCAGGCGCCGCCTCCTGTTGAGGATGCCACGCCCCAGGCCGCATCGCCTTATAGGCTACGCAATCGCTTCCAGCCTTCAACCTCGACGGCTTCCTCGACGACCAGCTCAGCGGAGGTGACCAGCAAGCGCTATAATCGCTTTGGCAGCAATCGTGGCGCAGCGAAGTCTACGACCACGACGACGACGACATCGAGCAGTCCCAGCTCCAGCACGCAAAATACTCCTGCAGAGCGTCCAAGCTTTGGCCGCAAGCCGCCCAGTCCACGTCGTCCGGTGTTCATCAGCCGGGAAATCAATGAACCCGTCAGCGTGGTCAGCAAGCGACCCTTCAACTACAACAGCGCCAGGTTGAAGCTGCCGCGACCCACCTCCAGCACGACCAGCACCACTGAGGGCGTCAGTGCAGACGAAGCTGATGAGCTGTACGACCAGGATTCGCAGGAGCAGGAGCTGACTGAAAACGAAGAGCATGAGGAGGCCTCGAGTCTGGAAAAGCTGCCGCTGCAGGAGGAGACAATAGCATCAGCCACAGTGGGCAAAACGGAGGCCAGCCAGGGCGCCACTGCAGCCACTGCTTCAGTGGAAACGGCAACCAGCCAGGAGGCAGACTATGACAAATCCAGCAGCAGCAGCACGGAGGAAACCCAAACAGATTCATCTGAAGCACCTGAAGACCTGACGGAGGAGACAACGCTGTCAAGTGCAACGCATGAATATGAATACGTCGAGGACGAGGAAAAGGCGACAACAGCTATATCCAAGGAGCAGGAATCGACGGAGGAGCAGCAGACCGAACTAGAAAGCAATACGACGGAGCAGCCAGTCGAGGCAACGGCTAGCACCAGTATGCCCACACAGCAGACGTCGGAGGCACCAAAGGAGAGCTCAGCCCAGCAGGAGGATGACGTGGAGTACGATGACGAGTTGGGCGAGGAAGGTGAGGAGTTAACCAAGATATATGTGGAACTATAATCAATTCACTCATAATTTTTACTGCAGGTGCTGAGGAGTACGAGTATGATGAAGAGGAGGAGGAGGAAGTGGATGATGCAGGAGAAGCTAACGAGGAGCACAGCAATCATGAGCAAGGCAAGGCCACCACCGAAGCAGAGCTAAAGCAAACAAGCAGCAAGGAGCGTGAGCGCGAACATGACGATGAACGGGAGATCATTTCGGTGGTCACCACGAAGAGTGTGGTCAACGGCTCCACGGCTTATCCAGCGCCAGTGACTCCTAGCAGCTTGGGCAACACACACAGCGATAGCCAGCCGGCACCACAGCTGGACGAGGATCAGACGGAGCTCAACAATGTTATCAATACAACGCCACTGCCCACCGAGGATGCGGCCACACCCAATGTGACCGAGAGCTATGTGGTGGTGGCGTCAATACAGACGAGTCGCAGCATCAATGGAGCACGCTTCTTGCCCTTCCCGGCCATTGAGCAGGAGGAGACGAAGCAGACGCTCTCCGAGCTGGAGCGCAAAGTTCACTCGAAGCATCAGCAGAAGCAGGCAGACCTCAGTGAGAGCAGTGAGGAGCCGAGCAGCTCGACGACGCCCACATCCACCACGTCCTCATCGGCGACCAGCACCACCGAGAAACTGCTGCCCGTGCAGGGCGCCTCCACGGAGAGCATCATCGACAAGCTGGATCGCGTGCAGTCGGAGCTGTCCAGCGGCGTGCTCTCTGGCAAGTATCCCATCATTAGCCAAATGGACTCCTCCACGCCCGCCAGCCCGATGACGACTGGCGCGGGTCGGTTCGCGCCCCACATACGCAAGTTCCAACCGCGCACCACCGCAGCGCCCAGCACCACCAGCAAGGTGCACCACTACGATGAGAGCGAAATGGATGAGCTGGCCAGCCTATTGCCGGTGGGCTTCAAGCCCAAGGCCAGCTACAAGAACCGCAAGATAACAACCACCACCACAACCACGACGACAACAGAACCACCAGCTCAGGAGCAGGTGAAGAAGCCCGCAAGGAACTCCACAATCAGTCGCTCCTTCAAAAATGGAGTCGTGACCGTGCAGGATGTCACCCTGGCAGGTCTGCTGCCCAAGGGCTACAAGCCACCCAGGACTACATCGACCACGACGACGACGACCACGTCCAGCCCAGAGCAAGGCGCGACCAAGCCAGCAGCTGTGCTGGAGAGTCTGTTCGAGGAGATCAAGTTCGACGACAGCCTAGCAGCACTGCTGCCCAAGGATTACAAGTTGAATGCGACCACCTCGAAGCCGGAGATAGTCGTGGTCGAGGACATTTCCAAGTTTTTGCCCAAGGGATTCAATCCCTCTACAACGACCACCCAAAGATCTCCAGCCGTTGCAGTTCCCTTTGATGATCTGAGCAAGTTCCTGCCACCTGGCTATAAGCCGCCAAAGGAGAAGGAGGAGCAAGTGCAGCAAGAGCAGCCCAAGCTGCCGGTGGGGATTATCCCACTCAAGGTGGACGACATCAGCAGCCTGCTGCCTCCCGGATTCAAGCTCAACGGCACCAGCAAACCCAAGCTGAAGGTGGCGTCTGAGGATGACGCGTTGCTTGCCTCGCTGCTGCCGCCAGGCTACAAATCAAAGGCCGGCATCCATCCGGCATCCACCTCCACGACGACCAGCAAGCCGGAGCCCAGCACCAGCGAGAAGTCCGCAAACGAAAGCAGCTCCGGTGGCAGCCTCAAGGTGGTCTTCCCCAAGGGCTTCCACAAGCGCCTCGGCTCACATAGGCTGACCACGCCGCACACTCCGCACGAAGGCAGTGAAGGAGCGCCGTCATCTCCACCTGTGGTCATCAAGAAGGGTCCGCCAACACGCGCCACTACCGAGTTCACAGGGTGGCCCACTCCACCTACCACGCCGCTGTCCATAGACAAACTAAATGCGCAGACCATCAACTTCGAGGATCTACTGACCGCAGCGGGCTCCAGCTCGACAACGAGCACCACCACCACCACGACAACCACGACGACCACCACAACTCCCAGACCCACCAAGCCGGGTCATTGCACTGCGGACTGTGACTTGGAGGCAACTATCAAGATTGTCGATGGCGTCGCCTGGAAGCCGGAGCTCTTGGACCACAACACGCTCGAGTGGAAGAACCTGGCGCACGAGCTAGAAGCACAGGTGAGACATACATGCCTTCATTTATTATCTCTCTATCTCTTTCTAATCCTTCCTCAATTCCCAGCTCAATGAGGTCTACTCGAATGCACCACAGCTGAGCAAGTGGTACAAGAAGGTGCGCATCGATAGCTTCAGCGAGGGCAGCGTCTTGGTGGACTACTACGTGGAGCTGGCAAACATAACCGAGGATGTGGACACACTGGAGATCAAGCAGCTCTTCCACGATGCCCTCACAAAGCCTACGACGCCGCTGCTGCCCGAGAAGGATGCGCAGGAGAACGAAACGGACAGCGTCGCGGGGCCGCAGGAGGAGCAATTGGTCAAGGCCAGCTATCAGATGGGCAAATTCTACATTGATCCAATGGCTACTGAGTTTAGTGGTGAGTAGGAAATGTAGGGGAGTAGTGAGGGAAATATCCGACTAGAAGATATCTTAAAATATGTGCTGTAAAGAGTTACTGAATCTTAAGGGAAGATACCCTGCAATATATGCTGCAAAGATTAAATGTTTCTTGGGGGAAGTATGAGAGTATATAATGCCCTAAATACTTCAAAGAGTTACTGTTTCTAGAGGGGATTACCCAAATATATTATTGAGTTCTTAGTTATATATGAATATATGATATCATGACACTTACCTGAGTTCTTAATTCTTAGCTAATCCTCGCCACTCTAATCCTTCTTTCTACACAGTCATCGCCAAGAATTTACATACCAATGTGGAGTTCGCCGAGGATGATCTGCCCATTCCACAGTGGGCAATTGTGGTCATTGTCATAGGCGTTGGTTCGCTTGTCTTTGTGGTTATATTTGGTGTCACAGTGGTCAGTGCCAGTCTCTTAACTCATTTAAAACCAAGATTAATAACAAATTCTTTCCTCTACAGCTGCTTAATCGTCAGAAGCGCGCTAAGAAGACCCCAATTCCATTGACCAATGATATGCTGAATGAGCTGAAGGTCAACCACATGGGCGGTGCGGACAACTATGGCGTTGATGACTTCTACAACATAGACGATCCCTGGAACGATACCAAGCAGCCCATCAAGCCAAAGGTAGGCAGATTTTCCATCTGATTCTGATTTGATTCTAATATGATTCTCTTATCTCCTTCCCAGCGCTTTACCAATTCGATGCATGGCAGCAACAGCTCCAATATCTACGATAGCTGGCGCTCGACTCGTCATCCGGCGCACAGCAGTGGCGACTACTTCTATGATCAGCAGCCAACGTATTCGCAGAAGGGCGACTCTCTGAAGCGGGCGACGCCACATAGTCATCATCATCATCACCATCATCAGCAGCAGCAGCAATATCCCGCCGGACATCAGCAGGGCTACGGACATCAGTATCCGGATGCATTTGCTGATGCCCATCAGATGTACAGCTACAACAATCACGCGAGTCGAACGCGCTACGCCCGGGACTACGATCCGGATTTTTAGTTTAGTCTCCCAGCCAACCCAAGACTAACCATGCTCTAGCTTTAGACAATTGCAACCGATTTGCTAGTTGCAACTTAATAGCTTAAACTTTATACGTATGAGTAAATTATACAGCTGCTCAGTAACATATTTACACACTAAATAAGTATAAGGCAGGTATCTGTGTACTATATAAACATATTATATCTGTGAGTTGGCATAGCTGATGGAGCTCTCTCCACCTGTCCCCTGTACACCTAATTGATGTCCATTATCTTTAATGATTACTAAATCGAAAATACTTGTTCTATATGTAATATAGGAGTTCGCATGTGAGCTTCCAGAAATAAATAGTCATGCACTTTTAGTTAATGCTAGATTGTAACTATATTGTAGTCACATTGAATAATTTAATTACTGGCGGCATAATATATTACAATTCACCCAACTCTATATATAGGCAATAAATAAAGAATAATTATATATTTAAGTGTCGTATTTTTTATTTATTTTTTAAGAAATCACCAAAAAGGTAGTTTTCTGCCGAAACCCGGGATTGAACCGGGGACCTTTAGATCTTCAGTCTAACGCTCTCCCAACTGAGCTATTTCGGCACAGGATTTGTCCCGCCCTCTCGCTATTGCTGCCAAAAGATTAAATATATAAATCACACCTGGTTGGCTCGCTTTTTGACGATTTTCTGCCTCAGCAACCGCTGTTATCAATGCTGTTGCTGAATACGAACAGTATTCTGAGTGAAAAAAGGCACTCTAAACCAACCAAAAAATGCATAAAAATTAAAACAAAAAAGTTTTCATTGCCGAAACCCGGGATTGAACCGGGGACCTTTAGATCTTCAGTCTAACGCTCTCCCAACTGAGCTATTTCGGCACATGCACCACGACTATCAAATAAAATACTTAGTGACCGCGTTTGTGACAAAATGTTTCAATATGGTTTGAGTCTTTACTAAAAGCTTCAAGATACTTTTTATACTTCGTGGTATTAATTTAAAAGAAGGGCATTTACTATATGCTTATTTTATTTAATTTCTAAAAATATATTTTATTCAATTCAAAACTGTCATAAATATGTTTGCAATTAAAAAAGAAATTTGTATTGCCGAAACCCGGGATTGAACCGGGGACCTTTAGATCTTCAGTCTAACGCTCTCCCAACTGAGCTATTTCGGCAGTCGCCCTTGTCCTGCCAAATATGATACTTCCGGCACAGGTGGAGAATAATCTTATTTAATTCAATTTTATTTATTATATTTCTAGGATTATTATTATTTGAACAAGTAGAAAAATTAAATAATTATTGTGTTGGCTCTTGTTTTATAGAAGCAAAATAAATATGTATATGGGGATTCATTGCATATTACAACTTGTCGTGCCACCGCACTTCTAATCACCTGCTGAATGTAAAATTAATATATTGATATTCTACAAATAATCTACATAATTTATTTATAATATATACATATTAACTTTAAAAGCTAATCAAAAAATTCTTCGTTGCCGAAACCCGGGATTGAACCGGGGACCTTTAGATCTTCAGTCTAACGCTCTCCCAACTGAGCTATTTCGGCACATGCCCTATGACAGTTCTAAATATAATTTTGTTCCTACAGGCAAGGAATAAATGAATCGTCTATAAAAAATGTTCTAATTTATAGTTCTTAATTTGTTGATTCAACCCAATTTATACACATTACATTCAATTATATTAAACACTCAATAAGTCATTTATGGTTTTTGATTTTGCTTTATTTCTATTGGTTTTCGTCATTTTGCAACATCACAATATACAAATATGTATGTGTGAGCCCCTAATATACATATATAATTTAATGAAAAATATAGACAGAAACGTTTACTTCAATACATTGTAATTTACTTCTTAAGTCTTTGATTATATGAATTTTAATTAAAGATTGTTTACAACGATTTGTTAATCTAATTTTCAAGAATTTAGCAGGCTTTCCGCTAAAGTTCATAGAGTTTTCAGTTAAGTTAACATTCAATTTGTGGTTGTGTATGTTGTATGTATGTTCCTCTCGAATCTGTTATCTGTTGTATGTATGCTACGTTTGTGTTCGCGATAATGAAATCAATACAGGTTCGTTCTAGGGGTTCTTATATAGCTACTAATTGTTACAATTTAATTCAAAGACAGTTAAAAATTTTTACTAATATCACTTTCTAGAAATTTGTCCAATTCGTATTGTTTATCAATTGTAACGTATCATGTGCCTATATATAATTTGTTCATCGAAATGTTTCATTAGTTTTGGCATAAATTGAATTGCGGCCCTAGCCGAGCCAGCTACAAAATGAAATATTTGATCGAATTCAATTTAAATAATTTTCATTTATTTAAAAATTTAAAAAATAACTAATTAGAATAATTGAGTAATTTTTCAAGTGTTTTTTGTTTTGTATTTGTTTTTTGGTGTGTGGGGGAGGGTGAATGATGATGAGTAAATATTTCAATTAAAATTACAATTTGTATGAATATATATAGTGCTTTTTGTGGGACTGAATGTTTTGTTTTTTTTTTTTTAGAAAGTGTGTTCGTGTGTATATGTGTGTATTTAAAGACAATTTTAACAATAATAAAAAACTTAGCATTGAGTTTGATTTCGTTATAAATGTACAAAATATAATTAGTAAACATAAAAATGCATTTAAAACTAAACAAAAGCACTAAATTGCTGGTTCAATGCCTACAATTATAAAAATTTGTTATCGTGGTTGTTGTATTTGTTACGCCTAATTATCAACTATGATATATGTATATATATGTTTTATATACATATATATATATAAATGTAAAATGTATATGTATGTATATGTATATGGGTTCAATAATTAAAACTACAATTTATAACACGACGTAAACAAACAAAGGCCAAGGGTAGACAGCTGAATACAAGTATATATATATATATGTATACAGATATACATGCATGTGTGTATGTATGTACGTTTGAGTGTATATGCACTTGGTAACTATGTTAAAGAACTATCGCCTTTGAGTGGGCAACACATAAATATGTATGTAATAAGTCTGTTTAAATTGTTTTATCATTTCATTTCATTAAATTTGTTTTTTCTCTTTTCTCTTTTTTTTTTTTTTTTTTGGCTGCAAAAGGCGCAGCAAAACACTAAACAGCATTGCGGAGCATTTTTCAACAGACAAATTCCAATGCAATTCTTTTAGGGAGCACACAGGCCAGTATAATTTTGATTTCAAATCGCTTTCATATTTTGTTGTAAGTGATATAATGCAAAAATGAATGTATGTGTAAGAGTGTGTATGTGTTTGTGTGTGTGGTTTGTTTTTGTATGTGTGTGCGTTGTAATTATTCCACAGCAAATCCACAGGTTTCCTCGACGGCTTGCGTCAGCTTGTCACAGAGCAGCTGATAGTTCTCGTAGGGCGGCAAGTCAATGCGATTGAAGCAGGTGTGTGCCTTGGGCAAATTTTGTGTGGGCACATCTGCCGTTAGATGTATGGTGAACAGCCGCGGCCCCACCGCACCGGTAGAGCCTTGCAGTGCACGAAATCCTTGCAGCGGCACCCGCGAAGAGCCCGTCACAAATTGTAGCAGGCGTGCACGCATCTCGGAGCTGTACGACTCAACCACCTGAAACAAAAGATATATGATTATTACAATGACTATGATTGATAAGGCATTATATGTCGCACCTGCCAGAACCACAGAACCTGCGGCGTTTCATTGGTACAATGTTTCATTCTCGTATTGTTGCGCCAGTCATTGACATCGATGCTAGAGATGCCTCCGATAACCAATTCCAATTCACGCTCATCAAATGGGCGCAACAAATGGCTGGGTATCAGTTCACAGAATCCTGTTCAGAAAACAACGAATTGTGGAGTAAGTAAAACGTAATCTAAATATAGATAATAAGTAGTACTAAACTGACCTTTCTGCAGTGCCAAAAACTGTTGCTCAATGCCGCGCATAAAGCGATAGTTGACGTAAAGCTTTACATACTCGCGCTTATTCTCCTCGGTAACGGGAATTGACGCCCCGCCAGGCTTCAGTTCATGCACCACCAGAGCTCCAAAGCTATTGTTCTCCACGCTAAACGTGGACTCGATAATCCCGCTGATATTGCTTTCCCTGTAAAATTAAAATTATATTTAATGATTGCAAACTAATATTGTTGCTTGTACTCACAGCATCCACGTGAGACTGCGATGCAGTTCAGGATCCACACCCTCAATATCTCCTAGCGTGATGGGTTTGTTCAACAGTTGCTTGTAGAAGGGTGTGGTGAAGCCGCCGTCGAGACAGTGGCCATGGAAAACGGCAATACCCAGAGTGCGGCCAACGAAATGAAAGTAGGACAAGTGATCTGGATTGATGCTTGAGTCAGGATTGATTTGCAGCGTGTAATGATCGTCGCGGCTGTACTGGAATAGGCCGTAATGCGGATTGAGCATCTCGCGGGATAACAGATGCAGCCACTCTCGTGCCACGCCACCGTAATCCAGGCCCTCCTCGCCCTTGAACTTGACCATGAGCCGTTTGCGCATGTCCTTGGCGCGCATCTTCATAATCAGTCTGTAGCTCTCCTCAAATATCTCGCTGCGCGACACCTCCAGCCGACAGTGGCCCGACTGCGGCTGCAACGTTTGCAGTTCCGAGCGCAATGCCCGCATTTTGCCAACCAAATCCCGTCGATACTTCGGCAGCAGATCGGCGCCTTCAAGCAGGCCCTGCGGCAGATCCGGCACCATAATATGCGGCGTAGCTCTGCGATGCGGCGTGGTCGTCGTGCTGCCAGTGTTCGAAGTCGCAGGTGGTGGTGCTGCAGTCGGTGGTGGAGCCGCAGTTGCTGGTGGAGCTGCCGCTGCACTATTTGGTGTCGCTGCTGGCGCAGTTCCACTGCCATTGCATATCCTTTGCAGGATGCTGCCGCTTAGCCGCGGATCCGTGAACTGTGTGGTGCGATTATTGTGATCTACGAAGTAAACACGACCCGATGCCGTCTTGCGCTGCTCCCAGCCGCTTGGCAGCGACCCAATCTCGTCCAGCGTCAGGTGCTGCGTGTCCAGATCGCGTGGTATGCGCGGATCATGCCACGTGGACACGCCCGTGAGTATGTGATAGAAATACACCTGTCCCTGCTGCGTGGTGCGCATCTCGTAGCCCGGTGGCAAATCCAAAAACGGACGCGCCGCCTGATTAGCCGCTGCTACCGCTGCAGATCCGTAGCGCACGCCACCAGCCATGCCCGCACCACCTGCACCAGGATTTCGCGTACCGCGTGACGATCGTCGTCGCGCCGCCGCCTCCTCGGCAGCCTGACGCGAGCTGCGCCGTTGCGAACGTTGCGCAGGCGTTGCCGTTGCCGGCGTCCTCTCCGATCTGCTGCTCACTGGCTGACTACTGTTCGCATTCGGACTATGCACGTTGCCGTTGCCATTGCTGTTGCTGTTAGCGGTGGTTGGGGTAGCCGGCGTTGACGACGATGTCACCGTTGCACTTGTGGGACTCTGCCTGGGCGGTGTGGTTGCAGGTGTTGTTGTCGTTGGCGGTGCCGTGCCATCCTCTGCCTGCCAGCCGTTGCTGGAGTGCTGAGGCTGCGCCGACTGGACACTCTGTGCGTTCCCATTCACATAGTTCTGCTGGCCAGTGGGCGAGGTGGGCGTCGCCTCGCCCGGCGCATGCCCGTTCAGTGCTGTCGATGTTTGATGCTTTGGCGTTTTTACATGATTGTCGTTGTTGCTGCTGTGCAGGCGACCAGTCGCCGTCGTTGTCGTTGTTGTCGCATTGCTGCTGCTGCTGTTACTGTTACTGTTACTACTGGTGCTGTTGTTGGGCGTCGAGGGCTCTAGCGCCCCAGTTCCTGCTCGGCTGGGCGTTGACTTTTTGCCCGGTGTGGCCGCTGTCGTCGTCGTTCCCGTTCCCGTTCCCGTTGTTCCTGAGCTGGGACTGGTGTTCTCTTTGCCACCCGCCACGCCCACGCCCACACTAGAGAGTATTTCCGTTGAGTGACGCCGCTCGTCTGGCATCTCGCGCGCCATTTGACGATTGCTGTGGCCATTGAGCAGATTTGTGCAAGTTGTGGAACGTGTTGGACCTGCCGGCGGCTGCCTGTCCACATTGTTGCCGTTGTGTTGATGGCGCTGCTGCGGCGACTTTGTCCCCGCTGGCGTTGCCGAAACTCTGGGCCTATCCCATTGCGTCGATTTGGTCGCATGATTTACATAGTAGATGCGCCCGTTGTCCGTGCGTCGCTCCTCCCAGCCGTCCGGCAGATGGTCCACTGAGGACGATTCCTCCTCAGAGGGACCACGCACATCGCCGCTAGGTCCCACAATGGCCAGCGGGTTGCCACTGCAGGGTCCATCTTTGGCCAGCAGCGAGATGATGATTTGACCGCGCACCAACTCATCGTCATCCGGAGACAATTTACCAAGATCCAGACGTTGAACTGAAAAATAGTTGAGAAGTTTTTTTAGTACATTTTTCAGTTGGAATTTTTCGGAATCATTTACAGCCCGTGCCCTTCAGGCTTTGTATGGTCACGGCGGGAATGCGCACACAGCCCAGAAATCCACTGCCCTTGTGTATCTTTCGCTGGTTCCACACAGTTATTGTTATCGAGTCGCCACGCCCCAGGAATAGATCGTAGTGCGCATTCCATTTGGGATCCAGCGAGGACTTGCTTATCTCTGTTGAATAGACTTGACCGGTGCCATCCACCTGAACCTTTGCAAACGGATCGGGCAACCCTGCATGAGAAATTAAAGTAAGTGAGGTAATTTTAGTAATTTGATTGCATTTATTTATTTAAATGGATTGCATGTGGCACATTTTAGTAACTATATAAGCTAACAGAGTGCAAACAGACATGACAAAGTGTAGTTTAGTCTCTGATACGCGTTGGTATCCATATATTACAATAATCTGTCTACAATTCATATTTGTATAGAATGCTTCGATTGCTATTGCTGATATGGTTAGTGTTCCAACCCGCCTTTTGCTATATACCCCATGCACATCCTGGTTTTCCTGATCGCATCGCCATCGATCTCAGACGGCTGTCCATACCATGCATGGAGGAATCGCAACCGGAAATCGAAACAACAACAGCGACAACGACAACGATCAGTGACACAATTGAAATCAACGACTTGGCCTAGGTTATCAGAACAGCCCTCTAATCATTACAGATTTCCTGTGAGTCCCCTCTCTTGCTCGACTCCCAACTGAGGGTAATCACACGCAGAGGCATTTACCATACACACTTAATTCTAGATTACTCGTCTTCCCCGTGGAGAACAATCACTGGCTGACCCATATATAAGCATCAGCATCATTGACGCAGCTACAAATCACAGAAGTTATGGCTTCCATTCGCTTCAGCACCTTTATCGCTTGGCTGTTCCTAGCGCTGATGGCGCTGTGCATCGTCTCGACTATGGCAGCACCTTTCGACGATCGGCGCTGGAATCGACCACGTGTAAACCAACCAAGTCATCGCATACCCGGAACGCCTCCCTTCAATCCACATGGCTGAGCGATTCTAACGAGAACTATTCATTCAATTAGCCTAGTTCATATGATTGTGAATAATTGACCGCAGAGGGCAACGAGTTTCAATTAAATCACGACGACGACTTTAATAATTGTCTTTAATACTGACCCGACAGCATAAAAAGGCGGCCAAGTGCCAATAGATGGCATGGGATCAATCTTCTGCCCAATTCTAGTTGCGCAGTGGGATATAAGGTAGTTCAGGTAGACCACGGTGCCATTAATATATCATATGCCACGAACAATTAGCATTGATTTATGCCCAGACCAAAGAAATGCTAATGGGGCTATATGAGTATTTGAGCAGGTATATAGCATATATATATGTATATATTGCAGCCATCAAGGTCATTAAAACTAAATGCCAGCCGAGTTGCTATCCTGTTGAGTGGCGTGTGTATTGCTTCTCTTCGCTCGCAACTGTATATGTACACCTGGCGTGTGTGTGTGTGTGTGTGTGTGTGTGTGTGTGTGTGGGTAATTTGAGCTGTGGACGAGGGCAACAGCTGTTGATTGATTTTATGCTTCAAAGAACACAAAAGCAAAATGGCAAAAAGTAAAAGGAAATAGCGGTAAGAATGATGGCAATGCATATGGTCGACTGGAATATGCTCTGAAAAGGCTTGTTATATAATCAATGCATACAAAATAAAACAAGCATCTGTCATAAATTGAGCTTGAAGCAACGATTCTATAAACTCAATAAATGTATAGAGTGCAGTAGCACAGAGTGGGAAGTGTGGAGTTGGTGGCATCGACTGCCATTGACTACCATATTCCGACCCACTGTCAGCCACATGTCGTTCAACCCCATTTGAGTTAACGCTACGTGGCACAATTTTGTGGCTCCGTCGGCATACTTTGTGGCAAGTTAACGATTGGCTGCACTTTCACTCGGCTGCACGAGGAAGTCGTTGTTGCATGAAGCTAACCGGCCAAGAAAGGTTTTTATTGCAAGTAAAATGTCATTAACACTTAAGAGCATTTGTCGCACGATGTATCCGCGGCGGGGGGTTTCTCGTTGCTGGATGCCCGGGCAGCTTCACGTTCTGCATACTGACGCATGCGCTCCTCGATGACTGGTCGAAAGTGCCGAATCAGTCCCTGTGGCGGCCAGGCAGCACCGTCACCCAGAGCGCAGATGGTGTGGCCTTCGATCTGTTTGGTTATTTCCCACAGCATGTCGATCTCGCTGGGCTTCGCCTGGCCGGTGACAAAGCGCTGCATGATGAGGTGCACCCAGTGCAGGCCCTCGCGGCAGGGCGTGCACTGGCCGCAGCTCTCATGCTTGTAGAAGGCGGCCAGACGCGCAATAGCCTTGATAATGTCCGTCGAGCAGTCCATCACTATGAGGGCGCCGGTGCCCAGAGAAGATCGCACTTCCATCAGACCGTCATAGTCGTGTATAGACTTCGATGCGTCTTCCTTGGGAATGCAGGGAGTGGATGAGCCGCCGGGTATAATGGCTAGCAAATTATCCCATCCGCCAAGAACACCTCCAGCATGTCGTTCTATCAGTTCACGTGTTGGAATCGACATTTCCTCTTCCACAGTGCACGGTCGCTCGACGTGACCCGAAATGTTGAACAGTTTTGTGCCCGAGTTGCGCGTGCGCCCAAAGCTGGCAAACCAGTTACCTCCGCGTCTGCAAATCGTGGGCACAACAGCCACCGTCTCCACATTGGTCACTGTGGAGGGGCAGCCAAAGACACCCACGTCTGCTGGAAAGGGCGGCTTGCTGCGCGGTTTGCCTGCCTTGCCCTCCAAGGACTCGATGAGCGATGTCTCTTCCCCGCACACGTAGGCCCCGGCACCGCGTTGTATGTACAGATCGTAATCAAAGCCGGATCCACAAGCGTTCTTACCCAGAAATCCCGCCTTGTAGGCCTCAGCTATGGCGTACTGCAGGTTGCAGGTCTCGTTAAAGAACTCGCCGCGCACATAGATATATCCAGCATTGGCGCCCATTGCATGACTAACTATAAGACATCCCTCCACCAGCTTATGCGGATCGTGACGGAATATCTCGCGATCCTTGCACGTGCCCGGCTCACCCTCATCGCCGTTCACGACCAAAAACTTGGGCCGACCGTCGGGCGGTTTGTTCATAAAGGAATATTTTAGGCCAGTGGGAAAACCAGCCCCGCCGCGACCACGCAAGCCAGACGTCTTGATCTCGTTAATAATCCAGGGAGAACCTTTCTCGATTATTTCTTTGGTTTTGTACCAGTCGCCCCGTTTCATGGCTGCCTTGAGGCGCCAGTCGTGTAGCCCGTACAGATTTGTGAAAATACGGTCCGAATCGGCCAGGGGCCCAAATTTTGTCTTCGTTTGAGGTGGCGGTGTGCCCGGAGGGGGACCCTTTGGTGGAGGCGGTGGACCTGGCGGTTTAGCTGGTGCAGCTCCAGATGCAGCCTTGGCCGAAAGAGAACCTCTTCCAATGCTTAATATTGTCGACACTCCAGGATTCCGGTCGTAAGCGGCTGATGCGGTATTTTTATCAATTAAACCAGATAATGCTTTTGTTCCGGCTCCTGCAGATAGATCCATTGCCTGTCCAAAAGTTGAAAACGATTTTGAAGATCCTTGTGAAGGCTTCGCAGGTCCTGGCGGAGGCTTCACAGGTCCTGGCGGAGGCTTTGCAGATCCTGTGTTCGATGAAGGATCCTTCGGAGCTGCCTTTTTATTGGCGTCAGACGGCAAAGATGGATTTGAGTTATCGTTCCTTTGAATCTCCTGTCTATCACCATTCGTGTGCGTACATTTTAATAGAGCTTTTTTTTGTTTCTTATATTTGAAGTATGTTGTCTTTGCTTTCTCAAGCTTTTCGGCAACTTTATCATCGTCTGTTTCAAGGATTCGTTTGTTTAGTGGAAATTTATTCTTTTCGGGTACGGACTTCAAAGGAAACTGAACCATCTTTTTGTATTCAATTCCTGGTTTCCGTATCATTCTGTCTTTAATATTTTCTCTTGGCTCTCTAATCCGGTCCAGCTTTTTCTTCTTTATCCAATTACGTACGTATTCTTGTTTAATCGCTAAGAATTCTGGTTTTGTAAATCGTTTAGTATTGCGCAACGGTTTCAAACATTTTTGAATTCTAGCCTTTTTCTTAGCTATCTCTTCTTCGGTCATCTCACTCGAATCGGCTTGGCTTGGCTTTTGACTCGCGTTCTTATTAGCATCAGATCCTTTCTGGCTGTCAACGCCTTTGGTACACATTGTCATAGCCTGCGTCATCTTAGCGGGCAGCAGAATAACTGAATTATTTCTTAATGCTGGTGGCACCTGACGAATGCTAAGCACAAACTTCCTAGTTGAGTCTGGGTTCATCACGTTCGGTTCCTTGATTTTGTTGCGCATTTCGACCAATTGCTGTGTTCCTGTAGAATCCTTACTTTTATCATTTTCATCTTGGTCTTTTTCGGTCTCTGACGGCATATTCCCATTTGATAATGCACGCCGCAAATGCGATATTGCAAAAGGCAACTTGCAACTTGGTGATATTTGATTGCGCAACAGCAGTGCAATCATTGTCGCTGTACTTCTTTAAGCCCACAATTCTACACAAATTGTATTGTTTTATTGCACCTTTTGTTTGTGATAACAAAAGCAAAAGTATACTACAAGAAATGTATATCTTGTATGTGTATATATATACTGATTGTGTATACAGAATTGGGATTTTATATTTTCTGAGTATATTTTGTTTCAAACTAATAATTTGTCAAGGTCCAAAAGTGTTGCTTAAATTTGGTACTAAATTGCTATATAATAATTTTGACAACTGAAAGAACATATCAATTTTATAGTACATTTTTCAAAACTATTTTGCGTTGTTCCGTTTGCTTTTTGTTTTGGTTGATGGACAAATTCGTCATAACATATGTTCGTCTAGCCCACGATATCTATTTATATATCTCTCTAGAAATCAAACGCTTTTCGATAGTGTCAAGTCCCGTACGTAAGACCCTAAAACATACAAATTTTACCCAGTTTGCGACGGCATTTGTGTTTTTCCCAACGATCCCAGTGTGATAGTTGCTCATAGCACGAATCTAATCAGGCCAACGATAAACAAAAGGCAGCCAACTTTTGTGCCATTTGTACGCATTTGCATGGGCATAAAAACATTCAGATTCAGCAACCCAGCCCAGCCCAGCCCAGCCCAAGCAACCATATGTAAGTCAAGTGCATTGATGTCGACCCGATGTGGACTCGATGTGAATCTGTAACATGAACAAAGTGACATCAAGTCCACAGCTCGCTAGCTACTTGGCATGCTGCTGTTAATTGCACATTAGCATTTCTGCGACATAGAAATCCACACCAATAGCAGCTCCTTTTTTGGGGTTCCCCTCATGAACACCTGTCGAATACGTATCAAACTAATAATATATACTATAATTTGAAGAAAACATAAATACAAAGAGAGAAAAAAATAGAAACATTAGGCAATGCGAACGGCGACGTCGTCGTCGTCGTCGTCGTCGTTTCGACGCCCCCCGCGTGATTTAAGTGCAACGATGTGTAAAAAATGAATAAGAGAAATACTACACACGCACACACATACATACACAGCGCTGTGCGTGCTTGAGTGCGCGAGTGAGAGGGCAACACAATGAAAGTAAATTAGTAATAATTCATTTTAGTTATGTGTAAACAAATTATATATAAATATATATATATAGGTATATACGCGTATTCATATATAAAAGGCATGGCAACCCTAATTTGTAGATAGAGATTTGAATTTGAGCAAGCATTGCCTAGCTCCCTCCCGCCTTCCGCCTCTCCCGTCTCCCGTACCACTCGCTCTTGCTCGTAATTTGTATAAAAATGAAAGTAGACAAAAGGAAATGCTAAATTTAGCTTCAACAGCCGTTAAAACGCAGCGAAGCTCAACAGCGGGAACGAAAGATTTGTGCTCACATTTGTTTTGATTCGACAGCAATTTGCATAGGTATTATTATTAATTTCAGATATATGATTTATACTTACGAAACAAATCCTTGCGCGCCAAATTTCTAGCACACAATACTGCAATAGAAAACAGGCAATATATTAATAATCATATTTATTGATAGATATTTGCATTACTTACGCGTTATCCGTATCTTGTGTGTACCATTGCGACGTGGATAATCCAGTTTATTCATAATTTCAGACTTTTAATTTTGTTTTGTTTTTGCAAGTGAATTTACATAGGTATATATAAAAAATATATATATAAATATATATTGGCGAATTATCTGTTATTTCGTTATAAAACAATTGGTCTGTCGGACAATGGTGTTGATCATTGTATTTGTTGTTGTTGCTGGCAGCATAAATTAATTGAAACGAAGTAAAAGGAAGAGGTAGAGAGAAATAGCAAAGAAAAAAAAAAGTATCTCAATTTTCGTAGTTGCTTTTGTTGTTGCTGTTGTTGCTGTTGTTATTGGTATTGGTGTAGCAGCTGGTGCCGCTCTTGCTGTAGCCTTGAGTTTTGCTGCTACTGTTGCCGTTGCCGTTGCCGTTGCCGTTGCTGTTGCTGTTGCGATTGCGATTGCTGTTGCAGTTGCAGTTGTGTGTCATTTTTTGCACAGAGAAATATTTATAATTCATGTGTTATTTGTTGGCACTGCGAACGCAAACTGCAATAGAAATGTGACAGAGCTGATTATTTATGAGTTTCATAATTCAATTTATACGAATTAGTCTTTTTTTTTCTATTAGTACACACGCATTTTGATAACTAAAACGTTCGCTCGTTCGTCAAGATAAGCACTTGCATTCGTGTGGGTGGTTTTCTGAGCTCTGCAAATGAATGAAGTCCCTGAGTATTAGTATTAGAGTATGTGTCAGAATACATTTGCAGGCAGGGCGTGCAAAACTGTGCCGGCGCACAGACAGACGAGAGATAAAAGACACGGCAAAAGAAAAACTTAACAAAATCGGCTTTGGCAGGTAGCACACACAACTCACCCGAAACTGTTTTGCTTTTGTTGTTGTTGTTGTCGTTGTTGATGCTGCCTCAAAGCCGTTTTACACGCACATGTTACACACAAACACTCTGACACACACACACACACACACACGCAGCCACACACGGGATACAGCCGTTGCAGGCAGGCAGGCAATGTACGAATACTGACTTTTATTATTTCATAAATTGTATTAAATAATGCACATACTATGAACGCATTTGTATATATACAATATATATATATTTATATATATATATATGCATACACATGTATTTCACTCGCCGTTTAATTAACTTGAATTTTTTTCAATGCGTTTGTATGGGTGCATACTATTTTGTTTGTGCCAGTGTGTGTGTGTATGTTTGTGTGTGCCTTCCACAGAATTTGCAATATTGTGAACGCCCTGCCCGCCACACACTTGTTAGTTATTATAAGACTTGCGTACATACACAGAACTACAAATGCATGTAGCAGCTTTTAACTATGCACTACGTATTTAGAGGCAACAACATTTGCAACAAAAATATTCTTTCGCTTTTTTACGCACTGCTCTCGTTTTTATACTTACGGAGAGACGGCGAGAGAGCAAATAATATATGTATGTATGTATGTATGTATGAGCGACAACTGAATACGAATGAAGCACGTTAGCTGCATACACCGTTTGATTTTAAAACAATTTATTTGGTTCCAATTAATATAACTACATTATTTTGCATCACTTGCGCTGTTTCGGCCCACGCTTTAATTATGTTTATAACTATATAATGCTAATATCGCGCAGAAATCAGTTCTTGTTCAACGAGAAACGCCATTTTATGGTTCGTCCCAACACGTAGTGCTGTAAAACGATTTTTCTACACTGCTGACCACTTTGACTCAACCGGCGTTACACAGCACTAGACAATTTGGCGGTGTTGATTTGGGATTTCGTGTTTCGGCTTCTTTTGGTGCCAAATATATGCATAAATATTTTAAAGAATTAAATAATAAGAGATAATGTCAATTACACTCGATTTCGATGCTAAGCAATTGGATAACAAGAGGCCACTGCAACTGCATTACTTACCAGCTAAAATCGAGGGCAACGGCGAATGTGGAAATGTGGATAAGTTCTTCAATAATTATACGCGGGAATCTTCAGAACATGGTTCCGGCATGCTAACAAATGCTCTCCGAGGCTATCCTCTTGTGGGTAAACGCGAGCCAGTGCCCAAGGGTTTTAAGGGTGTGGTCTTGCAAGAAACCGATCCGCATCAGGAGCAGCGTCAACTACGTCTCACTGGCACCTTTGAGGAGTTCACCTACTGGAACTATGACAAAGTGCCCTCCAAAGGCGACCCATACCAGCAGGCATTAATCATGCTAGATGTAGCCGATGCGGTAAATATATATGAACTGTTGATACAAAGAATTATACTATAATCTTTACACTTTTATAGCTGGCGTCTCCCGTAAGCGAAGCGGAACTCGAAGAAGAGCTGAAACGTTATCAGCAGGCAAAGAAAGAAAACGCGTAGATGATCTTGGTGCGCTTACAGCGTTTAGTATAATATATAGTATTCCAAAAGCTAATCAGATATTTTCACATTTCGTACTCCTTAGACTTATAATTTGTATAAAATATTCAAATATATAAATACGTATGTATGAAATGTGTATGTGGGAGTAGTTAGGTTAGTGCACTTCTCTGCAGCCTTATTCATCCGCGTCCTCAAAGCGTTCATCGTCATCGTCCAGACTAAGGTTTTGCATGCCACCTACTTCGCCGCCGTTGCGGCCCAGTGTGTTAGCGTCCTCAGCCATTTCCTGGTCTTCGAAGGCCATCCCAACTCCGCCTGCATCTTCCATCGGATCGCTATCCTCGGAGTTGCTGTCTGCCGAGTCAGGGTGCAGGGCCTGGCAAGTGGTCATCGCGTTGTACATGGTGTCCACAGTGTGAATGTCGTCCGGCAGCAACCAGCACTCGGTTACTTCATCCAGTTGCTGATCCACAGCATCCTCGAAGTTATCATCGTCGTCGTCGTCATCATCGTCCTGGTCCTCATCACTACCGTTGCCCTCATCCACTTCGTTATTGGCAAGAGCCACAGCATTCCGACGAAGCTCATCCCCACCGCCTCCATTCTGCCCGTTGACTTCGGGACTCAGGCCCATATAGACGCCTTCCCATTCTACTTTCCGGTCCAGCATAAAATAAATACATTTCCTAGGATTCGACGAAATTCCATGGAGGCTAACTTGCTTCCACTCAATCGAAATCCCTTCAGCAAGATCCGCCGGCTGCCATGACAGCGTGCTTAAAAAAAAAAAAAGAAATGCGAAAAAAAACAAATACTAAAAATTTCGTATGTGCAGAAAAAAAATTTGCACTCACTTTTGTGAAATGTATATTGTGCCATGACCAATAATTTTATCTCCAAGTTTGAGCTTGATATTATTCGCGGTATACAAGAGACCGTGCTCAGGTGGGCTAATAGGCATTATTAATACCATTTTAATAGAAAATTATCAAAAAGACACGATAATAAACAGAATCGCGGTACGTCTGGCAGCGGCAAACTCGACCAGTGTTGCTAAACGTAAGAACTTGAAGCAGTTTCACCAATGGCAAAAAATGCAACTAAAAAAACACTGCAATAATAATTAAATATATATATTTTTATAAATATAATATTTTCTTTTAAATATATAATGTTGTAAAATAATTTACTACAATATATGTTACACAAATTTCTATAATATAATTACAGTGAACAGTTTTCGACGTTTGCTAACACTGACATATATTTTGACAGAGCGCAGCAACTCTGGAATTTCAATTCACAGCGGTTGGTTGAGAGCGTCTCGCAATTTTTTTCGGAAAATTATATACGCAGTTTAACAGTTAACTAAACATGGAAAGTGCGGCTTATAATGAAATGTGTATACTTTATTGAATATATAAAGTGAAAAATAGAATTATAAATATATGGATAAAGTTATTCCGAGGACTAGTAGTTATTCCGCACTCCGTTTTGTTGTTGTTTTTGTGATCGCCGTCGTCGTCGTTGTTGTTGTTGGTGTTGGTGTTCCTGTTTTAAGTGGTCTACAGCAGCAGCTGTAATAAAATTGTATTCGATTCAAAGAGAACACGCCTCGCCACCAACAATGGACATGGAATACGTGAATATCAACGAATTTAATGACCTCGAACTGGCGTCGCGCATGCGCACCTGCAACTATGAGAAATACAAATCTCTCGTTCGCATGCATCTCTCATTCGAGCTCGAGCTGAACACCGATGAGTAAGTTAATTGCAAATTAATGAGTGTGTCTCTTTACTCATTCGCTCTCTCTGTGCGTCATTCGTAGATTTGATTTGGCCTGCCACGAAATTGTGTACGAGGACAAAGGAAAGCTCAAGAAGTGGAACAGGCTGTCCAAGAAGCACAGATTGGGCCATGTTGGCAACGCTGCAGGTGTTGCCACCGTGGCCGGCTGTGCCGCAGGCCATGGCAGCAAATCGGTGGGCAATAGTCCCACCGAGGGCATCCAACAGCAAATCGATGCAGGTTTTCAAATGCATATGCTGGAATTGAAGGCATTCCTAATGCTGGAAAAGAGTAAGTACTGAAGCACATGAAGCTATTATCACATTAATGATAACAATCCCTTTAGATATTACTCAGGAGGGTCTCTTTCGTAAGACGGGCGCAGTTTCGCGTCAAAATGAGTTGCGCTTGCACATTCAGCAGGACAAGCCATTGGAACTGGAGCAAACTGGTTTCTCGGCTCACGACTGTGCGACCGTATTCAAGAGCTTTCTGGCCGAGCTGCCCGAGCCGTTGCTAACGGATGCTCACTATCCGGCTCATCTGCAAATTGCGCCTCTTTGTCAGGCACTCACAGAGAAGACGCAGGCATCCTTGGAGAGGCAACAGCATTTGCTGCACTCTGTGCAGCTGCTGATCCTGCTGCTGCCCGATGAGCATCGTGAGCTGCTGCGGCACATTATGGAAATGCTGCACGCTGTGGCACTGCACGAGGATAGCAACAAGATGTCCGCCGAGAATCTGGCCACATTATTCACCCCGCATCTCATTTGTCCACGCAACCTGCCGCCAGAGGTGTTGCACTACACGGCAAAGCGAATGTCCAGTATTATTTCGTACATGATTAGCCGCAGCTTGGAGATCTTCGCCGTGCCCGCCAAGCTGGCGACCGATATTCGGGCGTACTTTCTTGAACGCAAACGCAAGAAAACAATGTCGCCGGAGCAAACGCTTGACGAATCAATCTCGGACATCTCGACGGTCAACACGGTGTACACTTTTGTAGATCGCGCCGCCACTGCCGCAGCCACAAACACAAACAACACAGACACAGAGTTGGCCCAATTGTACGCCCACATCCAAAGTCTGCCCGAATCGTCAAAGAAACGGCGCCTCATCAAACAGTTTAACAAACAAAACGGACAGGGTATGCCAGGGACTTAAATATATAGATCTTTGTGAAAGCCTGAGTTTTAATCTATTCATTTACTCTTTCCAGGCACGCCCTTGCAGTTGGTCGTTATGAATCGTCTAAAGAACAATGAGGCTACACGTAGCGCCAAGTCCCTGGGCGACTCCATCAAGAAGCACATCTTTCATAAGAGTCTCATGTCACGTACTCCGAAACGCGCGCCTGCTTTGCAAGCCATGAACGGATCCGAGGTGGGTGACGGCTGTTGGGCTTTTGTTTATCCTATATGTCTATGCGTATATTGTTGTCTTAGCTTGCATTGTCTTTGCCTAAATTCGTCTGTCTGTTTCAACAGTTGCTTATATATCTTTTATATTATCTGCATTAATTTCTTTACATTCCCATCACTTAATTTCTTTTGTGCACTAATCGCATGTGGATTTGTTTTTGTGTCTTCGCTCAGACGCCCAATCTATCGCATGCCAAGACTCCGAAGTTGCGTGTGCTGTTCCAGAGCCCAACGCCAGCGATGCATTTGCCCACATCGAGACTCGCCACTAAACCATCGTCGTCATCCTCATCATCATCATTATCATCTGGCTCTAACACTTTGCACACGCTTCACAAGTCCATTTCATCCACATCCCTGAAAATTGAATCATCCTCGGATAGTAGCAGCTGCGGCGCCAATAGCAGCCACTCGGCTCCTGTGAGCCGGCAGCAGTCGCATGAGCTGCCCACTGGGTCAGCTGCTGTGCCGGAGCTGGACGAGATCGATGCGACGTGCTGTGTGACGCCGGCAAAGATCATTTCGGCTGTGGCCCAGCAGCTGATCGGCGGGGCTGATAAGAAGTCCGTGGCATGGAACGATCGCCGCCTGCTGGAGATCGAAGAGTACTCGAATCCCTGCACACCCGTGCAGCAATCCTCGCGCTACAAGTCCGAGCCTAATTTGTGTAGTCTGCGGCCACAGGTGCATGACGACGAGGACGGTCACGGCGACGCGGAATCGGCGCTGACGCCCATTGTGGAGGTGTCGGCCACCGCAACTGCCAGCAGCGGCATGGGCAAGTTGATAACGCGCAAGCTGATGAAGGGTGTCAGCATGGGCAACCTGCGCTTTCCATTCAGCACGCCGGAGACAACGAAGCGATTGGTGCGCAGTGTCTCGGCCACGCTCAAGCGACGTCCCAGCGGCGGTGACGAGGCCAAGCACATTGGTTCCCATTTGCAGACTGCGGATGCACCGCTGCTGGAGGATGTGGACGACAGTGACCTGGAGGATGACGATGGCGATGGCGATGACGATGACGATGACGACACCTTGTCCGAGATAAACGGCAGTTCCAATGAGCTGCCCGCTGGCCTAGGCATGGCAGTGGATGTCAGCTACCATCAACAGCTGCTGCAGAGCAGCGTTTATCGAAATCTGGATCTCATTACAAGCACTCCAGCACTGCGGATGGCACGTCGTTCCATGTCGCCCATAACCAAGTCCACGCAGCGCATGCCCAAGGCCATGCAGGTAAAGGATGCATGATTACTTAGCTAAAACTATTTCGTTACTTAGCATGACGAACGATAATCCTGCCAAGAAATGTAACTAATCCTTGATCTCTTGCAGGAATCCATTATGACGCCGCGCTCCCGCAAGCCAGTGATGCTGTTGACTGCATTGGGCAACGGCGACAAGCAGCCGAACCAGAGCTGCTTTCTCGACCAACAGCAGCAACAGCAGGACGATGAGCTGCTCCTGCCCACCAAACAGCTGGAGCCGCCTGTGTTGCACAGCGAAGATGCAACTTCCCTAGGCGGCTACGCGGACATACTGAGACGCCAGCAAAGCATAATAGTCCAAAGGCAACGCACGAGCAGCAGCAGCAATAGCAACAGCAACGAATTGGAGCTGGAACCGTCGATGGCGGGAAAGCCACATAATGCGCTGTCTAGCGACTTCAAGTGGGTTTCCGTATATGATAATTATATATATGTTGTATAATAATTATGATCATTTAATTAAACTCTAGAGAGTATTTGCTTACGCGCAGTGTCTTGACGGCCAGTCCGGCAGATTCGTCCTTTGCCAGCCGCTCAGATGACTTTGGTGGTGCCAACACCACCCAGGACATTGAGGACATTGAGGACTTCGAGGAGTCAGAGCTGAGTCCCAGCCTGCTGTACTGCTTGGATGGCAATGAACCGGCAATTGCCTCACCTCTATGCAGCCTAAATATCGGACGCAAACGTTCGGCGGGCTCTCCGCTGAAGACCCCGCTGACTCATGATGATCCCGACAATAAGGAAAACATTTCAAGTGAACATTTGCTAACGAAGAAGCTGCTAATTACTTCTACTGCGGAGTATCCAGGCGAAACGGCACTTTAGCTTTAAGTGTTTAGGTGCTTCACACATTTTAACGTTAAAACCGTTGCACGGTTTTAAAAAACTGTCTTATCAAAACTATATATACATATATTGCTTCCTTGATATTGTTTTCAAAAAAACAAACCGAGCTGTTCGCAGAGAACGGCATCTTAAGTATAAGAAAAACGCTTTCGCTTTGTAATTGACCGCGTTTTCACCGTAATTAAATAGTTTAAACTTTATACATTATAAATGCATGCCCCAGAAATATTCACAATACATAAGAATACAATTTATAATCATTTAATAAAAAATATTTTATACACTTTACCGACGAAAATCTATTGTTTCTGAGTATTTTAAGCAAATAATTGAATTTTAGATCAATTAATAATTTTTTTTTCTATTTTAAAAATTTAATTTCTTCAATTACCAGTTCTTTTTTAACACAAGGGTTAAACTCGAATCGAATTTTTGAATTACCGATATATTATCGATTCATTTTTAAGTGCAACTTTTACAGCACTGAAAAAACAGCTGATTAATGTTGACAGCGGCTTGCTTGGCTACAAAATACAAAACAAAATTGTTATGATACAAAACAAATAATTTATACGAAATTTGTGGAGAAAAGTAAATAGACTACAACATGGGCAACTGGAAGCTTGAGGTGGCTAAGATGGGCATGTACATGACATTTCCCGTCGCCATGTTCCACATATTCAATCAGCCCGAATACTTCGAAGAATGGGTGACCAAAAAGAAGCGCGAACTCTACCCGCCGGAGAGCAAGGGCCATCACGAGGAGCTGCAGCGTGCCATACGTGAGCACCACCAGAAGCACGATGCAGCCATGATGCGTGCCATGGAGGAGGCGGAGCGCAGGAAGTAAACCGTCAACCACACCGGGTATCTGCTGCGTTTGCTTGTGAAGAATGTTTTTTTGTATTTATCAAGTGTGTTATATAAGACAAGTGGCAAATTGAGCAAGAGCCGTGGAGCTGCCTTGCAGAGTCAATATTGAACTTGTTTTGCGACATAGTCATAATATAAAGTACTTTTAATTGATTAAAAAACAAAATAATTGTCTCGTGTTGTTTTCCAGTGTAGTTTATTGGGAACCCGAAGTTGAAGTATTCAATGATTCGTTATCAGCGGCAATGGTACCATGATTACATGACGCCGAGGTAAACAAGCCACTTATCAATGAAGCATTGCTGCAGCGAGCGAGCGGTTGGTTGGCCAAATGCCGCCACGATGGATGGTCCACTCCATTCAGCTGCTGACGCATAACAGTCCACGAAGCCTCTTCCCACTAGCCAACCGATGACCGCCAGTTGACCGACTGCGTAATGTACACTCGTCCGGCTCTTGAGATTAGAGCCGAATCTAAGCTATGTTAACGCTCGCCAACTGTGCCCCAGGGGCTGCTGTTATCGCGTTTTCACACGGTATTTACGTGTATTGTTGGACGATTACAATACCTTCAATTAGGTAACGTTTTAAACTCAGTTTGTGATGGCTTTGCTCACGCCTCGGTCGGCGTCAGCTGCACTTGATTTATCAGTCTCCGCTGCAGGAGAGGGGGGCGTAGGGCAGCGGGCCTCATCCAATGATACTAATTATCAAGCCAAGTAACGGTTGTTCACTGGCATTCAGTTCAAATCGAACCGCTATTGCGAACGGAACAGATCTAAATATGGCACAGGCAAAAGTTTTGCCCCAATATGTAGCCGGATTATCGGCCGCGTTTGGCGCCTTCTGCATGGGCGCCAGCATGGGCTGGTCCTCGCCCGTCGAACAAATGCTGACAGAGGGGGAGGCCTACGGGTTTCCCATATCGAACGATCAATTCGGTTGGATTTCTTCGCTCCTCACGCTGGGCGCCACCGTCGTCTGCATCCCAGTTGGCTTCGTTATCGACTGGATCGGTCGCAGACCCACAATGCTGGCTCTGATACCACCCTACATGGTCGGCTGGTTCCTGATGCTCTTTGCCAACAGCGTGATCATGCTCTACTTTGGCCGCTTCATTCTGGGCTTCTGCGGCGGCGCCTTCTGCGTCTGCGCCTCGATGTACAGCACGGAAATATCGACGCTTTCCACGCGCGGCACACTCGGCAGCTTCTTTCAGCTGAACACCGTCTCGGGCATGCTGTACGGCTATATTATCGGCGGCTACTGTCCGCTGCTGACCATCAATATACTGTGCGCCATCTTGCCCCTGATCTTTGCTGTGGTGCATTACTTTATGCCCGAGTCTCCGGTCTACTTGGCCATGAAGGGGCGCGAGGAAGATGCCATCAAGTCGCTGCTTTGGCTGCGCGGCAAGGACTGCGATATCCGCGACGAGCTCAACGAAATCCTGGAGGAGACCAACAAGACTACGGATGAGCCCCAGGTCAGCATCTGGGTCGCACTGCGGCGGCCCATTACGCTTAAAGGCCTCTCGATTGCCGTAATGCTGCAGGCCCTGCAGCAGTGGACGGGCATCAATGCCATCATGTTCTACTCCACGTCCATTTTCGAGGACGTCGGCTCGTCGCTGAGCGGACGCGTGTGCACCATCCTGATTGGAGCCACGCAGGTGATAATGACCCTGGTGGCAGCGCTGATCATCGACAAGGCTGGCCGCCGGATCCTGCTGCTAACCTCTGCCTTCTTCATGGCCATCACCACCTGCTTGATGGGCGTCTACTTCCAGATGCGGGACAGCGACCCCGACTCGGTGGCATCCATTGGCTGGCTGCCCATCACCAGCATTCTCGTCTTCATCATCTTCTTCTCCATTGGCTTCGGCCCGGGTCCCTGGCTCGTCATGGCCGAGCTGTTCACCGAGGACGTCAAGAGCGTGGCCGGCTCCATTGCGGGCACCAGCAACTGGTTCTCCGCTTTTCTGGTCACGAAACTCTTTCCGGTCCTCAAGAACAGCATCGGCTCGGGGCCCACATTTTGGATATTCTGCGGCATCGCTGTGCTCGGCTTTGTCTACCTGTTGATCTTCGTGCCAGAGACGAAGGGCAAGACGATCACCGAGATTCAACTCATCCTAGCTGGCAGCAAGAAGACCAACGACTCGGAGAGGAACGAAGAGTCGGAGAAGACCAGAATTTAGAACTGGGCCAGCGGGAAGGGTTATCCTTGCCCACGTTTATATATTGTATGTCTAGGTCTAGATCTAGTCTATATATAGCTATAGTCTCTACGAATAAGTATGAAATACATTTTTATATACCAAAATAATTGGAATTGCGAAACGAATGGGTTGTGTTTGGGGTAATGGAGAGGTAGGTAAAGCAATCTATATTTGAAAAGGGTTTTTTATCTCTATAAGTGGGGGAATTCGGGAAATTAAAAAATCTATTGCCTGTTAACTATTTCAATTAGTGCTTTGGAGTGCTAACTCTGGCTGACGTATTCCATTTACCTACAAATCTAAAACTGAGCTCGAGCTGACAGCTAGAACGTTTCGTAAGTACGAAAGCCTATGATTATAATGATTTTTGGCACGAGCTAAAGATTCAATCTATATTCAACAAGTTCGCTCTGTTATTCATTTTTTGTAGAGCAATCATTATGTGAATATCCGACTAATAAATACCAATTCCAAATTTTGTATCTACCATAACTTTGATTCAACATACAGGAAGTTAATGAAATTTTCAGTGCGTAAATAATAATATTGAATATTATAATATTTAAATTCCTTAAGACAATCAATACCTTTAGGTATCTTTGAGTTATGCTTAAAAAATCAAGTGGACATATACAAATCTTATCGACATTAAGATATGAGATAAGATATTGAACAAAAACATATTAAACTAGACCAAGCCAGGTATAGGATTATATATATTTAAAATTTCATGTCTGTAGGTTTTATAGTTTCCGAGTTTGACGCGATTTAGACCAGCCTGACTCACGTCCTTTTCCTACTGCAATTGCTTCTTGAAGAGTTTCACTGACAACGCGCATGCTTCAAGTTCAGATAAGATAAGGAATGGGCTTTATTCTGTACTTGAGTCTGACTGACAGCAAGGGAAACTCAAGAACTGGAATATCATTATAGTTCAATATCAGGCAATAGTTGTGTGCACTCCAAAGTTTCAGCTGTCAGCGTTAGTATCTAGCATTAGTTATTAATTATAATTGATTAAATAATGCTCCAGTTTCCTGCAATTTTGTACATTTTGCAATTGTTTATTAATTATGTTTTGTGTGTCGTGTCGTGTGTGTATGTGTGTGTGTGTTTTATATAATACGAATTTAAATATATATATATATATATATATATTTATATATATCTGCATTTACTTAAAATCTACAGAATAATAAAAAAACAGCAGTTATTATGGGCTGCCTTTGAATATTCTTCTTCGTCGTGGTTCCATTTGTTGTTTGTTTATTATTTGCACTGAGAATATTATTAACATATTTCTAAGATCGAAGTCAAATGGAGAAAATTGTACAAACTTTTTCTTGGACACAATTTAAAAAAAAGATTGCTAGAAATAAGCTTCTGTCATTGCGCAAATAATCAATGGATTAATGAATTTCTCAATATCTTAAGGCTCAGGCAATGCAATTTTAAATATTTTTTATTTCGTTTTGTTTTATTTATTTATTTTTGTTATGCAGCGTGAAAAGCAGAAACTGTGCAACAATTAGTCCAATAAATATTTCGTTTATAAACATTTCAAATGCGATTAAATATTTCTTGATTTATTACTTTATTTTGTTTTATTTTTGTGCCTTAAAATTTTACATGCTATGGCAGTTTTATTTGTTGCTCGATAAATCTGAATATCCATGCTCTTTAAACAATTACGAAAAAAGACAAAAGAATTAAGCACATTTACTTACAATGCACAGAAAATGCAAAAGGGTTTTTCTCTAAGTGTATTTTCTGTTCGAATCCTTGCTTTTGATTTACTCTCTTCTTCTTTTTCTTGCTACTTTCGTTCTTTTTGTTCTCTTTGTTTTGAGTCGTGCGTTTCTGCTTTTCGGTGCTTTGCTTTTATAATTTATTTTTATTTTCCTTTCTTCTTTTTATTTTTTTGTAAATATACAAATATATATTTATATATATAAATATATAAACAGATTTACGTACATAAAAATATATAATTATTACTTTTTTGTTTGTATAAAAAACTAATACAATGCTGCATGTATACATATCTATTGTGTACGTGTGTGTGTGTGTGTTTGTGTGTGTGAAATTGGCTGCATTTATCGAAAAGGAAATAAAATATTAAACAATACAATTCATAATTATAAAACATAAGACATACAATAAGCAAAACTTTAACACACACTCGCGTGCAAAGAATATCAATTTTCGATATTTATATATATATATAAAAATATTGCATATGCTTAGACAAATTAACATATTTGTATATATATGTGTGTGTGTTTATCAAATAAATTAGCACTGAGTACAACAAAATCTTGAATTTCACAAATCATTTTCATGCTGTGTGTGTGTGTGTGTATAATTTTGTAATTATGTAATCTTGAATGATTTTGCATTTGCTTTTGCTTTAGTTTTTGTTTTTGTTTTTGTTTGTGTTTACTTTGTAATGTTTTTACGTAGTATATTTAAGCGCTTAGAGAACTATTAGATTTGCATTTTGAAATTTGTCAATTTTATATCTTATTAATTGTGTGCTGCAGTTTTATTTTTATGTTTTTTTCTTGAATAGACTATATATTTTAAATATTATTTGAATTTTCCTTTTTTATTTATTTTTCATTCTGTTCTGATCGTCACTTTAGCTTCTCCTCTCGCCTTCCCCTTCAACTCGTTTAGCTGCTCATTTGTTGCTGTATAATGCCTCTCTCTCATGTATTTGTATATATGTATGTATATATATTATTTGTTGCTTTCTTTTCGTCGTTTACATTCATTTCGTTACTTTGCTGCTCTTCAATTGCTCTCGCGAGCCCCGTCACTATTGTACCGTTCCCTCCAACTGGCCATCTTGCTTTGCTCTCTCCCGCTCTCTCGTTCTCGCTCTCTCTCTCTCTCTCGGTTACACTGTTGTCCCCGCCTGCGCCGGTGGTTGCTTTTTTTTTGTTTTTTGCTGTTTTGACTTTGACAAACTTAAGCCTCGCTCTTCTTCTTCTCCTTCTTCTTTTTCAAAAATGATGGCGTACGCAGTCCCTTCTTCTTCTTCTTGTCTTTCTTGGGTGAACCGTCCGTGGAGACATCCTGGAACCGTAATAGAAATTTGCAATGAGAATATCGTTTGCATTTAAGTTAGTAAATGCGATGAGCGCAAAATGTTTTTGCTGGTGTTAATAACATGAGTTGACTGTGTGTGTAGTGTGTGTGTGTGTATATGTATGTATGTATACATGTGTATGTATGTATACATGTGTATGTATGTATACATGTGTATGTATGTATACATGTGTATGTATGCGTGTAAATATGGATGTAAGCACATGTGTATGCATGTATGCATGTATGTTGATATGCATGTATCCACATATGCATGTAGATATATATGTATGTATATATGAAATTATTAAAGCTTTGACAGCTGCGCGCTGATTAGACTCCAATTGGAGTTGCATTGCTTTAAGCAACTTACCTCTTTACTGCTCTGCGAGAAGGTGCTTAGGTGCGCCTCCGAATGGTCGCCATTTTGTACGTTTTCACCTATTAAAAGTGGAGTAGATAAATCGGATTAGATATATTTGAGAATATTTGCTTAAATTGTCGTACTTTTATGTAACTCAATGGACGCACACAAAATCAAAATATATATTTATATATATATATATATATATAAATAAATATATATGTATGTTTGTAGATGTGAATACAATTCACCATTAGAGGACGCGCACACGCAAAATGAATACGAAAATGAAGTTAAATTTTAATTGCAAACATATAATGTGAGTGTATATACATATGTAACTGTAAATATGTATGCTTTATACGTTTTTTGTTTTGTTAGTAAACAAATGTTAGCTAAACGAACACACACATGCACCTAAATATTAACATAAATACTAAAAATACTACAAAAATCATTAAAATATGTACAAAAAAATTCAAGAAAACGTGTTTTACCTGATATTTGCTTAAAAACTTAATGAATGGGAACTTAAAATATTATATACAATGTCGTGATATAGCTGGGATATACATTTATTTTAACTGGTGGATTGGCTGCATCCTTAACAATTGAATTTGGTAAATTTTAATATATATTTATAAAAAAAATTAAAATAAAAATATAACAGAAATAAAGACAATTCATGAATTAAACTCTTAAAATAAGTAACAAATAACAAATGTGGCGTTGTTCCATTTCTTATACGATAAAAGTCCGGAATGTGGAATGGAACAAAGACTAAATTTAGACAGGTTCTCTTGAGAAATTCATAATGTCCGGAATGTGGAATAGAATATAGACAGCGTCTCTTAGTGTTTCATATACGAGTTTGTTTAATCAAATGAGATAAATGGAATGTTGAATGGAATGCTGAGTCAATCTCAATAACTCCCTGGCTACTTGGCTCTGGTCCTCTTGACCACGCCCTTTATGTCGTCACGCATCTGCGAGATGCGTGTGCGGCAATCGTAGATTACGGCTCGATTGTGCAGCTCATGCGCCCGTATGATGCTGTTCAGCAGATGCTGCAGCTCGAGCTCCAGCGTGCTGAGCAGACGCTGCAGTGCCTCCGCCTCGGGGCAGCTATGTCCGCTGCTGTTTGTTGGCATTGGCGACGCTTGTGCCGCCGAAGAATCCGTATCACCCAACGCCACATAGCTGTAGGTGTGGCACAGCGCCGGCGCCGAGTTGCAACGTTGCACCGGACCCGTCGATGGTGTGGGCGAGGCCAAAGCGGCACGTGGCGCCTGCTCCAGGTGAATGTGACGCTGCTGCATGGCCAGCTGCTGTGAGATGTAGTGAATCTCGTCATCAATCACCTTCTCCAGCTTCGTGCGGAACTCGTGCTCGTGCGCCTGCACCGTCTGCACGCATTCCGTGTCACGCAGCGACACATTGATCACGATTTCAATCGAGGAGGACTTCAGCTGGGACTGCGCCGGAACTGGCGAGCTGCTCAGCGTGAGCCTAATATGCTTGCCCTGACTGTACGCCTCGGCCTCCTGGGTGGAGGAGTCGTTGCTGGTGGTGCCGCGACGCACGCGTCTTCCGTTGCCGTTACAGCTGTTGCTGCTCCTGTTAGGATTGCTGTTGTTGTTCATGTGGCTGTCACCCAAACCACTGTCCACTCCGTTGAGGTAAATTGCTTGCTCCGCCTCGGGCTTGTCCGCCGTTGCGGCGCCATCCTTGGGCAGGGCATGATTGTCCGGCAGAAAACTGCGCACGGTATAATTGCTGGGATACAGACTGTCGTCATCCCTGTCCGGTTCTTGTTGGGGACTGTTTTTACGTAGATTCAACATGGAACTAAACTGCGCCGACAGCTCCTCCAGGGAGTCGTTTGCGCTTGGCGCAGGTGGCGGTGGAGGTGATGCCATCAATTGTATCTGCATCTCAGAGACATACGAAGGTTCTGCTATGCCAGCTTCCGTCTCAGTCTCCGGTTCCGTTTCCGGCTCCGTCTCCTGCTCCGTCTCCACCTCAGCTGCTGCACGCTTGCCCGAGCTGGCGCTCAAAATATTCAACATCTTGCGCTTGGCAAAACTCAGGCTGGTCAGATCAATGAAGGAGACAACTCTCTCGCGCTGCTCAGCTACGGTTTGCCAAATGCTCTGATTCGCCGGATGCAGCAAAATGTTGGGCGCATGCGCCAACGGATAGTTGAAGCCGTAATGCGAGCAGGTGCGAAAAGGTGCAGCTGGCTGCACCGACATGCTGCTGCTGCTAACATCCTGCTGCTGCAGCTGCTGCTGTTGATATCTGGGTGCTCGAATAGGTGTGCTGCTGGCCCTGAGATTGCCGGCAACAAAGCTCTCCAGTGTATTGTTCATGTTGCTGTTGCTGCTGCTGCTGTGGTTGTTGTTGTTGCTGGCATTGTTGAGCAATGGATAAGTATGCTTATAGGTCGCATCGATCTTATGCAAAACATTAACCTGAACGCAATCGAAGCGCGCAAAGCAAGCGCCAGAGTAAAGGAAAGAGTATTTCTGTGCCAGATACGAGCACATGGCTGAGAGAAGGACGAGAGATGTAATGAGTGTGTGTGAGAGTGTGTGTGTTTGTGTGCGGGTGTGTGTGGGTGGGTGGGTGTTTCACATGAGACGGACAGAATATGGAATCGACATTTGAATGATAACAGCTTAAAAGGTAACATTAACAGTAACAGTAACAGAAATCTCAAAGGTAACAGCACTGTAAAACACTAACAGCTGCTGTAACAGTAATAGTCCTATAAACACTAACAGCAAGTGTAACAGAAAAAGTCCTGTAAACACTAACAGCAAGTGTAACAATAACAGCAGCTGTAGCTTTAACATGAACATTGACAGTCTATACTAACAGTAACAATAGAGTTTTAAAATTTAACACTGACGCCATTAACAGTCATATGAATAGAAACAGTGACAGTTGTGTTAATCTTAATTATAACATTTGATACTAACAGTAATAATAATTTTAAGCTTAACATTTAACAGTAACACTAACAGTCATATAAACAGCAACAGTTGTGTTAATCTTATTAACATTTTAAATTAACAATAATTTTTAATTTATATTTCCAATTTTTAAACAAAAATAATTCAAAACTTTACTTAACTAAAATAAATATCTAAAAAAAAATAAAACAACTCAAAGGTAAATATTTATTGTACTTCATTAAAAATAAATCCATTTACCATACAATCCACCAGTTGTTAGTATATAAATGATATAATAAATGATATAAGCTCATGCCATGTTACATATTAAAAACTTAAGAGTTAAAGAAAAAGTTTAAAGATCCATTAAAAATTCTGTTGAAAAAGGCTCAAATGTCTGCTGACTTGCCACCGAATACCGTTAGTTTAGTCGATATTCAATCAAAAGAGATTCATAGTTTCTTTATTCATTTGTCGGGGGCTGCGACTGGGGCTGTTCGTCTTTGGGTTCGTCTTTGCCCAAATACATGGAAATATTATCTTGAGGTTGTTCTTGTTCTTGCGCCATCACTTGATTCATTTCATTCTGTGATACTTCTAGATTATTACCATTTGCGTTCTGTCCCTCCCTCAGCTCTACAATGAAGTGCCCAAAGTCATAAATACTACCTGTTGGCCACTCCATATGCGGTTCTGTCCGTGAAGCGTAGCCGGAGTTATGGCCAAGCAACATTCGTGTATCGAGCTCCACTTCCATTTGGGCATATTCATTAAAGCTATCAAAAGGTAACTCAACCTCAAGTGTAAGCGGCTCTATATTGTTATTGTTTGGTGTTGGTATTGGCTCGAAATAATCGTCAAACTCAATAATGAAATCCTCATCCTCAACCACGTCGCCATTATCGTCGTCAATGAATTGAGCAATATTTAAATCAAATAAATCCCATTCATTGTTCTCCTCACTTAGTCTACAGCGCGGAGCTTGGACGTCGTCAAAGGCCTCCTCCTCTTCCTTCACTTGTAGAGTTCCATCTTTGAGCGTACATGTCGTGCTTAGAACAACCATCTCATCCTCTCTCTCCTCTTCGCTCTTCTTATCATCAGCATTCTCTGCTGTTTTGAAAGCGCCACCAGCTGTACGTTTCTTTCTGATGGCAGCCGCTCTTGCCGAAGTATTGGGCTTGTTGTCGTCATCCTCTGTTTCCGTTTGTGATCCGGGATGTATTTGCAGCATATATTCCTCGGAAGTTTTTTCACCCGAACTGTCGGAGTCAGTAAGCATTGAGGATGAAAATAGTGTCGTTTGTGTACTCAACTCGACGTTGCCACGATTTGAGGCAAGCGAAAAGCTTGATTCCATATTAGATAAATTACTTCCATGGTCATCCTCTTCGAAGAGGTACGAGACTGCATCCATTCCATGCTCTTCAGAATTATGTTGACTGATTACGATATGATCATCAGTTAAGGACATGACTGGTTCGTTATCTGATGAACCACTATGGCCTTGGGACAAAAGTTCTCTCAATACCTCATCCGTCGTGGATTGTAGTATCGCTCTCTCTATATCATCAGATTCCTTGATTCCTTGCGTTAATAATTGTTTAAATATTTCATCTGTTACAAATTTCAAAATCTCTTCAATATTCTTGTACGATTGGAGTTCATTCTCAAAGCTATTCGAAAGCATTTCATTAAATTTCTTTTCAAATATAGACTGCATAATTGATTTTGTAATATCGGTATTGACCTCATCAGCTAAAGATTGCATGATCACTTCTTCAATATCGTTCAAATCATTGAAATTGGGATCAGTTTCTATATCTGAATTGTCCTGTAATTGTTCAAAACTTGAATTCTGTGAACGTACTTTGTCCTCATATTCATTGTTTTCTGCGAGCTCTTTGTGATCGGCTTTATTATTATCAATTTCGTCCGAGGTCTCTGATTGTTCATTCGTATTTCCGGCATATGCTTCATCTGTTGCCTCATTCACTTCACTTGTTTGATCTTCCGATTCCTCCTGCGCTACAGCAGCTTGATTTCTATTATTATACAACAGTTCCTCCATTTCCCTCTCCAGATTCTCATTCTCCAAGGACTCGAGTAGCATCTCCACAACTGTATTATCATCGGCGCTATAGTACATGGAGCTGCCAGTTGCGTTGTTTCTGTTCTCTGGTGAGGCAATCGCTTCGCCGTTGTTGTCTATCGGATTTGGAGGCGTTGCACTCTGTTGATCCTCCGACATGTAACCCACCTCAAATGTGGTGCTAGAAACGTTCTGGGCTAAGCAGTCGTCACGTTGCGATGATTCATTAGCATCTGTAGAGAATGTTGTGCTCGAGACAGTTTTATACAAATTTCGACGTAATTTGGGTGCTTGATTTGCGATTCGCTTCGACGACGATTGAATTCCTGGATGAAGCACACTATTTGAACTATCCGATCGACGTTTTTGGCCCCCGGTGCTACGAGGCGACGTGGGCAGCGAGACCCATAGACGAGCGCTGCTGCT
Source organism: Drosophila meridionalis (assembly GCA_035045145.1). Taxonomy (NCBI): domain Eukaryota; kingdom Metazoa; phylum Arthropoda; class Insecta; order Diptera; family Drosophilidae; genus Drosophila; species Drosophila meridionalis. The sequence goes on along the minus strand of JAWNPG010000025.1, from coordinate 5,345,208 downwards.
GCGTTTCTCAGCCTGGAATGTGCAGACCGTCGACATATCGCCACTTTTCACTTGAGCAGTCCTTAACCTGGAACGGATCGAGGATTTCGAGGACTTGGCGTAGCCACGCGGCTTACTGGCATTGCGTATATTCTCTTGCACAAAGTTGCGCTTCTTGCGGGGACTGCTGCGGAATGTAAATGTCGTTGGCGAGATGCCCCGTTGTTCCAGCGACGTAGACGACTCACTGCTGTCCTGGTAACTGTCCCAAGATCGGGACAGACGTGGCGTCTTGCTAGCAATGACACGAGTATGCGCCGATGAGCTAGCGGGTGCGTCAATGTTATGCTTGGATAGAGAGGAGAAACGTGGTTCGCTGTGAAACTGGAATAGATGAGGTGTCGGTGCTACTTTGGGCGGACTCTTGTAGATATGGGTGCATGTCTCAAAAGTCTCCTCTGTTCCAGAGACCATGCGCTGCAGTCTACAGGGCGTTAGCTTGTTGCGTATGCTATCATCAATTTTACCGAAAATCGACTCCCTTTCCTTTAGTCTGTTCGCCTCGATGCGTTCGAGTATATCACGCTCTAGAGGCGAAAACATATCGCTATAACATTCTCGCTCTGGCGTTGCCGCCATATCGGAGCTTGCTGTGGGCTCTGCAGATGATGATATTTCAGCTGTACTAGCTGCACTTTCCACACTTTCTAGAATATTCACACTATCATGAATATCCACACTATTCGGAATATCCATAATATCAACACTATGCGGAATATCCATAATATCCACAATATCCACACTCTCCACAATATCCACACTATCCACAATATCGTTTTCATGCTCATCGACATCCTTTTCATCGCTATGCTTGCACTCGACATAAACTTTCTCCTTAGCTTCAAGCTGATTGAGATGGGGCACAGGTGTCACTGGCTTCTCATCATCTCGTTTCTCCTCATGATCGACATCGCCTTGCTCCGGCAGCTCGTCATCGGTGCTCGAATTGTGGGGCTCAAAGCGTTGAGGTTCCGAAACTGATGCAGTATCATCGGCATCGGGAATATTCTCCAAGCTGATAGCACGGTATAGCGAACCGCTGTCTATTGAATCATCCGACAGAGGTTCTTCCGGGATAGACACTACCCGCAGTTTTTTAGTGGTTTCTACAAGTTTTTCAAGATTTTGTCCAGCTACACACAGACTTTGTTCGAATATTTCCAACATCTTTGGTATTTCAGCAACTGCCTTATGTTGTGGATCATCCGTGAGGGATTGCGTCTCATGATTATTGCTGGACATTGCCTCTTCATAGTGGCTCCCGCCGCATGCCTCAGCCACTGACCCAGCTCCTTCGTCAGAGGATTGCTGCCTGAGCCAGCCAAAAGCTCTCAGAGTTCGATCTTCCTGTGCATCCAGCGACATTGTCAACGTATGCTCCACAGTCTCGGGAGCTTCTTGCTCCATTTCTGCCTTGGAACCAAAGTACTGCACGTGATCCTGCCACAGTTCCTGGAATTCCAATTTGCGACGCTGACGATCGTCACGTGACATCAACTGGCGTTCAGCCTGTTGCTGATCCTCGGAGTTATTCCCAAATTGTTGGGTGATCTCCAATGTAATGCGTCGCTCAGTGAGCGGCTGCTGATCATTCACATCGTGCTTGGCCTGCTCCTGCCAGTTGCCAAAGTTCCAAACTTCGGTAAGATCGGCTCTGGTCTGATCCGGCAGTTCCCGTTGTCTGTCTCCACGAAGTGGCGGCGCACTCGTGGCGCTGGCAGCGGGACTTGTGGGCGTGGTTATCTCACTATTTATGTTCTGCAGTCCCGGCACATAGCTGACATTGGTCGACTCCTCCGAGAAGTTGAGATTCTCGAGTTGTCGCAAAAATGGACTGCTCAATAGAATGTCGCTCGTCTGAGTGCTGACATGGCAGGGATATCCAGCCATCGATGGACGGACGTACTCCTCGTATGCCTCTTCGTCATTCAATTCGGTGAGCGTGGTCAGCTTGCGTGGCGAGGCCGAATAGCTGCCCAGGCAGCTGTACCCGCCGTCGTCCGGCTCCTCGCCACTGCTGCTCGCAGCGGCACTGCGTCGCTGCAGCTCCGGCTTGAGGCGCAGCAGTTGCTCGAAACAAAAGTGGCACAGTTGTTCGTAGCGCGGCGTGGCAAAGATCTCCTCGTAGCTAATCACACGCTGCATTGGTTTATAGCGGATGCAGTCCGCTCCAGCCGGCAGATGTTTGTGTTCGGTGCGCGGTGCCTGACGCGGCGAATTGAAGCCAAAGTGAGAGAGAGTGCGATACGGCGGCGGAATGCCATTGGCCAGCTGCAACGGACGACGTGGCGTCGATGATTCGTTGGTGGTGGCTGTGCTGGATGTGGGACTAGAGCGATGGCCCTGCCCCGAGCCAGAGCCACGATAGTAGCCCACGCTATGCAAATGCTCCGAGTGGAGAGCGTGCAAGAGCACGGAACAAATATGGGGCTGACAACAGCGACCCAAAGACGCAGCCCCATAGGTGTATGAGTAGAGATCTCCCTGCAGCATGGCAATGGGAGCTACATGAGAGTCGAGATTGAGGGGCGGCAAGTCAACGTCATTTTGAGCCTGCATATAGGGACTAGAGCAAGGAATTGATTTGGCATTGGGATTAGTAAAAGATGAGAGCAAATCGCGACGACATTTGGTAGCATTCTGAATATGATTCTCCTTGTCCAACTCATCGTACACTAAGGCGTCGGTATTCCTGTTCGGCTCGACATCGACAGTACCAGCAACAGTTTCTTGATCTTCAAAATCTTTGTAATCACAAATGAAAAAGGCAAAAAGGTGTGCATCAGTGTGTTTTGCCCAACTCAGCCTAGGGCTATAGATTGCAAGACTTACTCACTTCGGCGCACCTCAAGCCAAAGGCCAGCAGCTCGAGGCTGCGGCTCTTACGACTTGCTACTCGCTGATAATACCTAGATATATATATACATAATATCATAATATAGTCGACCTATAACTCTAAAATAAGTTCTGAATCCAAAAACCAAATGAATATGCTATATATTATATCAAAAGGTATATGATATCTATATATGGATTATAAATGGGGTTAAATTTGATATTGTGGACCTGCATCGTTTCTTTTAGCTACAGTCTAGGTTAGGTGGGTGCATTTATATATATATATATATAACAGGTGATTTGGAACTAGTTATTAACATCAATAATAATGCAATGGGATTCATTAGTTTGAATATGTACAAATGCAGTCCAGGAATTTGAGTACAATCGAGTACAATTGATATATATAAGGGGTTGTTTGAATGTTAGGGCATATACGAAGGATCTCAGGAACTGAGATAATGTATACAACTTGTTCGTTACCTCGGCCAGTTGGTGGCTTGCGATTTGTTGCTGTATGGGAGCGTTCGCCGTTTATAAAACTAAGTGTTGCTAAAATAGTATTCAGAATTAAACATACGTAAAGTCAAACATGTTTGAGAGCATTAAAATAATCCTTAAAAAAATCATTGCATTAAGTGATCGATCAAAAGACTTAACTTAAAAGATATATATATATAAATATTTTTGTGAATGAATATATAAATAATCACTACTAAACATGCATTGTGTTGAGTGTGTGTGTGTGTGTTTTTGTGGAATTGTAGCATAAGCTTTAATATGTAAGCAATTGACAGAAATAGCAATAGCAATAAACATATAACAGCTGCAGTTCTTCTAAATAAAAACAATACTAAAATGTGCACAAATTTGTTTCGTGAATTCTAATTCAAAATTTTGTCGTTAAGTATATCGTTTATTTCATAAACTAGTTCAATAGTTGCCGAACGATAGTCGTTAAAACGTATCGAATCACTCATGAACGGGAAATCGTTCACAACTGATGCAAAAACAACTAAGCCAAGAGTATCTATCGATAAATTGTTCACTTATCAGTGAATGAGTTCAGTGCAATCGAACTGATTCTTAACGACAATTTAATATGTTGTCAACAAAAAAAATAAAATAAACAATAATAAATAAATAAATAACAAGCTGTATGTATACTGCGCTCTGCTTATGTTAAAAATAAATGAGCAATGTTGTAGCTGCAAGGCAAAATGTTAATTAACAGAGCATGTGTGCATGAACAACAATATTAGTTTTATGACTTGCCATGAGATTATGCATAAACAAATTTAGTTCACTGCTCTATAAACTATGCACAGGTATATTAATTAAATATATTTTTTTGTTTTTCTGTTACTACTCACTAAATCTTTTTTTTTGGGGGGCTGCACTCACCTCTAACAATAAATGTAAGTTACTAAACTTTTGGTTTATTTAACAGTGTGTGTGTGTGTAGAGAGATTTAGAAAGCGCAGCAGCAGCAGCAATGTACACACAGACACACACACACACATACACGTGTACATTGTATTGATAGCAGAAAATGTAGTAGTAGTAGTAGTAGTAGTAGTATTTGTATTTAGTTGAGCTTCGCTGTTGTATTTTTGTTTATTTATTTTTTGTTATTTTTTCTTTTTTACCCTAAACAAATTCTAAAAACATTTTTAACTACATTTAAAACTTTTAGCTGCCAATTTATTTGCGTTTGTGTTTAGCTAAGAATTTATAGAATAAAATATAAAAGATCAAAAATTAAGTTAAAAATTTTCAATTACAATTTGCCAAATTGTTTAAAAACAAAAATCAACTAAATTATTTAACGAAATGAATTTACTAAATACAAAACAAAACTGCAGCTGTATAAAGATGTTATCAAGGGAAGTAGAATTCAACTAGAAATTGGTTTTTTTCTTATTTTAGTTTTGGCAAAAATCAAAATCAAAATAAAATTCACTTTATGCACGTCGTACAACAGGTGAGTCCTTTAAATATATTTGAGAGACAGAATAACAGTGTGGCAAATAGACAGGGTTGGTATTTTAACAGAATGTTGTGTAACAGAAGAGTTGTTTACAGAAAGGAAGTCGAAACGGTATCAAGTGCTACGAGTACTTTTTTGTTAACTTTTCAATTATTAAATATATATTATTATGAAATTGTTGAAATTGTTTTGTTTTGTTTTGTGTGTGTGTATTGAAGTTTTCGGAGTAGAGGCAACCAAAATAAATAAAAGGAAAATATCATATAAGTAAAATTATAGGTTAGAATAGATTTTTTAATAAAATACATAAGATTAATGTTAAAAATATGAATAAACTACTACTATAGACTTATATAAATAATAATATTAATAAATCAAAATATTAATTTATAAAAATCAAATAAATATAAAAAATATACAAAATAACGTAAGACAAAATGCATTAACAAAAAATAAAATAAAACGAACCAATTTCGATTTCACAAATCTGAGGAATCAGTTTGGGAAAGGAAACAAAACTGGTTTGAACGTGTGTGTGGGTGTGTGTAGGTTTGTTTATGAGAATTCAATTGTATGAACGTAGACATAAAACAGATGGAAACAATTTGAATTGATCTGGACTTACCATCACTTAGCACAACCTCAGCCTGGCTGGGAATGGGCGCCTGCTGTGTTTGAATCTGTATGACTTGGTGTTCTATAAATAATGATATTCATTAGAGCATTGCAGTTATGGGCATCATTGATTTATTTCTCTAACTTACCCGTTTCTGGTTCGCTCTGTGCGTGTTTTGCATGTGCATGTGCACCCGCTGCTTGCATCGAGTTGAGTGCCTCTGATTCCGAAAAGTCTGTATCGGTATCTGCAAAATATATAATTAAATATAATTTATTATAAAATAACTTAACAGTGCCTAGAGAAATAAACTTCCTCTAGACACTGTTCAGTTGCACAGTTGTCATAATGTAACATAATACTGTTAACTTAACAGTCTGCTTAGCACGATTCCATGCAATACACTGTAAAATGCCTACAGTTACTGTTATATTAACAGTTACAGCACATTGATAAGTCAACAGACACTCTGTGAAGTTACAGACACTCTGGTAAGTTAACAGACAGAGTTACTTAAACATGCTATCTCTTAATCTCTACCTCTATCACTCTCTCTCTCTCTGTACTTACACTCCCCATGAATGCTCTTCTTTTTGCGCTCAACCGTGCGCTTATATTCGTTGAGCTCATCGTCTGTTACATTGTCGAAGGGATTCTTGGCATAGGGCGCCTTATAGACTGTCGCATTATGTTGGAATCCTCGCTGTATGATGCCCTTGGAGGCGGCGCCCATTAGCACAACATGATCACCAGTTTGTGAGACGGTTGCATCTTTGATGCGATTCGCCTCGTCCCAGGTAACGCCCTCCAATATGTGCGATTGTGGGCCAGCAGAAATTTTGTCAGCGCGTCGATTGTCCTTGATCTGTATTAAATAGTTTACATATGTTATTAACATTATGTTATAGAGATGAATGTTTAAAGATTACTGACTTGCTGTTGCACTCGCTTAAACTCCTTGGTTGTTGTTCCGGCTGGCACGAATTGCAATGGATCCTCGATGCGCACCGGCGTCGAGTGGGTGGGCGAACCCTCGGCTACCCACTGTTATTTTAAGGGATATTACGTGGGGTTTTTGTTTTGTTTGTGTTTTTTTTAGTTTTTTTTTTTTTATGGGGGTCATTCAACGGAGTTAAGCAATTGAAAAAGAAAGAGAAAGAAATTTGTTTTAGATTTAAATTTGAGAATTTCTTAAAAAATATTCTATTTAACTGTTAAAAGTTCACATATTTCAGATATATATATTTACAGTTTACAATACAATATGAATATGCCCCCATCCACACAGATAATTGTACTCAAATGCAAGCAAATTGTTTAAGCACAGTCGAAACTTGTTCCAAATGCAAATTATAAATATTTAAACAAATGAAATACAATAACAAGCATAAATGATTTTGTGCCTTAAGTAAATGTAAGTTAAAATAAAGAGGACAATTGACAAATTATAAATTCGAAATCATGCAAAGAAAAAGAGATTTCCATGTTAACATAAACAAAAATAAAATGATTCAAAATGATTGAGAAAATCATAGAAACATGCAGAACCTGATGAATAATGTTTTTAAAATCGAATATTGCTTAAATGATATTGATATATATATATATATTAGCTAGCATTTATTAGTTGTTAACAAATGTCTTTCTCTTTCTTTGCATTTTCTTTTCTTTAATCGAAGGCAAATGATAATAATTGGAATATTCCCTAAAGAGGCACAAAATCATCTATGCGATTTAGTTTTGTATTACATATATTTATTTGATTAATGCACAATTACAATTTATAAAGCATTTCATATTAATATTGGTTTGTTTTTGTTTTTGTTTTTGCTGCATTTGGGTTACAAAATATCTCTGCATCGTAATTTGTTTTTCATGTAAATAAAGTTTCTCAATTTGTATCTCTCTTTTTGCTTATATGCTACATATATATATAGATAGATAGATAGATATTATTATGCGTGAATATTAATGAAAGCAAGTAGAAAAGTGGGAGCATAGAGAGCTATAAATATTTGCTATGGATGGTTGTTTGGAATGTGTTCTTTTTTTTTTTTTTAACTTTTCTTTGGGATTATTTAATAAAAAAATTTCCCTATCTGTTTTAGGATTTTTGTGTGTTGCTCAAATTAGTTAATGAATTTCCACTAATTTCCCTCGATCTCCTTGAGGTTAACAACTCTTTGTGTTTGCTGTTGCTGTGTCGTTTGTCTATCTTCAAATGTTATGATCTCTACCTTTGTGATTTTCTTGGGATCGGGAGTGCCAGTCTCGAGTACCTCGACCTTCTGGTAGACATTGGGCGAATTCAGCCAGCGACTGCGATCGCCGCCCTTGCGCAGATCTCCCTTCTTCCAGATACTATAAAAGAAAAGGATATTTATAAGATTTGCCATGATTTAATGGACAGCTTTCATACCCTTGGCGGAAGAGCTCCTCCTCCTCCAGCAGATAGCCCAATGAAGACACAGCTGGTGGCAGTTCAACGTCGTTCTTCGGCTTTGGCGGATCTGATTTGATCAGTGGATGACGGTAGATGTAGCCTGTGCGATAGCCAGCATTGTCCAGCATACGCATCAGCGCCTCGAACTCGGCGCCACCCACACGCCACTTGGGCGGGCTGCCGATCTTGGGCGTGGCGGCCACCTCCTCTTTGCCAGCGGCGGCAGCACCGTCCTCATCAGTTGTGATGGCAGCGAATTTCTTTTCCAAGTCCTCTGGCGGACGGCGCGACTGGTCGTAGATCAACTTGCGCGATTCCTCGGGTATTAGCACAAGGTTGTCCAGGCCAACCGGGAGCAGTTTCAGCTGCGTCTCACACGCCTGCACAATGTGACAGGCAGCGAAGAAAGCCTCCTCAATGGTCTCGCCACAGCAGAGGGCGCCATGGTTGGCCAGCAGCATGACCTTGGAGTTGGGTCCCAGGCTGCGCACCAGACGGTCGCGCTCCTCCGCGTCAAACAGACCGGTGTAGGCGTGTGTGCTAATCTCGCCCAACACGCAGGCATCCTTGGTGAGAGCCAGCAGGCCCGTCTTCAGCGAAGAGATTGCCACCACGGGACTGCAGCCGATGTAGATGGCGCAACGGATATCTGGACGCGCAGCATGCACCACCGAGTGCAAGACAAAGTCTGTAAGAGAATAATGTTTAGCATCATCATCCTCATCAGCTTTAAAAAGTATTCCCACTTACGGCTCTTGTTTACGCCAAAGTTAGTTGTGCCCTGCTCCACAATCTGGCCCTGCATGTCGACTTTGTTGAGGGCCGAGGCAGTTATCTCATGGTACAACAGACCATAGGGATTGACCAAGAAGTACTCCTGATCGACCTTTAGGCGCGCCGTAATCTGTGCCCCCAGACCCTGTGTCCAGCCGTACAGATCCAGCAGACGGAATGTGGCAGCCAGTTTGCATCTGAGTATCTTCTCGCCCTTGGCATATCCCATCGACTCCACGCCACGTATATCATTGATGGGCACCATGCAGCTGCCGCTCTTGAAAACGTTGCTAACCCGATTCACCGGCACTCCCACAATATCCGACAACTGCTGCAATATGCCACTGGCGCCGGCGCTGCCTTCGCGTGCCGAGTCGACAATCCGTTCCAGTTCCTCGCGAAACAGTTTGGAGCCCATGATGGCCTCCACACGTTTGCGTCGCTCCATCTCCCGCATGTCCTGTAAGATTCATGAATTTCAAAATTAAAATTATATCTTCTTTTCTTATTTATTTATTTATTTATTTACCTGTTCAATGTCCGCGGGACGCGCTTTACTGTTCTCGTCATCCTCGCCCGCGGTTGGATCTATGCCGTTCTGTGGCGGTTGCTCAACCTCAGTCATGTTTCAGTTAATTTATTTAAATGTAGTTCAAATGCTAAAAACAAAAACAAAAATACACAACTTGTTACTAGTGTATTAAAATAATATTAATTTTATTATTTTATTTCAAAATATTTCACTTTCGACAGGCTCAGCTGAAAATTTTCAACTGACCTTAAAAAGTGCAGGCCAAAACTTTTGGTTTCCGTTATGAAAAAAAAAAGAGGGTGGCAAAAGAGCGACAGCGAGAGCGAAAGAGTAGAAAGAGAGAGAGTCGCAAATAGCACTTGTGTCGTCGCCTGCATAAAACTGCAAGGCGAGGCGCAAATGCACCACCCAACGGTGTTTGCTAAACAACGAAAGTGTGAGAGAGATAGATATATAAGAGAGGAAAAGAGTGGAAGAGAAGAGTGAACGCGCGTTGACAGAGCAAATGAGCAATTTGTGTGCGTGTGCGTGTGTGTGTGTGTGTATATATGTGTTTACACATGTCTGCTCGCTGTGTGAATGGCAAATATATGAAAGCACTTGAACTAAAGTTCCGAGAGCGCCGGTTAGCCTTTCCATTTCGTTTTCGGTTTTTGTATTTATATATACATGTATGTATATACATATATACTGCATATTTTACAACCCCAACAAAATTCTAATTTTGGTTTAAAATAAATTTCGTTTGCTTGACAGTTTGCTGAGGCAAAATTATTGGGAAATTATGTGTTGAGTTCCTCTTTTTTTGTCCATTATTATTATTATTTTATTTTTGGGGTGTGGATGGAGCGCAGCAGAGCGAGCCGTCGTCGCCGCCGCTGCTGCTGCTGCTGCTGCTGCCATTGCCCACGAGAGTGTGAAAATAAACGTGCGGCAACAGAAATGGAAGAAACAAAACTATTTTAAGATCATTTGCTTTTATTTAGATACATATACATACATACATATATTTGGCTTTTAACGAATTTAAATTGATGCCTTTAAAACAAAATGAAGAAAGTGGCAGCAAAATACAAACACGCACACACACACACACACACACACACACACACACACACACACACACACACACACACACACACACACACACACACACACACACACACACACACACACACACACACACACACACACACACACACACGCACGCACGTAGGCACGCACAGACAACTAATACAAAAACAACGCAAACGACGCTGCGCATCTCAAGCGTAAAGAGCAGCGCGTTAGCGACGACCGAGTGCAGCGACATTGCCGCCGCAGCAGCGCAGCCCAGCGCCACTTAAAACAAATAAACAACTACAGACAGAAAGAGAAAGAGCAGGAGAAAGAAGGAAAGATAAATGCGTTGCTCGTTTAATTTTAGGCGTGGTGTGGTGGTTGGTTTTGTAAGAAATTAACCTTCAATTTGCATTTCGTTGTCAGTTTTGTTGTTTTAAAAACATTTTTGTAAGATTTACATATATTTTTAAATTTTTGATTTTTCGTAACAGTTTTTCTTGTTTCCATAAATACCGTTTTTTTATTAATATACTATATTTATATATTTATTTACATAGTTTTTATTGTAATAATTAGTGTTTCTTAATTAAATTTCGTTGTTTATTTTCGTTTTTTGTATGTGTTTTTATAAATCAATGTTTACCTATTCCTGCTGTGCAGCCATGGCATACTAACCATAACAATACAAATGTCAACGACACACACATTACACAGATTACTAATACATATGCAAACGCCTTCCCATATTACCGATTACCAATACAAATGCATGCATGTACTGTGCACCTTCCCATATTACCGATTACCCATACAAATGCGTATGCATGCTTACACTCTGCGCCTTGCCGCCAAACAAATACAACAACTATAGGTGCAGCCTTGCCATATCAATTGAAAGCGCATTTTCTACTTGGCTTACGCCAATTTAAAGACAAGCACACGACAAGTGGCAGCGCTCATCCCCTTCTATTCAGCGTCGTTCTGCAGTGCACAAAAGAAAGTACGCGCTCAAACGGTGCTGCGGCAGCTTTGTACTTGGCTTATTGTATTGTCATTATTATGGAAATGCGCAAAATAAACCTTTGCTTATTGTTATTATTATTATTATTGGCTTGACAATTGCACAGCGCGTATGTCAATGTGCATATTTAAAGTGGCGTTTTAAATACATGCACACAGATGCATGTGTATATATGTGTAAGTATCTATATATTATTCTTTCTTTTTCGCTGTCCATGCTAATTATGACGTGTGTCTGTGCTGCTTTTGGCTGACTGAACGTGTGCCGCGCCGTTTGAGTGACAGCCTCAAAATGGCGAAGGTGGACGTACAACTGCGAGCGTTGCCAGGTAATTGAACTTTTATCCCAGTGGCGGTATATGTGTGTGTGTGTGAGTGAGTGTGTGGGCGCAAATCAAAGAGAATATAGTTTGGAAATAAACGTTTCTCAAGTGCCCAGTTTTAAGTGGGCAGTAAGCAATAAACCTAACGAGTCATCCCGCTATAGCGTAGGAGTTTGCGAGCATCCACAACTGACTGTGTTGCCCTACAACACAGATCCGTGTGAGTGTCTGTGTGTGTGTGTGTGTGTGTGTGTGGGTGGGTAAGTTCAGGCTGTATGTAGGTGTATTGTCTGCTTGATTAAAGCGAGAATCTGCACACACACACACACACACATACAGAGAGTGGCACCAAATGCATTCTTTCTTTAAAATAAATTAAACTGCAACGATTAAACAAGCCTCTGCTTTGGTAACACAAGTTGACTTTTATGGCTAAATAGCACCAGGTCATCAACAAATAAAAAAAGTAAATAAATAAAAACTGTTTGGCTTACTGCACACGGCAGTTTATTGACCTTTCGCCAATGGCAATGCGAACGCGCGTCGCTGCATTCATTGCCTCTAAGTGGATTTTTCTATGGGCTCGCACACGACTCGCGATACACAAATCTAATTAACTTATCATGTGATGCGACGAAAAAATGATGTAAGCCAAAAACAAAACAAAAACAAACAAAAGCAAAAACAAAGACAATTTCCATTGCTGCACGCAATACGCAAAGAGACTTCGTCTTCGTTGACCTTTTTGCACGGAAGCAAACATCAATTAAATTTAGGCGTTGCTGACAGCAACTTTAGCTGCCTCTGTTATCTGTTCGCTGTTGACATTATGCAATTATATATTATATACATATATAAATAGTCTCTATGGCCGTTAATGACACGCCCATTATTTTAATAATGCGAAAATTGAGTGCTGCAAAGCAAACGAAAGTCAATGTAAATAAAAGGAAGACTGTTAATAACATAAAACTGTTATTAACATAAATTCAACTATAACATTACTATAATTTGGCAACTCTTTAACATTTGCCCAACTTTAACAGAATAGAGTTAATGTTCATAACATTAGACTGTTAATAACATAACCTTTGCTAAAATTCCTATATATAAATACATACTCTCATATTACATTTCAAGCATATATAATTGAATTTCAAGTGTTCAGCATACTGAAGAATCCAATTATGCATTCACTTTATTAATTATCACACTCACATACATTCACACTCACAAAGTTGAAGGCGTTTAATTAACCCCAAAAACGAACACCCTATATATAATTTTCACACATGTGCGAGCGTTAATTAAATTTCTCAAGTATTCATGTAGCGTTACTAGAGATATCTTACGTAATATTTCATACAACTAGAGCACAATACAATAACAATAAGCCAACAATAAGGTCATCGTCATAATCATCATCAGCATCATCATCTCAAAACCTCATCAATGAATCCATTCAGTATTCATAATGCAACAAGTCACTCACTCAGTCAGTGGAGCAGCAACAGACGCGCCGTTGAAAGATCATTCAGTTTACTGAAGCAACAACAACAACAATATAAAAAAAATATGAGAAAAGTGCAATAAACTGTAAAAGCAGAGCGCCAAGTGTAAATAATGAGAATTTGTAGCTGTCAGTGACAGATAACCTTCTACTAGTATTTGAATTAGTGCTTGAGATAGAACGAATTAAAAGCTGACTGAGTAATATGCATAGAATCTACAACTGTTACAGTTAGTTATAAGCAAAAGTCATACTTAGAATGAAGATGAGTAACTTACTAGCGATTAAATTAAATGCAACTGTCATGTGTTTCTTTAAGCTTTCAAGATGAAAAACACTTTGCTATAATTAAAAACTAAACCTTTTGGTACATTCATAAATATACGGCATTCACATAAGCATCTCGCTCAAGGTTTTACAAGTCGTGACTAAAATATAATAAATTGTATATCGCTTTAAAGTTACACCCCATTAATTAAAAGTACAGCGTAAAAAGGAAATATGAAAAACCCACAATCATATTTATATTTACTTTTGCATTAATTAATAATTATTAATTTTTAAATTATCAACAATCATTCAGTTTTTTTTTTTTAATTTTGATTTCTTTACACAACTAAAATAACTCGCAATTCAAATAAAAAAAAAATGTGACTTGGACGCACATATCATGCTTTGGACAAGCGAATCTCACAAGCAGTCGTGGCCGAGTGGTTAAGGCGTCTGACTCGAAATCAGATTCCCTCTGGGAGCGTAGGTTCGAATCCTACCGGCTGCGAAAGAATACAATTTATTTTACAAATATTTTGCTGCACAAAATAAATAAATTTAGTCCATTCAACTTGCAAATTCTCTTTCATTTATATTAATAAATAATATATGCATACAATTAAAATTTAGCTGTATCAAGCAAGCAGTGCGAACGACAGTAACTTTTGCAGCTCTCACAATTTGCACAAAGCAACTGCTTGGATTTTAGTCAGCCTTACTTCAGCTGTTTCCGTGGTGTAGCGGTTATCACATCTGCCTAACACGCAGAAGGCCCCCGGTTCGATCCCGGGCGGAAACATGTCTACATTTTTTGTTTTTTAATATTGAAAATAAACAAGCTTATTTTAAATAATAATAAATATATACTATTTGCCCGGGCAATGCATATTTTCATATATATCTAATTATTCCATTCTTCATGATATATGTATGACTCTCAAAGAAAATATAAATATTATATATATCACAGCATTGAGGCTTTAAAATCACAAATTCAAAAAATATTTTTAATCAATAAAATTAAACTCCTTGGCAACAAGTCAGATTTAGTTTATTGCTACAGTATATGTAGAGTATTTGGTTGGAACAGATTCAACTGTTTCCGTGGTGTAGCGGTTATCACATCTGCCTAACACGCAGAAGGCCCCCGGTTCGATCCCGGGCGGAAACATGTATAAATTTTTTATTTTAAATAAAATAAATTTTGTTTTGGCATTTTATATATACAAATTTGCTGTAAATGTAGCAGTTAAATCTGAATTAAACGCGCGTGTATAGAATTTTTAATTGGAATAATTTTAACCTGATTGTTACTTATGTCTGCTCTACATTCGCATCACATCTTGCTAATTTTGTTTGTTTTGCTAAGCAGCTCACTTTTCCCTTTTCTTTGTCCGCCTTTCTGCAAAGAGCAAAGAGCCTCGCGAGTCACGCGACTCACGCAAGTCGCGTGCCTTGCATCACAATACAAAAATCTCTTGAGAAGTTGGCGCCGTTGCATGACGCCAAGCATTATCCGATCTCTGACAAATGAAATGCTTTAAGTAAAATATAGCATACATAATACAGCCATGAAAGCAGGCCAGACAAGTGAACAAACAGACTAACGGACAGACAGACGGACAGACAGCCAACACACTTGGCGTGTGTCAGATTGACAACAACAAACAGTTCACTTGTTCACTGTTTATATTTATGATCAGTTCGGTCGGTTCTTGGTTTTATTTTATTTGTGAAACGGGTATATTGGTTGCTATTAAGTTCGTCTTGTACGAACAGTTTTATCGCTAGGAATGTAAAGATTAGTTATTTTAACTGTGCTTAAAGTTCGGCAAGAATAAATGCTATTCTTTATAACAGAGCAATACATCTATATCTGACTGAACTGATAAAAGATAAGCTGACAGCTGATGAAGTAGCTCTCTTTTATCAAGCCCAACAATCATAATAAATTGCTAAACATTAATCAAACTGTTATTAAACTGAGAGTATTAACTAGTCGTTTACAGCACTCTGTAATATTACGACTTATTCTTATTGCATTATTTTCGCTTCAGATCTATATGAGTTTTCAATGGACAGACAAGTTGAATGTTTCATATGTTTCATATATGTTGTCATCAACCCAATATCAGAGTCTTGACTCACTTGGCGAATAGCCAACAAACAAGTGATACGATCTACAATCTCATACATACATAATATATCTGTATAAAAGATTATATATGTATATAGGATGAGTTTAAGGGAAAATTGATATTAGCATTGCCCAATAGGCGAAGGGCAAAAAGATGTTCTTGGTAGTTTTGGATAATTGGTAAGAAATGGAAATTGATTTAAATCAATTAATTTGGACTAAATTATAACATATGTTCAAGATAAATATATACATATTTGGAATATTTTAATAAATTCATGGGAAATGGTACATTTTTAGGCAGAATTTCATTCTGAGTATATCCAATATCAAATTGGTTTTTTGGTATTATAAATATTTTTATTATTCTTATCGAACTTGAAACAGTTATAGTGAGCATTGACTTGTGTTATGTTGCAATAACTCTAAGGTGTAACCTGTAGTGCAGTGTTTACTTCTATAATTTTTACATAGTAAAACAAACTTCATTTCTAATCTTGTTCAAACATATTTTGATCTTTTCATTGTTGACTGCCTTTGCATGTCCATTTAATGGGAATCCTCCTGCCCACCTGTCTTGCTGCAGTGCAGACCTATTAAAGTTCCATTAGGGCTTGCAAATATGTACCTAATCGTTGGCTAATGGCTAACGGCACAATGTAAAAAACAACTCCTTGCCCATTGATTATCTGGGTCTCGCAGTTACAGTTAACACGCATTGGCTGTGACACATGTGTGTCGCCGTTAACGTGTTGCCAGGCAGCCATGGCCCACAAGTTCAACGACACGCGCCGAGCCCTCTTTATAGGAGACAGCTTAAGCTAAGCAAACCATACCATATCAAACCAACCAACCAACCACCCACACAGAGTACCTGCCACGCCCCCAACCTTTACTTTTTATGTGAATATCCTCTAGTTTGTTGCGTCAGAATTCGTCGCCGGCTGCCATTACGAAATTTGTAGCCGGCGCCAAGCGCCAAATCATAGAAATGTGGCGCCACAGCTAACTAGGAGAGAGAGAGAGGGAGTGAGGTAGACTATTTGAGGAGTGTGTAACACACGCGCGACTCATAAAAAGGTCCTGGTTGGCTTGCGTTTTAGGCTGAAATAACAGGAAGTGACGTCAGCGTTTTGGAGGGTGAAATATTTATTTGCTACTTTAAGTGCTTTGTTTTTATCGTAGGGGGTTGAAGAGAGAGAGAGAGAGGTCGAGGGGCGTTAGTGGGGTTGGAGCGCATATAATTAAGCCATGACATCATGCTGTACAAATGCGAGAGGTCATTGACAGAACGCCGCCTGCTAGGGCACAACACAGGAAGCCAAACAATGTTAAGGACAAACAGGGGAAAAGCTATGAATGATGATTATGACAGGTAGATAGGCAACGCTTATAATTACATCAATACTCTTGCTCATATGATTATTATTTTTAATAAAAACTAAACTTCTCCATAATTAAACTTAATTATTGCACTCATTTATC
Organism: Drosophila meridionalis; assembly: GCA_035045145.1. Taxonomy (NCBI): domain Eukaryota; kingdom Metazoa; phylum Arthropoda; class Insecta; order Diptera; family Drosophilidae; genus Drosophila; species Drosophila meridionalis. The sequence continues at coordinate 5,328,169 of JAWNPG010000025.1, read as the reverse complement.
AAATCGAAACGGAATTGTAGTAAAAAAAAAAAAAAAAAAAAAAAACGTAAAAAGCTTTAAGCCAAATACAATAAAGCACTGAAACTCAGTTGTTTCTTTTATTGCCAAGTGGGTAAAAAGCATTAAGGCAATGTATGATAATAAAATCAAATGGAGGAAGCAGAGAAAAAGTTGTTTCGTCTGGTTCAATGACCCATTTATTTAACTGCTTGTGGCCTGGATGGACATGGGCCAAATGCGCACAAGCGAACTCAACTTTCAAGTTGAACGAGAAAACAGAATGAAAAATAAAAAACTATCATCATTTTTATTATTTCTCCAGCCCCAACTCTAACCCATCTCTCTCTTTTATCTGTTCTTATACTCGTGCCAAATTGTAAACAGTTAGAGTCTATTAGAATTGCCAAAAACGTATGCCGTTGATACACCGTTGAGCTGCGTAGTGTGAGCCATAAATTATGTAGACCCCATGCATTAGGGGCGTGGCTTACTTAGTTATTGAGCTAGATTATCGTTATTCTCTAGTTTGAAGGTGCTTAAATCTAATATTCTTTCAAGCACAATTTTTTTATATATATATTTTTTATATATATTTATTCATTTTTTTTATATATATTTATTTTATTTTTTTTTATATATTTTTATTTTTTTTTTTTATATATTTTTATTTTTTTTTTTTTATATATTTTTATTTTTTTTTTTTTTTATATATTTTTATTTTATTTTTTTTTTATATATTTTTATTTTATTTTTTTTTTATATATTTTTATTTTATTTTATATATTTTTTATTATTTATATTTCATATATTTTTTATTATTTATATTTCATATATTTTTTTATTTTATATATTTTATATTCTTTTATTTAATATTTTTTTATTTTATATTTTTTATTTTATTTTATATATTATATATATATATATTTTTTTTTTAATTTTATATATTATATATATATATTTTTTAATTTTATATATTATATATATATATTTTTTAATTTTATATATATATTTTTTTTTTTATTTTATATATTTTGTATTTCTTTTTTCTTTTTTAATATATATAAATATATATATTTTTTACTTTTTATTACATAATTAATTTAATTATTTTTTTTTATTATATATATTTATTTTATTTTTATTTTTTAATATTTTTTTATTTTAAAATATATCTTTTTATATATTTTTTGCTTTAAACGATTTTCTGTCAAAAATTTGACTATTCAATGAAAGTGAAATGAATTCACAACCGGAATCTAACGCTTGAATAAATTAAAAATGTTTGTAAATAAATATTTGCGAAACTAACAACAATAGTGCAAAAAACAACAAGAACTGGTTTTCGCTGAGTGACATCATTCGCTCGTCTGCCGATTGTTATTAAAAACGAGATATGGCGGGAGTAAAAACTTGAGAAAATATAAATTACAAATGACACAAATCACTTAAGTTTATTCCTCCCCTTTTTTTTCGGCAGTCAAAAGTTAATTACGGCAATTATTGTGGCGTAAGTTCAAAGAGCAACAACAAAAAAAAAAAAGTAAATGAAAAACTGAGAGCTCAACTCTAAATTCGCTGATAAATGTTCTGATCTCCATCTCTGTCACTCTCCCTCCCTTTCTCTCTCTCTCTCTCTCTCACACACACACACACTGTCAATCTCTGCCCTGCGTGCTCAGCACATGATGCAACAGAAATGTCAACAAAAACGATAGTAACTCAAGCGAGAGAGGGAGACAGACAGCAGTGCCGTTGCTGAGAATAGTGTGAAGAGCAAAGAGTGTAGATAAATCATTCACAATAATCATTTGCACATTTTGAAACGTAAATGTTTGCACGTCGATAAACACGCAGTGAAGTCAAGTTATGTTTGTCTCTTGGCACGTTTGTTTACCCACCACTTGCGACTTTATCGTTATCGATTGAAGGCGAATCTACGATATATGGCAAAAATATAAAATAATAATTAAACAAGTAAGAGTGTTCTAGTCGAAACTGCTCGACTAGGGGATACCCTGAGCCCTGTGAAGAGCCAAATATCAAATCATTCTACGCATCTCTTATGCATGCATATAAACAACACATATACACACACACACACACATATATATATGCACGCAAGCATAAGCGCGCGCTCTGCCAACTGCGCAGTTGACGCAGCGACTGCGCTTGGGCAGCAATGCGGGCATTACTATGGGAACTTAATTGTTTAATAACTTTTCTTAGCGATGGACTAAGTGCAAAGTACAAGTCTTTAGTATTTGATTTGCGCTTTTTACAAATAGGGGGCTATTGGGGGCGAATGGGGCGTGGCATCCAAAATCTAAAGATTACGTAATCTCTGTATTCAATAGACGTAACTACACAGCAAGTTTGAAATCTCTAGCTCAAACGATGTATAAAACCACGCCTTAAAAACACACTAAAATTATCGATAAATGCTCATAAAATCGAAATGGAATGAGTTATCGGAAAAATTTTATAAACTTGTGCAGCGTATGGTATTATCGAGTATTCATGTAAAATTTCAAGTCTCTACGTTGCGTACTTAAAAATATCTCAGCGTTCACACGGACGGACGGACAGATGGACAGGGCTATATCGACTCGTCTTGTCGCGCTGATCAAGAATATATATATACTTTATGGGGTGTGGCACGCCTCCTTCTGCCTGTTACATACATTTTCTCAAAACCATTCCCATTTTCAATGGGCTCAGGGTATAAAAAAGAAACTAAATAAAACTCACCTTAAAACCGAATACTTTGCAATTTATTTTGTACAAGTTTTTCCTTTCTTTTCTTTTTTTCTTTCCGCCTGCAATTGAATATAGAGAAAACGCGGCATAAATAAGAGCGTGGAAGAAGAAGAGTTTAATGAGCCGACAAATAGTGACAACATTTTTATGACCCTAACCACAAAATGCAGCATAAAAAAAATGAAATAAATATATATATATACAGATCTGTATATATATGCCTATATCTATGTATATAAAGTCTAGGCAAGCAAAGCAGAAAATTATTGATGCCGCGCGTTCGCAACAACAACTAAGTCGAATGATGTCATGCAAATATTTTTAGCTAGCAGCGCGCGCGTTCAAATATTTTTCTTTTTTCTTTTTTTTTTCGTATATGTACAACACCCAAGGGGGTGGGGCTGGCGTAAGAGAGCGACAGAGTGCGAGCGAGAGAAGAGTACAGCAAACAACAAAATAATTGAAATATTCATTGCCTGCCGCTGGTGTCAGGCTAGTAACTTATACGGCCATTTCCTTTTACACACACACACACACACACACACAAACTTCTTTAAAAGGTGTTTCTATTCCATTATACTCCAAACAATTTTCATAAATAACTCTTTGTAATAATAATTTCATACAACACTTTCTACATAGTTTTGCATATTAATTACAAAAGCATATAACGAGCTGATAATTTGTAGGGGTGTTTGATCACAGAAATTGTTGTGCATATACACTTGAAAAAAAAGGGATGGAATTTGTTATTAATTTTTTTAATATCTATATGAAAAGTAGGTAGCCTCTAAATGTAGTAAAGTATACATTTTAATTTAAAAAAAAAATGCTAAATATAATATTTAGTTATTAACAACTAAGAGTGCTCTAGTCGAGACTGCTCGACTAGGGGATACCCTGAGCCCTGTGAAGAGCCAAATTTGGAATCATCCTATATAAACAACACATACACACATACATATGCACGCACGCATAAGCTCGCGCTCTGCCAACTGCGCAGTTGACGCAGCGACTGCGTTTGGGCATTACTATGGGAACTTAATTGTTTAATAACTTTTCTTAGCGATGGACTAACTGCATCAAACTTTCACAACTTATTAATGGCATTCATAAGTATGTATTTGCCAAAGCACAAGTCTACAGTATTTGATTTGCGCTTTTTACGAATAGGGGGCTATTGGGGGCGAATGAGGCGTGGCATCCAAAATCTAAAGATTACGTAATCTCCGTATTTATTACACGCAACTACACAGTAAATTTGAAGTCTCTAGCTCAAACTATGTACAAACCAGGCCTTAAAACCCTATTTTCGATAAGCATTAAAATCGATAACATTACAACAAAAATAGTTATCGAACATAAGAAGCAAACTTGACCTGCGCGTGCTATACACACCTACAAAAAAATTTCAGCTGTCTAGCTCTTCTACGTTCTGAAATCAACGCGTTCAAACATACGGACGGACGGACAGACAGACGGACAGGGCTAAATCGACTCAGCTCGTCGTCCTGATCAAGAATATATACACTTTGTGGGGTCTGACACGCCTCCTTCTCCCTGTTACATACATTTAACAAAACCATTATACCCTGATTTCCCATTTTCAATGGGCTCAAGGTATAAAAAAAAATTATATATATTGTTTTTCAAATTTGAATACTGCTCTATTTTTTGTAGTGCAATAATAAAACTGTTGACCGCATCCACTGTTCTCAATACGCGCATTCATTGAATGCAAAACACATTTAAAAAACAGTTAAACCGAATACCAAATACAAACTATCTTCCATTGAGTTTCAGTGAAAAGGAATTTTACACTCAATTTTAATAACAATAATGCGTGCATTGCATGCAATGCAGCTGCTGCGGCTGCCACTGCCGCTGCCGGTGTTAATTAACAATTTCATTTAAAAGCCTCGCAAACATGCTAGCCATTATTCACACTAAAAGAGCTGACGTCTAAATGTCTGGCAGGTAACTGCATACATATATAAAAGATAGACTATAAAAGCCAAACATTATATAAGCAATTCGAGTTTAAATTTGGCTTTCGTGTGCTTCACAACTTTTTGCAATATGAATTAATATGCTGCAATATGATTTTTTGGCTTTGTCTATATTATTATTATTATTGTTGTTGGAATTGTAAATTGACTTTTTATTATACCGTTTGTGGCTCTTTTGTTGCAACATCATTGGCTTAAAGGTTTTAAAGTTATATAAAAACGAGTTTTTTTTCTATATTCATTTTATGACTTGAAGAAAAGCAAAAGAAACGAGTTTTATAACAAACAGCTTTTAGTCAGCTTTTGTTCTCTAGAACTAAAACAAAATACTGCATTAAAAGAACTTTCATTTAAATGTTTTCAGTGTTGTAAAATGATTGAAAAACTACTATTTTCGCTTTATATTTAAAATGCTTCCTTTTTCAGTTTCCGTCCACAGTTTAAGCTACTTTCCAACACTGGCAAGAGTGACACAAAGCACAGCCACACACTGCGCTAATTATATATTATTGTTCTTCCCATAGAAATTACTTTAAATTACATTAATCTCATTGCAAATTGTTGCAATCAGCGACAAGTTTCCCACGCCCCCACACTAAACTAATGAAACGGAATTAACCCAAATATCCCAATTGAAATTTTAGCTCAGCAAAATGGGAACAAATGAAGATAATAATAGTCCTATACTTTTAATTCAAGACAGTTTCAATTGGCGGCCAAAGAATGAGACGGACCGAGCGAGAGAAGCTGCACAACAACTTGCTTGAGATCTTTCTTTCTTGTTGAAAGCCGTTTAATAGGGTATGTTGTTTCAGTGATTCGTTTTGTAACAGGGTTAGGTAATGTGTTATAGATATTAAAGAAATTTCTATTATAAGCTATACAACTTGAAAGTTAATAGTGAAAGTAAAATTATATATTTTATTTTTACAATAAATTTCTCATAAAAAGTTAAATACAATATACACATATAAGAATTCCTATTAGAAACTATAAAACTTTAGAAAGAGAGAATCGATATAAATATTGATATATGATATTGAATATAAATCTTGATTTACATCCTCTAGACCGTAGGGAATTCAGCTATATTCCGAATACTCTAGAACAGCAAAGAATTAATAATTAATAAGTCTAGGGTTAATATTTGTATATTGACATCCTATGACCCACTCCTTACTGAAGGCTTAAAGCTATATGTGCTATAGAGTTTTGGACAATTATTTAACTAACTAAATCTATAATGAATCAACATTTGCATTAAGCTTAGAGCATCTCTTGGTCGTGCACTCCTCAAGCACTCTTGCTTACTTCTTTTTTTGTTGTCCACATTTTTGTTCTTGGCCTCTGCTCTCTTCTCGTTTATATGCCACTCTTTGCCTTACTCTCCCCCTCTCCCTCTCTCTTGTAGTCTGCCTCTCTGCTGCTCTTCATAACACTTGGGCATGTATAATTAACAGCATGCTTGTCGTGTCTGAGCTTTTGCAGTCGTCACTCTCCGTCTGTCCGTCCTTCTGTCTGTCTGTGTTGTTGTTTCTGTCTCCTGCTCTTGGGCTTTGCTAGGGTCGTCTTGATATTTCTTACCAGACTTAGTTATGCTGCTGCAGCATCCCAGTTTATTGTTGTTGTTGTTGTGTTACCAGCCTGTCTGTTGCAACTGTACATTTGTCTGTTGTCTCTGTTGTGTTATTGTTGTTGCTTGTAATATTGATGAGGCGCTGCAGGCAGCGGCAGCAGCAGCAACAGCCGCAGCAGCAGCCCCAGTAGAACCCAGAAACATCTCTTTTTAATCTCACTTCTATAGACATAGGTGTTTATGTATGTATGATTGTGTGTGTGTGTGTGTGTGTGTGTGTGTGTGTGTGTGTGTGTGTGTGTGTGTGTGTGTGTGCACGTACGCTACTTTTTTATTTATGCATTTGTTTGTCTCTCTTTTGCTTGATGCATTTGTCTAGCTGCAGCAGCGGCTTCTCAATTGCCCAAGGCAAAGACGAGTTTACTTCACCTTTCTCACTCTCTCTCTCTCTCTCTCTCTCTTTTCTTCCCTCTATCTTTTACTTCGCTGTAATAGGGTTGTCAGAGAGCCACGATTGCAGCAAACGAAGGTTCAGTTCAGTTCAATTGATCAAATGGAACGTCACAATTATGCACTTAATCTCCAAACATTTTATAACAATTAATCACAGCCTGACATCCCGTGACGTCACTCAAATGGGAAATTAGATAAGCCTAGGGCACGCTTGAGTAAACAATTTTTCCCATAATTCATAGGTTGAAACTGTTTCAGCTTGGCTTAAGTAAAATATTTATAATTTGTATAGTATTTATTATTATTTTTCATTCATTTATATATTTTTCTTTATTATTATTATTTTTATTATTATTATTTTTATTATTATTATTTTTATTATTATTATTATTTTTATTATTATTATTATTATTTTTATTATTATTATTTTTATTATTATTATTTTTATTATTATTATTATTTTTATTATTATTTTTGTTATAGTTATTATTTTTCATTCATTTATATATTTTATTTTAATTTATTCATTTTATTTTATTTATATTTTTTTATTATTATTATTATTTTTATTATTATTATTTTTATTATTATTATTTTTATTTTTATTATTATTATTTTTATTATTATAATTATTTTTATTATTATTATTTTTATTATTATTATTATTTTTATTATTATTATTTTTATTATTATTATTATTTTTATTATTATTTTTATTATTATTATTATTTTTATTATTATTATTGTAATTTTCAAGTTCCTCTTCTACTTCCGTCACATGCAAAAAGACACGGCCAACAATAACAAAAACCACATTCAAATCGAAGCTAATGTGTCTCATTCAGGCATTTGTTGTCGCTGCTTTCTAGGCTGCCCCAGCCACACAATTGTTTACAGTTTTAACTATGCACTTCCTCCCACAAAAACAAACACAGGCACTCACACTTACACACACACACACACACACACTTATCCCAATCAGACTGCTCTCTCTCTCTCTCTCTCTCTCTCATTCTGCCTGTTTGCCTCATTCATTCAACACTTTAATTTGTCTACTGAAAATAACTGTAGTAGCGCAATATGACAATGGGATTTTTTCTTCTTTTTTTCTGTTTTTGTCGTTTGCTTTGCATTGCTATTCTTAGTCACCCCCACACCCAAAGAACGTCACAGCGCATAGCTTTTGTTTTCACCTGTTGAAGAGTTTGTCGGCAGCAATAAAAATAAAATCTGTTGCATTACATTAACAAACAAAAATCTCTTTATTAGATACAAATTCAACTACAAAAAACATAATACAAATATATATATATGTCGGAGCGTACTGTATGTACGCACTGTATGTGATTGTTGTTGCGTACTGCACGTACGCGCTGTGTGTGGCTGTGTAAGTGCATGAGTATTCAGTGTTGGGTATTTCACCTCAAAAGTAATTACAACACATTAGTAATATTGCATCATCTTCTAATTGTGTTGTGATTGGTCGCTTACATCCTGTCGCTTAGCGGGGCAACAGCGTTGTGTCGCTGTCGCCGAGTGTGGTTCGGAGCTATGCTGAGGAATAGCACTGGCGGTGTGAGGCAGTCTAGAAATACAAGTGAAAGCATAAGCACCGAAACTCGCTTCGCTGCGCACGCGACTATGAATCAAGTGAACCAAGTTCCGACATCAGAAGTGGGATCGGCGCCACCCCCTACATTTAGTGAAGAACAGTGGCGTGTAATTTTGCAAATGCAAAATCAAAATATGTTGGAGTTTGTAAAGACAATGCAAGCTTCAACATCAGAACAACAACAAAAGCGTGAGGTCACATTGCCGAAATTTTTTGAAAACGCCGCAGGCATAGACGCTTCAAAGTGGTGTGCGACTGCAGATATAATTTTAACCGAACAGCCCCTAGAAGGAAGCAAGCTTATTATGGCATTAAGCAATGCGATGGATGGCAGTGCATCCCAATGGCTAACAGAGATCTCCTACCCTGGCATGAAGTGGAGCGAGTTTAAAGAATTGTTCCTTGTTAAGAGAAAAGATAAGTGGCAAATTGTCCGGAAAGCGCATAAATAATATAGTAATGCTAAAAGGTATCGGCGATGCCGGTATTTATAGTACTATGCAAATTCTCAGTCAGGTTACCATTAATGAAAATATGATAGAAATATTATTTCACGTTGTTCGAGATGAGGACTTGAAGAACGATGTCATCATTGGACGTGAAGTTCTTAATCAAGGTTTCAATGTTGTGCTTTCAGCAAATGAGTTCAAATTTGTAAAATCAAAATCTGTAAATATTTGTGGCGCTACTGATTCTCCAGTTAATCTTGATGAAATTGATACTGAATTGGCCGATGCTGATAAAAACAAATTAATAAATTTAATTAAAAATTATACCTCAGCATTTTCTAAAGGAATCCCAAACACACGAGTTAATACAGGTGAAATGAGAATTCGACTAATTGACCCCAACAAAACTGTGCAACGTCGGCCGTATAGGCTCAGTCCAGAAGAGAGGGAGATAGTGCGCGAGAGATTAAGAGAGTTACTTAGATGTAACATTATCCGCCCAAGTTGTTCTCCGTATGCAAGTCCTATGCTGCTTGTAAAAAAAAGAAAAATAGATCTGATCGTTTATGTATTGACTACAGAGAATTAAACTCAAATACCGTTGCTGACAAATACCCCTTGCCGCTCATTAGTGATCAGATTGATAGGTTGCGTGGTTCGGATTACTTTACTTGTTTAGATATGGCTAGCGGTTTTCACCAAATTCCGATTCACCCCGATTCCGTTGAATATACTGCATTTGTGACTCCGGCCAATACGAATTTCTTACAATGCCTTTCGGACTCAAAAATACGCCTTCCGTTTTTCAAAGGACAGTTATGCAAGCTTTAGGCAATCTTGCATATTCATATGTAATTGTCTATATGGACGACATTATGATCGTGTCACCAACAATTGAGTTAGGGTTGGAAAGATTGAGAACAGTATTGAACGTTCTAACAAGGGCTGGATTCATCTTCAATATCTCGAAATGTTCTTTTCTGAAAACAAAGGTACAGTATTTGGGGTTCGAAGTGAAAGCAGGTGAGATTAGGCCGAACTCACAGAAGACTACTGCATTAAGTTTGTTACCACCTCCGCAGACTGTTTGCGACAATTTATTGGTCTGGCTTCCTACTTTCGCAAGTTTGTACCCGATTTCGCCAAAATAATGAAGCCACTCTATTCTCTTACGACAGGAAAAGGAAGTATTGTCTGGGATGTTAAACTCGAGAATATTCAAAAAAAAAAAATAGTAACTGTCCTTACAAACGAACCTGTTTTGGTAATTTTTGACCCACAATACCCCATAGAGTTACACACTGACGCCAGTTCCTGTGGATATGGTGCAATACTCCTACACCGTATTAATGGTAGTCCTCATGTGGTGGAATATTTTAGCAAAACAACTTCTTCCTGTGAGGTTAGATATCACTCATATGAGTTGGAAACATTTGGCTGTGGTTGCTTCTGTAAAACACTTTCGTCATTATCTGCTTGGGCGAAAGTTTGTGGTATATACCGATTGTAATTCGCTTAAGGCTTCACGGACAAAGATAGAATTAACACCAAGAGTTCATCGCTGGTGGGCCTATCTGCAATCATTCAATTTTGATATTCAATATAGAGAGGGAAAATGCATGGCTCATGCAGACTTCTTTTCCAGGAATCTAGTTCCTTCAAAGCCACAACTCGTGTTAGAAAAAATCACCGAGAAGCGAGTAAACTTAGCTGAAATTTCAAATGAGTGGCTTCCTACGGAACAGAAATTAGATCCAGAGATTGTAGAAATAGTTCGTAAGCTCAATTCCAACGAGCAACAAGACGATTTAATTAAATCCTATGATTTAAGGAAAGGTATCTTACATCGCAAGATTCAAAGAAACAGTAGAACACGTTGTCTACCGGTGGTGCCACGAACATTTAGATGGTCCGTGGTAAATCAGGTACACGAGTCAGTTATGCACCTTGGTTGGCAGAAAACTCTTGACAAGGTTTACCAATATTATTGGTTTCATAACATGAATAAATATGTTCGCAAATTTGTAAACAATTGCATAACTTGTAGGACTTCAAAGTCGCCTTCTGGGAAAATACAAGCTGAGCTTCATCCAATCGTGAAGGTGAACATCCCTTGGCACACTGTTCACATAGACATTTCCGGAAAGTTGAGCGGTAAAAGCGACTATGATAAACAACGCTTTGACAAAACCAAGGCCATGGTTGTAAGGCACAAAGTTGGTGATTATGTTCTGCTAAGAAACGAGGAGAGACACCAAACGAAATTAGACCCGAAATTTAAGGGCCCATTTTTGGTTACTGAAGTTCTGGAAGGGGACAGGTATATGTTAAGGTCGTTAACAAATAAACGACTTTACAAATACTGTCACGAAGACATTAGAAGAATTCCAGATGGTAAAATTCCCGATGAATTGGATATTGATAATGAAAATCAGAGCTTATCAGAGAATATAGTCAGGACTGAGAGTGTTCCGTCCAAGTGAGACGATGAATTAAGTTTATTATTTTGTTTTGTTTGTAATTTTTGTATATTGGACATTCATTTTCTGGCGCACGTTCATTTGAAAGTTAAGCAAATACTTTGTTGTTTTGTTGAAGTCGCATAGTGCAAGTACAATGATTAGTTGTTTTGTTAAAATTTAAGTGAATTTATGAATTATGTTAAAAAAAAAAGAGAAAAAGAAGAAAAAAAAAAGAAGAAGAAGATACTCTGTATGTTATGGTTAAGAATAAAAGCTTAAGTTCAGTTTATATTATGAAACACAAAAGGTGTGTTTGAACTTGATTTGGACATTACACGAGGATGTGTGAATGTCAGAATGGTTATCCGTCTGTGAGAGACGATGGTTATCCGTCTGTGTGAGACGATGGTTATCCGTCTGTGAGAGACGATGGTTATCCGTCTGTGAGAGACGATGGTTATCCGTCTGTGAGAGACGATGGTTATCCGTCTGTGTGAGACGATGGTTATCCGTCTGTGAGAGACGATGGTTATCCGTCTGTGAGAGACGATGGTTATCCGTCTGTGAGAGACGATGGTTATCCGTCTGTGTGAGACGATGGTTATCCGTCTGTGAGAGACGATGGTTATCCGTCTGTGAGAGACGATGGTTATCCGTCTATGAGAGACGATGGTTATCCGTCTATGAGAGGCGATGGTTTTCCGTCTATGAGAGGCGATGGTTTTCCGTCTATGAGAGACGATGGTTATCCGTCTATGAGAGGCGATGGTTTTCCGTCTATGAGAGGCGATGGTTTTCCGTCTATGAGAGACGATGGTTATCCGTCTATGAGAGACGATGGTTATCAGTCTGAGAGAGACAATGGTTATCCGTCTAAGACAGACGATGAATTCAGTTACGTAAGAAATTTGAATCTAAAATTGGGAGTACTACACGAGGACGTGTCAAGGTCAGGATGGCCGTGTCGGAGCGTACTGTATGTACGCACTGTATGTGATTGTTGTTGCGTACTGCACGTACGCGCTGTGTGTGGCTGTGTAAGTGCATGAGTATTCAGTGTTGGGTATTTCACCTCAAAAGTAATTACAACACATTAGTAATATTGCATCATCTTCTAATTGTGTTGTGATTGGTCGCTTACATCCTGTCGCTTAGCGGGGCAACAGCGTTGTGTCGCTGTCGCCGAGTGTGGTTCGGAGCTATGCTGAGGAATAGCACTGGCGGTGTGAGGCAGTCTAGAAATACAAGTGAAAGCATAAGCACCGAAACTCGCTTCGCTGCGCACGCGACTATGAATCAAGTGAACCAAGTTCCGACATATATATATATATATATGTATGTATACACACACACACACATACACACTCAAAGCACATTTGAATCTGAATTGAAATAAATTATAAAACTCATCAAGCGAACGTTTGCCAGTGTGTGTGTGCATATTTATGTATAAGTATTCGCAAAATTGAATTAGCAACAAAAAGGCATTAGAAAATGCGAGCCATGACGTCATTGAGCAGTTAATATACCTGAGTTATCATGCGATCGAGCGCTGCGCATACGTAAGCGAGTCACTTGCTTATATATGTTGTTATATCAACTTGATATGGCTGATAACAGCGACTTCTATGACAATGAGAAATATATTAAAGTTAACCAAGAAAAATACTTAACAAGCTTTTTCTATGTGAAACATGATTCGTTGTTCTGTAATTGCTCTCAATTTCTTTTTCTCTCTCTCTCTCTCTCCTACATGTTCCACCTCTAATTGAAAGCAATAAGAATATGATCGCATAACAGAAAAGAGAAAATGAGGTCAACTTACTGCCGAATATATATTCATATTCAAATTTATATGTATTAGACTCAAATTCTAATAAGAATCAGTCTAATAAGAACTAGTCTTGCGTTTGTCACGTAGAATTTGCAATAAATTATGTGGCTATACTGGCAGCAACAGCTGTTAAAAAGGTTAACCGATAACCGATATGGATTGCCAAACTGATCTCTACACTGCTTGCAAAACCATTAACGTGTGTCACTATTCAATAAAAACAAGTTTTCGATATTTACAAATCTATTTATCACTTGCTTTACACAAAACTAGCGTTTCGCCAAATCGCATGCAAAAGGCAAAAAAAAAACTGCAAAGAAACTTTGCAAAAAAAAAAAAATAATAAGTAGGTCATCGGCGAGACTGAGAAACTTGTAAACAGATGCGCCTCGAACAGCGGCAAAATGCATTAGACACGCGTAAGCGTAAATATTTGCAGCACTTGTATGTGTATGTGTGTGTTTGTAAGTGTATGCTGATAAAGGCGGCAGTTTAAATCAGAAACCTGTATGATGACATGTGTCAGACGGGAATAGAAAGCAACACACATATATATACATACATACATATTTATATCTTTCCAGCTCCCACCCACCCAATATAAATTAAGAAAGAGCGTAGAGAGGGAAAAGTCAAAAGTTCTTCATCTCTGACAAGTCAAAGAAAATAAGACAACGAATATTGATCACAAAGCATAACACACAAACAAAATACACTCCTCCGGAATGTGCTTGACCAATCCCAAAAAATAATGTTTAACGAAAATTGTTGGTGTGAGTTAAAAGATGGCGTCACCGGTCAAACGGCAACCACGCATAACAGTAAACAGCGCGCGCTGTCTACACACATTTCCACACACACACACACATGAAATTAACCGAAAAGTGAATAATACAATTAAAAATCACACAAGCATTCATACAAAACTTAAAACTAGAAGAAGAAGAAGAAAAAGAAAAGACCAGAATTATATGAAGGTACTCACAGTGAATGTTTCGACTTCTGCCTTTTTCCAACTTTGACGTAGTCCTCGTTTTGTCTCTTTTCGCTTTTTCGTTCTTATTGCGTGCGGCTGGGACGTCGTTTACACAAACACAGACACAAGTTCGTCGAAACTGACAAGCACACGCGTTCGTTTTTCGGCTGCTTTATGTATATATTGCATATACACACATACACATATGTAGTAAATAAATGGGGGGAGGAAAAAAGAACTATGAAATTAATTTGATTTATTTAGCAATGATCGTGAATTGCACTAGAACAATTTTTTGGCATTTGTTATCGCCTGCACTTTGCACACGGCGGCAAGGGCACTCTTTATAACGGCGTATCTAACAATGGCGGGTCTAAGTAACGGCACTTGCACAGCTCACCACGTTTACCCTTTTTATTATTATTGCAAATTGCTTTTATCACATTGAGTAGCCAACTTTTATAGCGTAAAGCTGTATACACAGAAATTTAATCAAACACCACCTTGCAACATATATTTCTTTTTTTATATTAAATTTCTGTAACGCACACGTCCGTCGCTCACAAGCGCACGTTAACAACAAAATGAAGAGTGAGAGAGCGCTTAGACTGGAAGCGGTCGCGAGCGGCAGTGTTGGAAAACGACAAGTGGGCGTAACGATTACTAAATGTCGAACAATATACATATGTAAATACATTAAATAAAACCAATTTTTTTAATGTTTTGTATATTAAATAAAGAAAAAATAATTGTTCTTCTGCTACTGTTTGCATGAAATATTCATATACAGTATTAACTATCAAAAGACAAATGCATATTTGTTTTTTTTTTCATTTTGCGCAAAAGTGAGCGAGCGAGACAACTATAGCGTCTCTGGTGCTCTCTGGAAAATGACCGCAAAGCGGCCTGGAAATCATATCATCCTGCAACGCCCAAATCAAAAGGGAATATACGTATGTATGTGTGTGTATGTGTATGTATATATGGCGTTTGTACGTATGTTGGTAATAACGAATTTGGTGATCAAAGCATGCGTGAAAAAACAGCGCCGCTCACGTACATAATGTACAAAAGGAATTGCCAAGTCCTGACGCGGCGACCACAAAACATGCGACACTTATAAGTATTCTGCAGAAGTGCGTGGAAAAAACTATGTCAATTAAGTCGACCGCATATGCATATGTACGTCGATTATGTCATATTATTTATTCGAATACACATCCACACACGAACACACGAACGCAATTAACACTTTGGCGGCGTCTTCGTCACCGGCATGCCGTGAAAAAATCGATTGGTCCGTATGGTCTATGCTGCTCTTGGCTGCAACATAGTTTAAGCAAGCTCAATTGACGCTCGAAGTGTTATGGGTTTTGTGTTATTCCGCGATTAACTAATATTTAATTAAATTGTGATCACTTACACTTATTAAATGCAAAAATCACACTGAAAATCACAGCGCGACGTGCGTGCTCTCGATTCGGCTTCGTTTCTGAATGACAGTGTGGCCAGACGCTGACGCACAAAATTGCATTAAAAATGCAGTCAACCAATCGATAAACAAGAACAGTGTATTGTTATTGCGCTGTTAAATTTAAATTTCGATTGCTGTCTTAACAGAAAATGTTAAGGAGTTAAATTTAAAATTAATTAATAAAACTCATATTATATATGGTCTGTTTTATAGTTGCACTAAACAAATAATTCTTAACTTTATCATTTTATTTTGTATTTTGTAATTACTGACCAAATACAATTAGTTTTGTGCAAAATATGATTATAAAAGCATGTGCTGAGCTTTTGTCATAGGTCAACAAAAATAAACTAGGAACGCAATGAATTCAATTAGAGCAAATAAACCAAGCTTAAAGCTCAGCACTGGAAACGGCTTCGATAACATCGAAGGCTTTGGTGATATCGGAATCTGCCAGCAATCGATTAACGGCAATGCGAAGACTCGGACGAATCGGTTTGTGTTCCCTATTCCGCAAATAGGCGGCTTCCACGACGGCCACGCCTCGTTCAATGCACTTGAGATGAGAAGGAAAAGATATGAGCTTTTGGGATTTAAGGAGTAAATAGTATTTGTTACCTTGTCTGCCACCTGGCTGAGCAGCTTGCTCTCCGCTTCAAAACTCTCGCGGCCCTCGGCCAGGTACAGGTGTTTTACGGGGGACAGCTCGTCGCCGCCCAATTTCAGTTTGCTAAAGCGCTTGAATTGCTCATGCACTTGGCGCGACTTCTGCTGCAGCTGGCCAAAGATTTGCGGTTCGCGTTCGAAACGATCCAAAGCTGAAATCGCCGCCTGCGTTAGCATCGGCGGCAACGAGGCGGAGAATATGTAACCCAAGCCGGACAGACGCTGGTGCTCGGCAATGAAATGCGAGCCCACACAGAAGCCGCCAATGGTGGCCATGGCGCCCTCCATGCCCGCCGATATCAAGTCGATGTCATCGCGCTAAAATAACAATTATTAAATTATCGATAAACTTAACGAAGACTTGGCACACTCACGTTCACATTGAAGTGCTCGGTAATGCCGCGGCCAGTGTTGCCCAACGTGCCAAAGGACACGCTCTCGTCCAGGAAGAGGCGCAGCTTGTACTTCTTGCGCAGCTCCACCAGCTCCGGCAGCGGGCACAGCTCGCCCGTGTTCATGTAAATGCCCTCGACGACCAGGAAGCGACGCGTCTTTTGCGCCTTCTTTGGATTCTGTTGATCGCGTTTCTCCTGCTGCTGCAGCGAGCGCTCCAGATCCTGGACATCGTTGTGCTTGAAGAAGACAATGGTGCTGCGCGAGGCATCCAAGCCCTTCTGTATGGCAAAGTTGACGGCCTCATCGCTGGAAGATCATAAAATTCCGGCAGATTAGGAATAAACCAAGTCAACTGGAATCTCTGGCCACTTACACAAAGATGATGTCGCCGCGCTTAGCATAGGCGGGTATGGCGCTGGCCACAGTGGAGAAGCCATAGGAGTAGACAATGGCCTCCTCCAGATTCATGAACTTGGCCAGACGATCCTCCAGATCCAGATGCACGTCCATGGTGCCATAGAAGCCGCGCGGACCACACGAGCCGACGCCGTATTTGCGCAGACACTTGCACGCCTCCTCCAGGATGTCGTTGTCCTCGAGCAGGCCCAAATAGTTGTGGGAGCCCAGATTCAGGCAATCGTGCCCATCGACCACGATGCGTTTGCCCACCTTCGACTGGACGAGGCGAGTGCGCAACAAGGGATGATCCGGATCCGTGTCGGCGACCAGTGGTTCCGGTTCATACTGCTCAATCAGATACTCCTGCTGCTCCTTCGACAGCCCGCGACCGCCGCGCTTATGCAGCAGCAGCGCAATCACCGTGATCAGCAGCAAAGTCTCCAGCACCAGCGCATATGTCGGCGTCTGCAACGGAAGCCCGCATACATATGAGTTTTCTATAGAAATATTTATATAAATAAAAGCGCACTCACATTACGAAAAATACTGCCGATTTCATTAAACAACTGTATGCCCATCATTTCTGTCTCCCTGCGAATGTTGAAAAATCAATTAACGCAATTGAATAGAGAAAAAAAGTCACGCCGCTTGCGGCATGCGTCATGCTAAATTGTTGTTATCGCATTTTCGGTTGTCTAGCAAATACCTTAAGCATTAATGGACGGCACGCGATATGTGTGTTTATATATCAATTAACTTATGCTCTAGATAAAAGAAACATTTACTTTAACACACACCACTTTTATGTTTATGAAGCTCTAATATTTAGATTGCGGCTGGGTGCGCCTATCGTCGTCGTCGGCGTTTATCGATTGCAACTGGAGGCGGCGCTGCTCGATCTTCGATAGGCGTTGCACTTGACGAAACGAAAAATGCATATCGAACTAGCGCCAGTTAAGGTTTAACTTTATCGAAATGTGGTATTAGGGATGTGCCCTCAAAAAATGCGCTTTTAAGAGTTTGAAATATTTATGTTTGAAAAATTAGTTATTTTTAGATCGTTTCATTTGTATGAGATTTCTAATTTATATTTAATTAATAATTTTTTTATTTAAATAGTAAAATTCCATATTTTTTGCCTTCCATTGGGAAAAAGACCCTTATAAACTCGCCGTTAAGTTAAAATATTTGTTTGAAAAATAAAAAATTGATTTAACAAAACTTATATTTTTGTTTAGATTGTTTCAAGTAGTTTGCATTTTTAATTTAGCAGAAAACTGTTATTTTATTAATGCTAACTAATAATTTAATTCAAATTCGCAGAACTATATTTTAATGATTCAATTAAATTCCCAAAATAAATATATTTTAATAAAATTCAAGTTTTATTTCCATTTTGTTTGTTTTGTATATAGATTTATTTGTTAAATTTATTTTGTTTTTAGTTTGTCTTCCAGCAATTCGTTAATGTATAAAAAATAAAACAATAATCATAATTAAACGTTAAACAAATTGTACTGTCCTAGATACGTAATGAGCCGAAAAAGAAGTTCCATTAACGTTCCTTTATTGGAAACGATTGCTAATTGGCCAAAATAAACAAAATATTAATGCATATATATAAACCATTTCACATAATGTACAATTAATAAATGTAAGATTGGTTTGAATTTTTTCAGATTTGAATTTGTTTTTTTTTGTTGCAAGTAAATACAATATCTTATTTTTGTGTTTGTTAAAAAATCAACAGTTCTTTTCCTATTCATCAATTTTCTTCTTGCTGTTGTTTATGTAGAGAGTGTGAGTGAGAGAGGAAGAGTAACTGTTGTTAAGGTTGCTTTTTGCTCTTTTGTTTGTTTTTGGACTTTCCAGACGCTTAAAAACTGGCTACACTAAATTTATGCTCGCTTCTTGTTTGATTTGTATTAAGTTTAAAAACTATACTTTAAAGTTGGTTTCCTTCCAGTTGTAGGTGTGTGTGTGTGTGTGAATGAATTGCGACGGCGAAAAAAACGTGTGCACCGAGATTTTGCCAGCTGCTGCTTCTATTTCTTGTCGACGCCCGCATTGGACTGTGTAGAGTATGAATATTGAGACCAATAATGATTGGTGGCACCGCCGTCATTGTTGCCAGCTGACCCCGTGGCGCCGCCCGCACCACCACCGGCGTTATTGGTCGCTGCGCCCCCGCCGGCGCCCTGCTGTTGTTGTTGCTGCTGCTGCTGCTGTTGCTATCGATGAAAATAACGAATAACGATTTATCGATTTATTTGCTGTGTGGAGAGAGGGCGGCTTCACTGTTTCACTTCTGCTCACCTGCCACCAGGACATCCATTGCTGTTGCTGCTGCTGTGGATCAGCGCCCTGCCAGGCTGATTGCTGCTGCTGGTTGCCATAACCTGCTCAAGATAGACACACACACACATACAATCGGTCAGTCAGTGAATCCATTAATTAAAACAATCGACACCAGCCCCAACTGCCAACTCGCTCCATCAAATAAATGAATTCATTCACATCGAATATTAAATTAGAATTTTATTTGCGGCACGACAACAGAGCGAGTTTTCTATAGGTAAGCAGTTGCCGCCAGGTGTCGCTATCTCTGCTACCTACCCTGCATCTGGTTATAGTTCCAGTATTGTTGTTGGCCCGCGGTCTGATGCGTCTGCTGTTGCTGCTGCTGCTGGTATTGTTGCTGCTGTTGTGGCTGCTGCTGCTGCCAGACGCCGGCCTGTTGGTGCTGCTGATGCTGCGTCTGCTGCTGCTGTTGCTGGTGCTGGGCATAGGTGCTCCACTTGCCACTTAGCGCGGACTGCAAACAGTAGATTATAGGTGATTAGAGATTAGAGAGATTATGATATTAGGATGTGCTTGTATTCCTCTTACCTTGGAGCCGGACTGCTGGCCTCCGCTTGACTGCTGCTGCTGCTTGTACTGATCGTAGCTGGCAACCTGGGCCGAGTTATTGCCGTATTTGGGCAGCGCTTGTGCAGCTGACCGCTCATAGCCACCGCGACTATCTTCTTTGGTGTCGCGGTGGCCATGCCGAAAATCCCGTTGTTGATGATTGCCGCCGCCGGAGCGATAGCTGCTTTGGCTGCTGCCTCGGTTACGATCGTTGCTGCCCATGCGATTGCGATCGTTGCCGCCGCGATCTCGATCGCGATAATCCCGTGAGCTGCCGCCGCCGCCATAGCCGCGATCATCATAGCCACTCCGGCGATTGTTCTGCATCCAATTCTGTTGGCCACCGCCACCACCGCCGCCGCCGCCACCACCACTGCCGCCATAGCCACGATTGCGATTATCATAGCCACGACTGCCGCCTCCAACGTTGCCGCCGCCACCACCGCCTCCATAGCCGCGATCATCATAGCCGCTCCTGCGATTATTCTGCATCCAGTTCTGCTGACCACCGCCGCCGCCACCACCGCTGCCGTAGTTGCGATTGCGGTTGTCATAGCCGCGACTGCCACCGCCTCCTCCACTGCCACCGCCGCCGCCGCCACCACCGCTTGAGTAGCTGCCACCGCCGCCGCCGCCGCGTCTCGAGTCGCTCCAGCGACTGTCGTGGCGCTGCCCGCCATGATCGCGACGCCGCTCATCAAAGTGCCGATTGCGATGCCTGTCATCGCGTCGATAATTGTCGCGTCCGCCGCGCGATCTCTTGTCACGCGACCTGTCCGCATCGATGGCCTTCTTGCCCTTCTCATTGTACTTCTTGACCTCGGCCTTGGCCTCGTCGCCGCTCAGCTCCGTGTAGATGATGTCGTCAAACCAGCCGAACTCCAGCGAGGGCAGCGTGAAATTGGCTGCAAAAAGAGTGTGCGAATTGTATATTAACATCGTGTGAGGCATTGTGCAACACTGGCAAAGAGATTTCATCAATTTTATACACATTACACTTTAAGAGAGAGAGAGAGAGAGAGGGAGAGAGATATAGAGTGGGGCAGGAAGAGCGTAAATGGGTTGGAGAAAGGGGGAAGGGTAAGGGTAGGCGGAACTTCAGCTGGCAATGTGTTCAAGGAAGGGAAGAAGAGAGAGGGAGAGAGAGAGTTAGAGAGATAGAGCTTAAAGTTTAAGCACAATGAAATTCTCAAGATTGGATTTGATCTTAGGCAAGACATGAATAGAAGAGATCAATAAATAACGGAACACAGTAAAGCCTCGAATAAAATCGACTTTATATAGATCAATGTAAATCGGACAAATAGGAATATTATTTTTTTAGAACACATTCGTACTGCCAGCTGGTTATGGATAGGGCATATTTCTTATAGGGGATATAATGACAATGATCAATAATGATGAAGTATAAAAAAATGAATCAAAAGATGGCTTAGAATTACAGTAAAAAACAGTTACAAATACATAAGAGAATGCAGCTGCTTACAGGCTAATAAATATATACGTTACATAAAAATAAGCATTAAATATATATTCTCTTTTCTTTTCTTTTTTTGTGTACTCAATATATATTATATATACATATAGATATATTGTTTTGTATTATGCACTAATAATTTGCCGTTTCTTAATCGATTTGTATATTATTATTTTTTTTGTTTTATAGAGTTTAGTTTTTTTTTTTTTTTCGTTGCTTGTGGTTGTGGTAGACAATATTTACCTCGTAAGTTATTTATTGTTGATTCTTTAACTGTAAAAGCATTTCCCTTTTCCTCTTTATCGGCGATGCGACGTTTCAATTCATCTTCGCCGGGTATGCAAACAACCGCAATGCGCTTGAAGTCGCTAAAACCTTTCATTTTACGTCGCTGGGCCGAGGCATACGCATTCGTCTACAAGAATTATACAGTTGGTTGGTTGGTTGGTTGGTTGTTTGGTTGTTTGAATCGAGAGTTGTTTTGGTTGTTTTGATTCGATTTGGGTTGTTTGGTTGGTTGGTTGCTTGAATGTTGCGTTGTTGTTGTTGGTCGGTTGAGAAACACGTTGATGATTGCCGGACCGGACCGGGGCTGGGTCGGGCTCGAATTGAGCAGCCCCAAGGCGGCGTTGTTGTCGTTGTTGTTGTTCGCCCTCGCTTACAAACTAACACATACCTGAGTTACACATATATACATATGCATGTCTGCGTGTCTGTGTGTGCGTGTGCGTGTGCAACTCCGCCGGGGAGTTGGCTCTGCAATACACTACAAATATGCCCAGTTCTGCTTCGGCATGGCAGAACGAAACAACAGTTGACTTAATAATGGTTTGTATAGTAGCAAAAGAGTTAACATAATTGTACATATATATACGCATATATATATATAGTAGATATATATACATATAGTGGCCGCCTCTGTTGCGTTCGTTGGCATTTAGAGAGATAGAGAGTAGGTATAGTAGTAGAGGTAGCTATTACGATACGATTCATATAGTAGTGTGATAAAAGACGAACGATTCGCTGTTTGGATTTTGAGAATTGTGTGTAATTTGTTGTTGTTTATTTTGTACTTTACTTACAGTGGCTTCCTTGCCGCACGCTCCCTTCCATCATCATCATCATCATGTTGCCCAAAACTCATACTCAACCTCTCTCCTCATCTCCATCTCATACACTGCCCTTCATCATCATCATCATCATCATCATCTTGCTCTACAGTCAACTGTTGCACCTAAAACTTATGCTTAATACAAATACAAATACAAATACTTACACGCTTCAACACACTTAAGCAATACTAAATTATCGGATCGACTTAGGGCCTAGCACATACCTCGCAGCTTTTTACTCAGTTGGCGTCGCTAGCGACACTTGGGCTCCTCTCTCACATTATTTTCATACATGAGCAATAAAATGCATATTTCAAATTTACAAAAACATAAAAAAAAATAACAAAAAAATAATATCCCTTTTTTGTTCTTTTTTTTTTTTTAGAATAATCAGGGACCTTTCATCAACGCATAATTCTCGCTTGTTTCGTGGATTGTTTTTTTTTTTGAGTGTTTCGTTCGGTTCGTTTTGTTTCAGTGTATTTTGTTGCATGTATGTGTGTGTGTGTGTATGTGTGTGTGTTTGTTTGTGTGTGTATGGGTGGGAGTGTTCGTGTGTGTGTCTGGTTCTGTGTGTGTTTGTTGGTCATTTGCTTGATGTTTTACCTGATCGAGTATAAAATTGCGACGCCGCTTCATAGCAATATCTTCCAGGCCACCGAGGCTATTCAAGCAGATCTCGTACACCTTATCCCAGCGACCTTTGTGCACAGTTTTGCGCGATTCTCCATCAATCTGCAAATCGAACATGAAAACAAAAACAAACGAAAAAAAAACATATTAACCTATTATTAAAGCAAAATCAATTTTCAATTGCGATAAGAAATTATTGATGATTCACTTAAGTTTATATTATAGTTTATTATAGTTTATTTATAAAATTCATATCTGTTCTATAGAGAAACCATCTATAGTCGGAAGTAATCGACCCTGAGCTGTACATAACGTTGTTATTCCATTATTTTCAGACTCAGCTCATCGTTCTAATCCCGAATATCTTATAATTTATGACATCTGCCGGGGCTTCTTCTTCTACCTGTGACATATTTTTCTACAAAACCTTTAAACCCTGAATTTCCATTTTCTATGGGTTTATTACTCACTTCTGTAGAAAACTCGAAGGAAGCCCTTAAAGTTCTATAGAGCTAAACTATATAAGCTACTCTAATAAACTTCTTCGACGAAATGCACATATGTTAGCATACTATAATAATAAGAGATGTAATAATATAATTCATAAAGAAAGAGAAAACCCCATGATATATGCCTAATATATATCAGTATCTAAGTAGAAAAAGTTTAGTAATTAACCTACACTCTTAATTTATGTTATTTTAATATTAATAATATAATATTATAGAGTGAGATAAAATATAATATATACATAAATAATATACTGTATCTATATGATAGTAGTAATAATATTAATTATTAAAATCTAGTTTTAAGACAACTTTTTTCGACAACAGTTTTATAATTATACCTCAACAGTTTGCATTAATTAGCACTATGCGATATACGATATTTGAAAAAATATTACTACATGTTGTTTAGAAACGATATCTATACAATATTTCTTTGCTGTTATATGATTACAGCTCACTGATATACCCTATTATATACTATACTCTGGTTACAATATAATATAGTATTATAAATGATATCCTCAAATATATATGTCAATCTCTACCATAATAATTAATTTTCTTTCACACTTACCGTCATTTTGGCTATTATGGAATCAGGTCCAATGATCTCGTAACGCTTGTCGGCATTCTCGGCGACATGCTTTTGTGTCCAGTGCGTCTTGCCAGCGCCGGGCAGACCCACAAGCAGAATGACCTCGCAATCTTTGCGCGAGGCCGCACGCTGCGGACCGGCAACCAGTTGCTCGATGGGCACCAAAGCCAACAGCACATAGCCCGGGAGCAGTTCGACAGTATCCCGTGGCACGGGCACAACATCTTCGTACTCCTCTTCGGCCGTCTGTGACTTGTCAGCTGACTTCTCTGTCTCGGATTCGGTTTTGGTACGCTTGTTGGGCGATGGGCCATCCTCGTCGTCTTCCTCAGCATTGGCTGGCCTCTCATTGTTTTTGGCTGACTCCTTTGCCGCCGCCGCTTCTGGCTCGGCTGCAGCTTCAGCATCAGGCAGACTGTCGCCATTGGTCACAGCTGCTGACTCGGTGGGCACAGCAGCGGGAGCTTCTGCTGCTTCCTCAGCTGCAAATGGAAGATTAGTTATAAATGTGAAATGAATAAGCTCGTAACCTCAACTCACCAGGTTCCATTGCCTGATCCAGTGATGCAGCCTCCGCGGCCTCAGCCTGTTCCGCTTGCTCCGATTGCGACTCTCCTTCACCGCCAGCCTCTTTGGCCTGCTCCGCTTCAGTGGGTTTACTGCTAGCATCTGCATTGGCCTCCGCCACTTTGTCGCCATCGCCATCCTCCTCGCCGGCAGCTGGCTTCGCTTCATCTTCCTTCTTCTCGGGCTCATCATCGTCAGCGGTTGCCTCATCCAGCACCTTCCACTTCTCGCCATCATTGTCATCGTCCTTATGCGACTCGGCGCGTTGCTTGCGACGCTTGCGAGTCGGTCGTTCGGCATTGACGAGCAGCTCCTCGGCATTGGCGAAGTTCACTGTGTACTCGTAGCCCTTGGTGATAATATGTGGAAAGAGAGCACCCTCCTCGCCGAGACTGCTCTTCTCAAACTCATGGGCAATGCCCAGATCTTCGCCATTCAGCGTGTACTTGATGTTGCACGGCGTACTCTCCAGATCCAAGTAGCACCCAATCACATCGTCCAGCTGATATGGTTTGCCATAATCTTTGAACTCGCCATTGTTGGCCTTGCGGCCGCTCTCGCAATAGCCATAGGAATGTTCAGCTTCGCCCAGCAACAATGTCGACTGCGGCGTTGAGAAGCCCACGCGAAATCCTCGCACATGCGGTTCATCACGGAAATGATGCGCATTCTCTGGCACCGTCTCCTCCGACAGTTGCACCTCAAAGCACACCTTGCCCTCGCGCACACCGTAATTGGCGCGTGCACCAGACCATATAAGTGAATAGATTTCCGGGGCAAGCGGCTTGGCCGATGTGAAATTGGTAGAATCAATGACCAGATGTATGTCAGAATCAACTGATGGAACAGAAAAATAAAGGGAAGAACAAATTAGGACGAATATATTATGAGAAGGTTTCTTGAAACTAATATGGATAAGCTTTAAGATTCAGATATTTACAGGATTTATCAAGAGTTTAGATTTAAGCTCTACTTACACCAACTGAGGCCCACTTTGTTCTCTTCTATGGTAGGCTCATCCTCGGCCACGGTGCGTTGCTCCTCAACAGCTGCGCCGGATTTGGAGTCACGCTTATCGCCGCTGCGACGTTTGGGTGAGCGTGAGCTGCTGCGCGAGCGTGTTTTACTGTGTGAACGTTTACGCCGTTCGCCCGATTTTTCTTGCTCTTGCTCATGTTGTTTGTCATCCTCCTTGTCTGCTTTGGTGCCAGCATCGTCATCCACGTCCATTTTTTCATCATTGTTGCCATTGGATTGGTGAGCGACTTTCTCCGCCTCAGCATCAGCATTAACATCTGCATTTGCATCTGCATCTGCATCATTATTCTCTGCTGATTCAGTTGCTGTTTCTGCTCCTTTGTTCATATCATTAGAATCTTCCTGATCTGCTGTCTCTAAGGTTGTGGGCTCATCTGTCATGGCTACGTCTTCGTCTTCGTCTTGTGTTGCTTCCGGAACAGCCGAATCCGTTTCCTCTTCCAAGTCTGCCTGCTTGGCTTGTTCTTCCGGTTCCTGTTCCTGTTGCTCTTCCTGTTCGTCATCTTCGACTTCCTCCACCTCTGCACCTGAACCGGATTCAACTTCGGGTTCTGCTCCATGTTGCTCCTCCTCCTGCAGAGTCTCTAACTCTGGCTCAGTGGCAACTGGAGCCGCCGCCACAGGCGACGGTGAACGCGACATCGATCGCGTTCGACGTTGACGACGGCTCGGTGTAACTGGAGCGCCATCTGTTGTCAGAAAAAAAAAATCGTTTGTAATTCATGCAAAATTCGTATTTGGGTTATATAAGGCGCGTTTACAATATAAAAGACAAACACGCTGAGCCGAGTTACACGCACACACACATTGAAAACCGTTCGAAATCGTGTGGTACACACACACACCCACACACATGCAGTCAGAACATGATGCATACATACACATACACACATATATGCACGCATACTAGCTTACCTCCATCACCGCCGCCGCCGGCAGAACCATCCACATGTGCTCTCAAGCGCTCGATGAGCACTGCTTTAACACCTTTGGTATCAAGACCGCGCGTCTGTAGCTCGGTACGCAGGTCCACCACTTTCATCTTATCCAGCTTCGCCAAATCCATTTTTTCGCTTCAATCTTGAATGGCGGCAGCAGCGCGTCACGCACAAAAATATATACACACACACTCACGCGCACAACTGAGGCGAAATGAAAACGTATTGTAGACGAAGTAAAAGCTATGCAATATGAGCGCGTTTAGTAATAAAACGAATTATTTTGTTGCTATTTCGCAAATATAGCGAATCAAATCAATTTTCGCAATTGCATTCGCATTTATTGCGAATAAATAATGGCTAAAACCTATACCGAGAACGCGTTGATGTGAAGTTGGCTGCGATTAAGAATGCACGGAATGCCAAATAATATCGTTGTAGTGCTTGAATATCTTTAGAGCAATTTTAAAGTTATCGATAGGTTAAACGATTTACGATATTTAAATAACTGGTTTATTTGATGTTTTATACTAATATTCATTTGCTTGTATGAAATTGTGTTGAATTTAATAAATATTGAAACTTGTATTTCGTTAGTTAATTAAATGTTCTCGTCAGCGTTAATAAGTGGTATTTAATATTTTCAACTTTCTGGCAACACTTGACAAAGCTGAAAATCTAAAATGTGGCCATCCAGCTCAAATATTCATTTTGTGGCCTTGTATTTGATGACTCCGTGGCGCAACGGTAGCGCGTCTGACTCCAGATCAGAAGGTTGCGTGTTCGATTCACGTCGGGGTCAAATGTGAATAATTTTTTTTTTATTTCTTATATCTTAAATTGATATTAATTTATTTTAGGAAATATTATAACATAATCAGAAATTATTATTTTTAACATCAATTTTAAATATATAAATGCCAGATTTTAAATAATTTTCCACTGTCTCAAAGAGAATAAATAAATAAATATATATTTATATATTATTCATTTAACCTTTGACCACACCTGCTAAATCAATGTGTTAGTTAATCAGGCAAATCCAATTAGTTAGCTTCATGAAATACAATGCATTGTCAGTAGCAAAAAAAATATACTTGTTTTATTATATTATTGCTTCTCGCTTAACTAAGAAACAGTAAAAACGATTTTGTAGAAAACTTTTGAGATACTAAAAAAATATATAAATTAAAATAAAAAAATATATAAATAAAAAATGTATATAGACATATTGTACACACAATTTCAAGTAGTTGTAAACTGAATACCTTATTGTAATAGGAATCGCTTGGACTAGGACAAATACAAGATACAGATACAAGATACAGATACAAGATACAGATACAAGATACAGATACAAGCTACAGATAGAATATACAGAAACAAGATACAGATACAAGCTACAGATAGAAGATATAAATAAAGAATACAGGACTCGATCCTTCCTATTTAGTATCAAATATAGACATATATGAATATATCTCTACCTAAAATAATCAATTTGTTTTGTCTTGCCCTTCCTAGATCATATATGCACATATATTATCTTGAACCGCATCAGCAGCTTAACTGATCGACATCTATTCTTCTTTATCCGTTTGCCCAAAGTTCATTAAACCAATACGCCCTTTACACATTCTGAGCGAGTATAACAACTCTGGATATTTACAGCTTACTCAGAGTCGTCTTACTTATGCGAAAAGTCTAGAAAGAATGTGCCCTTAAGCTGCACTTTATCATACAGGAAATCGAAATCGAAATCGAATCTACAGCTATTTCTTGATCGCGGGCCGATCTCGCTGCGACCTTAAAAGGCCATAGAAATATCACGAAGCTTTCTCGCTCATTCAAACACCCACAGTCCAATCTCTTCACAATTACTATTTTTTTTCGATTTGTTTTTTATTAAAAATAAAAATAAATAACTCAAATACAACGCTTAGGTTAATTTCAATGCAAAACTCAAGAGAACATGAAATTTATAAAGATTACGATTAGTGCTGAAGATCGGATAGGATAATAGATCTTTGAAAGTTCCGTTAGTAGCTCAAAACATTCACAATTCACTTTCAATTTACGTCTCCATTTCCATCTCACTGCACCAACTTGAAGCGATTGGCCTCCGCATAATCCCTCGGATCGGAGAAGTTTCGCTCCGGCTTGATGCGCACATCGTTCGGATCGTTGACGAATTCGCCACTCCAAGTCGTTGGCAATATGGTCGGATCTGTGTTGTAATCGAAATAATCCTGATCATCGGAACGATTTCGCTCCGGCTTTATTCGCGTTTCGCCGCCCTTCACAAAGGTTCCGTCCCAGGCCGTGGGCAGGACAATCGGTTCCGTATTGAAGCCATAGAAATTGTTCGTGTTCGTCACATTCTGATTCTGGCGACGTATCTTCGATACGTTATTCACGGCGCCATCGGGATATACGAACTTCCCATTCCAGCCCTCACACTTGATGGGAATATACTCCTCTTTCTTCCGCAGCGACATTTTGCTCGATCTCGACTTGGCGCGTTCCAAAATTCGATTGAGCTCAACCGACGTTAGCGATATTCTAAAATATGATTTCACACAGGTGTGTGTGAGAGTGTGTATGTGTGTGAGTGTTGGCAATACCTTGGCAAATTGTAAATGATTATTGTCCGACCCACACTTAATTTCAGCTAATGACGTCATATATCGCTCAGACGTTTGTTTTGTTCGCTTGGCCGTAGACAAAACGGGTTCGCTGTCTCCGCTCTGAGGCAGCCTCCTCCACGGCTTTGCATATCGCTTAGGCAATGCCAATGAGAACCGTAATAGAGGCTTTTCTGTTTTCGCTATTTACGCTCTGCTCTTTTCGCTTTACCTTATAAGCCGACAAATTAAACACGCTACATCTCACCCAGCTGCCCAGGTGAGACACGGTTCCGCAAGCTGTCTGCGCGAGCCCAAGCTGTCAGCATACTCTAAATCCTAAATCATATAGGGTATGCTGGGCTTAGTAAGTGTAAATAACAGGCGGACGATATTCGATTTAAAACAAAATATATATGTATATGTATATATAATATAATAATATCGATCTGGGTAGATTATATATCCAGCTTATGTATTACATATGATATATGATCCATATTATATATATGTATCTGTTCTCTATACATAAATTCATCCAACCGTCTGTTTATCCGTAAGTCCTTCCATTCAGCAATCTGTCTATCCATCTGTTTATCTTTCAATCTGAATTTGTTTTTTCGTCTGTCTCTCAGACCGTCCGTCTATCTGCTCGATTGTCTGTCCGTCCGTTTATCTGTAAGTCCGTCCATTTATAGGAAGATAAAGGGATGGATAGACATATAATCTATAAAGGTAAGGATAGACATCTAGATTATATGTCTATCCATCCCGTTATCTTCCTATCTATTCATTCGTTTTTCCGTATGTCCTTCTGACTGTCCGTTCATTTGCTCATTCATTCCATTCGTGCATTCATTTATCCGTAAGTCCGTACATTTCCCTGTCCATTCTTTCATGTGTCTGACCATCCATTTATCTTCCAGTCTGTATCCGCCTATCCTCCCGACCATCCATCCGTCCATTTATCCGTAATTCCGTCTATCTATTTGTTTTTCTGTCTATACTTTCATCTATCTATCTATCCGCCTCTTCATCCATATTTCTGTCTTTTTTCTTTTCTCTTCCCTTCACCCAACTCTCCTCCAATAGCTAAAGACCACCTGGATCTAGGGTATCTGCCAGTCGATCTTCTCACTTCTCACCTTTTCATTTCTATTTATAATTTGCTTATTATAATCAACAATTTAATCTTGATTGCCAGCATTTGACTGATTCATACGTCGCATAAAATAAAGTCATAAAATTGTTTTCCTTTTATAGACGTTCGCAAAGATTTATTTGCGCGCTTGTTGTTAACTTGATCAATTTGAGTTGAGAATACAAATATCTACGATTCGGAAGTAATTGAAAACAAGAACGAACAGCTTAACATGAAAACAAACAGTGCACAGTGGGGCAAACTTTAGAACTTGTTCAAACCTGACTCGAAACAGCTTTCTAATTAGCTTTAGATATTCAAATAGTTCTAGCAAAATGAGAGTAAAACAGTTGCAAATATTTTAAAATAATTCAAACACACGTATGAGTAGAAGAAGCATTTGTATGAATCTGCTTATGTCGAGCAGATACTTTTGATATATATACCTGATATTTTATTTATTCCTAATCTAATGAGTTGAATCCATTTAGTCCAGACTTTCTGCTTGTCTAGCTAATTACTTGAAATGTCGCTACAGTGGAACCTGCTTAGCAAGAACAACATACTATCGATTACTGTGCGGATTAAGAATTATGGACCATAGATTGTTGTGCACAGATTATATCTTTTAATATGATTAGAGAATTTTTCATATCATAACAAATAAATAAGAAAATATAAAAAAAAATAATATATAATTTAGCTATTTAGCCATAAATTTTAAATAATTGTAACAATATGTTATTCACTTTTGTTCAACTGAATTAGTTCCATTTCCAATTATATATTCAATTCCAGACCGAAACTAGTTCCGATTAGTTCACAATATATCGATATTTAAATTTACTCTAAACATTTTGTTTTTTTACACTTTTGTTCAACTAAACTAGTTCGATTTTCATTCTATATTCAATTTTAAATCCAAACTAGTTGCGATTAGTTCACAATTTATCGATATATGAGCTCAAAGTGCACCAAATTGATATGCAACATATCACGCATTAACAAAAAATACCTTATTGACCACCTGTTGGGTCCTGCAACACGCACGTAGCCAACGTTACGGCCGTTACACTAATTAAAACTCGTAGCACAAAGCAGAGAAACCGCAAAGGGCCAGGCGCAAAAGAGCTTTTTGCATCCGCTCGCCCACACAGCGTGACACGCGAACTGAGGTGGTGGTGGTGGGTGGCAGGCAGGTGGCTTAGGGGCAATGCGTGGCAGGCTTACAACATCAACACAGCAGCGACGACAATGCTCGTCCCTCGCTCGCTAAAAACTCGACGACCTCCAAGCAGCAGCAGCAGCAGCAGCAGCGGCGGTGGCAGCGGCAGCAATTTCTATCCGCTGCTCGTTAGAAGAAGCGATGTCGACTGCGCTGGTCGGCAACAGTTTGAAAGTTTTTCATGTCGTCGGCGTCGGCTTGCCTCCCAAAGTTGCCTGTGCCTCTGCTGCTTCTGCCGCTGTCCGTGCCGGTGGCAGAGCCAGCGCCAGTGCCAGCACCAGCGCCAGCGCCTGTTGCCAGTTACCAGTTGCCAGTTTCGACGGCTCTGCATTTGCTGTGCGCCTAGTTGAAAATCCAACTAATTGCTTATTTTAACCCCTTCAAAACTGGGCACACACACACACACATACATACACACAATGGGCCTTGCCTGGCCCGGCTTTCGTGTTTATTAATTAACAACACAAAACCCCAAACTCACAAAGGCAGCACACACACATAGACACACACGCATACATATACACACACACATACACACGTACGCACGCACACAGCTTAACCGAAGTGTTGTCTCCGGCATTCATTAGTGTTCATTAGTGAAACAAAATGCTCATTTACTTAACTACTCCCGGGCTCGTAACGAGCGTCCCCCGTCCCCGTCTCCCTCTTTCTCCTTTCAATGCGCCATTCACTCACTCACCTACTCACTCACTCACCCACTCTCTCTCTCTCTCTCTGTTTCTCTCTTTCTACCCGATTGCTGCACTCACTTATCGGCACTCGGCGAGTCACTCCGTTTCTGCTCTTGGCTCTTGGCTCTTTTCACTGGCTGCTGCTGCGGCTGCTGCTGCTGCTGGTAGTTGTTGTTGCTGCCGCTCTTATGTTGCCAATTAAAATTCCATTTATGCCAAGTTAACTCACTTGGCTCGTTAATTGTTGTGGTTTTTTAATTGGACCCTTTTCGGTGCTGCTCAAATTGAATTGAATTGAATTGAACAACAAAAAGAACAATCGCATGAATGGCAGCGGCCCCGGCATGGACTATATCCACCTCCGGTGCCCAGGCAGCTCTACCTAGGCACAAATATACCTGAGCTGTGGAGACCAGCGCACTGCTAGTGCCACTGGCACTGGCTTCAACTATGGTGCAATGTCATTGAAGACCCCACCAAAACCATCCCACTCTGCATTGTCCTATTGGTGCGCTTATTCGTTCAGCTTCGTAGGGTTGCCAGGTAGTTACAAAAAAATGAACCTGATGTAGTTGCAAAACTACGAATAATGCATGTTAATGAAATATTTTTAAAAACAAATATTTTTCATATATTCCTTATTTTCAAACAATTAATAATAAATATATTTTTAATATTCAGAAATTAGTTTTAGTTTGCATAAATATGTATATTATTTATTTATATATGAATGTACAGATGTGTTCACAAAAATAGCAGTGCAGTTGATGCTAACAAAGATTGCAAAAATGCTTGCATATTTCTTTTTACACATTCAGTTCTTGGATTTTGTGTTTGTCAAATGGAATATAGGCATACGGAAAACGAAAAAGTTCCGCTACGTTTACTATGTTTTGGAGCGTTTTTCCTATTTTTGTGATTATGCACACAATTTTCGATGTTCACAAAAATAGCAGTTTTTCGATTACTTATTATTTTATTATATTATTTATTTTTTATATAGATTTAGATTTATATTTTTTTCTTGCCATAATATAAAAATAATATTTATTAAATATATATAGAGTTGTACATTTATATAATATTAATTCAATTATCATTAACTTTTTGATAAGTTTATATGTAATTTGCTCTCGCATTTTTTTTGGTTCATTTTTGCCACTCGACAACCCTGCGCCTCAATTCAACTAATGAACGAATCCAAAGCAGCGCAGCACTTCGAGCAGCCAGTAGCAGCCATCAGCATACAAAAAAAGTACTAAAAACAAAAGCCAACAAAAACCCCTAATTAAAATGCATTTTCATTCGGGACGTCAGCGTTGTTACCACATCGTCTGGCCGCTCCCCGAGCCCGTGTTCAACGCGTCTGGGACGTGCTCCAAGGGGGGATTGCCTGTTCATTAGCTAGAATGCGGACCCCCTCGAGTCGCTGCCACTGCGCCTTACAGTCACATGAACCGTTATGCCATTGTACACACACACAAACATACATGCGCACAGGCCGTACACATGAGTGCGTGTGTGTGTGTGTGTGTGCGTTTGTGTGTGAGTGGCTGCGGGCATATTTAATTACAAAAGCTGCTAATTAGGAAACGTACACACCCACGTTGGTTAATTTGTTTGCAAACCAATTAACTCGGCGCACAGTATCAGGCGCACAGAAAACCACAGCCAGCAGACAGGCAACAGAAGCAGCAGCAGCAGCAGCAGAAGCAGAAGCAGAAGCAGTAGTAGTAGCAGCAGCAGCAGCAGCAACCACAGCAGCAGCAACAGCAGCAGTCGCTGCTGCTGCGAAAGAAACGCGTCACCGGCGGACGTCGCTACTGAAAATGCAGACAGAACTTTCCAATCAGCGTCGAGCGCTCGGCCAGGGCACAGGGCAACTTCAGTAGCAGCGGCAGGCAAAAAAAAAAAAAGAAGAAAAGTTAACTAGTGAGCCAATGCGACTAAAACAGTTAACGTACAGCAACAAAAGCCACAAAAGATAAGTCAATGGGGGAGGCATAAAAGTGCGCAATGGCCAACTTAATGAATGACGAAATAATAAAAACGAAATTTTAATGAAAAAGTTCTGAGTGTGCGTGTGTGTGTGTGTGCTGGGCGTGTGCCGCCTGGACTTATTCTTAATAAATGAGCTAAAGATGGCAAAAGTCGTCAACGCCGCAGCGCTGCCTGCCGTTGCCGTTACCACTGTCTCTGCTTCTGCCTCTGCCTCTGCCTCTGTCGCCGTCTTGCGTGCTAATGAGTAATAAATAAACTTTTTTTGCTGCCGTTCTGCTACGGCCTAGACAAGCAGCAGACGCGAATATCAGGCAAACAGAGCAGTAGAATAACGACCACAAGCGAATGAAGAGAGGAACACACAGAGCGGGAGAGAGCGGCAAAGGGAGAGTGAGAGAGAGAGACAGAGATTGAGCGCGTCCCAGAACGAGATAGTTAGCGCAAGAGTGTAAGAGAGCGAGACGCAAAGCGGGGGAGTAAACAGATTCGGTTCCGGCGTTGCTTTTGCGTTAATTAGTTTTAAGCATGTCCATTATGCAACAGCGTGTGGCATGTGGCAAGCAACAGCAGCATGTATTTCGGACCATCAGGACGTGTGTGTATGTATGATACATATATACATATGTATATAAGCATGTGTGTGTGTGCCTCAGAAAGTTCTTCAGGCTATTCGTCTAATTGCGCATAGAAATCAAATTAATTATTACGTAGTTACAGTAATTACTCTATTTTAAATGTAATTATAGCGTACGTTAAATACAGTTATGCAGTGTGATTTTCTGTTATTCTGCTGCGTTCTGCTTTTCTTTTTATAAATAAGTACAGTCAGCGTGCTATGCTGATAAGGCTAAAAACTGATTACATTGCAACGCATCAAAAATACTAATGCAGTCACACACACAGAACGAAACAGAGAGAAAGAGAAGAAGACACAAACACTTGCACACATACATGCACACATTGATACGCACACATGGCATAGCCCAGTGTGCAGTAGCAACCTCTGCCCATTTGCTGGCTGCCCAAAACCGTTACAACAAAAACAACAGCATGTCTTATCAAAATAAATAAATATAATAATGCTGCAGTTGCTCGACTAGACGCTGCCCTATACCACTTACCGCAAAGAGAATACATGCATATGTGTGTGTGAGCAGGTAGGACATTTATTTGTGCGGGCATCCCATGCAACTTCGTATTTGCTCGGGTCATCTACTCTCTCGCGCTCTCAGCTAGGCTATGACACTTGACAGGCTTAAGGCGCAGAGTGATCGAGCGAGAGGTCCGATGCATTTAGCACTTGTCTGTTGCCAGACACCATTTTCTTTGCTTGCTCCGAGTGCTCTCAAATGTGCGTATGTGTGAGCAAGCAGTGCTGCATGTGCACCCTGTACTTTGTGCTGCATTGTATGTTAGATATTTATTATTTATTAAAAATAATTGTTGTGTTAAAATTAATATAAAAAAAAGTATTTTATATACATTTATATCTAAATATATATATTTGTTATTTTTTTATTATTAATATATAACTGCATTCATCGCTTGCTTATGCCCACGAAATATACCCGCTGCTGTCCATGCTCTTTGCAGGGTATACAAAGCAGAGTTAACTGTTAACAAACAATGTAATGCATATGGGGCCTGGGCTCGGGCCCGATGCCAGTCCAACTGGGCACGTGAGTATTTTATTATTTTTTTGGTTATCGCTGCCCGCATTTGTTTATAGACTCGGAACGGAGAACTCTTTTTAGGGTTCCGTTGCTTGTCGCTGGCTGCTGGGCGCCTGTTGCCCACTCAAATAATCGATCGCCAATTATTTATTGATTTTTGATTGATGAGCCTCGGGTGATTTACACCCATGTACCGGAGGGCCCCCATTGTGTGGCTACGTGGATATTTGGGCACCAAACAAAGCTCATCTGACTCCAGTCCGTTGGGGCGGATTAGTTAGCTTTGCTGATGCGGCTAACAGCAATGCGAAGAGGCAGAGATCGAGCCGTGCCGTGCCGTACCGAGTCGAGTCGAGTCGAGTCAAACAACCGCAGCAATTCAGGTTGAATTTGAATAATATTATCGGGTTGCAAGAGCCCCACCAACTGTGACAACAACGACACCAACTGAATTTGATAAGCCTCAGCGGGTATCGCGCTTATCTTGCTATCGCTACATATGTAAATTATATGACGCATTCATAATAAATATTTATTGCTGTCAGTTCTATTTAGTTTTATTTGTTTATTATACTCGATCTATAACAAAACATAGAAAAAATAACTCGCTAAAAGAAAAAACACTTAACAGCTACAGATATAAGCGCCTACTACCGGAGAGGTCTCGTTAGGGGGTTATGCTATATATGTATGTATATATTTCTATATTTTTTGTAACTTTTTTTATAATTTTTTTTTTTTTTTAATATTTCGTCAATTGTCTGAACTTAATTGGTAGCAAAACTTATCTCATATACTTAAATAATTATTGTTTCTCATATACTCGTATAATGTAAGTTCATAAAAAATCCCACCTCCAAAAATATGCAATATAATAAGTACAAAAACATGCCCCAAAAAGTATGCAACATCATCTGCCTCTTCCGCCTACTTGCGACTGCCTTTGCGCCGCAAATGATGACGCGTGGTGGCCGCTGCCAGGGCAACTGCCGCCTGCGCTGCCGCCGTCAGGTATCCTTCGGCGCAGCGCGTGGGCCAACTCTAGGACTCGTAGAGCAAACGCTGATAATGCGGCAAGACCTCATGCATCGGCACATGCAAACTGAACTCGAGCGCCACGAGCACGGCGAACTCCGACGATATCAGCTCCTTGCGATTCAGGCGGAAGACATTCTCCGTCTTCTCAATCAAACTCTTCAGGGCATCGCCCTTGACATCGTTCATCTTGGCGCTGAGCAGCAGACAGGCGCCGGCACACAGCTTACGATTGCTCTTATTGATCAGATTGGCCAGTATTAGCTTCTCGAAGTAGACATAGGCCTGCGATATGGTGACCAAATCGATGCGCGAATCCAGCTTATTGATGCGTCTCATTTCCCGCTTGATGCTGTGGAATGTTTAAATATGAGAGTTAGTCAAAGTCTTGTATGGAGAGTTTATTAACTCAAACTTACCTTCTCAGTTTGCTTAAGGTCAGCTGAATGCTTGGAAACTTTTCACGGAACTTATCGTTCAGCTCCTTCTTCAGATCCGACGGACGCACATAATCAATGACCGAAGTCATGTACGAGGTGAAGGTCAACAAAGTGCGATGCTTGCCCGCAATTAACTCTGGATCATCTAGGATGCTGGCCGAATACTGTTGATACTTTAAAGAGAAAGAGAGTTATAGTACAGATTTATATTACAGAATTATATATAGTGTTCTACTCACCGGCAAACCACGACCTGCATCTGTTCCACTCAGTATAATGCTCTCCATATCCATATCGAGCTTCAGCTCGGGCGTTGGACTCGCTGTGCTATTGTTCCGATTGTTGTTTTCATAGGTGAAACACCTGGAAAATGCATCGATTATTGATTACAGATATATTTGATAAAGACATGATATATATAGAAATATATTTATATGTTGATCTATAAGAGGCGTGAGTAAGCGGTTTAGTTGAAAGCGTTTTAGCCAGTTTTCGAATGTGTGCAAATGTGAAGTGTGAATTTTGTTAGTGGTAACTACTCTATATATAGATACAACGGATATTTGAAAGCTTTCACAAGCTATCCTAGCTATGAACTATATTTCTATCTATATTTATATTGAACTATATTTTTGACAATTCATAGCTGAGATAGTTGTGATTGTTTTTGATATTTTTTTGTTATTTATTAGCTGCTTCAAAAATTTACCATTTGCCTTGATGTTTGGTTATGGTTTTTGTGCTGAAACGAAGTAGTGCAAAGCGTTATGATTAGCAAAAAACAGTTAATGGTACAAAATGCATCGAAATTTTCCTTCTTGTACAGATATATCGTATATATATAGATATATAATTGGGTATTTAACAAAAAAAACAAATATTGTTGATTATGTAATGCTGTACATCGTCGATTGACTCAAAGTATTACGCAATAAAAAAAATATAAATAAATAAAACGCCTAAGACATATTTTGATACTCGCTCGTAAGGTTAAAGATGAGTATATTCGTTATCTTTTATCCCTGTTTGTGTGTCTTTTTGTTTTGAGATATACATTGATTCTTGTTCTTTAAGAATAAACTATATGCCTATGTGGAATCTTGGATTTCGTATAATTCTTTCAAATATTTTTCAAATTTGTTATGATTGATTGATTACTATCTTTTTTACACATATTTGATATCGGTTTCTATATCAGTTTTCATAGTAATCATTTGTATTTGTATCTTTGTGGATCTCCTCTATCAGATGTTTTTCTTCTAAAATCAGATCTTCTATAGTTTTACAGTTTTACATGCAAAAGTCTCGCAACTGTTTAACTTCTTTAATAAATACTAAATATTAAATAACTAAGCCTTCAATTTTTATAATCGTAATCGAGTATTAAACAGTCGATAACAGCCGATTGCAATGCTCTCACTTGTTTTTCGCATATTTATTTCGAGTGCCCATGACTCACTCCGTAGCCCCGATATATTTATTATAGAATTTTGTGCAATCGGCGAATGGAAATTATGTTGTTCACCTGATATTTAAGATTTAGCTGATATTTATATTTTGCTTATTTGACAAAAGTATTTTACAAGTTGTTTATTTTTTTTAACATTTTTTTTCCTATAGGGGATTACGAGAAGTTATGTAAATAACTTGGATTATTGTTGTTAAATTGATTTTAAAGCTGTTTTTTTTTTAACTGATTTACATATATTTATATGGATGAAGGAATATTTAGTGAATGTTATGGATAAATTTTGGCATGATGTTTCGAAATAGTTGATTAACATTTCAATGAACCAATTAATAATGTTTGTGATAATATGCATGAATCATGAGATAAATTTTAATCATAATGTGTTTATGGTAATGGAGTATTAAACGAAACATTCGGTTTGAATGAGGCACCAACCTCGCAATGCCGTGATTTCTGAGAGCCGCTGTGCTCGTTATCTCCATTTGATTCTCAAATATTGAGGGATTGGTCGAGGCATTGCCGTGTTTCTTACGCTCCTTCTCATATTGACGCGACGGTATTAGCAAATGTCCGTAGGAAATATCCTAAAAAAAAATATATAATTAGTTCGCTTAACTTGATTGATGATATTTGTGAAGAGAACTAACCTGACCACTTTCAGCTTTCTGTATGCCTAGCAAATCGAAGGGATCGAAGGGCGCATCGTTAATGGAGCTCAACGGACGTGAGGTGGATGTATTGCGACGACGACGATCGTCCTTGCGTATCTCGGCACTATATCGAAAGATAAATATATTATTATAGCTTTAGATTCGATTCTATTCTCTATTATCATCCTTCACTTACCGCCCGTTCTTGCCCTTGTAGTACGGCAATGCTGAGAATATAAGAAATGGCACCTTGCGCGATACCAACAAAATGCGCTCGTCCCGCTGTCCCAATCCCAGACCCGTACCTCGGCGTCCATCACTGATCTGCACGGACTTGCCGAGACTGTTGC
Source organism: Drosophila meridionalis (assembly GCA_035045145.1). Classification (NCBI taxonomy): domain Eukaryota; kingdom Metazoa; phylum Arthropoda; class Insecta; order Diptera; family Drosophilidae; genus Drosophila; species Drosophila meridionalis. The sequence goes on along the minus strand of JAWNPG010000025.1, from coordinate 5,288,022 downwards.
GAAAACTGCCCGTAAAAGTGCCAGCGGCAGGCGCCAAACTCTCGGTGCTGCTGTCATCCGTTATGTGACTGGCACTCGAACCGCTGCGAATGTTATAGTTGCGTCTCAGGCCACCAGTTGCAATGAGTCCGGCATTGCTGGCCGCTGCTCCTCGCATACCAGGCGCAGTATTCAGACGGGCACGCCTCTCCGGCTGCAAGCTCTGTTCGCTAGCTCCATTGCTGAAGGTGCTGCAATTGGGAATGGGAAAATATTTTAAAAATCATTATAAAATGTTTTATTTACTTATAAGTGATCTTAAATGCCGAACCCCATAGAATCTTGAGTTCAAATGCAGCAATGAGCGTAATTTCCCTCTTCAAATTCCCCTTTACTCACTCACGCACTCACGTACTCACTCGCTCTCCCTTCACAATAGCCACAGTCACGACAGTTTGGGCACATTTAACGCCGCATCATAATTTCCCATTGTCGCTCCCTCTCGCTCTCTCTTTCTGTAATTGGCAGCAACAGAAGATGCACGCACACACCCCAAAAGAGGTGATCGATATTTTCACAGGCTTGAGTTCAAATGCAACAATGAGCGTAATTTCCCTCTTCAAATTCCCCTTTACTCACTCACGCACTCACGTACTCACTCGCTCTCCCTTCACAATAGCCACAGTCACGACAGTTTGGGCACATTTAACGCCGCATCATAATTTCCCATTGTCGCTCCCTCTCGCTCTCTCTTTCTGTAATTGGCAGCAACAGAAGATGCACGCACACACCCCAAAAGAGGTGATCGATATTTTCACAGGCTTGCAGCAAAGCGCAGTCCAGAGAAATTTTGTCAATACGATCGGCAGCCACATACACATGCATACATACATATACACAGATCTTTGTTTATTGTTTGTCGAGCGTTTTTCGTAGAAAATAAACATACAGTTTTCATATACATATGTTTATTTTTACTGCAGTTGCAGAAGGGCATCGTTTTGTCAGTTGTTTCTGTTCGCCTGGTCAATTACCTTGAGATAATTGGTATAGATCGAGGTTACGCTCCACGAGCTCCACAAGCAGCAAAGAGCTCCAACAAACGGCACCTAAAATCACGTACACAAATTTCCGTGAAAATGGCGTTGGCATTAATGAGGAAACTCGCTCAAAGGGGGGGCCCCACACCATAAGTATTATGCGTATTATGATGAAGTGGCGCCAAGCCTGTCATAACCCGTTAATTAGTTGGAGTATTCGAATAGGCGCCCAGAAATGCCAGCAAACAGACGCCATACCACAAATGAGCGGAGCAAAAGACCAAAGGGAAGACGCAACACCACCAAAAACCACGCACACACACAAAGTCACACACACGCACACGGCCGTCTATTATGTTATTTACATGTTTACATGGAATTTAAATGCTCAGCAAACTGCAGCTAGAGGCGAAGCAGAAGAAGAAGAAGAAGGGCACGCACTAGAAAACATACCACGTCTTGTGTAACTTATCGACTCTACAAATATTGAGCGAGCAGGCGCGAGTGTGTGTGTGTGTGTTTGTGCGTGTGAGCACAACAAAACGGTATTTAATGCCTTGATTAGTAGCAACAGGGAGAGAAGAGTGTAACCCTAGAAGAGAGACGAATGCAACGCCCACAAGTGCGTGCAAGTGGCAGACTCGTTCCCTCTCTCGCTCTCTCTCTCTCTCCTTCACACTCTATGTCTTTGGGCATGTGTGTGCGTGTATGAGGGAATTTTTGATAGTTTTCTTTTTTTTTTTTTTTGGTAGTCGTCTAACGACATCTGCGCGCCTGTACCGTGGGCAAACAATATTTAAATTTCAAACAAATATTTCGAAAACCATGCACAAAATTAATTGAGTCTAATTGGAGTGACAAATAAACCAATTGGAAATCAATTGAAAGTGAGAATGTACATATGTTTTAATTACTAAATAAATGATGTAATTATTTAAATGATTTGTTCGACTGAATGTTTGATTATGTTTCATATATAAAATCAATAAATAAATTTTAAAAGTAGTTTCATTTCGATTTCTTTGGTATAAAAAACAACAAACAAAATTTCTTTTATCTATATAAACAGCCTACATGATTCATTCATTTACTTGCCTAATGTTTTATAGCTAACTTGGCTTAAAAGCTTAAATGCGAATCTTCTTCAAAGCAAACAAACAAATGAGTGCACAAATAAACATCCATTAAGTTTATACAATATTTATACAGAAGTATTTGTTAAAAAATATTTAAATAAAAAAGATTAAAACTTTTCACTACTGTGCGAAAAAAGTAAATAAATACAAAAATGAAGATAAGGTAAAGCAAATATTTATAGTAAATAAATATAGTAAAATTAAAAAAAAAATAAATAAATAAATAAAAAAAAATATAAAAAAAAAATAAATAAAAAAAATATATAAAAAAAAATAAATAAATAAAAAAATATAAAAAAAATAAATATATAAAAAAAATAAATAAATAAAAAAATATAAAAAAATAAATATATAAAAAAAATAAATAAATAATAATAATAATAATTTATAAAAAAAAATAAATAATGTACTTTTAAATCATTTAAAAATAAATAACTAAAAGATTTTTTTTTTAAATATTTATATAATTATAGATATATTTGAAATATTCTTAATCAAAAAGCAAATTAAAAGTTATTTAATTTATTATTTCTTTTTAAATAATAGCAAATTTATTATATTTAAATTTATTATATTTATTTATTATATAATATTTTTCTACAACAATTTATTAATTAATATTATATAAATACTTTTTCTTTATTCTATAGAGTGTCACTTCTTATATAGTATAACAAATATACCCCACTAACAAAAGGATTTGTATTAAATATTTTTAATTACACGCCTTTGTCATCTGTTGACAATCAAATATGATTTGCACAAACAATATCAATTGAAAACAATTAACTTGTGTCTTATCAGCGTGTGGGGCTAGCTGCTATCATTTATTACTTTCTTATCAGCTCTTCAGCACTTCTTATAAGAAAGTGTATAAAAAAAAATTATAAATAATAATAATAGGAAAACTTGTCGCTTGTGTCGCACGTGCTCAACTACAACGTGATCAAAATCAGTTTCCATAACAAAAAAAAAAAAAAAAAAAAAAACAAACGCAACAAACCTTTCTTTTTTTTTTTTTTACCAAAAAACCAACTTTGATACTCTGTTTTGATAAGTTAAGTTGAGTATATTGGTTTTATTGCATTGATAATTTACGTTTGCTGCTAAAAATTAGAATATATTCCAAATTTATATAATAAATATTGCCCATTTCTAGATCTGCCCGAAAGATCAAACAAAATTTGTTGAACCATGAAAGTAGATAGTAAAGTATATATATTATACACATACACATACATATATATACATTCATTCATATATTCCTTTACTAAGTAATTAGAATAATTATATATAATTAATTATTTTTTGTTATTTTTTGCCTTTAATTTACCTATTTAATAACAGCCTACCAAATGAAAAAGGTTTTCTATACTCTATACAAAGCTGTAAAGAGTATATTGGTTTTATGCACTATACGTATCGGTCAACTCGTTTGCATTTCATTGTTTAGTAATTTGACCTTCGTCTAAAGAGCTTTTAAATATTTAAAAAAAAAAATATTGTTTATAAATTCGATTGTAAAAAAAAGGTCGAAAATCTTGACGTAATTTAGATTAGCTAATCTGTTGGGGTTGACGAAAGTCTCTTGTTTATGGGACGCTGTCAATGCCAACGGAATAAAAGCTGAGAATATAACTGGAAGCCATTTATGATGTGGCTGAGTGTGCAACAGATCTAGACAGCCATAAGGCTGTGTAGACTACGCCTATTTGCAAACGAAATGCAAGATAACAAATGATAAGACTGGGCGGCGGGTTATAGACCCGCCGCTAAGCCATATACAAACTATGTGTTCACATATTTGCACATATTTAAGGCGATTTTCAGTGCGTTTATCATTGTTTTCGCAATCAGTCAGGCAGTCAATCAGTCAATCAGTCAGCCAGTCAATTAGTCAATCGGACTTGTTTGCTAAAACAAATGCCCAAAGATAAGTAAAACCAAAAATAACAACAACCCCCAACAGGCTTCATTTGCTCTCTCTGCCTCTGCTCCGCTCTCTGTTATTCACTCTCTCTCTCTCTCTCTCTCTCTCTCTCTCTCTCTCCCTCTTCATTTGTTGTTGCTTATCAGGCGAGAAGCTTTCGGCTTGCATATTCATACATATGCTCCGTTAAATTGTGACTCTATTCGAAGTGCTTGTACGCAGCAGAATCAGCTTGAGGAGGTTCAAAGCGGTTTGAGCAAGTTTGCGACTTTTGTTATGGTTGTTGTTATTTTCGTTTTTGTTTTGTTATTTGTCAGCTCGCCGAAGCGAATGAATCAACAGCACAAAAGCAACTGCTGATGACCACAGCACAAAGACCAAAAGCCAGTGAGTGACAGAGAGAGAGGGAGAGGGAAAGAGAGGGCGAGCGAGCGAAAAGTTTTAAAGCTGTTTCTACCATTAACTAATATTTTGCATGTTTGTTTATGCACACATCCACACATACATACATCCATACATGTGTACATTTGTAAGTCCATTTGTAAAAATGCTGTGGATAAAAAATTGACAACAACAAAACAATAACTAACTGCGCAATATTGTTTACATTGCAGCTTTTTATAGCCAATAAATTAGTTAAAGGTCAGGAATTTATTAGCTATTTCTGTACAACTTCGAATGGCTTGCTTGAATGCACTTTAATTATCATAAAATATGCTCTACTGACATATATTTTGCAACCCCTCAGGATTAGCAACCCTATATGTACAGCAGCATGCAAAACTCTAGGTTTGACCTTGAAAAAGATGAATGAAAGAAAAAAGGAATACAAAGAGAAGAGAAGAAAAAAAAACAGCTGCCTGCGCTAAGGAAGCGAAGTAAACAAACAGGCAATCTAACCGGTACATATTGCGTCGTTAAACAGCTTTGGCTGCCCTTCAAGGCTACCCAGTTTGCAAAAGATGCCAGCAAGAACTTGTGCAGAAGGCCGCATTAGAGCGCAAGCGAGAGAGGGAGACGGAGAGACAGTGGCAGCGGCAGTAGCAGAGGCAGTGACGGAGACAGCGGCAGCGGCAGAGGACGAGGACGCGCGTGTCGGACACAGGTTTTCGGCAACGGGCAACCCTGACATTGACATTGAGCAAAGCCGCGCGCAGGAGCTAGGCGCACGAAGCGTTGCCAGACATTTGTTTAAAGCTCTGTCTCAGTATCAAGCGCGATGCTTTATATTTGTCCTTGAGACTGCGTAGGGAGTAAGGGTTATGCGGAAGTGACCAATTGATTTGCGAAACATATGACGCAATACACAATACCTAAAGCTTTTAGGGAGCTGCAAGAGAGAGCGAGAGAGATATACCGCGTACAGCAGGAGCCGCCAGAAATCAACTTGTTAGACAAACTGCCGCAGCCCAAAAATGTTGTTTACGTTTTCGTGCAAGGTTCCCGCGTCGCATGTTTTTTTTTTCGGCAAACCTTCTTCCCTACCTACTTTGAGTTATGTACATACATATCTCAAATTTCAAAACAACTTTCAAAGCAGAGTCCAAAAATAAAAAACAAGAGCAAAACAACGAGAAATAAAAAAAAAAGACTCCATTAAACTGGCTCAAAGTAGTTTGTTTTGGTTTTGCCTTTTGCGTCGCAGTTTTCTGCATTTTTTGCAAACACATATTTAAGCTCTGTGTGTGTGTGTGTGTTTGGTATTCATCTTTCACGCATGCGCAGCATTTTTTGTTCTTTTCTTACAGGAAGCAGCATTCCACAAAGGGGAATTGGAATGGGATTTGCACGTCTCGAATTATGAATGTTTTTCTGCTAATGTTGCTGACAGCGTCAAACGGAAACAGAATTATGTAATTGAAGCCTTGTGGGTAAATTGTTGATAATGTATGAAAAACACAAACACGCTACATGATTGTTGTTTATTTTGAGTTTGTTATGATATTGAAGCCAAAGCGGGAGCTATCGCTGCCAGCTAATCTCTAATGAAGAAAATAAATATAGTTTTTTTTTTTTTTTTGGAAAATCATTGTTTTGCAATATGAGAGCAGATGGTGTCGTACTTAATATGGCCAGATATTAGCAGTTTAAATCATCTTTGGCCACAATCTAATCAGCTTTCATTGTATGAAGTGCGATTGCCTGATAAGCCATTTAATACAAGCTCTTGACAAATATTTGCTGACGTCTTAGCCCCATTGATAAGTAATACTATATACATAGGTAGCTGTCACTCTGAACAGTTGGCAAAGAGTCAAACAAAATTGGTTAAAATTAGCTAAAATGTAAGCTAAACTAATTGCATACCCAAGCATAACAGCAAATACACACACACACACACATACAAATGCCAGTGCTAAGTGTATGGGGAAATGTGCTAATAAGATTTGCGAATGGCATGCAAAGCTTTAAGAAACCAATTGGATGATGGGTGAACGACACAGCGCAAAACTGCAGCCCAATGAGACTATGAAAGCTGTAAAAGCGCAACCAAAACAACGAATGCAGAGGCGTAGGTGAAGCGCGAATAAGAAACAAGGTCACAGCGGCAAGCCACGACGGATTGCAGTGTGCCACAACAAAGAAATGTGCACACACATGCAAATATATGCATGTGTGTGTGTACATGTATTAAAATGCGTCTAGCAGAGCTTAACGCAACTTGAGCAATGTGCTAACATTGAGACGGAAAGCTTTGTGCTGCAACGGAACTGCGAGTGCAGATGGTAGCCGAAGCGAGATAGATATCATATAGTGCAGCTGCTCTAGCAAGGTTCAAGGCAGTTTATTTGCGCTTGTACTTTCTGTGCGCTCTCTCCCACTCTCACTCGCTTAATGGGTTATATAAGTATGTACATGCTTTAGCGAATATAAATAAATAATTATGAACGGCCACAGGCAATATTAATTCCGTTGGTAGCTCAAAATTACAATAATAATGTGTATTATAATATATGTGTGTATATATGTAGATATATATTTGTAAGTATATATGTATGTGTCATCCTCAGGCATAAGGCACATACATACATACATATTATAATATTTTCATGCCGAAAATGTCCCTTGCCCAAAAGCAATGCAGTAATGATTATAGGAGCATAGCAAAGCCTCTGCAACACACACACAAACATGCATACATTTGAGAGAGCAGTGAGAGTAAGCTAAAGCTAAGCTAACAAATATGTAAAAGTACACTTAAGTGTGTGTGTGTGTTCATGACGAAAATGTCCCTTGCCCAAAAGCAATGCAGTAATGATTATAGGAGCATAGCAAAGCCTCTGCAACACACACACATACATGCATACATTTGAGAGAGCAGTGAGAGTAAGCTAAAGGAACTAAAGGGAAATTTTGTAACAGTGGGCCTCTCGCTCGATCACACAGAGTCTTATAGCTGCCCACTCTCAATGGAGAGCATAAAGGAACAAAGGAAATACGAAATGGGAAGGGAAAAAGATGCTCTACATGTGTCCAGTTTAAATATAATATAGTTACTATATTTAACTACTTGTGCGTGGCGCATGACTGACTGTGAAATAGTTGCGTGCGATTTAGTCAAGCCAGGTGAAACAATTCGTGTCAATAAAAGGCAAACAAAGCGTATCGAATCGAATAAACAATAAACTTAATGATAGTGGGATGATAGTGGCAGTGAGAGAGGCGGCAGGTCTGGCCGGCTGGGCAGTTACAAGTGACACACAACGAAAGCCTAAATTAAAGTGGAAGCCGCGACGACACACACACACACACACACACACAACCCACGACATGCAATTGTTGTTTATATTGCTGTTGACTAATTTGCGGGCTGCCACTCAATGAGGCGTTTTGATTTGCGTTAATTGGACTGGCACACGTTACCCACTTGAATGGACACGGCGCCACATTCGGCGTGAATCCGCGTCCAACTACTATATTTAGCGAGCTGTGAAAAATCTCATCCGTCCGGGGTCCAACTATGCCCGGTGGCAACCAGCAATTGCGTCAATTCAGGGTGAACAAAAAAAAACAAGAGTGATCTACGGGAAAGAAGTGCACGACTAGTAGAATACCCTAAGACTGGCTAATAATATGTTGAATAGGTGAAAATCAGGGAAATTATATGTAAATAGTGGGAAATTTGGGAAATGATGGGATATGGAAAGACTTAGTTAAGCTATACAAGCAAACAGATGGACAGATGGACCTGAAGAGATGGACTTAAGATTATCATAAGGAATATAATATCCTATGTCTTGCTAATGATGTGAAGATTTCTTAAATTTATGCATAAATAGGAAATTTGGGAAACTATAACCAAAACCAGAACTCAACTTAAGATTATCATAAGGAATAAAATATCCTATGTCTTGCTAATGATGTCAAGATTTATTATATTTATGCATAAATAGGAAATTTTGGAAACTTTCTTTTGTATGCTGCAATAACTGAGCTTTGAAATGGATTTAATGAAAATAGAAATAGTTAATTCAGCTATATAAGAATACAGACAGACAGACGGACGTATTGCCAGTTGCTATATAGATTTAGATAGAGTTTCTCATCTAGAATATGTATTGAATATATATCCCATTCTTCATTTCCCCGACACTTATTTCCCCAGTCCATCACAAACACTTTATCAAAGTCAATATACCCCATCTATATTCATTATATATGCAAAATTGTGCATTTCTCGAGCTCGAGCAATACATAAATTCAATTAGCCGTACGACAGCTGTGCGAAACTTTAGATATGTATAAACAAATGTTCTTCGCTTGCGCTTTTCACTTGTAAAATCATTGGCCTGAATTGATTTGCTTAGCCACGATGCATTCAGCTTGTTAACAAATTGAACACCGGGTGTCAATTGCCCGCAACTTAATTGGAAATTTCAACATAACAAAACGATTTGAACAAACATCTCTCTCTCTCTCTCTCTCTAAACCAATAAATAAACAAAGCAAATCAACAAATTGAGAAAGGTTCATGATTCACATGAATTAGAAATCATCTTTAGAGAAACTAATCATAGTTGAACATGCAACACAGTTGTGTAGGCCTAATGAAAAATTCTCTTGACAAATAATGTTTGGCTAATGAAAATTGTTGATAGGCTAGAAATATGATTAATATGAAGATAAGTTATAAACATTAATATGAAGATAAGCTTCAGGGTTCGTTTTTGTAGCAGGCGAACTATCGATTATTTATCGATTAACGATTAGTATAGGAACATTTTAAGTTATGCGTATAGGTTGTTTATTAAGAATCGGCAGACGTAATAGGATCAAGTGAGAAAGAACGAGCCAGATAATTTTTTTAGTAACGTAGAATACCTGAGCAGATCTGTGATGAGAAATATAGAAAGAGAGCGAGAGAGAAAGAAAAGATAGATAGAAAGATGTGAAAGGGAGAGAGAGAGAGAAAAAAGATATAGAAAAAGAGATAGAGAGAAAATATAAGGAAGATAGAGAGGGAGAGAGAGAAAATAAAAGGAAGATAGATAGAGATAAAGAAAATTAAAGGTAGATAGAGGGAGAGAGAGACAAAGAGAGAGAGAGAGAGAGAGAGAGAGACAAAGAGAGAGAGAGAGACAAAGACAGAAATAGATAGAGAAATAAAGTGAGAGAATAAGAATCTGGCTTTGCTGAATTGTTAAATAAATATCTAGAAATTTTATAGAACTCTTGACTAGGCATCTATATTTTATATAGAACTCTCGAAGTCTTATTCATATTCAGAACTTTTGTTTAAATTTAGCAACCCTCAAGTTTCAGATATCACACTTGATTAAACATGAGAATAAAGAAAGTACGCCTTTGTGTACAGAGATAATAATAGATTATATTGCCTACGATTGGCTTCATGTTGACCAATCTACATTACATATACCATCGATAAAGTTAGCTGAACATTCAAAGACTCCAAAGAATATAACAAAGAAAATACATAAGTAAAGAGCAAAAGAGAGTATTGGTCTTTAAAGAATTGGTTAGTATGTTAGCTAATCTATAATCTCTATATAAACAAATAACTCCCATCCATCAATATGGAACTGTTATATCACAATTTATATATTCCTATAGATATGTATCTCATGGATGCAAGGATTCTATTAGAGTTTACCTAGAGATGAGGATTCGATTGGACTTACCGTTCTCTTAGCGGCAATAGCTTCAAGCCGCTGCCCAAATTGGAGACCTTTAACGGTATCTTGACGCTGTCCGAATCGCTGCCGCTTTCAGCACCAGAACCGCCGCTGCCGCCGCGTTGCTGGTGCTGCTGCTGCTGCTTGATGCTGCCCGACTTTGGTGTTTGCTGCTGCTGGCGGCCACAGGAGTTGGGCCGCTTTATGTTGCGTCTCTCAGCCTGGATGGGCGGATCGCTCACATTCATCAGGTATTGACCCATATTTTCAGTTTCACTAAAACCATCACCATCGCTGCCACCGCCAACTCCTGCGGCAGTGCAGTCATCCAGTCCGCACAGCCCGACGCTGGCGTCGCTGCCGCTGTCCATGTGCACATCGGCGCTGCAGAGCAGCAGAGCTGCTGATGCGCTGCCACCGCATTTACCATTTTGCTGATGTTGTTGATGGTGTTGTTGTTGTTGTTGTTGCTGCTGCTGCTGCTGTGCTTGGCTGCTGCGCTGCTGATGATTTCGTTGATAATGCTGATGATAACCGCCGGCGCCGAGTCCCAACGCTGCCGCTGCGTTGCCTTTGTTGTTGCTGCTGCTGCTGCTGTTGTTATTGTTGTTGTTGTAATGCTTCTGCTGCTGCTGCTGCGTGCAGATGCTGCTGCCAAATGTTGCGCCAAATTTTGTGTCCCGATGTGTGCCATCTAATGAGATATTCGATAGAAACGAGATCGCAGCCAATCTGCGCCTGTGTCTCGTCTTGTTTAGCGAACTTGCCATTAGGCGCTTAACCGTTATCCCAACTCGAACAGATGCAATCGACAAAGGAGTGTGAGAGAGTGAGCGTATGTCCGTGTGATGTGAGAGCGAGACAGTTGCGCGAGCTACTTGTATACGCTTCTTCTAATGGAATGTGATACACTTAACGACGAGCTTTCCAGCCTAATACTTCCAGTTTCCTATTGCACGGCCCGAAACACGCACACACACACACACAGTCACGAGTTTCGTATGCAGTTTCTATGATGTGTAAATGGAATATTCTAGAGTAGTAGAAAATTTTCCTTTTGTTTTTTTTTGTTTTAAATTAACAGTTAAACTGTTTAGTCTCTAAATTGCTTGTACGCGACATTTTGATAGTGAAACTTTGATTGGCACAATTTGAAAACAACAAAAACTTATATAGGGCAATTAATACACTTTGATTGAAGCTTCGAGTTCCAGATTTACTGCAATGAAAATATAAGAAAATATGTAAATAATTAATTAAATCAAATAAAATAGTTACATTTATTAGACAAGTTAATTTAGCATGAAAAATTACAACAATTTTGAATGTAATTATTTTTATTTTTATTATTTTTTTTTATTATTTATTTAAATATAAAGATCAAAGACCTTTAATTAAATTTTCTTCCCTCTTCATATCCTTTAATCGCCTTGACAAAAACAAGGCCAATAAACTTTTAGTGCAGGCAAATTTCTCTAGATAATTCGAAAGAGCTTTCGCTGGCTGCAAGTTCGTTGCTGCCTGCAAAAAGCTGCAAAAGCTGCAATGCAGCGCTGCTGCTGCTGCTGTTGTTGTTGTTGTTGCTTTTACTGATAAACCGCCGGCAAATACGCTCAAATTTTATGCAGTTTGTTTACCTGGGCAACCAACAAATTTTGTTTTAGGGTAGCAAAATTTTCCACAAAACAAACAAATCAAAATGGAAAATTTTTCATGCCTTCCAACAGCTGACAGCAGCAGCAACAACAACAACAACAATAATAATAACAGAGCAAAGCAAAGGAACACTTGAGGGTTGCCTGGCTGCAGGCACTTTAACATAAATTGGTCCAATTGGATAACTGAATTGCGACCAGTTGGAAAACCGCACGTGCGCGTGCTAAGGGAAAATCAATGTGGAAACAAGTGTGCGAAAATATCTATGTGCACACACACACACACACACACACACACACACACACACACACACACACACACATATGCATGCATATATACATATATCTTTATGCATGATTCACGCCCACGCATAGCGTGTGACGTAGGCGCCGCTGAAAAAGTGATTTAAATGTATTTAAAATTGATTTGTTCCTATTTTTTACTTACTCAACCGAATGCAAAAAAGAATTCGCTACTTCCTCACACACACACACCTCTTTGTTGAACAAAATAAAAAATAATTAGAAATGTTTCAAGCGCGCCATGGTGAACTATTTTTAGCAAAAGATTTCGAAACTTTGTATCAACTGCCAGCAATTATACACTTGGCTATTTAATTTGTTTCTATTTTCTATTTGTTTTATTACGATGCGCAGACTTTGATTTCTTTTGCCCTTCTTCTTCTTCTTCTTCTTCTTGCTCTTCTTCGTTTTCTTTGGATTACCCCACCCCGCGCCTATAACTGCAATTTCTGGCAGCTGCTTTCGTTGCGTAAAAATCGTGCGTAACCGAAAATACTTTTAAGGAAATCCGTTTACAGGCCTTCGACTCGGCGATATACAAAATACACGCACACGTCTTTAATTTATTTATACAATTCTTTTGTCAAGAAATGCGAACTCGAATTCTAACACGACCGCAATGATTGATTCGGCACAAACGACAGAAACGTCAACGTTCCACGGAAAATTCACATTAACTGCTGATAGTGTTACCGCACATCGAATTGCTTAAAATACCAGCGAATTCCATTGCTTTATCGGCAAACTTACGATATTGTGTACATATCGTTCATCATCTCTCAAATCAGTGTGTACACACTCTGAGTGTTTTTCCACTGTTCTCTGCACAGAGCTCCACCCTCACCGTTATTGGCAGTGAAGCGAAAAGAAAAAAGATGAAAGAAAACATGTAAAATTATAGAAAAATAAAACGAAATCAGTTCAATTCATTACCCATTCATCACATACACACATAACCACCGACGCAACACCCCAAACATGGATCACAATGAAATATCTATGTGCATGGACGTCAAATTGGATACACATGACAAGCGCGCCATTGCACTGCGCTACAAAACATGGACCCGATGTCTGGTGAAGATAGAGGCCATCAAATGTGTGCCCTGTTTCTTGCGCCTCAGCTTCCAGAGCCTGGCCGATGAGGAACCCCACCAGCAGCAGACGCAGCAGCAGCCGCAGCAGCAACATAAACTTTTGAGCGTCTCGGTGAATGTGCCTGGCGTGAGCATCAGCATGGCCACCTCGCGCACCAAGCAGCACTCGTATGGACTCTTCTGGACCCAGAATCGTCGCGATTGCTTCATCTATTTTGCATTGGAAACGGAGATCGCCTGCCGCCGGCACATGAAATGGATCAAGAAATCGATCAAGAATCTGGAGCTATATAGACAGGTTTTCCTGGAGCAGCGCAGATTCAGTCGCGACACAAGGTGGGTGGTGGGCAACTGGTTCCACAGTTTCTAGATTGTAGATTGCAGTGTTGTAGATACTATATGAATCCCTTGAATATCCCACTCGATTACAATGAATCTCTAATCTCTATTTCTAATCTAATCCCTGTTGCAGCGCTCAAAAGGCACTTGGTCCGCTGCCCAATGTACCGGAATCCTTTTGCTTCGATCTGGATGCCAATAGCTTTTCGTTTTCGGCACGCGTCTCGCAGATCTATGAGGAAATCTTCGATAGCAGTCGCATCTCGCGTGCCTCCATTGCATCGGGCATCTATGAGGAAATGAATTTGGCAGCCGGAGCAGTGGTGGAAACGCCGCCTGTGCTGCCACCGTTGCCGGCGCATCGGAAGCGCATCAACACATTCGAGCTGCAGCCGGGCGAGATACCGCGCTCCAGCACCAATCCCGAGTCGGAGCTGGCCAAGAAGAAGAAGTACAAAAACATGTTGGACAATTTCTTTGGGCAGAAGCGACGCTCGGGCAGCGCCAGTGCTGGTGAGCTGCAGCCGGCAGCCAGCGGGGAGCAGGCAGAGGAGCAACTGCAGCAACAGCAGCATCCGCCGCTGGCCCTGTATGAGAATGCGCCCACGCCGGAGGCAGTGCAGCCAGCGAAACGTCTACCGGGGAATATGAGAAATGCCCATCGCAATAGCTTCTCCAGCCCGGATCTGTCCAAGCTCAACTTTCTGGACACCTTCGGCGAGGCATTGTCCAGCGAGGAGCTGAACATCAGCTTGGAGGATTCGGCCATTGAGCACGACTCACGCCAAGTGCTCCTGGCCCAAATCGTATCGGGTCAGCTGAGCAGAGCTGATTCCCTCGCCAGCCTCAATGTGTCGGAGCAGTTGCCGCATAACTTCAACTTCTCCGCCTGCAACACGTCCACCATCAATCTGATTGGCTCCAATGGAGCCGTGACGCATGGCAAGCGGAATAAGAACGTGCTGATCGAGGAGCTCAATGGCTACTGCGTGATGGCGCCCATTAAACAGAAATTGGCCGGCAGCAGCAATGGAGCAGCGCTGCTGGAGAAGAAGCCCAGTGGCAGCACTGCATCCACTACGTCGGGTTACTCAACCGGTTCCTATTGCTCATCCACCAGCAGCTGCAACACGGATCAGGAGCAGGCGGCGAAGGCAACAAATGCTGCAGCTGCTCCGGTTCACAACGAGAGCGACATTTATGAGTCGATGCATGTGACGTCGCTGAATGGCAACAGTAACAGCAACAGCAACAGCATTCTGGCCGAGCATCTCTATGAGAATCTGTTGGCCGTCAAGGCCTCCCAGGAGTTGGAGCAGCAGCCGCTGAATCTTGGCTTTGGCCTGAGCACCAGCACACCCACCGAATCGCCGTTGGTGCCAGCGCTGCCGCCCAAGCTGCAACAGACGCCCAGTGTGGAGCAGCGCGAGCAGGAGGAGGAGGATTACTACCAAACGCCGCGCAAGTCCATCATAAGCGTGGACGACAAGATACCCTCGTACTATCCCAACAGCTGCGACACGCTCAAGTCAAAACGTCGCAGTCCCAGCAGCGCCGAGACAGCGCCAGCTGTGCGTCACTTGGTCAGCGCCAAGCTGCGTCGCGAGCGCAAGGAGAATCTCTATATATCATCGCCCCAACAGATCATCGAGCAAAGGCACAAATCAAGCACTGCATCATCTATCACATCCAAGACTAAAACGTTGAACAAAAAGACTGCGGCGCACAAGATCTCCGAGGGCGTCTATGCCGTCACCCATGCCACGAAGCGACAGAGCATCAGTAATAACAATAACAATAATAATAATAATAACAATGTCAACGACTTACAGGGCGAGGAGGAGCTGCTGCAGCTGGCCATACTGCAGAATATCGATTTCAAGTTTGACGACGGCCAAGCGCCCGATGCCAGCAGCAGCAACACCTCCAATCACATCAAATCCAAATCCAAAAACAAATCCAAGTCCAGTCAGCTGGAGGAGGAGTACGAGCATTGCTATCAGGCAGCGGAGCGTGCGACGCGTATGCTTCAAAAGTACGCAACATTGGCCAAGTTTGGCAACTCGCCCACCAAGCAGCAGCAGCAGCTGAAGGCAGCCATGACTCAATCCCAGTCGGCAAGCAATTCGCCCAAGGAGCAGCTGCAGCAGCAGCAGCAACAGTTGCCACAGTCCGCCAGCAACACCATCAAGAAGTTCGCCTCTTTGCCGCGCTTCAAGAAAATCGACTTCTCGCCGCTGAAGCTGCGCCTCAACAACGTGCTGCAGCGGAATGCAGCAGGAGCAACTGCAGCAGCAGCAGCAGCAGCAGTTCCAGCATCGCCTCAGTAATCTCTAAATATCAAAATTGTTATTAATCTTAGCATTGTTGTTGTTATTGTAAGTAGCATTAGGCTGAATATTTTTGTTCGCATGTGATTTTGCTTTTCCTTTTAGCTTTTAACTGATTTTCTTTATATATATATAAATTATATTTTAGCTTCGTAAGCCTTTTATGTAAAGCCTGTTTTGCCATCCAAAATCATCATCAATTAAGATTCATATCATTGTCAGAGAGAAACTAGTTTTAGCCATATCTAATATCTGCTGTTGTGTCCATTGGTTGTCTAATGCTCCAGCCCATATTGGGATTGCGTGTCTATACATATATATATATATCTAAAGTAATGTCCTATATCATATAGTCTTATATAACTTTTAAGTGTGCTCAATTACATATAGAGTAAACTCGAAAACGCTTTTATACCACATATTTATATAAAAAGAGAAAACTATTGTTAACTTATTTTAACTAACGAAATGAGAGTAAAACAAACCTATTTTAAGATAAGCTTAATGCGCTTTTGCCTCAAACATATAATAGTTCCCTGTGTGGAATTACGCTTAAATATTTTTAATTGTATTTAATGTAGTTTTAGTTGAATTTTATAAAAATAATTGAAACAAACAAATTATGCTATCAAATGCTTCGCAACATATCAAACAAATTGTAAACTCAAAATTAGCTAAACAAATGTCCAAATTTATAGATCTTTATTATATGGAGATATATATAGATATAGATGTCTCTAATATATAGGTAAATATGTGTAAGGCATTTTAGCTTCTTGTGCAAGGATCTATATGAACTATGGCTATTGAAAAAAAGCTTCTTTTACAGCGCTAACAAGGCTCAATTGTACCGTGAAATATACATATATAATATACTATATATTATATATATAATATATACTTTATACATACTTCGCAAATGAACAATAAAAACTAATCAAATGCTTGTTAACTACTAAAATTACAATCTTTATAGTTATATATATATATATTATATCCCTCTGATCTCTCCACTCAGCTGTAGACCATGGGTCGTCGTTGTTGGTGTATGAACTCCTGCTCCACGCGTGACTCCTTGGGCACCACATAGAAGAGCAAGGCGCCGCCCGAGACAAAGAAACTCTGCTCGTTTATAATCTCACGCAATGTCTTGCTCGGCTCCACCTTGTGCACACAGGCCGCCTTGCGATTCTCATAGTAGACATGCACATTGTCCGGACGATAGCTCAGCGTTCGGTCGCAGGGCAGCGGCTCGGCGAAGAGTGTATTCAGGCAATCCGTCATGGTAGCTGTCTCGGGCAGCTGCTGCTGAAAGTCGCTGAGCAGGAATTCGGGATACGAGAAGGCTGCGGGCCAAATCAAGGTGCTGCCATCGTCCGCATCCAGGTGAACTGGGTAATCCTCCAGCGGCAGAAACTTGGGAGTCAGCAATTGTTCCGTTATATTCGCACGTTTATTAATTGGCTGATCATCGAATTTGATGGCGCGCTGCTCCAGTGCGGCACGCAGCTTATGGAAACGGGCCAAACTGCGCTTGGCTTCGGCCGCTTCCTTGCGCTGATTGCGCTCCACATCGAGCTGCAAGATGGGAGATATATATATATTATATAAAAGTTTATCAATGATAAATATTCCCATACCTTTCTCATTTTGTTCTTGTGCAGCAGCGCCTTGGCATCCTTGTGATCGATGTCCACTTCGAGCAGTTCCTCGCACAGCTTCGTGCACACATCGAACTTATCCAATTCATAGGCGCATTGGGCAGCACGCCAGCGCGCCTTCGTGTAGTCTGGCTTATAGAAGAGCGCACGCTGTGCATCGCTCAGGGCCGAACGATGATTCTTGATGAAGAAATGGGCAGCGGAACGATTGTTATAGAGTACGGCCAGCACATCGGGATTGTCACACTTGGTTTTGATGGCCTCGGTGAACGAGTAGATGGCCATGCGGAATTTCTTGTGTTTCATATAGAAGTTGCCATCCTCTTTGTAGTTGAGCGCCAGCTCCTCCCGCGTATTCTCTTCCGGATCATATTTGAGCTTCTGCAGACCCTCAAACATCGGGTGCACCTCGTCGCCTGGCTGTGGTGTTTTCTTCATGAAAAAGGGATGCTTGTCCATTTCCTCCTGCCAGCGATCTTCGGGCCAGCCGTCTTCATAGCGTTTCTTTTCCAAGCCATCTATGAACTCATCGAGCTGTGCATCCAACTGCGCAGCCAGCTCTAGCCGTTCCTCATCAGTCCAATTCTTTTTCGTCGCCAGATTCTCCATTTGCGTCTCTTTGTACAGGAATTGCACATGCTATGCTTCATACCTGTTGTTGAAGGCAGGTATGCAGGCGCATAACAAAAGTAACCGTGACTTTAGGCGAATTAAAACTAGGTGGCAACGTGGTATTTACAATGAAATCGTAATAATTGTGAAATAAATAATATTAAAAGAAATATAAATGCAAAGTATGGCAATAAGAATTGGTAAATATAAAGAAGTGTATAATTTTTATATTAAAACATTAATTTAATATTATATTTTTAATTATTCGTATTTTATTTTCCTTGTGTACACTTGTTAGCAAGCAAAATATTTTTGACGGGCTGGCAACGCTTAAATTCCATTTGTTTATTTGTGATGAATAAGTTTTTGGCGCGTAGTTTATGAGAAGAGCATGGAAGACACGGACATGGAAGTGGATGAAAATGCACCGCAGCAGTAAGTTTTTAAAAATATAAATAAATAAATAATAATATTCGCAGATTTTAGCTATGTGCGAACACCAGAGGACGTTAGGGCCATCGTTAAGCATGCCAAAATGGATGAGCGCCAGCTCACACAACTAACGCAGGCTTTGTATTATCCGAGTGCGAATGTTGTTAGTGATAATTTGAAACTGCTGGAGTTGGATGAACACATGTTGCAGCAGATTCGTACCGGCCAGACGCTGCATTTCAAAGGCGGCCTGCACGAAAAAGTTGTGCTCTGCACGGACGAACGCACCTACGACGTGAAGGGCGCCGAGATCTCGAATAGTTTGTTATTGGTGCCGGATTTAAAGTTTGCTGCCGCCACAAGCACCTCACCACTGAAGAGTCCGCGGACGGGCAATGCGAATACGTCGCTCGAGCGCAGTTTGAATGACAGCGCCGACGATGACTTGGAGGTGCCGCGCACTCTGGAGCAGCGACAGGTGCTCACCATATTCCATGAATACTTTGAATGCCGTGAGATACGACCACGATATCGCAAGCTCGGTGAATTGCTGCAGCTAACGCGCTATTCCGGCCCAGAGAACGAATATTGCATTGAGCGCAAGCATTTGTTCAGCTTCCAACAGCTGCTGGACACGATTCAGTGCAGTCGGGCGCAGTTCGTCGAGGGTCTCCACCTGTACCGGGCGCTCGAGTTCGATGGCCACATACGCATATTGGACTATGAGTACGAGTATCGCATTATTAACCTGATGCTTGGTCTGATTAGCGAGAACTCCTGGGCACTGGACGACGTGGAGCGGGACGAGACGATTTATGCCTTGCAAGGTATCGCTCCAGAGCCAGTTGTCGCCGGGCTGTTCGATATCTATACACAGCCCAGTGATCGCTGCCCCGACAAGTTCAGGTATCAGGAGTCGCTGGTGGCGCGGATTGTGGCACAGAACATTCTGCAGCCAGGTCTACGATTTCGCAGTGACGAGTTCATGGCCACCTGGCAGGAGGCCCTGCCGGAGGGCATGAGCTGTAAGATCGAGTATCTGCGCGGTTTGGGCATTCTGGACAAGGAGGGTGCACAGCCCTGTGTGCGTTCCCTGGCCGAGGAGCAGCTGCCCTCCAATATAAACGATCGCATGCGCGCCTTGTTCAAAACAAAGCGCAAATGGACGCTGGACGAGATGGAGCCATACATTGAGTGAGTAGCAGATACTTTAAACATGGACAGATGCTTATTCAAAGATCTTCCATTTCCCTTGCAGCTGCTTTACCACGCCCGCCCTTTCCGTCTCCACATTGCTAGCGAAGCACGCGCGCTCCCTGACCGAGGCGGGCACACGCTACTTCGTTTCCAAGCACTGAGCAGCCGGGCAGCCGAGCATCCGGGTCATCAATATACATAATTATATTTGTACAGTAAACTAGCATAGATTTATTTACACATTGCGTTTGCGTTTGTTGCGCTGCTGCTTGGCCAGTTTCATGTCCTCGATGGCCGCCTTCATTGTCTCCACAGCGCTGCGGGAATTGCTGCTCGAGATATCCGTGCCGGAGAGCAGCTGACCCGTGCTGGTGGGATACTTAAAGCTGAATCCCTTGGGGAAAATAGGCCGTGCGAGCAGCGCGCTAAGCTGCGCCCGCACTGTGTCTACATGCAGCCGATTGCGTCGCCGCTCAATGACAAACGCATCCTCGTCCTGGTCGCTGCCACTGCAAGAGGTGAAGGTATTAGTATAATGAGGAACCTAATCACGAAGTCCACCTACGACTCATCGTTGTAGCCATCGATAATCATATCCATTTCCTCGGCATGCTTCTTCATCCAACCCTCTTCGCTCTGGGTGCGTCTTAACTTCAATTCCTCTTTGTCCAGCTCACGGGCGAGATTAACGCGCTCCTTGACTGCGCCCAGGAAACGTTCCGAAATGGGAAATAGTGGTAGATCCTCAGCTGCAAGCAATGGGGATTACGTTAATTAGGTTTGCTGGATTGCCAGTTCGTGTAACCTACTCCTTTCCAGCGTCTTGTATAGCCTCACATAGGTCTTCACCTCGCCGGGTTCCATGAACATCACGGTTATGCCATGTTTATTGGCACGCGCCGTGCGGCCCGAGCGATGTACGTAATTCTCGCTGGTGCGCGGCACCTGGTAATGGATGACATGCTCCACATTGGGTATGTCCAAGCCACGGGCAGCCACATCAGTGGCAATCAGCAAGCCAATCGGACTGTCCCGGAAGCGTTCCAAATTCTTCAGTCGCTGCTTCTGAATCATATTCGCGTGCAGTGGCAAAGGATTGCAATCCAGCAAGCCGAACAACGTGGCCAGACGCTTCACGCAATCGATGGAGTTGCAGAAGACAATCGTGCGACCAGGATGGCGCTGCACAAAGTAGTACAAATAGTAATCCTTCTCATCAATGGCGCACAGCAGGCGACTCTCGGTGAGCGTCTGAGCAGTTTCTATAAGGAGATTGAAGCAATAAACCAAAAGATTCCTCTTGGAGCTGCGGCCAACTTACGCTGACTGCTCGTGATGTCCACAATCTTGGGCTGCGATATGCCCAGCTCTTCAATAAGACTCTCAATCTTCTGGTCTACGGTTTGCTTGACGAACTTGGGGCGCTTGGCCAGATTACGTTCTGTAATAGGGAAAATGATGAATTGAGTAGTCAATAGCATCTATATGTTCCCTTACTTTGCATATGCTCGGGCAGATCATGGACCAGCGTCAAGGTGGCGGAGAAGACAAAGTTCTGTCGCAGCTTCTTGCGCTCCTCGTCCGCATTGAGCACTTTGAGCAGGCTGCGCAGCTCCTCGAAGTGTCCCTTCTCCACCATGCGATCCGTTTCATCGATGCACAGGAAACTGACATTTTCAATCTTGCTCAGATGATTATTGCCCTGGGCGAACAGTTCCCAAAGGCGGCCCGGCGTGGCCACCACAATTTCCGGGCATTGGCGCAGTACGCGCTCCTGCTTGGCCACGGAAAGGCCGCCAAAGATGGCGGCGACATTGATGCCCGTATATTTGGCCGCACTGACCAAGTGATTCTTCACCTGCACGGCCAGCTCACGGGTGGGCGTTAGCACCACGGCGTAGAGAGGTCGTTCCCTGGCCTGTTGGTCCTCGTTGTCGCTCTCCTCGTCACTGGCGCCGGACACATAGTCCAGTTCCTCTGGTGGCGGCGTCAGCTCGTGGTTATCCTTTGTTGGCGGCGCCTCTTCTACCGGTCCTTGATCACCTTTCACCTTTGGCGCCCTGCGTATGCCAGAGCCATCGTTGCGCTGCTTCAGCTCCATTATGCCCGAGAGTATGGGTATGCCAAAGGCAAGAGTTTTGCCGCTGCCCGTTTCCGCTGCACCCAGTATATCCTTCTTCCCGTGTATTGCCGCAGGCAGAGTCATGGCCTGTATCTGGGTGGGCGCCTCGTAGCCCAGCTCCGCCAGAGCTCGCATAATTGGCTCCGGCACGCCCATGCCATGCCATTGCGTCATGTCCAGCTTGCTTGGCGATGCCTCACAAGGCACTAGCTCTGGCACTTCCTCATCCTCGGCACTCTCTGCACCTTCCAGCTCTTCGTCATCTGACGGCGCTGGAGGACGCAGCAATGCAAAGCGATCCGGTGCATAGCCTTCGTTTGGTGTGAATTGCGGCTTCGTTGCTTTCGTCTCCTTCGCAGTGGGCGCTGCTTTCTTTTGTTTTCGCTCTTCCTTGCGTTTCTCACGCTTCTCCCGCTGCTTCTGCAGGCGCAGTGCATGTCGCTCGGCTAGCAGAGCTTTCTTTTTGCTGGACTTCTTGGTTTCAGCTCCATCTCCATCAGTATCACTGTCGCTATCCTCCTCCTCACTGGACGACTCCTCTGAATCTTTTGCTGATTTGGATCGCTTGCGTCGGTTACTCTGTTCGTAGCTACCTTCGCTGATCTGTTTCTGTGTCGACTTCACCAACGCTGGATCGTAATCCTTGAGCACTTCCAGTCCTATCATTCCCTCATAACCGGTAAAGTCGTTCGATATCACATGACCCTTAATTTTTACCTTCTGCCAGCCCTTCGACTTCAGAGCTGGTATATCCTCGTCGCTTTTGGGCTTCTTTTGCTTAACATTTCCGTTGTTCTTAGCTTTTGTGGCCACCATTATCAAATCAAATCAAATTGCAGCTCGATCTGGAGCCGTCCGCGTGTTTCGTTTGTTGATATTGAATTGGACAGGGCTGTTACGTAGCGTAGTGTTGCACAATGCCAATAACAATGTGTGCGTGACATCACTAACCATACAACACATAGACTGGACATCGGTACAAAATTATTCAACACACAAAAACTTGAACATTAGACCCGTCACAACTTCGTATTTGCTCGGCTCGGTTACTGTAGGTCCCAAAAAAAAAAATAGCGCGCAGCAGAATCATTCTGCTTCAAGACATCGGCCGAACAACAGCGGACGAAAATTGAAATTTGCTGTCATGCGATTCCATTTCTTTGCTGCTGAGTGAAGAGTATGCCGAATTCTTGAAAGCGTTTGCCATACTCATGCAAAATGTTTGCTTTTTCATGCTTTTTTGTTACGCAGGGTATGAAAACGTTGGTGCGCTTAACAATATGATTTCACGACAAGCATGCACACATTCTTACAGTCCCTTACTACATATGTGTGTATTCATGTGCTTATATGTGAAACTTGCTGCCTGTAGAATTTACAGTTGCTAGATCTTGTGGCCTGAGTATGGGATGGCTGAGGAAGTTTTGTATGTGTGCATGTGTGTGCATAATATGTTCGCACAAGCAGCAGCTCCCGAAAATTGTAAAATTTGTTCTTCAAGAGCTCGCATTTCTTCCCTACTGAGCAGGTATAGCACATTGATGAATGGGTTGACCGTGGCTCATGCAAAATGTTGAGACTTTTACTATTATTTGTGTGAAGGGTATGAAAGCGTTGGTGCGCTTAACGAATATGTTTTTGTAGTCGCTCTTGCTGCCTGTGGAACATTTGTATGCGAATATGTGTGTTCATAGTACATGAGCATTGGCGTGCGCCTACGACGGGCTTTTAATTGCGTGAATGATTTTGCGTTAGAATTGCAGAGGGAGTATTAAAGAAGCATTAAAGACCTTTTTGCTCA
This sequence comes from Drosophila meridionalis, assembly GCA_035045145.1. Taxonomy (NCBI): domain Eukaryota; kingdom Metazoa; phylum Arthropoda; class Insecta; order Diptera; family Drosophilidae; genus Drosophila; species Drosophila meridionalis. Next base: position 5,264,254 of record JAWNPG010000025.1, on the reverse strand, counting down.
AAACTTTCAACTTTAGATAGTAAATGGATTTCCCCGCCCACCCTTGTTTTCCAAATAGAAGATTAATTCATAATCAGTTTGTTTTAATTTTAATAAGAATTATTATTGGCAAACAGAAAAAATGGTTGGTAATAATATTAATAATTTAATGAATTAATTTCGTAACAATAGAAAACGCTTAATTAATAATAAAAGATCTTTAATACTCCCTCTGCAATTCTAATGCAAAATCATTCACGCAATTAAAAGCCCGTCGTAGGCGCACGCCAATGCTCATGTACTATGAACACACATATTCGCATACAAATGTTCCACAGGCAGCAAGAGCGACTACAAAAACATATTCGTTAAGCGCACCAACGCTTTCATACCCTTCACACAAATAATAGTAAAAGTCTCAACATTTTGCATGAGCCACGGTCAACCCATTCATCAATGTGCTATACCTGCTCAGTAGGGAAGAAATGCGAGCTCTTGAAGAACAAATTTTACAATTTTCGGGAGCTGCTGCTTGTGCGAACATATTATGCACACACATGCACACATACAAAACTTCCTCAGCCATCCCATACTCAGGCCACAAGATCTAGCAACTGTAAATTCTACAGGCAGCAAGTTTCACATATAAGCACATGAATACACACATATGTAGTAAGGGACTGTAAGAATGTGTGCATGCTTGTCGTGAAATCATATTGTTAAGCGCACCAACGTTTTCATACCCTGCGTAACAAAAAAGCATGAAAAAGCAAACATTTTGCATGAGTATGGCAAACGCTTTCAAGAATTCGGCATACTCTTCACTCAGCAGCAAAGAAATGGAATCGCATGACAGCAAATTTCAATTTTCGTCCGCTGTTGTTCGGCCGATGTCTTGAAGCAGAATGATTCTGCTGCGCGCTATTTTTTTTTTTGGGACCTACAGTAACCGAGCCGAGCAAATACGAAGTTGTGACGGGTCTAATGTTCAAGTTTTTGTGTGTTGAATAATTTTGTACCGATGTCCAGTCTATGTGTTGTATGGTTAGTGGTGACATGCATGCAAAAAAGCGGGAGAATTCAAATTAATAAAATTATGAGAAATTTAATCCTTTAATTTGACTATGCTTTGAATTAATCAATTAAAAGTTTAAGTGTACCAAACAAAATAGTATTAAGAGGTATTTTTAATTTTTCGTTTATTTCTATTATAATTTATAGTTGGCAATATCATCAATATTTCACATACGCGCACACCAAATTTTTACATAAATTAGCTGTGACGTCACAAGAGATACTTAACATTAAAAGTAACGGAACAATTCTTAGCATAATCTGGTGTCATTTGACAGTGAGCGCAGCCAAGTGCATACGAAGAGAAAACTTATTTTCTTTTGAGAGAAATTTAATAGATGTTATTAGCGTCCAAAGAACAAAAAAGCAACTAAAGCTCAGCCCACGATTGAGTGATCAGTGTCTTTTAACTGTGGGTCAATATAATTGCTATGGAATTACATGCAGCATATTTCCCTACACCAAACAGTTTAAACGATAAATGGATTTTAGAAAACACATATTTATTTAATGAATCATTTCGTAAACTATTGCCCATTTTATATTTAAAAGCGCTTCAAGAATTCCTCAGCACAGGTGCGGGCGCGAGCATTGACCGCAAGTTTCATTTCACTAATTTCTTTGTCGATTTCCTCCATGAAGCTAATAACAAAGTCCACCAGCTTGTGTTTGTACATTTGTTCCGTGTGGAAATTTGTTATCAGAAAGCTAATGTCGTATCCTTCGATTGGCTTGCGCCGCAGTATGATGAAGGATTCGGCGCGACGCATCATGAAGCGTGTAAACTTGTGGCAAAGAATGCGTTCGATTTCATCCGCTTGCTTTACAGCAATGCTCACTCGTACCGAATTGATGGACGGCTCAATAAGCACCTTCTCCCTCTCATTGCGAGAGACAACGATAGGCGTGAGCACTAATTCTTTGCTGGAGCAAATTTCCACCTCTGGCTTGTTGTGCCGTTCCACAACTTGCGATGGAAAGTCCTGTAAACACATTGCAGCCGTTAAGGAATGGCGGACAGCGGTCAAATATGGTTTTAAGGTGGCGGCCATCGTTTGTTGTAACTTATAATTTTTATTATGATTCACACGACGGTAGTATAATGTTGTTATCTTACAATCGATTAACAATTTAGCTTCGATATTTAAATATATCGTATATCTTATCGTCGGAATGCTGTCTCAATATATAATTCTGTCGATTGCTAGAAATATCGTATCGTTAATAATTCAACACAAAAAATACCAAATTGTTATTTTTGGATGCAAAAATGTGGTATTCTCGATTAACTTATCGACAGAGTGTATAGTTTATCGGGCAGCAGCATTTGCAGCAGCATAAAAGTATTACAAAAAAAAGAATTGTTTTGTTTTTATCTAAATGACGCGGTAGTTGTGGCTTTTAGAGCCTACCAGGAAAGCAGCAAAATGTGGAGCGGCATTGCGCTGCTCCTACTCCTGGCGGCAGCTGCCCACACATCGCCAAGCAATGAACATGTTCCTCCTCTACCTCTAAATATAAGCAAAAACACAACCATAACAAATGAAACAACAACTAGCAATAATTACAAAGTGCCTACGTCCAATGCCGCTGTCGGCTACATGCCGCTCCAGCAGACCTCCGCAAGTGTTTTCTTCGTCAACTACAATCAGCAGAACGTTGTGCAGCTGAGGCACAATGTGGAGAACAAATTGCATAGTATACGTAATGTGGAGATGCTCGTAACCAAGATACAGGTAAGTCCAATGATAATAACTAGCCACTGCATCAGCTGTAACTCGCATGGAAACTTCTTGCAGGAAATCTTCGACTCCATTCATTTTGCCAGCTCTGTGACCACGCGACTGTCGTCTGGGAACGACAACGAGACCGTGCAGCAGGATCTGCAGGCATTCAGCCAGCGTCTGGGTCGCAAGCTGCAGAGAGCAACGCATGTTGTGCTCGAACTGCGTGACTTATTGCGCTTCAATCTTAGCAAAGTGCTGCTGCAGCAGCACAGCTACGACGACGAGGGCGACGATGAGCAACAGAGCGAATTTGACTTTGAGGCTGACGAGGAAGAGAACAAGAATGGGGCTGCCAGCAACGAGCATATGCATCTCTACCTGAATACACAAATCGAGAAATGCCAACCATACTATGAGTCGAATGTGGATGCCGTCTCCTTGGCCTCGGCCCATTACAATAAACAGCAAATACAAATCTTGAACTATCTCAAATCGGACGAGGTGTCGCGCGCCACATTCCTGAACGAAAACAATGCTAAATCGCTAGCCGCCAATAGTTATATAGCCGATCAGCTGGCCATCTTGCGTCAGCTCTTGAGCACTACTCCCAGCGACAATGAGGCGAACAGCAGCAAGAGCAAGCACAGCAAAAGTAAAGCCAGCAGCAGCAACAGCGCCAGCCACTTCAAGCACATCTATTTCCTCTCCAGCAGCGATGGAGCTCTGGGCACTGCCCACTTTCGTCGTCTCTACGTTTCGGCCATCAAACGAAAGTTCGTAATGCTGTTGATAGACGTGGGATCGGCGCTGAATTCGGAACTCTTTGAAATAACCAAAAGCTTTGGTAGGTGATTGACGGAGCAAAAGGAATTCTATGATGTGTCAGATATTTGATCCCATATCTAATCTATTCTCACTTTCCCACAGTTCAAGAGCTGCTGCTGCTATTGGAGGACAGCGACTCTATATCGCTAGTGACTATATCAAGCGAGGCGGACTTTATGTACTTGGATGCCTTTCCTGTGGACGCTGTGCACGGCATTTATAGCGCAACGCGTGCGCACAAGGATGAGATTCTGAATTATGTGAATAATCTGAGCCTGGGTCGTGGCATGACCAATCACACGCTGGGCTTTGAGTACGCATTCGAAATGCTGCATCGACTGCAGCAGGCACAGCTCGTTAACACTTCAGAGCAGCCTATTGAGTTTGTCTATGTGACGCGTGGATTGCTCACAAATCTTTCGGATGCCATGCATGTGTTGCGTGTCCTGGCACAGGGACAGAGTCGTCTACTGTCGCCAGTTATCATTAACACCTGCGCCGTGGTGCTGGACGAGAAGCGCATCATGTATGAGAAACAATTCCTCAGCGATGTGGCCACGCAGAACTATACGAAGTTTGATATCGATGTGAGTGGATGGCTGTCCGCTGGCCAGGAGGCGCAACTGGCTGGTCGATTCTTCGTGCTTAACAAGATGCATGCGGAGACCATACCACGGGCGAGCAGCCGCGTCTTTGGCCAGCTGTTCACAGAGCGTTTTCTCACGGACTCCCTGGAAGTGCATCAGCCCGTCGTGGATGCCGAGAGTGGAGGTTAGTCTATATGGTTTATCATATTCTGGCTTAAGCTAAACGCATTCCTAACATTCGCAGATGTCCTGGTTGCCATAACACATGCCGTTCCGCCATATGGCGTCGTGGGCGTCAATTTGTACTTGGCTGATTTGTTGGAGGATTTGCTCAACTATCCGCATGCCTCGCCTGCTGCCAAGCAGGGCTTCAGCTATGCCTTTCTGTTGGACCGCGACACGGGCAACACGTTGGCCCATCCGGCTTTCCCGCGGCCGCTCATCCAGCGTGAAACAGCGTATCCAGTGAACATAGCTTACCTTGAGAATGCAACGGACTTTTCTAGTATACTGAGACGTCTGCTGCATGAGGAGCGCGGCAATGCCAGCACTGGCGTTTACTTGGGCCGCCAGCAGCTGCTGCGCACCTATCACTGGCAATCGGTGCTGGGCATCTATGTGCTCTGTCTAGTGAGCACCGCCAGCATCAGCTCCACTGCCGTCCACAATGCCTCCGCACCGCAGCAGCGCTACAATCGACTGGATGCTGTGTCGAGCTATGAGTCTGGCTACTATGGCGACAGCATGGATATATTGTACCACCGCTTGGACTTGCTGCAAAATGCGGGCACTGGAGCGCCCTCAAACTGTCGCTACTTCAGGCAACTGGCCACAATGGGTGAGTTGGCAATGGCTTCGAATGGGAGTATATAGATGCTATAATGGTTTCTTTTCCTGCAGATGCACCCACCCTTTTCCTAAGTGCCGCCGCCTTCAATTCACCATTTGCATTCCTACACAACAATCGACCGCGCACGCAGCTGCGCCAGGTGGAGTCCATTATGGCTTATTTGCGGGATTCGCGCGGTCTGTTCGCTAATCCCGGTCTAAGGCCACGCATACGACACGAGGTTGTCGTTTTATATCAGGCCATGCAGTTGTTGCGGCGCCGGCATCAGGATTCGGGCGGATCGCTGCGTGGTCACATCATCAGACGTTATATAGCGAGTGTCAGTGGCGTGCTGCAGATATATCCGGGCTGCTTGTTGAGCAGCAGCTATGATCCCACACGACGTCCTTGGTTCCGGCAGGCCATGGCTCAGCCCGGGCGCATTGTGAGCACTGCGCCGTATCTGGACGCTGGCGGAGCGGGATACATAGTGACGATAGCGCATACAATATTCGAGGGCAAGGCGGATGCTCTACACTCGGCACAGCAGGATCGACCCGTCGCTGTGGTCGCCTTGGATGTGCCCTACGCCTTCTACTATCGCCTCATCTTGGACAGCACGCCGCTGTGCCAACAGCCGCATATGAAGTGTCTGCTGTTCGAGCACGAGGGCTACTTGCTGGCGCATCCCAGCATGCTGCAGGTGTCCACGCACACACGCAATCAACGCCGCCCGCACGAGCACCTGACGCACAAGGAATCGTATCTGGCCAACGATATGTTGAATCATGGCCAGCTGGTGCGCAAGCTGGGCTGTGGCAGCTATCAGAATCGGACGTTGCAACGCTACTACGCCTTCAACACATCTCTGGCCACGATTCTGAGCAATGTGGTGCACGGAGAGCGCACGAAGTACGCCATCGCCCTGATCCGTGGCAGCAATCTGTTTGCCGCCGTGCTCAACTCCAGCTGCGATGGCGGCGCCTTCTGTCCGTGCAGCACAATCGATCGGGTGTGCCTCAACTGCAAGCGCATGGACCAGACGGACTGCGAGTGTCCCTGTGAATGTCCCATGCTGGCCAACAGCGATGCCCGGGATCTGGATGACTACACCAACTATACGCGACAATTTCCCTACTGTGCACCACCGAGCGAACATTTTCTTGCGCTGCCGCCCACCACGCAGCTGTTGAGCCTATTGCCCAGCTGCGCGGCCGTTGGGGGCGGCGGCGGCTGCGAGACGTTTGCCACTCAGCGCGAGTGCCTCGGCATGATGGGCTGTGAGTGGTGTCAACAGGATGTGGACGGGAACACCTTCGCGACGGCCTTCTGCTCCTCTCAGGCGGGCTGTTTCAATGGTGTGCTGGCATCGCTGACGCCTTACGGGGAACTGGATGAGCTGGAGATGCTGGCCGCGCACAATCCGCAGCGGGAGCAGCATGCCTACTCCGCCTTCGGACCACTTGGCGGCGCTATCGTTGTGCTGGCCATAGTCATAGGCTTCGCCATCTATTGCTATCGCCACAATCTGGATAACCAGGCACTGGAGCAGTTCTACGTGGACTCTGTGCAGGAGGAGAACTACGGCCTGCCCTTGTCCCGCTTCAATTTCGACGATTGCCAGGCGCACGATGAGCCGCCCATGGGCGGCTATGATCATGCTGCTGCCCAGCGTCAGCTGATGCATGCGGCGGACATCTCGCCGTACCATATGTCCAGTGGCAGCAGCTACTATCGCCGGCCGCCGAACGGTGAATCGGATCATGGCTACAGCACTATGACACCGCACGAGGACAGCTCCGACCAGCAGTGCTTTACGCTGGCGGAGCCGCTGCTGCTGCACGACAAGCGGCACAGCAAGTCGGACACCATGTCCATATCAACATCCATATCGAGTCCCACTAACCGCCAGCAGTCCAATGCGCATCCCTATTTAAGCAATCAGCCCGCCACCAAGACGGAGCGCTACAAGCAGCAACAGCAGGCGACACCCTCTCCATGTCGCGGAACCAGCTCCGTCTATGGTCAGACCACGCTGCCGCTGGATGCGGAGGAGCCACGTTCCCACTACATACTGGCGCCGGTGACTGTGCATCGGCACATGGAGACGGCCGAGTCGTAGTCGAGCTAAATTTTAAGGAATCCGCTTGTTTGCCAACTGGGTTATTTTGTGGGTTAGTTCAACTGGCCGTCAAACACGATCACAATCAGAATGAGAATCAGAAGAATCAGAGGAATCACAAATCCAATTCAGAACTCTACAAAATGCCAGCCAATTTAATCCTTAAGTCGTTTATATTGTTAACTACTTTGCCATTTTTGTCCAGGTGCACGAACTATGCGCGTGCACTGTAATTTATTGCAAAAAGTATTATTATGCAGCTACTTCCAATATTTTAAGCATTTACATATATATAGAAGGATATATATACATATATATATATATCGACGTTAAGCACTAAATCAACTAAATGTACTTATTATCAAAGTAACGAACCGACTCGAACCAAGAGTATACAATTTTTGTAATAGTCCTTAAGCGCATAAAGTTACTAATTATCGATTTTAGTTCGTAAATAATACAACTTTAAATAAAATGTTTGAAAATTTTACACAAAATGCCAAGGAATTGCAATTATTGGAAAACCTTCCTGGCCTTGATTGAGAGCCAATTGTCAGTTCGCGGCTACAGCTGTCGGCGCGTTAATGAATTTATTTTTACAGCAAACTCTAAACAGAAAAAAGTCTATAAAAAAATAAAAAAAAATAAAGATTCTGCTCAGATTTTCAGTGCCCAAAATGTTGCGTATATTTAGAAATAACAAAAATCTCTCAGAGTTGTCAGAGAAAAGCGCAGAGAATTTTCAGAAATTTTCCAAATGCCTATGAAATTTATTTTTAATAAATTCTGTAAATATTGAATAATCAAATAATGATAATTTACATTTATTTTAAATATTATATACAATTTTTTATAATTTCTTAAGATTTCCTTTGATACTTTCAATTTCTTTGCTCTTCATTCCATAACCGTTTCTAACCGATACAGTTTAGCCCAAGATGACAACACTATGTTCGAATCTTTGTGCTCAATCTTGTGTCTTGTGTCTGCGACAGTTGCATTTGGTTTTCTGGTTTGGCGCACAACGAACGTTGTTTCTAGGTTTCTATTTTGCGAAACCCAACAACGACAATTTGCTACTTCAGCTAGAGTTCAGCTTCTGTTCAGCATCCCGCACAAACTTCCACTTTGCACTTTGAGGTAAGTTCCATCGTATACTCTATATTGTTTTTCGAAATCTATATTTTCGGACTACTCGCGATTGTATTACGTAATGCGCAATGAGGAAAAAAATAGCAACGAAAGTTATGTAAAAAATTTAAAAAAAAAAAAAGAAATGCTGCTGAGGCATGTGCTCAATTGGCAAGATCAATGCCAATGGTGCAATGTGTTCGATAATAGATTGAAAGATAGAAAAAAAAAAGAATAGTTTGAAATTGAATTTAAGAAAATATCTCGAGCGTTTCATGCTCTCTGGATATTTTCTGCCGATTACATCATGATCTTTTAACCTCAACCTTTTGGCACTGCTCCACAGCATCCACAGCTAGCCAACATGTTCAAATCCTTGTTCGAGGCCGCTCAGAACTCAACGTTCAAGTCGCCATTCACCAGTGCTGACTGCCAGGCCGCACCCGCGCCCGCTCTCCTGCCCAGCGCCAACGATGGAGCCGCCCGCCAGCTGAGCCCAAATCACAATTTCGCTGCCGCCGCCGCTGCTGCTCAGGGTGGTAAGTTCAGATACAGTTCGATAGATCTCTAATATTATTATTATTATTATACAATATATTTGCCTTTTCTTTAGATTCCTGTGAGTTTGGCTCCAATCACTATTTCGTGCTGTGCGGTCTGGGTGGCATCATCTCGTGCGGCACCACGCACACCATGGTAGTGCCTCTGGATTTGGTCAAGTGCCGCCTGCAGGTGGATCCGGCCAAGTACAAGAGTGTGGTGAATGGCTTCCGCGTCAGCTTGGCTGAGGAGGGCGTCAGGGGCCTGGCCAAGGGCTGGGCGCCCACCTTCATTGGCTACTCGATGCAGGGTCTGTGCAAGTTCGGTCTCTACGAGGTCTTCAAAGTCATGTACGCCAATGCCATTGGCGAGGAGAATGCCTTCCTTTACAGAACCGGCCTCTATCTGGCCGCTTCGGCCTCGGCTGAATTCTTTGCGGATATTGCGCTGGCGCCCATGGAAGCCGCCAAGGTCAAAATACAGACAACGCCCGGATTTGCCAAGACGCTGCGTGAGGCTCTGCCCAAGATGACCGCACAAGAGGGCATCTCGGCCTTCTACAAGGGTCTGGTGCCACTCTGGATGCGACAGATTCCATACACCATGATGAAGTTCGCCTGCTTCGAGCGCACCCTGGAGCTGCTCTACAAGTATGTGGTGCCCAAGCCACGCGCCGATTGCACCAAGGGCGAACAGTTGATTGTCACCTTTGCGGCGGGCTACATTGCTGGCGTCTTCTGCGCCATTGTCTCCCATCCCGCTGATACGGTCGTCTCCAAGCTGAACCAGGCCAAGGGCGCCAGCGCTCTTGATGTTGCCAAACAATTGGGCTGGGCTGGTGAGTAATCCATTGGTGATGATCCTCTAGAGAAATTTGGGTTTAATCAAAGATTTATTCGCTTAATAGGTCTGTGGGGCGGTCTTATGCCTAGGATTGTCATGATCGGCACACTCACTGCCGCTCAATGGTTCATTTATGATGCTGTCAAGGTCTTCCTGCGCATGCCACGCCCACCACCACCAGAGATGCCCGAGTCGCTGAAGAAGAAGCTGGGCGTGACTGGCGAGCAGTAAGGAGGCAAACATAGAAGTTAACCGGCTTTAAATATATTATACATACAGTAAATAGTGCAAACAGATATATTGACCGATTTCATGCGAATTGTATAGAAAACAAGATAAATCCAATAAACATACCAAAAAATTAAAAAAATTAGATAAAAGTGGAAGATTTTATTGTTGGAAAAGTCAATGATTAATATATAAAATTGATTATAAAATGAATGCTTAAAATATTAAATTTTAATATTTGAATACACATAAAATATGCATAAAATAGATATTTTAAAAGGTTTTTAATATTCAGATTTCGTTTTGTGTACTTAGCAAAATTTTGTGTTTGAATTTCGCGCCCCGATAATTATTAATACTTATGCAGGGCTGAATTGAATTGCAAAAATATGGTCACCCTGGCACACAGCTACATTTGGCGCGTGTTTTGAATTGTTCGAATGCAGAAATAATAAACAAATTGTAAGTAAGTTTAGTAGCAAACAAGAATAAATATATTTATTGGAAGCCATGCCTCCTCTTTTTAACTGTTTTATAAATTTAAAAGAAATATTAATGAATTTAGGATATACAAAAATATTGCAACTTTACACAGTTTGAGTTAAAACTTTATGACGAAATACTTTATAGTATGCATTTGGTAAAGAAAAATATATATATAAATAAAAAATATATATTTGATAAATAAAAGGTAATCAGTAATCTTAATAAACATTAATCAAAGTCTTATTAAAATATATTAATGATGTTATTAATTAAAATACATTTAATGCGGAACAAACGCAATTTTTTTATTCCCACCTGCTGTGAGATATATTTAATATAAAAATAGACATAGAGTATTTGCATAATCGTTAAATTAGAGATTTTTCTTCCGTAATATTTATTTTAGAATTTTTTTATTATATAATTAGATAAATTTCATTAATTAAATATAATCAAAAAAATGTTTTATAGTCAAACAATTTGGTATTTTCTAAAATATTGATATTTTATAAAAAAAAATAGTTATAGTTGGACAACGGATATACATACCCATAAATGCATTAAATTTGTTTGATTTGAACCCCTGCCAATTGTGGCAAGGTCAATGATCGTTTGTGATTTATTTTTGATGGATTACGTGTTTCCAGATGTGCTCTATGTGTGTCAGACGAGGCAGGGAGTTACGTGCATGCCATGCCAAATATTCGCTGAATATTGTCAATGATTTGATATAAAAATGCGTGTATTTAAAGTTTTGCATTGCAGTTACAAATGCAACTTTCGACAAAATGCTACTAAAGGTATGTTGCAATGGAAGATTAAGTTTAACAAAGATTTCCCATGCATTTGCTGGCTTTATAGATAATTTTGGTGGTCTTTGCTTTGGCTGGCATTTATGCTGAGCCACCTGTGCGAGCTCCATATGCACCTGCTGGCTGGCGTCCTCGCGTGCCATTCAGCCTGCCCGGCAATCTGGAGTCTGGCTTCGAGATCAGCCGACAACGTGTGGAGCATGCTGGCACTTTTGATGCACCGCAGCTGGATTCGAACTATTTGCCACCAAATAGTGAATCATATGACCCCGGTCAACAGCCCGTGTCCAAGCAAGTCGAAGCTGAAACCACGCCCTCCCCACAATACGGCGTTCCAACTGATGCCAGCTTTCGCATAGACTATCCCGATGAGGAAGTTTCCTCGCCCGCCCTTGACTTGCAATCGAATCAGCGCTCGAATATTAAAGAGGGTCGTTATTATATAGTCTCGGATGATAATAAGCTACAGCGCGTGCTCTATCGCACGGTTCAAAGCGACGGAGCTGATCTCACAGCGCAGCTCCGTTACTCAGCTGTGGGCAAGCTGCAGGATCCCGTCTATAAATACAATCGCCAAGGACAATTGGAGCGGGTGTTGAAGTGAGGGGAATATTTAAACTTAATTTGCATATACATATATACAGTACCTAGTAAAAGTGAGTAGATGTTCACAAAATTGATTTTTGTCGCCCATAAAAAATAAACTATACAAGCAAATCAGCAAATTCTAATTATTTTTTTGTTAATTATACTATTCTTAATAAATTTTGATGATGAATAAATTTTCTTAGATGATAGCCCATAGAAACTCACTCTTGCACGTTTCATATATACAGATGTGTTCACAAAAACAGCAGTGCCTTTGAGCTTTAACTTCAAAATTGATAAATCATATTAAAAAAAAACATAATTGGACCAATCTTTTATAAATTTTGAATTTATATATACTTATAACAAAATGAATAACATTTTGGGTTAAAAACAAAGTCCACCATTTTCAGAATTGTAGTGAAAAATTTAGATTTTGTGCTGTTCATAATAATAGCAGTGATTACTAAATATACATATATAAAATAAAAAAATAAAAATAAATTTCTTCAATAAAAAATAACACTGTTTTTTGTTTACTTTGTTTTATACAAAAATGCTTTCTTTATTCATTATCATTATTTATACACGAAAAAATCTCATTTGTCTTCGTACACATTTTTCCATTCGAGAGTGTAATCCAATGCAATTCTCATCAGAATTCGTTTAAAACTAAATACAATGCTTATGTATATGTATATGTATGTATGTATGATGGTCACAATGCGTGTGTGTGTGTGGGTGTATTGGTGTGTGTTTGTGTGTGTTCTGTTGTGGAACGACACAAAATGAAGTTGATGTGGAACAGGCATAGGCGGCAGAGAGATGGAACAAGTGGAACGGCTGGACATTGGAACGCGCCTGGCTATGGCAATATGGCGGCATTCCACTAGAAAGAGACAGCAATAGTAGTGGTGGATGATAGCGTAGCGTTGAGTGGGCAGAGCCAGTGCATGCCAAACTGTGATGCATTTAATACTTAGCTCGGTTAGCGACAATAATAATATATAAAAAACAATGTATATATATATATAGACAGCTTTATATATATATATGTATGTAGTTGGAGGGTCGACCTAAACTGGAAACACTAGACGGCACACTCAGCCTTACTGATACCCATTAAATTTGCCCTGTTGCGCGTTGCTGTCGTAGCCGCCATTGCCGTTGCCATTGCGTCCGTTGCCGTTGCCGTTGCCCACCTGCTCGTAGCGGATGGTCGGACGGTAGCCGTTCTGATCGGCCTCGTACTCGACGATCTGCTTGCGGCCATCGGGCAGCAGGACGTAGTAGCGGCCAACGGCCAGGTCGCCGTCGCGCGACTCCATGTGACCGAAATCGTTGCCGGACTCGTAATCTTGGACGTCGTACTTGAACTCGTATTTCGCTGGACCGTACTGCTCCTCATCGCGCTGGCCGTAGCCGGCGTTGCCGTTGCCGCCGCCATAGCCGCCATTGCCGCCGCCATTTTGTCCTTTGAAGATGGCGCCAGTCAGACCGGGTGCTCCGTACTGGCTCTGTGGCAGTGGTGCGCCGTAGCTGTTGCTGGGCGCCGAGCCGCTGCCGCCGCCGCCGCCTCCGCGCTGGGGCGGCAAATAGTTGTTGGCCGGCGACTGATAGGTCTGTGTGGGCGGCAGATAGTTGTTGGACGGCGCCTGGGGCGACTGGTTGGGCGGCAGGTACTGATTCTGGACGGGAGGCTCGGCCTGTGTCCAGGCGGCCAGGCAGACCAGCACGGCGATCGTTGTGAAGCACTGCGGAAGAGGAAGAGGCAAAGCAAAGATTTCGAATTAGATTAGATATGGAAGTCGGAGCAAGCTCTAGCTTGGCTGTCAGCCAAGTGGGATTCGTTTTTGCTATTTGTTCGGTTGTGTTGCGTGTGTTTAGCAGTTTCCTGTTTGTTTGGTAGCCATGTCAGACTCGGAGGAGGGTGCCTGGATACCCTGGTTCTGCAAGCAGCGCGGAAACGAGTTTTTCTGCGAAGTGGACGAGGAATACATCCACGACAAGTTCAATCTCAACTTCCTCGACTCGAATGTGAGCAACTATCGTCGCGCGCTGGAGGTGATACTCGATCTGGATGCGGAGGCCGGCTCGGAAGCGCCGCCCGAGGCGGAGCTGGATCAGTGCGCCCAGAAGCTGTACGGCCTCATCCACGCCCGCTTCATACTGACCAATCGGGGCATTGATCTGATGCTGGAGAAGTACCAGAGCAGCGTCTTTGGCGTCTGTCCGCGCGTCTTCTGCCAGCGGCAGCCGGTGCTGCCCATCGGGCTGAGCGACAATCCTGGCGAGGACATGGTGCGCATCTTCTGTCCCAAATGCAATGATGTCTATGCGCCCAGGTCGGCACGGCATGCGGCCATCGATGGCGCCTTCTTCGGCACCGGCTTCCCCCACATGCTCTTCATGGTCAAGCCGGAGGTGCGTCCGAAGCGCACCAAGCAAAAGTTTGTGCCCAGGTAGGTGTTAACCCCATTTAGTTGCTGATCGACTAATCTAAATCCTCTAAATCCTACTCAGATTATATGGCTTCAAGATCCATCAAATGGCCTTTCGAGCGCTCAACGAGAGCATGGCCGTGCTCAAGGATCAGCCGCCAGGTGATGGGGATAGCAACTGAGAGTGCTGACAGCTCGTTCCGTTACTTTGATCCCATGACCAAATTGTTTGTGCCTTACCAACTACAACAACAGCAACAACAACAACAGCAGCAGCAGGTGATTGTCTTTTGTTCGTTTCGTGTTCGTTGTGCTGTTGCCCTTTTAGAAGAATCTCATTAAAAATTGTTATCGTAATTAGCTCTGCACTCGCCTATTTATGGCTCTTTTGTGCAATTGTTTATGCACATTGTTCATAATTATAATTATGCTTTGTTTTAGCCACGTTTAGGCGCGTGTAATATGCAAATTTGTTGGAAATTGGGTCGTCTCTTCGGCTGTAGATCTGCACAGGCAAAGTGAAGGGCCAACTCTGGCAGCTGAAGCTGAGAATTCGCAATGTTGGCAGCGAGATGCTGTAGCAGTCAGCTTCGTGTATGACTCAGGCAACAAACTTGCAGTGAAACTATGCAGTGGTGTGGGGATTGTTCTCAGTAATTGCTTCAGTTTAAACTCTTCTTAGTGTTGTTTAGTGTTGTAGCAGGCAGCTACATGTGTGCTACGAAGCAAATGACTTGGGCAACAAACTTGCCTTTTTGGTTAAAGCAGATTGAGGCTGTTTCTTCCAATTGCCTCTTTGGCAACAGTGTAGTGTTGTAGCAGCCAGCTTTAAATGTTTTAGGAAGCAAAAGACTTAGGCAACAAACTAACAAACTTTGCAAAAGGGTGTCGATAGCATTGCCTATCAATGCTCTTTTCGCATGCAGATTAATGTTATAGCAATTAGCTTTGTCTGTGCTACGAAGCGAGTGACTTAAACAACAAACTTGCCTTATTTATTAAAGCATATTGAGCATAGTTCTTCGAAATGCAAGTGTGCAGTGTTGTAGCAGGCAGCTTGCTGTGCATGACTTAGGCGACAAACTTTCACTTGTAACTGTTCTAATTCTTCAAGTGCTGTAGCAGTCAGCTTGCGTTGAAAACGGAATGACTTAGGCAACAAACTTGTAAACTTTGCTTAAAAGAACTAGAACATTGCTTTTCGCCAATATTCTAATTAATAAAGTGCTGTAGCAGCCAGCTTGCGCAGCAAACTGAATGACTCAGGCAACAAACTTGCAAGCTATGCCCATAAGGAGCTACAAAGATTGCTCTTCCGTTTGCGTGTCGCGACTCTTCTAATTGCCTAAATGATGCAACATTTCTTCTTCTTCCCAATTACTTTTGTTGCGAGTGCAAGACCTTCAGCGACTTTCATGCTTCATTGGCTTTAAAAATAAAAAAAGCGAAACAAAACAAAACAAAAACATTTGATATTGCGTTGCGTTCGGTCTTGTGTTCGTCCCTTGGTTATCTTGCTAGCTGCAGTCCAAACATGGGCACTGATGCGCACTCAGCTGTTGTAGTTGAAAGTACAAGTCTCTTAATTTATGCAAAACAACTGCGTTTTGGTGTTGCGGCGTCTGCCCGAACCGTGTCTATTCTTGCAAGATGTTTTTTTTTTTTTTGACCAATTTACATTTGGAGAATGCGATTTGCACAGTAGCCAAAGGCGGAATGCGTGTCGAAATGCAAATAGATATAAATCATAGCAAAACTATTATGAAACTGGCGAAAATTTATGCGCATTTTCAGCGAATCGCATTGATTGAGTATATGTTTGAACTTGACTTCTTTTTGCATAGGTAATTTTTAAGCTTTTTCTTGAATATGCTAAAGACTTTAATTAATATTAAAAGTGATTAACTAAACTGCTTAACAGAAACTCGCAAATAATTGTACGATTTCTGAATTTGTGTTCTATATCCTTTACTTGGCCACACTTTTTGTTGCAAATCCCTTTTTCTCAGGCAGGACTGCAACACACACAACACAACTTTGCACTGACAGTCCATAGATATGTGAATATTGTGGATTCTATACCTTCATTTTGTTCGGTCACTTGCTTGGATTTAGTACAAAACACACACGAAACTGTTTTCTTTACTGCAGAAGACTCGGCACTAGTCGCTGAGGATCAACTGGATGAATTGATATTGTTGGTTGGTTGGTTGGTGGTTGGTGGTTCTTCTTGCGAAGATGGTTGACTTGATTGTGATACTGAAACAATTTCGTAGGCCAGTATTTATATTTGAAATGTGCTGCATTTGCTGTTGCCGTTGCTGTCGCTGTTCGCTGTTCGCGTCGACGTCGGCGCTGGCAGCGACGCCATCACAACAAAAATAGCGCGCCAAATTTTCGTATCTATTTTTTTTGTGTTTCTTCTCATTTAAAAATGTTTTTTTTTTTTTCATTTCGAAGAGCGCGAGTTTCAAAGTAAGTAGCAATGCAAAGCAACACAAACTCAGACACACACACACACTCGCTCAGAAAACATTACAAAATAATGCAAAGCAACAAACAGCAACAACAACAATAACAATAACTACAGCATCGAGTGCTCTCCGCTCGGCTCGTGAGCAGCGAAGACGCGAAGCTTTAGTATTATAGTAAACTAGTTACTTTTAAATTAAAGCGCCAAACATTTGACGTTGACGTCGCGCGCGAAGATGAGCGTCGCACATTGATGCGAACGAGCAGCGCGGGAGTAATATGCTCCTTCACATCAGATCCAGACCCCACATCCACATCCACATCCAGGCCCGCATAAACATTTGTTGTTGTTGTCATGTAATAGCAAAAACACTTATTTGTAATGGGATTAGTCATGCAGCTGGCTGTGGCTGCGGCTCTGTCTGTGGCTCCGTCTCTAGCTCTAGCTGGCTGTGGCAGCATCACAGCGAGGGCCGCAGGTGAGCGGAACTGGAGCTGCCACTGCACGTTGGCAAGCTACACGCATCTTCTTCGCTTCGGCTCTTGACCGAGTCAGTCGTGTGGCAGCAGCGGCAGCCGCAGTAGCTCAGCTGAATCGAAAGACTTAAGGCGCAAACTTGCGCATGCGAACAGACAACAGAAAAAAATCAGAAAAAATATGTAATTTTTTCACGTTTCTTTTTTTTTTTTTTTGTTCTGCAATTTGACAAGAAATTAACTTATTTTAATTGAGTGTGTGTGTGTGTGTGTGTGTGGGCGTGAGAATGTGTTGCATTTTGTTAAAATTTAATCTGGTACTAAAAATGTTAATGAACATTTTGAGGGTCTGAGAGGGAGGCAAAGAAATGTGGGAGCTGTTATGAAATGTTTGGAGTTTGTAGTGTGAACTGATTGGAATGTGAAAATTGTAGCTGGAATGTGATAAAAAATAGAGATGTATGTGTAGATAGAGAGTTAAACAAATAGATAAGTAGAATAAATACGTAGACAGATAGATAAATAAATTGATAGACAGATGAATATGTAGATAGGGAGATGGAGATAAACAGATAGATCTACAAAAATTAAAATATAAATATGCATATGCATATGTAGTTACATAGATGAATATAGATATATAGATGATAGATGATATACATGTACATAGATAAATAGATATACAGAAATAAAGATATATAGATAATATTATAACGCAGCGTAGATCGATAGATATAAAAATAGTTGTCTATGTATATAGACAGAAATATAAATACAAATATGTAGAATGATAAATTAAAGGATAGATAAAATGATCAAATTATAGGTTAATAGATAGATAGATATATAGATAGATAGATAGATAGATAGATAGATAGATAGATATATAAGATAGATATATATATAGATAGATAGATAGATAGATATACAGATAGATAGATAGATATTTAAGATAGATAGATAGATAGATAGATAGATAGATAGATAGATATATAGATAGATAGATAGATATATAGATAGATAGATAGATAGATAGATAGATAGATAGATATATAGATAGATATACAGATAGATAGATAGATAGATAGATAAATAGATAGATAGATAGATAGATAGTTAGAAAGACATACATATAGATAGACAGATATATATATATCTATATATATATATATATATATATATATATATATATATATATATATATATATATATATATATATATATATATATATTATCTATATATATATATAAATGTATAAAAATATAGATGGATGACTTCATAAATTTATATAGATAGATAGATCGATATATAGAGTGAAAGATAGATGTATAAAGATTTGTAGATTGCTAGATTGAAGAATATATTAAAATCATAAGTTTATAAATAGATAGATAAAAAGGTAGACCGATCTAGATAAATAGATATATATGCTAGATATTTTGATAGAATGTAAAAAAAATAGGGTTATTTTGTGGGTAAACAAATAACATGATTAACCAGATAATTACAACATTTTAAAATTTACATTTTAAAGAGAGTCTAGAATAAATAACTGTCAAAAAACTACATATGAATTATGTTGATTCGTCTCATCCATCTTCAGCATATGAAGTCTTGATAAGAATTCAGAATTGAGAATTGAGGTGTGGCGCCTAATTGCCCACAGCCTGGATAAGGTGTGGAAATGGCTGCTGAAGGTCATCAATGTTGTTATTATTAACATTGTTTTTATTTATTAGCCAATCAGCTGGCAACAACAACAACAACAACAACAACAACAACAACATTTGGTATTGCAACAGACCCAAACATTAAACAAAGAAACTTAATGAGCTCTTGAAAAATTGTAACAAATTCAAACAGAAATTCAAAATTCAAATAGAGAGCATTTTATATATAATTATTATTTATTATTGGCATATGGTGGGCGTAACATTTATCACGATCTGCAAATACTTTAAATGCCGTTAAGTTGCAAATGGTTGTTAACTTTTTTCGCCATTTGCCTTTGTTTAAGCCAAACGGTTTTTTGTGAATTTTGTGAATTTTGTTTTTTTTTGTTTTATTTATTTTTTTTTTTTTATTATTGGCATTTTATAATCGACATTTTTTCTCGCTGTCGGCACGAGCCGTGTTCAACAGACTTTCACAATTTAATGTTAAGGTCCAGATTTTAATAATAGCGAGCTAACAATTGTGGAAGGTGCCGAGGTAGCGCGCCCTGTTTTCAGCCAACTTGATTGAAATATGCCAAAAAAAAAATGTTAACTTGACTTAAACATTGGATTTTGACAGAACACAAACATGACGAATTCATTTAAAGGAAACAATTTCAATGCATAATGAATGAATAAATGAAGTCCAAGGCTTATCTATGAAATGCCAAACATTATGTATATATATATATAGAGCTCAATCTTGATTTTGCATAAACTGCAAGTAATACTCAATCGGCCTTGTTTATGTGCCCATAAATTCTGCCTAACAAAACAGGTCATAAACAAATGTTTATAATTACAAAAATTAACTAAATTAAGCGCTGCAAAATGTGAGCAGACGTGGCAGAGAAGAACAAATAGGAATGAGGCAGACGAGCGGGCAACGACTGCCTAATACTCGCTCATAGTGAAAAGTCTATTTAATTAACTTATTGTAGTTACATCCTAAGAAGATTTAGTTACAGAACTTTGAAGGTCAATATAACAAGAATCAATAGAATCATACGATCAGACTAATATATAGATGGGCAGAAAGACAAACAGGTGGAGTGATAGACGGACAGAGAGAGAAACGGACAGACAGAGGGACAGTGAGACGGACAGAGACACAGACAGAGAGACAGACAGACGAACAGAGAGATGGACACAAAGACGGACAGAGAGGGATAGAGAGATGGTCAGAGAGACGGACAGATAGATGGATAGAGCTACGGACGGATAGAGATACGGATAAATAGAGATGCGGACGGACAAAGATACGAAAAAACAGACAGACATATTTACAGAAAGACGTACAGACAAACGAGATGGATGAACAAATTGATGAATAGATAGATCGACGCACTGATAGCTAACAGATATTCAGACATTCCATATCACCATATACCATATTACCATATTACCATATTACCATATTACCATATTACCATATTACCATATTACCATATTACCATATTACCATATTACCATATTACCATATTACCATATTACCATATTACCATATATCATATATTACCATATTATCCATATACCTTCTTCAACTCGTGAGCCAGTATACAAACTATAACATTAACAATAAAACAGCAATAAAATGCATATTAAAAGCAACAACAACAATTAAGCCTGAATAAACAAAATCTTCGAATTCCATAGCTCTGCGATCTTTACACTGAGCAAATGCAAAAAAAAAAAAAAACATTTGCTCTACGTAATCACTTTTTGAGCACATCAAAAAACCATTTAATTTCCTGCAAAGATACGTATAATTTTTGTTTCTCTATTTTTTTCTTTTTTTTTTGAAATATATTTTTTTTTAATAACAAATAACGCATTTTAGCGGCTAATTTACATTGAACGTGCTCGAACAGCTCTAATGGCACTCGCCAGCCCAACAGCTGCCTCCGCCCCGCCCCCCTGAATCAGTTGAAATTGTAATTTCTGTTGCTGCCTTTAGAGCGGACTACCTTGGGGAGCTCTCTCGGCGTTGTTTATTTTGTAACCTAGAACGCAGATGAGTGGAACGTATAATTTAAATTAAACTACAAATAATTTTTCGGATGCACTGCCCGCACAGCTCGAAGACGAGTCGTAAATCAATTAAGCCACATTTCGATGTAAATTGCGGCGCACTTCAAACTTCCAATGATGATAATTATGAGCGTTTTGTGGAGGCAGCAGAGAATGAGGAGGGGGGGAGGGGGCGGGGTAGAGGTAGAAAAGTTGAGCAGGGGATTGCCGAGGGGTGCTACATATATACATAGATGCGGCATAGTTTATATAGACCTGTAGCATGAGTCAAGGGCATTTTTACAATTTGAGAATATCTAATAGGTGAGTTGAGCATATTTAGAGAAATAACTTTGAGATACCCTGTATAAAATTGAAATGTTATGTAATATATGATATGATCATGAGATGATATGCCTAATTAAACCATTTGTGTCTCTCTTTGTTTCTCTATGAAATCATTGAGTAATATATACAATATACAATAAATAATTCTTGTTATATAATATGCAGATATATGTACATATATAAATACATACATATGTCATAAGATCTCTTATAACTAGAGGAAGCTAAAGATAGAAATCTTAGCAATTTTCTTAGATCTATTTTGATTCTTATATCTATTTAGATTCTGTCTTTATAGAACCGGATTTAACGCTGACAATTTTTGCCCTAAAATAAAATCTTTTGTTTATTTTTTAAGCTTATATCATTTAAGAGCTATAAACAAACAATTGGTTGTATACAATTATTACATATACAGAATAATCAGATAAGGCAACATAAAGGCACATGTCTCTGTTTTTATATCAAACTACTTCAGCTTGAAATAATATGTACAAATAATTTATTTGTTGTGAATTGAGATACATTATTACATCTTATGTAATTCTTATACATGTAAAGCAAATATATAAATATTTAAAAATAGCCCTACGCAGTTCAAACAATAGTTTTTCACACATTTGTTTGCCTTGTGGGTGGTAAATAGAATTTTTTCGCTCTCTTGAGCCATTCGTAAACCATATTTAGCGCCACGTGCTAAGCCAGAGCGAGAGACAGACAGTTGGACAGACAGTTGGACAGACAGCATGACGTGGCTAAATGGATTTAGCTTTTTGTTGTGCATTAATCAAGATAATCTCTGTGTTTGTGCGTACAGCTTTATTAGAGAAACAAGCGCGTTTACAAGGCTTTGGCTGAGGCCAGTTTTGCAGCTGAAATTTGTTTTAATTAATTTTTGATTATTTTATAAAAGTGCATTGTGAATATTGAATGTTTAAAGCAAAACAATAAAAAACATATTTCTCGCATTTTTAATAAACAGTTCAAGATGTATCAAAATGAATGAACAATCAATAAAAATAACAGAAAAAAAAAATAAAATATAGAAAATATAAGCTAAAAAAAAATTAAATAATAAATAAATTTTAAAATTAACACACATTAAAAACTAATAGAAAATAAAAATGCGATACGTAAACGAATTTATTAAAACTATATAAGTACGTACTTTAAATAATTTAAAATATTGAATTTGAAAAATTAGTAATAAAAAAATTTTTTTTTAAAATATATTAAATGTATATATATATAAAAAAGTACAGATATTTAATGAAATAATGAATGAATTAAAAATTATAATGTTAAACACAAAAAATATAAGAAAAAAAAAAGAAAATAAAAAAAAAATTTAAATAAAAATAAAAAATAAATTCTGAAATAAAAAATAATTAATAAATTTTAAAATAGAAAATAAAAAATAAATTTTAAAATAAAAAGATAAATTTTAAGATACAAAATAATAAATAAATTTTAAAATAAAAAATAAAAAAAAAATTTTAAAATAAAAAAATAAATTTTAAAATAAAAAAAATAAATTTTAAAATAAAAAATAAATTTTAAAATAAATTAATTTTAAAATAAAAAAATAAATTTTAAAATAAAAACTAAGTTTAAAATAAAAATTTTTAATTTATTTTTAGTTTAAACTTATATTTCATTTTTTATTTTAAAATTTACTTTTTTAATTTAAAATTTATTTTTTATTTTTTATTTTAAAATTTATTTTTTTTTTAAATAAATAAATTTGCCAATAAAAAAATTAATTTTATATTTTTAATTAATTAATTAATTAAATGATTTTTAATAAGACATGTTATATCTTATTTTCATTCTTTTATTTGATGGATGATGGATATCATGACAGTAGCTATTATAATTTATTTTTAAGTTGATCTGAATAGGACTATGTTAGTAAATATCTTGTATGAATGAAGATGAGTATCTCGCATTCATTTAAGATGTATCTTGTATCTTAATTTAAGATGCACTTGTTGTGGCTTTTTCAAGCACACAGTTTAGCTAAAAGATAAATTCAAACATGAGCATAATAAACGTGAACTCTTAAATCTTTAGTTTTTTTTTTTATTTTTGGAGAGGAGTTGCAAGGTTTATATGTTGCGAATTCTGAGACAACATTCTTCAGTTGTTTGAAGGTCGCTGCTGCTGCTGCCGCTGCCTGCCTTTTGGCAGAATCAGAGTAAAAGCTGCTCGACTTGAAAGCTAGGACCTATGGCATTTCGAGCTGGTTGTTGGCTGCTCGACTGATGGCAGCCATCAAATCATAAAATGCGGCACAGTGCACTCCATAAAGCAATTACATATTCTTCGCATTGGAGTGGCAAGCGGCAAACGGCAACTGCAACTGAACGAAATTAGTTTGCTAAAATGCTCGGCATCAATAATTAAAATATATGAATGTATGTATGCATGTACATATGTATGTATGTACGACTATGTCTGTACATCAATTAAAATTGAATAGCGCCAGAACAATTTGGGGAGCGCATCCAATTCTTGACAGTTGTCGGCAATGATTGATGTGCCCCAAAAA
The DNA here is from genome assembly GCA_035045145.1 of Drosophila meridionalis. NCBI lineage: Eukaryota > Metazoa > Arthropoda > Insecta > Diptera > Drosophilidae > Drosophila > Drosophila meridionalis. The sequence continues at coordinate 5,240,468 of JAWNPG010000025.1, read as the reverse complement.
AACAAACAAACACAAAACAGTTTGACAATGGGTTACAGCAGCACCAGCAGCAGCAGCAACAGCAGCACCATTGCAATTTGTGGCTAGTCTCTAGTCTTGTCTATGTTTATGGCTGAGCTACTCATAAAAATAGTTGTTCCCACTCAACTCAGAAAAAAATGTCAATGAGTAAACTCATTTGCGAGCGCGCACTGTGCCGAAAAGTGGAAGTCAAGGCAATGAGCCAAATAGGCAGTCAAGTTGGCTAAATTGAAATGATTATGCTTTTGGGCTACCTTTTGTTGAGCACTGATGCACGCTGCTGCTCTAATGATCTGATGCGCTGATGCACTGATGCTGGTGCTGTTGTTGCATAACACATGGTTCAAGCGGAGAATGAGACTGAGGAGGAGGCTGAGATAGAGGTGGAGATGGAGGCTGGAATGGGGGCTGAGACGGAGATTGGGGGATGAGGAGGAGACTGAGGCGGAGGCTGAGATGGAGGCTGAGGAGGAGGCTGAGGAGGAGGCTGAGGCGGAGGCTGAAATAGAGGTTGAGGCAGCTGAGACTCAGGCTGAGACTGACGCAGAGCCTGACGCTGGGACTGAGGCGGAGACTGAAACTAAGGTTGAGGCTGAAATTGAAGCGGAGGCAGAGGCTGAAGCGAGAGACTAAAACTGAGGCGAAGACAGAGCCAGAGGTAGAGGCGGAGGCAGAGGCGGCTGCTATGACTGAGACAGGGGCTGTGGAGCAGATAGATGCAGGGACTGAGGCGAGAGAGAAGCTAGAGGCAGAAGATTCGGTGGCTATGACTGTATGTATGTAGGCAGAGGCTGTGGAGCAGACTTAAGAGGAGACTGGGGCAAGAGTAAAGGCTGCGGTTGAGCCTGAGGCTGAGGCACAAGCTGAGGCTGAGGCTGAGCCTGAGTCTAAGCTTGGGCTGATGATTTAGCTAATGTTGGGGTTGATGCAGAGACTGCTTGAAGCTGAAGCTTAAGCTGAAGTTAAGGCGTACAGTTCATTTGAGCCACAGGCTGCAGCTGGGGCAGAGGCTACAGCAGAAGCTCGGCCATAAGCTAAAACTAAAGCTGCGGCGGAGACAGGCTGACGCTAAGGCTGAAGCAGGAACGAGCTGAGGCACAGACTAAGACTGAGAATGAAGCTGAGACTGAGGCAGCTGCAGCTGCAGCCGAGGAAGAGGCAACTGTTTGAGCAACAATAGAAGGTGCTGCCAGTGTTGTTGCCCCTGTTATAGCCCCTGTTATTGCTGCCTAATTGAATTTCGCCTTTTGGCCGGACAATTTGTTGTGAGGCTGCAGTTCAATGAATGGTCTATTGTGTCGGCCATGATGCTCGCCAGTTCTGTTGGAGTCAGCGGAAAGATGCACAGTTTCATTCAGCTAATCCGCTTGCCAAACACAAACTCAGACCGATTCGCATGTGTTTGTGCTGGCAACTTGACTCGCCACTTGTTAGAATGACTTGAACTCCGAGATTGAAGCGATGCTATGTACATCCTACTTGGCTCGCTGCGTGGGGGTCATACACATTCGAACAATACATAGCTCGACTTTTTGATTGGCATTTTACGGCCTACACACACACACATACAACACACAAGATGCTCCAAAATAAATCAACACAGATGCTCATGTATAAATAATTATTACGATACTTGCGTCAGTCATTAATATATACATATATATATATATATATAGATATACAATATATTGATAAACACTTTGCTCCAACTACTTCCGCCTCGCTGATGACGTCGACGGCGACGCCGCCAGACAATAGATCAGCCAATCCGCGCACCAGTTCGAGTACGAGCACTCGCATCATTTCGAGTTGTAGTTACACTCAATGAGGTTACGCTGCTAACCCCATCCACGGCCCCATCCTTAACGCATTGGCATTGAAAATCGACAGCGAACACCTCGAAGTAACGCTATAGCCAACGGCATAGGCATCGGCGTCGGTATCGGCATAGACCACACAACATTTCGTTATCAACTTCAATTAAATTGAACTTTATACGCGTTGCACAGTGGTACAACATATGAAGAAAATATATGAAAATATATAAAACATAATTGCATGCATAGTAATATAGATATAATCATAATATAATAGAATTATAATAATATGTAATGTAATATAATATATGCACATAATAGAATAATAATAATAATATAATGTAATATAATATATTCATTGAAGCATTAATATAAAGCTCATATATCTTGCTTGTTTCTAATTTGGAACTGCAAACGTATTTTTATACATTGAACCATACTTTATGGTATTGTAGGGTATGGTATATTCTTGATCAGGGCGACGACTTAGTCAGGTCCGCGTGTCTGTCCGCATGTTTGAACGCGTTAATCTCAGAAACTATAAGAGCTGGAGACTTGGAGACTTGGACTTGGTCTCTGTGCAGAACACACAGATGAAATTTGTTTAAAAAATTCTATAATTGTTTTGGTTTTAGTGTTATCCATTTAAAACTATCGAAAATATGTCTTAAAATTTTATCTCGTACATCTTTAGAGCGCGAGCTTCCAAATTTCGAACTGAAAAATATTACTTTGTTAAATACTTTTTTCCATATCTAAAGCTTCTCAATACCGATCTTCACTTCATGCACTTGAATATTCAATTATGACCCACTGTGCATAAGCAGCTGGAGATGCGGGTTCAATTTCATATGCAATTGTTTATAAAACAATTAACAAATCATAATTAACAGCATTGATAATTAAGCAAACAAAGAATGTAAACAAATTTGGTTTTTCTTTCAGTTTTTTTTTTTTTTTTTTTTGGTTTCTTTAATGGAATTTTTCAAGTTGTTCGAATTGAAAGAGTTCAGGTTGCTGCATCTGCTCCTATTGTTGCAGTTGTTGCTGTTGTTGGGGAAAAACACTTTCGATTTTTCCACCAAAATGCGATGATTGTGCAAGATTGTCTGCTGACGACAGACTTAAATTTGGGTCTGCAGACAAAGCCACAGTCAGAGCTAGACCCAGAGCCAGCGGTTGGTCGAGCTTGGCTTGACTTGACTTCATCTGGTCTGGCTTCAACTTTTACCTAATACACCTAATAGAACACGTCGCGTTATGCGCATTAAGGTGCCCGCCTCTCAACCATTGGGGGGATTCGTGTCATTTGCATATGCAGACGATAATCGTTCCCCGATGATCAGCTGACTGAACGGGCGCCCAGTCCACTCACCTGACGTGGATGCTGTCATTGCCACAAGCACGAAAGCAATTTGCAATCGCAGAGCGAATGCCGATCAATCATTATCAGCACGGCTCTGGTGCTGGCTCTCGCTCTGGCTCTGACTCTGTCTTAGCCAAATGTCAAGGCACATCCTTCTGCCATGCAACCCCCCACACACATAGAATGACGTGCTATCTAATAGACAGTCATATATGGTAATATATCATAATGAGCTGGCAAATATTGAAAGTTCCGAGTGTTGTCGCTTTAGACATGCCAAAAACTGCTGCCGGGCATTGTTTCAGAGATGAAGAAAAATCTGTTTACACGTGTTCTATTTATCATGTATTGGTGGATTTTGTTGCTATTGTTTGAGATATTTTATTTGATTATTGAGTGAGCGAATATAAGAGAGAGAGAGAGAGAGAGAGAGAGAGAGAGAGAAAGAGAGTTTGGTTGAAGAAAGCTGAAACTGAACGGGAAAACAGAAACGATTTTCTTAATGGTAAAACTATTTCTACGGAATATATTTACTTTATTCTTAATATAGTTTTTCTTACAAAAATTCGATTGTGCTATTTTATATCATTACCTTTGTGAAAGAATAATATCTGATTATATAATTTTTTTAAAGTTTAATAGCACATAATTCGAACAATATACTAGTCTAGCAGATATACAAAAATACTACCCAGAGCTACTATTGGAGTGTTTCTTGGCTTGCTGTTTACATATGTATATAACATATTATTTTTATTAATATTATTAATTAATTTTAGTTAATTGTTATAGATAAAAGTGAAATAATATGAACTCTTAAAAAATGTTACAATCTTGTATTATACTTGGGAATATATTAAAAGACAAACACACAAACAGACAGACATATTTCACAAACATTTCATTTTTCATATTCATCTCCCGCCATATTCCCCTATATATGTATATTATTCCCACTTCTCGAATTCCCGTTGCGCATAAACCCATATGCAAAACCCATAATTTTGCCACTTGCTTTTCTCTCAATGGGAAGCACTGGCAGAGGCAGAGACAGAGGCAGAAGCAGAGGAAGCAGAAGCAATACAACATTAAAATCAATTTAAATTGAATTGTGTGTGCACTGTCGGAGATCGAAGATTGAAGATCGGAGATCGGCGATCGGTCGCCCTCATCCGCTGTGGTTTATGGCAATTGTTGCACAAAATTAATTGTTGTTGGCCTTAAGAGTCAAGCGCCAACTCATCGAATGAGGCACGGCCGAACGTATCTGTCAGATACTTTAAACCGATTAGTTGTGGCTCCAATTTCAGATGATTTTTAAATTGCAAAATGCGCGATAACAGCGCACGAGCATTAACCTTGAAATCAGATACATTGCCAAATGTACAAACTATAACTAACTAAATCCGATGTAAAGTGTAGATTGATGCGAATTCCTTTCGATTGTTGGCCTGAATCGATGGGAGTTGAACAGCAGACAATAGAGAGAGAGAGAGAAGGGGGAGAGAGAAGGAGAGAGAGAGAGAGTGTGACTATTTATTGAATGCTCATTATGATAGATAGAGATAGAGAGAGAGGCGGAGAGGAAGAGCGAGGCAGACTGCTTATTGAATGCTCATTATGATAGATACCCTGTAATTTGGCTCGACTATTTTTATTTATGCACATTTCATAATAGTTTCAAATTGATTTTCAAACATAAATCAAACGCATGCGACGTCGCTTCCTTGAAGATGCTGCTCCGAGTGGATGCTGTGTGCAGGAGTTGGGAACATGTTGTAACGCACAGTTAGCTGCTGCTGTTGTTGTTGTTGTTGTTGTTGTTGCTGTTGATTTTGCTCTTGTGGGCTTCGGTCGCATCACGATTCGCCAGCCGAAAATTTATGTTATTTTTCTATTTTTTTGCCTTTGCCTTCTGATGTAATAATAATCATGTGCAGCTCAAGCTTAGCTCAGACGACAGGTGAAAAATTGTTACAATTTGATGGCAACGTTGGCTTCTTCTTCTTCTTCTTCTTCTTGTGGCATGCAACGTGAGGCTGTGGGATGTGCTTGACTGTTATTTTTTTTTTGTTATTTATTTTTTTTATTTTTATGTGACACTAAATTGTGTTTTATTGTTGTTTTACTGCTTTTAGAATGTGCATCTTTTTTTTGTGTCTTCGCGCATAATTATATATGCATGATTTACGATCGTGTCGCTGTTCCTTAGCCGTCAGCCAGGTAGCTTTCGAGATTATATAGCTGTAAATCTAGTTCAAGAATTTCAATTAAATGAGTTGCAGCAAAGCTTCGCAGTCTCTGAGCCACTCCGCGCCACTCTCAGCCACGTCGTGCAACAATTTTATTACAAACAAACAACTTGGCAACGATCCATTAGCCCGCCTTTACCTTTAGCACACACTTCATTAGAGAAGGGCTGGCTGTTGCACGTAGGCGTGGACAGACGACTGCCCTCATCATCATAGTTAGAGAAGAACTCTTCGTTAGGCTTTTCGATAGATAGATGCTGGCTGTGAGAGGTGTTGTGTGATCTGTCTTTATATAGTGTATGTGAAATGTTATTATTCTTGAGCTGTCAAGTTGACTATTTGTATCTGTTAATCATTGGGTGTGTATTGTAAGCCGAATAATGTTCATTATAATAAATTCTTAATATAATAAGTATTTAGTATTATAAATTATATAAATTCTAAATATAATAAGTATAAACCATAAATTACCTTAAATTTATTATTTAATTCCAAACTTATTGATTAACATTTCAAAAGAAAATTCGACTTTTAGAAATTCAAAATTAATTAATATACGATTTATAGTTATAGGTATTTGAGTAAAATTCGCCTAGTTAGATTGATAAAATTCTGAATGCAAAAATAACATTAAATACTTCCGGTATACTATATACTATATACTATATCTACAATATATTATAATATGTATTGTACTATAATATAATATAAATATATATTAATGCAATATTAAATAAGAATACAAACAACAGCTAACTGCATTAGGCACAGAAATGATTGTTGATTCTTTTACAGTTGTTGCTCGTTGTATATGAAAGCAACGGCAGTAAGGTTCAGGTTCGACTGCAGTTTGAAGGTCTTTGGGTCTGGTGTGAAACTGCAACAACAACAGAGCGGGACATTTGATCAACACGTTTCAGCTGTGCTTTGGAATGCCCAACGACCCTGTAGAACTCAACTCAACTTGACTTGAAACCCTAAACTTGTTAGCTACTGTATGCGAATGCTAAACAATATTTAACATTGTTTTGCTAGACAGACAGACAGACAGACAGTTCAAATTGTATAAAATTACGAGCGAGCGCCTCAGAATTCTTCTGTGTGTTGACCTCCCGCTTCGACTGGCTCTCCACTCGAGAGCTTCGCCAAATCTGAGCCGAGCCGAATCTGTGGCTGCCTTTGGGGCGCCGCTCGAGCAGCGAGTCAGCCATTTGAAAGTATCTATCAAAGAGCCACATCGGCTGCATCACTTTAAATTGCTGCAACACGCAGCAGATTAATTATGACTCGAGTTAGTTGAGCTGCCGAGCAGCAGGAGGAGGAGCAGCAGGAGGAGGAAGCTGAGCTTCGAGTGAATGTGTTGATGGCTGAGTTGGACTACGGTTGATGATTTTTGTGGAGGCGGCGGTGGAAGGCGGAGGGTTTACAACTGATTTTGAAGTGTTTGACATATGATTTTTGGGCTTAAAATAGTTTTGCGAGTTTCCAGTTTGACGATTTTACACTTTAAACAGAATTTTCGTAATGATGAGCGCATTAAAATATGTTTTTTTTTCGGCTGCTCGTGATTGCGAAAAACCTTTGGCGCATTCTTTCACAACTGTGCCACGAAGTGTGGCAAGTGTGGCAAGTGTGGCAAGTGCGGCAAGTGGCAGCAGCTTGAGCTTTCAACCGCCGACTGACAATAAAAGCCACAGACTCAATGAGCATAAATAAGATTAGAGCGTTTTCGATCTCCGTTAATATTCGCCACTAAATAGCACTTTAATTGGCAGCCCAAAGCCCCACTCCAAGCGATTGCAACAATGGCCACAGCTCGGAGTTTGGAGTTTGGAGCGACACCTGATTGCAGGAGGAGGCGCTGCAGCAGTTCCATGCGACGAAGACGTTCCGAAGATCTTCTGCCATTGGCACATCATCATAATTGTGGCCATGATGCGGCACAAAAGTTGAGCAACTGCCTCAGCATCAGAGCCTCGCTAAGTGCTGGGTGTGTGCCGTCTGTCTGTCTGTCTGCCATTCTGTCTGTCTCTTTGTCTCGCTGCCTGTCTAACGACAACTCGAGGCGATTGCAAGTGTTCCGCTAGATACCAAATAACTATATATTCTTGAATCGAATATTGCGATTCATGCTTCGATTACAATTTTTGACAATTTTTTGGGTATTTCTTAGTATTTTTAAAATATGTGGTATTTTAATACATAAATTAGTTATATATATATTATTTTATATATATACTAATAACTAAACAATGAATGCAGAAAACATATAATGTATTAGATATTTTAATATATAAATATTTATATGATTATTCTTTTATTTTTTATTTATATTTATTTAAATTATAGCTATTTAAATTAAATTTATTTTAATATAAAAATATTTAATTATTATTAAATATTTGTATATTATATTATTATTAATATTATTTTCTTTTAATTTTAATTTATTTTATATTTAAATTATATTTTTTATTTAATAAATTATATTTTTTAAATATACAAATAATTATATTTTATTTTCTTTAAATTTAATTTATTTTTTATTTTTAATATTTATATTACATTTATTTAAACTTAATATATTTTACTATATAATTTATTTATATTATTAAATATTATTTTCGTTCAATTTTAATTGATTTTAATGTCCAAATATTTATGTTATATTTATTTAAATAATTTTTTTTTTTTAATTTAAAGAACAGGAAGAATCTTGTCAAAACTATACAGAATCCGTTAACATTATGTGTGCTAAATTATGCTAATTTATTAATTAATAATCAACAAAAATAAAACATTTTTTTTAAATAACATAACATATATTTTATTTTTATTTTATTTTTATATTTTTATTTATTTCATTCTTTATATTAACATTTAATGTGAGTCGTAGATTAATATTACAAAACTAATAAGAGTATATAAGTATATGTTTTATCATAACATATTCTCTCTCAGTCTTCACCTTATGTCTTCAATTGTTGCCCCATCCTAATTGTTACCCAGCTAACATCTAATTGACTGTCTTGCTTTACTTTCATCACTTACGATTTATTTGCATTTGCACTTGATCATTTCTGGGGCATTAAACCAGAGATCCAATTAGGCAGAGAGTGTGTGTGTATGTGTATGTGTGTGTGTGTGTGTGGACATTTCAATCAGATGGCAATACGGTGTGTGTGTGTCTTGCATAAGATGCAGTTACTTAATTACACATAATTAAAGAGTATCTAAATCAGTTAAGGGCCAGTGGGAGTTGCAAAGGGAGTTGTTGTTGTTGTTGCTATTGTTGTTGTTGTTGCTGCTGCTGAGGTCTTCCAGTTTGCTGGCGCGACTGCTACAACTATTTATGACATCCGTCAGCCGTTTGACTTTCTAACACAGTTTTCGAGTTTTCGGTCTTCGATTTGTTGTTCGATGCTCTCCCAGTTGAGTCGAGTACTTGGGCTGCGTAATCGGGGCCATCTGCCAGAGTTGTTTTATATATATATATATGTGTATATATATTTTAATTTTTTTTTCTTTTTCAGTTGGGAATTTGTTGCCACAATGACTCGCAACTGAAGTATCATAAACATTCACTTTTACGTATGAGTGTGTGTGTGTGTGATGTGATGTGTGTGATGTGTATGTGTGTGTGTGTGTGTGTGCTGCTGCTGCTGCTGCAGTCGTCAACCAATTTCCTGCTACTTGATACAGTTTTCGGTTTGGTTTTTATGTCAGACCCGCAAGGTCGTTGGTGCTTGTCAGCACTGATGATGCCTGTCTATGGACACATTATACATATACCTATATACTTAATATTTTATTTCATTTGTTTGTTGATTTATGCAATAAACAAATAACAATTATGACGCTCCGATTATTGAAGATGCCACAGCAATTGCCACTGCAGCTGCTGTGCAGCCAAAGCGAACTGCCAACTCCGATCGGTGGCCTAAACCCTCGACAGCTGTCAACTGGATACGGGCCAAGTTATCAATATGTTGCGCTATTGCTCTCGTCTCACCTTCGACTCGACACTTTTACTTTTGGCTGGCAAATTTCATGCCGAAGCCGGAGCCGGAGCCACTCGAGTTGGGCTTTTGGGAGGCGCCTCAAGTTTTTGAACTTCAGCTGCGTGTAAATACTTAACGATTAATTACATCGGAGCACCTTTTGACAAGCTCAATGGCTCCGATGAGAAATTTCTATGGTCATTATTGTGCTCGTCGATTGTTGGGGCCCGTTGGGGTCCGTTGGGGTCCGTTGCGGCCTTTGTGCGCGATAATCGAGCGTAAAATGGGCCACAAACCACATCAAAGCAGCGCAGTTGGCCAAATATCCGAATGGCCAAAGCCAAAGCCAAAGCCAAAGCCAACTAAAATATGCGAATTTGTTGGCCGTGTTTTGATTTCTTTTACAAGTCGCCGCTGGGCCCTCGGCAACTAAAGCGAAGAGTCACTCTCGAAGGGATCCCAGGCGTCGAGGCGTCAATATGCAAATTGTTATAAATACAAAAATAGCAGACAAGAAAAACAAAATAGCAAAAAAAATAGATAAAAAAAAAACTTGGCAAAAACAATAGCTTAAGATGGTCAAGTGTTTGATTAATTGACTGCAAAATTAATTATTATAATTTATGCAAATTTAATGTGAGACTCGCCTGCTAATGGGACAAAGCGGCGTATGCGTAACGCGAAAACGGTTTAACGACTTGTTGAAGCATTTAATAGTCGGATTTAAGCAGGCAACTTAAGGGCATGGACTGGGGACAGTGATAGAAGAGAGTTAATAGAAAATATATGAACTATATGGTAACGTTAAATATGCATGTCAATAATGTGGCAACGCTAACTCTGTCAACTGCTGGCTATACTCGTATATATAGATGTATGACAGTTATAGACGTATAACAGTTATAGATTAATGTCAGTTATAGGAGTATGACAACTATAGATGTATGACAGTTATAGAAGTATAACAGTTATTGATGTATGACAGTTTTAGAAGTATGAAAGGTTTTGTAAGAAAAAAAGTTACAGTATAACAGTTAATATAACAGATAATACAAACAAGTAAGAGTGCTCTAGTCGAGACTGCTCGACTAGGGGATACCCTGAACCCTGTGAAGAGCGAAAAATCAAGTCATTCTACGATTTTGTATGCATACATACAAACAACACATACACACATACATATGCACGCACGCATAAGCGCGCGCTCTGCCAACTGCGCAGTTGACGTAGCGACTGCGCTTGGGCTGCAATGTGGGCATTACTATGGAAACTTAATTGTTTAATAACTTTTGTTAGCGATGGACTAAGTGCATCAAACTTTCACAACTTATTTATGACATTCATATGTGTGTATGTGCCAAAGCACAAGTCTCTAGTATTTGATTTGCGCTTTTTACAAATAGGGGGCTATTGGGGGCGAATGGGGCGTGGCATCCAAAATCTAAAGATAACGTTATCTCTGTATTCATTGCACGCAACTACACAGCAAATTTGAAGTCTCTAGCTCAAAAGATGTACAAACCAAGCCTTAAAAACACATTAAAATTATCGATAAATGCTCATAAAATCGAAATGGAATGAGTTATCGGAAAAATTTTATAAACTTGTGCAGCGTATGGTATTATCGAGTATTCATGTAAAATTTCAAGTCTCTACGTTGCGTACTTAAAAATATCTCAGCGTTCACACGGACGGACGGACAGACGGACAGACGGACGGACGGACAGACGGACAGACGGACAGACGGACAGACGGACAGACGGACATGGCTATATCAACTCGTCTTGTCGCGCTGATCAAGAATATATATACTTTATGGGGTGTGGCACGCCTCCTTCTGCCTGTTACATACATTTTCACAAAACCATTATACCCTGATTTCCCATTTTCAATGGGCTCAGGGTATAAAAAAGAGATAAAAATACATATATTACCATTTTTTTTTTTAATATATTAAAATTATAAATTCAATAAAGAAAAGAAACTACATGTTATGGAGTACTTGCTTCTTATTGACTAAGGAATTCATTGATAAACAGATTGATTAGATAAGCTCAACAAAAGCAGACAAAAATCTTAAATTGGAAAGTTATATATGATAATTATGACTGACATATTGATGATTATAAAATTTAACAAAAATAAAACAAAAAATTTCACTTTAAAACAGAATTAACAAATGCTTCCCAGAAAATATGAAATAAATATTAAAATTGTATAAAACGCAAAAGAAAATAAATAAATATTTTTTAATGCCATATAATATATTAAGTATACGACTATTTGTACATATATATGTTCCACTGTTAAATAGTGTATCTATAATTAACGCAAATTTTTGCACTTAGTCATCTCTAGTAGCTCTCTTACATAGTTTAATCTCTTATGTTCATCTCTGCCCAATTTATAATCAATTATGTAAAGAGCTCTTCAGTTTACATTATTACACGAAATTGATTTTAAATTATCCCAATTTATTCCACATCTTATTCCCCACTTTATCCCCACTCAAATGAACTCTAAGCCCATACAAAATTCCTCAATTGTAGTTCAATATCATTTAATTAACTTAAGTAAACCCATTCACATTCCTTTTGGGTTGTTTACTTTTTGAAGTGCCAACCCAACGCTGAGCACATTCTTATCGGTTGCGACGGCTGCCGCTGCTGCTGCTGCTGCTGCTGCTGCTGCTGGTGCTGCTGCTGACTGCGCTTGCTGCCACAATCCAATTAACCTTTTGACATTTGCGACAGGCAGCAGATGCTGCGACTACTTTTGGCTAATGGCAGCGCGTAAATCAAACAACACACACACACAAACATACACTCGCCTAAGATACAAAAGTATCTGTCAGATACGTCGACTACTAGTCGTGGTCACTTGTAATGCACACTTCGGTTCAGTTGCGGATGTCTCTCGTCTCTCGTCTGTCGTCTGTCGTCGCTCAAGCGGATGCGGCTGTAATTAAAACACTCGACGCGTCGCAAGTGTTCGCATCCCAGTTTAATAAACTCATCATCAGCGAGCCACAAATAATAAATAAAAAAAAAAACTATCAAGAAAAACAAAAGCAACAGCATTGCACTAAGCCGAATGTGCAACATGTGTCTTCTGGCTTGTTAACACCAATGAGCATTTGGTATCTTCTGTGCATCTTGTTGACCATGTGCTTTTGACATCTTGTGGCCAAAACGGAACTGAACTCGAGTCAAGTCAACTTAGCTGAGAAAGTTGTCCGCACATAGAATTACGAGAATTCATAAAATATATGTTGGAAATGGTTGTTGTCAGCATTGAAACTGGATTCCACAACTGCTTTATAATACATATGACCAATAGTTGTCTTAAGATTCTAAGAAATAATGAGGTACAAGAAAATGCAGACATTTTAAAATATATTTGAAGCATTAATTAATATTATAAGTTTAGCTTTATAAATATAGAAAAATATTCAACATATTTTAAAAATTATAAAATTTATAATTATTATATATAATTAATTAAATATAAAAATATATATACAGCTGTGTTCACAAAAATAGCAGTGCAGCTGATGCTAACAGAGATTGCAAAAATGTTTGCATATTTCTTTTTACACATTCAGTTCTTGGACTTTTTGTATATATTTTTTTGTATATTCGAAAAACAAAATTTTTTTGATAATTTTTTTTTTATAGTTTTTTTTTATATAATTATATATAATAAATTATATCACATTTACAAATATTGTTTTTTAAATTATATTTTTTTTAATTTTTTTGTATTTATATATTTTTTAAAATATGAAAATATTTTCATGCAAATAAAAATTTTTTATTTTTATTTTATTTTAAAAAATAATTTTAAATTTTTATATTGAAAAAAAAAAATATTTTTAAAATTTTATATTAAAAAAAAATATTTTTAATTTTTTAAATATAAAAAAATATTAAAAATATTTTTTTTTTAATAAAAAATTTTAAAAATAATTTTTTTCAATATAAAAATTCAAAATTATTTTTTAAAAATAAAACAAAAATAAAAAATATTTATATGCATGAAAATATTTTCATATTTTAAAAAATATATAAATTTAAAAAAAAATAAAAAAAATATAATTAAAAAAACAATATTTGTAAATTTAAAATTATTTTTAAAAAATAAAACAAAAAAAGTATTTATATACAATTTTTTTATAATTAAAAAAAATATTTTTAAAAATAAACAAAATTGTATTCTTTTAGAATATAAAAAAATTAATAAATAAAAAATATTTTTAAAAATATTAAATTTAAAAACTTTTTTTAATATATAAAAAAAAATCAATATAACAAAGACACAAATATGCTATAAAATACTAAAATACTAGATAATATAAGAAATTTATATTTACGCATTTCTTGCACACCAAAAACATTTTTCTTTATATTTTTAAAATAAAAAAAAAAATTAAAAAATTTTTTATAATAAACAATTTTGTTTTTTTTTTTAATATTAAATTAAAATCTAATTTTAATATATAAAAAATATATATAAATATAACACACACACACAAATATGCTACAAAAATGAACGGAAAATATCGGCTAGTAAATGCTATGCTTTACAAATTATAAATGTCTTAATCTTTTCTAGTGTCTAACGCTGAACTATATTTTCAAACTATGCAGTTAAGCCCCCGCCTTTAGGCACCCGCCCACCAACAGCGCAATTTCTATTCAATTACAGGTGTGCAACATGACGAGTTGCTCAATAAATTTAATTTCTACACGCTTCTAGCAGTCTCAGCTAACTGTTAACGAGCTGCAACCTGCAAGTTGCAAGCTGCAACCTGCAACAATGAGCATGCGAAAGAGGGGTGGGCGTTGCACAGTGATAGAAGATTGGGGTAGGCCGATTCGCCCACATGCACAGAGCACAGTGCACAGAGCAAATGCAAATGGAACGAAACGGAATGGAATGGAATGGTATGGAATGAACACGTGCTGCGTGCGTTCGGCTGCGGCGTGGGCGCAGCGTCGCCACAAATCTCAACACATGATTAATGTGGACGCGCTTGGCTAGAAGATGTTTGGCTGCAACTGCAACGACTGCGGCAGCGACAGAGGCAGCGGCAGCGGCAGCTGCTGAAGGCTTTAATTGGAGCAGCAAATTGTTGCAAAGAACTCGCCGCCAGATAAGTGCAACAAAATTGTATTTCAAGCGAGCAAAAATTTAAATAAAACTCACATTAACTCAACGAGGGGGTGGAGATGGGGGTGGAGATGGGGGAGGGAGAGATGGTCAAGCAGATGGGCAATGCGAGCTATGTAGAAACTCTGGAGAATTAATGGCACGCCGACGACCAGGAATGAAGCGTGTGCTTATCGCGCTATTGCCACATGAATTAACAATTAACCAAAACGGATCTATGCCTGAAAGCATTTTCACAGAGTTGAGTCTAAGAGCTCTCTAGATTCGAGTTCTCTAGAGGTGAGAGTGGGTAATAGATGCCTTTGCGTATTTAATTCAGATAGTTGTAAAGATTAAAGATTTTATGAAACTATATAAAACTATATTGATTGTTGATATTATAATATATATGTATAAGTTGTACTTTATATAGTTATATATATATATAGCAAAACTAAGATATTACCTTACTTACCTCAATTATAATTATAGTAATAATAAATTAATATGCAACACATTTGTAAAATACTTTAAGCAGCACATTAGCTGACCAAGGTGTTAAGCTATAAAAGCCCTAAAGCAATTTAATGGTATTCAAGGTGTCTTCTTCTTCCTGTTGCTCATGATTCGTACTGAACATATCTGCTATTTAATCTATATTTGATGCCCTAAGCAAGGCTAAGTGGGGTATTATGTTTCTGGGTGCAATTACATACATAAGTATATACATAAGTATATATAAAATGATTCGAATTCATCTATGTCCAACTGAATTTCCGTTAGTTCTTTAGTAACTCAGGAACTAGACAAGCTAGACTATAAATTTTGATATAAATTCTTTAATTTATATATGTATTCTAATTTTTTCCAGTTACATTTTCCTATTTCTCAGATTATAGATAATAAAATCTCTACTTTGAATTGATTTTTAAAGCATAACTGGATTACTATTCCGGGTAGATATGTCTAAATTGTATTTCAAGATTCGCAATAAGCAAATACAGTTTAACAATCTGTCTTTTTTTCGATCATTTAAGAAATTTAATAAAAATACAAGAAAAGCACAAAACTTTCAATAAAAACTGAGAAATAGAGTTTACGTTTATTATAATCGCTCTCTCCTCCGACTAAAATATGTGCTTTTAAATAAAAAGTCTTAGTAGAGATATCTCATAGTCCTTGAGTTCCAACCAAACTCATTTAAAATAGTAACTTAGTAACTATACTAGAGGTATCTCATAGTCGTGCATTACCCGTCTAATGCACTCGTAGTTGTCTTTCCCTAAATGGACTTGTATTTAGCCGTTGATTTAATGGCCATATCAAACCCGTTTCTTGAAATGACATATGCTCTACCTTTGCAGATGATATCTTGTTATCTTCTTTACTTTTTTTTTTAATACAGATAGATCCAATGCAGGCATTCATCAGCAGATCACGTCGTAGCCCAAATCCAATCCAATCAACTCTCTTAATGTCCGCTAAACACGCACGCAACGAGATCCCACATTGGCGCAGATGACTTCATTGGGGCCTGGGAGTCTTTCTTGATTGATGACTGCGCCCACGATAATGATAAAAAAAAATAAAAAAAAAAGATGGTATTCGACGGCAGCTTCACACATTGCAGCATTCAGCATTCAACGATCAACGATTCATTCGACATTCGACATTGATATGTTTTTATCTCGCAGCAATGACGGAATAGAAGAGACTTCAATCTAGCGAGACAGCGCCACGAAGTTCAAAAGCAACTCAAGTGACAAGCCAACTCAAGTCTCACACCCTCTCAGAGAGTATGATTGTAATGTGAAATTGAATGAGACTTCTAGTTATGGAGTGTGTTATATATGCTAGATCAGTGTAATAATGCATAAGTGTTCTATTTCCATAAAGAGAATGTATTGAATCTCTGGGTTCTAGCTTTAATTATAGAGTTGGTATAGAAACAACTGTTAATTAAATTTTTATAAAACATTTAGAGTATAAATGTAATGTGAAATAGAAGGAGACCCCTAGTTATAGAGTGTGTTATATATGCTGGATTAGTATAGTAATGCATAAGTGTTCTATTTCCATAAAGAGAATGCATTGAATCTCTGGGTTCTAGCTTTAATTATAGAGTTGGCATAGAAACAACCGTTAATTAAATTTTATTGAAGAACTAGGCATACCCCTATACCATTTCACATACCATATCATAGGTATACCACTAGACCACATCATATATCATATCATAGATATACCACTATACCATATCATATCATATATCATGTATCTCAACTCTTTCTACATTATATGCATTTCATTAAATATAATTTTTTCCAATAGTAAATATATATTAGATACCATAACTTACCATTTCATATCATATTTAATCATAAATCATATATCATATATCATCTCATATTAGTTTTTCACATAGAGTATTACATTATCGGCCATCCGCAGTTATTTCAATCTCTTTAATCTGTCTCTTTCGTATGACTGAAATTGTCGTTGCTATTGCGCTGCATTGATCCACCCATCTGGCCACCTAGCTGGAATCAGGCCTCTCCACTCTCCACTCTACCATCTCCAATCTCCACTCTTCACTCTGCACGCAAGTCGATTAAAATTCCGCATAAATGTTGAATGTTAATCGCTCATTGTTTGAGGAGGAGCACAAATTAAATTGTTTGTAAATTTGACATATAATAGTTGTTGATGATGTTGTTGCTGTTGATGTTGCAGTTGTTGCTGACGTCTTTTAAGCTGCCGCCATGAAATATCGAAGTGGATTTGTTGCTGCTATTGCTGCACTTTTTTTTAATTGCACTTTTTGGTCTGCCTCTGCCGCTGCCTCTGCCGCTGCCTCTGCCTCTGCTGATGGCAATCAACGCAGACAAGTTAATTAAAATAAAATCCATAGAGATATGTTAGGTGGCTGGCTTTAGCATCTTCATCCACTTACATAGACGAACATTCTGAGTAGCGTAGCATATTTATTTTGAAACTATTCGTAATTGAATTAAAATACATTTGGAGTTATAACTTGTTATCCACGTTTATCCGACATTATCCGGCTCTAAGTGAAGGCATGCAAAATGCTTGCAAAACAAAACAAAAACTATTTTAGTTATTCGAACTATGTTATTTTTTTAATCAAGGGAATTGCTTAACAGAAAGTTACGTTGCACCAGTTGGGGAATGTTAGAGAATGTCATAGATAATTGTGTCTATTAGAGTGGGTATTCGCCGTTGCCGTACTGCTTGATCTTGAGCAGCGAGCAGGAGTGCTCGAAGAGCTTTTCGCACTTGGCCGGTTGCTTGGCGTCCGCATGGAAGGGTCCCTTGCCGCCGTTGCTCAGATAGGTGCCGCCCTGGCCCTCGATGGACGGATCTATGGCGGCGAAGACAACGGTGCGGGCGCCTCGCTCTGGCGTCTTGAAGAACATCTTCTTGAAGAATGGCACCGCCGTCGTGGCCGAGTGCTCGAACAGATCCGTGTCCACAATGCCCGGATGCACCACATTCACCTGCACATGGGCATTCTCCGCATCTAACACCTTCTGCAGATGGCGTGTGAACAGAATCTGCGCCAGCTTTGACTGGCTGTACGCAGTGCCGGGATAATAGTTCTTGCTGTCAGAGGAAAGGAGGGAGAGATATTTTTAGTATGAACAGGCAAATATATCCGTTATCATCCACTTACAGTCCATTAAGGTCCTTGTAGTTGATGCGGCCAATGAGATTCACGCAGGAGCTAACGTTGACGATACGCGCATTCTTGCCCGGCTGGCCAGCTGCCCGCAGCTTGGGCAACAGCAGGTGGGTGAGCATGAAGTGGCCCAGGTAATTGATGGCAAAGTGCGACTCGTAGCCATCCGCAGTCAGCTTGAACGGCGCAAACATAATGCCTGCATTGTTTAGCAGCAAATCAACTTTGGCATATTTCTGCGAGATCTTCTGCGCGAAGGCACGCACCGACTTCATGTCCCCCACATCGAGCTGTTCGCAA
This sequence comes from Drosophila meridionalis, assembly GCA_035045145.1. Taxonomy (NCBI): domain Eukaryota; kingdom Metazoa; phylum Arthropoda; class Insecta; order Diptera; family Drosophilidae; genus Drosophila; species Drosophila meridionalis. The sequence goes on along the minus strand of JAWNPG010000025.1, from coordinate 5,221,860 downwards.
ATCAATTTGCCTTTCGTCTGGCTGAGATCGACAATGTTGCCAACGGCGGCTTCGGCACTGTGCGGATCTCGAACGCCTGTAAAAAAGTATATATATTAAAAATTTATTAATAAATAATTATATTCATATAACTAAATTTGTCATTTCAGCCAATAATTCACTTAACATTTAATTAGTATAAAATCCAAGTCCTTTTTGGCATTTATTTTTTTAATTTGAATACTGTGTGGGCTAAAAATCCCACACTAAATACCACAATAAGGAAATATCCCTCATTTCATTACACACTCATTAGGTATTTTTTCAGTATGCCTAAAGATATGCAGCAAATGTGTTGGTATTTCCGCTGCTAGCAACATTTTGCACTTCTAGCAACACTGCTTGACAGCATGTGGACTTTAGGTGTATTTGAGATTGTGTGTGTGTGTGTGTGTGTGTGTGTATTTGAATTTGATTTCTGATTTCTATGATCTCATTACTAATGCAATTCACGCGCTGACTTCAAGTATTTTTAGTTTTATAAGTTTCTTTTTGTTTTGCTCTATATAACCCCATGCCGTCGGGCTGCATTGAATATGTAAAGAATATTCAAATTTAACTTTGTATAAATCACAACTAAATGCATAACATGCTTGGTTTTTTTTTTTTTTTTTTGCTGCTTTTTGTTGCTGCAACATGTTTGCTGCGCTGGGAAACACGGAATTAAAATGTGTTGGCAAATAGCATTAACATTTATATAAATTTTGCTTTGATTTTTATTTCTGCATTAAAAGTTATTTTTCATTATTTAAATTTATTTTATCACAGGCAAATATCCTGCAAGAAATACCAAAAGGTATATATGTATATTTTAGTGTGCCCAAAGCTATGCAATCTTTAGCCATGCACATTTGCTGCAACATTTTTGTCTGGCAGCATGTTGCGTGTGTGGACTCTAAGTGTGCGGGCGTAAAAAAAATCAAATGTGTGAAATATTTTTTTTGATCGAATTGCTTAGCCAATGCACGTTTTGGCCCAACGTTTTTTCTACCAACTTGTCGTGTGTGTGTGTTGGCTGAATAACAAATTAACGACGCTGATGCAAGACAAGCGAACAGAGTTCAATTGGTCAACTCCGAAGATTCTCTTTCACTCACCCATTATAACGGTCATATCGCAGGCTAACAATTTCTCCACAATGCGCAGGCCAATGCCGCGATTGCCGCCCGTAATGACGGCAATGCGATCCGGTTGCTTGTAAAGGGCTGAACAGAGAGGGAAGAGAGAAAGAGAGGGACAGAAATACATTGTTAATCGATAACAATTGCATAAGCAGCTTAGCTATTATATATTATATTATATTATATTATACACACCCACGCGATCCCTGGAGGCGTATTGTGCATCGTGTATGAGTCCGAGTATGCCCAAGTACTGATAGCGGAACTCGGTCTTCCATTCGAACCAGGACTTGGGCATGCCCTTCGTTGTCTTGGTGAACATAAAGCCGCACAGCAGCGTCAGAATGATCAGCAGCCACAGCAACATGTTGCACAAGTCGATTATGTGTATTCCGTCTGTGGAAGATAAGGAATCAATGTGACGTACGTTAGTGTGCGGGCGGGGAGCAAAGATCGTTCAGTTGGCTCTGATAAGCCCGAGCGAGTCACTGAATAAATATTCACGAGCAGCCCATAGATATCATAAATATGTATATATGTATATGGAAAAATGTCTATGAGCAGCAATTATTTGCTTGCAGCTGCGCTCGTCGCTCGCTACTTGAGTCAGCAACAAATATACTTGTATTCTTTTTTTTCCCCATTTCATTTTCCCACTATTTCCCGCCTGTGCCCATTAGCGGCAATATTGTGTATTGTAAATATATAATATAGGTATTTATTTAAGTACTGCACTTTGGAGCGAGCGTGCGCTTTTTTTTTCACTTGATTTGCCAATTAGTGTTGAATTTAATTGCTCAACTTTGACTGGCGAGCGCTTCGCGGCTATTTAAAATAATCATTGTATTATGAATATCAGCCAGAGCCATGGAATTATGGCCCAGTTAGCAGTTGGTTTTCTAAAAAACAACAACGACGGCGACACATAAAATGCAAATTAAAGAAAGAGAGCCAAAAGCGAAGGAATGAAAGTTGAAGAGCCAAAGAATGGGCCAATAGCTTCGAAAATAAAAAGAAATAAAAACATAGACTCATAGTAGAAAAGCAAACATATGAAAAAAAAAAATAGAAAAAAACGTTACTCTAATGGGTAGCGACGGAGGTGCGAAGAGAGCTACCAAACATAGCCCACAAAAAAACAGTTTCATGTGTGTGTGTGTGTGTGTGTGTGATGGGTGTGCATGTGTGTGCACGTCTAGCTGCATGCGTATGTGTGCGTGTGTGTGACTTTTTGCGCTGTCAACACTGGGCAGAGGCCGTCTTCTTCGACTTCCGTCAACAAAAAAAAAAAAAAGAAGTATCAGCCTGCATTTGTTAACTTTCTATTTCTTTTGTTGCTGCGCACAAGTGCACAAGACCTTGCAGTTAGCATGTCGTCATATGCATATGTATATATGTATGTACTGTGCATACTTACTGCAGTTAAATATATGTGGAACGGACTGATGCGATTTCTATGCACTCGCCCGTGTCGCGAACCCTTGGCCTATGCTAATATTTGACAAAAACAAAAAAATAGTACTTTATTCACTTAAATGTGTAAACAGTTTCAAATTGTGTTTGCGTACGACGCAGCACGTCACGTTTCCAATTGGATTTAGTATGGCCAAACCGGTTCTCAAAATAACAAAACACAACCGCACCGCTGGAAATTCAAACGACAACTAAAACGTTAAAAGTTTCGCGCGCTCGTTGTCAGTTTAGAACCTGAATTTAATTTTCAATTGTCTTTTTGTTGCTATCCGACGACGCCGAACAACAGGTGTCGACGCCGGCAAATTAGCAGCACAATAACAAGCTTACCCATTATAATAGATGTCAATTCACGATTGTTAGCTGCTGCTGTACTTCAAATTGTATTAATAAATAGTTCTATAAACATTATATTACATAAAACTTGTAATGAGCCGTTAAGCTGACTAAATATCTTTAATTATCATGAAAGAAAACCCTAAGCTGAACAGCTGTTACGTTGCCGGCATTCAGTGTGACCGTGCGCCGTAAGCTACAAAATGTTGGCACTTTCATCTGTTTAAATACCAAAAATATCATTTTCAATTGACGTTATAAAATACTATTTGAATAAGTGAAAAACTCGTTAATTTAGCTAGCTTTTTTTTTATATTTTTTGCATTTATTTATTGAACAAAAAGTATTACAGTGCAATTAACAAAAGTGTTATGTCAACTAATGTTATTCGTATAGTTTAAATTTGTATATATTATATGTAAGTAGAACAAATCGAGAATCGAAAAAGAAGCTAAGCACAAAATCAAGAAATTCTAAATATATTATAAGTACTTGCAATAATTTGTAATTTGTAATTAAAAATTTCCATTTGCTAAATAATACAAGGATCTCAGTGTTTTTGGTATGTATGTGAGAGTGTGTAAGTGTGTGCGTGTGTATGTGTGTCTATAATAATTGTATATATTCTTTATGCGTGGGTATATATTACTAAATCTGGAAATATAGTTTTGTTGGTGCGCCTAAATTCTAGAAATAAAATGTTATCGTTTCTGACAAAAGGGGAAAAAAGTGATTTGAAATATTTGGAAAATTCAAGTCTAAGTTGCAGCTGCTGCCTCATCCTGCGCTTTACCAGGCGACGCAGCCACATTCTTAGGCTGCTTTGACTGTCAATTCTCCATGGACATGTTGCCAATATCATCGTTGATGGCCAGGACTTGGCCAATGAAATTCTGATCGGAGACCACCTCGCAGAGGGATTTGCAGAGCTCCGTCAGTTCGTGCTGCGACATATTCAGCTGCGGCGATAGCTTCATCAGATGCTGGGAGACATAATCCGGCAATTGCTGAGAGGATATAGAAATTGAAATGGATTAGAAATCGGATGATTGGAGTTTATAGAGCTCAGCTCACCTTGCCCTTGGCCACCTTGAACGCGCTAAACATCAGCTTGGCCTTGACGCGCTGCTCATTGGGCCCATCGTAGAAGAGCGTCAGGTGCGCTTCCTGCACGTTGGCCACCAGCGGGAAATAGAGTCCCGCATAGACACGACCCTTGGCGTCGCGCGACAGCAGCGAGCGGAAATTGTAAACCAAATTACGGCGCACAGTCACATCGACGGCGGTTATATATTCCTGGGCTATGTATATCAAGGATGTCTTGAAGCTGGCCTCATCTCCCCGTATCTCGCGCTCCTTCCACTCCACGAACTTCTCGCTGTGCTGGCTGAAGCTGTAGCAATAATCGCGCTGCAAATGCGGCTCCTTGGATTGATTGAACCAGCCTGAGGGGAGGAAAAGAGGAAGAGGAACAGTTTAATAGAGTTCATATATGTATATCTAAAGTCCATCTCCGCTCACCTGTGTGTGGATAGCTCTGGTCACACATGATGGTCACGGCGCGTCCCACATGGTAGCCCGGATCCAGTATCATGACTCCACGACGCTCGCCTATGGCAAAGCGCATGGCGACCATGACGTGCTCCTTCTCCACGCCCGCATCCGCTGAATTCATGCCGTACTCCTCATCCATCTGCACGTAGTCATTGCAGTCGACCACCTGCTCCTCGCAGGACACCACATAGAGGTACTGGCCCAGCTGGGGAAACATCTGCACCAGTCGCGCAATGATCTCGAAGGCCAGGGAGACGCACATGTGATGGCGTCGATTGATGGGCACATCGTAGAACTGGAAGAAGCTGCGCAGATCGGAGCGACGCGTCCGCTTGAAGCTGCGATAGAAGTCCACGAAGAGATTGACCGTGTTGTAGTGCGTCTCCTCCAGCATGCGCTGCAGCGCCGTCTCCACAATCCCGTTCAGCTCCTCGTACTGCCAGACGTTCTCGAACACCAAGGTCTCTTTGGCCGGCTCCTCGGCGCTGCCCCAGTCCGGCAGCGGAAGGGGATGACCCAGTGGCCAGACGCCGTTGATCTGATTGTAGGCGGACAGATCGTAACCATCTGCCATGGCCCAGTTGGCGCCTGGGTGCTGCTGCTGCTGGGCAGCTGCTGGTGACTTCTGCCTGGACAGCACCCGGATGATGTCGGAGTAGCGCTCCGATGCGGCTGCCACCGATGTCAGGTCGGTTGGCATCCACTGATGATGATGATGCTGCTGCTGCTGCCGCACCTGCTGCTGCACCTGCTGCTCCTCGACATCTTCTTCTTCGTCATCGTCCTCGCTGGATGTGGAGGGCGTGCGCAGGGGCGTGGTTCGCGTGGAAGCGCAACTGCTTGGCTTTTCATCGTGCTCATTGTTGACAATGTCGTCCGCTGTCGTAGTCAATCCCATGCCACGCATCGCATCCGCCAGCTGCTGCTGCGCGGCGCCTCCTCCAGCAGCGACGCCTCCAAAGCTATCGTCGTCGACGTCATCGCCATCGACATCGACACAGCTGGACATCGCCGCTGCTGCTCCATCCTGGCTGGATGCAGCGGCGAGTCAGCTCGGCCATTCGGCACCCCAGCGGCCCACGGTGGGCACGTAGCCACTTTCACAGTCATTGAATGTTGCTTCTAGTTGAATGTTGATTGATGCTTGGGCGGCTGCGGCAATCGCAGTGCTGGCTCCAAGACTATTCAGCAGACTATTCCGGCCCTGCGCTCGGTTGAACAGGAGGTCCGGCTCGTCTCCAAATTTCGTTGTTAGTTTAGACTGATCTGTGGGGCAGATAAACCAAAAGGGGGGATTAGTTTCATATACAAATAATTGAGTTTAATCATATGCATAGCTATTTATAGCTACTTTTATCGATAATTATCGATTTTTAATCAATTTATTATTAATCTAATTTCATATCTCATTTCCTGCATAACAAATATTGTTCAGATATTGTTTGAACTTGTATTTCTGATTATGGGCAACATATATGTAAATGGCCCGCATTAGTCTTGGCCGATAAGTTAACGATATAGTTATATAATTACTTTATGTATTCCTCTAACAATTCAAATTCCTCAGCTACTCTTATTACTATTGGAATGGCATTGAATTAGTTTACTTTCTAGCAATCTGCAAGTGATATATAACTTTGATTTTATGATTTTTTCTTTTTTTTTTCGAATCTGCTACCATTATAATACTGCTATTACTACTATATCATACAAATATATGTATATAATAAGCCTAAAAACATCATAATCATATTTTTTATAAGACTACTATTATTATAAAAAAAAAATTAAATTGGGTTCGATTCTAATTTGAAACTTTTAAACCTCGGTAGGACTACAAAATTACTAAAGAAACATATTCATAAATATATTGATATATATTTATGAATGCTTTATGAAATGCTTTTTGATATTAAAATATAAAAAGTATTTCTTTTATTTTTACTACCTTATTTAAAGACCTCTTAGTATAAAATCTTTTAATAGCTGATGTTAATGCCGAATCTTTTAATAACTTATCTTACTTTTTTGTATATAATCATTTACGACCATATTTTACTGCTTTCATACAAAATCCTTTACTACTTTTTTTGTTTAAAATGTTTTACTACCTCAATTTACTACGTTTTCACATGAAATCTTTTAGTTTTAACTAACTATTATAAAGTTTTAATTTTATAATTTTTTAAGATTATAATTTTTTTTTCAATTACACTTTTAGAAATACTATTGTTTGCTAATATTTTAACAAATATTTCTAATTGGGGTTCGAACCTAATTTCGAAATACTTTTGAATACATCTTTGTAAGCTGCTCTCTGTGCCTTATATAAGATAATATAAGACAATATATAATATAATATAATATAATATAATATAATACATTGTATAAAGAGGTATATGTCTTATATCTTCTATTATTGCTTTCTCAACATGTTGAGCATTTGCCAAAAATAGAATTACAAGCGACCTAGCTCAGTTAGCACAGGTCTATTCTGAGTGTCTAATCTGAATAATAACGATTCAAGCTGCTTCATTCGTTATTCACTTTCCGCTTATACAACGCAATTGAAAAAAATCATCTGGGGCTAATAAACAACTCAAGGTTAATCAGGAGAGACGACGGGACATTCGTCTAACTTGTCATTTGACGTGGGTACATATTACTTTATAGGCAGAGAGACATATATAATAATAAATGTATATATGAATGAAAGTCACGCGTAGTTATATGGAATTAGCCCCAAGTGCTGATAAGGTCTGGGTCTGATTAGGGGGGGCTGGGTTCATAAGAATAAAATAGAGCAGTTGGAAACTCGACAGCGAACGAACCACCGGATGACGCCCAATCGAGAGATGGAGCAATGGGGCGATGGGCGAGCAGGGGGAGCAGGGGGAGCAGGCACGTGTCTGACGCATGTGCCCCAAGCGCTTCGCCCACTTAAGCGTGACAAAACGTGAATTGCCACGAACTTAGCTTGGGTTTCAGCTGAACCAAAAGCGTTTCAAGGTTTCCAGCCATATAGTTATTTCAATTTTAATTAGTAATAAGTATAACTGCGTCGTTAAATTACTTTGTTTACTTAATAAATAATCCAGATGTGAGTCACAAGAATTTTATTTTCAACTGTGATTTACGAATTAACGCCCTGCACATGAATCACAATGATTCTAGCGAGCTGAGCTCATGTGTGAGCTAAAAATAATGGGTACTAAAATGCCTACAAGCAATCGAAATGGATGTAAATGCCTTTTAGCTCCACCTGTTGTTAGGCAGTGCAACCCAAACGGCCGCTGCAGCCAGCTGCCAGCGTTAAAATGCATGTCTAAAAATAAAGCAGCGATCTAAAAATTATTTAGCTCCCGCCACCTGTTGTTAGGCCAGCGCTGGCTGCCAGTGAATCTCAAACTGTTGCACAGAGCAAAAATAAATTGAATGAAAAAAATCAAAGCTATGCCTGTGCTAAATACTATATAACTATTATATATATAGTTTCACATATATATATAAATATACTAAACACTTACCCATACAATGGCCTAAGCCCAATAAACAAACTTGTTGTTTTGTTGTGTAGTGTTGTTGCGTTGTTGTTGTTGTTTTTCTTGTAAATGTCTTACACTGCACAGGCGGGTTTTTGTTTGCCGTTTGGATTGAAAGTATCGAATAGCACGAATTGAAGTTTGACGATTACTGTTCGCAGTTGCTCTCAAACTGTTTGCACTTATCTCTCTTGGTTTTTTTTTATAGATTTCGATGGAAAACACAAGGAACAAAAAAAATAACGTAATGCGAACTAAAAAGCAAACAACTTTTTGTTGATTTGGTAAATTCAATTTAAGGTCTTAAAATTGATCTTTTCCCTTTGTGGATTTTTTCTGCTGTATTCGCTTAAGAAATTAAACTTTATTTAATGTTGTTTTTTTTTTCGTTCTCTTTTTTGTTTGGTATTTAGCGCTTTTGCCTGTTCAATGCAGGTCAGAGTTTTTTAACAATATTGGCGAATTAATCGACATCGAAGTGGATTTTCTTGCACACTTTGTCCGCTTGATAGATATTTATATTATAATACGATTCTACATATACCGTTACAGATATATGCACTTGCAGTTGTGTACACTTTTTTTTCGCACAGATGGCGCTGCGTGTGTTTTGCTCCGCCTGTGATCCGTTCCCAACGAGCGACGAAATACGACTGAAAATTGAGCTCTTCTGGCGACGATTGTTTCGATGTCGAATGCTGAATGCACACAGTTCGCTGATACGAGCGTGTTTATATACACAGCTCTGCTGTGTTTTTGTTTTTGGGGGTGGGTGACGACGGGCGATCGCAATTGCTATTGTTATTGTCTTTGATATCGGCGAGGGCACAGCGACGAGGCTGGCACAGTTTCGCTGCTGCTGCCTCTGCCGCTGCTGCTGCTTTTGGTTTTGCTTTTGCTGTGGTTTCCTCTTGTTTTTCACTCTATTCGCACACACTGGGACCTATGTGTGTATGTGTGTATATTTCAAAATGTGACGCAAAAAAAGCTTGAAAAATTCCACAGGGCTTCAAGCCAGCGAGGGGTAACGGGCGCGAGTGATTAACGCGAGGTTTGTTTTGCTACGTACAATCGTGTCAATATTTTCTTGTTGTGTAAACAAAAAAAAGGGATTTGATAATTGGAGAAACGACGAGAGTCCGGTAACTGTAAAAAGTAAAGAACAGAAAATTTGCTTTAATTCAATTTAATATTGAAGTGGTACAAACAAATTTAACGCAGAAATAAATATGATATGTGCGTGTTGTGTTTGTGTATGCACACAATTTAAGTGTTGGAAAATTCCACGAAAGAATTAGAGCTTGCTTATGATGATGGCATTAAGAAATTGTTTGCGAATTGACGTTATCATTATCTTATTGTTGTTGAAACTCTTATCGAAATGTAAATAAATAAATGTTTTTAGTGCGTAATGCCGCAGTTAAGTGAGTCAACATGTTTAATATACGAATTAGCATAGTTTATCGGGTCTATTACTCTTTGTACGGCCCTAGGAACCCGAGCTGAGAATGCAGACGCGAAACAAAAACAATGTTAAGGTTTCACCCCCTTAACAGCCGTGCACTAGTTTACGATCTTTCGCTCATCTGCCATATATTTCTATTATATAGCTGCCATATAGTTGAGTTGCTTTTGCGTCGTAGCAAATATCATTCTCATCGGGCTAGCAAAAGTTGTAAAACCCTAGGCGCTCAGACATTTACCTATTCGGCCTTGGGGCGATGCAATTTTGCAATTGTTGATGCCACAATTGTTGCAAACATGTTTATGTTTATGCCGACTGATTAATTTATAATTGCACACAAACAATTTCTATATGATATACAATATATACTTAGGCACATTCGAGAAGCTTAAAATACACTTGTACTAGATATATTTGCCAAAGCGAACGTAAAATCAAGCCAATTGGGGCCATATTTAGCATAAGTCTGCATAATCTAACCATATTCATTTAAAATTAAACAACTAATTAAGGTTTCATCACATGGCGAACGATTTACGATTTTCGAGAAATCAACACATCAAGTATACGCCGAATAAACCGGAAGCCAAAGTCGTAAAGCGAGAAAACAAATTGAAATGTCTTCGAGCTTAGGCTGTAAATTAGATTAACTGTTGTTCGGGCCATAAATAAAACTTTGCTGACGTCATCGCGAAATATGAGCTTAGCCCGTGGCCACTAAGCTCAGCCTTCGACGAGCGCTGTCAGACACACACACACACATTCAAACATCCATATGTGACAAGTCCCGTTGTAAGTAGTTCAATGTCGACGCAGCGCTGACGTCATCAAGGCGCGTAGGCCCGAACGAAATTAAAGATTGTAGCCGGCCGGTGCGTGAGCTTGCGTAAGGAGCACACAAAACTCTAATCCCAACAGAGCGAAGCTCACTCATACATTTATACACACAGGCAGACAGACACACACATACACACACACACACTCAGGCATGCATGCATGCACAGGCATGTTCATTGCCCACATTCTTCCAATGGCCGTCGCTTTGTGTGCCATGTGCCACGTGGCGTTCCGCTTATTTGTAAACAATTTGGACCGCATGCTGTTAGTATTGGTGTCTGGCTGCATTTATCCTCGTCTCCGTTTCGCATTCGTTTTTACTATCAAAACATTGCGTACTGAAGGATGAGCCGTGCGCAGACTCGTGAACTCTTTGGAATTTCCAGTTGAATTTAATGGAAAATATACATATGATTTTTTCGTGTGTAACAAAGGCAAGAAAAATGGAACGATGAACGTTGGGAGTGCATTGATTCGTTACAGTGGCGTCTTGAATATGTGCACATATGCAATTCCTTACGAATATTTGCATAAATTACTGTTAATTATGCTAATTTTATTTTTTTAGGTACAAAATATGTGTAAATAAATCTTTAAACATCTTTAAACTAACCAAATACTTAATTTATATATTCAAAATTGTAAATAAATAAAAAGTTTAACTAACTAACGTTATTTAGCATGTTTGTGCAATTTCATATGAAATTTCTTGCTCTCTATTTATATGCCATATGGTTGATATCAATTATGGGAAACAGAGAAACTGCAGCGCTTCGTTCTAATTTTACCTAACTAGCTGTACACAATATTTTGGTACGCCACTGTAGCCAAAGCTAGGCAGCACAGATGTTTTGCGCATTTGTCTTGCACGTAGAAAAAGAAAAGAGAGTGAGCGAGAACGAGAGCGAGAGAGTGAGGAAGGGAATTTCTTTGTTGTCTACTTTGGTGCTGCGTTATTGTTGTTGTTGCTGCTGCGAGTCCTGCTGGCATTTGGCTGGCTTATAATTGGGGTAGTTGTTGTTGTTGCTGCCAATGCGCTTTTCATGGCGAAATTATAAAATCAATATGATCAGCGAAAAACAATGAAGTGAGACGGATGTGTCTAATAATAATAGGTGATTGTAATGGGCAAAGCTTACCGTTTATTCCACACGCGCACGCACACACAGTCACAGTCGCAGGCACTAACGGCACTTGGTAAACACACACACAAGCACGCACGCACACACACACTCCACGCAGACGGACGCCGCCTGTGGAGGAAGGGGAGGGTCGAACGTTTGAGTTTTGTCGCTTTACAAGTTTTTACTCCAATTGTAGGAACCGTTATAGAAAAATAAAATCAATATAATTAATTTGGTGTGCATATTGGAAACAGTCATGGCACAATGGATGCTCCTTTATAAGGCACAATGCGACTACTCCACGGATATTATGCTTCTTTTTTGTTGTTGTAGACGGAATCCTTTCAGTTTTTGTGTCTTTTGCGTTTGTGTGGCATTTAAAAAACTACGAAATCTCTGCCTTCACTTGGAAGCAAACTTGAGCGCAGTTTGAATCCCTAGAGCTGGCACTCGAAGCACATATAGTTTGTATTAAATTATGTATTTGGTTTGTCTGGAGGACGACGACGACGCAGCCCTCGGACGATGCCCAACTGCAGCGTTCGATGTGGAAAATTCGACTGTCTGCAACTTGGGCTGCGACAGTCGCTGAGTCACCCAAGCGCGTTTCACACGCTTCCAGGCCACTTCCAGTGCGCTTCCAATGGACGAGCACTGAGTTTTGCCTTTGCACTTGCGGCACTGCAGTAGTGGCAAATGTTTGCGTCACCAACGCAAGGCCCCCAGCAACATGCGTGCCACACGCTCTGCCACAAATTACTTTTATATTAATATAAATACATATATTTAGATATCTATATATAACTGTATTGATTGAGAAATTGATTAATGACGAGATCTGTTGGGCGCAAAGGTCAACTTAAATGATAGGGATGATAACATAGTCGAGGTTTCTGAGAATGGAATTTCAGTAATAATGTTTATCTATTACTGTTTATCTATTAATAGTGTCACAATGATATTGAACGATTGATTGATTGATTGATTGCTAACCAACGCATGCTTACTGCCTATTCAAATTTCATATGTATTGCCTGAATGACAGACAGCTTGATTGATTGACTGACTGAGTGATAGCTGAACTCTATGATTGAAATATATAATATTATTATATATCATAGTAAATATTATTATATAATGTTATTCAAAGTTTCAGCATTTCACTTGTATATTGTTTTAAATCATTGATTGATTGTTTGACTGATTGAATGATTGATTTGTTTATGATCAATGGACTCTCTAAGCGAAGATTCTAATCTTTATGTAAGTAATTTCATATTACATATTTCAAGCTTATATGTTAAACTGCCTTTAATAGCTGATTGATTGACTGAAGAATTGATCAACTGATTGAGTGCATGTGGAATTCTCACAAATCAAATGATATTGCGAATGACATTTACGAAAGATACGTAATATGTTCAGTTTATATGAGCTGCCGGAAATAGTTGATTGATTGACTTGATTAATCATACATACACTTTTAAAAAAAAAAAGTTCTATGTCAATCTATCATACAGCGCTTTTAAAGTTCCACACAGAAATGAAACCCTTAACAAAATGTTATATATTCTTATCAACACAAAATTTTATATATATTATATTTACATTAAATAAACATTAAAAGTATAACTTTTACATTTTCGCTTAACATACTTAACAATTTTAAGACTTACCAACAGACAGGAGAAGAGGAGAAGCACTGCGCTGCACTGGACGACTGACCACCAGAAGATGAAGAATGCGACTGAAGCTGCGCTGCAGCAGGCTTGCCTTTATATGGGGCAGCGATAGCTCCACTCAAGTTGACTTTAACTGAGAGAGAGGCCTAACAGTTGAGCTCGACTTCGATTGGTAGTCCCGCTGCCCTGTATAAAGGCAGCTGCTTCTTGCAGCAGTAGCAGCTCTGCTGATCTTCAGCTGCCTTTATATGGGGCAGCGATAGCTCCACTCACAAGCTCAACTCTTGAGCCTCTTTCTGCAACAGTCTTCACACTCGATCAGTAGGCGCCCAATCAGAGCAGTTTCTGCTGCTGCTGCTGCGGGAAGCAGCTCCTCTGATCTTCAGCTGCATTTTTATAGGGCAGCGAGAAGTCGAGCACAACTGTGAAGTCTCTCTCTCAGTTAGCGACCAATCAGAGCACTTTCTGCTGCTGCTGCAAGAAGCAGCGCTGCTGATCTTCAACTGCCTTTATATAGAGCAGCCACAGCTCCACTCAAGTCAAGCTCAACTCTTGAGCCTCTTTCTGAGTCACACTCGATCATTAGGCGACCAATCAGAGAACTTTCTGCTGCTGCTGCTGCGGGAAGCAGCTCCTCTGATCCTCAGCTGCCTTTATATAGCGCATCGGGACTACCACTCAAAGTTGAGCTCAACTGTGAAGCCTCTCTCTGAGTTAGCTTAAGCTAAACTCTCTAGTTAGTTAGCGATCAGAGTATTTTCTGCTGCCTCTGCTGCACACAAATGCACACTAACATCTCCTCTTCAGAATCTGAACTCTTTTTCAGCTCTTCTCTCTGGTCTATTGATTAAATTTGAAACCTCTAGCTCAAACGATGTACAAACCAGGACGAATTAAAATTCTCGATAAATGCCGATAAAATCGAAATGGAATGAGTTATCGAAAATAAATAAACAATTAAATAAATAAATAAATAAATAAACAAAATAAAGATAAAAAAAACAAACATCGCGGCACCTGGACTCGAACCTTATATACTAAATATGCAAAATAAATATAACATAATATATATAACAAAATATAACAAAAATTTAAATTGCATAAAATTCACAAGAATCTATGTGCAATATTTGAGGGGTCTAACTGTAAAGGTGTAGGATATATAATTTTAAAAGCTGTTTTCGATAAGGTTTAAAATTGATAAGATTGCAACAAACAGAGTTATCGAACATACAAAGTAAACTTGACCTGCGCGTGCTATACACGAATCCAGCAAATCAAATTCAAGTCACTAACACGCCTAGATGCTTCAATCGATGCGTTCAAACATATGGACAGACGGACGGATTGACGGACAGACAGACGGACAGGGCTAAATCGACTCAGCTTATCGCCCTGATCAAGAATATTTATACATTGTGGGGTCTGCCACGTCTTCTTCTGTCTGTTAAATCATTATACCCTGATTTCCCATTTTCAATGGGTTAAGGCTATAAAAAGGCTAAATGGGCATCACTTACTCTTGTGAACGCACTTTGTGCTCAACGAAAATGTTTTGGTATGGAAAACAATGTCAAATGTGATACACAACAGAGTGGGAATTATACTAATGTTAATTGTGGCAATTGTGGCGCTTGACTCACTGAGCGGCAGTACAGTGGGTGCTGGATATAGTGGACGCACGCACAGCAGGAAGCAGCGAGGCACTGGAAAACAGATGCGGGCCTCAGCTGGATTACAAACGGAACATGTTAACAGATTGCTCCAGCACCTGGACAGGAATAGATTTGGACATGGCGCAGGAGGAACTAGCTATTGGGATAAGTTGAGAGCGAATGCTGGCAGGCCAAGAGTGAGGAGCTACAATGAGAATGCGAAGCTCTTGCATTGGCTGAGCAATAGCTTGAAGCAGGAGCAGGCGCAGCAGCAGCGCGATCAGGATTTACTAGTCTCCTTGGCACTGGCTGCGCGGCAGAAAGACGCTCAGGATGTGCAACAGCAGCACATGGAGCGCATTGAGAGTGAATCCGCAGATCGAGCATTCGAGCATCTGATGAAAATGAATCTCAAGAACTTGCCCTTCTCCAACTTTTGCAAGCAGAAGACTTGCGATCCGAAGGAGCTGCCCACCTGCCCGGCGCCCACAAGGAAAACGTGCAAGAAGAAGAAAGGGAAGCAAACACTGGAGCGACTGCTGAAGCGCACGAGGTGCATGAAGCGGCGGGCGTGTCGGATTATCAAGAAGTTGAATCTCTTGGAGAGCGAAATACAGAACAGATGGTCAGGTGAGAAAGCTTCAGCCCACAACAATAAGACGCAGTGCAGCAAGCCAGCAACGCCTTCGCCATCGCCTTCGCCTACGCCTCGTGCCAAGTCGAAGAGCGCATCCAAGCAGAGGGAACGTTTGGAGAGGCCAACGTCGATGCCCGCCACGCAGTCACCTTCCAAGCACAATCGCGGCTTCTACTTTGGCTTGAGTCCGCCTGGCGACGAGGAGTCTGAAGAAAATTTGGCCACAGCCTTGCGAGAGGAGCAGAAACTGGAGCAGAAGGTGCGGGAGGAGCATCAAATGCAGCGAGAGCGAGAGGACAAGATAAAACGAGCGCGATACGAAGCGGCGCCGGCGGCAGCAGCTCGAATTGAATACCTCGTGACAACGGCAGCACCCAGAAGTAATAACTGGCATCGTGTGAACAATATTATAAAAAAGAGAAACAAAGAGAATTTGCATTTAAACACACCTGAAAATAGCTCAATTTCCTTAAAAATGCTAAGAGCGAAATTGCAACGAGTGCTGAGGCAACGTAAAAGAGCCAGACATCGAATAACCTTTTAATAATCTAGCTTTGGCATAAAAAATTATGTTATTTATACAATTAATATATATTTTTTACAAAGAGAAACTGTTTTCCGCTTTTAAATCTACGATAACGATTATTTAGTATAATTTCCAATGGGGCCACTCTAATTTATATCGCATGTTGCGATAGTTTATATTTGAAAGCTCTAAAAGCAGCTATCGGTGCCAACAATAATATCGATAGTGGCGCGCAATTACCTCAGCTCCAGTTGAGAAAAATTTATTAAATAAATAAAAACCGCACTAAAATGTATAAAATATATATTTATTTGAAATAAATAGTGTTATCTACATACACGGATTTAACAGCATTGCAATTGATAGAAATCGAATATTGATTGTGATATCGAAAAATTACAGTTAGTTTGACAGCTGTAGAAAAAGGCAACGCTTTCAAAGACGTTTCAATTTTGCTCCGCATAATTCGTATGTGTTCGCATATTCTACAAAAAATCGAGTTTACCTCTACCTTTATGCAAAAACGCATATAATATAAATATATACATTTAATATTCGAATAATTATGTAAGTATATAAATTCCAAATTCAATGCGTTTGCCTAAGACAGCACTTTTGCTATAGTAAAAAAAACATGTCGGACAAATAAATAAAGCTGAAATATAATATGTTTACGCTGGCAAAGACAAAGACAAACGCGTAAATAAACAAAGCTTGAATTCTAGTGTCTTACGGGTGTCAATATCGCAAAATATATTCCACAGTGAATTCAAAGGAAGGCAGCGTAACAGATAAATTGAACTTAATTTTTTTTTTATAATTACATATAATTTGAATTGTCTGAAATCCTTGTGCGCAGCAGCCCAAGTTGCGCGTTAGAGTGATAACAAAAATAACCCGTTGCGCCGTCGCAGCACGCTGCTTTTTCTTTTTGCTTTTGCTATGTGCTTCGAAATTCTCTCTTTCTCTCTCTCTCTCTCTCTCCCTCTCTCCATCAGTCAGCTGCTGCTTTCATTATCTGTGTCGCGTTCATTGTGCCCAAATTAGTTTTCGCGAATATCGTTTGGCACGCATATTTGTTGTTGTGGGTGGGGTTTGGCTGGCATTTCACAGCGCTTTATCATATTTGATTACCTGATTGGCATGTACACTCATGCACTTGGTATATGGGCATACGTGTATGTTAAGATTATTTTTGCTTTAATCTCTTTGCAGTAATGTAACAATGTCTTCGGAAACTGATGATATTTTGAAGGATCTCACCATTGTGGTGCGCTCTCTAATAACTTCTACCAAGCCGCCGGTCAGCTTGCAAACCATTGAGCGTGACTATATGCATGTGGAACATGCGCCACTACCCTATCGCAGCCTTGGCTATCGAAGTACCATCGAATTATTGGAGAAGACGAATGCATTCAATTTCCAAAAAGTCGGAAATCAAGTGAGTGCATGACACGAATAGGTGGCGACCTCCCACAATGCGCAAATCTCTCACTTGTTCACATGTTAACTTCCTCTCTTGCTCTCTGCCTTCGCTCTTGCTGTATAAATGTCGAAGCTTTTGAGCGCATATGGTGGAGCTTTTAGCAGCGCCTGTTCACACTAGCGCTCATTTTTGTCTCAGTAAGTTTCGTTGCGTCAAAGCGAACGGTGCTGTTTGCCTCTCTGTGTGCGTGTGTGTGCTCGTTCGTCGTGTGCTGTACGGGGCTTGGCTTGCCACAAAGAGGCAACGTGTCAATGTAGCGTCGCTCCACAAAAGTGTAAACAATGTTACTTGTTTATTATTTCAGTCTTTCTATAGACCTACTGCTGTGCTGATTAAGCAGTTTTGCTAAATGCAGCGCACTCACTCTTTCTCACACACACACACATACACACATAGAGAGCAACAAAATGCCAACAATTATGCATACGTTATGTGCAAAGAAAAAAGACAAAAAAAAAAGACAGCCAATTTAAACTTTTTGGCTGTTCGTCTTTTTGCTCTCATTCTCTCGCAGTATATGTGTGCCCGTGTGTGTGTGAGTGTTTCGCTTTGCATGCTTGGTGAAAGTAATCAAACGTTGCGGGACTGTAAGAGCAAGCGGGAAAGCGCATTGCATTGCATTTTAATGTTTTTTCATTTGCTGTTGCTGTTGCCCATTCTTGTCTTAATTTATTTATAAATGCGGGCATTTGTGCACTGTGCCTGTCTATTGTTTAAATGTCAATCGACACTCGTTCATTCTGTGATCAATGTTGTTGTTGTTGTTGTGCTTATCAGGATGCCGCCTTCATGCATTTGCCTCTGCCTCCAGCTAACTTGCGCTCTCTCTCACTCTTGCGCCTCGCAGCTGCCCACGCTTAGCTGGCCTGATTTGCACTCGAAACGTTTGACGGCCAGTGGGTGGTTGTTGGGCGTGTTGACTCCGCCGCTGTGGGTTGTTTCTCTAAAAAAAAGAGAAGAAGAAGAGAAGAAAAAAAAACAAGAAAATGCCAATGCAAACTCAAATCAATAATGCAACATAGACGAAGATAATCGAATAAAAGCACAGATGGCAACATTATACTGAAATTAAATTAGAAATCAATTTAAATAAATGATTATTGCGTGTGTCTTTAGAGGCAAATGCATTGAAAATCAAATTTACTTCAATCAGAAATATATAAAATAAATTCAATTTTTTATTAAATTTAAATAAATTTCTATCAGTAAATAAATAATATTTATGATAAAAAAAATAAAATAACAAAAATGAATTTAATTAACTAAAATTTATAATAATTCAAATTTTAAAATTAATTTCAATCAGTAAAATATATAATAATTTAAATTTTAAAATGCATTTCAATCAGTAAAATATATAATCATTTTTTTTTATGAATTTTAAAATGAATTTTAATCACTAAATATAAAATTTTGATTTGTCTATTTTTTATTTAAAATTAATAAAATATTTAATATAAATTAAAAAAAAAATTATTTTTTAATCAATCAAATATAATACTTTAAATTGAAAAATAAAAATAAATAAAATTAATTTCAATCACTAAAATATAATGAATAAATAAAATATATAATATAAATTAAAAAAAAATTAATTTTTAATCAATCAAATATAATAATACTTTAAATTAAAATTCATTTAAATCACTAAAATATAATGAATAACTAAAATATATATTAAAAAATAAATAAAATTAATTTCAATCCCTAAAATATATAATAATTTAGATATTTTAAAATTGAAATTAATTTCAATCACTAAAATATATGTATAATAATTTTGATTTTTTTAAATACAAACTTATTCCAATCACTAAAATATATAAATTTTTTTCTTAAATCAATCACTAAATGTATTGGATGTTGCTTTATAATTAAAATGAATTCCTATAACTAAAGTATATACTAGTTTAGATTTATTTTAAAATGTAACTATTCTTTTTTTTATTCAATTTTTACATCCAGCACTGCTATTTTAATGAACAACCCATTTTCGGTTCATCTCGTTAAAGTCGTCTAAAACAAGTTAATTCTGACTCACGCCTAACGGTATTTTTTTTGTAATTCTCTTCTTTACATTAAAACGTCTTTTTATTTTCTCTTTGTTTTCACTTGGTTTACGTTGTGTATATTGTTACTATTTTTATGACCACAACTGTATATATAGTGAATATCTATATATTTTAAAGTTTTTCGCTTTAAAGCCAGCAACTGTTTCCATTTATGTTGTGCAGCTGCGAAATATGTCTATGCAAATGCAAATCGTGTGACTAATTAGCTAATTATTTATTTATTTAATGACAGCTTTCACCGCTAAGCGTAAATTTCACATTAAGCAATTGCATTCGTATTGTGTCCCTTATCACGTCCCATGTTGAATCACCCGCAGAGTGAGAAGAAGTGGCTGTTGCCAGCGTCATCGACTTATATCAGCTTAAATTGAAGTTAATAACGTATAAGACTCGCTTATCAAATACTCATGCTATTCGCTTCTCTTGCAGATCTTTGTCACCGCCAAGCCCAACCCCAAATCGGCGCACATTGTTTCTATGGTGCGTGAACAAAGGTCGAGCCGAATCGACAAGATTAGAGCCATTTCGAGAACACAGTCAGCAGTGTCTGGGCGCCCGAATATACACTTATCGATTGCCAACAACAATGGCCACCCAGCTGTGAAGAGTCCACAGTGGCAACGTGCACCGCTACGGCATCATCAGCCGCAACAGCAGCAGCAGCAGTGGACGGAGCATCTGGCCAAACAATACTCGCAGCAACAGGATCTGCAGGGGCTGCGCAACGAGCTGGTGCAGAAGCTTGAGCATTTGCGTCTGCAGCAGGAGGAGCAGCAGCAACACGAGCGCGAGATCCAGCGTCGTCAGGCAGAGCTGCGCGAGGAGCAGAAACAGCAAAAGTTGCTGCTGCAGGAGCAGCAGGCAAAGATCGATAGACAGATTCAACAGCTGCAGGAACAGCACGAACGCGGCCTAAAGGCACAGGAGCGCACCATTGAGCAGCTGCAGCAGGAACGCCTAGTGCTGAAGCAACACTTGGCCAATCTCGAGTTGGTGCATCGTGAGCAGAAAGCGGCTGTGGCAGCAACAGCCAAACAGACCGAAATCCCAGCAAAGAGTTCTGCACAGCCAACGCCTCCAACTTCACCTGCGACACCTGAGATGAACGGCAACGCGACTGCGGCTGCTGCTGCTGCTGCTGCTGGCGCACGCAAGCCTCATCTGCGTCCCATTCTGGGCAACAGTGCATCGCAGCGCCCGGCTCCCATGAGGCAGCCAGCCACAGAGGCAACGCCAGCTGCAGGAGCAGCCAAGAGGCAAATGCCTGCGCGTGTACAGTATCCCAACTCGCGTCCCACTGGCGGCCTCTCGGTTAACTACAGATTGAAGCAGCAGCAAACGGCAGTTGTGCCGCCACCATCACCAGCAACTCCAGCAGCGCGTTCTCCTGCAGCCGTTGAGCTTATAACTCCACCAGATTCGCCCGAGAATGCAGCGAGCAAGAAGAGCGCAAAAACCACTCCAACTTCAGCCTCAGCGCCAAACCATGTAAAGCAGCCGCTGCTGCAGGTAAGTGCTCTGAGTTCATTTAAATCCTGCCCATCTAACTCTCTGCTTCCACCACACAGACTCAGCCATTGCGTGCCGATGTTCGCTTTAAGTTTGATCCCGCATACGATGCCATCTCCACGCTCAAGCAGTACTGCGTCGTCATGGGCTATGCGCCGCCCGCTTACGAGTTTTACAATGCCAACAAGAGCAAAATGCTGCACTGCAAGGTGCGCATTGGCGAGACCATCTTCACCAGTTACCCGGAGGCGCATTTCGATGAGGCGACCGCTACGCAGCGCACCTCCGAGGTGGCCGTGGAACGACTGCAGGCGCTGGAGGCACGCAAACATCTCTCGATTCTGAGCGATAACGAATTTCTGGATGGTCTCTACCAGGAGCTGGTCAAGCATCCCCATGGCATTGTCAGCCACAAGCTGCCCGAGTGGTATGAGGCGAACGTGAAGCGTCAGGTGCCCAGCAACTGGTGGACTCTGATCAATCAGTCGCCCAAAATGCGCATCGAGAGCAGCGTCAATACGCACATTGTGTTTGCCAACGCCGAGCTGCCTCTGGGCAGTCCGAGCGTCGTGCAGCAGCAGAGCAGCGGCGTCGGGCCGTTGGCAATGCCGGAGCTGCAGTTGCCGTGGGCGGATGGCCAGCTCGACTGGAGCATGTACATCACACACTGCGACAACACCACGCACGTGTGGGCGCGCCTGATCGACCAGAGCGCCCATTTCGAGAAGCTCACCGAGCAGCTGAATGCGCACATGTCACGTGTGCAGAATCGTCAGCCGGTGCAGCAGCAGCCGGTGGAGCAGCAGATCTATGTGGTGGAGGTCAGCGAGAACTGGAATCGTGTGCGTGTCACATCGCTGGACGTGGAGCAGCGTCAGTGCAGCTGCCACTTTGTGGACTTTGGCGACGAGGTGATCTTCAGCTACGACATGCTCTACACATGTCCGTCGAAATTCCTCGCGCTGCCCGCTCAGGCTGTGTGCCTCAGCATGTATGCCCTGGACAAGTTCGAGGAGCATCCGCATGCACTGGCCGTGCTCGCCAAGGAGCTGGCCGGGCACAGCGTCGTCACGCGCATCATTACCAGCGAGGCGCAGTTTCTCAAGGCTGGCGGATTGGCTCAGGGTGTCCTCCTGCCCCAGCGGGAGGCGCCCTCGACTGAAGAAAATGGCTGTGGTCCGTCCATGGTGCGCCAGGCGTGCATCGTGGGGACTTTCTATGACACCTCCACTGCGGAGGACATACATCTGAACGATCTGGTGGCCAATCAGATCATACGCAATACGCCCGCACCGATGCTGAAGCTGGAACAGAAGCCCAACCATGTGCTCGTCTCGCATGTGAACGATGTGGGCGACCTGATGGTGCAGCTGCCCAACGAGGATCTCAAGTTTGTGCAGCGCAGCATTGCCCGGATCATGAGTGACAGCAGCGAGCAGCATCGCGTGCGCTACTCCGATCTGCTGCACGATCAGTTGGTGTGCGTCTGCGACGAGGCTGGAGACGGACTGAAGCAGTGGTATCGCGGCATGCTCACCGCCAAGCCGAAAAGTCCCGAGGAGGAGGTCTTCGATGTGTATTACGTGGACGATGGACGACTGCGCAAGACGCACATCTCGAACATCTATCGCCTGGAGGCGAACAATCTGGCGCTCGCCTCGTATCCGGCTCAAGCGCTGCGCGTACGTCTGCACGATGTGCCGCCCATAGATAACCAAATGGTGGGACGACTACGTGGACTGCTGTCGCCGCAGACGCCAGTGCTGGTGAGAGAATCAGCTAGTTACCTTTTATTATTATATATATAACTCCTCTGTATATCCCATCTGCAGCTCAAGGTCATGGAGGGCACCAACGACAAGCTGCCCATGGTGACGATTCATGCTCGTGGTCAGGACAGTCTCTACCTGTGCCTGAACAGTGCGATTCGTGTGGAATATGAAGTGCAGAGGTAAGCTGATATGATGCACTGCCTCTACTCATACAGCTCATACTGACATCTGCACATATTCACACTCATACCCGCATTCACATTCAATCACACTCACACTCACACTCATCCACTCGCGCACAAACTTGTTTTGCTCTTCTGTGGTTTAATGATAGTTTCTAATTAGTGCTTTCAATAAACTGGAACTGACATGAAACTCTATCGCTACAAAAAAATAATAACTTCAACATTAACGACTCCTTCAACCAACTCACAGCATCCCGTAAGCTAACCTTCGCTCGTGCTTAGTTTTAATAATCATTATTCATCAATGTACATAGATTAAAAAAAAAAAAAAAAACAGAGGGTTACATACATTTATGTGTAATAATAACTACCGTACTGCCAAAAATCCAAAAATAGACTTTTCATATGATACCAATGTGCCTTGCCTTGCCTAATCCCACTCTTACCTATCCACAATCCTGTTGCAACATTGTCCATGTCTCTTAGTACGACGCGGCTGGAGCCGTTCGATGATGGCGGGCTGCACTTTAGTCCCAGCGGTCAGCTGATTCGTCGCAGCAGCTTCAGCTCCACGGTGTCCAGTCAGAGCAGCTGCAGCGATCAGCCGACAGCAGCAGCAGCGGCAGCTGCAGCTGGTCTTGCTTCGCCGCCCACAACGCCCAGCAAGGCGAAGAGCAGCCCCCTGCTGCCCATACTGAAGGAGTACGAGGCCATACCCGCTGTTGGCGCCTACTTCGAGGTGCGCGTGGCGCTATCCGTGAATCCAGGTCACTTTGCAGTGAGTACTTAGTACATTCCCATGCCTGCCATGTAGCTAATCCCTTCTTCTCCTCGCACAGGTCCAGCCATACAAGTGCTATAATCAGCTGCAGCGTCTGATGAAGGATTTGCAGGCGCATTGCAAGAGTCCGGCGGCGCAGGCCGTGCTGCCCGCGCAGCTGAGCATTGGGCAGCCCTATGCGGCGGCAGATGCCGATGGCGTCTATCATCGGTGAGCTGACTGGAAATTGCCTAGCCAGGAATATATATATAATTCAATATTTTACTTGCAGCGTAAATATTTGCAAGATTTACGATGAAATGATACACGTGCGTTATGTGGACGCCGGCGACGATGATGTCGTTCGCTGTAATCAGCTGCTGCAGCTGACGCCCGAGTTTAGGGAGCTGCCCATGATGACGCTACCGGCACAGCTGCATGGTGAACCAACAGCAGTCCGCAATTGCTGAAGATTTTATTAATCTCTGATTTCCTTTTAGGCATTCAATTGACGGGCATCGACTGGACGCAGGAGAATTGCTTGCGTTTTCGCAAGCTGACGCTGGGCCAGAAATTCATTGGGATTGTGAGACGTGTGGACAAGCTGAAGGATGAGCGGCGTGCGCTCAGCTTGGAGCTGATTGATACCTCAACGCCGCAGGATATTAAAGTGCACGAGACACTAATAAGCGAGAAACACGCGCTGCCTGCACCATAATCTATGACGATCTTCCTCAACCAACGACTCATTTGTTTTGTTTACGTTTATTTGTTTATTGCAAACATACAAATATATAATATATATATTTATGAGAGCCAACATTCCGAAATTGTAGTACCTAAGCCATATGTATATCTATATCTAATATTAATATGTTACTGAGTTGTATTCAAAGCAAAGCAAAGCGCAACAATAAATTATGATATTTTGCTACCGAGAGAAGGGATGCACTTGATTGGCCGACTTGATGTTGGTCTTTACGGCCGAGGGCGCCTTGCCCAGTTGCTGTTGTACATTGCCCGGACTCATGGAAGGGCCGCCCATGGGCGGAGTGGGTCCGCGTATGGATGGCGGCACCATCATGCCGGGGCCAGGGCCCGGTCCGTAGTTGGCTTTGTATTGCAGTCCCTTGCCCATGCCCACTGTGGCCACGAGCAGCTGTGTGTCCGTCATGCTGCTTGTCTGCTGTATGCCCGTGCGTGAGCTGGACTCGATCTCCCATTCCTCGCGCGCTTTGCTCACCATATCTAAGACGTGGGACACCACCTTGTTGTACTGGGTTACTTGTTTCATGGCCGCTTCGTTGGTTAGATTGGCCGCCTTCTGCTCGTTCTGTTGCATTTTCTGCTCGGTAATGGGATCGGGTCTTGTGCGTAGATAGTCCGGCACAATGTCGTGCGAGAAGACCGGCACACGACCTTCTGTGATATTAACCAGCGTCTCGTCGCGATCCATTGAGACGAGCAGCGGTAGTACTGTGCGATTTCGAAGCGGTGGACACTGCTCTTTGGCCAGAATCTTGGTCAGACCAGTCAGATGACTTGAGATGATGGCAAAGTTATCCAGAAAAGTTGGCCAATTGATGTCCATATACTCCATCTCCAGTTTCTGTATCATGGAGAGCACTGCCAACTTTAAATCATGGAGACGCTGCACCACTGCATCCAGCGTCATTTCAAAGTGTTTCTCTTCGCGCTGCATTTTGTATATATTTTATTATTCACAATATTATAGACAACAAATTTATTGCTGCTCAAATTAGCAATTTTCTATGAAGCGATTCACAGCTGTTTTTGTGGTATATCGATAAGTCAGTATTAAAATACTGCACGCACGATTATTGTAAATATAACGATAGTCATGTGCCGATAAGTTACCGGTTGAATATTAAATAATTCACGGTCAAACTAATTTGTTGTGTATATTATGGTTTATTTTTCATATATTTGAGGCATCTGGAGTAAGCTCTAATCTTTGGAAATTTGTTCAGATTTAATTGAGTTTACAATTTTGAATAGAAAGACTCGTGCACCACCATACCCGATTGAATGTCATTCAAAGTTTGGCAACCGGTCAGCGCCATCGTGATTTCCAAGTCTTTTCGCAAGACACTCAGCAATTGCTCGACACCGCTTTGGCCATTATAGGCCAGGCCATATACAGCCGGACGGCCTATAAAAACGGTCTTGGCTCCTAGCGCCAATGCCTTGAATATATCATTTCCCTGCATAATGCCGCCATCCAACATTACAACCAGATCGTTGCCCACAGCCTTGGCCACCTCAGGCAATGCTTCTATGGACGCTGGCACGGTATCGATTTGCCTGGCACCATGATTGGACACAATTACGCCGGCGCATCCGAATTCCCTGGCCAAGACGGCATCCTCTGCGGTCAGCACGCCCTTGGCAATGATGGGCAGGTTTGTTAGCTGCTTCAGCCAGGCAATGTCCTTCCAGGTGATGCTGGCATCGAATTGGCTGGCCACGTACTCGTTAATGCCAGACCCACCCATGGTAATCACACCATTCGCCAGATCCCCTTGGAAGTTCGCCAATTTTAAGTGCGATGGCAGACTGAATTTGTTGCGCACATCGCTGCGCCGGTGGCCAAAGATGGGCGCATCTACGGTTAGAACAAGCGCCTTGAAATTTGCCTTCTCAGCACGGCGCACGAGTTTCTCGGTGAGTGAACTGCAAATGGAAATTATTTATGAAGTTTTGCAGTCAATTGCATATGGCGCGAGCGCATATTAAATTATTTTCGATATCATCGATAATCGTTATCATTTCTCTGCTATCGATTACAATCGATACCAAAATTCAGTTATTTTCATTTTTAAACAACTCACCGATCTTTGTAGATGTAAAGCTGGAACCATTTGCATGTATCGGGCGCTCCTGCCGCTAAATCCTCTAGCGATGTGGTGGAAAGTGTGCTCAGAATAAATATGGAACCAGCTTTGCCGGCGGCGCGTGCATTGCCAATTTCGCCATCCGGATGCGCCATCTTCTGCATCGCTGTCGGCGCAATGCCCACCGGCCACTTCAACTGTTGTCCAAGAAACTTGCAGCTGATATCAATGTGAGAGACATCTCGCAGAAATCGTGGACGTAGACGTAATCTATTATCAAAATTAAATTAGATATTATATAAATCGAATTTGGTTAAAAGATTTGCAAACCTTCTAAATGCCTCGCGATTTAGGCCAAGCGTAAACTGTTCTCCTGCTCCGCTGCGATAGTAGTCCAAGGCATTTTTCTCCAGCTTGGTGAAAGCTTTCTTCTCAAAATCTTCAACACAAACAAGCTCCATGTTATGTAAGAAATGAATATGCAAATTAGATTTTTAATTCTAATAAGATTAAAGCAGAATACGGAATCCGACTATCAGCTGTTGCTCGACAAATGGGAATATAACGGCAAACGAAGACAGCAGAGCTGAAAGTTAACTTCCAATTAGATAGAAGTCTAAATCCAATTAGATAACTGCTCAACTGAATCTAACTGCTAATAAGATTTTCAGTAAAGATGAAGTCCGTACAGCAGCTGTCGCTAGACTGAATCTGAGTTCTACATAGAATTAGCTGGTGGTATCAACGGCATTTATGACGTCGTGATAATCGACCAACAGCGGACGCTGATAACTGAAGCTCAAAGTAAACACACAATTACGCCGTGCACGGATCATTGAGATGCACAAAGATGAGAAGTAAGAAAGAGTCTTCTAAACGGAAGTGACCGACTGAAATATACCCTAACTATAAAACCGCAAAATGTTAGAGGGGTGCATATTCCGCTCCAAGCGGAGCTCTACTCTTGAATGAAATGGCAGGAATACCCTCTACACTCATTCAGCGTTGTCTACTTCCCAGCCAAATGAATATACCCCACTGCACCCATTACCCAAATTGGAAAGGGCAAATGTTAGGACAGTTCCAAGTCAACACAGTTCGCTGATAATGCCGGAGTTCACACTTGCCTCTAGTTTTTGGACTTTCTGGTCATAATTTGTTTATAGATAATTTGAAATAACGCAAGATTCCGCTAGACTTATACTATATATAGTGTGATTATAATATGTCTGTCTAGTGTTTCCATTTTTTTTCCAACAAACTTTAATTGCATTAAAAGTTATATACAAAATGTCAACAAAAACTCAATAAATATACAAAATAGTTTAACAATTAAACGCTGTACGTCTCCTTCAGGTTCCTGAAGTATTCTAGATCACTTTGGCTAATCGAAGGCACAAATTTGCTGAAGGACGTCGTAAAGTCATCCGACTCGACGATTATATGCTCCGCACCCAACTCTTTGGCCTCTCGGCCGCAGCTCAGATGGTGGCCAATGATGCGCCTCACTGCGGATAGCCAGGCATTGGAGCAAATGGAGTAGAGATCGGCGCCGCTCATTTCACTCTTCAGGCTTTCGGCAATCTGGACCAGGTCCACGTTATCCGCCAGATTGAAACGTTGCGTCTGCGCACGCAGAACAGCTGCCTTGTCGTCGGGCGTCGAGCACGGGCCGACATAGAAGAGTTTATCAAAGCGTCCGGGTCGCAGCAGCGCCGGATCGATTAGATCCGGACGATTTGTGGCCGCGAGTATAAAAATGGGCTTGCTCGCATCGCCACTGGACATGCCGTCCATCTCGGCCAGCAGCTGCGACACGACGCGATCCATGACGCCGCCCGAGTCGCCGGCCACGCCACGATTGGGCGCCAGCGAGTCCAGCTCGTCCAGAAACAGGACACATGGAGCAGCTGAACGGGCGCGTGTGAATACCTCCCGCACGTTCTGCTCGCTCTGGCCCACGTACATGTTGAGCAGCTCCGGACCCTGAACGGAGAGGAAACTCAGATTGCATTCGGTGGCCACCGCCTTGGCGACCAAAGTCTTGCCCGTGCCCGGGGGTCCGTAGAGTAGTATGCCGGAACGGCGCAGGTTTTTGCCCATCAGATGAACGTGCTTCAGCGGCAGTCCAATGCTGCTCTGAATCTCATCCTTCAGCTTGTAGAGGCCGCCGATATCCGACCAGTAGACCTTGGGAACCTTCGGGGCGCCCAAGCTGTCGGCAAACGAGCTCTGCATATCGTTCAGATTTTTGGAGAAGTGATCTAATGTCAGATGAGCCGAGGATTGGCGACGCTTGAGCCGCACGGCATTGTCATAGAGCAGCTGCAGATCACCCAACATGAATCCCTGCGACTTGGCCGCCACCTCGTCCAATACATCCCTTACAGCCCGCCACTGGGGGCAGAGCCTGCTCATGTACTGGGACTGCATGCTGAGCGGGCAGAGCGGCAACTTCGTCAATGCCTTTTGGTTGTAAATTGCATCGTTGAAAGACTCCCGGACGTGCATCCACTTCAACAGCTCGAAACGCTCCGATTGATTGGGTGCTTCTATGTTAATTATCTCCAGGAAAAGGCTCTGAATCATCGGCTTCAGATGCCGATCACTGGTCAGGGCGACAACAACAACGGGATATTTGCGATCGCGTGTAAAGAGCTCTTGGATCTGCACATGGAAGGCGGAGAGCAAGCGAAGATCCTCATTGCCCTCGTTGTCAATGCCAAAGATCTGAGAATTTAATATATATGTTGGATATGTTTATATTATATAAGATCAATCTTTACCTCAAAGTTATGGAAGCAGATGATTAGCGGTTCGCTGACCGCACTCTTTGCAAACACCGCCTTCAGCTTCATCTCGGTGTGCGACGGAACTTGGGACACAATCTCAGCACAGTCCGCTCCATATAGATGCATGCCCAGCTCTTGGGCAACGGCAGTGATCAGCTTCGTCTTGCCAGAGCCACGATCGCCCTGCAGCAAGAAGACCGGAAAGATGTGCTTGGAAGACAAACAGGCCGAGCGCTTGGGCAAAAAGGCGTCCACCGAGGAGCGCAGCATCTGGTAAGGCTTACGCAAGCCACTGGGATAGTTGCTGGTTATGGCACAGCCATCCAGTGCTTGGCGAGGCAGAAAGCTGTGCACATGCGGCACCTGCACCAAGTTACTGAAGTTCTTGGCAACAACCGCCTGCAGCTCAAAGTCGCTGCCCTTCGCCTCCAGGTGGACACAGCGGAAGTAGACCTCGCGCAAATAGGCGAATATCAAGTAGTAGTGGGCAAAGGCAGCTGTGCCCACCAATTGGGCGTTGACCTCGATGCGATAGATGTGGCCGCGATGCAGCATGCGCGGCGTATTGAAATAGTTGGTCAAGATTAGCTCCGAGACCTCAGGGGGCAGCTCGTGCGGATTGTTGAGCAGATAGACCTGAGCCTTGGTGGCAATTGTGGGTATGGTCTGCTCATCATTGAAGCTATCTAGCTGCACCCAGCAGTTGTTGCGCTTCTTGTTGCTGCCGCAGCGTTCCATTAGGTTGCCATAGAAGTTTTCCTGGAAATGATAGTATTAATATGATTATGGATATATACATATATTCAATATAATACCTACCTTCACATACAGACAATTGCTCTGGCATTGATCACTTTCTATGGGCAATATTTGTGCTACGATTGTGTACGGCGTATCCTGCAGGATTTGCTTGACCACCTCGGAGCTGTCCCAGCTGCGTACGGAGCCACTCTTAGGATTGGCTTTGCTCCACGCTCCACGCACAATCAGATTGACAAAATTCACATCAGTTGACTCGGCGTAAGCATTGTACACATCCTTGCTGGCAAAGATGATGTGCTCCGATTTGATCAGCTCGTTCTTGATCAGCAGCTCGTAGAGCTGATTGGGCATGGGGGTGAGCAGGAACTTGCCCCTGTAGTATTTGGCATAGCGCCAGTATACCGCATATATCAAGTAGCCAGGGTAGAAGTACCAGGGCCACCGTGGCACCAGCAATTGCACCGTCGCATTGTACGCCTCGACCAGCTCCTGCATGCGTCCTGTGAAGCTGTAGCGTGTCTCCGTCGTGGTCGTCGTGATTGCATCGTCATCCGTGGACTTGGCTGACTTGAGGCCAACTTTTTTCTGTGAAGGTCAAATGCATTGAGTATTAATTTAGATCGAAGCAGCGAGATAAACATTTTAACCTACCGCAACAAAATCAACATCGTTCATGGTGCGAAGACATAAAAGACAAAGGTTACTTTTGGGCAGGCAAAGTCTAAATGCTTGGGATTGGGATCACAGGTACAACAACATATACGCACACAGTTATTCTGCAAATAGCTGTTATCAATACTAAATGGAGTTAATATAGCCGTTAGTCTCACAGATTATTTTATTAATAGAAATTATATTCTGATTACGTACCTTCTTTACAATAACTCTTTTCTTCATGTCTCCTGCTGCTTTCTGTCTAAAATAACTTTTAACTTGATAAAT
Organism: Drosophila meridionalis; assembly: GCA_035045145.1. Lineage (NCBI taxonomy): Eukaryota > Metazoa > Arthropoda > Insecta > Diptera > Drosophilidae > Drosophila > Drosophila meridionalis. The sequence goes on along the minus strand of JAWNPG010000025.1, from coordinate 5,190,734 downwards.
TACAGTTTTACAATTATGCTTTAAATTATTTAAAGCCTTCAGTTTCTTTTTAATCACAAATATATTTATATTAATTTATAAATATTTCACGTTCAAGGCATGGTTGAACTTTTAGTGTTGCACAATTAAGAAAAATACTAAAATGCACAGTATTTTTTATTATCGATTATCTCAAAAACCAGCCCTGTGCGCTTTGCCTGTCTCCATTGATATTGCTATCGATATTACCAAAACAAACACAAACAGTGAAATATAGTTTTTCTTTCGTTTAATAATGAGTTTAGAAGTATCAAATGTAAACGGTGGCAATGGCAATGATAATCCAGCACATTCACAGGACAAACGGGAGCTGCTCTGTTTGCTCAAACTACTCAAAAAATACCAATTAAAAGGCACAGAGGAGCTGCTCTGCCAGGAGGCAAATGTCAGCAGCGCCGATTTGTCAAGCATCTGCGATAATGATGTTAAGACAGTGCTCAATGCCGCATTGGCGTTGGCTAATGATCAGCCCAATCGTCCAAGCCCGCCGGCACCGACAGCAGCATCCAACGAGTCGAAGGCGGTCACTGAAGCCAACGCCGCCGAGGCATTGGCCAAGTTCATAGGCGACGATGCCTTCGATGCCCAACAGTATGAGCAGGCGTACGAGGAGCTGCGCACATTTGTCGAGGAATCGTTGGACATCTACAAGCACGAGCTGTCCATGGTGCTCTATCCAATACTGGTGCAGATCTACTTTAAAATACTGGCCAGCGGGCAGGTGGAAAAGGCGCGTGGATTTATTGAGAAATATAAATCCGATCTCGATGGCTATTATATCGAGGGTTTGTTCAATCTGCTGCTGATATCGAAGCCTGAGGAACTACTGGACAACGATCTCGTCAGTGCCATGGAGACCGACAAGTTCGTGATTCGCATGTCCCGGGATGCGCATTCGTTGTTCAAGCGGCACATTCAGGATCGCCGGCAAGAGGTCGTCGCCGACATTGTGTCCAAGTATCTGCACTTTGACACCTACGAGGGCATGGCACGGAACAAGTTGCAGTGCGTGGCTACGGCTGGCTCGCACATTGGCGACGCCAAGCGTCAGGACAACAAAATCCGCGTCTACTATGGCCTGCTCAAGGAGGTGGACTTTCAGACGCTGACGACGCCGGCACCGGCGCCCGAGGAGGAGGACGATGATCCAGATGCACCGGATCGACCCAAGAAGAAGAAGCCCAAAAAAGATCCGCTGCTCTCAAAGAAATCGAAATCCGATCCCAATGCACCGGCCATAGATCGCATCCCTCTGCCGGAGCTGAAGGACGCGGACAAACTACTTAAGCTGAAGGCGCTGCGCGAGGCCAGCAAGCGTCTGCCGCTCAACAAGGATCAGCTGCCCTCTGCCGTATTCTATACCATACTGAATTCCATGCAGGGAGTCACCTGCGCAGAGATTTCCGATGATTCCACGATGTTGGCCTGCGGCTTCGGGGATTCCACAGTGCGCATTTGGTCGCTGACGCCGGCGAAGCTGCGCGCGTTGAAAGAAGCCGAGGCACTACGAGAACTGGACAAGGAATCCTCCGATATCAATGCCCGAATGCTGGACGAGCGCAGTGGTGAGATGACGCGCTCCTTCCTGGGGCACACGGGTCCCGTCTACCGTTGCGCATTTGCGCCCGAGATGAATTTGTTGCTCTCCTGCTCGGAGGACAGCACTATTCGGCTGTGGTCGCTGCTCACCTGGTCCTGCGTGGTCACCTATCGGGGCCATGTCTACCCGGTGTGGGACGTTCGCTTCGCCCCGCATGGATATTACTTTGTGTCCTGCTCCTATGACAAGACCGCGCGTCTCTGGGCCACGGACTCGAACCAGGCGCTGCGCGTATTTGTCGGTCATCTGTCGGACGTGGACTGCGTGCAGTTTCATCCCAATTCCAATTATGTGGCCACTGGCTCCAGTGATCGCACGGTGCGTCTATGGGACGTGCTGACTGGCCAATCCGTGCGCCTGATGACCGGACACAAGGGCACCGTCAGCTCCCTCGCCTTCTCCATCTGTGGACGTTATCTGGCCTCCGGCTCGGTAGATCATAATATCATCATCTGGGATCTGTCCAATGGCTCGTTGGTCACCACGCTTCTGAGGCACACGAGCACCGTGTCCACGATTACCTTCAGCCGGGATGGCACCTTGCTAGCAGCCGCCGGCTTGGACAACAATCTGACGCTGTGGGACTTCCACAAGCTCACCGATGACTATCTGAGCAACCAGATAACCGTGTCCCACCACCAGGACGAGAACGACGAGGATGTCTATCTGCTGCGCACCTTTCCCAGCAAGAATTCACCCTTTGTGACCTTGCACTTCACGCGTCGCAATCTCCTGATGTGCGTCGGCCTCTTCAAGAGCTAGTTTCCCCCCATATCGGATCCTCTAATCTATTTGTAACTCTCTTCTAAGCCAAGCAGTCACAATTTTTCAATTGATTCGATTTGCTCTTAAGATAAATGTAAGAATTTAAATAGTTGATTTTTAAATGTATAATTAAGTCTGTATCGCGTGACTGCTATAGAAATATATCTTTCTTTTTCCAAATTTGGATTGTTTGAGTTGAGATTTGTTGGAATTTTAATATGATAATAGGTTTGTGTTGTTGTATCAGGCATTTATTGATCAAGCGAATGAGCTGGTCCAATGCAGCAGCAACAGCAGTAGTAACTGTAACAGCAGCAGCAACTGCAACAGCAGCAGCAGTAACAGCATCAACAGCAGCAGCAAGTCTTCCCATTGTTCACACCACGATCGAGTGTTACAGCTCAAATGAAAGGAAGCTGCGAATAATGTTCCCAGCTCTTTCACACTCTCTGCTAAGCTGTGGAACTTGGAACATGGAACATGAAACAGGGCACACTCACTAAGCAGCGAGCAGTAAAGCTTACGCATACAGGCAGAAATGCCAATACATGTAATAGGATATTCCAGCAGCAGCACACATACATACGTGCATGCAAACATATGAGTGAGCAGTGAGTGTAAGCAAAAGGAACAGGCGAGAACTGCTGCGAGTAATGTTCCTCTCGCTTGATCACACGGCGTCTTAGGATTGGTCAACTTCACTGAGAGAGCGAGAGAGTAATAGTTACAAGCTGAGCGTGAAATGAGTGAGAGTTGCTTTAGAGCTGATATATATGTATGTGTGCATACATGTATGTATGTATGTATTTATGTATGTATGCATGCAATGACATATAATAATCTGTAAATATGTAATATATTGAATATATTTAATAATTTAATCGTCTTTTCTTTAAAATATGTTTTTATGAACATATAAATTTATTAACGTTCGGTTTGTCATACAGAATATAGACTTATTCAGCATCGGCTATGCCAAAGGTGCGACGCACTGCCTCGAAATTCTTGATATTGAAGACGGCGCAGCGCGGCGGCTTCTCGCCGCCAAAGGCGAGCGTGTAGGGATCCTCCGGACACTGGCGCATGCACTGCAGGCGGCCCATGTTGAAGTCGTGCTCGTAGACCTGCTTTGGCTCGGTGCTGTTGAAGTTCCAGATCTTGAGCGTGCCCTCTGTGGAGGTGGAGGTCAGCAGATTGGGCATCTCTTTGTTGAAGCAGACACCGGAGATCTCCTCGTTGTGCGCCTTGACGGACCACAGCAGCTGGTTGGGCTGGCGCTTGTCGGCGTAGTGCAAGCTGCCGTCGTTGGTGCCAATGATGAAGTAGTTCGTCTCCGTTGGATGCCAGAGCACCTTCTCCACCTCGCCGCTGATCTGCCACTTGACGAAGGCCGTGTCCACGCTGTCCGCATCGCGGCAGTCGAACAGACGCACCAGGCCATCGGAGCAGCCGGTGAGTATGCTCTGTGCCTCCTCCGGATGGAATTCTATGCTCTGCACCTTCTCCTCGAAGGCGGTAATTGTGGTATGCGGCTGTCCCTCGTCCATGTCCCACAATATAAGTGTTCGATCCACCGACCCGCTCGCTAGAATGTGCTCGAACTGGGGATTCCAGGACAGGTCGAGTACGGCATCTGTGTGGCCGTACTGTTCCTTCTGTTTCTTGCGGTTGCCCTTGGAGCCCAGCTTAAAGGTCGGCTCCATCGAGTCCTGTATGTCCAGATCCCAGATCGTGATAACGGGATCCATGCAGCCAATGGCGCACATGTTGCCTGGCTTGTCGCTGCCCGCATCGTGGTTCATCCACTCGATGCAAAGCGGAAAACTGGGCAGCAGGAAGTCATGATGTGTGTAGAGCGCCTGTTCCTCCTGGTTGAACACCCAGACTTCCATGCTGGCGGCGTCGTCTTGCACGTGCCCGACAAGCACCAAGTTGTCTGTTGGCTTGATCACCTCGTCCTCAGCCTCCGAATCCTCGTCCTCATCCGGCACCTGCTCATCGGCGTCCACGACGTTCGCAATATTTGTCACAGTTGAGTTTTGTTCATTTTCGTAATTATCGAAATTGAATTCGTCATCCTGGGAATTGCCGTTGTTGGCAGCGACATCGTCGCGATCAACATCCATGTTCTCCTCGTCCTCATCATCATCGTCGTCGTCGTCGTCATCATTGTCTCCATGCAGCTGATCCCGAGTCTCGCCAATGATTCGCGCTAGCTCCGATTGTGTTAGGACTATTTTTTCGGGCCTCTCCTTGGTGACGCCGCGTGGCACAAAGCACAGGGCGGGCACGAAGTCTATGCTTGGCTCCACTGGACCATCGCCGGGTTCCGTCATTGTTATATTATTATAAACAACGAAATTCAATGCGAGCGCTGATGAAGCACGTGCGCGAGTCAAGTACAAATATTACACTAAATTATGCCAAGGGCAGCAAAGCTGGTCACACTGCACAAGAATAGAGTGGCCAAATTGCATTTTAAGCATATTAAATTAATCGCATGCAATCGATTATTTTGCAAAGTGCACGATTTTTAAATAGTTAAAAATTTAATTTAATAAAAGATTTAAAATACAATTATGCATATAAATTTCATTTTTATTTATATAGAATTCTTATATTTATGTGCCACGATAAGTGCTGTAGCCAAAGGGACTGATTAAGAGCGGAATATGATAGCTTTGCGCTTCACAGCAGTTCACAATAATATCTATAGCTGGATAAAAGGTTTTTATATTTTGCTCCGCAAAATATGAGCCCACTTGAAATGTTAGCTTATAGATGCCATTGATAAAATCAGTTTCTTCCAACAGCTGACAGCGTCCATCGGCATTCGTTTGCGCCGGCTTGATGGCAATCCATTCCTGGGATTCGTTAAGGCGATAAGCCGTTACTTTAATATTGGAAGCTGCCTTTCCAGTGGAAGTGTTCAGCACATGCGTTGACAGTTTACGGGCGTTCATTGCGGCTGTCCGATAATAACTGAGAAAAATGTAGCTAATCTTTGAAAAAGTTAGCTAGAAATATAAATGTTGTCATTTTAGATGATATCTTGCTGATAACCTAACAGATAAGGTGGAAGTTCTTGGGTGAAATGGGCATTTTACATATTTTAAATAGGTAAAAGGAAATACTTGTTGATAATTCTATTTATGAAATGTTGATGCTCAGATTATTACAGTTAGACATATATTCAAACTATATTTAAAGCATCATATATAAGCTTTAATTATAACACAATATTCATTTCAGTTTAATCATTCTTTGAAATACACATTAAAATTTCTAACACATAAAACAACCTGTTCGCAGCGCCAACGGATAAAAACTAACAAAAACATGTTAACTAACAGCGCCGCATAACAAAAAAATTATCGTATATCGATAGCATTATGGTTTCAGTAAACTAACAGCGCTCTGCTCTGTTAAATTACGAACTGCTGCTGCAGCGCTAACAGTTTGACTTTGTTATTGTAAAATTTGTATTCGAAGCGGTCGGGTCGGCTGTGTGGCGTCGCAGTGTAAGGCGTATCGCGACTTTGCAAGAAGTTAAAGATTTCCAAGTATAAACAAGGCCAAAGTTGAGGCTTTACTTTGTAAATTGAATTGCAGCAGTAAAGCGCATATTTGTCAATGTGAAATATAATTACATATATAGCAATAAACCGTTGTGCACAAATTCTTAGCGGCTGCCGTCATTGCACCGGTAATTAATATAAATATAATCGTGAAATATATGCATAGTATATTAAATAATAGTATACGAATATTAATTAATCTACCCCAATGATACGTCAACCGGTCAACGTCAATAGTTTTTGTTGTGATTCGATTTGCTCACGTTCCCAGTGCAACGCAGAAGCAACAGTTGTTCCTCTTAAAACAGTGTGAAAATAATCAACAGCAACATAAACAACAACAACAACAACAATGGAAATGCAAATGATATTCGCACTTTGATGAAAATAGTAACAGAATAGAATTCGATCTTCGACTATTCGAAAGTACAAACTTCTCTGTTTGTATGTAAAAACTCGATTGTTTGTACACACACACATGCATGGCATAGTGTGTGTGTGTGTGTTTGTACACACATACATATACATGTGGTACACAAACTGAAGCCTGAACTGAACCTGAGCAGAAGCATCGAAGTAACCAACTTCAATCCCAACAAATCTTAAACCAGTTTTAAGATACATATTCTTGTTGTTTGTCTGAGTGTGCATGTTGTTTTTATTATGTTTTTTTTTTTACTTTTCCTATTTCGTATTATAAATACCCTTGCGGAGGTCAGTGTAGTTTTTATGCTAAATGCGTCATAGAAGGAGTCATTAGAAGTATTAATAAAAGCTTTGCTAAAAGCTCGTATGACTAAATTATATGCATATTGTATAACTGTTACAAATGCATATGTATGTTTATACATACACATATACATATGTTTGCTGGCGAGAGTATTCATGCTTCGACATGTACAAATGAACCGTTCTTTCTTCTTTTCGTTTTGTGTTTGAAGTTTTTTGCTGCCTCTGCAAGTTAAAGTGTGTGTGTGTGTGTGCTCGCTCAAAGCTATGCCTGTGTGTATGTGTGCAAGCATAAGTCTGATACCCTTTGGCTGTTTCGCTTTACCTCGGCTTAAACTAATCGCGTGATGATTTTGTTGTTGTTATTGCTTTTTCTATTGTCTCTGTTGTTGTTGCTGTTGTAATTTAGTGTATACCTGCAACAAGTACGGCACGTCTTGGCAGCTTTGTCTCCTGCCTCCTACGCGATACACCAGATTAAGGCAATACAATAACAAGTTCAGTTTCCAACCAGATCCAACTACAACTACAGCAGGAAAACAAGCTCTCATTACTTAGATTCCAATTGGAACAATTTGTTAATTGAAACCATTTAAACTGGAATAGTAATTATATGTGAGGTAAGCGAAAAAACCATATTAGGTATTTAAATGTATAATTAAAAATATTATATAGATTTTAATTATAATATTTATTTTAGCAAAATTTATTATAATATTTAATTTTTTTAATAAAATCAAAATTTAACCTAATATTTAGAACAAATATTAAAAAAAAAAAAATGAAAAAAAAATGATAAGATAAAGTTTTAATTTAATTGAATTTGAGTTTTATATTTAATTTAATTTGTTTTTCAAAATACAATTATCGAAATTATGCGATAGGTTTTGAAAATACAGTTAAAATATCTAAAGATATTACTTTCTATTTAAAATCTCCTTGATATTTATTATCTTGGTATTTCAGGGTTTAAAATATCTATTAAAATATCATCAGCATAGGCATAATTTAACATAATAATTGCAACTCAAGAATATTTTCATTCCTCTTTGAGAAATTGTACTCAAATTTTATTACCACATTTTATTAATCACATAAAAAACGAGCTGTACTAAAAAAAACTCATTTACATAAGCAAATTGAATTTAAAATTAAATTTTGCTATTTATAGCTACCAACTTTTCTTTTCATTTCAAACCGAAGACCTAACCAAATTAAAGAAAAACCGTTAGATTCGTATTAGTAAGATCTTTGACTCAACATCGCCAAGGTCCATAATATATGTACATATATAATTGATGCAGAGCTGCCCACTGTAACCGCAATTAATTATAAAACTCTCTGAAACAAAAATGTTTCGTGAAATGTGAAAATTGCTTGGAGAGATCTTTTTTTTCCCTATGTACTGATGTAATATATGTATATGTATGTATATATAAATATAAATGTCATAAGCTTGTAACTGTGCATATTTCGTAATGACATCGTCGTAACGAATTTTTTGTTTAGTTTTTTGCACAATTTTTGTGCTTTATTGTTAATCAGAGATAAAAATGCAATCAGAAAGTGCTAACGGTCGATCAAGAGATATGCTTAATTGATTGATATGAAACGATCAACAAAGCAAAACCGAAAAAAAACAAAAATTTGCGTTTTTTTTTTAGCCCCGCAGCGACAAAAATCAGCGATACATTAACTGTACATTAATTTTTTGGAAACTTCATTCATTTGCATGAAGGGAGATAGAAAGATAAAGAGAGAGAGAGAGAGGGGGTATTATTATTGGCAACACTCGCGTCGATCATTAAAGGTTGTTTGGCAAATTAGAAACTAGCCGCTACTTATTGACAGGGTTGGAAAAAGCAGAGGAAAAAGATGAAGAAGAAGACGACGATGAAGAAGCAATAAAAAAGTAGCTGAATTCCACGCTGCACTGTGACAGCCAGAAACCGAAACAGAAACAGAAACCGAAACAGGAAATGAGCCCCCAGACGCTTTGAGTGGAGTTTTTCTTTAAGTACCTTTCGTTCGGTTGGTCAATGCAGCAAGCCGCTTCTTGTCATTTATTATACATATATGCACTTTTTTCTTATACTCTACTCAGGTGTATATATGAGGTTTTTTTTTATCAGTCTTTGTTTTCTCTTTTGCTTTAATAGTTTGAAACCATTGGAAATGGATGTTTCGGGCATAATGGCCAAGTAAAGATATATGTAACGGGCAGATAGAGGCATATCTGGTGTGATATGTAGCACATATATGTATATACTTTGTATATATTTACTTTCGGCAAATCATTATATGAATAAAATTAGAAATAATTCACTTTCCGTCTATCTATTGCTGTATTATTTTCTGCATTTTTTCGGATGATCTATTTAATGTTTAATTTGCTTTCTATGTAATATTCTAATATTAGTTAAATTAGTAAACATTTTATGTAATTGCAGCATCTGCAAATTAGTCTGTTTAAATATTTAAATATACTTAGTATATCATTTTATTTGCCGGAGTTTGGGTATTTCTTAGTCATGTATTCCCTGCTAACACAGCTTTTTTTGCCTGTTTCTTTTTCTTAAGTACATTTTCCACCATCAGATCTAAGTCAATATCAGCGACCGTAAGAGTAATTGCTGTTTTTATACAAATTTCTTTTATTTATTTCTTTTTTGTTATCGCTAATGCAAGTAGAGTAAATACTTAGTTAAAGCTACTTAAGAATCATTGAATCATTTAGCCCTTGGGCTAAAATATTCATGCAGGCAGCTATAAAACTGGGGATCAAATCCAATCAATAAATAATTTAATGAGCATAGGCTAGAAAGGAATTATTTAATATACAATTTTTATAAGAGAGAGCGAAAGAGCAATATACTGTATTTTCCTATAAATGTTATAGAATTTTGATATATGCATTAGCTCATCATCTTTTAATATTGTATATGTTACGTATGATATGTATATATTACGTATTCTATTTATTAACTTATCAATGGGAAGACCTCATTGATTATATAGATCGTGTAATGCTTAAAAATAGCGAATGATACGCAGCAGTTGGCATTTACGAATTATTCTGAAATTGTTATAGAAAGAGATATAAGATTTATATACATAGTAATATTTATATACATATGTGCTCATGCTATATTTGTTTGCTTTGATTCTAAGACTAATATATCTTTAAAAGATCAATGCGTAATAATTCTTTAAACATATTAATTATAGGGGTTATATACATATATATTAATATTTATTTTATTACTCATATTTTGATAGTATTTATATTATATTTTGTATGAGTATAAGTATATAAATATACAAATATAAATACACTTCATGCACTGAAACTATCGAAGCTCTCCAGTCTCAACCCGCAGTTCGGAGCCCTCAGCTCTCAGCCTTAAACTCTCAGCTCTCGGCCCTCAGTTCTCTTGTTGTCTGTTTACACAGATGTCCCGCATTCCAGCGAACTTGCACTGATCGGGCAAATAATGTAGTATGTACAGGTACAGCCGGCATAGGGTCGGCTCTGCTATGGCACATAAGCGCATCCTGTTTGGGCCAGCAAAAAGAGAACAAACACTCGATGACTTGGCCATGTCTCGTATTACAGGATATTACAACGAAGTTTTCCCAGGCTGGGCAAAGTGTATTATCAGCAGACACGCTTGGTCTTTGTTTTTTGTGTGTATATACATTAAACACTTACAAAACTGTAAGATAAACAATAGTTATTATTAAGTATTCCACAATGGCAAATATATATGTATATACACCATAAAAACTTGTGTAAACTGTGAGTGTTTCTGCACACACACACACACACACACACACACACACACACAATCATTGAATATGCCAAGTTTGGTGTAGATATTTTTAAAAAATTCTTCAACTGTTGCCTTTGGCAAACTACTTACAAACCTATATATAATTATATGTATATACATGAATATGTAATATATGTATATACATCTCTATATCTCTAGGTATGTTTGTTTATGAATCTGTCGAGTTGAGTGTGTTTTTGGCTGATGTTGCCGCAGTTAGCGTGACTGAGGCATCCGCCATGCTGAAGTGAGTTTTCAAATTTGATACAAATTTCAGTTTTCAGTTTTCAGCTTTTAGTTTTCTTTCTGCCAGTTGTTTTTACTGCCAAATTACTTGGCTGGCAGCAAGTCAACCAAGTCCAACCAAACAGCAAACTCAAGACTCTAGAAAAACTGGCGCAAAATTCAAACACTGCAAATAATTGGAAAGGCATTCAAGATGCCTAAATGCTCGTTGGAGCTGATGCTGCTGCTGCTGCTGCTGCTGCTGTTGCTGTTGCTGCTGTTGCTGCTGCTGTTGCAGTCGTTGCTGCTGCAGCTTCAGGGTGGTAATGGAGCGATTGCTGCTGCAGCAGTAGCTTCAAATGTTAGCCTCCATCAGCTAGACTCAGTCGCGCACTAAATACCAATTGTAACGCCAAACGTTAATCACATTAAAAAAGAGAGAAATAATGAAAATATTTGATGTAGCCACATATTTCATACTTGTTAGAGGTTCAACAATTCATTTAGAGTATGGGAAGAGTTTGGTTAGATCAAAGACAATTTCTATAGAATAAGATAAAAGGTAACTAGAGATACTGCATTTATGTGATAAAATAATTTGATAATGAAGCTAAATTTTATAAATCTGTGATATAGATATTGGAAGCTGTTCGTTGTTTATATTGATTAACTACTGCTTATATATTTATTATATAAAATGTATATATAGAGTTAGTGTTAGTTTAAGGGAGAACAATCCATTAAGAATCTAAGGCAGTTATTCAGTATTATAATATTATAATATAGCATAGAATCTTTACATGAAAATGAAATTTTTGTCACGGAGCTTTACTATAAATATAATGAGATTTCATATAATATCATAATATGATTGATTATAAGTTCTGTGAACTTATTACATGATTACAGCTTAGCAAGAGTCACAAGATTTGTTCGAAATCCTAAGACTTTAGAAAACTCAGCTGATGATTAAGATTCAACAATTTTCTTAAATAAGCTGTGCAAACAATTTGTTCACATTTTGTGTGTTAAGTCTGTTTAATATATTGCTTAGTAATACTCAACAAATACATGACTCAAAGTTGACATATGAAAAGGTCATTAAAAAGCAATTTGCCATATTATTAATAGTTTACTACGTGAATTTATTTATTTTAAGGTATGATTTGCTTGGTTGAGAGATATTAAAATAATATTTTAGTACATTTTTATGCATTTATATAAGAGATTTTTAGAGATTTTATTCGAACATTTCTTTATGTTTCATATTTACTGATATGAAAATACATTTTTGTGAAAGATATGTTAATATTTTGTATAAATATATATAAACATATATGTATATAAAAATATATGTACATAAAAATATAAATATATATATAAAAAACACATTTGCAGCAATCTTAGTTAATCAAACTATCCATATCTATTAGACTATCTATATTGAATATATACAGCAATATATGTATATTCTCTCTGCAATTTGCAATTTTTGATGAATAATGCATTTGCTGCAACCTCCATATGACATATCATACATATTAAAATTGTCTATATATATATATTTTGAATTCATTAGACTGTCTATATTAAATATTTATATTTATGCACATATCTTCGATACTAGTTGTATACAAAATAAATATATAAAGATCTTTATATATATCTACTATATAAGCTACCTTTGCCCTAATCCCTCAACAATATTCGCTTTGCATTGTAAAATCTTTGAAAAATCAAAGAGATGACAGCTTAAAGTAAAGTTTATAGTAAATAGTAAATTGATTCATATTCACACCATTCACAATTTTTGATGGAGTTGCATGCACACGCAATTCGAATCAATTGCCACATTGACACACAAATTGTGTGTGTGCGTGTGTGTGTATGTGTGTGCTTGTGTGTGTGTGTAAACATGCTTGTAGACCAATTGTAAGTTTTAGAGCTGGGCATGATGACGAGCATATAAAAGACCTTCACGCTAGAAAACAAACACTAAGCCAGAAGACAAACGTCAGACGAGGCCGATGACGAGACGAGACGAGTCGAGACGACAATGGCAATAAAAGCACTTGCACAGGTGTAAACAGAGGGGGCGGGCGTTACAGCTAAGGGCAGGTGAGTTGGTGTAGTAGCGGGGACCGGTAGGGGATATCAATTGGTCGTGCTGTGCATGTTAAATAATAAAAAATATAACGAGAACACTCGCAATATGTAGCTTAATACGTAAGCTAGCGTTATACCCAGTAAAAGGGGCATTGAAGGTGATATAAAGAAGGTATATTGCTGGTGAAGTGGATAAATTATATAGAGATAATCAGAAGAATTAACTGAGAAGATCGAGACAATTTATATTTGAGTACTTGGTCAGTTACAGGCATACAGATATACATAGATGTAATATATATATATATATACAAGTTAAATATAATTTCAATAACTTCAAGCTATTTAATTAATTATAATATAACTAACATAAATCAATTTTCACAGTAAATAACTAAACTTAAGCTCTGAAAACCAGAGCAAATCTTTAAATCCAATATTTAAATTACTTTACATTATAAATTTCTGATCGATAACTGTTCATAATATAAAACTTATCGATATATCGATATGCTTGTTCGTATGTTTAATAATTAACCTAAAACCAAAAGTGATCTTTAGCTTGAGCCTTTAATAGGTCTTTTTAACTAATTTTCTACAACTCTACCATTTTGATAAGGTATCTCCCAGTCAGGCACGCCCCTGATCTTTCAATCAATGCTGTTCTGTGTAGTCAACAACAGGTTGGCCGCTCAGTCGTGGCAATGCATACAAAATAGCCTCTCTTTCGCTGTCATCCTGAATTATGTATGCGCCGTGCAGAGGGCGCGGGGCGTGGCCATAGGCGTGGGCGTGGGTGTATGATTATATTGCCAGCCGCTACTCTTAACTGTTCTTTGTGCTATGCTGTGCTTTCCTCTGTATAATTAAGTGATAATATAAACAAGAAATAGAAGCAATTGTTTTTTTGTTTTCGGGCATTTGCTTTCGATTCGACCCAAAATTTGACCCACATTTGTGTTTAGCTTTCGGCTTCGAAGTGTTTTTGTTGTTGTTTCGATTCGATTCGTTTTCTTGCAAAGTGACGCTGATAATTGGGTCAAACTTCGTCATGTTTCTCTGGCGAACATTAGTCCGATAATCTTTGCACTAGAGGCCTCAGACCTCAGACTCAAACCCAGACTTAGACCCAACCTCAGACTGACACTCGAGACCCATCAATGTCTGACGGCTGTGTCCGGCTCTTTGTTTGCTCTACGCTCATTTTCATTGCGGATAATTTCACCTTTTATAGTTTGTGAGACGTTGAAACGATTTAGCGCTAATGTTGCCCATGTTTTGCGCTCGTCTTTCTTTGGCTTTCTTCTTTTAACATTTTGCTTTATTAGCTTCACTTTTTGGGACATTGCAATTATGATCAGTTTTTGCTACTGCCTGCCAATGCCACTGCCTGGGATTAGTTCTCTTAACTATCTAAAGAATATTATGCCGTTCTGGCAATCGATGGTCAACGCCCTTGAGAGGCAGACTACAGTCTGTCTGTATGCCGACTTTGAGTTACTCTACCCACAGTTATTTGCACTTTCTCTAAAGCGAAAGTCCCTAGATAACCTATGAACTTGTGCAATTGACTTACTGATCCATTAAGTTAAAGGGTTACAGGGTACTTAGACTTATCTAATTATCTGGAATAATATCAAAGAGCTTCTATATAATGAAATGGATTATAGGGTATGCAAATTCAAACAAATTTTTGGTTGAAACATTGTCAAAGAGAAATATATGATTAATATTGAACAAATTACTGAGTATATAAGTTCAAGACAATTTTATCTCGAATAAAGTAAAAGGGATTTAAGCAAGTTAATAGTTTACAGGGTATGTAAAATCAATCAAATATTTGCAATAATGTGAAAGAGAACTTAATACAGAAGGTCTATTCAATGCATTGAAGGAGTCTATAATTATATTAAGTTAACTGATCCACACAATTCAATGAGTTACAGGGTGTACATATGCAAATCAATAATGTCAAATCGACATCAACAATATCAAAGATCTATCCAAATCAATGTGTTACAGGGTATGCCAAATCAAACAAAATTTCACCGGCCTCAATGCCAAAGAGGACTTAATGACAATACGCTCTAATCGCTTACAGCATCCGACCGCACCTTTACGGCAATTGATTTCTGGGTAGCGAATCCAATTGGAATGTCAGAGGTCGTTCGAGGTTTTCACGCTTCGCTTGGTTTTGCTGGATTTGTGATTTAATTGCGATCATCGATTAAGCTCAACAATTAGCCAGAGTGGCTGCTGCCTTTACTTATTTATTGTTTGTTTGTGTTTTCTCTGTCTTTTTTTTTTGCCGATTGATTGATCAACGAATGAATAAATAAATATTTGCCAACTACACGAGATTCGTATTTGATTAACAGCATTTAATTGAACGTCGCATGCTCGGTAGTTAGCCAAGCGTTTAGCTATTTGTGCACTGGGTTTCGCCTATTCGATTTCTGTTTCTGTTTCTGCTTCTTGTTTTTGTTCATGTTTTTGTTTTTTTTTTTTTGCGCGTTCCATTTGCTTGAGCAGGTGCTTGCGCATACCTTTTGTTTGGGTGTAAAAGGGCTCTGTACTGCCTGCCTTTGTTGCATGTCGCCTTGTTGCTCTTGCAATGCAAACAGTTCGAGACATTGCCTCGGTTGTCCTTGGATTACGCTGAATATCGCTGACGCACTAATCAAATGAACTCGAGTTGTAAAAAATTAATTTTCTATACCCTATAAACAGTTAAGTTGCTTGAAAGAGGTTATGTTAATGGGTTGGATATGTTGATATATGATATATAAGATAAAGGAAAAGACATTTGAAAGTAATCCCAAACCGCTTATCTGCATATATTATCAGATCTACAGTAAACAGACTTAAAAAACGAAAATTTCAGTTATTTTAGATAGTAAATATTTGGTGTAGTTTACAGAAACTTCATGTTTTTTAAATATTTCTATTAGTTTTAGTTTAATGTTCATAGACACAATGATGTTTAGACAGACATTCATATAAAGATATTTATATATAGGAAATTTCTCTCTTTAATTTTCACATATTTCAATATTGTATTCTATATATATACCATATAATTAATATATATTACGTATATTTCATATATACCATATATATTCCATAATAAAAATCCTTTATGATTGTTCTGTATATACTGTTTTAAACGAACTTCGCTGATTTATAATAAACTATAACTTTGGGATACTGTGCTTACACAGGGTATTACCTAGTCAGGTGCTTACAATCACATCACTTGTTTAAATATAATATTAAAACAGAGTTTTTACAATTTGTGACCCTGACGATTGCGAGCGGCGCATTTTGCAAACTCACTAAATGTCAATGGCCTATATATGCTACAATATCTATATATACTCTATATTTATATTGAAATATATATACCATAAAGACTCTTTTCATTAAATATATTATAGATATTATAACAATAGAGCGGAGTTTCAAATGAATTTCTATTGAAACTGCCAACTAAACAATCTGAAATACTGCTCTATATGTACGTATGTCTGCAACAGAGTATTGCGCAGTCGAGTTAATCACTTTAACGTGCTTAGTCGCATATTTCAACAGATAAAAACCAAAATTTATTATGAGTCATACGCAAGATTCGTTGCTGTCCAGTTAGTCAGTCAGAAGTTGATCTAGAGAGAATTGTATTTTTTTGGGTTTCTCGCTGATATTACGTAAGTTTAACAAGCACAATTCAAATCGCAGATCAAAAGAATATAAATGAATTGGGCAAAAATAAAAAAAAAAAACATGTTTCCAGACTGACAAATACAATAGGGAATAGAATGTATGAAATATGTTAAAGTTTTTTATGTGGCATCAGCTGTGAGCGCTGTGATCTCTGAATTGCTGGAATCGTATTCGAACTTCGAACAGTTTCTATTTATGCCGAAAACTGAGGACCCCCGCTGAAGCAACAAGACTGTGCGGTGGCTCGTTCAGTTGTGGTTGGTTGTGGTGTTGGTTGCGGTGGTGGCGAGGGAAAGCAAAGAGCAAGCAAGTTTCTCAGCTCAATGATCCGATTGTGTGTTTGTTCGTTTTACATATGGTAAACAGCCGAGACAGAGGGAGAGAGAGAGAGAGAGAGAGAAAGACAAAGAGAGAGTCAGAGTTGGCAGCTATAGAGAGACAAGTAAATGCATATTTGAATGCCTCTGGCAGCGCTCACGTTGAAGTCGATATCGTAAAAAGAGACTTGGAATTCGTAGAACAAATGACAAATGTGTTACACTTCTTACATACAAAGAGCTCAGACTTGAAACACATTTCGGAATATTTTAGTTTTATTTAGTTTTAATTGATTTCTTGTTTTGAATGTTGATTTAAAAAAGAAAAAGTGTTTGTTTTTAAATATTTGGTATCTATTTTTTAGAACCCGAAAAACATGAATTATAGATCTTACATTAATTGAGAAATATATATAAATTCTATTGATATATATTTACATATAGATAAATATATATATTTTTACATATCAAAACATATTTAAGATCAAGCTATTAAAAGTTTCATTGACTTTATGGGAGTGAAAAGGTTACGAAGCTCGTTTGATTATAATGAATAATAAAGGTTTGGTTGATTGTTTGGTGTGAAATATACGATTAACTCAAAGAGCGTAACCCTTAACAATTTCGAATAGAATACTCATAGATCTACAAGCAGATTTGTGTGTAGACGTGTAATTTGCATATTGCAGAGACTGACTCTGTAGACGAGGCCAGATTAAGTCATGTATTAAATAACACAAAGTTGAAGTGCTTTGGGCCAGTTAGCATTAGATTTTATGGTAGTTTATAAAAGCTCTGTTTTGTTTTTTTTTTTTTTTTATTATTTCTTTTGACTCTAGTCTAGTTTTACTTACGCGACGACACATTTGTTGCCCGAGTCGTTTGGTCGTTGTGGTCTCGTGGTTTTCGCAGTTTTACTTTTGCTGGCATTGAAGTGTCCGATTACGAAAACTCTTAAGTAAGACTCTTTGTAGAACGCAGCAGCGAGCGAAACGAAATATATGTGTTGTAGATCAAATCTAAATATTTCTCATTTAAGTTTTGTGATCTTTTAGAGAAAATGTTAATCGGCCATAAATTAAAAACCGAAAACACAATTTTAATAACAAAACCGAAGACAGTAGAAATACAGAAATAAAAGTAAAAACTTGTTTAGAACTGACGCGTCAAAGTCAACAATTTATTCATGAATTCATTTAGTCCGCATTGTTCGTTTGCCTAAAACAAACTTTTACTTTTCATCATTGTTCGCCATATCTACTTGTTTCTTTATTTGTTTTTTTATATACGTTATTTTGTGAAAGAAATCGTTCGTATTGCAATTAATCTTCAGTCGAGTCGGCCAACCAATTAGGTAACCTAACCATATACCCCGGCCCTCTCTCGAGCTGAGGTTTTTGTTTGTGCTGGTGTGTGGGCAGAGAAAGTTTTCTTTATTCATCTGGTTCTATTCCAATGGGTCAACAGTTGGCCCAGAGATTGCGATTTGCATATCTTATGGCCACAGCTGCATTCAGTTGCACTCTTGAGTGGTCTTCAGTCAGGTCTAGAAATCGGGTCAACACGTTTTTGGGCATTGCTTTTAACATATATAAGTAGACCTAATATTGTTGTAGTTTATATAAACAAATAATTTAACAAAGTAGCTGAAGGACTTCTCAGCTTTTAGGCTATAGAAACAGTATTATAAATTAGAATTATTTGTATTTCAAAATGATATAATTAACTGATTTGTATTTAAGTATATAAATATCGGATATAACCTCAAACAAAAGAGAAGAGTTAACATTAAATATTCGAAAAAGGAAGGAACATTAAAGATCCCAAATAGTCAGTCCGTTTATCAGTCTTTCCCTGTGACAGTCACTCCTTTAGCACAAATTCTGTTTATAATGATAGACGATGTCATTAGAAGCAAAGTATGATTCTAAGTGCTGGATGTTAATTTTTGCGAGCTCGGTTTTATTTAATTTTTTTTTTTTTTTTTTTTTGCATAATGTGCCAAAGGATTAGGCTGTGACCTAACACGAGCAGCTATTGACATTTTTGCCAGGACATTTTTATGCAAATCAGTTAGTGACACGCACACAAAATAATGGGGCTGGCTTCCAATAGGGCTCGTGATATGCGATATGGATGTGGATGTGGTTGAAAATGTAAATGTGAATGTAAATGTGAATATGCAAATGTGAATGGATGTTTGCGAGGATTCGGCATCGGATTCCGACTAGCCCAACCAACAAAATGTTTGACTGCGGGCTTGGCTTGTTGGTTCATGCCAGGATATGACTGCACAGAGGGACATATTCTCTTACGTAATTAGATTCTAAGCTAAGGAAACTTAAGATATTGAACTGGCAAATGTGTTTGAGTTAGATATAGTATATGTTTTTTTTAGAATTAGAATTTCATTATTGAAAGTATTGAAGCTTAACGGTGGGTGAAGTATTTTTATTATAGTAATAGTAATAGTTTACCAAAACTTTCATATTAATTCTTTATTTATATTTTTCTATATTTCAGCATCGGTTCGAATTGAATTAAAAATGTAACTGCATATTCGAGGCGCTGCTACGGAATCAAGAGCTTCTCGAGTCAACTTCATTTTGTGAAGCGAGAGAAAAGAATTATACATCAGGTGAGTTGACCTATTGTAATTCAAAATTTTGTTTAAAAAATTTTTTTTTTATATATTTTTATATATTTTTTATATATTTTTATATATTTTTTATATCTTTTTTATATATTTTTATATATACTTAATTTATTTATAACAACTTCTGGCATATTTATGAGTGTATTCAATTTGTTTACAAACATTTTTAATTTAATTATGAATTTTTATAAATATTTATGAGTGATTATGAATAAATTTAATTTGTTATCTTTTTATTTAATTTCTATTCTTACGAGATATTTTAATTGATTAAAATATATGTATTAATTCATGTTTTTTTCTAATTTAGCTATGCATATTTATTTATAAATATTTTGAGCTTATTTCTGATCTTGATCTGTTCATAGTTTATTTAATAAATGTATTTATGCTTATTTATACAAAATATTTTTGAATTATTATTGAATGTTGTTTAGTTTATTCATGAGTTTTTATTTTTAATTAATTAATGTAAACTTTTTGTTCATGTCATTTGCATTACAAAAGTATATCTTTAAAAGAAGCCTTTCCCTTTTATATTCTTTGACCCTTGAGCTTATAAGTTATATCTTCATGTTTCAACAAAAACAACTTTTCAAGATGATAAAAGTGGCAGCAAAACAATTAAGAATGGCAATTGGATGTAATGAGCTGCATGCTGTATATAATGTTGCACAGTCCAATGATAGCTAAACAATAGGAGAACTGAAAAATGTAAACAGTTGTACTTATACATCCATAGACTTCTAGAGTGATTTAAATAAAGTTCGGCTACTTTAGCTTTTTCTAGATGTAGTAGGTGGGCGTGGCTCATTAAATTTAACACTCATTTACAGTAATCAAATAAATTGACATAAATCACAACAGAACTGATATATAAAACCCATATACCCATTTCCCTCTACTTTAACAGAGCATAAAGAATAACAATTTGTGTATTTTCTTTGCTGTGCTTTTGGATAAAGTAAAGCAATTGTTTTTGTTATCAACGAATAACAAGTCCCGGTTCATTGACTCTACTCAACCATATTTTTTCATTCTTACTAGAAATGTCTTTGGCCCTAGAGAGAATCAATATTATTTTTGTTGTTTTTCCTTTTTTTTTTTTGCGTTATTTTGTTGAGACATAAACTCCTTTGCCTTATATGGTTATGTTAATGAAGTTGTTGGTTAGGGTCAGAGTTTTTGTTTTTTTTTTATTCTGCATTGACTAGGTCAGTGTATATGTGTAGGTCTTGGCGTTTAACCAGCGGCGAGGACGCTACTTGGCGACTGCGCAGTGTAAAGGAGAGAGAGAAAGTAAAGGAATGAGAGATACATTGAGATTATGGCAACATTTGAGCTCTTAGCAACGAAGAAAAGCAGATAGCAGGAGTGTTGATTTATAATATTATTTTATATGTTATAATCTCTTAAGAATGAATTTAAGCTGGAATATATTTTCAAGTATGCTTCCATTTAATATGCTTTAGTAATTGCGAATTCAAAATATGCATAATACACTGCAACTGCGCATGTTTTCTATAGCAACATGTTGCCAGCAACATGTTGCTAGCTGTTGCTAATGCTGCAGCTTGGCTTGGCTATGCGCATGTTTTGTATAGCAACATTTGCTTAGCAACATGTTGCTAGCAGGCGCTCTGCAATTGCGCTGATGCTGCAGCTCCACGACGCCCACGCATCGAGAGCGACTGCTCCGGCTACACTCCTTGACCTTGGGCACACATAAAATGTTGCCTCAACTTAATTTTTTATTCACGCCTCGCTCGTGTGTGTGTGTGTGTGTGTGTGTGAGTGTTGCTGAGGCTGCGAGTCCATGAGAACGAGTGCGAAATGAACGCATTTTAGTCGCACATTTCGCTGGCAGCCACAAGTTGTGTGTGTTTTGAGGCAAACAGAACTGAACGTTAAAACGCGTGTTTATTGCTCTTTTATATACACATCTACAATATATACACATTAATATATAAGTAAAATATTAATGAAACAGCGCACACGCGACCACGATCCCCCAACGAATTGGCCGCTGTCTGGGCGCATTCCACTGGGTACGTACACATACGATATACATATACATATGTATAGCATTTGCAGTGCGGTCAAAGTGACGCAGCCTCTTGAAAATAAACAACCAAATCAGCATCAACATCAGCACCAGTTTAGGGGCCAAGCATCTTTGATTCTGTGAATCAGCAGATGGTTCGTCATCGGCGCCGCACAAGTTTGTCCCTTATTTCTCGCTACTCTTGGCAAATTGTTGTTTGTTTATTGATTTTTGGCATTGCTTCAAGCAATGTTTCAAATGATTTTGCATTGCTGAAACGTGCCCATTTAAATATTCATTATATACTGCATTAATGCCAAATGAATGAATACATTTAAATATTTATATGCATAATAAATTCATATATTTGTGTGTCTTTGATGTGGTTCGAAAGTAGGAAAACGCTTTAATTTACTTCTGCTTCTAAAGTAGCTAACAGGAAAATTATTAAATAAATTATGCCTTAGCATTCCCCTTAGGGAAAGCTAGAATTTTTGTTTGTTTATTTACTCATTATTGTAGTTCAATTATTTATATTCTTAGAAAATTGTATGCCACAACTATTCGTATATAAATTAATTAGATTGAATCACTTTTTTGAATCACTTTATAACTCACAAGAATGTTATTTAAAGCTTAATAGACGTCACCTTTTTTTTACTCATTTTTTGAAAAAGGCATGCTTCTTCTAAATATGTTTAATTTGATGAAATAAAATATACAAAATATAAACAAAATTCCACACACATATTAAAAATTTGTATACATATGTGAAGCATATGCTTGTCAGTCGAAATATTTATTTTGAACTAGCTTCAATTTTGTGGGAAATAAGTGAAAATAACAAAATACATATAGTCATATATACGCTATAATATTATTATTTTATTTCATTTAAATTTTCATAATTCTTTCATGACAGTTGAAAATATTTACGAAATTTTAATAAAATTATTTATAATGATATATACAGCATAATAGTTATTATTTATTAATAATTATAATTTTATTTTTGTAAATAATTTTTTTAAAATTTTGTAAAAACATTTATTTTTTTAATTTAACAAAATATAAAAAAAATATGTTAAAGTATTCTATAGAAATAAAATTTTTGTGAAATAGACGCGAATCTTTTTTAATGTTTTTTTTTTCTTTCGTATTTTAGATATTAAGAATATTGTCTTTACACTTAAATATTACGAAATATCTACACACAATTTTTAATGATAAATATTTAAATTGATTGAATTGCAATTTAGTTTGGATTTACACTTTGGCACAATTCCTAGCTGTCTTTCAAATATTTTGCATTTTGCGAACAACAAAAACAATAACAAATAAAAAAAAACCTTGCAGCATGAAAAACAAATTGTCAAAGAGCTGTAAGTCATTTGAATTAATGGCGCCATATGAATGAATGAATAGTTCGGCTAGGGCACTACCCAACCGACCGACCGACCGAACGACCGACCGACCAACCTAACCGACCGAAGCTAGCCAAGTTTACTGAGCTCTTCAACTGAATTATTGTGTAAACTTGCAATGAGCATGCAATTTGTTTCATTTTGCTTTATTTTCGCTTTTCGCTGTTTCGCTTTTCCAGCTGCTTAGCGTCAGATGTCAGGGGCACTTTCCTTTTCAGCTGAGCGTGTTGAGCTTTTGCTGTGCATTATGCCATTTGGCAATGAGGCTGAGGCTGGGGCTGAGACTGATGCTGATGCTGTGGCTCTTTTGTGGTGCTTTTGCCGGTGGTGTCATTGAGCCAAAAAAGCCACAAGTGTTTATTTACACTGCCTTGAGAACAATTTCGCTGCACTTTATGGCCAAGGCGAACAACGTTGGCTGCTGGTAGGGCATCTCAGCTGTGGGTAACTTCCTGGCCCATGACGCATTGTTGCCAATTGCCAGTTGCTGTTCGTTGTTTTATTGTTTGCCCTCAACGCCACATCATAATTATGTTAGCAAATTTGTGTAATGAGCGAGTGCAATTACCGCGTTAAGGCAAAAGATACAGATGCAAATACACACACACACACGCACATACTCACATATATGTACATATATAGTTAGTAAGCCTTGTGCATAGTCAAAAAGTTAGTTGTGCCTAGGTAAATCTCATGTATAAGTAGTATAATTAAATTTGCTGCTGTTGCGTTTCACGGGCTCTTAACTTTTCAAGCTCTCTGTCTGAGTGTGTGTGCGTCAGTGTGCGTGTGTGTGAAATGCAAATGAAAGCCAAAGTTAATTTGTTAGATTTTTCACGTTGCGATTGCGATTACGACCGCAGCTACATGAAAGTGCAACAGCGTTGAGCTCTGAGTAACTTTTGTGACTTGTTTTTTATTTATTTTTGGTTGTGTTTTTTTTTGGCTTCTGTAATGCTCCACAATAATTAAGATGATAATCGTAGCTGTAATAATGCGCAGTGCTAATTGCTTTTAGTGCGTCTTTATTATCAAGTTCATTCCATTCCATCTCCAACTGCTGTCTCTTAATTTACACAAAGTATGCACCTTTATTTGAATTACTTACTCAGTTGCAGCATCAGCACATTAAAGTTCCAGCTTCAATTAGCAGTTGCAACACGTGCTGCAAGTTGTTTATAGTCCACATATGCAATTGCAGTTGTTTAAGAAAAAAGTGTTGCATACTTTTGGGCTGTTGGTGAAATTGTAGTGAGGAATGGATAACAGATGAATAGCTTTGATAGTACTTTGTGTGTACTCTATATACTATGTTCATGTAATTTTAAATATTATTATTATATATGTATCTGTATATAATATAATATAATAATTGGACTACAAAAGCAGCCAAGGAAATGGCTAAAGATTTATTTCTAGTGAGAAAATCATTCTCTAAGATGTCTTTCAGTTGCGAATATTGTCATGCTTTAATGTGCAAGTTAAATAAAAGCTAATTATTAAAGGAAAACTAAAAATTAAAAAAAAATAGTACAATATTTATAATAATATATAATGTAATAATATTTATAATAATACTATATAAATAATATATCTAACAATATATATGTATGTATATTCATATTAATAAAAAAATAAATATGAATATAAATTAATATTTTTCTTTAGATATTTAAAAATTTGTTTGCAGATTTCATGAATATACAATAAAAACTGCTAATTCAACAATCAAAAATTCACCCTAAGACAATTTAAGATAAATATAACAGTAACAGTTTAAGTCTTATGGTTATTCCATAAGTTTTAAATATTTCATTTCTTAAATCATTATGACTAATAAATATCTGCTTTCTTTTGCTTTCTTCCAGCATGTCTTCCGGCCTGATGTCTTGTGTGCGAGAAAACTCGCCACCGCTGGAGCTGGAGCTGGATCTGAGTGGAGCGGGTCCCCTGTCATTGCCGGAAGGTAATAGCAGAACCCATGGCTACCAGGGACCAACGACATCAACGCCCATCGCCTGTCCCCTGGCCGTTGCAGAGGGCGCAACAGTTGAGGGCAACGAATGTTCAACGAATGCGGGTGAGTCGCACTGAGTCATTTAGCAGAGCATCGCTGTGCGTATATACTTATGTAAGACTAACTATACATATATGCATACATTGCCTATAGGCAAAACTATGTTTGCAAAAAAAGAAGAAAAAAAAATAGTTTGCGACTTTCCCGACAACGACAACAATTGATACAATGCGCTGCAATTGTGTATACCCTGAGTAGGCAAAGGGTAGCAACGACTTGATACAACTTTTGCTAGGTCTGATCTAACATAGAAACGCACTAGAGCATAGGCTAGTCATTGACTGATGTAGGTATGTGTATATGCATGGTATTTGCATAATTAGTTCGAGCTCTGAATTTCGTTTTGTTGCAACCGCGCGTCGAGCATAAAAGAAACACAAAGCACACGCAGTGCGATATATCATCGGGTCATGCAAGCTGTGCCTATATGAGTTATATATCTGTTAAGTGAATAGGAAATATTTGTATATTGATATCAAAAAACATAGTTAAAACTATAAATTCGTATAAATCTCTTATCAAAACTTAATAGAAACAACATATAAATTGCTTTATGAAATCACAAGCTGGCAACAAGTTTTGAAATTAACGGTTAACCCTTTGTCTAACATTGTGAACAATGGAAATGGCATCTACATCATCGCCCTGACAACGAATAATGTTTATGTAATTGCGGCTCTGGCATAAAAAACAACTTTCTACAGCGCGTTCTAGACAACTAGCTCTACTATCGCTCGAGCGGGGTTGGGCTACAATATACAAATTAGAGCCTTTGTTGTTGCCAGACTACGGCAAATCAATGGCAACAGCAAAACAAGTAAGAGTGGTTTGCTATGGAGTGAGTGGAATAGTAGATACTCTAACAATGGGTAATGAGCTGTCTGTAACGGGCTGTTGGTATTGAAGGAGTGTAGTATTTTAGCAACTCTTATAAATTATATGGGAGCTTAGCTTTTAAGAAGTGTAGTTAAATAATGAGTATTAATTTAATATGAATATGATAGGAATTGAATGAAGTATTGTTGTGTGTAAGTCGATATTCAAATACACTTGATCAGAATTAGGAATATATATAAAATTTAAAGTAAAAGAGAATACAACAAAATGCCAGTTGATAGTCTACTGATTAAACTTATAAAAAATTAGCTCATTAATTTTATAAATATTTTTTTAAACATTTTTTAAAAATTAAAAACTAAAGTAAATGGTTTATACTTGATAGCTTATGCCTTCATCTGGCTGTTACATACACTACAGCATAACCCTATTACCCAAAATTCGCATACAGTCTACGTTCCAATTCACTCTGCCCTGCTAAAACAGTAGTAAATTGCCTATGTACAATCACAGTAGCTGCTAGCTGTTAACAGTAATCAGTCATGTAATGTGCGGCAGGGAGTGTGGGTGTTAGTTTAGTCAAAGCATAACATAACATAATGTTAGCCTGCTAGCAGTGCATGTGAGAAGTGCAGAGGGAAATGTCGTGCTTCCAAGTTGGAAGTTCCAACCTATGTACAATAACAGCAACTGCTTGGCATTAACAGTGCTCGTTTAGGTTTTGTTATGTATATAGCAAAAAGAAGCAAAGAGCTAATCAGTTAGCCGTTAATAAGCTAGCCAAAACGCATTTACCATTTACCGATCCGTTCGTTCGATTTCGTTTTCGATTCGTAGCCGAGAGCTGAGGGCTTCGGTTCGACTTTTTTGCTCGCTTCGTTTCGTTTCGTTTTGGTTTTTGTTTTTGTTTTTGGTTTGCATTCGTCGTTGTTGCCGTTAGCGTTGCGTCTGTTTATTTCGATTTCGACTGTTTCGCCGTATTCGTATTCACTTGATTCATTAATTCATTCGCTGCTCTCCGCTCCACCTGGGCAGGTGAACAATTCGTAGTACCTGGCGCGTGTCGCACTAATTGCTCCACACATAACTAAACTAAAACAACGCAACTTGGAAGTGTAATACAAATTTACTAAATCAATAATTGTGAACGCCAAATTTCCTAATTCCTGCAAATGCAAATGCAAATGAATCACTAAGGAAAAAGCCCCAAAAATCCCAACAAGAAAGTCTCTTCTTATTAGACAAAGTGCCTAATTGTGTTTGATATATCGTGATGTAAAAAGCCATTTACTCGTACTCGCAATACCCAATACATGTGTATAGAAAATATCTATTCTCTCGGTTGGGTTTGACTTGTTTACGACCCTCTGCAAACATTTCGAACAAAAACATCTGCATCTTGTTTCGGTGAAATTTCTATTTGAACAGGTAACAAATATTTTCGATTCTTTTGTTTTATTTATACGGCAGCCGAAATGCTTAACATATTTTTGCGTTTCGCTATTTCGATCGTAAAACAATAAATAAATTGCGATTAGTTCGATTACGAGTGCTATAAAAATAAAATTATGATCGCTTAGAGGAATAAATTGGAAAAAATTAGAAAAAATAACAGTCGAGCAGAACATTGTCACGACTTTGGGCCAAACGAACCAATGACAATTGCCCGAAGCGCGTGGAAATTATTTGGGTCAGTTATCATCAAACAATTAAACCGATCAATGAGCAGTGCACATATGTATATAGAGATTAAATGATAACTAAACGTGTTTTAAGAGGTTATTCCCTGGTTTTTGCTATAATGATTATTGTTAGGGGATATTCCCAGGTTTTTGTTATATTGATTATTGATTTAAGAATTTGTTGAATGGCAAAGTAATTGTAATTGAACATGTATTGAAAACCCAAATTGTGTATAAGTTTATACATCGTTTTAGAGTGTTTTTTTTTTATCAATTTCACGATTTTGTTATCATTTATCTTAACTATGTTATGTTTCTTATTAGAATGTATACTATAAGGTATAGTCTAATTGGTAAAACATACCTAGTTTAAAAGTAATATTCCTTGATTTGCCCAAATAAATTCGAAACTTTCCTTCCTACAGCTACAAATTAGATGAGTCCATATTATTCCAATAGGAAATCAATAGTTGGGCGGAAATAAATAATTTGAAGGGTTTCTTCATTGATTTTTCTATAATTATAGTTTTGTTAACTCTGTACTATCCACCAAAATACACAGTCCAATTGTAAATAAATTGCCAGCCCCGCTTAGATTTGATAGACATCGTCCAATTGAACTTTTCCAAACTATATTATATAAGTGCAAACAGCTTCAAGCTTTTATGATTGTGAAAAACGACGTCTTACGTTTGATTTCTTTGTCGCTGATAAGCCACGATGTCAACGCCATGTTGCCAGTTGATTGAAGCCAACTTCCCAGAGATTACGCGCAGGTCGTTAGTATATATGCTACATACAGATATGTATATATATATACGTATATATATAGATTGGCTGGTCTCTTATCGCAGCCTGATTGTTAGCTATGTCTCGTCTGTGGCTACGATTATTTTCAATTGCATTTGAGTTCGAGCGTATGAAGTGCATCATAAAACTTGTTAAAAACTATTTTGAAGAACTGTTTAGCCTCTGGCTGTGTCTCTAGCTCTGGCTGTGCCTCTAGTTCTGCTTCTTCTTTCAAGGTTTTTGTTCAACTTCAACATTTGCATGGCGAAGGCTGCGACTTGAGAACGGCTTGCGCAATTCTTTATATTCTTTGCTATTTATATATGTATGTATATATAGTGTAAGTGAATTAGGCACTTGTAAAGCGGATAAGCTGCCCACACGCCAATGCCAATTGGGAACGGGTGATGACGCCAATGGAGAGGGGGGCGTGGCAGCAGCAGCAGCAGCAACAGTGGGGGCTAGGCCCGTTGCGACGCTGTTGACCTTACTGCCACACAAGCCAAGCCAAAGCATAGTTAGCTGAATAACAAGTAAAGCACACACGCATACACACATATACACACACACATACATGTACACACACACATGTGTAGCCATGTCTAGTATCCGCTCACAAACACAGTTAACAGCAACAACAGCAGCAACAAGAGTCTCCAATTACTGCAACTCGCGGCTGGCTTAAAAAAAAGTGGCAATCATTTAGCCAAGTTTGCCAGTTGGCAGTTGGCCGATAGCCGATTGCCTCTATTCAGTTAGCAATTTGCATTTTGCAAACTCAAAAATGATTAATTAATAAATGCGCCTACTTGCGCAAAGAGCTGTCAGACAGAGAGTCGCATTCGAGTGGTTCGACGCCTATTCACGTTTAACTTTGTAGAATTTGTGTCATCGACAAAATGGACAAATCACAAAAAATAAACAATATTAATAATAACACCTACATGCGTCTCTCTATATACATACATATGTATATCTGTTTATTTATATACATAAATATATATAACTGCTTCAAAGCAGCATCAACTATTGCCTCATGCTAAGTCTTACAATGTTTTGATAAATTACCTAAGTCTGGGTGAAATATACAAGTCAGAATGTCAATAAACAAGTCAGCGATGGGGCATAACAGACTGCGCAATGCCCGTTTACAGCCCAATAACAATTTACAATTCTTTGTATAAACAATTTATGGGGGGATTTTTGAGAAGGGTTTGATTAAACATTTATAGATTAATTGAATATTATTTTGCACAAGAAATATACTCTATTCACTCTAAGAAAACAGTGTATGAGAGACAAGAGAGTCAAAATAAGAGAGATTTATAATTAAATTTGACAACAGATTGAGTACTGGCAATATGCCAGAGTCATGCGAGCCTTAAAGATTGTGATTCATCAGAATACTTATTAATATAAAATGTTTGATGCAATAGTTGTTCTTAAAATGAAATCACAATCAATTAAATGATAAATTTAAAATATATATATATAATTTGATATCATTGTATTATATATATATATATATTATATAATAGCTTATCAATCTTTATCTATTGCTGATATATAAGGTCTATAGAATTTGCATTAAAACAAGATTTTATGACTAAGTCCATTTAAGCATTTCGGATATAACTATATGTATATGCATATTAGCATGCCCAACTTCTGTGTTCGCGTGTCGTCATTTATGTACGCTGTGAGTTGTACGGATTGGCCCCGAAACGTGACTGGCATTTTGTCGATATTTCATATTGGCCGTTGGCCAGCTAACGGTATCGGTGTGCGCCATTAAGGGAAATACGCCGCATTTCGCATGTTTGCAGTAGAGGATTCTTTGACTTCCGGTATTATATTTTTCACTTTAAGTTCTTACATTGGCAATAGTAAGTGTGAAGGTTCGACTAATAGGGCAGTAAGTATTAGAGGAACTTTAACAGTAACACAAAATATAGTGGGAACAGCTGCAGCTACAGTAAGGGTAACAGTAACAGTAACAGCAACAGAAACAGAAACAAGAACAGTAATGATAATGGTAAGAGTAACATTTAACTTAAGTAGTAACAGAAGTTATTAAAAGAACAGTTGCAGCAATATTAAACATTAACAGAATGTTAATTTGTATCAGACTGTTAAGAAAAAATGTAAAATTATTATACTAATAGCCTCTAAGTAGAGGGTTTCAATGCTGTCAATTTTATGTTTCTACAAATCCATGGCCTACAAATTATACGAGCCGCCCAGCAGAGTGTGAATAATTGTAGTGCTCTAAACTCGAGCTTAACCAAGTTCGTAATAAAAATATACACAAACATAATATTCACTCATATATTTCTATATTCATATATGTGTATATATTTCTATATATATTTTTACGAGCTATAGCTTAAAGTAATTTCAAATTCATCTGCAAGTTGAGTTTTATTTTTGTGAGCTGACAGCTCTGGTTATTTGATACACTCTATATATGTACATATATTGTAGTACCATGGGGGTGCTGGTCCTAAGCAATCATCTGGCACAGTGACACATGCCATAGGTGGATTGAGTCATATTAAAGGCAAATGACATCATAATAATTTTTAACCCTTTTTTTCTGTCTGAGACAAGCAACATCAGCACGAGTTCGCATGCGACTAAATACATACGAGTGTAGCTCGTTAATAAACAAATGTAAATGCTGTTGGGCACTTCAATTGGTAACTTGCTAACAATCATAATAATGGGATGGAGATGGGGCGACGAGAGCGTTATCTACGTGATTTTTCGCTTTTTTTCTGATACGACGAAACGTTAATTGACCTATGTAAACAACGGAATAAAGGTGTGAAAAGCGTTATCAGTAATAAAAATTGAGGTTATTGGCAAACGAACTCTATGAAAATTCTATTCAACTGAAGCGTATAAAGCTCAAATTGCATTAGGGGTATTCAAGGTATTTAAATGTAAAAAAAAGAAGCATATCAATTTTGATCAACTAAAGCTAGATTAGTTACGACCTTGCCAAAGCGCCACCAGACCTGTCAAACCTCTCCCTCCCTCTCCCTCTCTGTCTCTCTTTTCGCACTCTTTGTCTTTATCTCACTTTCATTTAGCGTTTGGCTGCTCCCAACACGCTTTCTGGCTCTACTTTTGCCTATTTATGGGCATGTTTTGCGCTTCGTTTGCCAATTCAATTGTATTTGCCTTATTCTTATCAGGGCCATGACGATGTTGATTTGTGGCAGCCAATTGATTGCTCCACCCTTAATCAATTGTGAAAGATATTTAACAATCAGTGAGGAATATATATATATATAGATGAACTTAACTTGGCTTCGATATTTACTATATATAGTTCAAACTGCATTATCTATGATAAAGAGTTTTAAAACCAAAAACTAATAAGAGCGTTTGAAGCGGGTGTGTTCGACTATGCGGTGCCTTGAACATCATGAGGATTACGAAGATATCTTTTAGTTTTTATATAACACATTAAGTAATTTTTGCTTATTAAATATTTTAAAAATCTTAAGTTCGATATATTTTATCGATGTCATGAAGAAGTTATCGATCACTTCAATCCAGTTTGATCTACTGCATATAAAAAGCAAGAAAAATGAAAGGAGGGAAGCACAGAGAGACAGAAAGATTCGATGTACTAGATCATTTCGCCTATTGATCCTGCTAAAGAACTATTAAACTTCTTCAAAAATAACAATTTTTCTTATTTTCATCAATTTAAATGTTTTTCAAGTCGTTGCAGTCTGCGAAAATGAATATATGATTCATTTCCGTCTAATATGATATCTCTTGTGTATGAATTGTGTGAAGACATGCACAGACTTGGACTGATTATTAAAGGGGACTATCTTTATGGGGATTTTTCTTAGAAAAATTATAGTCTCAAAGAAGATACCAAAGACTATTATATTTATAGATATCGTAGTAAATTTTATACATGCAGAGTACACATCGAATATTTGTCAAATATTTCAACACAAAACATTATAACATTCAATAAACAATCATAATTGAAATTTAACTTTCGGCTGTTTAGGGCGTTACGTTTTTGGAAGGTTTAGGGCTATATATGGTTGCGCCATTCGCACAATGGGCAACTGATTGTGATATGTCAGAGCAAGCTGTAATTCCAATGTGTTTTCCTTTGTACACTTTTCGGCAGTTGTAAATCGTTTCCAATTCCCTTTAGAGCCAAATTAAAGAATTTGCCTTGTTTTGTTACCCATCTTGCAGAGCATCATCATCAGCAGCAGCAGCAACAGCAGCAGCAGAAACGCCGTCGCTTTCATCCGCTACGGAATTTGCGTCGAATCTTTCGGCGTCGCACCATCAATAGCGCGGACACCAGCGCAGCTGGCGGCGATCAGGGAGCAGGTGCGGGATCGGGATCGGGTTCGGTTTCTGGATCTGGAGCGTGCAACACTTTGCCGCCACCGGCGAGCAGTTCTAGTGAGAAGAACTTGCGCAGCGTTGCGCTAGGTGGCGCCACAGCAGCGGAGGCTGTGTCGGCATCGTCGCCGGCATCGCCGCTCACCCACCAGCAGCTGCACGAGAGCTACCAGACGCAATCGTTGCCCAAGTCCAAGTCCTACGGCGCCCATCGCGATGAGCTGCTGAGCGTGTTGCTGGGCAAGAAGAGAGGGGCAAACAAGCATCTGAACAGCTTGGAGCAGCCAGTCCAACAGTCTCACAGTCACAGCCACACCCATTCCCAGTCCCAGTCCCAGACCCAGTCACACTCCCACACGGACGCCATGTACCAAACGCAGCGACCGCAAATGGGCGTGGCCGTCTTCCCAGATGCCATGAGCATGAGCATGAGCCGCAGTGCGTATTTCGCGGAGAAGCAGAGAAGCCACCATCATCAGCGCCAGCTGCGCAGCGTCGGCGACTCCTCGCAGGATCTGGATCTGGCCGAAGACATTGGCGCCGCTGGCGGCGCAGCCGACATGTCCGACAGCCAGCGCAGTCTGAGCGAAGAACGATTGCTGGACGCAGACGTGGACGGGTAAGTTTAGCTCTTAACCCAATGAGATGCCATCTCTCACATATTTGTTCTTCCCCTCCAGCAGTGGTTACACACGTGAAACTCTCTCCCAGTCCCATGACAGCGTTTTTTCCGAATCCGCAACAGCCAGCAGCCTTTCCATCGTACTAAGGGTGAGTTCAAGCAACTGACACGTAGTTAGATTAGATTAGATATGAGTTCGACATGGTTTAAATTTAATTTATTACACATCTGCGGTTGACGAACTTTTGTTTGAATTGTTATCAAATGCGAGTCAAACACAGATGAGTTGGACATTGTAGTAGGAGCGGATGCAATTGTCAACAGTTGAGGTGCGCTTGAAGTGAATGAGATATCGACTTAGAATTATGAATAAAAGGTGATTGGTTATTTGAATGAAACTTAATCTAGGCATTGCAGGGGAAGGAAGTATAAGACATTAAAGTTAATATGTACGGGTGGACGAAAGGTTAAACAGATGGACATACGGATAGATGGATGGATGCACGGACAGGTGAGCGGATTTAATGGCGAACAGACAGACGAATGGATGAACGGACGGGAATGCGAACGGATGGACGAAAAGACTGAACGGCAGGACAGAATATATTGTAACTGAGTGCACTTTAATTAAGCTTTTGAGTCCTTGACTTCCTCTCTCAATCCAAAGAGTATTTTAATTATTCTCTATTATTCGTACCTGGATTGAATTTAATATATCAATTGGTACGCATATATGTATATAACAGATCCTAGTTACTCTCAATATGTATAGATGAAAATTCTACATCTATGATATTGGCAATATTATAGATATTCAGCACAAGCTTATGCTAATAAGCAAATTTTGAATTTCTTCATTGATTACTCACATAATTCAAGTTCGAAATTGCTGAGTACGGAGCACAGTCACGCACTTGCTTCATAAATAGCTCTTCTATTAACACATACTTAATGTGATTAACGCGTTTAGTTATTTTTGGGCCGCCTATATCGATCCAAACTCCCGAATCGCCCTCGTTGAACTGTACGTGACTCAGCAGGCAGCCCCACAGCAAACACAACCCCAAACTGCAAGAAGTATTTAATGGCACGCCTGTGAAGGGTTGTTGTGCCAGCCGCTTCATATGTGCCCCACTTGGCGTACTTCACTTGATTGCAGCTGATTCACATTGACTGAGAATCATTTCAATTGATTTTAATCAAATTCAATTTGCTTGGATTTTCATATGGAGCAGACGACACATGGGGTGGCATCGATGCAATTGGCCATCGACCCAGTCAGACAGCGTTGTCATCTGGGAAGTCATCAAATCTGTAAAGGGAATTCAATTGAGTTGCAGTTCAAGCTACAGGGTATAGTCGGTGTAGGGTGTGATCAGCTGTTATTGATCTATTGATATAATAGGCAGTCATTTCTTATTACAAACCGTCTTCAATTATGGAATGAGACTCAATTTGATAAGTAAGTTATTTCATCTAAAATTACAGGGTATATTATAAATTGAAGGAGATCAGCAGTATTTCTTTACTGATCTATGGTAGGGTTTTCTTTAGTTTTTTTGTTTCAATCTCATCAATTCTTGAATAAAACTAAGAATTATCAATCTCTTCAGTTTTTAAGTTCTTCAATTTGGTTTAATATATTATTTCATTATTAGATCATTTTAGTTAAAATTACAGGCTATACTTGAAGTAAACCAGCAGTTTATCAGTTCTTTATCAAACTACTGTCAAGTTTTACCAAATATTTTTTTTCATTCTTCATTTTTTTCTGCATGTCTGTTTAACAGGGTATCACTTGTGTAGGTCATCAGCATTCGTTCTCTCTGGATGTGATCTTACGTTGCTTGAGTTTTTTCTTTACTTACAATTGCATAAGCTAAGTTTGGTGTCGACGTCCGCGCCAGTTTTGACTGCATAATCGTTGAGCGGCGGTGTGAAAGAAGAAATGCAGAGGCTGCCCGCACGCGTCGCTGCAGTTGGGGCGCCCGTTGTGTGGCTTTCAGTGCAATAGTCAAATGCCCCAAGCCACTGCAACCGCGAGCTATCGGACGGTTACTGTTAGTTAGACAACTTGCTTAGACTAGCAGGGGGACGGCAGAGTGGGTTGAGGCAGGGGGGCGGGCAACTCTTTTGGAGCAGCGCGTGGCAATGTGTGGCTTCTCCCTCGTCGACTTGTGCCCGCTTCGGTTTCTAATGCTTCTTCAATTTCTGGCCAAACAAGTTACTGTGCCTGCAGCTTGCAGCTCGGTTTGTTGCATTCGCCCATCGCCGGTTGCTGCTTCTTGTTATTCCACTTTTTCCACTTGACTGTCAGTTAGCCGCTTCTCTGCCTTGTGCCAGCTCTTCCCTCTGCCTCTCTTTCTCTCTGCAGTCCAGTTGTCGGCTTATTTGCCAACCTGGTTAGCAAATCCATTGCATTTCTTTTCTGTTTCTATGCTATTGAACTCCTGCAAAGTTTTCCGCTAAATCAGTTTGCTACGAGACGTCGTCCACGCTGCGCGCAACTCTATCAATGGCTAAATAAATAGAATTTAGAAATTGCTAAAGTGAAAAAGTTCAATTACATATAGAAGTTCGTGTGTGTTCTTTATAGTGTGTGTGTACTGTGTCTTTGTTACTCGATTTTACAATAGATAAAAAGCTCGTCTACTTGAATATTGTGTCATCTCTTATCGCTAGCGAGAAAGCTAGATATCTATCTATCTGGAAATATATGATTCACATAGAAATAATTAATTTATAGAATATTTTTGATTCCCAGTGACTAAGACTATTTCAGCAGATTTTAGAGTTTTGATAATAGAGAGAGGGGGAAGTAAGGAGATATAGAGAAATGAAGTAAAGGCTGCCAGAACTCTAGTTATACATATATCAGGAAATTTGTGATTATGAAGCCAAAAGTATATTCATAGCGAATATTTAGCTATAGCTATATAGCTATATTTAGCTATAAGGTGTAGAACTTTAGAGTATTCGAACTATAACCGTAACCTTTTAACATTACCGTAAAAGTTTACGTATTGGGAGCTACCAAGTTAGTAATATCTGAATCAGATAATAAACTTATCCTATAGAACCTTTCTGCGATCTTAGCTGTATATCAGAAAGGTTCTATAGGCTCTATTCTAAAGCTGTTTGTAGAGAGTTTAAACTATTCTTTTCTCAGGCAAACAACATATTAGAGCTAATTGTCCGGTAAAACCACATTCTATAATCAATTAAGCATAGTTAAGTCTCGTTGTTGATTAAGGTAAAGGCTTGCACTTCCTGCGATTCTTAAAAGTACTAAGGCCAGATCACGACTTGCTCTATAACCAGTTTGAACAGAAAGAGAGAGAAAGAGACACCCTCTTTAGTTTATATATAAATAGAAAGAGAGAAAAAAAATCTAGTTAATGTCCATAATGGGGGCAATTGAACGACAAACGACAAGCGACGCAGTCATTCAATTTTCACTGTACGTCTGAAGATATGTCCATTTGATGACAGCAATATGGTAACACGGTAACACGCATTGCTAGCGAACGAGGTTGGCTAAGCCTAGGCAGGCACATCAACAGTCAGTTAGAAGAAAGGGGAGACTTGAGATATGGGCGACATGGAAGACATGAGACGTTGGAGACAACATGCAACGTCCATTCACACGCTTTACTTTAATTGCCTGGCTATCTATCTGGCCTGGCCTGGCGGTGGAGCAGCGCTTGAGAGATGAGAAACTCGATGCACTAAACCTGTTTGCCTGCTGGCCGAGCCCGTAGGACGTTATACCCCAAAATGTCCGAATCAAACGTTCACATCAGCCAATCCAATTGCAACGACCCACATTCACAGTTTCATGTGTATGTTTTTTGTATGTTTTTTTTAAATGAGACTTCCTGTTTGGTGGGCTCGCATATTGCATAAACATTTGATTTACATACGACTTTGACATTTTCCGTATGCAGCGAGAGTTGTGAGTTAACATTTGTGACAGTTAAAAGAGTTTGGTTAGGATGAGGTCTGCAAAGGATAAGAAATTATTAGACTTGTCTAGCAGTTGGAGAAGCGAAGATGTGATTAGGATTTAGCCATGTTAGTCTGACCGTCAACACGTCAGAAAGCATAGATTTCGGAAACTGCAAAAGCTAGACACTAGAAATGTTAAATGTTTATTCGTTTATTTATACTTTTATATGAGTTTATCACAGTTTTTCGATAACTCATGCCATTTTTTTTATTATCGATAAAATTCGGTGATTTTAATTTGTTTTAGGCATGGCTTGTATATGTTAATATATAGAGACCTCAGATTTACTGTGCATGTCTATATAATAAATACATAGATTTAAAACTATTTTAAATAGCGCCCCTAACCCCAAGTTTACAAAGAATTTTATCGGAAAATCTGCTCTGCAAAATTCGGGGTATTTCCTAGTTGAGCAGTCTCGACCAGACCACTCTTACTTATCTTCCACTTTTATGTAGACAAAAAAACCAGCTTAATCCCACTGAGTCACTTAATTATTTAACTCTAGCTTCGTATGCGAGTTTTGGCAAATTAGTCCAAAATAATTGAATGCGCTTATATTGTTGTTTACACCTGCTGCAAACAGCTGCCTGCTGAGCTGTTGTAATCTGTGGCAGGCGGGTAGCCTAGCCGCAACAGCAGCGGCGAGCAGCTAGTTGCATGTTGAGCCAAGCCAAGCCAACGCAAGCCAAGCCAAGTTAAGCCAGGCCAATGGCCACGAGTTGGCCCACTCGGCAAGTGTGCCAATAAATCATGAAATGTGACGAGCCAGCGACCATTCAGGTAGCAGCCGCAGCTACCTTAACTGTGAATTTCCTATATGTAGCACAACGTACTACCTGATCTATCTACCTGATCGCGCTGCTATTACGAAATGTTCTATTATAAACATCTGGATGCAATTGTCTGTTGGGGCATTGAACTCGCTTTAAAATGCATTTAAAATTGTATAAATATATAAATTTTTGTTGCATATAACGAGGTCTTTAACCTAAGCGTACTTAGGCATAAAATCCTTAGAAACACATACGAAAATAGATTAGAATAGGCAGGAATAGGCGGCGCGTTCCCCACGTCATGCTCCAGAGATGCTGATTAATTCAAGAAGCTGGAGGAGCTGTGCCCAAGGAAGTGTCTAACAGATCTATATAAATAGAGTGAGATGAGAGGGAAGGAGATGAGAGAGTGTGTGAGGGGAAAGCTGTGGCATTTGTTTACTTGAGTTTGTCTTACCCTTGAAATGCCACTGCCGCTGCTGACAATAAACAGATTTCCCAGCGCCTGCCCAATTATGTTTTAGACTAGGTAAAAAGTCGTTGAGATTGCATTTCACAAGCAATGCATTTTAGTGCATTGTTAATTCCACATCTGCTGTCGAGGGTGCATATGCTGCCTGTTGCCAGCTGTCCGGCTGTCTGTCCGTCTATCCGTCCGTCCGCCTGTCTGTCTGTCTGTCTTGCCTTGCTTTGCCTTGCCCTGCCTCGGCACAATTCAGTTTCAGTTGCACATTGCACTTGGTCGCGCTCACATCGAGTCTCTGTCTCTCGCTCTTTCGCTCTGTCGCTGTTCGTGGCAAGAAAGTGAAATTTCATAGATCGCGTGTGGCTGGCTCGTAACAACAATAGCCCTTATTAGTTAATTGTCGAGCGTGTTGAAGAAAAAGCTTCATTTCTCTAACTGCTGGTGCTGCCCTCGCCCCGCATCAATAGATCAAAATGGTAGCCGGAAGTGCGGGCAGCCGCAACATTCAAAGCAATCCATTTCAGCTTTCGTTTTCGGTAAGGCAAGCAATATTCAAGTAGAGCTCTATCCATATATACATCAAGTCTTTTGACGCCTCGCCCTGGAGTCGAGGCTGTCGAAATGATTGACTTTAAACAGAATCCGTTCAGAATGCGTTTGCCGGGATCGGCGGGCGGCGAGAGTCGCCTGAGCCGCAGTTGCCTGCGCGCGCGCTTAGTGTTTCGCTGGAAGAGCTGGGTACAAAATGAACACAATAGAAATTAAAATATAAATATACAAAAATTTAAGAAATAAATAAAAAAATATATATACAAAAATTGAAGAAATAATTAAAAAAAATATATATACAAAAATTTTAAATTAAAAAAAAATTTAACCAAAGTTTCAAAAATAAATAATTAATTAAAATTTAATAAATAAATAATTTAAAAAAAATCAATAAATAAAAAAATAAATCAAAATTCAAATTAAAAAGTAAAAAATAAATATATAAAAAAATATATAAAAATTTAAAAAAATAAGTAAATATAAAAAAATTTAAAAAAAATAAGTAAATATAAAAAAAAATAAAAAAAAAAATTACAAAAAAAAATTAAAAATTAAAATTAAAAAAAAAAATAAATAAATAAAAAAAAAAAGTAAATAACAATAAAAAGATAAAAAATAAATAAATCAAAATACAACAGTTAAGAATAAATAGATAAAAATAAAAAATTAAAAAAATAAATAAATGAAAAAATAAATGATTACAATAATAAATACAAATAAAAAAAAAATAATAATATCTAAAATAAAAAAATAAAAAAATTTAAAAGAATAAATAAATAAACTAAACTAAATAAATAAAAAAAAATTTTTTTTTTAAAATCAATATACAAATAAATAAAATAAAAATAATAGCAAAATGAATACAAAATATTATATAAATAATAAAAATAATAAAAATAATAAATATAATAAAAATAATAAATATAAATAATAAAAATAAAATAATAAATAAAATGTAAAAAAAAAATATATACAAATCAATAAAAATAAAAAAAAAACCTTACCCAAATATTCCAATATTCAAATCCTTTATTTCCTTATCTTTGCAGGCTGAGCTAACAGATGTGCTGCGCAAGCGTCGCAACCGGCCAGATGCCTCCGACGAGGATCTGGGCCTGCCACGCAGTCCAGTATCGCCGCAGCGTCATGCTGGCGCAGGGCAAAGCCGCAAGGCCGCTGGCTACCAGCCGCGCGAGGTGTCCTCCCTTAGCCTGTTGAGTGTCAACAGCACCGATGGCGAGGACAGCCAAAGCCATAGACAGCAGGCGATCAGCGCGATCAGCTCCTCGGACAATGTCAGTTCGGTGGTGCTGCGCGACCATCAGGAGGATGACAATGTGGATGCAGTGGGCCTGGAGCGGCAGCGGCTCTCCCATGCAGCGGCCAAGCACAAAATGGCCATTCGACCCATCAAGAAGATGCCCACGCGGCAGCACAGAAGAACTCTAGAGGTAGAACTGGAAAGACTCCAAGTGGAACATTAATAATATATTACTTTTCTTATAGACTTCCATACCTGAGGCCAACGAGGAGCTACTCAAGCTGAACCTGTCCCAGGCGCCCAATCCCAGCCTGAGGGCTGTTAAGGGTAAGTCACATGGCTTCAGCCCCATCTCTGACTCTAGCTGATCTTTGCCTGATCTTTGCAGAAATGGATCTTAAGACTAAGACGCGCTCTCTACCTCCGGGCAGCTCGCTCTCTGCCACAACAACAACAGCCACTGCCAACAGTAGCAGCACCACCAAGAGCACCACCACTAGCACCACCCACTCTCATGTGCGCACCAAGACAATCGAGCAGAAAAGCTCGACGATTACGAATATCAGCAGCAGCAGCGGGAACAGCGGCAGCGGCGAGCGTACAACGTCCACTACACTGGCGTCGAGCTCCTCCTCGCAGGCGTTTGGGCTACGCGCGCTCACCTTTAAGGCCGCCAATGCGCTGTTCGATGGGCGTGGCGAGTCGTCCACGGATGGCGATGATTTGGCCACAGCCACGACTGACTCCAGCGAGCATGGATTTTTGCGTCGTCTCATGCAGCGCAACTCAAAGCGCAGCATTGCCCGGGCCAACGATGGCCTGGAGGATGTGGACACCAGCCAGAATCTAGCCAAGAAGCTGCAGATCTCGACCTCCTGCCTGGAGGCAACAGCGCGTGACCCAGTGCCAATGCCGAACAAGTCGCGCAGCGCCACCTCGCACGAGCAGAACATACAGGAGACGCGGCAGATCATCAAGCGCGAGATTCACAACGAGGGCAAGCACGGACTGAACGCCTTGGTCAGCAACTACGGAGTCCAGCCGCAGCCACCCACCGCCGTGAAGCCGAAGTCTGGGCCGGCGGCACGTCAGCGCTACTTGCCCAAGGAGCTAGGCTCCGCCCTGGACAAGCCGACGCTGCCGACGAGCGACAGCGACGTGACCAATCTGCTGTCCAAGAGCTCGCGCGGCAACGACACCTTCCAGTCCACGGCGCTGGTGCGGGAGCAGGCGCAACTGCGGACGGAGGCCGCTAGCTCAGGTCACTTCGAGCGCAAGCCGCGCATCGTGAGCCTCAGCGCTTTCCAGCAGAAGCTCTCGCGCTCCAGCGACTCGATGGGCCAGCACTCGAGCTCCTCGAACTCACTGGAGACCAGCACGGACGAGCCCTCGCCACTGTACTACGAGGAGAAGCAACGCAAGACGGTCGAGAAGTCGCGCAGTTTCCGCAACTACCAGGAGGAGCGCAACGTGGCCAATGAATCCTCAGTCGTGCACAGCAATATGCCCAGCCTGCCGGATCTGTCCATCAGCTTCCGCGTGCCGCCCTCCTACTACAAGCAGCAACAGTCGCCGCAGACGCCACAGTCCCCAATCTCCCCCAACGCCAAGTGCGTCTCGCTCGGATTTGAGATCAACGACAACAAGCTGCTGCAGGCACGCGCCGAGTCCACGGGCAAGCTGCCCAGCTGCCAGGCCAAGCTGTCGCCGCAGCGCAACTCCACGCTGCTGGTGCCCAGTCCGGGTCCCGCCAACATCTCAGAGATCGAGCAGAACATTGATCTGATTGTCAAGTCTCCGATGGTCAGTTTGCTGCGTAAGTCTGGAGCAGTGGGAGAGCAACAGTCGCCGTCGCAGTCGCCTCAGCGACCCAAGGTGTTGGAACTCAAGCAGACGACAACCATTGCCATTGGCTCGCCCAGCAAGGATGCAGCCAGCGCCAGCGCCAGCGTCAGTCCGCTGGCCAAGAGCGCCAAGCTATCGAGCAGCCCACCGAGCACGCCCAGCAAGAGCACGCGTCGCAATTCGAACAACGTGGAACGAGATCAGGCGGAGCCGGAGTTTATGAAGATTCAGCTGAATCGTGTCGATCCGGCACATCTGCACAGCAGCAAGGCCAATCATCTGGTGCTGGCCAAGAATGTCAAAGTGGCTGCCACGCCCACGGAACGCAGTCAGAGCAGCGATGACCTGAGCATGCGGCGTCTCAGTGCCGAGAGCGCGGGCAGCATTCAGATAGTGGAGCGCTCCCAGAAGCCGCTCAGCAGTGCCAACAGTCCAGCCAGTATTAGCCAGCCAGCGGAGGCGCTGGCCAAGCAGCAGCGCGCCGTCAGCGCCAACAGCCTGCGCTCCAGCTATGTGAGCAGCAGCAGCAGCTGCAACTGCAGCGCCGGCAGCAGCAGCGAGGTGCTCATCGCTGTCTCGCCGGCAACGGCGCCCAGCACACCAAAGAGCAGGCCGGCAGAGGCCATGGAGCAGGAGAAGGAGAAGGCCAATCGGCTGTCATTGGAGGAGCGCAAACGTCTGTTCCTGAACGAGGAGAAGTCGCAGGCGGAGCGCAAGCTAACGGAGCTGCGCTACGAACGCAAGAAGTCCCTGAGCGAGGAACTGCAGCGTAAGCCAGAGGCCACGTCGCCGGCCACGCCCACCACGCCACTGTCACCCAGTGGACCCGATGCCAGCAATGGCAACGGGAATGGCGTGGTACTGCGCAAGAAATCCTTTGCCAGCGCCAATGGTAATGCCAATGGCAATGCGTGCTCAGCGGCGCCGGAGGATGCTACGCCGGAGCTGATGAAAGTCTTTGCACGTCGTTCGCTGAAGGTGAAGGACGACGATGTGCTGGCCATGGCTCAGGTAGCTGTGGCGAATCATAAGAAGATGTCCAGTGGCAGCCAGAGTGTCGATAGCGACAAGGAGAATCAGTCGAACAGCGTGGAGAAGCTGGACAAGCTGACGCCTAGCAATGAGCCGGCTAAGTTGGTGCCAGCGCAACCCCCCAGCAGTAATCGCAGCACAGTAGCGGACTTTCGAAATCTCAACAACAACAACAACAACAACAATGTGCAGTCAGCGCCACAGAAGTTGTCCAATCTGCCGCCCATAAAGGTCAGCAATGCGCGCAATTCGGCAGTCAACAGCAACAGCAGCAACAACAGCAACAACAACAGCAACAATGCTCACAAAAACAACATCAACAAGGCCAACAATGGCAGCAGCATCAAGCCGGCTAGTGAGCGTTACTCGCTGCAGCTAAAGCCAGCAACAACAACAATACCAACTGCGGCAACAACAGCAACAGTTGTCGCTGCAGCAGCAACAGATACAGATGCCACGTCCACCAAGCCAATAGAGCGCTCCGCCACAGTGGGCGAGTTCAAGGG
The DNA here is from genome assembly GCA_035045145.1 of Drosophila meridionalis. Classification (NCBI taxonomy): domain Eukaryota; kingdom Metazoa; phylum Arthropoda; class Insecta; order Diptera; family Drosophilidae; genus Drosophila; species Drosophila meridionalis. Next base: position 5,146,855 of record JAWNPG010000025.1, on the reverse strand, counting down.
CATTCACCAGCGTCGTGCAGAGTGGGAGCAGCGTGTGAAAGAGGCGCTCAAGTAGGCGCTGTTAACGAGCACTGTTAACTAACAGCAGAGCTGACAGAGTGAGCTAACAGAATTTTGCCGTACCTGCTGTTGATGATGCTCTGTTACCTAGTGATGCTCTCTAGTAGTAGTAGTGTAAGCGAATACAACAACAAGTAATGACTAAAACATAATTGAAAAAGAAACAACAACAAAAAAAGAGAAAAGCGAAATGAAAGGAACAGAATAATAATATTGATATTCATAATGTTAGTAAATATATATAAACGAGTTGGCTGTTCGAGCCCATCCAAAGAAACGAGTTGCGTCTTCGATCGATCCTCAAAATGATTAGTTTGTGGCTTATCGTTAATTAATAGTTTTTGCGTTTAATTTGTGTTTGTGCACGTCAAAATCGTATATAAAAATAAATATAATAATAAAGTAAAAGAAAAAAGAAGCAAACAAATGAAAATTATAACTAGAACAGACAACTTGAAGGACTGTGAGTTAAATTTACAAATAATAATAGTAATTCCCTATGATATTCTACGAACAGCTCTGACTTTGATTTGTTGTAAAGCTGAGATTCTCCCGCTCTCTCCATCTATCTATCTATCTATCTATCTAATGTGTAGACAAATGCGAGCTTTTGAACAGGATCAATTTCCGTAACAACTCTAATATCTGTAATAGCATTTAATCTATTATTTTCATAGCAATATAAACAAAATAATATATATAATTATATAATTGTGAAATATTTCTTTTTCGGGCTTTGTAAACCTTATGAAAAACTGTTCAAGTTTGTAAAAATTCTATATATATATGTATATGGTTATCAACTATTGAGCGCATATAATATACTTACAAATATGAGATATACATAAATATATGTGTATATGTCTATATATACAATCAAATTTAATTAACCTGTACGCTCGCGGAGCAAATATTTCAACATATACAAATAAAAACAAAATACTTGAATGTTAAACTACATAAATCAATTTACAACAATTGTTTACTTCTTTTATTAGTTTTTTAACTCTGATTCTGGGGTTGAGGTCACAAGTTTCTTGTGTATTATGAGGCGTGTCTTCTGTGGAGTTATTTTGAGACGTTTTTTGGTTCTATTATCAGCTGACTTTATTGTCGACATCATTTCGGTATACTTTTACAGCTCTAATCATTTGGAAATGTCAAGTAAGTAAACAGAGCAAACTGAGTAAAAAAATGTGTATTTACCAAAATGGTATATTTGTTTACCGAGACAGTTACAATACAATCTTATAGGTAAGTTGTAATAATAAGTATCTTAATCTCAAAATCAGGCTAGATAGATGACAAATATATAGAGATGGATTAATATAGGTCTATAAACTATACCAATATGTGTATGTATATCTATACCAATTTTACCAATTTTACTTTATTTAATTTTTTCATCTATCTATCAAATCGATAGATAAATAATATATATATAGATAGGATCTATCTTTCTATCAGATCAAATAGATGAATATCATAAGTATAAATTGCTCAATATATCTATATATATTGAATATATAGATGAATAAATGTAATTAAGTCAAAATGTTAAAATTGCTATAGATCTATCTATATATTTTTCATTTATCTGTATACGACATTATAATTTGTCCCATCATATGTACAATGACAATTTACTGTCTTCTCAGATACCATAATTTATACATATACATAATTGATATGTCTATATTATCGTCTGTATGCTTATAGGCAAACTATTTGTTTCCATCATAAAATATTGCCAAAAATCGCCCCTTGCTGTGTTTTGACAAGCAAATGATTGTTTTTGCTAAAATTTTGGCGCAGATATCCAAAAATTGAAAATATAAATAAACAAAATTATGTCAAATATACATGAAACTAAATGCAGAATTTTAAAAACTATGATATGATTTATTTAATAACTAATGATGTTCTACAAGATATCATGAAAATTAAAACAAATTTGCAATTACTTAAAATTTAATTGATTATGCGGGCTATAGGGGGATATATTTAAACAATTTCATGTCTCTAGTTATTTTGGTTCTCAGACAAATGGTTTACAAATGGACCTCGTTAAGATCAAGTATATATAATCTTTATAAAGCCAATTTATATACGCTAATTCGAGTACTACATACTATATATTATAAATACTATGTATAAAACAAATGAGTTTTAAGTTTCATATTGACCGCAAGGGTTCTTATATATTATTGTATATATTTTAAGAACACCCATCATCATTATCCATTTACTTTTCCTCAATATTTTGTTCTATTTCTGTACAAACTTATTCATAAAAATTTGCATATATTGCAATTAGAATAAAAATCCTTGATGTCTGATCAAATTGCCATGGAAAAAAGTTGCCAACTGCAATGAGTTTAATTTAATTTTGGCTATGGTAAGAATATATATATATATATATTTCATATAAATATATTTACTTAAGTATATGTATGTATAATAATTTTGCTAAAGAACACAAAATATATGAGGGAAAATTGGAATTCATTAGTGTCAAGCGTTGAATAAATGAGAAAAAACATTTGTATAAATAACAATTTGTAGTTCGGCTTATATATTAGTTATATACATATACAGACATCTATGTACAGACATAATTTACGCATTAAATTTCTGGGAATAATTTAAATAATTTGATAATGATTCAGCAGAGAGTCGATCTTGGCCATTCATATAATTAGCCAAAAAGCTTGGACTCGAGTTCGTAGCTAAAAAAAAGTGAGTTCAAGTTCGTTTCTGCGAATGTGCTTAATCCGTCTTATTCCCGTTTGCTGTTGACAACAAATGATGATAGCCGAAAAATAAAAATAAAAATAAAAATAAAAATAAATAGAAACAAAAACAAATCGTTAAGAGATCGCTTGGAGCAACAGCTAAGCGCCGCATGGCCAGCTGATGACCTCATGGATGGCGATGGCGATGGCGATGGCTATGACGGTGTCGTCACAGCTGTGCTCGCTCGCTCGCATCGCCGAGATTCGACACAGACGCTGGGTGCCTTCATTAGTTTGAGTTTAAATCAAGAACGCGACGGACGGCAGCGATCCGAGAAATCTGTGCGCTTATAGAATTAAAAATAATACGAATATGCTAGCCAAGCACATGGACTAGCGTGAAGAGTGTCATGTGTAGAAATTAGAGCAGCTAAAAGCCTCTTAGTACATATACTAAATAAAGTCATACATATATACATATAGTGAAACGATGCAAACACAAGCTCCAACTCCGAGCACTCCGCCGCCGTCGCGTCGCTCCAATCGGCCGCCGCGCATCAACATTCACAATATACCGAATAGTTATGGCGGCTCTTCGATGCCGCCCAGTGCTCAGCCCCCGCACACCTCACAGACTAACTACACGGGTCCCTATTGGCCGCCGGTGGCGAATCCCTTCGGCGCCGGCAACTTTATGACCAAAGGCTATGAGGGCTTCCTTGATCTCACCAAGTCCGGCATGAGTTTCGGCGAGAAGTTCACCTACGGCCTGTACAATAAGTTCAGCAAGTGGTCCAGACGCTGGTTCACCCACATGTTTCTACTGATAATACTCGCGCTCTATAACATTGGAGGGGCCAAACTATTTCAAACTGTGGAACGTAAGTGGTGAAGTGGAGCGAAACTGTGATACTTCTATTAACTAGATGATCGATGATAGATATATATAAGAGTTTTTCTGTGATAGTCAAAGACAAAGTCTAGATAGAATGGAATAAATGATATATATACCATATATACGATCTGTAATATAGAAAGACAGCGAAGCAAATATGTTCTCAGATATTCAACTAAATCAGAGTCCAGATGAATAGTATAGATGACTCTCAGAATGGATGATCTGTGTTAGTCAACTCGATCGGAGTACTTTAGGCGTATATCTATATGATATATATTATTCAAGTAGACCAGAATGTATGTTATTGCTGATAGTCAAGTAGATTAGAGTACTTTAATATGAGATTTTATTGATATTCAAACAGATCTGATCTAATAGACGATCGTGATTTGAATATAGATCTGAGCATAAATCTGAATATCTCATATCAAAAGCAATCTCTGGGATAATCATATATGTGCTCTCCAAATCGAATAACGAATTTTATGCTTACAACAAGATATGTGATCGTCTAGTAGATCAGAGTATATTTAACTGCATAGATGATCTCAGAGAAAAGAATTCTATTCTTAAAAGATGACATCTGATATTTAACAAAATGAAAGTAAATATGATGCTTGATACTTAAACAGCGCAGCGTACTTTACACCTAATAGTTGATTTGAAATAGTCTAATAGATTTGAATATTTCATAGTCAATAAATGATCTCTGATTTTCAAACAGATCAGAGTACCAAATATATGAACCCGTACCTTGCACCTAATATCTGATCTAAAATAGTAAAATAAATTTATAATAATTTATACTCAATAAATAATCTCTAATATTCAATGAAATCTAAGTACTTTCAATTTCATGAATGATCCCTGTACACTCACAGATACCTAAGAAAAGATAATTTTTCACATTTATGTAGATCAATAGCAGAAATATTTGAGTATGTTTCAGGGAATGAACCAGTCACGTCCGCATAAACAATCTTTTCGATGATTTGTTTGCTTATCAAGCACTTAGGCCATTGTTTTGAGAATAGTCTAACCAAACCAGGAACTGAGGAAAATACACAAACATTTCTGTATGCTGGATCGTAAAATTTATACCGGATTCAAACAGAATACGATGTCTATGAGCAATATATATACTTATGTGTATAGATATATAGAAAGATAGGCAATCAAGTCAACGATCGAGCAACGAGCGATGGAACAGTATAAGGCATTTAAATATACATATTTATGTATATGCATGGATTGTAGCTATATATATATGAATCATATAGTATAGCCGCTAGGGCTGTGGAAGTTTGTTTGGCATAAACAATTGGCCAAGAAGATGATTAATTTTAAACAACAGCAGCGCAATAATTGCAGCTTATCGATTGGCGAAACAGATTTTCATATAGAATTTCAGTTGAAATGCAAATTTCGCTTGTGACTGCAGAGCTGAAGCTGGAAAATGCATTCCGAAATCAGCAGGTTGGCGTATAAAAATTTTAAAGACAATTTCTGGAAATGAAAGTAACTAGAAAGGAATGCATAAAAAAAGGTAGAGAGATGTATACAGAAAGCTGTAGGTATATGGATATATAGAGATATAGATATATGAAATGTATATTGTAGAAATTATGTATATCATTTCTGGAAATGAATAGAATGCATAAAAAAGGTAGACAGATGTATAGAGAAAGCTATAGTTATATGGATATATAGAGATATGATATGATATGATATGTATATTATAGAATTGATGTATATACTTTAAGGACTTTAGCTGACAATCTTTAAGTAAGGCTTTAAAGGCGATATTTGAATATAAAAATTTATATCTATAAAATCTAGAATTTATAATCCCAAGTCTTTAGGAGCATCTTTAACACAAAGCTCAAAATAAGATACAATATCTTAAATGAGATATAATAAGATCTATATAAACATAAACTAATATACTTTGTTTGTAACTTTCTATTTAGGCTTTATTTATTTATTTTATTTTATTGATTTCACGCCTTTAAACTCGATCAAACTATAATTGCCTCATGAAATTGTGATAATAAAATCATATTCCGTTTATAGGGAAAAAAAAACTGAATTCTATATAAAAATCAATAAGTTCATTGAGCTCTATGCATTTATATTTACCTGCACAGAATATTAAAATTGTATGCCAAAAATATATGCACATTAAAATAGACCCCTTTACAAATATATATATGTACATATATCTACTTATCTATATGCATGTATACATTCTCAAAGAACATTAACAGCACATTCTTCTTACCTAGAAATTTCTTATATTTTTCGTCATTTATTTTTGAGAAATGCAGCATTGCATATCTTTGACCCCATAAATAATATATATAAATATACATATTCATGAAGAGTGGGCGATGCTAAGCCGATCTAGCATTGTTTGCTTTCTCTAAAACTGAGAATGTTATAGAGATATGCATTGATGCTGATAGGGAAATTAAACTAGGTCTTATAAAAAATGTCTGCAATTTTCATAATAATTATATCAATTTTCATAATCGATAGAGATCAAGTTATGAAAACGGTTATCACTATCTATGAATATTTATTTATATATAAAATATCTTAAATCAATTACATATTACAATACAATATATTTCATATCTTCAATACTTCAGTTGAACTAATCACATCTCTTTTACAGATGGTCCCGCTGAACTGGAAATAATGACAGCGCAATATCAAAAGCGAATTTTCTTCAGGCAGCTGCTGGACTTGGCCAACACAACAATTACGTATAATGTAGGCAAGCAACTAAATAACTATAGAAATTGTTAATAACTTTTGGGTATTGTTATTCAGAACACAGATCACTGGGATGGCTTTGTCAATAATATACTCAACTCGAATAAGGCAGCTGTGGAGTCGCTGCTGCGCTCGAATTTGTCCACAGATGAGGAGGCTAGAAAAAACAATCCTTGGTCCTTTTGGAATGCTATGGTCTACAGCTGTACGGTGTATACGACAATAGGTGAGTGAATGTGATCTATAAGATCTTGTCTTGTTGGATGTGACTGACTATTAGATACCCTGAAGCTACTGTATTAAGCTGATTATAAACAATAGTAAAAGCAGCTGGTATACTGAGATAACTTAAGCCTGATTGACATTTTCTTACTTCTTTTCCTGGGATTTCAAAACGCATATGCTTTAATAAGCGCTACTATAAATGTGGAGTTCCTATACTTTAGGAGATGTACGTCTCTATAGACAGATAGACATACGGGGCTTAAACGAACTGAAAGACAGATGAACTCATGTACGGACAAGCAGACGGATAACCAATCAGACGAACAGATGAATCGAAGGACATAAGGGAGAAGTGCCTGATGGTTAAACAGACGGATGGGTAAACGACGGACTCAAGGATAGGCACTTCGCTGAGACAGACAGTCGACGGAAACAAAAGAACATAGAGATAGACGGATTGACAGCCAGACGGGCAAACGAACTGATGGGTGGGCGGACAGAAGAGCTAGAGGATAGACACTTGGGCGGACAGATGAACTCGATGGTCAGTCGGATCATCAACCGATTCACCTATTGAAACTGATCAAGAACAGTATATGGCGCCAGTCACGTCCTCCCCTGTCTATTACACGCACACTTTAATATGAGACATTCAAGACACGAATTCGCAATCTGAATGGGTTTAGGATATAAATAAACCTTAGTCATTGGAAATTATCATTAAGCAAAAATTTGTCACAATTATTATATATAGACATTTATTTATTTTACTATTTGCAAGTCGGTTCTTCATATATTAGGACCTATTTTAAAAAACTGTCTGAATTTTCAAATATTTACAAAGTATATACATATATATGTCTATAGGTATATATATGTGAAAATATTTATTTATATTTTAAAGAACTTGTCAACATTTTCTGCTAAAAGTATGTGACACCAAAAGAAAAAAAGAAGAAATGGAAATAGTTTTCGCTGGCGAAAGTACGGCGCATACGTATGTTATTTATATAGAAGAGAATAGAGCTATATATAAATATATAGATATATATTCGTACAGATATATGGTCTACTCTTGCGTACGCATTTGAAGAAGACTTAAATTGTTTTCAGAATTTTTGGAAAAGTGTCATCGTTCTTAATAAACATCTCAAAAAAAAATAAAAAAGAAAATCGAAATACGCAGACAGCTCGAAATTCCAACGAATCATTGCTTTCACTCAATCAAATATATATATATATAATATTTATTTATATATATAAATCTCTCTTTCACTTAACATTTCATATGCCGAAAATATGTTTTTGGCAATTTCATTTCGAAAATTCCTTTTTATCGCAAGCTCAGTCAAATCAAAATAAACACCGCAAGTGTTTATTGTGAATTCGAACCGTCATCGACTGGCAAATATATTACGCATACGCCACGTGTGGTCGGAGTGGAGCACGTCTATCAAGTGTGTGCTAATTTCGATACGCAGCCAAAGTATGCGGCCAAATTGCTTGGACATTAAATGCCGCCAAGCACACAATCCATTTGGACCATGTTTACGAGTGCCAAAGAAAATTATTAACGAATGTCCGTCAGCCTATACGTCTGTCCGCCTGTCTGCTGTCTGCCTGTCCGCCCGCAATGGCGTCACAGATTTTGTGGATCGCGAATGAATTAATAAATTCAATTTACAATTTTCATTCGAATTTCGTTTTATGCACAGCCAATAGTCATTAGCCATTTGGTCTATCTTAGCGCATTGAGTGCGATTTTATTGAATTCGAAAAGAATCAACATTTATGGGAAACCGACAGGCGGAAGGAAATATCAGTCTAGAGCGTGAATGAAATCATGAAGTTTAAATAAACAAAGTGTGTAAGGGTTTGTTGAGTTATAATTTATGTTATATATGTACATATGTACTATAAAATATATAATATGTAAATATTATGTTATATATATATGTACTATATAAATATATAATATGGAAATATCAATACGTCATATCATCAGTTCATCCTTAAACCATTTTGAGTTCGATTCCTAACTTATTTCAGTCTCAGTTCCAGTTCTCACTTCCTGCCTTTACCTTATCCTTTAGAGAATATATCCTAATATAATATATAATAATATAATAATACAATAATTCAGCTAGAAATTATAACTCTTCTAATAATTCACACATTCAATGCCTTCTATGCTGTCCACTCTCATTACTGCGTAATCATAAATTCCTTTCTTAATGCATATCTCAAATACAAATATTATTTATTGCCCCTAGTTCCGTTCGTCTCTAGAGTCTGATAATCGTATATACTATACATATTTATATTCGTGTTTATCCACCACAGACAGACAATTAAAATTTGATGAGCACTAAAAATTAAACCAAAAATTTTAATAATTTTTCATTGTTAGTTTACACTAGCCAACAAAAAGTTGATAAAATTTAGTTAAAAAAAAAAAAAAAAAAAAAAAAAAAAAAAAAAAAAATTAATAATTACAGCTTTACTTTGCCACTGCTTCGCATACTCCCATATTAAATATGCAAAATTTAAAACTTAATATGCTCAATTTACAAACTGCAAAAAGTAATAAATACCTATTCTCCAAATTATCTTTTAAAAATTATAAAAAATATTTTTATTCCACCAAGAAATTTTGCTAAAAAAAATACAGCTGTGTGGGAGACAGAGATTGAGAGAGAGAAACTGAGGAGGATAGAGAGAGAGAGAGAGGGAGTCGTAGCGTTGTGGGCAAATGCTCTACAAATGTATATTTGTTCTTAAATGGGGCAAAGGAGTTTTATTTTTACGTAATGTGGACCATATTTCTTCTGCAATAATATTTCCTACATATCCTACTAATCATTTCATAAGAATATGAAATTTAATTTACTTAAAATTAATTTACTTAAAAATCGAAAGTTTTTTATAATTGTTCTGGTTACACACAAAGATTGAGTATGTCAAATGTAAATGAGATATAACGAGAGATCAACGGCCTTTAGTAAAGCATTTTCTGGTTTGTAAATACCCCTGATCGGTAATGCTAACGTCTGCTAATATCTCAAGCAAAAACAAAATCAAATCTAGGGATTTGTTGGACTAAGCTCTTGATATAGTCAAAAAGCAAAGAATCAGTAATTTTATCTTCTCAAAAGAACACGTAAGCTTCTTAAGAAGAAATCCCAGCAATTGATATATATAAAACATATTTTTAACGTAATTACATTAGAATATAATATTTTTATATAATATTTATTTAATCTATTTTTTATTTATTTTTGATTATAATTTATTTATTTATCAATTTAATTTATTCCATAACAAATTTTTATTATATATATAAGCATTCACCAATATATAACATTTTATACTAACTATCTTATTCACATGCCACGCACTGTATGCATGCGTATACATAATTTTAGCGCTGTTTGTTAGCCACTTGGCAGAAAGCATAAAACTGACAAAAAGCTTTCAAAGCGCTTGATAACAGTGGTGGCATAAAAAGTGTGCAGAGTGCAAAGCAATTTATACGAATTGCTTGGAGCACAAATTGTTATTAGCCGAAAATGTATTTATGATAAAACTAATAGATATCTAAAGAGATAAATATAAATATATATATGTATATTTACATGTATATGTATCTGTTTATATATGCATATAGTCAGCCGGATAATCAGCTGAGTTGTTCAAGTTTTTATTTGAAAAACGTATACAAGTTTTGTATTTTGAATATTTGTTCCGGCTGCTGCTGAGGCAGTTGGAAAGCAGACGACGTCGCGAGCTGTGAATACAATAAACGTGCTCTAGACTAGATTTATTTTAGAATACATGCATATATGAAATATATGTACATATATAAATGTGAAAAGAAATATGTAAAAATATGTGCACAAGAGTTATGAGTGAATTCATATAGTATCAAGTATTCCCACCCAGAGTTTCTCTATATGGAAACAGAAATTGCACGCAAAAGTGATATAATTACAATTTGAAATAATTTTCCATTTGGTCAGTTGAAAATAAATATGAATGCCTAGACTCTATGTTAAAAATAGAGCCATGATATAGAGACAAAGCAAGAGAGCGAGTGAGAGAGAGAGAGAGAGAGAGAGAGAGAGCAGAGAAATTGGCATAATTTAAAAAACTGGAGCACGGAAAATGGAAAATGCTGTGAATCACGGAGCGGCGGCAGCAGCGAAGCTGCGGCATCGCCGGCGCCTGCCGCGCAACCAGCGGGAGCAGACGCCAGATGCGAACAGCAGGCCACCTCCGCCGTTAGATAATGCCAGCTGGGATCAGGAGCGGGCGCAGCATGTCTGCATGCAGATACGTCCGCCTGGCGCGATGTCCGCGCATGAGAGCAAGATCCTGCGCAGGCGGGACAAGAGCTTCGCGGGAGCAGCGGCACGCAGCCATTCGCAGCCGCGCGAGGCCGAGAAGCTGAGCAGCCCGGATGCGCATCAGCTGATTAAGCAGCATCGCAGCCTGTCGTCGCCGCGGCACAAGGAGGAGTCCAGCGAAAGCGAGCTGACGGGCAGCTCACAGTCCTATACGGCGCAGCGGCGGCCTGGCGACTCCTCGCTGAGCCGCCTGGAGCAGAATATGTTGCGGTTCGAGGAGGAGCGACGGCGCTTCGAGACCGAGAAGCGCCTGTTCGAGCGCGAGCGGCGGGAGCACAAGCTGCGCCATCGCCAACAGTTGGACCACGAGGAGCGCAAGCGGCTGCTGCAGAACTATCGCAAGATCAGCGACAGCTTCCAGCTGCCGCAGGATGAGGAGGAGCGCCAGCGCCTGGTCCAGAGTCTGCGCCTGCAGCGCCACGAGGCGCCATCGGTGCGCTTGCGCAATCGGAGCAGCGGCTACGAGGAATCGTCCACCCAGTTCAGTTCCTCCGATGCGGACACGGCGGAGGAGCAGCTGGCGACGCGACGCAAGGTGTCTGCGCAGCCCATGCCCGGGTTTATAGCGGCGCCCATACGCGGAGCACCGCCACCGCCGCCGACCACGCAGGCAGCGCCCAAGCCACCGGAGCGCCGCTCCGTCAGCCGCAACAGCTCGCTGTCGCCCGTGCGTCCGCAGCGGCGTTCGAAGACGCCGGAGCCACGCACCATCGAAACGGAGCACTTGAATCGGAAAACCGAATACGTCGAGGTGGGCGAATCTGTCGTCGATTCTCCGGTCAAGGTGAAGCTCAGCGAGGAGCAGCAGCGCGAGGAGCTGCGTCGCGCCTATGTGGAGGCAGCCGAGAGAGCAGCAGCGGCAGAGGCAGCGCTGGCCCGAAGCCTGGCCGCAGCCACGCAGGAGAAGGTGAAGCGCAGCAATAGCCTCCGAGCACCAGAGCCTGAGGCCAAGCCGGAAGCCAAGCGCAGCTCCAGCCTTGAGCGGCCGAAGAGAGCGAAGCGTGAGGCCAGCCTGGAGAGACCCAAGAAGCTGGAGGAGCAAGCTGTAGCCCCCAAAGAGGATGAGCAGCCTCTGGAAGAAGAAGCCACAAGGGAGGTTCTGCCCAGTCCTCCAGAGGTGCCAAAATCTCCTACTCTACTCCAGCGCTTGGGCAACCTATTCAGGAGTAAACCACGCGCTCTCAAGCCAAAGGCTGTGATTCCAATGGAAGTGGACGCCACGTCGAGGTCTCTGCTAGGGCATCTGCGCCTGGAGGCTGCGCACGAATGGCGACGCCTCAAGCTGGACTATCCCGTGCACATGGCCGAGATGAGATTGCTGAGGAATCAATGTGTGGCTCACCTGATCCTGCTAATCCTCCTGCTGGGCTTTGGCGGATTGATGTTCCGCTACACGGAGGGCATGTCCGAGGACATTTACAAGTGCGAAGTGCGCAAGGTGAAGCGCGACTTCATTGACAATCTCTGGACAGTCAGCCATAATATGAGGTACCTCCCCCTCCCTCCCTCTCTCTCTCTCCCTCTCTCTCTCTGCTACTGCATTTAATGTTTGTTTGATCCGTTGCCAGAGAGGATGACTGGAAGTCCTTGGCGCGCCACAAGCTGCGCAACTTCGAGGATGAGCTCAACACGTTGGCCGAGCTGGGCCTGCGTCGCTTTCCGGGCCAAAAGTCCTTTAACTTTGTCAATTGTTTCATTTACTGCTGGACTGTGATCACAACCATAGGTAAAATGGATTGCAATCTAGGGGAGGAAGATCTTACAAATGGGATATCGTTATTATATTCAAAGAGAATATTCCTTGTTAATTCTGTGGTATCAATATCTATATCAAGACAGATGCTATTATACAATATTTTGGGTTAACCCAGATATGCCATGGTATGGTATTACGACTCCTTGCAAAACCATAATCTTTTTTTTCCCCTAATTCCTTAATTTCTTTATTTAAAATTATTAAATAGTAATAGATAATCTCTAATTAACATCACACTAATCTCTTTCTCCTTTCCTTTCAGGTTACGGTCACATAACACCCAAGACACAGGTGGGACGCTGGCTGACGATCATCTACGCGATCATTGGCATTCCGATGTTCCTGATCGTCCTGGCAGATCTGGGCAAACTGTTCACGCGCAGCGTCAAGTTCCTGTGGGCGTACGTGAGGCGGGTGTACTACACGCGCTCGTGTCGTCGCATACGGAGGCAGCAGCAGGTGCGCGATGCGATGACGGGATTCAATACGGTTTACGATCTGGCCATACGGCGGCCGAGCATGTTCTTCGGCATGACGGAGGCGACGGCAGCGGAACTTGAGTCGCAGGGCGAGGGCGATGCGGAGGCGGGCAAGTCGCTGGGCACCTCCCATCCGGAGACGCCCACGTCGCCGTATCCGGAGACCTTTGAGGTGGACGACGAATTCAATTTGCCCATATCGGTGGCCACGATGCTACTGATTGCCTACATTCTGATGGGCAGCGCCGGCTACACGTTCATCGAGAGCGAGTGGACCTTCTTTGGCTCGTTCTACTTCGTCTTCATCTCGATGTCGACGATTGGCTTTGGCGACCTGGTGCCGGCGAATCCGTTCTACGTGATGGTCAGCATGATATATCTCATCTTTGGCCTGGCCCTGACCTCCATGTTCATCAACGTGGTCCAGATCAAGCTCAGCGATCACTTCAAACGCGCCAGCGCCAAGGTCGGCGCAACCATCGGCATGAACATGGCGAGTGAGTTCGGAGACGGTTCCCAGGTGAAGACGCCATCGGAGTTTGCATCGGTGCACGGCTCGCGTCTGGGTCCCATCGAAGAGGACGGCCACGAGATGTCCGCCAATGGAGCAGCTAATCCCAATACCAACTCTAGCCCACCGCTCACGTCCATATTGCGTGTACCACGACCCCTGTCGCCAGCAACGATTCCAATGGACACGCCGCCTCCACTGTTGCCCCGACAACAGCAACAACAACCACCTCCAGCGCCACCGTCCGAAGGAGAAGCAAAGAAGAAGTATAGATTTTTCTAAGGATAAAGATTGACTTATCGAATCTGATCACGAGAGTCTTACATAACCTGAAAATGACAAGAAAAAAACTGCATACGAATTATTTAATTACAATATGAATATCTATTTATTTGCTTATCTAATTTATAATTTAGCATAATATTATTTATAATAAACAAGAAAATATCAGTTGAGATTTTGACTAAGAATTTGGTGGTTTCTTTAAAATATATAATTATAATTATTTTTAATTATATGTAAAAATATTCCTTTATTCTACTTCTCATATAAAGAAATTTGAATTATTATTTAATCTCAATTTGGAATACCCTGTATAGAAATCCCTGGTGACAATCACCTAGAAGCGATAATCTGAGAATCAGACATTTATGATATGAATGTACTGAAATGTATCTCAACTGAAGTAATCAGCTTTTACAGTTGCCAAGCCAAGACGATTTGCATCAGATACTTGTGTTAAATGACATTCATGCACACTCACACACACACTCACACGCACACACGCACAACTACGCAAGCAGCAACTAAAATTCCACAGTTCCCCCCGAATATGTTGATAGGAAGCAATGCACATCTGCCAGCCGGAGCCAATCTGATGTGAGTAGCGTTGCCCCTGCCTGTGCGTGTATTGAAACGCGTCGTGCAAGAGTAAAGGAAGTGCGACGACTGGAGTGCTGACTAAAAGAGAGACAGAGAGAAAGAGAGAGAGAGAGCGAGGAGAGTGCTACTCAACTCTCTTGCCCATTCCTCCCTTTCGAAGTGTACGACGACAGCGGCTGTTGTGGCGAAGTCCTGTCGCGCCATTCGGCTCTGACTTTCGTTTCATTGCCGGAACGTTCCACACACACGCGCTGCTGCAGCTGGTGTGGCCCATTACAACTGGTTCGTCAGTTGTTGTTTTGAAACGTTCGCGTTTGGTTTTGCCAACGGAGAAGCCGTCGCGTTTACCAAAGGAAAAGACGCGCCAAAAAATTATCGCTTCGAATGTGTGTAGTGTATGGCAGGCATAGGCACATACATACATACATACGCACACACATGCACTTTCGTATGCATGTATTTGCAACGTCTTGTGAAATAGTGCAAATATGTAAATACCAATTGAACAGTTGCCATAGAAATGTTTGAGAATTATGCGACTGGTGCCAAAGTCAAATTAAAACTCATCGAATCGGCGGCCACAACAAACCGAACATAATTTGATCGCATGCCGAAGAGCAGCAACTGCCGGGCCGGTACAATTAATTAGTATTTTCTATATACACTTAAATACATACTATATATGTACATACATGTGCCTGCATGTGCATGTGTGTGTGTATGTAAATTCGTTGTCGCGTGTGCTTTAGACAGAGAAACAACACAAACAACTACTAAAAACTGCAACTGTAAACAAAGCAACAACAAACAACAACAAGAAGCAGAAGAAGAAGAGTGCCAGACAACCAGGTGTGCTTATAATTGTGTACCCATTAGACAAAAAAGTGTCAGAAAAGGGTATATTTTGTTGAGCAAAAAATATGTGACAAGCAATCAGAGATAACTGTGATATGTATGTATGTATATGTATAAATGTGTGCATACATATTTATGAGATATTTGGATCTCGCTTCCATGTTCCATATTCATGTCCATACGATTTATTCCTAGGGTATTTGCCAATCGTGCACATTTGATTAGAACACTCCTACGGCATGTTGTTGTTGTTGTAGGTTTTTGCCATAGTTGCTCGAGCTACTTTTCTGCCAGACGCGCCTTCAGCGCCTTCGTTTTCGTTTTCATTTTTTTTTTGGGTTTTGTTTTGCTGCATTCATTTGCTTTCAAATAAATTTCCTTTTCAACAAACGGTGCACGGCAGCTGCCAGCATCAAATACAGTCATAACATACACACACACACAATACACTGATACACATATGAGTGACGTGTAAATACATATGTGTGTCAAATACATAACGCAATACACACATGCACACATACACACACATACTAAATGCATTTCATTTTATTTTGTTCCCTGATTTGGCATAGCTGTGTATTAGAAACGAACGAATTCTAAACGTACGATCGGCTTATGCCTGTCTGTTTGACAAGGACAGCAATATGAATAATCGCTAATGCATATCTGTGCATTTGACAGAAGCAACAACAGGCAGTCACAATCGCGAATAACAAAGTGAAATAAACGTGTGCAAAGCAACAACAATTCGTTCGGTCAAGCTGCAAGCAAGCTCAACTCAAAATGTCTGCAATTAGCAGCCGCAATCAAAAAATGGAACAACAGGTAGGTGTAAAAGCACAAACAATCTATTGATTTTACACGCAAATGCAATTTACTGAGTTATATATGTATGTAAAGACGTTTGTGTGTATGTTATGACTATTTGCTTTGGATGACTAATTGTTTAGTGATGGAAATGTAAGCTAAGCTTAATAACTTGGCACCTTATGCAATGGAGCTGCTAATTAAGATGGGATTTTGGTCTATACTAAATGCAGGAAAATGCGGAAAAACTTTGCAATATTTGTGCATGCGTATGTGTTAAGTAAATGATCAGAAAAAGTTTGAAAAAAATTAGTTTCTTGCATTTGTAATTGTAGTTAATATATACAGCTGATCGCAAAAGTATTTTGACAAAATGAATCGGGTGTATATTTTGAGTATCTTTTAGATAGCTTTACGAAAAATTCTTGTTGTTTTTTTTTTTCTCAAATTAAATGTTAAAGTGCACTTCTAGTCACTTTTAAAACTCAAAATAATAGGTTAGCTAAATAAAGCCAGCAAGGAGACAATTCCTGATGTCAATAATTCTTTAAAAGAGAAATCTTCAGATATTTTTTTTAAAATTCAGTTCCAAAACTCTTATAAATTTTATTAAATTATCATTCATTGCCATACTTATGTTTTGTTAGTATTAAATACTAGTCAAAATAAATAAATATTGATTTATTCAACATATATGCAGGATATGATTATATTTTTAATTAATATATTTTGTAATTTCTACAAAAAATAAAGGTTTGCATATTTTTAGTTATAAATAAATATTTTTAGTATAAAATAAAAATATATAAAAAGGAAAAGTTATACAGATTTTCTTCAATAATTCCGTTTAAATGTTATACTCAAAAATACACGAATATTATTTGTTCCAAATACATTTGGTGTCGACTGTATGTACATATATTATTGTATACGAGAGTCTTATGTGTAGCTAGCGAAAAGGTGTCGAACCCCCTCTGGGAACATAATCATAACACATTAGTATGGTACTTTAAAGCTTCCATACGAGGATAAGTGTCCCAGCTGGTGTCTTTTTGCCTGTTAAAAAAAGTTATCAAACCTAATCAAGCCACAAAAGCTCGAACAAATTCATGCTGACAGTTTGCCTTCGACGCCCGCTATCAATGCTCAAAGCTCAACTGTTTACCGTTGCTATTGCCATTGGCTTTGGCTTTTCCCTTTGCCTTCTCCCGCCCCCTTTTGCCATTTGCCAGTTCAATGAAATTCCCAAGTGCAGCAATTGCCATTGATTGGGCAATCAGTCAACCTGAAGTGAATGAAAAATAAAAGTAATTTTCCAATTAAGATTAAAGCAAAGTCAATTCCCAACGAAGTGCTTCAAACAAAAGATAATTAACAGAGCTGCAGTTGACAAAATCGGCTGAAACTTTAAACGTTTCTTAAATTAAAACAAACAGAGCAACAATCAGCAAACAAAGCAAGACAGGATAAATAAAAATGTATTTTCAGCACTTAGCATAAATCAGCAGCAACATTTTCTGGCCCGTCGTATAATTCATTGTTAAAATACACAAAGGATTAATAAAAAACACAGCAAAGAAATAAAATTTCAGGACAGTTGCCCAAAAGCAGCACAGAAAAGTTGAATAGTTGTTGTTATGCCCCAGCTGTAACCAGGGGCAACTATCCTGGTAATAAAAAGAACACACACACAGACACATGCACACACATATGTATGTATGTATGTACATATAGACATATATACATATTGACAAATATGAACAAGTATTTGAAACTTTTGTTTTTTTCGCCTTTGCCGCTTTTGGCAGCAGACAAATAAGTAATATCGATTGCATTTGTAATTCAAGCCAGAAAAGCAATAAGTTACCAAATTATTTACCAAGCGCAAACAGCTCTCGACTTATCAAGTACATGTGCTCAGTGGGTGGCTCTGGCCCGGGAGCGTGTGTCAAGGACCTCATGCTGAATCTGAGTGCGACAAAGTCTGTGGTTGCCTCAGCGAGACAATCGGCCCAGCTAGCCATAGGCCACACCTAAGCATTCAACACGTCCGACACTGGCCACAGTGACGCCCCTTCGATACTACCGCCCCCCCCCCTCCCCGCACCGCCCTCAAAGCCCCCATCAACCCCCTTGCGAGCGGAAATGACGCATCGCCCAGACTTTTGTTTTTCGCAGCCTATGTGGCTTTTCCTTTTTTTTCGGCGTTTCTTTCTTTTATGACTCAATTGTAATGGAAAGCGTGTTGGCATTACGGGTGCTTGACCTATGGTTGCTTAAATAAATATATACATGTATGGTATATAGTATATAGTATATATATATATTATATATTCTATATATATTTTCAGCAAGCTTGCAAATAATCTTATAGAAATTGAATTCCATTCTAGGCATGTCTTTGAGCGCCCATTGTTCGAGATTACATCTCTATTGAACAGAGCTGGAATTGAAGCTGCAATCTTTAAGCTGATTTGATTTTCTAGTTTAATTCAACTAGCAGAAAATAAGGTGTCTATTCAGATGTACTCAGATATTCTCATTGTGTTAATCTATAAAATTTATATCTTAGAACAAATTTCCTATTAAAATAAAGTAGAATTCACCAAGCAATTTCATTTTGTTATGCGAATACTTGTTGTAAACTTTCAGTTAATGCTAAAATATGTAAATTTCTTTAATTTTAAAGTAAAAAATTCTGTTGATACTTCAAACTTTGTCCACAGTTTTAATTTAGTACTAGAATGATGGGCGTTTGTTCTATTAACTACGCCAACATCGACTCCAAACATAGCTAAATTGACAGGCAACACAAGTGTTTGGAATAGCCCTCGTAGCTGTTGCTGTTTCAGCAAAGTTTTTGGCCAACAATTTGTGGCAAAAAGCCGTGACATGCACACCAACAGCAGCATCAGGGATATCCTAACAAGCTGCGAAAGAAACATAAGCAGCAGGATACTCTCAGCAGGAACAGTAGACAGCAACATAATAGCTGTCTCATTGTCTGTCTCTATCTCTCTCTCTCTCCCTCTCTCCTTCTGACTGTTTGACGTCTGTAATATGCGCACATTTGACGTAATATGCAATTTATGCAATGGGAAGCCGATGTCCTGCGGTCTGCGCTCATTTCAATTGCAGATTTCCCATTCCTCAATTGCAATTTGCCAGCGCAAACCAAGCGCCGCCGGCTTCGCTTCAATTGCGCAAAACTTTTCCTAAGCCAAGTTCAGAGTGAAAACGTAATCAGTAAGAAAACGTAATCAGTAGGAAATAGAAATATATAGCTAGCAAATAAACAAAACTCAGACAATTTTGATGGAGTATCTAATCAAAATTCTGAAATGAGTTAAGTCATAAATGAGTTTACTTGAGGTAATTAATTAAATCAAAAGATGTTTAAGTTTTTCTTGTGCCTTAATGAAAGATAATGTATTGGCTTACTCAAAATCTACGATAGATTATGTATAACATATATAATATATATATTTTATATAGATTAAAGATTATATATAATCTATATAAGATATATTTTATATTATATTTTATCTATTTGATTTTTATATTTTTTTGCTGTATTTTTTAATTGAAAATAGCTATACAAGTTTTATTTTAGTTTATTAATATTTTTTAAACTTATTAAATCAATTAAAATAATAATAATTTTTATCTAAAGATTTATTTCCATAAAATTGATAGATAAAACAAACCATGCCTCAATCTCATTCCATACGCTGCAGTCTGCATTCAAATTATCTTTGAATTAAATTCTGATTTATATACTTAGATTTTTGCTCTTTAAATGTTCAACTAATATATCCTGCTCACCTTTTCATACAGCGCATAAACAACTTACCATAAGGCAACACAAAAATTATACTTTCATCTTATGAAAAAAAAATAATTTTTCTTGCAATGCAAAATATGCGAATTTGATGAAAAGAGTTTATTCAAAATGTGTAAGGAGCTAGATTTCTCTCTTTTATGAGTGTGTATAAAACATATATATAAAACATATATACTATATAAGTGTGTACTTATTCAGAATATATTCAGCTCATACCAAAAAATATATTATAGGTGTAATAATATTATAATTACTTAGCATATACGACATTATATGTATATAGAATATAGTTTTATTACCCCATATATGTATATGTATATATATTTTTACTAAATCTCTAGGCATTTTTGTCTAATTTTTAACACAATTAAATATGCTAAAATAAGACTGAGCTATAGTAAGATTAAGTAATATATATTCACTTTATAAATCTTAAGTCTTATTGCTTTCTCACATTTAAGAATCTAATTAAATTTTGAAGCTCAGATCTCTTGTGATTTGTTAGTTAATTAATGACATTTACTGGCTTTGTTCTGCACTTGACTAAGATGTAATTAAGAACTTGTAGTTCGAGGTCTGATTTGATTAATTAGAAATACAAATACACAAATATATATGTATGTGTGTATATGGAACAGGCAAAAACTGTCATTTAATTGGATTATGCAACACAATAATGTGCAGGAAAATCTCTGAATAACATGAGCAGGAAAATCTGTGGAAAACACGAAAAGCATGTACGTGACAATTCGATTATTTAATCAATGCTAATTACATACATTTATTTGTGTGCAGGAACCTAAAAAATATGTATATTTACATATATATGAGTGCTTCATTAGTGTTTTATTACATTTTGATTGCAAAATAATTACACGAAAGCGATTAAAACGTGGCAATTGCTACTGCAATGAAAACTAATTGAAAATTATTTAAACAAAAAATATAACTAAATTCCCATAATGAATAAAACTTCAATCGAAATTGGTGTGAAAATCCGCAATGTATTAAAAGCCCCAGCAATGCCAGGCAAATCCCGCTTAAGTGCACTGTGATGGCTACTAATTGGGTCAGGGATTAGAGGCGGAATCTTTCGGCCAGCAGGAAAAAAGTGTGTTAAATCAGCGCGAACGTGGCTAAACAGCGGCAGGGGAACACTTAACGTGGCTGCTTAAGTTTTCGCCACAATTAGCTGGCTGAAGAGCAACAATCAGACCAGACCACAAATTAGAAAAAAAAAAGAGTGGGGTGTGGCGGAAAAGTGTAACAAAGGATGGCAGCAACCGAGAAACTGGCTCGAACTACGGCGGGAAAACCTGCAGAAATTTTGTGCCATTTCACGCGAATTAATTGTTGCTGGCAATCAAAACAAACGCAGCAGGCCGAAGAGCGGCAACTCTCCAAATATATACGTATATATGGTATATATATACACCATTTGCCTTACCCCCTGCTAATTATAATATTTGCACTCACCTCAAATTCAAAGAACAAAATGAAAGCCGGCAAAACGTTTCCCAGTGGCAGCGGCGGCTAATGGATATTTAAGAGCAGCTTTACGCAACTTTGCGCCAAGCGCAATGAATATTAATTCTTTAAATTTTTGTGTGTATATGAGAGGTATGAGAGGTGGAACTTACTGCATAATACTCGCTAGGGATATAGAGGGAAAATTGGCTAAAGTTTTTTATTGTATAGAATGAGTCCAGAGAGATGTACTTCCAGCAGTTGATGATGGCAGGATTGAAAACCGTAAAAGATATTGTTTTTGTTGGTCTGTTTGTTTATCTCTCTGAAATATACTGAACTACATATATTTGAAATTTCAAACCTTTCAGCTTCAATACAATCAAATTCTTGGTGCAGTTTCGTACTATGTATTTGTTCTAATGAAGAATGGGTCCAAAGGGATGCACTTGCCGATGATGAAAACTGTGAACGACATTGTTTTTGTTCGATTTGAAAAATGGGCATTTGAAAGACTTGATATTTGTATCTATTGAACATATACTAAAGCGCTATTTGTATCTATAAAACATATAGATATATATATATATATATATATATATAGATAGATGCGTGTAGATATGGCTTGAAATTTAAGATATACTAAAAGGCATATATATTAAATTTCAAGCCATATCTACACGCATCTATTAATATTTATTAAAATATATACGCTTCTATTGACATTTAATAAAATTAAATTCATTTTGCGCATTTTGGAAATGTTTTCAATTTCGCGCTATTATTATAAATTATTTAATGTCAACAAAGCTGTCTAAATGCCAGCAGATATTTTAATTAATTTTATACTTAATGATCAAGCTAAGGAATGTCACATGACAATATGATACATTCATATATATGTCTGTATAATATATAATCCAGCTAAAACTTGTTCAATTAAAATGTCTGAGAGCCGCGCCAGAAAGTCGGCAGCAATAAATTTGTTTATTGTCAGATTTTAATTTTTGTGATGTGAAAATAGCTGAGATGTTTCGTTTTGATTGCGGTCACAGCTTTTACGATAAGTAATAATAATGATAAATAAACACAGTTTCCGAAAATTATGAATGCCAAGAAATTCACCTTGTCACTAAATGATGATTGATGCGCAGCTCAAAGACTCGAGTTTATTTTCAAGCAAAAATTTGAATCTGTGTCCAAAAAAAGATATATGTATATATATAAAGCTTGCCATAAATCTGCCACTTAGTGAAGTGAGCCACTATTTAGAGCTCTTTTACAATCTGTCAAATGAATGAGGAAAAACTGCTAAAGCAGTGTTAGTTGAGGGATGCTGTATGAAAGGATGGGTTTGAATTCGTTTGGAGCAGTGGAATTTGCTGGAAGAATTGTTGCTGTTGGACAGTTGTATAATAAAGTGCAGCGATAACTGTATGTGATGGATGTTTGGGCTTAAGTGGAGTCATTTTAAGCAACGTATTTAGAGGATATGTAGAAAAACAGAGACACTTTGATATATGACATGGATAGATACATGATAATAGATAGATAGATTCATAATAAATATAATATTAAATATATTTTAAATTTATTATTCTTATATATTTCATATATATATTTATACTTCTCAAATACTTTCCATAAACATATCCAACTGAAATTTTAATGAGAGTCAGCAGAGTGAGCATCTGCAATACTCTAATACTCGTATCTCTCGCCTCTGTGATGGATAAAGCAGATTAAGAGGTGTGCCGCGTTGACGCTCGACATGAAAAGAGACTGCAGAATGCGACATTAGCTGTGGCAGGCGCTGTGCACTGCCTGGCGAACACGCCCAATTCTGGAACTGTGCTTTTTTTAAGCCAGACACTCGTCCGCTTAGACACTTCAGCACCTGGCGGCACCTGGCGGCAACTGACACCTGGCTAAAGGCTCGCAAAAAAAAGACTGTTTGCCTTAGCAATGAAAAGTGATTTTGTAATAAAGCAAAGTGAGATAAGCACAGGAGAGACAGACGGACGGACGGACGGACAGACAGACAGAGGCGTGCACGAAGTGACAGAATGAGCGCAGCCATTACCTTTGCCTTTGCCTTTACCATTGCCATTGCCATTGTTGTTTCCATTCCCGTCAGTTCGAGCGGGCCAACGTGACGTATGAGCGATATTAAATAATCCGTAATATTAACGCTTGCCTGCCTTCGGCACGCTTCTCGTTCAGTTGATTTTAAATGCATTTGTACCGACTTCAACGCAACTAAATTATGATAAGGCACCACGGGGAATAACCACAAGCCAGACCCAGCAAACCACAGCCCAAATTGAGGGCAACGAGGTATGAGTAATCGACTAGGCCACGGACAAACTCCATACGCCACGAAACGTGAATCCGCACAACAAGTATATAAATATAATCAATAAGTTCCTAGAACAAACAGCTGTACACCTGGGCCATTACCTAGCTTTCACCTTAATTACCAGAGCAGACCCCATTGCCACGGGTCAAGCTACTAACGTATGCTTCGAACGCGAAACTTTTCATTGACCAAGTCCGAGCGAGGACCTTCAGGTGTTCAGGCGCATTGTCGTCGTCCATCAAACTACACAAATCGAAGACTCAGCGAACCCTAGACTATTTGGACTCTGGGAATTATTAACGGGGGTGTAGTGTCTGTATACCCTGAGGGCTTAGTAATATCATAAGTGAAGCGAGAGTGATTCATTCTGAAATGCACCATAGAAATATGGAAAATAATTGACAATTAATAAATGGCAAAATTGGTTTAAGTACTATTAACTATATATAGATCAAAAGTTTTCATTGTATCAAATGGAATATTTGTTATTTACATTTATTTACTTATACATATATCTTACATTATTAATTTTTTTGATTATTTATATTTAACAAAAAAAAAAACATTTATTTTATCTATAATTAAATAAAACAATCTACAGTCATAGCTTCTGGCCGAACTTTAAGCTGCTTTCAAATTGCTTAAAGTTATATTGTTTAAATTCACATTTTATCTTTAATTGACAACACTTGTCAACATTTTCTACATCCATTCATTCATTTAAGCTATTAAATAACTCAACTGACATTAAAAGTAACTAAAATGCTGCAAAGATTTGGCCAAATATGCAATAAATCAAAGTGAGCAAACTGAGTTTGTCTTCCAGCTAAAAGCATTCATAATTTATACGAGACGTAAAATTTGAGATATTTAATAGCTGTAAGATAATAGCTTAGGCAGTGATAGGAGAGTTGAGAGCTAAAGAAACAATAGATAGATAGATAGACTATGGAGACATTTATGATGGCTAGCAGAAGATAGATGTATCCGAAACCTATAGTTAGGCTGACAGCGTAGAAACTTCTCATTACTGCAACAATTCCTTCACTCTCGCCCTCTACCTTCTATACTCACATATGCCCTAAGACCATAGAAACTCATTAGACCGCCTTCAACTGCTTGATCACGTGGTATCCCTGACCCTAAGGCCAGAGGACATATTCGTTTGTCATTGTCGGCGCCATTGATTCATTCATTCATTGTGGCAATGGTCATCAATATGCGTGGCGGCAGCCGTGCTTGGCCCCCGTTTTAATCAGGAGCTGGTGGCGAGCCAACAACGTCTATGTTATGGATTAGTATTGTTAATAAAAAGCCCCACACACACACCTATGTATGTCCTTGCACCTGCATTGCATTGCGCTCGAGGCTAGCCTTTGTTGGGTTTTATCGATTATGTGTCGCGTTTGTGCTACTTATTTGTTTTGAGAATGAAACAACATGTATTTCTAACCACCTACAGACAGCTGCAGATATGTTTGCTTCTGGCGCGCCCATTAATCTAGTGCCGCCCCTCACACAGACACACTCACACACCCGGCGTATACTTGATGGCAATTAAATTGCTTTGCCCCCATGCCGAAGCGCACTGATAACGGTTTGCCCTATGCAGCCTGACACAAACACACACATTTAATATGCGCGACCATTGTCCTGCTTCCTTCTATTTTTTTTTTTTTTTTTTGCTGTATGTAAACCATAAAATACTCACCTGACATTGCAATTAACGACAGGTGTATGTCGTGGGACTATTAATTACATTCGAAGTCTTGACTTCTGACATTACAAATAGCATTAATGTCTATCTCTGTGTGTGTGTGTGTTTTTCCATTTTCGAAATGGCTTTAATCATTTTGGCTTGGCAATCGATTTCAATTTAAATGAAACCATAATTATATGAATAATTGATGCGGGTACAGTTTGTGCAGTCAAATATCGACTCCGATAACATTTATTTGTGGTTTTAATTGGTTATTTATTATTCAGGGTAGTGGGACAGTATAAACATAAATATAGCTACAGTTATAACATTTATATTAAGCAAATCGAATATCGATTTCGATAACAATAGGACAAAATATCATAAAATTACTTCAAGTATTTAGGTCAATGAGTTAACGATTTGCCTGACAAGGTATAATGTATAACGACTATATAATATTCAAATTGTGCCACAATTGAGGCTTAGCATGATAAAAGATAATAAATCATTAGGAAAACAATATAGTTCGAATATTGATTACGATAATATAATGAATATATATATTTAGAAAACAAATGAAGTGTCTCTGATTTAACTTTTGGGTTATGTTAGATTAGTATTACTGTATAGAGAAGAAGATATCGATACCGATAACGATTATAGAATTCTACTTTATGGTTTACTATAGGTCAATCTCAGAATTATATAACAATGATCAATGAAACCATAAGCAAATTAATGCGATTCGTATATATCGATAACAATTCCATAGATACTCAACAATATATAAATTGTTATGTCGATCACTATTCTTGTCAATTTCTTAAGCATAATTGGAAACGATACGAAGAATAATTATAAAAAAAGCAGTTTGTTAAGTTAACTAACCGATAACATTTCCGATAACAACTGTACAGCTATTCTTACTTTGACATGCTATTAAATTTATTGGGTTAATTTGAGCAGTATTTGCATGACAATAAGTAATAATAAAAACATAAACAAAACAATGCTGTATATCGATGCCGATACCGATAACAACTCCAGAGTTATGCAATATGCCATGCATATCAGCTTGAATTCAGTTGCTTCATTAACTAGGTCAATCGCCAAGGGATTTGCATGACAATGAGTAATAAATATAAAGACGGCAATGCAGTTTGTTAATTGAATCGAATATCGATTCCGATAACATTTGTACAGCGATGCAAATGGTATTGCGTGCTTGCAGCAGTGCGCTTTTGTCTGATACAATTTGCATGACTTAATCAAATTGCAATATTTGCTTTTAGAACACACTCACACACAGTCGCCGTTCTTTTTGAGTGTAGAAATAAAAAGGGAACACACACTGACTGGGTACCTATTCATTCAAGGACACAACTGTCGATTGGAAACAATTCAAAATGTGATATTGGCGTGCCATTCACACACACTCTCACACAGACTTACACACATCCTTGAGCACAGAAGCCAAATAATGCAACTGCAGTCGCTCTCAAAGGATATACACGCGCGGGGGCTTCTCTTAGAGTTAAATTTGGTTTGTTAGTCAAAATAAATGAAAAGC
The DNA here is from genome assembly GCA_035045145.1 of Drosophila meridionalis. NCBI lineage: Eukaryota > Metazoa > Arthropoda > Insecta > Diptera > Drosophilidae > Drosophila > Drosophila meridionalis. The sequence goes on along the minus strand of JAWNPG010000025.1, from coordinate 5,119,518 downwards.
GAGCTGCAAATGATATCGCTTAAAACATTCAATGCAATTTAAATGTTGCCTTGCTTTGCCTTGTGGCAAATCAAAACAACAAATGCCATGACGACACGGCAAGGAAGCCATCGACGACTTTGCGCCATAAGGACACACCCTTCTGCCAAGGGCCAAGAGAAAGTACGTATCACCCTTGCTGACAGCAAGTGCAACAAGGCTAACAGCAACAACAACAAAAACAACAACGAGAACTAGTTAATGTTGCTGCAACCGCACACTTTGAGCAATTTTTATTGATAAAACTTTTATTATGACTGATGTTGGGGCCAAGGCGACGTCAGCATTTGCATACACACACATAGATAAACACACACACACACGCACAGTCGACTGTGGCAGAGTGATAAAGTGTGTGTTTAGACAACTTTTTTATACATGCACAAACTGTTGAGATAATAAATAAATCAAGAGTGCTGGGAGAGTTGGACAGTGACTGGCTAGGAAATACCCTGAACAACGAGTAAATAAAGCTTTAAGTGAAAAGACAAAGAGAAACATACTTTTAGCAATAATAATACTTGAATATAAAATATATAAAGATTAGGGCTTCAGGTTCAAGAATAGTTTCGGCTACATAAAAGAAAGGAGTATAGTTCGAAAATAATGATATGGTTTTCTTATTTTATTTAATTTATTAAACATTTATTTATTAAATTTAGATATCTATTTATAATATGAGATATGGGCAATACAAAATATTTATTGATACTTCAGTATATGATAAAAAATATATAGGTAATATATATAGTTTTCAATTAAAAGTCTATTTTCCAACACTGGAGATGCGCTTATTTGATATCAAACTGAAATGCCTTTATTCTTATAGTATTTGAGCTATTCTTAAGAAGAAACCTGTCTAAACATAGATTAATAGCAAAAATATGAATACGGAGAACATATTCAATAAAAGTTGTTATTTATCTTTTATCCCTAGTTCAAGTTTCCAAATTTTACCTTCCAGGACATATATCAATCTATATGTCAATTATATACTTAGTTAATGTCTTTTCTTATATATAACAACTCATACTCCTCATTCTGCATACCCAATTCAGAATACCACCCTAACATTATCTACAGGGTATAGCTATGCCATTCGAATATAAATTTTGCAAGAAACCACACTAATTAGGCACTTGATATGGCTTGCTGACAGCCTTCGTCTTTTTTTTTGCCTCGTAATTCACTACGCTTAGAACTCTTCGTAATGGCAATTGACGTAATTAAAGAGAAGTAGAAAATTACAAATTGTCTTTAGTTGTCACGGGCTGGCGTTCGAAAGAATAGGAGAGGAACCTTGCCGGAGGATGCCTAGGCTGCATAGGATGTCTAGCATGTCTAGCAGTAACAGCCAAGACATTGACAAGGACAAGGACATAAGCTGGATTTGAGCTGGCCGAGAAAAGTTTGCGGCCCTCAACTACAACACTCAGCGGACCTGTTGACGGCTTTAAATTATTTACAACACAACGGACCACAGAGACTTGTACTAACTGAGGCTTTTTGGCTGTATCGTGTCTCAATTAGCGTAATTAAATGCTAATTTGAACAATCAAATGAAAGCGTCTGCCAACAGCATCCCTCTGCCACTTGCCACTTGCCTCTTGCCCCATGTTGCACGTGAATTATGGAAATGCCCCGGGGTCGGCTTACCCAACTGCCGTATCCGGGCTTTGATAGCCGGAGCTCTGATGACATGCAATTGTGTTGCGCATACGGCCTCCCCAAGGAATTCCGAACGGAGTGCGTAAATATTAAATCGCATCAGCTTAAATCATGGCAGAGAGACAGAGAGTATTTCCACATTCAATCCGGCCAAAGGATAAACGTTGACAAACTCTTCAATTTCGCCATATCCGTTCAGGCGTTTAACGTTGCCTTAACAAGAGGTAAAAAATTCGCAATGAAAAACTTTCCAATTGCAGTCCTTAGCAAAAAATGCAAGCCGAGGGCTGAAACGGACAGCCCTGTGAATATTTAATATGAAAAAAAAAGAAGAAGAGAAAATGCAGCAACTAGTTAGTATTAAGGGACTCTGACTAAGCGGATTAAATGCAAAGGTTTAACAATGTCGAAATGTCAAGCTACAAGCAACTCGATTTAAAGTCCACTTCAATGGAGATGTAGGTATGTAATGGAAGAGAGTGCACGACTAGTAGATATCCTGAACATAATGCAGCGAAATCATAAAATATAAAATATAAAATATGAAATATAAAATATAAAATATAAAATATAAAATATAACATATAAAATATAAAATATAAAATATAAAATATAAAATATAAAATATAAAATATAAAATATAAAATATAAAATATAAAATATAAAATATAAAATATAAAATATAAAATATAAAATATAAAATATAAAATATAAAATATAAAATATAAAATATAAAATATAAAATATAAAATATAAAATATAAAATATAAAATATAAAATATAAAATATAAAATATAAAATATAAAATATAAAATATAAAATATAAAATATAAAATATAAAATATAAAATATAAAATATAAAATATAAAATATAAAATATAAAATATAAAATATAAAATATAAAATATAAAATATAAAATATAAAATATAAAATATAAAATATAAAATATAAAATATAAAATATAAAATATAAAATATAAAATATAAAATATAAAATATAAAATATAAAATATAAAATATAAAATAGAAAATATGAAATATGAAATATAAAATATAAAATATAAAATATAAAATATAAAATATAAAATATAAAATATAAAATATAAAATATAAAATATAAAATATAAAATATAAAATATAAAATATAAAATATAAAATATAAAATATAAAATATAAAATATAAAATATAAAATATAAAATATAAACTATAAAATATAAAATATAAAATATAAAATATAAAATATAAAATATAAAATATAAAATATAAAATATAAAATATAAAATATAAAATATAAAATATAAAATATAAAATATAAAATATAAAATATAAAATATAAAATATAAAATATAAAATATAAAATATAAAATATAAAATATAAAATATAAAATATAAAATACACATATCTCTTTATATGGTGAGGGTATATTCCATACTTATCAAAATTGACATTCAGAAGGAATTCTGCTAGGCTAGTCATATAGGTAAAAGTCAGCTAAAACTCAGCTAAGTAGCAATACATAGTGAAACATGTAAAGGCAGAAAAATAATCTAGAATCCATAACAGAAAGAGAGAAGGAAATGTAGTTTCTCAGTAATCCTGTCAATATTGCGATAGAATATATGAAGGGATATACACACATGGATATTGTGCTCGTATTTGGTTGCACACACACACACACACACAGCCACACACATATATATAATCCTTGCTCCTTTTTGGCATTTCAACGAAACTTTAAAGCTTGCAAAGGAAATTGCTGCAACTGCGGTCCTTTCAGCCATTTCCTATATTCGGCAAGAGGCAGAGAAATAAAATGCAGGTTAAACAACGAGTTAAAATGTATTTTCTCTTCTATCGCAACGTTGCAGTTGCCGAAGAATAATAAAAAGAAAAATAAAATAAAATAAAATGAAATAAATTTTGTGCAACGTCTCGGCGAATGTTCAACCATTAATTAAAATATTTTACTCTTTTCCTATGACCACAAAACTTTTAAAGTTTTCCTCAAGTTTCGGAAGGTTTTTCTTCGGTTTCTTTTTACTTCTCGCTCAAACTTTACCCAAAAAAAACTATTGCAACAACTGCGCAACGTGCTAACAATGCAGCGAGAGTAGCGCCAATATCCTTGCTCAGCATTTTAATTGTAATTGTTATAAGTTTTATATTCAGCGAACAGCTGATTAATCGCATAATCCTCTTGTGCAATAATGATGAATAATTAATCTCTATTAAATGAAATTAAATTTAAGTAGGCTTTTGGAGCAGAGAAGTTCGAACAGTTCGAGGTCATTTCCCGACTTTAATAATAAATGAAAATCGAAAAACTTTAGCTTGAAATATCAGAAATTCTGTTTCAATTTCCCATTTAGTTAATTGAAAATTTAAAATAATAAATGAAAGTCTGCTTTTTTGGCAACAAATTGTGTTGCTCTCCATTGGATATGATGAAAATTTGAAAATTAAATCTAAGAATTTATTGGAAATTGAAAAGCAAACTTTTAAAGCCTGTGCATGATGTTTGCAATGAAAGCTTATTCGCAATTTTTGCTGCTGTGTATGAATAATTATGCTTAGATGTTGCAGTTCTGCTGTGATTAATAGTGTTGTATAAAGTGTTATTTCATCAATTTTTTAAATTATGTATATTAAGCATAGATTTTTATATTTTTGAGAATACTTCTTATTAAAATAATAATAATAATAATAAAAAAATAATAATAACAAAATATTTTCTATCCATGAATTCAAATAATTAAATTTGTAAATAATTATAAAAATAATAATAAAAAATAATAATAAAATAATAAATAATAATAATAAAACATTTTTTATCCATGAATTCAAATAATTAAATTTTAAAATAATAATAATAATAATAAAATTAATAATAATAAAATAATAAATAATAATAATAATAAAACACATTATATTTACAGAAATTAAAAAAAAAAAATAAACAAAAATTAAATTCTATAAGCTATTCTATTAAACTTTAAGAATATTTTTGAATATTGTCTATTATATTTTTTGTATATTTATTTTTATTTTTTGTAAATTGTATTATGTATACTAACTTTATATTTTAAATATAGATAATCCTAGAATTTATAAGGAAAGTTCAGATTTTTGCGTATAATTTAGATACTTTTACAACAAAGCGCTTAGTACAAAACTTTCTCTATCTCCCTCTCCTGCTCACTCTTTTATTAATACCACGCCATCGTTCTATCTATTTTAATAGAGTTTCGCTCACATAGAATGTGCCACTCTAACTGTTTAGATTCTTCTAATTTAAACTGAATTTCTAGGTTATTAAACTGCACGTTAATTTCAGTCATAATAACTTTGCTCAAAATGTTGTCCAATTTCAATTTGATATTAAATTTGTAATCATTTTCATTTCTCACTTCGCCTGTGTTTCTTTGGCAATTGCAGAGACAATCATTCACTCAGACTACAGACTGCTGTATATATACAATATATATATAAATAAATATATTTCGTGACTAAATTAGAATACCTCTCAAAGGCATCATGAGGCCAGATCTAATTTATGTTCTCGCACAGGCCAATGTTTTTGTTTGAGAGCAAGTCATTTAATGTATTCTCGCTGCTTTCGTTATTGTCGCTGTTCAGCCTGCTCCTGCAGCTCCTCCAGCTCCTGCAGCTCCCTCGACTTCTTCCACGTTTCATATTAAATATTTGTACATTTGACTCGAAGCCTTCACCGCTTTCTGGCTGTTCCTTGTTTACGGCCTGTTTCGCTCCGCTTGAGCCTTTAGGCCTTAGTCCGCGTCTGTTAGCTGTAGTGAAATGTATTTGCATAAGGGACGAACTCGCGCGCAAAGTTTGCTGCTGCCTGTTTGACTTTTGGCCTTATTGAACTGGCCGACAGCCTGATGAAGCCGTCAAGTCGAGTCTCTGACCTCTCTTTAATAACCCGCAGAGCGAGTGCGAAAAGAGTGAAATTCATGGAACCTTTGTTATTCAGCACAAACAGCCTGCCCCACACACACACACACATACAGAGAGCTATGAATACACATATGTGTATGTGTAAACATAACAAAGGCTGCCTCTTGCCCCAGGCTCAGTTACTTTGCGTCGTTTGTGGCGCGTTTGTTTTGTCACATGCCCCCGCGCCACTTGCCACATGCCACATGCCACATGCCACAGCATACTTTGAGGCGTTTGCAGCATCCAATGCCGTTGCCGTAGCCGTTGTTATTCGAAATTTGCATACAGAGTGTAAAGGCAATTGTGCCACTTAGGCCACTACAAAACGCTGCTAATTTCTCCCCAAGGGCTCGAACACGCCTCTCAAATATTGTGCGCCAATTTCCAGCGCTCGAACATTAAGTGGCATTCTCTCGCAGTTATTTTTCTAATGCCAGGTAGCTTTGAGCGGCTTAAGGCCTGTCAACGGCGCCAAGGCAGCCCCATCAAAGTTTTTCACTTTTTCTTCAAAAGGAAAAAGAAAATGAAAATGAATTTAATGCCACACAACCCGCAAGACGCAAAGCCGCAGCAGTGTCCTGATTTCGAGTTTGTGCACAGGATGCATAAAAGAAAAGGGACTAAAGGAGTAAGCAGTAAGCAGTAAAGAGACAGGTGGAAAGCATTCGCTTTTACAACACATGCGAGTATTTTCCACATGCCAATTTGCAGCTCCTTTAGCCTGTTCGTGATGAGTAGCTGTCGTCATCTCCGCTCAAACATAAAGCCGGATATTAAACATACCATTTCTTGGAATGCTTTGGAAAGTTGCAATTTGTTGACTCTCAGCTAATTTCAACTAGGCTGGCAGCTAGAAGGGGCTAGAAGGAGCGACAAGGCCTTGAGAGTGGCTCAGGCAGTTGGAGGAATTTGCTTAAATAGAGAGAGAGAGAGAAAATAATTGAAGGAAATATTAAATATTACGTGACTTATTCCACATGAATTGAATTCTTATCATTTAGAGAATTTGACAATAAATATGTTAGGTATTTACATAACATATGTGTGGGAGAGAGAAACGGAGAGAGAGAGAGAGAGAGAGAGAAAGATAGATTGCGTGTTTGTGACTGAAGGAAATGTAATTTTTAGTTAAGTCAGATGTACGGGGTTGCCCATATTCGACGGACCCATCTAGTAACCCTGTATCTTTTGACAGAGACGTCAGATCCCTTAATGACATACCGCATTGGAAGCGTCGGTCCATTCCATTTAAATTAATTTTCATTTGAAATTAATGCTTGTTGAGTTTTAATTTTCATTTACTAGTTTTTTCCCTCTTTAGCTTTTACTAAGCTTAAATTAATTTCATTATTTTTTTTTTTGGGCTTTGGACTAGGGTTGTCAAAAATATATCTAAATATCGATATATCGGATATTTTAAAAAAAAAAAATATATTTATATCGAGATATTTTTTTTCCCCAAATATCGAATATCGATATTTTTTGTGATATTTTTTGATATTTTTGCGTTGGTCACTTCAAGAATGAGTGCAGCGGGCGCGGATGTAAAAATGATGAAATCGAATTACTTGGATCTTAAAAATGGAACACAATAGGTCAATTGTGAAAGTAGACGGTTCGGAAAATAGGGAGCTAAAGATGTATCTCAGCTTGCCCCAAACTTCGTGGGAAAGTAACCCAATAATGTTTTGGAGTTCGTATAAGGCAGCTATGCCAGGACTCTCGAAGCTTGCCTTACGATACCTTACAACCCCTGGTAGTTCAGTGCCTTCGGAGCGACTTGCTTCTGCAATTAAATGTGTTGTCTGTGACTCGCGAAGTCGTATGACGGATACACATATAACAGAACGGTTTTTTTTGAAATCTTTAAACTCCAAATACTGGAGTTAAACATGCCTTTGAATATGCAAAATGACAAATTCCGTATTAAGAAAATGCGTGTAAAGAAAATCCGTATTAAGAAAATTAATTGTTATGTTATTGTGTAAATTTAAATTTATTTTGAGGGAAAAAATATCTAAAATATCGATATATCGATATTTTTAACGATATATATTAATATCGTATCGATATTTTTTCAAAAGCAAAAATATCATCGATACGATATTTTAAAAATATCCGACAACCCTACTTTGGACAGATGAGATGAGCAGCTGCAGCTGCTCTCAGCATGACTCCTTGGCCATCTGATTGGCAAATCATTTTACTGCTGCAGTCAATGAAGTATTTTGCATAGAATTGCACATTTTCATGAAAATTTGAAATTGCTTTTCCGACTCTGCTATGATTTACAGCAATTTTATGTGCAGCTAGTGCAGCAGTAAAGCGAACTTCAATTTCTGTTGCTCTAACCAAAGCAAACGTTGGGTGAAAATAAGTTTATGTCTTAAACCTATAAACACAAATTGCCAACCATAAAAACTAATAATATTCAGTTTAGTATACTATATATATACACACATATATATATATATAGTTTATAAGCGCATTAAATATGCACAGTTTATGAATATTTTATTTGGATTTATTATGTGCAGAGCTCAGGTCCGTGGAGCATAAAAAAGTGAAATCCCAGTTGCTCAGCCACATAATCAAGTTCTTTATGCATTCAAATTTTTCAAATCATTTGCATTGGATCTAAATTATCACTCATATAAATTTAATTTACAATTAATGTTTATGCAAGTGAAAAGTAAAAATTTCAATTATATTGATCGTTTAAATATTTTAAAATTTATTTTCCTTTCATTTTATGTCATTAACAGTACGTAAAACTAAATTTAAATTAATTTTAAATAGACTTGCATTTTACTTAAATATTTAAAAATAAATAAATCTGTATAAATAAATATAAAAGCCTCAATGAAGCTGGATTTGTTGGCCATTTGCCCAAAAAAAACTCCTTTTGTGTCTGTCACTGAGAGGACAAGGTGTTTAAGGCATTGGCTTAATGAAGCGACAACTAAATGGAAGCCGGCAAAAAAGGCCAACAATGGGTCGACACACACACACACACACACACACACACACACGCAACGGGTCGTGTCAAAGCCAAAAGGTGTAGCTGACAAAAAACTGACAATAGTTTGCACCCATTCATCCAGCCATCCATCCATCTATCCGTTTATCCCCTGGTTTTTTTATCTATAGAAAGTTGAACGTTTTTCGTTGAGGTTACTCATCGGGTCATGTTTGTCGTCGTCCATTGACCACGCACAGCGAGGAGTACTTTTCCAAGCCATTGGACATCTGATTTTATGGCTAATGCCTGCGCATCAGTCGATCCGTTATTTAATAGTTGGCCAACAGTTCGTAGGCCATTTGCTAGATTCAATTTAAATTGAAAAGACAGTAAATACATGCAGACTTGCTATGTCTGTCTGAGCTCTCTCTCTTCTCTTCCTTTGCGTTTGGGGCCACCCTAATCTAATCCGACGTAATACATGAAAATACTGTTTAATCCTGAATGGCTAAACAGCAGCAAAGCAAGAAAAAGGTCCTTTGCGCAGGCTGTTGCCATGTTGTTGCTGTATTGTAATGTGGTTCGCACATTTATGCCCAATAAAACAAGTACAATAAACGTGTGCTTGAAAGAGACTGTTGAGCAGATACCCTGTAAATAAATAATTATTATAGAAAAAGAAAGGAAAGGAGTTTGTCGACTTTTTTACAACTATAAGAAATTTGTATAGATAAATACGGTGATCGGTTTTTCTAGAAATGCCTGACTACGATATACCGTCGACTGTATATTAAGCTCTATAATCGGCTTATTATAATATATTTAATATACATATTTTATAATTAGAAACATAATATATTTTAAACTTTCCATCGACAACTATGCATACCCATTCTAGACTCTCTGTTATATATAGGGCATTTGCTACACGCTAACAGCCATTGCAGCCTCATGTGTTGCCTCTGTTTTAGTGCTGCTGACATTATCAATTTCGCTGTTCCACGCGGCGTATGAGTAATCATTTTATTGCGCGACCCTAAATGTTGGTTAAGCCACGCACAGTTATAAGTCGGCTCATTCAAGCGTATGCTGCATGTGTGTGCGTGTGTGTGTGTGGGCAGAGGCGTGTAGGTGTGCATGGGTGCACGTGCTTTTTATGAGCCACTGTGTAGCAAAGCTCTTTCATTTTACGCAAAATTTGTCCGCCTAAATTAATATAAACGCGCTAAGCCAATTCAAAAAAATCAGAATACTGCGGTTAACCGACTGCCTAATACTCGCTCATGTTAAAAATTGAAAAGTTTAATTTATAATGCTTGAATATTTTTGATCACATTTATTTATAGTTGTGTAATACTGTTAAACTTGATAGAATTAAACTAGAACAAGTAAGAGTGCTCTCCGTATGCATTACACGAAACTATGTAAATAACCTTTTATTATGTTTTCTAGTTAATGTATACAAATTACACTAAAAACACAGCTATATTTGAACAACTCAGAATTAGAGGGGAGGTCGAAGTGCTAGTCGGGCTTGCCTGATTAAAAAAAATAGCCTTAACGCAGACACGGACTGCTAAAGTCCTTGATATTTGCAAATATGAAGACTTGCTTTGCATTTGCTAAATGATCGTTATCTTAATGATCGTTAAATAATTAATAATTTATAATTATAAAAAAAAAAGTTCTATGTCAATCTATCATACAGCGGTTTTAAAGTTTCACACAGAAATGAAAGCCTTAACAAAATCTTATATAGTCTTATCAAAAAACATTTTTAAATATATTATATTTACATTAAATAAACATTAAAAGTATAACTTTTACATTTTCGCTTAACATACTTAACAATTATAATACTTACCAACAGACAGAAGAAGAGGAGAAGCACCGCGCTGCACTGGACGACTGACCACCAAGAAATGAAGAATGCGACTGAAGCTGCGCTGCAGCAGGCTTGCCGTTATATAGGGTAGCGACAGCTCCACTCAAGTTGATTTTAACTGAGAAAGAGGCTGAACAGTTGAGCTCGACTTCGATTGGTAGTCCCGCTGCCTTTATATAGGGCAGTTGCTTCTTGCAGCAGCTGATCTTCAGCTGCCTTTATATAGTGCAGCGACAGCTCCACTCAAGTCAAGCTCAACTCTTGAGCCTCTTTCTGCGTCAGTCGATCACTCGATCATTAGGCGACCAATCAGAACACTTTCTGCTGCTGCTGCTGCTGCGGGAAGCAGCTCCTCTGATCCTCAGCTGCCTTTTTATAGGGCAGCGAGAAGTCGAGCTCAACTGTTAAGCCTCTGTCTCAGTTAGCGACCAATCAGCGCACTTTCTGCTGCTGCTGAACTGTTAAACCTCTCTCTGAGTTAGCTTAAGCTAAACTCTGTAGTTAGTTAGCGACTAATCAGAGTATTTTCTGCTGCCTCTGCTGCATACATATGCAGACTAACATCTCCTCTTCAGAACCTGAACTCTTTTTCAGCTCTTCTTCTTTCTGGTCTATTGATTTGAAACCTCTAGCACAAACGATATACAAACGAATTAAAATTATCGATAAATTCTGATAAAATAGAAATGGAATGAGTTATCGAAAATAAATAAACAATTAAATAATGAAATAAATAAACAAAATAAAGGATTTATATATAGGATATATATATATAAATAATATTTGAACAATCTGTGATCTGTGATCAGAAAAAAATTCTTCAATTATCCTCAAAATATTTTAGTCAAAAAATATCGATATTTTTTGCACATAAATATATATACCACTCCACAACTATATATGTATAATATAATATTATTATATTATATTCCAAACTTAAATTTCCCATTTACCAATAACCAAGCTAAACAACTCCTTTGCATTTGTTGAACAAGTATAATAATTGCGTTGCCTGTTCCATGTGAGACCATAAATTTTGGTTATTCTCAAACAGGAATTTATGCGCAACATTGAATTTAATAACCCCAATCAAATATGCAGCTACACACGGGACACCGTCAAGGCCCCAAGACAAAGCAAACAAAATCTTAGCTGTAAATTAGAAACTTTCAGCCGGGCTGATCCAAATTAGGCCAACTGGAAATTCCTAAAAGTCAAAGTATTCAGGACACTCTCTACTTATTGACTCTACCTATAGCTAAATAGATTCGATTAAATCTAAAAGAACTCTCGCTTTTTGATTGCACTTAAAAAAAAACACTTTTCCTGGTTAGATCTGCGCGCCTAAACAGATTTACTAGCAAATTAGTTCCCACACAGTGAGAGAAAGACAGACAGAGCGTGATAGAAAGAGACAGAGCATGTTACGAAATATATGTAATTGCAGATAAATTACAAATAAAAACCTTTGAATAAACCAAAGGGGGGCACGATAAAAAAAAAACGAGGCAGCGCAGCGGCAATTGAGACTAGTAGAACACAGACACAGACACAAGTGCACTCAAGGTGTATGTGTGTGTGTGTGTGTGTGTATAGGGCGACGACTCGAACCCCAATGAAGGCGACGCTTTTGCGCAGCACTCAAAAACAAATTCATTAAAATTGCGCTAATACGGCGTTTTTTGGATTTGAATGCCGAATTGGATTTGGTTTGAATTTTAGTGCCGTTGCCCAGAGCCGTTGCTTAAATTGATGACGTAGCTGGCGCGACAGAGCTAGAGCTTTAAATGAAACACTTGCGTACCACGGCGTATCTGTAGCCGTAAACGTAGTCGAGTGAGCTGCATAGAGCGCAGGGCACGTGCGAAACGGGCCGGACAGCCGCACTCGAACTGAAAACTCAAACATTCAGTTGACAATTTGCACTCGTGCTGATAGCGCAGCCCGGTGTAACACTATATATATGTATATATAATATATATATAATATATATATGACGTTGAAGATGTCGTAAATCTCTCGCGAGCGCCATTCCTCTGATAAGTGAGTGGGTGAAAAAAAAAAAAACCACTCACCCACACACACAAAGATCTAACTACTTAGACGCTTCAGTGGCAGGCTCGGGCGATAGTCGCAACGTAGTCGTTTGCCGCTGAGGTCAGACCGCGCGCGCGTGTTCCATGTCCGTGTTCAAGACATTCGTGGCGCTGGCCATCGCCTGGCTGAGCGTAACGGCCCACTGCGATAGCGATTCGTACTATGAGAAGTACTATGCGGCGCGCCGCTTTGTGCCGCTCAAGCGCAACTCGCCGCTGAGCTTCAACTTCACGCTGCAGCTGGAGCCGCAGGATGAGCTGGCGCCGCACGAGCGGCCCGCCCTCGTTGGCAATCTGGCGGCATTGGGCGGCTGGCAGGCGGAGCGCGCTGTGCTGCTCAATCGCACAGCCGTGCACAATGTCTGGATGGGATCGGTGCTGTTGCCGCAGAATAGCAGCGTCGAGTACCGTTACTTTGTGGCGGCCGTAGGACGTAGCGGCGGCGGCGTGCAGGTGCGTCGCTGGGAGTCGCACGTCTTCGCGCACACCTTCAACACAACGAAGCTGCCGGGCAACCGCAGCGATGTCCTGGGCACCATCGATGGCCAGCGGCAGCTGAGCCGCGGCTGGCTGCAGAACTCCGGCTCCATTGTGCAGTTCAAGGTGTTCCGGAAGGCTCTGCAACTGGAGGAGCAAACGGTGCCCACTGGAGCGAGCTTGCGGTTGCGCGTGCAGCCAGTGCATCCGGACAATCTGTCGCCCATCTTGAGCTCCGCCTCGGCCAATGTGGAGTACGCGCGCATGGTCTACGCCGAGAGCAGGCTGCGGGCACAGCCGGAGTACGGCGTGCCCTATGATGCCAGCCAGGATCTGCTCATGTTCCATGTGACGGTCGAGCAACTGCCCCAGGTGGCCTATCAGCTGGAGGTCTATGGCGAGCAGCAGGATCTGGTGCGTCTGCTGGGCTACGTCCACCTCCAGCCGAGCTCCCTCACAGGCAGCGAGGGCATCCTCACGCTGCAACTGATATCCCCGGTCTGGCAGCGTGTCGTCGGGGAGCTGCAGCTGGAGTACCTCGTGGTACGTCCCATGGCCAATGGCAGCTCGGACTTTCGCACCAGCTTCGTCCACTATTGGCGCTCCAATTGGACAGCGCTGGAGATCGGCCATCGGGGACTGGGCAAGAGCTTGACGCTGCCCCCAACGACAGCGGCGCCGCTCATTGAGAACACGCTGGCCTCGCTGCTAGGCGCCGGGGAGCTGGGCGCCGACCTCGTGGAGTTCGATGTGCAGCTGACCAGCGATCTGGTGCCGATCATCCACCATGACTACTCGATACACGTGTGCATCGACTCCAAGACGCCGACGAGCAAAAGCGACCTGACCGAGGTGCTCATCAAGGACATCACCTACGAGCAGCTGAAGCATCTGAAGACCTACCAGATCGTCAATAACAAGATCGTCGAGTATCCGGCGCACAGCAATGTCGAGGTGGTGGAGCAGCGGCTCTTTCCCACGCTGCAGGACCTCTTTGAGCAAATTCCAGCCACCGTCGGCTTCGACATCGAAATCAAGTGGCCCCAGCTGAAGTCGAACGGGCTGAATGAGAGCGAGCAAACGATCGACAAAAACCTGTTCGTGGATCGCATACTGGAGGTGGTGCAGCGGCATGGCTGCGGCCGACTCAACATCCTGAAGAGCTTCGATGCAGATCTGTGCACGCTGCTGCGCTTCAAGCAGAACATGTATCCGGTACTCTTCCTGACGAGCAGCAAGGAGAATGCCTTCGCCGATCCGCGCACCAGCAACGTGGAGCAGAGCATCAACTTTGCCCAGGCCATGGATCTGGAGGGCATTGTGCCCAATGCGGTATTCTTCAAGACCCAACCCAGTCTGGTGCAGCGGGCCAAGGCACAGCTGCCGCTGCTGCTGCTCTGGGGCGGTGATCTGAAGGATCGCGACTCCATCGAGTGGTTCCTGGCGCTGGGTCCCACGGGCGTCATCTATGATCGCATGGACATCTGGCTGCCGCCGCTCAAGTCAGGCGTCTTCGAGCTCGAGCTGGACTTGCCCGGCTTCTTTCAGCTACAGTGTGCGCCCGCTACGACGCACCGCGCCGCCAACGCCACCATCGAAAGTATTCTGAGCAATGTTAATGTTCTATAGATTCCATTTTAAGTACTCTCTCTGTACTTTAATGCCAAGCAATAAACGTACCATGTAACCAAAAAGAAAAGAAAGGGGAAGAGCAAGAGGGAGACAAAAAATGACCTCCTTTCTCTGTTTTTACTGTTTTCAGTGCGAATCGCGTTCATTTCCCCGACAGCTTCCTGATTGCGCTACGTGTCCGCGAGCATATGCTCGCTATTCTATTCACGCTTCAATAAAAAGGCGGCTAAAAAGATAATAGTCGCAGCAGCAACGACTGCGCAATACGCGCTCAACATTCAATTGGTTGGAAATTTAAAAAAATGAAACTTTGGCGCGAGTTGAGAACTTTTTATTTCTAGAAATATGATAATGTTATATGCTCAGGGAAGTCTTGAAATTGTCAATTACTTGACCTTTTCCACAGATAAAGCTACGGAAATTTTAGAATAATATTAAGAATAATTTTTGTTTTATGAGCGAGACCTCTCAACTCTTCAACCAATATACCCGTTTCACGCTCACTTGAGCAGGCATAAAAAAGGATTTCAAATTTCTTCAATGCCAATTGCCTTTTCCTACTGCAGCAACAGAAAATAGAAGTGAAAAGACAGAAATCCTTTTGGAAGATAACATTTTGCAGCTGAAAGGATGCTGAATAATACGAAAGCCTTGTCAGCAGCTGAATAATAGTTCATAAAATGACAAATAACAAATGCCAAAGTGACATTAAATTAACTTTCTTAAGTAAAAGTTGCTGTCGGGGCCAGAGAGAGAGAGAAAGAGAGAGAGAGTAAGACAAAGTGGGTGGCTCAAGCCCAGACTAGACTCGCTTTGACTATGCATATTCAATTTCTCATGTGCTATATAATGAATATATATAATATATATTTGTATATGCAATCATATAAACAACACAATTTAGCTGAACTTGAAATTTAAATGTTTAATGAAATCATTGCCATGAAGCAGCTGCCCGCCCCAGCCGCAGCTGTGTCCCACTGGTCATGTCCATGTCCAATCGGAAGGGGTAGAGGTAAGTGTGCTCAAGCGAAGGCGTTGCGAATTGCGCTGCGGTGATTCGATGTGATGCAACTGCAACTGCAACTGTCCCATAGGCAGTAGCAACCGCATCAGCAGCAACCGCATCAGCATCCGCAGTTGCATAACCATGTAGGTGAGTGTCGAGCATTTGGATTAATATGCCAAGGCCCGCAGCTCATATTACACCAGAACTCAATTGGGAAGCACACACACACATACACTCACACATACAGCTAAAGCTTACTTATTCACTTATAATTGGAATCCAACTGGCAAATCTAATTAGATTTGTATTTATGCAAATTTATTTGCCAGCTAAAAATAAGAAAATTGTTCGGGATAATTAGATTCGAGCAAATATAATTTAATCTGGAAATTATATTAAGTCTAATTACATCGAGCAATCAACTGGCTTCTAAGCACGTTGCATTGCCTCATTTTGATGTAAATATTTATAGCTCATATAAGGTATATAGCTACACTGGAAGAAATAATGTATGAATTTGTATTAGAAAAACATTTGTCAGCCAAAATTATAATAAATTTTTGCTAAATATTGATGCATTATCAGACAACCCTCATAAAGTTGTTCATGAAACCAAAACAAGTCATTATTTATTGTTAACAAATTTGGAATTATCAGAAATATGCATTCGTAGAGTAATAAAGATATTGAAATATTTTTGCGATTATCGCGTCAGCCCATAGACGTCTGACTAAGATAATCCAAGTCGAAGCTATGGTAAATTATTATCGAAAATTGCTGGCAAATCTTGATAATATTCGAGATTAACTTAGCAAGTGTGTAGGCATGTGTTGAAGTAGATTAATAGATAATCCATTGTTATTGAAGACAAAATAACAAAATAAAATTCATTATTGACTTAAGACTTACCATTTTAAATCCTGTACCTGAATCAATTTTCATAGCATTGGGAAGAGAGGAATTGAGAACTAAGTCAGCCTCCACTTTTCACAGTAATTTTTTAAGGCCATTTATAAATAATAAATAAAAATTTTAATAATATTTATTTAATTGTCTAAGAAATCAATTCTATAGAGAATTCCTATCAGCGCAGCTTTTATAGTTATTATATATAAAACAGGATAAGAGCTGAGATCCTCGACCTTTTGCTGTTAAAGAGATCTTCAAAGAGATGATATATAAATCATTCTAAGGTTCTTTAACAGGCGGACGAATCGACTGACAGACATGACTAGATCAACTCAGCTTGCTATCCTGATCAATATAAATATATATATTATGAGGTCTGCCACGCCTTCTTCTGGCTGTTACAAACATTTTCTTAAACCATTATACCCTGATTTTCTATTTCCTAAGCATAAACATACAAAACTTTTACATTACAGAAAGATCAATAGCCAACTCTACAGTTTGTTATTAGATATATGTACCTCATCAAAATTCTATTACTAAATCATTACGATGCCTCGCCTACAATAGGTATCTATTTCCCTTACTGTCTTCAAGTCAAATTTACAAATTTCGTTAGACGAAATATTGAATGATTCGTGGATTCATGAAATATTAAATGAAAAACTTTTGTTTTTTGAATGCGAACGAGTTCTGCTCATTCGATTGACTTTTGCCAGCTGATGCACAATGCATGAGAACTCTATGACTGAACTCAAATCAAATTCCGCCGGCACTTCGCTTTATTTCCTAGCAATATAACTTTTATTGCAAATGTGAAACAGCTCGAATAGCTGGCAATATATGCAATAAATAAATAATGTTTCAAAACAAATGTTGAAAATGTTTAGCAAAGTTTTGATTGAAAAGTTGCAGCAGAGGAAGCTGCTGTGAAGCGAAGCATAAGGAAAAGGGATGAAAAAATACGGAATATTTTATTTTTATTCAACAGCGTGAACATAGATGTATATATAAGGATGTACTTAAAATTAAAATATATAAATATATTGAAATATATGAAAACTAAAAAAATGTGAAGCTGAACCTTAAAGGATTTTTCAGCTATGTCTCAGATTATGTATAGGATTTGTCTGTCAAGTCTAACATATAGACTAATAAGTAATATGATGTAAGATTTATCATAAATGACATATCATTATTAATAACTATTATTCATAATTATTTGCAGCGCCAGCTGATGGACGCCTACATACGTCAGAAGCGCGCCTCGCCTGGCATGGTGCAGGCCAGCGATCTGCAGATGAGCCGCCCGATGTCCGGCATGCGTAGCAATAGCCGGGAGCTGCACGCCTACGATGGACCCATGCAGTTCATTGGGTCACCGCACAATCCAGACCAGATCTTGAGCAACAACAGCACAGGTGTTCAGCTAACCAGCAGCCTCAACTCGAGTCGCAACAACTCGAACAACTTACGCAGCCTTAGCACCATCAATCAAGAAGGTGAGCAGGAGAATATATAAATGAAAATATATGAATATATATCCATATAAATCTATATACATCTATTCCATTGCAGACTTAATCGAGGAGATCTCGTCGCATGAGCTGGAGGATGAGGAGAGCAGTCCCGTGACAGTAGTGGAGCAACCAATACAGCCGCAAAGCGCCAACTCAATGCAGTCGCAGCGCATGCGCAGTGGCCAGCAATCCTTCAACGAGACTCTGGACGAGGATGACTATGCCAATCGCAACATATCGGGCGTGGCTGCAGTGCGTCCCGCTGCCATTGCCTCGCCCTACAAGGACAGCGCCGCCGTCGAGGGCAGCAACGGCACGGCCAACGGCAGCGGCAGCATCGGCGGCAGCGGCGAATCGGAGGGCGATGTCATCGGTAACATCGATCAGTTCGTCATGCAGCCGGCGCCCCAAGGAGTGCTCTACAAGTGCCGTATAACGCGCGATCGCAAGGGCATGGATCGTGGCCTGTTTCCCATTTACTATCTGCACCTGGAGCGGGACTATGGCAAGAAGATCTTTCTGCTGGGTGGTGAGTAGTGGAAATTTGTGATCTAAAAAGGATTCGGAATAGAATTTAAACCATTTCACTTCCTCGTCAAGGTCGCAAGAGAAAGAAGAGCAAAACATCCAACTACATCGTCAGCTGCGATCCCACCGATCTGTCGCGCAATGCCGATGGCTTCTGCGGCAAGCTGCGCTCCAATGTATTCGGCACGTCCTTCACGGTGTTCGACAACGGCAACAAGGAGAGCACGGAGAGTCCACGACTCGATCTGGCAGTTATTATATATGTAAGATCAATTCATGAAATATGTCGGATAAGTATTAATCTCTGCATTTCCATAGGACACCAACATTCTGGGCTTCAAGGGACCGCGCAACATGACTGTGATACTGCCGGGCATGACTGAGGACGATCAGCGTGTCAAGATCAGCTCAGCGGATCCCAAACAGCAGGGCATACTCGACTTGTGGAAGATGAAGGTGAGTGGAGCTAAGGCAGCAGTAGTCCATTCCGATATTTATATACTTCTCTTCCTCCCCTTAGAACATGGATAACATTGTGGAGCTGCACAACAAGACGCCCGTGTGGAACGATGAGACCCAATCGTATGTGCTCAATTTTCACGGTCGTGTCACGCAAGCCTCGGTCAAGAACTTTCAGCTGGTGCACGACTCGGATCCCGAGTACATAGTCATGCAGTTCGGACGCACATCCGAGGACGTATTCACCATGGACTATCGCTATCCGCTCTGCGCCATGCAAGCCTTTGCCATAGCCCTAAGCAGCTTTGATGGTAAAATTGCCTGCGAGTGAATGAAGGATGAACATGGATTGATTGATTGATTGATTGATGAAAGCTGTTATGCATGCCTTATTATGCTCGACTATGCATACCCTAACTCTAATGAAATGCAGTCGTCTAGAATGTAAGAAATATCAAAGAAGAAACAGAGGAGGCAGTCAAATGGAGAAACTCGTATCAGACATAGGCTATATAAAGATGTCTATAATTTACCTATGTCAATACAGAGAGCTTAACATTATTTACACAAAAATACCCTACAAAGACCAACACTAACACCACATCAAAATACTACTCGATTCTACAATTTTTTTCAATTTTCAATACTTTTTCTTTTACAAATCTTTAAACTACATTCTGAGTACTTAAGTATTTTCTGTACAAAATATGCACTCCTTCATATTTCTAAATGTATTATTATTATTATATTATTTTATTATTTGAAAACATAAATAGTCTATAATTCTAGTCAGTCGAAGTGCGCGCATCTAGTTAGATTTCTCTATTGAATGAATGCGGCACAGTAGGCAAAAAATCACATATTTCTATATAAATATATAGAGATGAATAAACATATTAATTGTAAATTAGTATATATAAAAAGTCTACTCACCGATTTTGTAAAGAAACCCAAACAAACAATACAAACTCTATCTCTACGTTTTTTTTTTTTCAACACACAAATTTAAAAATCATAAACAAATCAAAACGAACATAAATCAAACAATTTCAAAAATACTAAAAATCAATTTTCTAATTTGAATACAGCTCGAATTAAATATATATATATATACTATATATATACAAAACTATTTATATTGATGTATCTAGATCAAAAGGAATTACTATTAGTGCATAAGAGAGCATTACTATTTGTGCCGAGCTCTTATAGTTAAGAAACGATCTAATTTAATAAACAATTATTTTTCAAAACAAACTATTTATGTATATCAAATTAAACAAAATATATGAAATACAAAATAAAAATAGAAATTATTTGAAAAATTCAATTGTATTAAACATATGATTCAATATTTATCAATTTATAAATCAGGGACAGATCCATATGAACCTCAGATGAAGCAGGAGAAAATGAAACGTTTTTCAAAATTTCAATATAAGTTTAAATATTTCGAAATTTTATTTTACTATCTATAAGCTTTTCATTAACTGAAGCTTAGAGCAAGCCTCTTCAACCAGACTCAATAAAATCATCATCAAATGCATTTGATATACCGATTCTATCCCAAGAACTTTACCTAATTCAAAGAGTAAAGAGTAAATTAATGCACATTCAAGTATAGTTAATTTTATTTAGTGCCCATTAAGTACAGTTCCATTTGTGTATAATAAATGCATTATTTCGGTAGTACGTCTTTTGATTAGAAACAATTTGGTGCTATATACAAAACAAGATCAGGTTTCGATTACGTACTTTGTTGTTATACAAAAATTGTTCACTTTTATATTAGATATCAAACGAGATTCAGTTAATATCCCTATGGAATGTACAATTTGTTTAGTTAAACAATTTGCTGGAATGATCTAATGAATGAGAACTTAGAGACGCTATGAACGAGTGCGAGTTTTGAGCACGCTTGGATCATCGGCCAGCCTGAACTCGTCTGGGTCGTAGTCCTTGTAAGCTAACTGTCGCTCGGGCGACGTATCAGGTAACTTGTTAATTTTCTGCAGGCGTGTGATTACAATCTGTAGATGACGCCCGATGTAATCCTCACTGGGCGCTAGACGCTGAGCGTATTGCAGGCAGGCGGCTGCCTTGGCCATCCACTTGCGTTCCACGAAAACCACACAGAGATTGTGCAGGCCCTGCGTATTGTGCGGATCGTGCTGAAGAATGCTGCGGTAGCACTTCTCTGCCGCATCCAGATCCTTCATGTGATTGATGTAGATGTCGCCGAGCAAGATGAGACCCTTGACATGCGTGGGATGGTGGCGTATCAATTGATTGAGGAAAGGCACCGCATCCAGCGGTCGCTTCGAGTCCGCCAGCAACAGAGCGAGATTAAAGAGAGCGCTACGAAAGTCCGATTTCAGATGTATGGCTCGCTTAAAGAACTGCTCGGCTTCGTCAAAGCTGGACTCATCCATTGCCAACATGCCGAGATTAAAGTAGACCTTCTCATTGTTCGCATCCCTGGCCAGCACCTTATAGAGGCGGGCGCGCGACAACTGACGCGCATCCTCGCCGCCCAGCTCTTGCAGAAGAATGGCCGAGTTTAGCAGAGCCTGCTCATGCTCCGGATACAGTTCGATGGCCTTGTTGAAGTACACGTGCGCCTGTTGACTCTTGCCCTGTTCCAGAAACACGACACCCAAATTGTAGTATATATCCGCATTTTCACTGTCATACAGAAGCGCCTGTTCATAAACCTCCTGTGCTTGAGCTGTACGGTTGAGTTTCATCAGAATATCGCCTCGATTTATATAGGCCTGAAATAAAGGAAATATATAATTAAAATCTATTAAACGTGATATTCATCAACTCTTACCTGGACGTAATCACTGCGCATGCTGATTGCCTGACGATAGAGATGATCCGCCTCCTCCAGACGGGTTTGATTTTTGGATATCAGATTGGCGAGATTAATGAAAACATTCAGATGATTGGGCGCAATTCGTGCGTGGTAACTGACGCCAGCCTTCGCCTGCGGGAACAGCGCCTTGGCGCGCATGTACGCCTGCTCGGCCTCGGCATAGCGCTTCAGGTTGTTGTAGGTGCGGCCGACATTGATGTGGGCGCCAATGTCATCTGTTTGTATTTGCACGGCGTGCTGGAAGTAGAGCAGCGCCTCGTCGTATCGCCCCTCGTTCTCTAGCGCGTGGCCCACGTTGTTGTACAGCTTAGCATTGCGCTGATTCACGTGCACGCCGGACATGAACAGCGAGTACTCCGTGCGCCAATCCCAGTTGCGCTGCTGTGTCTTCAGCCCATGCGCCAGCAGCAGGGCAACAAGTGCCGCCTGTGCCAGACGCCCCCATTGGGCGTTGCAGCGCCGCTGGAGCTGATGATAGCCGTAGGCAACAAGTAGGCAGTAGCCCATGGACGGCATATAGAGAATGCGCTCGGCTACCACAAAGCCGACCGGAAAGAACAGATTCGAAGCGGGCAGAAACGGCAGCACCATCCATCCCAGGCACATGAGCAGCGTACGTGACTGCGCCAGACTGCGAGAGAAGCAAGCCTTCGCCACCAACGCGCCCAAAGCCAGAAAGGTGCACAGCGTAGCCAAGTTGCGTGGGTCCCCGAAGCCATTCAGCAAGGGCACGGTGCCTGCAAGAGAAGATTGCTTAAGGGATATTCAACAATTCAATTTGATTAGTGCTCACCCATTGTCCAGTCGCAGCAGAGCAGCGATGGACATAGCAGCAGCCAGCAGTTTAGGTAGATAAGGTAGCCGTAGGTCAGCTGCCGCACGGGCGTCTCGGCTGCCGAGGCCGGATTGTCGAAGCGCGTGAAGATGGGCAACTGAGAGCCCATCACGTAGACACGCCCGACCAGCAGGGCGACAGTGATGATGACCAGGAAAGCCAAACGCTTCCACAATGTCGACGACCAGCGTCTGGCATTCGCGTGTCCAACCTTAGCCGGCGGCTGCTCCTCGAACACACGCAGCACCAAATGCCAGAGCTGCAGTGGCCGCTGCTGCTGCACCACGAACAGCTCGTAAACGGCGCAAATGCCGGCCACGGTGATGCCCTGCTCTTTGCACAGCATGGAGGCCAGGAGGCAACTGCCAAAGCACAGGCACAGCGCCAACCAGCTCGTGCGTCGCTCGCCACGACTCGTTGCGTGCGCATAGCTGAGAAACGCGCCCAGGTAGCATATGGAAGAGAGCAATTCAGCGCGGCCTACGACGCCAGTAACGGCCTCGGTGTGCACCGGGTGCGTGGCGAACAGGAGCGAGGCGACGAAGGCGCATGTGTTGAGCGAGGAGGACGCCGCGGACGACGCCTCATTACTGCCAGCTGCACACTGGCGCAGTATGAGGCGGCAGACACGACGCCACAGCAGGCAAACTGCAATGTGCAGCAGCAGGTTGACGAGATGATAGCCGAACGGCTCCAGTGCATGCAGCAAGTAGTTAAAGCGAAACGTCAGCACGGTTAGCGGCCTGTACGACTTGTGCGACTGCTCTTTGCGCATCGGCGTGCCCCAGAAGTCGTTGAGGAACACATTACGCAGCGGCGTGCCCGGCCGCAAATCCTTGTTGTCCCTAATCGCGCTGATGTCGTCAAACACAAGACCGCACTGCGTGCTATTGTAGTAGCAGACCACACAGACCACACAGATGCAGAGGAACTCGAGCAAGTTGCGTTGCGAGCTGCTGCTGCTGCTCCCAACTCTCGCTCTCGCTCTCTCCCGCTCCCGACTGCATGTGGCTGCGGTTGTTGCATGTTGTTGCTGCTGCTGGTGTTGGTGTTGGTGTTGGTTGGGGTTCGTTGACATGTTTGACTTTCGGTTGCTGCCCACTCGCCGTTCCCGTTACTTTCCAGTCAGTGCAGAACTTTAGTTTATGTATCCATAATTACTTTAACGAAGCCAGATGCGAATTCCTTTATATAGTTTGCTACAGTCTATGGATGTGTGTGTGTGTATATAGGTATGTCTTATCAAATATGTAGAGCTACTACATTGCCTGTAAAGGAAAAGAGAAGGGAAATTAGTAAAATACATACTTATTCATTTTAAGTATATATAGATATACATATATATATATTACAATTTCTAGTTTACCTTTAAGCTTCTTCAATATCTCTAATAGTTTTTTCTTTTAAGATTTACTTTGCTTTTGGCTTAAAAATCTGAATTTATGAAAAAATCAATTAATGCGCAACAAAGTAACTTCGTCCCGGTTACTGTCCTCAATACCGACTGCATAGACCTGCGTCCCGAAGTTAACAAAGTTGTAAGCGCCCCAACAATATCAGCAGCGACGGCGGCAGAGGCAGCGACGGCGACGGCGACGTCAACGGCAACGGCAACCGGCAAAAGTTGCACGAAGAGAATGTTGCACAGTCAGCAAACAGAGTTGAAGCTGGGGCGAAATGGGCGTGTTTTTGTTTGTTTTGTAAATATTATGATAGAAGACATTACTGGCCGAGACCAGGCAGAGGCACATCGGCATGCGGATGCAACATTATTGCTTCACATGCGCTGACCGAGAGACAGCAACAAAGTTGCACTCAATGTCATCGATTTTGTGCTGCCAGTCAAAACAAACCACCACCAAGTAAACGTTACGAGTGTCCTGGAGAGCTACACAACGAGAGAAAGAGAAAGAGCGAGAGGGAGAGGGAGAGCGAGCGAGCGAGTGAGAGTGTACGTTGCAGTGAGAGCAACTTTGTTGCACGACCGACATTTTACAGCGGGCCCGAAGGACGCACGTGCAGGCCAATGCTTGTTGATTTCCCGCCATTGGATGCGCAGGCGCCGTCGAAATCCTTGCACTTTCGTTTTGTGGCAAGCAACAGCAACAACTACAATAACGGGGGCTAACGGCACTCTCAGCGGCGCTCTCACCAAATTTTAGTGTTGTGTTTTTGTAAAATTACTTTGACCGAGATCCTTGCACTGCTGTTATAGCAGCGACGACAAGGCGGCGCAGCCAACAACCATCCCCCGTGTACGCACGTCCTCTCGCTCATTGCGAATAATTCGACGCCATTACATTGGCGTCCGAGCGCTGGGCACACAACAGCCAGCTACAACAACAAAACACAATATGTACACACATATATTGCCGTACATTGGCCAACTTTGTTGCAAATTTCAGTTATTACAATGTTGTCAGTAATTGCAATGGAATTGCCGGCATAATTCGGTTTGTTTACTTTGGTGTTTTACGTACCGCATTTATTGGGTGATTTATGGAGGTAGTTGCATATAAATAAAATAGTTACATTTTAACACAAACTCAACACACAGCTTTTGGCCAGCTTACTCGCAATATGCCATTCACGTTGCCACGCGTGCATATCGACAGCAATCGATATGCAAATAAACTATCGGCAAGAGCAGGCAATTATCGAAACCAAGCGGAATACAACAACCCTGAAAATAGCCGCAACGTTGTGGGTAAAAGTGGATGCAGAAAAGAAAACACTTTTTCATTAGATAAAAACCACAAAAACGTTGTGAAAATAATGTCAACGGAAGACTTCTACTTGCGCTACTATGTTGGCCACAAGGGAAAGTTCGGGCACGAGTTCCTCGAGTTTGAATTCCGACCGGATGGCAAACTACGCTATGCCAACAATTCCAACTATAAAAATGACACCATGATCCGCAAAGAAGCATTTGTGCATCAATCTGTCATGGAAGAGCTAAAACGCATCATTATCGACTCGGAAATCATGCAGGAGGATGATCTGCCGTGGCCCCCACCAGATCGCGTAGGCCGACAGGTGAGTGAAGGGTTTAGCTGCTTGCAAATGCCGCCAATACGTGTTTGCATACACACACACACGCACACGTATATATATTCATGTATTAATCATTTGTCGTGTTTATTAAAGGAACTGGAAATTGTGATTGGCGATGAGCACATATCCTTTACCACCTCAAAAACAGGCTCACTGGTCGACGTCAATCGTTCCAAGGATCCAGAGGGCCTGCGCTGTTTCTATTACTTGGTTCAGGATCTGAAGTGTTTGGTCTTCTCGCTCATCGGTCTGCATTTCAAAATTAAACCCATATAAAACTGTTGCCAAAACAGCATTCAAACTCATTTATATATTCTAAACATAAGCTTAATTAGCAGTCTCATTAAATTTTGTAATAATTTACTACAAATGAATTGCATATGTATTATTTTGTATGGTAAATAAAATGAAATTGTAGAGCTGTAAGCGAATTATCTGGAGTTGTGTGTAAGGGTGGGAAGTTCCATAAATGAAAAATATCTATATATTTGTCAGATAGGGTATATTAATATAAATCTCTATTCCAATTCCAACATCATCTTCAACCATATATGGAAGCTGTGAAGATTTCTATAAATGAGAGAAGTAGAATCTAGTTGTAATATCATTTATTAAACAACATATATAAATAAAAAATATTTAGTTGCTTTACATTTGTACAAATATTTCAATACTTAATAATTGGTATTTATAGAAAAACCTAGTTTAAAGCATCTTACATACAATATATATATATAGAGCTAGGCGAAACTGTTAAAATGATGTCATTTCATATAACATTAGATATGTTTTTGTTTTATACATAGAAAAGCTTATATATTTAACTAGGCTATAAGGCAAGTCATTAACAGGGATAGAGAAAAGAAAACCAATTTTCATGACAATTTTGAGTGGCTTCATGAAGCGCTTGGAGATTCGCAAATTTGAAATGTTTCAGATGCTTACTAAATTCAGTCTTTGGGGTTACTTAGCAGTTATCAATAAAACTACGGCACTGCGCTCGTAAAATGCACATTTTAACTAGCTAAAGAAAGCTCTTGTAGAGCCGAATCCGCAGATCTCAGAGTCATAACTGTGGCTGCTGATGCAGGGCGAGCGTGGCGGCGATGTTTGTGCTCGCTCGTTCCAGATAGCTGCCAGGCATGGGTCCGAGTCCTGGCATTTCCAATTGCTGATGCTGTAGCTGTTGCTGCTGCTGTTGTTGTTGATGATGTTGTTGGTGTTGATGCTGTTGTTGTTGTTGTGGAGTTTTGTGTAAACTGGGCGATGCCTGCAATGGGGTATTTGAGCCCATTCCCGCACTGCTGCCACCAGGACTGGGTCCGCCCTCTTTGAGCGGACAGCCAATGGTGAGGCGCACATGCAATCCTGACTCCTTTATAAGATTCACGACATCACCATGCGACATACCCGCAATGTCGATGCGGTTAACAGCTATAATCCTGTCGCCCACTTTCAGCTCACCACACCGATCGGCCGGGCTGCCAGGTATTAGTTTGCCTGCGAAGAAACAAAAGAAATGTGAAATGGAACCTCAGATAAAACATGATCTTTATCTCACCTATTGTGGAGCCGTAGTAGTGATTCGATGAGGAGATTATGACAAAGCCAAATCCCTCGTTCTCATGGCGACTGACAATCACATCGTAGGGATAGCGTCGCAGCTGCTGCAGCGGCGCTTGCTGCAGCAACGGAGCTCGTCGCCTACGCAATATCATTGTCACCTGTCCACGCACGGCAGACTCGCCCACCAGCGAGACGACTTTGTGGTGCGACGAGTTTAGCTGAGTCAATAAAGAAATGTAGTTTACGAGCGAAGCATGTCAGAAGCATCCGCATTAACTTACCACATTGATGCCATCGATGCTGAGGATCTCATCACCGGTGGCAATGCGATGGTCATTGTCCGCTGCCCCGCCGGGCACTATGTGACCCACGGTCACCTGGGAACCCTCCTCTGTGCCACCGACGATGCGAAAGCCGAAGCCCATCGCCTGACGCTCCAGCGTCACCTCCGTCAGCTCACACTGCTCGGCATCCTCCGAGGCGTCCAGCAAGGCACCATTACGCCAGCTGGGTGAGTGCTGCAGCTGCAGCTGCTGCTGTGGCGGATCCAGATTGGCGAATCCCACGCGCCGCCTATCGCTGAGCAGCTCATTGACGCGGCGCTGCATCCGCTCGTTCTGAATATGCGCCGCCTGCAGCGGCGAGTACTGCCCGGCGGCCGACGAAACTGGCGGCTGCTGCACGTAGTAGCCCAGTTGCGACGGCTGCTGCGGGCGCTGGTAGCGCTGCGCCTGGCAATCGTAGCAGTAGCAGGATTCATGATGCCCCAGCGGCAGAGGCAGCGGCTGCATACTGGGCGGCAATCCATAAATGGGATTGTAATTGCCTCCGTCGCCTACGTCCACATCGACGCTGCTCTGTAGCGTGGCCTCCGCCAGGCGCTCGCTCAGTCGACTGACCATCTTGGGATAGGGATCCATAAAAGGTATATCGTCCAGCTCCTGCAGACTATTATTTGACTTGCCCGATGCCTGCAGATGCAGTGACTTACTCTCAACGGACGCCCCCACGTCCGCCTGCTGCAGTTCGTTATTTGGCGTCAAGACACGAGCTCGCCGTGTGTCCACCAACGGCGTCTTGGGCCGCATGGGCAACACCTCCTTAGGCTGAGTGCTGTACAGATCCGCGGTGGGCGTTTTGCTGCGAAACAATCCCGCACCTGTGCCGCCCACAAAGTTCTTGCGGAGATTGGTTACATTGCTCACTCCCTGGCCAGCTCCCGGTTGCTCCGGCGGCGTGCGCTGTATCTTGAGGGCGGTGGGCGTGGTCTGGCTACACTCCTTGAGCAGCTCAACCACATAGAAGTGGGGCTTGTTGCGCACATTAATGCCGTTGATCTCGAGCAGCACATCCCCTTCGAGCAGCTGCGTGCAGCAGTTGCGATCGAGGATCTTCTTCACTATCTGCCCGCAGGCGGAGTCGGCGATGGTGAAGCCAAAGCCCAAGGCGCCTTTCATAATGGAGAATGTGTAAAGCTCCGGCTTCTTCATCAGGATGAAACCACTGCCAGCTGCCTTGCTGACGCCTTCGCCAGACAGATCCAGGAAATTGTAGTTGCCATCCATGTTGAGGTCCACATTTAGTTGGCGCCGCTGCTTCTCGGGGTCACAGGGCATCACATCTACGGCCATGGTGGTCACGACCTCGGTGTTGGGATCATTCGGATCGAAGGGCAATGGATAGCCGCGGCACACCTCCAGCGCAGCCGTCTCCCCTGGCAGTATGGACTGAAAGATGTTGACCATATCGTGGTGCGTGTAGCCCAGGACACACGTATCGTTCACATAGACCAGCACATCGCCCGTCTGCAGCTGTCCGTCCAGCCAGGCGGGGCCATTGGGCACCACTGTCTTGATCTGCAGAAACTCCTCCACATCGCTGCCGTTGCTGCCGTCACTGCCAACAATCGTAAAGCCCAATCCCCGCGTCGACTTCAGCAGCGTTGTGTTGATGCGCTGGCCCTGCAGCTCCGCCGGATTGCGGGTGAACTTGTACGGCAGTTTGCTGGCATTGGCTGCCATTGGCATTGGCGCCACAGGCAATGGAGTTTGCCGGGCATTCGCTGCCTCCTGCGCGGCCGTCGGCGTCTTTGAGCGTTGCTGATGAGGCGGCGGCGGCGGCTGCTGCTGCTGTTGTTGCTGCTTCTGCTGCTGTTGCAGTTGCAGCTGTTCCTGCTGCTGCTGGCGTTGCTCAGCCGCACGACGTTTGGCTTCAAGCACCGGATTCTCGTACTGCGTGCGCCGATTCACGTGGTCGATAAAGTACATGCCGTACATGGAGTCCTCTATCTTCTCCCAGCCATAGGGCAGCTCATCCTCGCAGCAATCCTCCAGCGATTTCTTCTGATACTTGGACAGACGCGGATCCAGCCAGTGCGAGGTGCCCGTATTGTGGCTATAAATATAAGAAATATTGTAGAATTGTGTATAAGAACTCCTCTTGCCTTTTACTCACTCTATAAAGTACAGTTCGCCGCGCTCCGTGTAGGCCGTCTCCCATTTGGCCGGCAGTGGTCCCAGCCCATCACCGGGATCCTCGTGATTTGCCTGGTTAATATCCGCTGCGCCACACTCACTGCCCATGCTGCTGTCCCGGCCCTCGCCATTGTAATATGGACTCTGCAAGAGGTTTTCTGCAAGCAAACGAAACGAATTTTATGATTAATTACAAAAGTCCTTTTTGGAGGCATCCTTGCCCATAGCCTGCGCGCAACTTCAATCAATGAACCATCGCCTGACCTCAAACCGGATACGTGCAATTAGCTTTTGCTTGACTGATTTGTCACCCTACGGGTCTAGCGCTGGCTCATTTAAGGTCGGGCATGCCCACAGCCAAACAGCCAAAGCGGTAAACCGGCAAACAGGTAAACAGGTGTGCATCCAGCCGAGAATAGTTTGGGCTAGGCCAGGCCCCCCTGCATGGGCCATTCCTATTGCAGCGCTTTTTGTTGAATGTTGAATGAACCGTAACGTGTTCTCTGCCAACCAACAAACAAGTGCATTTATTATTAACCACAAAACAAGTCTCCAAGAGTGGCTTGCTTGAGCGCCTCTGACCCAGTTCGGCGCCCTCTTGTTTAGGTGGGAAAAACGAAAGGGTCTTGAAGGATGCAATTACGTGTTGTAATGAGGGACATTGCCTGGTATTCAGGTTCAGTCAGATTCGATTTTTATGCTTTACATGACAGGCAATAATTAGAGTTCATTTAAAAGGTTTGGGAAAATTCTATTATTATATTTATGATTATAGATTATGTAAGGATATGGGGAGAAAATTTAATATTTATATTTTTTTATTATTATTTTTATTATTATTGTAATTATTATTATTAATATTGTTTATATTTTATTTGTGTAAGAAAATTTTTATTAATATATTGATTATAGAATTTCTGATATATATGGAAGGTAATAGTAATAGGGATAGGTATTAATAAATACAGAGAAACTGTTATAATGAAGATTTAAACCAAGTTCTTGAAACACATTAGGGAAATCTTTTCTCTGTATTTCTATATAAATCTCTTCCAATTAATATTACATTAAAGATAACTTTAAAAAATCTATAATATAAGAACTTGGTTTAGAATTCTTAAAACTCATTAGAAAACTCTTTTCATTATACTTATTTATATGTATTCTATATTACTTTGTAATTATTCCTTAACTTAACTTTACATTATCTATAATAATCTATATTATAAAAACTTGATTTAAAGTTCTTGAAATTCATTAAGAAAATAATCAATTTAACAGACTTCATTTCTCGGTGTTTATTATTATTACATGCCATATGCTTCTTGGAAGAGTGTCTCATATATGGATTTCTATAGAGTTTTCCAGGAAAGGCATCAAAGGTTATAAGGAAATGCGTTTCCTTGAAGCACTTGTGGATTTTTTGAAAAGTGTGAAAAACAAATCAAATAAATTTATGCAAAGATTTTTGAAAATAAATGTAGAGTGCTCATAAAATAGATAGAATAATCAAACAAGATGGACTTTAACATAGACTCTTTGCCATAAGATTATAGTAAAGATTTCTAGCTCAAATGGCTTAAACTGAACACTAATAAATCTGTCAATCAATCAATCATTCAATCAATCAGTTATCTACTTAACTCGATTAAAACTCTGCAAAAAAATCCGAACAGAAACTAGAAGTTCTTTGGTAAAATGAAAGTTTCAAATCTTTTGTTGACAATCTACAAAGTTATAAACTTATGCAGAATATTCAAATTCTGAGCTTAAAATATATTTATTTATACAACTCATTATGATGTCTATATTCGAGCTCGATCTGATGCTAAAAATTTACATCGCCGCTCATTAAAGCAGCAAACAGCAGCTAACTGTGCTCTGGCAAATCTGGCAAAGAGAAGCGCTTCGGTCCGCTCATCGTTAGCCCATATAAAGAAGGCCCATATATGCTCATTTATACATACATACATACATATATCTATGTAAGTATTTGTCTATAGACATAGTTCTCAGACATCTTCATAGATAGGAGAACTCATCTAAACGGAATTGCAGTCGTCGAGCGGCCCACACAGAGCAAAAAATCAATCACAAATGAATCATTTGCATAGAGAAATATAAATATTTACATATATATATGTGTGTGTGTGTGTGTGTGTGTGTGGATATATATATGAATATGTAAATGTATGTAAGGGCTGTGTGGAGTTCTGATCAATTAGAGAGCAGGCAGATGGTCTCATGTTCGACTCCAGCCAGCGCCCAGCTAGTGCCTCATCAATGGGCGCTTTTTACTGACTAACGCAAATAGAAGTTTGTGCCATGTAGGATAGTGTACGTGTGTGTGTGTGTGTGTGTGTTTATGGATGCTGCATAATCCAGAAAGTGTGAACGAACGAGCCCAAACTACGGAAGTTGTTGGTGCTGGTTTTTTTTTTCGATTTTTTTTTTTTGCTATGATTCTGTGTGGCACAGTTTGCTTTAACAGTTGCTACTCCGCCCCGTACTCGATTCCCTTTACCTCCCCTTTTAGTCCCCTCTCTTCCCGCCCCCACCACAGCCAACTTCACTTGTCTGTGTCGACTGCTTGTGTAAATATT
Source organism: Drosophila meridionalis (assembly GCA_035045145.1). Lineage (NCBI taxonomy): Eukaryota > Metazoa > Arthropoda > Insecta > Diptera > Drosophilidae > Drosophila > Drosophila meridionalis. The sequence continues at coordinate 5,086,965 of JAWNPG010000025.1, read as the reverse complement.
TGTAGAGCGAGCGAGCCGAAGCTATTTGATCACCAGATGTGGCACAGCAAAAATACGGTTCTTTTGAATATACAGCGCGCGGTGCTCTATAGGTGAGTCGAGTGAGTTTCATTACAGTTCTCTATATATACTGCAATTGGTTCAGTGTACATATGTGTATATAAATATGTAGTAGTTATGCATATAATGTGACCTTATCTATGCAAAATGTTTCTTATCATTGTTTGTTTTAGATAAGCGCAAAGTAATTGAAAAACTTGTAGAAAATACTCAGTTGGCAATATGCTTTTGAGAAGGTAGAGAGTAGGTATAGGGAATTTTTAATATGTGGAAATACAAACAGCCTATATATATATAGTATATACATATATAAATAAATTTGAAAATTTACAAATATTTTCTATTTACAATATAATACATAACTCATAAATTTCCTCCAGATCTTAACTCTACCGTCATCTAACACAAAGAGTCCTAACTTTTCTAACTCATATAAAGACAAAAAACTTTTCTTTTCATTTCAAAGTCAATGAACTCCATCTTTAGCCGTTGTTCGGTTCAGTTGCTGCCCTTAGATGGGGCACGCCCCATCTTCATATTGGGCGGACACATGCTAAGCCCGCAGATCGCCAAGATGTTTATATTTAGTTCTGGCCTGTGCAGACTTTTCGAGCTTGAGAATGCATTGTTAGTCTAACAATGCGAGCATGTTGGGAACTGCTCATATCTCTGCGCAGCTCCATTCGCATCTCCTTTGCTTTTATTTTGCCCCGTCAATCTCTTTCTTTTCTTTTCATTTCAGATTTTTTTTTTTTTTTGCAATTAGCCACAATTTTTTGCGTGATTATCGTTGTCAATCATGGACGATATAGAGGAAAATTCAGACGAAACCTCTTATTATGAGTAATGGATATTGTTTGATTATCACAGACAAAGGAAGCTATTTTTAGTTGTAGAGTGTCGCATAGGGAATACCCTTACTTTTGACAAAGTATGAGGTTTAGATAGTTCTAAAATCATAATGATATATAACATTTATAGTAGGAAAAACTTAAACGTGTGTCTATAACTAGGTCTAAATCATAAACTATCTAAATCATAAACTGTTATTAATAATCTCTACATTAATATAAACTTTGCATTAAAATCAATTTTAGATTCAGATTTAGATTCTATATCTATATCAAACCACTTGACTATCACATGCCATCAGACAATTAAAATGCCCACTTCATACCCTATATAAAAACACACTCATGTCTCTGATCTGCAGATTGAGCATGGTGAATCGCTCAAGCCAAGAGCATGACTCACTCGCAACCGAATCGAGCGTACAAGACAAAAAAAAACAAAAAACAATACGAAATACGCGTCAGGTAAGCAGCCCATTATATTTAGACACTCAGACAAGGGTGGATCAAGAAATGCACTTTACAAGCCTCAAACCTCAACTGCGGAGCTGAGGAGGGTCAATGACAGTGACACATCAAGCTGAAAGCGTTTCTCAAAATTTACATAGAAGTAGTGGAGGGCAACGGGGAGAGAGAGAGAGAGAGAAACCTGTGAGAAGAAAGGGAGAGAAAGAGAGAGAGTAAGATGTGAGAGGAGAGAGTGAGAGAGAGAGAGTAAGAAGTGAGAGGAGAGAGTGAGAGAGTAGGAGATTGAGAGTGAGTGAGAGAGAGAGAGAGAGAGAGAGAGAGTGGGAGATTAAGAGAGAGAGAGAGAGACACAGAGAGAGAGAGAGAGAGAGAGAGAGTGAGAGAGGGAGACGGATGGAGTTAAAAAGAGGTGGACTTAAGAGTAGCAGAACAGTTGTAGCGCTAAGTTAAGTTTTGAAACACTACAACTATATAAACTATATTTATTTACAAACTATATTAACAGCATAGGAAATATTGTCTAATAGATATTCAATATTCATACGAAATATAAAAATTGATATTTTTTGTAAAAATTTTCAAAATATATAATATATGATACTATTTTTCTTCTAAATATCCATAGAAACAATTCCATTATAATAGATATTCAGATATTCCATATACGTTTACTAGATCTTATAATAAATAAATTTCTTTTTAGCTCTTCAAATATGTATATAAGTCAATTTTTATTATAGCCAACATTAATTCCATGCTAGCTTAATAGTAACAATTGAAATGTAAACAAAGATTTAAAATTGTCAACAAGCCTCAACTATTTCCCAGTCTTAGTAAAATAAATTGCTCAACGGCCTACAAATCAATTAAGAATTCAAACCATGACAGGCACTCTCTACGCGCTTTCTATGTAGAAATGTCTAGCCTAGTCTCGTCTCGTCTAGCCTAGCCTAGCTTAGCCTCTTTGTATACTGGTCAAACGATTGAGTTGCTGGCGACGTCTTCGTCGAGTCATGAACTCTCTCTCACTGCACATACATACATACATACATAATTAATGTCATTGAGCCATGCAGCAATGTGCAACACTTCAGGACAGCCAGAGCCACAGAGCACCGCCAGACTCTTTGTACGAAGCGGGTGGCAGCTGGAGCATTAAGATGGTGCTCGGATTCATCATTGTCGGGCGAATGTGGAATTGTGGCTCCTCGCATAATGATGGCATCTAATTGGCTTTTGCTGCTTCGTTAACTTGGCTTACACACGCCACAGACTCACAGACTCGAAGAACCCCTTTCAGGCAGAGCCCTTTCCTTGTGCATGTCACAATGTTGTCGTAATCAAGAAATTAATAATCGCATCATATGATGCGAATGGCAGCAATGCGACGGCGACGGCGACGGTGGCGTTGGCTCTGCTAATTGCCAAAGACATGACGCGTAAATGATAAGGTAAGAGCACACACACACACGCACACTCACATACAGATTGAGGTGTTTCCTCGTGGGTGACCATGGCGAGTGAGTTCATTGCCATTGCGGCTGTTTAGAGACCAAGTTCACACATTTAACTGCCTGAACAAAACGCGCTAATAAATAAGTTTCATGGGTTTCAAAAGTTTCATAAATTGCGGCCGATGTTACCAAATTTAGAGCCCACATAACAATGCTGACTAAGACATAAAACACCTGCTTGGAAAGATATAAAAAAGCAAAAAATCCCAAACTAAGCCAAGACAAAACATTTAACATTCTCAATTGATGCTTCGTTTAGGAAATGTCGCTTGGCCAACTTCCGAAAGCGATTATTGTTTGTTGCTGAACGAAAAACATTTTAGATGGCCTATTTGGGCTCTGGGCTTGGCTCACTCTCTCATGTCTGCTTAAACTATAAATATCAATTTTCCACTTCATATGCCAGCCACGCCCACACGCCCACAGACCACTTTGAACTCGATCAAACTTGTGGCAGCCCCCACACTGCTCACATGTGGGTCGATTTGGCTCTGCAGCGCTCATGAATGAATGTGGTTAGCTTTGAGACTTTACTGTGACATTTGATGCACTCTGAAATGCGAGCGCAAATGCCGCTTAAACCACTTGCAGCCAGCCACCTACCCAAGCACTTGTCAGCCACATGATACATATGTCTCTCCCTCTCTCTTTCTCTATCTCTATCTCCATCTCTGTTTTTGTAGTAAATTGTAGTATTACTACAAAAACAGAGATGGAGATAGAGATAGAGAAAGAGAGAGGGAGAGACATATGTATCATGTGGCTGACAAGTGCTTGGGTAGGTGGCTGGCTGCAAGTGGTTTAAGCGGCATTTGCGCTCGCATTTCAGAGTGCATCAAATGTCACAGTAAAGTCTCAAATGCAGGGACACAAAAGTGAGAATGTTATTGAGTATCGGGTTGCATGACCAAGAGTTATTCTATATTCAATTACCAAATAAGCATATGTTGAGAGGGAGAGTGACGGACTTAAAGATATCCTACATAGGATAATTTTGTAAAGACAAATATTTATATTTATATTCATATTTTACTGTACTTCAAATACCCTTATTAAAAGAGAGACTGGGACAGTTCCAGAGACATGCAGTATATAATCATTGGAACTTCAATTTCTTAACTCATAAGTTGTTCGATCTTAAATATGAGATCCTAAATATCTCTATTTAAATAACTCTAAATAGCTTTCTTTGCATTAGAATTGCTTATATTGGGGATGGACAGACAAATAGAAACTCGCTAAGAAACGAGTATTTTTGCTGTCTGTAGTTACTATACCAAAACTATTTCACAAATTCATTAGAACTTCACTTTGTATTCACACATATATGATATGTGAGTACAAAGTGAAGATCTAATGAATTTAGTCTTGAACTATATAAAAACAAATATGAATCGACTGCATAATACTCGTTTTAGGTTCCAAAATAATTAAAGTTATATATATTTAGAAGAGATCTATAGAGTTTTTATCTTGGGAGACTTTTTAATACATTAGAATATATCTTCTGGGGGCGTGCTAAATCGGAAAGTAGTAAATAGAATAAAGTAATTTCCCCTAAAATATGTTCTCTAACATTTTAAATACTCTGCCCAGAAATAACTCCAGCCAAGCCAATATACCCTTTCCACTTGTTGAACGAGTATTAAGAAACAGAACACAGAACTGAGCCCTGAAGTGGTTTAAAGCGAAAACTCTTGAAAGTCACCTCACAGCTCAGAGTCGTGCCAGAGCCAGAAGACCCACAAGCAGAAGTGAGAAACGGGTTCGTCTTACATCCATTGTCTTAAGTTTTTTGAGTTGAGCACAAGCAGGTGAGGTGTAAACAATTGGCACGTGTCTGTTTAGACAACACGAAGTACAAAGCATAAGCAAATCAATTGAACTCTACAGACCCGCTGTGCACTGAAGACTTACACATAATTTTGTCTGCATAATGAGAGGCAGCTAATTTAAGTGCAACCGAATCCGAATCCGAAAACGAAACCGAAACAGAGAAACAAACAAAACCGGACCACAAAAATTCAAGTGTGGGTAAAGTCATGTTGGCCATGTGGGCGGGATGATTGCCATATCATGCCATGCCACAGCCTGATTGCCTGGACAGCATGTGGTGCTTTTTTCTTCAACAACTTCGAGTAGCTGCAAACAGCAAACTGACCTCAATTTGCTGTTAGAACTGTTTTGCCCTAAAACACACACATAGACATCGGCACACACACACACATGGACACACTTTAATCATTAATTCAAAGCCTCCAGTTGCAGTTGCAGATCGTAAGTCAACTAATCTTGCGCTCGAATGGGAACAGCATTGACATGTTTTTTTGAAAAGTGAAGCACACAGAATTCTACATTAGCCAACAAAACACAATTTCTTTTTGGGTCGGACCATGTATATATATATGATTTTATGTATATATATTGATTGCTAATCATGTACTTTGGCAAATACTAATTGATGTATTAAGTGACAGCAGCAAGTTCTATATAAGATGTTTTCAATAGTTTACAAATGGAAATTTAAATTTAATATATATTATTTAGATCCAGATCGGAAAAGTCGTGTGAAAATCTGTTCGTCTGCATTTCCTACATTAATTCTGTTTGTCCGTATGACAGTCAAGCAGTAGGTCTAGCTTTTTTATAGGTTTCGAGATACGATCTTAAAGTTCCTTTTCCTTATCCATATTAAATTATTTAACAACTATTTAAAACTTCAGTTATTTAAGTATTTATGTTAGGGTTACCATATTTGGTATTTATATACATTATTTACAGTGTTGGGCATTCGAAGTAAAACCTATTCAAAGGTCATGCATTCCGTTTGGAAACAAATTTTTTCTTAATTTCAAAGTACATGAAAACGGTCAAAAAGTCTGAATCAATTCACTTTGATCACCTTTTGCCTTGACGATGGCCTTCAAACGTGCAAGAAACGACTTGCAAGCGTATAATTATATATGGAATAGAGGGTATCTCCTAGTTGGGCACTTACTAATTGAAGCTTGTAGTAGATAATTTGTCACGATTTGTTTAGGGAACGAGAGATGATTACATTCCCATATATATAGATATGCTTATATATGTATGTACTACATATACATATATATTTATATATATAAAACTACATGCAAATTAATCAATTTGAACAACCGACTCGATGTGTCCAAGTCTATTTCTATAACAATTTATCTTTAATTATGCAACATCGCCTGGTTCTGTCTTTCTGTTGCAAGCAATACTATATATACAAATACATATTTATATATATTAGAATTCATTGGATCAAACCATTTTATCGTCTATATGTACATATTATACAAATATATATTTTGTTGTTTCAGCTATGTTTGATTGAACTTGATAGTTGAACTTTTTATGCTGCTTCTGATAAACAAAATTTAATTAATATTTTTCTTTGATCGATTTTTATTCAAATTATATTTATCTTTATTTGATCTTTGATCGATTTCTACACAATTTTATTTTATCTTCATTTGATATTTGATCGGATTTTTACAAATTTATTTTATTTTTATTTGGAAAAAAATTGATTAAAGATAAATATCAATTAGAATTGTTTTTATTTTTATATAGACATTATGTTTTTATTCTATAATCATTTATATTATTTTTTTGATATCATACTCTATTTCAATAATTTTCAAGAATTGTTTTATATTTGCTTATTTACTTCCTTTTTTAAATAATTTATTCAGCAATTTTATTGATTCAATTGCAATTCAAATGATCCATTTATTTACTTGGTAATTATCATTTCTTTTAAATTTTTGTAAACAAATGAAAAGATTCCTTTAGACATATCGAAGTCTAAATATTTCTAATTACAATATGAGCCGTAGCAAAGTAATTAAGTCTCACTCCAAATATACCTAATTACAATGTGATATCTCTCTCTTTACTAGATTTATCTCTAATGTAATTAACTTTCTCTAACCTAGAAAGCTCTGATATCAGATGACCGATAGTAATTAACTATTGCTAATCACGGCACTAATTCGCAGCACTAAAATCTGTCCAAGTCTTCTTTGCAGTCAGTGCAATTCTTTACTCACCTTTGCTGCCTTTCAGGATGCTGCTGGGATGCCCGACTGGGCGTCCGCTCGTGGCGTTGCCATTGACTGCTCCATTCCCGACGAACTGCTGGTGATGGTGGCCAGACACCTGGCTGTTCAGCGAGGAGGTGCCGCCCAGTGAGGCAACATCCTCGCGCGAGGCGTGCAGCGATGCGGACGTAGACTTCTTAATAGCAGGTGGCGGCAAACCCAGAGGTGGACCAGCAATTGCTGTGGCTGTGGCAGTTGCTGCTCCTGTTGTTGTTGTTGTTGTTGTTGCTGCGCCCGCTGCTGCTGCTGCTGCTGTTGCTGTTGCTGGCTTGTGCATGCCAGGCATTGCATAACTGTTGTTGCTGTCACCGTTGCCAAGCGCTAGATCCGCGACGCTGGAATCGCTGCAATTGAATTGCTTGGCATGGTTAGCCCGGCCAGTACTTCCGTTGGCAAGGTTAGAATTTAGACTTGAGTTTCCGTTAAATGTTGCAAAACTGGTTGAAGCCGCACTGGACGCAGCTGCTGCTGCTACCGTTGCCGACGCCGCTGAACTGGCAACAGGATGTGGATGCGAATGTGAATGTGAATGCTGGTGGGAAGCATTTAGCACAACCGACGCCGGCGCCAACTGTTGCTGCTGTTGATAGTAATGGCTGTTGAACTGCTGCTGCTGCTGCTGCTGCTGCTGCTGCTGCTGTTGTTGGTGTTGTTGGTGTTGATGTTGGTGTTGGTGCATTAGGTAATCGTTCGTAGCTGGCGCCGCTGCTGAACCAACTGGCATTGACTTGGCCAACAAAGCAGCAGATTTAGCCGTTGCGCCTGGCCCTGCACCCGCAGCCACCGCCGCCGCTGCCGCTGCCGCCGTTGACGTCGACGTCGTAGTCGCTGTTATTATTGGCATCTTCTTCTCACGTTGCTGTCGTCGAAAATAAACTTGTTTCCTTCTCAGCCCCGACTATCTGTTGGCCATTGCGCGTTTAATATTTTTATATTTATTCGATTCGTTTAATTTATGAAGTGTTTTGTCTAGCTTTTTGCTAATTATTATCGCGTGTGCACAATGTCATTGGACATAAGCTATTCATCACTTGACATCATCAGCGCATTGTCTAACGTGCATGGGGAAAACGTTGCCTAAAACTGGAGAGAAGTGAGATGAGTAAGAGTATATATATGAGAGGGAGAGACTAGCAAATACTGAGTATTCTATTCCCATCGATCCGTCAAGAATTTACTATGTAATTTGATAAACAATTTTAAAAGTTTTCAATTGTATATGAACTGTTCTTTATTTTAGGGACAACTTTCAGGCATAACTTGAGTGATCCTTTAGCATTTAATCATTAAGGATGTGCAGACCCTAGGCAAGTGACACCTAAAATGACGATAAGTAAAATAAATAGATTCTTAGAAACGAACAAAGCTAAACCAAGATATATGCACATCTTATATTCAATTTATATTTTTTTTTTTTTCCAAGCAATTTACAAAGCAATAAAACAGATCTTTAAGAATGTAATAGACTAATTATATAGCATATTTATAATTGGGTGTAAAATTCGAATTCAGCGAATAAGATTCAGTTATCAGTTTAACTATCAGCTACACAAAACACATGGACTCAACGAAAAAATTGATCATCTTCCAATTTAAAAAAACTTAAAGCAAATTTAATTTTATAGTTTTCATGAAAACTTCAAGTTCAATTACTTTACTTATTTTTTATTTTTACAAAACTCTCATCACATTTTGATTGTTGAATATTACAAATTTAGCTTCCCTAACTCTACGTTTATTTATATTAAAATTGAACTATTGTTACCCATAAAAATCATTCACTCAACATTTTTTTCTATCATAACATTGTTCAATATTATAAATTAAACTGCTTCAACTTTACGTTTATTTAAATTTTAGTTTCCATATATTATTATCTATAAATAATCATTTGCATACAAACAAATCCAAATTTATTTTCCAAAAAAAAAACGTTGACTCATCGTAAAAAAAAAAGAAAGAATTAAAAAAAAATTATGAGTTCGGATGCGGGCATGAGTAAAAAGAAAATTAACTGTGCGAAAAAAGGGGCAACAAGCACGGCAATAACATTAAATTCCTCAAGCGAAAAATTTACTCCAATAATAAAAAAAAAACCAAGCACACACACACACACACACACACATACATACACATGGTCCTCTATATAGGGAGCTGCGGCAACAATCACCAGCTAAGAATGCCAGCAGCAACAAAAACAAAGAGAACAACAACAACAAAGATGGAGAAACGAGTTTTGAGACCATGCCACCAGATCGACCAGTCAGACTTGATGCCACAAACAACAACAACAACAACAACAGCAAGCGGAGCAAAGGCAAAGGTAACCCCCACATAAACATGCTAAGCATACACACACACACACACACATACTCAAAGTGTACGTGTGTTTTGCTGGCATCTGCACTTGCCATGGGACGCAGACGCACAGGATGGGCCAGCGACAACAATGCACTGGGAAAACGAGTCGTTTATGCCGCGAGACGCGACGCGACGCGTTGTGGCATAGCCTGCGGTCAAGAGTCGGCACGCTCTCTATGTGGATCGCTGGCGTTGCACGTTGCGCAGCCACCTGTCGAAAAAAAAATAACTACATATATAAACAACAACAACCACAAAAAGGCGAAAAGCGCACGTAGCGACCACAGAGAAAGAGTGGGAGAGAGAGAGAAGGGTGAAGAACTGTCAGTTGCAGTTGCAGTTAGTTTTAAGCGGCAATAATTTCACTTCACGGCAAATTTCACCATTAACGTTTTTTTTAATTATAATTGTCTTTTACTTTTCGCTGTGTTTAAATCACGTTAGGTGTTTTAATGTTGACAACTCAAAAAGTTTTGCACCTTTTCTTCTTTCTTTTGCTTTTTGCTAATTGTGCGCATTTGAAATTTTCCGCAATTATGCGTATGTATGTGTATGTGTGTGTGGGTAAAAACCTCAAGTTCAAGGTAAAAGTAGCGTAATACCAGTTTTTCGATCACATATCTAATCTACTTTCTATGACACGCCGCTCTCAAATGAGGAATGTGGAATGTGTAAGGTAAACAATTTCCAATGTTTGTAGAGATCCAGCAACAATAATAATAACAAACACTTTCATTTTTCGCACCTCTTTGTTTGTGCTTCGATTTGTGTTTAGATTGATCGACAATCGATCAATGTGATCGGCTGTATCACAACAAACGCAGGAGCAGCCAAGCGGCTGGCACTTTCCATTTCGGAGCGAGAAAAACCGCAAACGCGTTTTCAAAACTGCGCAACACGTACACTATCACAGCATCATGCACACACACACACACATACGACTATTTGTAAGACGATATTATGGATATGCTTGAACTTGTTATTGCTTTGGTACCTCAAAAAAAAAAAACACGCTGAAGAAACGCGTTGCACCTGCGCCGAAGATAGTTGCTTTTGGTAAAAACTAGTCGTGAGTGGTTTTGACTTTAACCAATTCGCACAAGCTTTTTATATAATTGTTAAACAAATACAAAAGGGCAATTTGTATTTTGTATCAGACTACGATTTATTTTTTCCCGCTGGAAAATCTCTCGAGACGAAGCACACGCGCGGTTCAACCGAATCAAACGAAATCTCAATTACAACTAAACGATATTTCGCTTCGGATGCTATCGATACTCGTTGCGCGTATACCTGTTGCTCAGCAAAACGCTCGCGCACTAATACACATAAAATCACAAAATAAATGGCATAAGAGAAATGAAATGAGCTGACAGTGAATAGAAACATTATAAAACAATGGAATTGGTACGCAAAGTAAGTTTTCATCTATTTATTTTACATTGCCAAGTTTTTGCTTGTAAATTTAAAATCACAGCGGCATCTGTAATTTAACAAGCATTCACATGCGAATGCAGCTGTCATATTCAATATATCGATAGATTTACACTTATCGGTGTCCATTCACACATAAATTGTCATCGACAGTCACTGAAATAAAGTTATGTTCAAAAATAAATAACGGAAACACAGCAAGCAATACAAAAATGTTAAATATATATTTCATTATATTTTTACTTGGAATAGGGCATAGGAATGCAATAATATTCTTAGCAATCTTTTACATTCATATTTTAATGCAAAATTAACTGTATAGCTAAAATAAAGTTCGTATAAAAAATTCTTTTACTATTCTAAAATTAACCGTTAAATATGGAGGTCGGCAGTAAGTTGCAGATTCAGTTTATTATGCTGCTCAGATAATTAACAGCCATTGTCAGTCCAACTTGCAAATGAACTAGAAGTTCGCATATCCGAGGCATTTTGCATTTTCGATCATCACGGCGATAAATACATTGACACACGAAATGTGGGCCATGTACTACGATTTCTGGGCTGTGTTCCTTCAGAAAAGGAGGTAAACGAGGTTATTGCAGCAACTGAATCCGCAGAAAATCCGGGTGAAACACATTTACCTAAATTTATGGCACACGTTTCTATGTTGCTTATGCATCGAAAGTAAGAATTTTGTTGAATTGTAATCAATTTGAATACAATTGAGTCTAAATGCATTACAGAATGGAACCCGCGAGCCCTGAAAAACTTTTAAAAGCATTTGAAATTTTGGATCCTGAAAATAAACGTTTTCTCACAAAAGAATATTTTGGAAAATTAATGGAGGAAGAAGCCGAAAAATTCTCAAAAGCTGAACTAGACAACATGTGGCCTGTGGCAATAGATCCGATCACAGGGAATATACCTTACCTGTTCTATATAAATCAGTTAAAGGTAATGAAGTTTATATAGTGTGCAAAGTATTGATTATTATATTATTAGCACAAAACCACAATTTACGATGTCGCCGATGTGATAAGAGAGGAACTCGCTGCCAACGAGAAGGAAAAGAAAAAGGAACGTTCGCCGATGCCTCAAATGTTTGGTCTCTAGAATATAAAAGTAAAAAACAGAGTGATTTTCAACATTTTGGATTAAAAATTAGATGTGTTTCAAATTACATAGTGTAGAAATCAAATTCGTATTTATAATAAATAATATATATTTAGCATAAATATAAGAAATTTGTTTTCAATGGAATTTTGGTGCTTTTTTTGCTCGTGCGCAATTTTGAGCAAAAATGCTGTTAATAACAGAATATGTTAATGCTAACGCAGCTATGTTAAATAACAGTTTGTTTGTCATTGTCTGCTTCTTCCGACTCGATTTTTTCCATCGGGCCAGTGGGAAATAGCCACGTCAGCTTTTTACGACAACCCATTCAGAAAAGTCCACGACATCTTTAGCGAGACGTTGGGTGCGCAGAATTGCAAGCAGATTGAGGAAACTTACGTGAGATCGGGCTGAAAAAACCTGAGCAAGCAGCGCAGAGGCAATGAAGAAATCCAAACAGGCGAATTACACGAAAAACGCAGCTGAAGCAGCAAATGTAGAGGCAGCGCTGCCACTGAATTAACTCTCGGTGAAGCAAATCAGATAAAAATCAGAAGTGCTCGCGCATATATCACGCCAACTGAGAGCTCCAATCAAAAATGAAAATTTAATTTGCAATTCCTATTGCACTGCTATCAATTATTAATTGCAACCACAATACACACACACACAACAATAAGAAGAAGAACGCATTATGGCACCAGTTAACGGAGTGCTCCTGTCCAAATGTGTGCCACTTGGATCTAATTTGAATTTAAACACATTGCCCAAGCTACGGCCTGCGCCCCTGTCGGCCACTGCGGTGCTGCTGAAGGGCGGCTCGTCGCCGTCGAGCTCCGGCTATTCCTCCTCCTCGAACAGTGTCGTCGACGAGGAGCCCGCCTCGATGGCTTCAAGTCCGACGGGGCCGGCAAAGGCCAAGAAGCGTCGTCTGGATCATTTGTCATGGGAAGAGAAGGTGCAGAGAAAGTAAGTTGAACAGAAATGGAACAAAAGCAGGCAATCTTTATTTAAATCTCAACTCCCTCTTAGGAAGCTAAAGAATCGCGTGGCCGCCCAAACCAGTCGGGACCGGAAGAAGGCGCGCATGGAGGAAATGGAATTCGAAATCAAGGAATTGACAGAGAAAACGGAAATACTGCAAAACAAATGCGAGAGTCTACAGAGCATCAACGAATCTCTGATGGCCAAGAATCAGAAGCTCGACGCGGAAATGGAAGAAATGCGTCAGGAACTGGCCGAAATGAAGCAGCATGCCAAAAATTACAAAAACAACAGCAACAACAGCAGCCACAGCAACAAAGCTGTCCTCAACGCAAGCGCTGAGGGCTGTGTGTCCACACTCACTGGATCTGCAGCATCCAATGCTGACCCTCTGCAGCAGGGTACACAAGTGGACACACAGTCGTCAGCGCGTGCCTTGATGACATCGCGAATGTTGCAACAGCAGCTGAAGCAGAGCAACACAACGGCCTCACTCTGGAGAATTGTGGCGCTCTGCCTTCTATACAAGACATGCTGCTCGTCGACGACGAAGAGTTCGATGCGCGACGACTTGAAGAGCTGGCCGAGAGTCTCCTCGCAGATATCACAGCAGACCTGGAAGCAAGCGGTGGCGCATGCCACCAAGCTGCTGCCAAAGATGCAGGCGTCGCAGAGCGACTGCCTGGATCAGTGGTGGGGACCACAGCAGAGTGCCTGGAATCCGGCGGGCATAGAGCTGATGGCCTAAACGATCAGGCCATAGCGCAGCCCGTTACGATATGCACAACTCCAGCCACGAGCACCCACAACCTGGACGACAGATTGCCTATGCAGGTGTCAACGATAAATGGAAACCTACAAAAGAAAGCAACAGCGACGATAGCGACACCAACGCCAACAACGAAGACAATTTCAGCAGCTGCATTCCTGCAGAGTGCCACGCCGGATACGGTGTACGGCACGTACGATGCCAAGACGAATTCCATCACGATTGTCATGGACGGCGATGCAGTGCCCGTGAATGAGGCCGTTGAGGTGATCTACGGCGAGGGCGTCTCTGCTGGCGATGAGAACACCACAGATGCCATCATGAAGTGCCCGTTGCCAGCAACGTCGCCCTCCCAGGTCTACCTCAACGTGATCAACGCCACCGATGACTCGGACGATGAAGCGACCAGCCATCTGAATTTCGAGCCCATTGAGAAATTCCTGTGTCCGCGGGTGAAAGCCATCTCGCCGCTAGCCAAATCACCTGCTCTCTCCATGCACTCGGCCACATCGGATCATGGCTATGAGTCGGTGATTGGGTCGCCGGCATCGACGACTCTGTCCCACCTGGACAGCGACATTGCGATGGCCGCCGAGGACGAGGAATTTCCCTGGGAAAGCAATTTCGACGAGCTATTTCCCAGCTTGATTTAAACTCAGCAGAGAGGCTCAATTGTTAAATTTTTCAAATTGAAAAACCTGAATTAGCCGTGGATCAGCCTAATCTCTCTATCCATCTCTCTTAACATTGTTAATTTATGTTTGATTCTATATGGCTGGCCGCCTTCATTATTAAGTGTTTTAGCTCGTAATCTAGATATATATATATGTATATCTTATATATATACGCAGTTGTAGCTGCTTAAATTGTACAGAATTTATCGTCGATATTGATAGAATGCTAAGCTTATTTGTAAGTTTCTATTTATATTTAACACCTGTCATTCACATAGGCTAATTATTATATATATTTTGTAATTGTATAATCATTTAATTATTGTGCTCAAGACCATGCAAACCACAAGTGTATATGAATATTCAAAATATAGAAAAGACCACAACGGAAAAGATTTTGACTTTTATTTAAAAACTATCTGTGAAATTTCTAGAAACATAGACATACATATATTATATGTATATATAGTGACATATGCATTCACGCATCCACATTAAACATTTAATAAACAAATTCTATTCCCACCATGACGACAAACAAGCTAAAACTAGCTAATAGCATCAGCCCTTCCCCTCTTTACAAAATATAAGACTATATAATTCTCAAATTGTTTGAGCTTAGCATAGGAAGTAATCGTAGCAAGTAGTAGAGTAGAGAAAGAAGAGAAGAGAAGATAGGAGAGGATATGAAAGGAGGACAAGGAAAGCAAAGGAAAGGATAGGAGAGGAGAGCAGAGAAGAGAGGAGAGAAGAAAATCAATAATAAGATAATAAGAGAAGAGTTAGAGCGACAAAAGTACTATCATATATCGTTTAACGCAATCCCTGCTTGCTTTTCGTGTTAATCCTTATTGATTGTATTAATTGTGCAACTATAAAATAAAATTTCATTTATTTTTATATTGTGTGCACATTAAATATTCATTTATATATATATGCACATATATATATTTGACCCACATATTATTATATTATATAATATTGTCTGCCGGCTATATATATATATGCATACGTTTTATATTTATTTTTAATTTGATTATTGTTTAAAGTACGCAGTTATGAAATTGGCGATAAACAAAATCGCGCCACTTTTTGGTGACGTCACGGCGTAAATGTAGAAGTGTGTCAGAGCAGAGTTGCCATATGTGCGCAATGATAAAAAATTTGAAACAATTGGAATAAATGACACTTTCGAACAAGAAACATATTGACATTTGAAAAAAAGAAATGAACGCCAATGCAAAATAATTTAATATTAAAATTTAAATTTTATTTTACTATTTATAAATATTGTTCATATTATATTATAAATATATTAATATGCCTATCTTTCTTCACGTACATATATAACAAATATTTATAGTTAAACATCCCTGTCTTTGTGACAACAGCTGTTCGAGTATAACAGATATATGTATAACAGTCAACGGACATCACTCAATCGTAATGGACTCTGTAAGCAATAACAGCTTAAAAAACGGTTTTCGTGAATGAAAAATAGTAAAACCCTTATATTGTCAGATTCCTGAATTTATATAGAACTTGTAATTAGAAGCGTTGCTAGTTTAATTTTGGCTACTAGCTGCAAGATAGATAACAGTATACAAATTGCTAGATTTTCATACAACGATTGAACGCGCGCGAGCATTTTTTTTTTGTTTTTTGTTTTTTTTTTGGCTTTTTTTTTTTTTTGCTCTTTTGACGCTAATATCTATTAAGTTTCTCTCAAAAGAAAATAAGTTTCCGCTTCGTACGCACATACTTTTCACACACACATACTTGACTGTGCTCACTGTTAAAGGACACCAGTTATGAGAAGAATTGTTCCGTTAATGTTAAGTAACAGTTCTCTGTAATGCTAATTTATGTAAAAATTTTGTATAATGTGTGTATAATGTTGATGATATTGCCAACTATAAATAATAAATTATTCTAACGAAAAATTAAATTTACCTCTTAATTTGTACTTTGTACTTTGATACATTTAAACTTTGGAAAATGAAATTTTAGTTAAATAACGGTTTTCATGATTGAGGGAGAGCAAAAGAATGGTAAACAAAACGCATAGTTGCAATTTACCAGCTATCGATAAAACGTAAACAAGAATAAAAAACAAGTGCAAATTGATAAATTATGGAAAACAATCAAGAAAACAAAAGTGCAATAAATCAGGACGCGAAAGAGAACTTGGATGACACAGTGGAAGATCAAGCTGCAGCTATGCCTGCCAAAACCTTAAATGCAGAAGAAGAAAATAATATGAATACCTCACCCGGCGGCGGCGTCGGCAAAGTAACTAAGAAAAAGAACAAGGCAAAAGCACGGAGCGCCGTGACTGGGAACGATCTGGAAACGGAGCTGAAGAAGCTCACCCAGCGGCGCATCAATGTAGCTGGAGCACCGAAAATGCCACTGAACTCCTATGTGAGATTCATGAACGATCGCAGGGAGCAGCTGCGTCGCGAGCATCCGAATCGCACCGCGTTGGAGCACACGAAAATGATTGGCGAGGAGTGGCACCAGCTGACGGAGGAACGAAAGGCACCATATCTGGAGGCGGCTGCCAAGGACAAGGCATTGTAAATTGAATACGAGAAATCAGTCAACACACAATATGTATATCATCCAACACTCACACAATGTTTTCAAAATTCCAGATATCAGGAGCAAATGCACAAATTCCTGAAGGAGCATCCCGAGATAGTGGCAACCGAACTGGCCAAAGCGAAGAAGGTGTTCGATAACAAAAATGCCAGCACACCCAAGGAGAAGGCGACTACCAACAACAACAACAACACCAGCAGCAGCAGCAACATTGACGCAGCCAACAGCAGCGCAGTCGTCGCCGCTGCCGCCGCAAAGAAAACAATTGTGAAACACAGTGGAGTGAACAAGCAGCAACAACAGCAGCAGCAGAGTACACCAACACCAGATCCGGATGATATACCACTGGCCCAAGTGAAGCGTACTCCGACGCCGCCCGCGCTGGCGCTCTGCGCACCGGCTCAGCGCCCGTGCTTGCCGGGCGAAATTCCCATCTACACCAACGAGTTCATCGAGCACAATCGCAGCACAGAGAACGAGCTGCGCACACTGCGCAAGACCAAGACGGATCTGGAGCAACAGAACGCAGTGCTGGAACAGCATGTGGATAACACAAAGGCCGGACATGCCAAGATCATGGCCGAAGTATCCGAGCTGAAAGAGGAGAACGCACGCCTGGCGGCCTACACAAAGAATCTGCGACAGAAACTCGTCTCGACCCTAAGCGGCATTGCGCTGCCAGCCGTGCATCCCGGCGGACTGAACGTGGACAGCGTGGACAAGTACATACATCACCTGGCCGAAATGATCAGCAGCAGCAGCTCCACGGCCGGCGGCGACCAGCAGAACAATGCCATGCTGCTAAAGGTGGCGGATCTATTATGCAAAATGGATACCTCATCCCTACAGAAACCATGAAAACCACGAAAACATCAGCGAATCATCATAGGGCGGGACTCGGCCTCTGTATTAGCTTAAGTACAATTTTATCTATAAACATGTTCGTGCGTGTGTTTAGTTTGTGTCTGCATTTCTAAGAGTAAATCTAGTGAATCAAACCAAAGACTTCACAAATACTTCATTAATTTAAAAAGAATAAATAAATAAAATTAGGCTACGATCTCTGCACGCCGTGAATCTCGTCGTCCTCGTAGTCGCAGCTATCGTTGCTGCGCGATGAGGTGCTGCCAATGCTGCGAAAAGATCTTATGCGTGGCGAACGATAAATCGGACGCTGCCCCACCGGCTGGCTGGTATCCACCTCCGCCGGCTGTCGACGTTTCAGCCACACCTTGCGTATCAGATAGTAGAGTCCGAAGGTTGTCGGCAACACCATCATCGGATGGAAGGCAACGCGCAGCACCAGCAGAAAGGTGGACATCATCAGGTTGATTAGACTCTCTGCGGATGAGTTGGGGTGGATCGGGTTGGAGTGGTGCGAGATTGGGGTGGTCGATCATACTTACCTTCGACCATCCAGAGTGTGGCAAATGTGGCGAAAATGGCCGTGGAAATTGCCTGCAGCAAATAGTATATCATTTTGTATATGGAAAATGGATTCTAGTCAGACGTTAGACTCGAGTTGTTTTGGTTTGACACTGATATGAGGCTAGACCGCAGGATTACTTAGTTGTATATAAATATATATACAGTAATAATCTTAAAAATAAATTATAAATTTAACATAAATCAAAAGCAAATATTTAATCTTTTCTGTTTGTTTGTTGGTTGTTGTTTTTTCTTTTATTATTATTATTAAACAAAATAGTTCTCGTTTTTTCGTTTTCTTCGCATTTAAATTCAAGCATTTTCAACTTGCTTTTTTATTTGTTTGTTTTTGTTTTGTTTTGTTTTTTCTTTTTGTTTTAGGAAGAGCAACAAATAAATTAAACTTAAAAAGAAATTTGTTGGTTTTTTTGTTTGTTTTCAAAATAGTTAAATTCTATATAATAGGCGTACAATTAAAGTTTATAACAAAAATAATTTAATGAGATAATAAATCAAGGGCGCAGACTTCAAAAATTCCATTGAAAGAGGGCAGACAATTTGGCTAAAAGCATAAATCACGCCAAATTCAAAAGCCATCACTAAAAGTTGGTCAACTCTCACAGCGTTTCGTAAAGTAAGTAGTAAACAGTAGATCTCTCTTTTTGTGTTTGTTTTTCTTTGTTTGTTTTCTCCATTTCTATCTATTCGTTCGCATTTTCAATTAAAAATTAATATTTTCATTTTTAGTTGATTTTTCGCGTTTACTCATCTTAATTCTTAAAATGTTTTAAATCAATCAAAAACTCGCGCAACGAGTCTGCCAAATGAATGTGAGTGTGAATGAGTGTGAGTGTGTGTTTTAATGTATTTCCATGAGCGAATCTTGGGTGGATTAAATATAGTAGTTGACAACTGGAACATTACATTTGCAGCTAACAAAATTCTCAGTTGGACATTGGGAAAACAATTTCCATTTCATTTTCTTTCAAATATCTCAAATATACACTTAAGTTGAATGACATTCGTTAGTCATCTTGAGATAAGTCAAATATAAAAGCATATATAATTGGGGCGTGGAATTTGGAAAACAATCAACTAACTGGACATTGATAATGGGTGTATTCGTGGTACATTCATGTGATACTGTGGTTGTGTTTTCGTTAAAGGAAACTGCTTATGCTTAGTACGGACATTCATTATATCATATGCAAATTGCTCCATTTGCCTTCTGCCATCTCTCGACTACTGTAGTCCATATCGATCGGTTGCTGATGCTGATGCTGTTTGCTGTTACGTTTCATATAAATTATAATAATCTCATACTTGTCGTCTCATTAGCTGATGCGAGGATGACGCGCTCACTGACGATAGCGTCGATGAGTGCTGCTGGTGCTGTTGGTGCTGCTGGCGTCAGGCATCCGCACCATTGGGATTCATGTTCACCGGCGGCACCACCATCATGTTGCCCGTCTTGGGCGTATAGACGCTGGCATTTGGATCCAGCGTCGAGAGGCCACCGCCTCCACCTCCATTGACCACATTGCCGGCGACCACATGAAGCGCTGCAGCCACACTGACGGGCACCATTTGCTGTTGCTGCTGCTGAGAGACGGGCACAACCTGTTGCTGTTGCTGGTGTTGGTGCTGCTGCTGCTGGTGTTGCTGGTGCTGCTGATGCTGCTGTTGCTGGTGCTGCTGGTGCTGCTGTTGAAGCTGCTGATGTTGCTGGTGCTGCTGATGCTGTTGATGCTGATGCTGCTGATAATCTTGCGCAACACCCAGGCTGAGCATGGGCGAGGACGGGCCCGGTCCGCCCGATTGTAGCGGAGGTGTATCGTTCATGCGCAGCATGCTTCCGCTTCCATGCGGCCCCGTGTTCAGGCACAGCGTGTCCGGCATTACAGCCAGCAGCTGGGCTATCTTGGCCTTGAGATCAATGACCTCATCCTCCTTGGACCGACGTTGACCTGCAAGGGAAGAGATTGTCTATTCAGCTATTCTCCTGCCATTTCCCTAGCTATACATACTGTCAGCTATTTCTAGCCGTCGCTTAGCCACGCCCAGAGCCGAGAACAAGTCCAGCTTAACTCTCGTCTCTGCGGATAGATTCTTCTCCAGCGTTGTGTTCTTCTCCTGCATGGTAGCCAGTGCATTCATGAGCATCTCCGCATCCGCCTGCGTGGACTCGCTATTCTGCACCTTAAGTTCCAGCATATGATACTGTCGACAGAACACAGAGATTGATTATGATTATATTTTAATGGAGTTGTTAGCTCAACCCACCTCCTGCTCGAATTTACGGCCATGATCCACGGCCACCTGCATGGCGCCCTCGGTCTGCTTGAGCTCATTGCGCACGCGCTTCAACTCCTCGTCCATTTGCTGGCGACGTTGCTTGCACTGGGCGCTGCACTCGGGCCGTGCCGCCTTCTCCTCGGCTGTTTTACGTGCCTTCTTCTCGTTGGCCAGCTGAGCATCGAGCGATTGCTTCTGGCGACGTTCCTCGTTCAGGCGACGCTCCACAGTCTGCAGGCTGAGCATGTCGGCATGGCGTGCATTGTTGAGCTCCTGTATGCGCTTCTCCAGCTCATCGCATTCCTTTTGTTTGGCCTGCAAACTGGATTTGCTGGTCAGATTCACGTCGAGCTTCTGGCGCAGCTCGTTCTCGATTTGCTTCATGTGGCTAATCTCGGCACGATATTTCTTCACATCTGCCTCGAGCTTAAGACATGTTTCGCATATCTTCGATACAACTTTGCTGGCGATGTGCGAGATGGCGGCAGCGGCGGCATTGCTCGACGATGAGCTGGTCGACGACGAAACGGAGCTTGCATCATTGTTGTTGTTGTTGCTGCTGCTATTAGTGGCAGTTGCCGCGGCAGCAGACGCAGCTGTGGCTGCTGCCTCCTTTTGTTGCGCCGACTGCTGGCTATGATTGTCTTTGGCTGAATTATCCTTCTTACCGCGATTTCGACGACCTGTTGAACGAAAGGATATTCAGTTAACAAATGATAACAATATTGAATAGGGCATGTTAGTCGCTTACCTTTCGGCGCCTTTTCCACCTGAGGCACTGATTCCACGACCGGTGCCTCATCTGCTTCGAACTGCAGGACGTTGCCATTGCTGACAGCATTGTGCGTCTTTTTGTCTGCAAGCAAGGGGGCGATATCAATTTGCTTCGAATTAAGCGTTTTCTTTTTGTTCAATGCACCCTGTTTGTCCTTTGCCCCTTTTTCCTGCTGCTGTTGCTGCTGTTGCTGCTGCTGCTGCTGTTGTTGTTGTTGATAGTTGCTATTGCCACTATCCCAGTCTGACTTCTCCTTACTGTTATTACTTGTTGTAGCTGCATTGCCATCCACTTGCTGATAGCTATTGCTGCTGCTGCTGTTGCTGTTGCTGTTGCTATTTTTGCCGCCATGCCGCGTGCCATTGTTGTGCTCATTGTCGCCCGCATCGCTCTTGTTGCGATGCTTGTCCTTGTCCATGCTACGCCGATGATTCCGTGAGCTACCGCCAACATGACCATTTGAGGTTGCTACAAATATAGAGTTCTATATTAATATACATAATATATACATTTACATAAACACACCAAAATAAACAACATTGATTTCTATCGCTTATGGTTACAATGATTCAACATACAAAGTTTATGTGGTTACCAGGAGCTTGTCGAACTTCCTTAGCTACTGATTACATACACAAAACTATAACCTAGATACACTATGAAAGTCTGACAATTTAAGGGCATAATTTGCTGCACAAAATCTAAAGCTAATAGCTAATGCTGCACCTGTTGTTGTCGCTGCTGCTGGAGTTGCTGCATTGGATTGCTTGGCTGTCGCCGAGCTTGATGTGTTTGTGGACGCTGACGAAGATGCGGGCGATGTTGTGGATGATGCAGCAGTGGCTGCTGCTGCTGCTGATGATGATGATAATGATGATGCCGCAGTCATTGTGCTGCTGTCGCTAGTTGTGTTATCCTTGGTGTGATGATTGTTGCTGCTGTTGCTGCTGCTACTGTTGTTATTGTTGTTGTTGTTATTGTTGTTGTGATGGTGATGATGATGATGATTGCTATTGCTGGCACTGCTGCCGGAGCCTGTGCCACCGCTGCCGCCATGATGGTCGTGATGATTTTGTGCTTGCGTTACAGTTGCTATAACACCATTCGCCTGGCTAGAGGACGCTCCTGCGGTGATCGCTGCCGGCGCACCGCCAGTGCCATTGGCCAAAACTATCGCTCCACTGGGGCCCATGGTCAAAGCGGTCGCCGTTATATGTGCCTCATCGGCAGCCTCCTCAGCTGGCAGCGCCTGCTGCAGCAGCTGCATATAGAACTCATTCTCTTTAGCGACCTCGCGCTGCTTCCGCTGACGCATACGATAGCCCACATAGCTTTTGAAGCCAAAGCCAAGCGTCACCACTGGATAGCCAATGCTGTCGATAAGAGGGAGTATTAGAGTGAGTGAGATTCAAGAGCAGGGCAAACGTTCAATCACTTACCAGTGCGCGGCGAACGGCCGGCATAGATCCAGATGTGGCATATGACGACTGTCTTTCCATCGTATGCCCACCTCTAGGTAGACAAACAACATCCACAATATGATAGTTGGCAAACAGATGCCCTTATCTGCGCGTAGATAATGCAAAGAAAACATATAAATAAATATTATTGTTATTATTATTATCAATTAGGTAGACGCACCTGTATGCCAGACGTACTGCACCCAGACGTATGTGCTGGCCGCAAAGAGCAGCCAATGTACGGGTATGAAGAACAAGCACACCAGATCCGATGTTATTGCAATGCACACGAATAGCACAGAAAATGCCTAGAGTTGAATGTATAAGAAATATATATATATAAATAAATATATATATATATATATATATATATTCATTGTTTATTTACCAAGCCCTTGTACTTGAAGGAGTCATGCACGGAGCGCAACAGCAGCCAGAAAGGCCATAGGAATTCGAATCGGAACATGAACATGAAATCGGCCACCATCACGATGGCCCAAAGTATTAGAAATTTCATGTATAGAACAGTTGTGCTGAAAAATAAATAGAGAAAACATCAATCTTTTATGCATATATGAGGCGAAACTTAACACATATTCGATTGATAGATTCATCAAAATAATTTGATTGACGCTCAATTGTAGATTTCAAATACTGAATAAATTATCTAACTCAATTAGTTTGCAGCACAACACACAAACACACACGCTATATATGTGTATGTATGTGTATGTGTGTATTTATAAACAGCCAAAAATGCCAAATCAAAATGTAAACAAACAAATAAATGCGTAATAAAACCAGAAACAACGTGACAATCTCTGAATTCTGAACTCTCTGTCAGCATTGAGACATCAACAGAAAACAAGAGAAAGAAGAAGAAGCAGAGTTAAGAACTCTTTCTTATATATTATGGCCAAGCTGACTTTTCCGCCTGGTAACTGACCCTCAATAGTCCCATTTATCTTTATAGCTATGCTAAATATATTAATGTGATTTATTTGTGATATTTTTTCCTTTAATAAAAACTTGCTAAAATCCATTAAATAATATAATTCAATTATATTGAACATAAAATTGTATTTTCACTCTAATTAAAAAATAATTTGTAATTAATTTAATTATATTATTAACGAATCTTAATGACTATTAATTTAATTAATATATTATTTTCTATTTAATATAACTTGCTAAAATACATTCAATATTTTATTTGAAACCTGATTAATTTATTAAATTAATTAATCTATTTATTATTTTTATAAATATATATTATATTTATATATTTATTATTTATTCTTTTTATTTATTTATATAGAGATTTATTTATTTTATTTTATTTTATTAATTTTTTTTTCTTTTTATTTATTAATATAGATATTTATTTATTTTATTTTATTTCATTTCATTTTATTAATTTTTTTTCTATTTTTTTTTTTTTTTTTTTTTTTTTTTTTTTCTTAAATAGATTTGACGTTGACGCAGCTTAATACAAGTTTTGTTATGAACCGACCATATCTAGAATTATGTATTACGCGATCAGTGCGGTATGCGAATCAGCGCGATAAACTGGATAGATATGTATGCGCACATACATATACATACATACACACATATACCATATACAAGAGTTGGGCGCGTTTGCGTGACACGAGATGTCTTCAAATATCAGAATTTACGTTACCAAATTATAGTAAATATCAAAATATCGTCTAATATTTGTCATAAAGAAAAACTCTATAAGCATTTTTTTTTATATATTTATAAATAATAAATAAATCTAAAAATGTATAGATTTGTATATATAAAAACATTAAATAAATCAACCCAAAAATATATAGATTTATGCATATATATATAATAAATAAAAATAAATAAATAAATCTAAAAATCTTTAAATTTACATATAAAGAAAAGTCTATTATTTCTAAATATTCAATTGCGCGCATATTTACGTTCATTTTCTGCTTCTACTTGCGTGTCGTGTCATTTCGTACGTATCGTTAAGCCTGCTCATCTCTAATACGTCATACGTAATGCACGTAAATAGAGAAGATGTTATATTGATGGTATTTAAGCGCTTACCTGCCATACATGCCCTCTGTGATTTTGTTCCGCTTCATTGGGCGACGTAATTTGCCACAATCCGCATTGCGCCGCTTCATTTTTGCTGCACGTTGAAAATTGCTTTATTCGATTGGTTGCAATATTTCGATTAAAGAACTTTTTGTTAATTGTGTTTGTTTGTTTGTTTGTTGTTTCTTCTTCTTCTTGTTGTTTTGTTTTCTTTTTATGGATTTGCCTGCCAATGTTATTATTATTTAAATTGTTCGGACTCAATCACTCAATCACTTTACACTTAATTTATCAGATGGAGATCGATCTGTTGGCAATTATTTAATTATGCTGCTTGGGGATTGCGATACTTTTTGTTGCTTCTGCTTCTGCTGCTGCTGCTGTTCGCGTTGAAGTTGTCGACATCGATATGGCAGCTGCCGGCGCGGCATTTCCTCACATCTCACGCGTACGCAAAATTTACCTCCCGCTGAGCCGGCTTTCAATTCTTAACTGCAAATACACGCACACATGCACGCATATACATAAACGTACGCATACACATACAGACATGAGCAAGAGGTTCTTTTCGTTTATGCATACAAATGTATGTACACACTCGCATACAAGCATATGTATGCAAGCACATACATACACACACACACACACATACTATGTATGTATGTATATGCTATGCTATTTAATTCATTTATAGTATCATTGCATTTTAGGCTGCAAAACTGTCAACGACGCTTTTATTTATTTATTCGAAGACTATTTTTAAGCATACTTTCGTTTTGTTGTGCGTTGACCGCTGCTGCTTGTACTATTGTTATTGTTTTTGTTGCTATTGATGCTGCCTAAGTGCAAGTGTGGGCGTGCAATTGGTGTTGAAATGCGGTCAGCCTATTTAGTATACAAAAATAATCACATTTAGCAATGCCCGAATTGCAGCATTTAACATTTAGTGTTGCCGTTTAACAACCACAAAACAAAAGAGGAAAAGGACAAGCTAAAGAAACCACAATTACGAACTCTTCTAATAGAGATCAGCGGCAGGCTGCAGCGCCTGTGTGCGAAAGAGAGAATACGAAAAGTTAAGCGTAAAGCGCGCAATCGTATATCGATTTTTATTGCTTTGCATGCATTTAGCACAATTGCTCCTCACACTAAAGCACTGCTCCTCCCAATTTAACAGAGCAGGTGACATTCAACTTGAAAGCGCGACGGGCGAAACAACTGATCATAAAAATAAATCATAAAGAAAATGAAAAGTCATCACATGCTGCTGCTGCTTATGCAAATTTATAAACAATAGATGGGCATTCGCGTAACAGGCTGCCAAGCAAAACAATAACAGCATTAAATCACCAGATACACACATAGACACTAGGACGTCAGCAAATTATTGTTCGAGTGAACCTTTTTATTTTATATTGAATCGAAACCCATAAAAATATTTATTTTATAAAAAGCGATCTATTTACTAAATAACAATTAAAAATTGTTGTATTATTTTAAATTTTTTTTGGCACAAACTGGCAAAAAATAAATATCTGTCTCGAAATTTCTGTTTTTTGTGCTTTTTTGGTTCACCCCAATGCTTTAACATTGTGATGTGTATCGAAACGTTAAAACTCATCGCTAAGCAAACCTTACTAACTGTAAATTGAATACAAATAATCTTTCTTATCTTTTTTTAAACTTAACTGAATTTGGTGTCTAGTTTTATCTGCTTTAGTTTCAATTTTAAAAGGTTTTTTTTTTTCGAAAATAATTAAATTATTTCCTGTTCATAATTTCAAGTGCGTTCACTTAAGCGGCGACCAAAAAAATGCCTCTCAAGATAAGATTATAGAAAATAATTTTCATGCTGATACTCATATCAGTTCATTACCGATGCAGCTTCATTTCCAATTGGGGATATTCTGAATGCGAGCTACAGTTCAATCCAGGATATTATGTATGTATGTGTGTGTATGTATGGAGTGAAAAGGAATGAAGCGGCAATTGCACGCGCCTCAACATGTGGATGCTGCCCGGTAAGTTGAATGATTGTGTGACCCATACACAGACGCAATTACACTAACACACAGACATCATCAATCCGTTTTATATTCTGGACACACTGCGACTGCGCTGAAAACACACACACATACACAAACACACTCAAGCTCATATAGACGTTTTGGACGGAAGCGGAACTATGTATGCAGATTTTAAGGAAGCTGTTTCCCAGCAGAGAAACCATTCTTGCGCATGTGTTTTGCCTGTGTGTGTGTGTGTGTGTGTGGGTTGAGTACATGCATACATATAAAAGCGTTTATAAATAGCATCCAAAAGTGGAGCGCATCATACGAGCGCATGAAACTGACACAACAAGCAACGGTAACGGAAGCTAAGCTTACCGATGACGTCTGGCTTCACATTAAAATACATACCTGCATATGTGTGCATAAATGAGTCTACATATGTATGTATTTAGAGATGGTAAACCTATTGACAGACAGCAAAGCAATTACACATAAGAATAACGAGGAATGCTATGCACAATAAGTTGCCTTGATTTGTAAATGAGTTTAAAGATATATGAAAGTGATTTAAATTTTGAAGGAATGTTGAAATTGCAACTGTAGATTATTAAATTTACAGTATTCGATATTCATAAATGTTACGATGCTTATTGAACATATATGTAAATCATACAGATATTTTGCTGAGGACATGTTTTACATACTGTTACTGCACTGTTAAGTCCTGTACTAACAGGCGAACGCATGGACTGTCTGCACTTTTAAACACTAAAACAGAATTGGAAACACACTCACACAGATGCATATAGGAAACTGTTGCGATCAAATTGTCTAGTTTACAAATGTACAGCTGTTTTGCGAGACCTAAGAACAACAAAAACGCATTTTCACAACACAATAAAAGTCAAACAATTGGTGAAAGAACTTTTTTTTACACGGATAAGCATGTATGTATGTATATGCATATGTATGCGATTAAATATTTGGATTATGTTATTTTTGTATATTTGAGCAACATTCTAGAATGTTATGCAGCTACCAATATTATTTAACACCGGTGTCGATTCGATAACAATAATCCAAACAAAATATCAGTTTATAGTTTGCATTAAATATATGTATGTACACAGCACTAAAAACGATTGGTGAGCAGGAGAAGCAACAACAACAATAACAACGGCTTATCGAAAAGTGAAAAGTTGATCAAAATACACAGCGGGGTCTGTGTGGACTGCGACTGTTGCGGTTGAAACTGAGTCTGCGGCTGCTGTTTTGGGGGTGGTGTTGGTGGAAGGGGTTCGCTGTTGAACAGCATCCACATCTGCAGACCGAAAGCAACAAGAGAGCGCGCTTACAGGAAAGGAAACAAGGATGCTGCTCCTAGATGTTGAAGCCAGCTGCCGACGTCGTCAGCGGTTACGTTGCTTTTTCGCATTACATTCAAGCACACACACACGCACTCACACACACACACTCACACATGCACAAACAGAAACAGAAACAGCCTGTATGCGTGTTGCGCATGTATGTGTGGTTTGTTGGCGGCGGTCCCTATGTATGCACGCACATATTAATGTACATATTTCACACTCTGAATATACACGCGCGCTCTTTCGTATACATATCTGTATGTATGAAAGTCTATATTTCAATAAATACATTCATGCACATTTGTACAAGCATAGACATGTTTCTTCTTGTTTTTCTATTTTGCTATTTCATTTTTCGTTTTTTTTTTTATTTAGCATACAGTTTCACAAGATTGTGCATTGGCTCTGCTCGGCTCTCTCACTTTTGCAGCTTCCACTGTATTATCGACAATTAAACAGAGTGGCTAACGTGTTCCGCCATGACTTTAAACACATTTGTATATGGATGTTTTATAAAATTTTGCACATTTCTTACAACAGCCTCACACATCTACATAAATATACTTGTGTATGCACACGTACGTATGTCGGTGTGTGTGTGTGTATGCGTATACTCATGTGTGTAAATTCTTTGGCACAGAGAAACCAAAATTTTTCTTTCGCACGTCGTTCGGCGTTGCTTGGAGTTTAATACAATTAATTACCGAATTTTATCATATATTTGTGGTGCTTTTTCAAATGTATCAATTTTCAAAACATTCATAAATATTATTGATTAGCTTTTACGTTTTTTTTTTTACCGAATCGAAAATTCACGCTCTAAAATGACGCGCACACACACATATAGGTGCAAAGACTTTTTATTTATGAAAAATACCAAACAGAAATGTTGCTTAACAGCGCCAATAACATTAACATTTCGTGAACTGTTTTTTTTTTAACAGTGAGCGATATTTTGAATACACGAACTAGATCAAGGTTTATTATTTAAATAAAATTAACCGCAAAATAGAGTGGCTGGAAATAAATTGTCAAAAACCATATAATTTAAATAGATAGTTGTGTAAGACTCACTTTGTTTTAACATGCGCAATTTCATTCAGAAATCACTTTTCAATAGGTGGAATCAGCAAAAACTATCGATATGCACAGGATATTTATCAAAAGCTTCAAAATGAACTGAAAGCTATAATAGATAGGATAATCATAAGATGTTTGAGTGTTGTAAATCTCAAATTTATCGACATATTTAAAGCAACAAATAAACTGACGAAACATAATTTCTATTTTAATTTGATATAAATAAATGAAAATAATTAGGAACATTTATAAACCCATAACAGTCCAATATTTCTGTTTATTTTCATTATTTAATAATAATCTCATCTTATTGGCAAATAAAACACATTCTCTTATAAGTCAACTGTCTGTTTTTGTTTATTATTAATAGTATTGATAATATTCTCATATTTAAATTGTACATTATTATACGTGTACTTATAATCTGCGCATAAGAAACAGTTTGTGTTAAATACCATCTTAAAATTATATACATAACAAAATTATAAACATTTCTCAAGCGTGGCTGTTTTCTCTGTCTATCAATTTCGTCCATACATTTTATTATTCTCTAATTATTTGCTACAGTTTGTTCCTTTTTTGCGCCTTCAACTGTTGTTGTTGCTTGTGGATTTGGGGTTTCAATTGTTTCATTTGTTGTTCTTTGTTTTACATACAATCTTCAGATTGAAGAGGGGGAATTACTAGCGTCCGATGTCAGGAGACCTCATCCCACATTGTGTTGGTTTCTGTTTTGGCGGCACCCAAGCCTTAAATAATATATGTGAATCGTTTAATAGTTATAAAAATAAAGTGCCTTAGCCTAGCAAGAATGGTGCAGACTCTTATCGCGTCTCAACAAATGCGTAATCTCAAAGCTAAAATTTTAATATTATAAAGAAATGGGCATGTATGCTGTGTGTGTGTATGTGTGTATGACATACATACATACACACACCTATACATACATGAATCATATGTAAGGAAATCATAATACACATTTCTCGACTAACACATTGATATCCCATCGAAAGTTTCCTTTCGTTTTATTTTCTTGTTGTCCTTTCCTCTTTTATTAATTATCCTCGGCATTCTATGAGTCCGCCTCAACTGCTGGCTGGGCACTGGCAACTGGCTCAGTTTCCTCTGCTATTTCTTTCGTTGGTTCCGTTGTTGTAGTTGTTGGGGCTGGGGTTGGAGCTGGGGATGACTGCTCTGCTCTGGGAGGGGAATCAACTTGTTGTTGTTGTTGCATTGTTACAGGCGCAGACTCAGACTCGGGCTCTGGCGCACATTCTTCAGTCACACGCTGCTGTTCGATCTTTGGATTTGGCTCTGCGGCCTGCTCAACCACCGGCTGAGGCGGTGCCGCTGCTATTGCTGCTGATGCTGGGGGCGGCAACTCGTCATAGAGCGGTGTACAGGCAGGAGATGGCGCCTTTGGCTTGCTCACCTCGCTGATCTCCTCCGCATGTGGCGCTGCAAACGTCTCTGCCTCCGATGCAGGTGCCGGCTCGTCCGCTTTCTGTTTGTTAATATCAGAGGTATCTGTGGCAGTGGAAGAGCCAGCGCCTTCCGCAGCCACTGCTGCTGCTGCAGTTTCAGCTGCCTGCTGCGCTTCCATTCTAGCATCATACTCCTGCAGCTCTCTATCCCAATCCTCCTCGGTATCTCCGGCTGCTGACTTTTCAACATTGTTGACGGATGGCGCTGCCACCGGCTTATTCTTCATATCATCCGGCTCCGACGACGACTGTTTGCCCTGCAATGCGTTCTCATCAGTGGAGCTTATCGAGTGACGATTGCTGTCATCGCGCGAGCCACGTCTGTTGTTATTGTTGGGTCCACGTTCGCGCTCTTCGCTGCGCTGGCTGCCACGTCCAGCACGTCCATCACGTCCATTGCCGCCGCGTCGATCGTCGCCATCACGTTCGCCACGGAATCGATTGCTAGGGCCACCTGGGCCGCCGCCTCCACGGCGTTTGAAGTTGTTGCTATTGCTGCCGCCATCTTCCTCATCATCGCTCCAGCGGCCGCCGCGACCTCCACCACCGCCGCCCATGCCACGACCACCACTACCACCACCGCTGCCGCCTCCGCCACCGCCGCGACCGCGTTGGTTATCGTTGAACGGATTGCGTGGATTGAAGAAACCTTTAAATATATTATGTATAAATATTTGTTTAATCTTTGGGGTTTATAGCGCTCACCTGGTCCTTGCTGCCTGCCGCCTGGTCCGCCTCCGCCGCCTTGATTACGCATAAACATGGGCCCCACTCCATTGCCTGCGCCCGGTCCGCCCATGCGCTGATTGAACGCCACCGGCGGCGGTATGCGCATCTGCATCAGGCTCGTTGGCTGACTGAAGCGATTCTGATTGATGTTGGGCTGGAAGAAGTCGCCGCCGCCACCATTGCCACCATTATGATTGCCGCCCCTTGGGCCGGGTCCCATGCCGCGTGGACCACCGCCAGGACGATTATCGAATTCTGAATGAAAGAATCATATATTAAACAGAGAATCGGACATGAATATGCTTGTGACTCACCTAAGCCACCCAAGAATTCTGGACGTTGCATTCCGCCATGTTCCATGCTGTTGAGATTGAGACGCGCTCGTGCCTCGTTGAAGGCTCCGCTTAGCGGCGGCGGTCCACCTCCTCCTCCATTCTCGTTCCTCCAGCGTTCTGAAGCCTCAGCAATGTCATCGCGGCCACCCCAGCGAGAACCGGCGCCGCTAGGACCACGTGTGCGATCCCTTTGGAACAGATCATTCCCAGCAACGGCTGCGGCCACATCAGCACTGTTCGGTTGCGTGGCTCCGCCTGCGAAGATCGGCGGCGGTTGGCTGAAGTTGGGTGCTTGCTGCTGTGAAGACGTTGGCACCGACTGCGGTGCATCCTCGAGTTCCATTTCGATGTCCATTTGGTCGTCGCTCACGTTACCAGTGCCAGAGCCCGCGGGTGCTGGAATCGTGGTCATGGGCGGCGGCACTGCCCCCGGCGGGGGAAACTGTGCGCCCGGCGGCAGTCCCATGGGATGTGGAGGTGGTCCGCCCATGGCCGGAAAACCGGGTGGCATCATATTAGGCGGCATCATCATTGGCGGCGGCATGCCGGGCACCATATTCGGAGGCATGGCCATACCGCCCAACGGATGGTTTAGCGGTCCCATGGGACCCAGCATGCGCTGCGGCGGCGGTCCGCCCAATGGCGGCGCCATCTGGAACTGGCCAGGCACCATGCCCATCAACGCGGGCGGCGGTGCACCAGGACCGCCATGCTGTGGCGGCGCCACTGGCGGCGGCTGTGTGGTGTCGATGCCAAAGAGCAGGTTTGGCGGCGCCACAGCCGGTACATTGGGCATTTCGCCGGTCAGGCCTCCTGTCGGCTTGACATCTTTGACATTTTTCGCCTGATTGATTTTTTGCTTCATCCAGCTGGGCATGGTGTCCTCGTCGAACATGCCGCCCTCCTCGAGACTGTCGAAATCCGTGTCGGTGCTCAGCTTGTTCCACGGCACATATGTGACGCCGAGATCAAGATCCCAAAAGTCCTTCCACTCCTTGCTCTTCACACCCTTGCCCGCTGCCCAGGATATGGTAATGGCACGGCCTTGAAGTTTGTGATTCTTGAGCGCTTGCATTGCCTTGTGCGCGTCTTGGCGACGATTCATCACGATGAAAGCACAACCTCTGGGCACAATCTGATCGATGCTCACGATATCGCCATATTCGCCAAAGGTATCCGACAGCTCCTCCTGATACACCAGCTTGGACAGATGGCCCACCCACAGCGTGGTGCTGCACACTGCAAAGGTAAACGTAATAGGACATTATTAAGTGGGATTCATATATATATATTTATAAAGTAATTATCAAATCCAATGCATTATGAATGAATTGTTGGAATGTAAACAAAACTCGTTTGGTTTGAACTCTTTGCCTTTTCTTTTCAATAATACCAGACACAAAAGCTAAAGCTCGGAAAGTTCAATTTAAGGTCGATTTTTATAGCCCTACATAGCTATATATTTTACTATAAACTTTTAATCTTGTCAACTTTAGTTATAGCGAAGTAAGGCCAAAAAGCATGTATATTTTTAGATATTCCGTTTAGAACTAACCAGATATGGTTAAATATCATGTGATGCAAGTATAATGTATCGAAATATATGCCTATAACTCTGTAAGCTATTAGAATCTATTATATATATTCTACTCCATATTATATACACTATTATATACATACATATAGTTTATTAAAACTCGGACTAGTTGAACATACAGTAGTGCAACGGAGCAGTAAAATTTGGCTAATAAACTTAGTGACAAACTAAATATTTTAAAAGCAATTTGAATATGAAGATTAAATATATTGTTAATTTCAATGGTGATATTGAGCTTATCACTAAGTTGTTTGTTCAACTTTTCGTGCTCACAACTATTTTTATGACCGCAGCTGTATATATAATCTATATATAAGCTTCACATTTAATTAAGTTCATACATAAAACATCTATATAGAATATTTAGTATTAATAATATAGTAAATATTCTATATATATATATTCTCGGTACTTTTCAAGTACAATGAATTATCATGGGAATTAAAAATCTTTTTTATAGAGGTTAGTCTATAACTGAATTATCATTGTATTTTTAAATGTTTCTATAAGAAATCTTGTTTATAGTTGTTTTACTATAACTGAAATATCATTGGAATTTTAAATCTTGATATAAGAAACCTCTATAAGTTAGTCTATAACTGAATTATCATTGGATTTTTAAATGTTGTATAGGAAATCTCTTCTGTACAAATTTAATAGCATAGTTAGAAGATATGCGTGTTATAACATTATATCTCTTTCTATAAAATATTTTCATTAAAATTATTACTGAAATAAATATGTGATCTGAATACAATAAATTCTCTCTAAGTAAATATAAACATTAAAATATATAATAATGAAATATGAACATTTCATTAAATGAATGTCTTTATACACTAGGAAAACTATTCTAGCCTAAGATTTTTAATACAATTTATAAAAAAAAATTGATTTTCTATTAAAAAAACGAAATTTTCTCATCAAAGCGCCTTGCTAATACTTCGATATTTCTTTATATATGTTTTAATTCAATGAATGACCGTTAACTCTTATTATATTTTTTATCGATTTCAATCGCGTTGATATTTTAAAATTTTTAAATTTGTGGCAAATTTCTATCATCAACTTTTTACTATATATAAAATTGATATATGTATATATGCATGTATGTAAAATATAGAATCTCTATGCTCTGTGTAGTTTAAGCTTCAGTTTTTAACAGTGACGTAAGCAATAAAATATCAAGCAAAAATTATTTGAAAACACAGATTGCTTCTAAAGGAGCCTTAAGTGTAGTAGATTTGTTGTGCGTACCAAGTGCCTAGCTGATACACTGATAAAAATGGGTGTGGAGTACATTTATATGCTTATTCAATTCATCAATTCATTTAGTTGCCATAAAAAACTTTGCTCAAAAACGCATCAGAGACAGTTGAGGATATTATGTGGGTTAAATAATGCCAGATAGTAAGATTTTGAACCAATAAACCCAATTCACACACTGCCACACATACACACACACATGCACACACACACACACACACACACGTCAACCGAGCCAAGGAGCTGCAGAATAAAGAAATATTTGTGTATTAGCATTAATTGAAAAGAGAAAACGAGAGTGAACCAAAGTGTACGGGTATCTACTAGTCGGCCACGCTCGACTAGAGCACTCTTAATTGTTGCATCAAAAGGTTTTCTCATTCATCATCTTCTGCTTGACTGCGTAAAACCTTTTGCATGCGACAATTACGAGTTACGTCAATGGGCTTACGTGATGCGTAACGTGTTACGTTATGCTTAGGCATGGATAGTTACCACTGAGATGATCCTTTTTAATGTCGGGCAGGCCCTTCTTGCGACGCTCGCGTTCGTGTTCGCGATCCCGTTCCTTATCGCGCGTGCTGCGCTCCATGCGATCACGATCGCGCGATCCGCGCCTGCGGCTGGAACGTGGCGAGCGGCTGCGCGAACGTGAGCTGCGACGGCGACTTCCACGATCACGATCATTTCCATTGCCGCCACCACCACCACCGCCGCCGCCGCCCCCGCCACGACTACGGGGCGATCTGCTGCGGCTGCTGCGTCGACTGCGCTTGTAACGGTCACGATCGGGCGTCGGACTACGGGAATCGGCACCATCCAGATTGATAACCTGAGCGTTCGAAGTTTTGCAAAGAATTTGAGAGAAAGTGATTGTGATATAAACACGTTAACATTTTAAGCATAAAACAAATAATGGCGGAGGAAGTGGGAGAGGGATGTGGTTTGTTAGTTTACTTTTCTTTTTCTTTTCTCTGGGATGGGAACAGATGCTACTGATTGGATTGTTGTTGATTAACTACAAATTATACAAAATACGTATTACATATACATTTTTTCATAACTGCATTCTTGGCGTGTTGACGTGTGGTTTGGGCCGTTTTTCAAATTGGTCGGCGGTTCTTAACTATTTTGCATTTTTGCATTTGCATTTATCATTTTTCATTGGCATTTTCTTATCGATGCGTTTTCGAGCAAGTTTTTGTGTTTCATTGATGGGTAATTGAATTGAATCGACTTGAGTTTGTGGTTTACATATTTAAGGCACTTACCAAACGTTGTTATACGGAGGGAGGGGGGCGCCTCTAGCATCGGGTATCGCAGCCGTCAATATGTATATTTAAACCTTACCTTTGGGCATTCGTTTACCATATTTAATATAGTTTCTTTTTTTTTTTTCAATAAACGTATAGGCAAAATTTCAAGTTTAAATTTAAATATGGCCCTATCGATAGTTATTTTTAAGTTTTGGCCAAAAGCAATGGTTCGACTAGTATTATTGCACTTAAAATTAAGGCACATCAAGTCGTTTTTGATCATCATTAATAATATTAGAATTCCCCATTCTTTGGAGCAAACGGAACTCTTAATTCTCCGCCCCGGTATAACAACATTTTGGGCACGTCAGCAGCACTTGGCGCACTATGAAACTGGAACTATATTTAGTTGGATATAGTTTGGGATATATTCGACAACTCTAGTTCCAATTTCATGTGTGAGATTTTAGCTATATGCTATCTATATATAGTAATATAATTATGAGCTACCAAATTGCAGTTATGCGATGCAGTCTGAATTGATGTCAATCTATCAATCAAATCAATTGAAAATGCACACATTGCCTGCTGGATGAACTCTACATTATTAGAGAAAAGTGCGTGTGTATACCTCAATCGGTTGCTGCTCCGATATGAACTCAACGTCCTTGTTCATGTCCGTCACATCATTGTGGCCCATGCCCATGCCCATGCCCATGCTGACGCCCGGAGGCAAGCCGGCTGTGCCCTACAATAAGAAAATTAACAATCCTCTAGTGCCGGAGAGCAGAAATAGTGAATGAGCGCCCTTACCTTGAGCACATTCTGCAAATGCTGCTGCAGCGCATCGTCCTGGTAGCGATGCTTTTGATTCTCCTCTTGGTGCTTGATCTTTTGAAAGTTTTGCAGCGTTTGCAATTGGCGTAAGACATTGGGATCGTTGAGCAGTTGCTTCAGATTATTGTTCTGTGAAATGAGATGATGTTATTATCAAGGACTGCATATGCATTCAAATGATTGTGAATAACAAATAAATAAACCCAAGAAAACTAAAGCCTGAACAAAAAAGGAATACGATAAATAACGAATAGGCCTATGCATACATCTAGCAAATTCGATGAGCCGGGCGGCGAATCATCGCCCATACAATGATGATCGTCGCCCATCAGCATGTCCCCATCCTCGTCGTCAATTATCTCACGCAGATCGTAATCCAGCTCGTGCGAGCTGCTACCTTTGCCATACTTGTGATGATGCGACTTGCTCAGGCCCCCACTATCGAAACGGCTCTTTGAACCGGACGCCGAATTGCTGGAGGTCATGCTATGTTGATGCTGCTGACGCTTCATATAATGCTGCTCCATGTGACGTCGACTAGAGCTTGAGCACTTCTCGTGGCTTAGCTGTGTATTTGCGCGCATTAGTCAAGCGAGACATGTATCAGAGAGTGAATAGAGCAATGGTAATGGTAATAAAAACAATGCCAATTGGATTAGAATCGAAAGGCAAACCACATTACTCTCCCATAGCCTGGCAATGAATATAGCTTGACTAACTACTTCTCGATATTGTTACCCTATTCATTGCCAGTCCTTGTTCACTCTTCACCCATTGCCCACTCACCGAAAGATCCGGCATTGCACCGCCCATTTTTTCATCAACAGCACCACTCATATCCATGTTGCTCATTACCGAGGCGTTGAGACCATTGGCCGCATTGCCACTGGAAATGTCCGAGAGATTGAGAACGCCGCTGCTGCCACTTGGTCCAGAGCTCGCGTTGAGGTTGCTGGCGCCGATTGGTGGCATTTGGTGGTAAATGGGATGATTTGGATCAGCCAAGTCAAATATGGGCTGTATGACGTCCGATTTGAAGACATTGTTCTTCTGCCAGAGGTTCAGCACGCGTATGATGCGACTTTTGTCCTCGGGTGCGCAACGAAACAGATTGGCAAACGTTTCGGTTAGATTACGCTGGAAGCGGGGCGCGAAGACGTCCTTCTCGGTGCCATATTGATGACGCGACTGCCGCACAATCGAGTCTATGACATACAGGCCCGGCACTTTGTACTCCGGCTTGCATTTGAGTATAAACTTTTCGACACTCTGCACGACATGCTTGTAGAATTTAATTGCACGCATTGCCGACTTTGTGATGGCCGCCATTTTAGCCTTCGATATGGGCGGCCGGCTATCATAGAGCCCGGAGAGCTGAAAGCAAACATACACATGTAGAGATGGATGGTCGAGCACAAAGGGCAAAAAGGGATTATTTTGTTGGCATGTGCAGAGGCAGGACGCGAAGCTGTTGGCTGCCAACAATATTGCATTTACATATGTAAGTGTCGTGATTATAATTGTGTACGATACAAATTACACAACTACATATATCGTATATGGACATGTATGTAAATACTGTGGTATGTAAGAGCAGATATAGATATGTATGTACAATTTTATATGTACATGTGTGTGGCGGCGGCCTCATCTTA
Organism: Drosophila meridionalis; assembly: GCA_035045145.1. Taxonomy (NCBI): domain Eukaryota; kingdom Metazoa; phylum Arthropoda; class Insecta; order Diptera; family Drosophilidae; genus Drosophila; species Drosophila meridionalis. The sequence goes on along the minus strand of JAWNPG010000025.1, from coordinate 5,048,348 downwards.
CCTCATTATTGAAAGCGACGACCGTCTCCATGTTCATTTCAATGCTCACACACTACACGCACGCACAATATTCAAATTCGCATACTATTTTAGCATATGTGATCTTACTAAATTATTTCCTTGCTTGTTTAACAACTTTTTACTTGAATTTTCACAATTTTTCGCATGAAAGCGTGAAAAAATGGCTGCCGATAGTAGGGGTGCTTATTTCGTATATCAGCTCATCGGCTACATCGATAAAAAACATACATAGTTTGATAAGTTGAATCGTCAAGCAAAGCAATCGAATGCCTTCTTAAATTGCTTATCGACTACATAAACACAATAAAAATATGGTTGCTATGTGATGATATTATATATACATGATCTATTATGAATAGTGAGATGCTATTATTAAAAAATTGTTTCAATAATCACCAACATTTGGCGTTGCCAGACTGCTAAAAATGCAGCGAATTAATGCGTCTTCCCCATACACGCAATGGTCACACTGGAAAGAAAGCAAAACGAAAACATAAGCTGCTATAAATTTAACAAAATTTATGCTGAATAGCAATTAACAAATTATGAGCGCCCATCATAGGCCACTCGACGAGTCAGATATTGTGCTAATACGCACGATTCGTTCAACACCATCGCTCTACGACTACAGACATGGCGACTTTCGCCTAGCGCAAAGAAAGGATGAAGATTGGGCCAAAGTGGCGGAGGCCCTAAACATTTCGTCGACCGACGCACGACGCAGATGGACGTGTCTGCGGGACCGTTATTCGCGGGAACTGAAACAAGTGCGCTTGAATCCTTCCTCGGAGTTTGGTCGAAATGATTTTTTCAGGCAAATGGACTTTCTGCGGGAGTTCGTGCGGAAGCGTCGCGACAGAAAGCGTCGCGGTGATACGCCAACAAATTGGCTCAAAGCTGAGGTGCGTTCGGTGAAGTCGAAATCACGCCCAGAGCCGGATCCACTTATTGAACAGGACTTGGACGAGTCGCAGGTGTACGACGATTGCGATCATAACTACGACGCCGATGCCAAGCTGGAAGTGCAGACGACGCAATCGGAAAGTTACTCTGTGCTCGTGGAAGCGGACGATGGCGACGGACACGAATCATATGAGGAGTATATGGCCGATTCCGAGTCGGTGGATCAAAAAGTCTTGCCCACGTTACAACCATCGCCATCTCTGGTCACAGTTCACAACGAAGCCCAGTCGGCGGGCAATGTGTCCACGGCTGGCGCCTCCCCGTCCGATCCTGGCCATTCGCAGTCGGACATTGGATTTATGGTCTGTATGCCGAATATGAGAGTCGAACCAGCTGAACAATTGCCACCCATCAAGCCGGAGGGATCGCCAGGCTTCGAGGCTGTCAATGCACTAGCCGCCACCACTGCGTCCAACGAAACCGAAGACGATTTCTTCTGCAAATCCGTGGCGGCCTATCTGCGGCAATTGTCGCGTCGCCACAAGATCAAAGCAAAAGTGGAAATGTACCAGATTCTGGAGAAGTACATATTGCTGGAGGACTCGGCGACAGGCACGCCAGGGACGAGTCACAAAGGTTGAGCAGGGGCATACATAGCGACATATTGTACATATAGTTTTTAAATAGATTTTTATGGAGTACAAATATACAACTGACAAAAATCAAATATATCTTAAGCTTACTCTAAATATGTATTTGTTATGTTATGGACACGGCGCTCAGCAGAAATCCTCATTGATTATATCCGCATTGACCGCGAGGCCGCGCTCTTTGAGTGCTTTGGATACGAGTCGATGCTTCTCCTGCCGCTGTTCCTGCTCACGTCGCTGTGCATCCAGAATTTCATCGACAGAAATCTCTTTTAAGGGAAGTTTTTGTTCCTTCTCACGGTCCTGCAGTGTTATGTTGGTTATTATATATACTTATTGATTGGGAGTGCAACTGCTCAAGTTTCATTATTTCACTCACAATTTCGCCCAGGAGCACCACGTTCTCGCCTCGTATAATGAACACGCCTCGCGGGATGTCTCCATACTCGTTTCCGACGTGTATGCGCTCTATTGTCCTCTGTAAAACCAAGTTGGCAAACTGGTCAACGGATCGCAAGTAGCCAATTAATGTACGCCCGTCTCGGAGAAGCACCATTAGTTTCTCTACAAATTAAAAATTTATTAAAATATTTTGCATACATTTTGCCGGTTCAAGAAAAAAACATACTATCAACTTCTTCCAGCAGATGCGCTGTGCCAGCCAGAGGATTAAGGTCGTCCATATGGCGGTAATTTGAAGATTTTTATAAAATCCTAGTTTAAAATACGTTTACACTTAAATAATTAAAAGATAAGCGCTTAAAAACACATCTACTTTAGCTTAAATGCAAGAGAACTACTAAAAACTTGTTTGCGTCTGGTATGCTGGTATCAGCAAAAATTTTGCTTAGCTCAGCAACTGGTTATTTTGCTTGCTCGGTATCAAACGAGCAAATAACTCGCTAATTAGTTTAAAACATTTTTATAATAAAATGTTAATTAATATGATATAGTTGTGTCTTCAATATTGAAAAAAAAAACATTGAAAATAGTTTATATGTATAATTCTTGTTAGGCTGTTATTTTAGGGGTTACCATTCTCTGAAATGATGAACAGCGTACATTGCACGGAAAAAGCACGAGCAATCAAACAATCTTGTTATCAACGCTCATATCGATTGCAATCGATAATTGCCGGCATGTTTGTCGTTGCAGCAGCTAAAACTAAACAATTGCAAAATTAAGCAACATAACGTAATTTTTAAAAATACAGTAAACAAAACTCAGCTATAATACGTTTAAAGCGTATAGGAGCACAATGAAGTAATATTCACTTAGTACGTGCAAGAATTGTGTTACATTTAATTAATCTTCGGGTATTTTGACTCTACAGGCTCAGCGTTGACGGGCTGCTCGTCTATTTTCCCTATGAGTACATTTATCCTGAACAATATGCATACATGCTGGAGCTTAAACGAAGTCTGGACGCCAAGGGGCATTGCCTGCTTGAAATGCCCTCGGGCACAGGCAAAACAGCAACACTACTCTCCCTGGTCGTGGCCTATATGATCGAGCATCCGGAGACAGTGCGAAAGCTGATTTATTGCTCACGAACGGTGCCAGAGATTGAGAAAGTTATTGCCGAGTTGCAGAACCTAATGGTCTACTATGAGCGCAATGCACCCGTACCGCCGGGCTTCACTGGACTGGTGCTCAGCTCACGCAAAAACATGTGCATCCACCCCGAGGTCAGCAAGGAGCGCGAGGGCAAAGCTGTCGATGGCAAGTGCTATGGTCTGACCGCCAGCTACATACGCGAACGCCATGAACTGGATGCCGAGGTGCCAATTTGTAAGTAGTTGTCGTTTGCTGTTAATTTAGTTTTATTAACATATTTCTCTCGTAGGTCAGTATTTTGAGGGCTTCACATTGGAGGGCAAGGAGTCGACGCTGCCTGTGGGCGTCTATAGCATCGATGATCTTAAGGAATATGGGCGCTCAAGGAATTGGTGTCCGTACTTTTTGGCACGCTACGCTGTGCGTGTTGAATGTTAATGATTTGATATATATTACAAATACTTACGTCTACCCTATATCTTCCACTGGCAGATTGCGCACGCCCACATCGTCGTCTACAGCTATCATTATCTGCTGGATCCAAAGATCGCGCAGGTCGTATCCAAGGAAATGACACGCGAGTCCTGTGTGGTTTTTGACGAGGCTCACAACATAGACAACGTGTGCATCGACTCAATGAGCGTGAGAATCAATCGAAGAACAGTGGAGCGCAGCACCAATGCCTTAAATCAGCTAACAAAACTGGTCCAGGAGTGGGTCTATATCCATAACTATTTCAATAATAAGACTTAGTTAATTCTCTCTCTCTCTCTCTCTATTCCAGCATGCGGGATGAGGACACCAACCGCTTGAATGAGGAATATCAGCGCATGGTGCAGGGCCTCAAGGATGCGAGTGTGCAGCGCGACACGGACATGATTCTGGCCAATCCCGTGCTGCCCAACGATGTGCTCACAGAGGTCGTGCCAGGCAACATACGTAATGCGGATCACTTTCTTAGTTTCTTACGTCGTTTTATAGAATATATCAAAACTCGACTGCGTGTGCATCATGTGGTGCAGGAATCACCAGCGGGTTTCCTCAAAGATGTTTCCTCAAAAATTTGCATAGAGCGCAAGCCGTTGCGCTTCTGTGCAGAGCGTTTGTCCAGCTTGTTGCGAACGCTGGAAATCAGTGACATGACTGAATTTGGTGCCCTGACGCTGGTATGTTATGGTGTATATGATTGATGATAATGATTATAGTGATTACATCAAATTGTCCACAGATAACGCACTTTGCCACCTTGGTTTCCACGTACACGAAAGGCTTCACCATCATCATTGAGCCCTTCGATGACAAGACGCCAACTGTTTCGAATCCCATCATGCATTTCAGCTGCTTAGACTCATCCATTGCCATGGCGCCAGTCTTCACGCGCTTCCAAACGGTTGTCATCACATCGGGCACGCTCTCGCCCATGGACATGTATCCGAAGATTCTGGACTTTGATCCAGTTGTCATGAGCAGCTTTACAATGACCCTGGCTCGACCCTGCCTGCTGCCCATGGTAGATGAAAGAGAGTCCAAATTATGGAATTTTATATATATTTATTTTATATTTGAATACAGATTGTTTCAAAGGGCAACGACCAGGTGGCCATCTCATCCAAGTTCGAGACGCGCGAGGACACCGCTGTCATTCGGAACTATGGCCAGCTGCTGGTGGAGGTGGCCAAAACCGTGCCCGATGGCATTGTCTGTTTTTTCACCTCATATCTGTACTTGGAATCGGTTGTGGCCTCCTGGTATGACCAGGGCATTGTCGATACTCTGCTGCGCTATAAGCTGCTGTTCATCGAGACCCAGGACAATGCCGAGACGAGCTATGCGCTGATGAACTATGTTAAGGTGAGCGCCCTCAAATATCTGGCCGCAATTGAATCGCAACCTCCAATTGCTATGGCTTCCACTGATGATGTACTTGACACACATTCATCTCGATCTCGATCTCGGTCTCGATCTATGCTGTCTGTCTTTGTTTTGTTTTAGGCATGCGATTGCGGTCGAGGCGCCGTTCTGTTGGCTGTGGCGCGTGGCAAGGTCTCCGAGGGTGTGGATTTCGATCATCATTATGGTCGCGCGGTGCTCATGTTCGGCATACCCTACGTTTATACGCAATCCCGCATACTCAAGGCGCGCCTCGACTATCTGCGGGATCAGTTTCAGATACGAGAGAACGACTTTCTGACCTTTGATGCCATGCGACATGCCGCCCAATGCGTGGGTCGAGCGTTGCGTGGAAAGACGGATTATGGTATCATGATATTTGCGGACAAGCGCTTCTCACGCCAGGACAAGCGGTCGCGTCTGCCCAAGTGGATACAGGAGCATTTGGTGGACAGCTTTTGCAATCTGTCCACGGAGGAGGCGGTGCAACTGGCGCGTCGCTGGCTGAGGCGAATGGCGCAGCCGTTCTCGAGGGAAGATCAGCTGGGCATCTCGTTGCTGACGCTGGCACAGCTGGAGACAATGGAGCAGGAGAAACTGGAACGGCAGGCGCAGGGCAAAGAAGGCGTGGGCGGTGAGGTGCAGGAGCTGTAATTAGAGTGTCGCGTGGTGCTTACCAAACCGGCTCTCCAGCTGGCGCCGGCTTCCTTCCGCAATGTATTTTCTTTTCCACTGGCCATGTTTGTGTCTGAATGAGAATAATTATAATAAAAAGTGAATTTGTTGCCAGCTAATGGCATTGAATGCCATTAAACGGAGCAGCAAAGCACAAAAAAATGAAAAGTCAAAAAAGATTTGTTTTTGTTTTGATCGCTCGGATTTGCCAGGGCAAAACTGACGCAAATGCCTTATTAACTGTTAATTAATATTATTTATAATTTAGCGGTTGCTCATTACCCCAGCTGAATGAGTCAATGCTTTAACTGCGGCTGCTGCTGCGGCTGCAGGCGGCCGCTCAAGGCGCCAAAATCAATGTTATTGTTATCGATGACCACTTTGACGCCGATAAATTGGTCTAGACGAATCGAAATCTTTATTGATATCGCCTCAAGACGCCGTTTGAAATGGTTTCTGATAAGGAAGATGGCAATAATTTAAATGTGCGATGATCCGTGTTGACCGAACATGCTTTTATTCAACCTGAACCGAATTAATTTTTAACGCTATCAGCGCATATTTGCCAATGACTTATTAATGATGCGCCGACAGGTTATCAAGACAATAAAAACCAATTATGTTCATATGTCCAGTTGATGGCGACAAGTGCGATTGCCTGTGGTTTTTTTTTTTTTTGCAATTTTACCTATTTAGCTCATACCTAATCATTTGAACAGACCACCTAAATATAATTACTCACATTCGATTTTATGTTTTCAATTTGTTGTCTTATTTCTTAATAACGGCGCACACTGATTTCCTGTAGTCCTCGTGTGAGCGTGTGAGAGTGTGCTAAGCCCGAGAGACAGAGAGGGAGAGAGAGAGAGAGAGCGAGAGAGAGTGTGTGTATGTGTAGCGCAAAAGCTTTGCAATAATACATATACAATTACATACGCATATATGCACATAACTAACGGCCACGGCCAGCACTCAGAGAGCAACAAGTAAGCGAAAAGTAACCGAATACAATTACAGTGCACCCACGCTAAAGGCAAAACAAGCAAAATAGAGCGATTGTACTTAATGTGTAGAGTTATTTCTTGTGCTTAAAGTAGTACAAATAACTAATGCATAACAAATGAACATATTGCAAACCTATTCTAGATCAAATATAATTGCATATAATTGTTGCGAATAGTTGTTTGCTCCACTTATCGGGTGCGTACTGTATTAGCAACAACAACGGCAACAAAAGGCAAGCGACCGCAAAAGCGACGCTGGCAGAGTCGTCGTCGTCGTCGCCGTCAGTTGTTTCTCTCGTTGAACAAGAACTTTCGATTTTTCATAATAAAAAGGTTACAACTAAATCTCTGGCCGTTTAGTCGGGTGTAGCAAATAAAAGCGGAGCGCGCGCGCATTAACATCAACCAATAAAAAATTAAATAAATTAAGAAACAGTTAAATCTAACATAAATCCATCTAACGGCAATTGCAAGCGACGCGATATTTGGTGTTTTTTAGTTAAGCAACGATTCTACTAAGCGCTAGTAAACCAAAACCAAAAACAACCTAGAGCCTACGCATATCCTTTTTATTATTATATATACAAATTAGTAAAAAATCATATTTAACAAAATGAAACCTCAAGTTAACGAACAAAATGGCAGCACTCAAAATGGCGACATTGCTACAGATGCTGCCAACGTCGCCATGGACGCTGCCGCGATCGTGCCAACAGCTGCAGCCGCTGCCGCAGTCGCCGTAGCCGACGCAGTCAGCGCGGGCGCCGTTGTTCCTGCCAAAAGTAGTCAACAGCTGAAACTGGAAATGCTTAACATAGGCAACGGAAATGGTGAGTGAAAAGGATGCACGTTGATTTACAGTTAAGCGAATGCTTGTCCGGGTTTACAGTTAACATTGCAGTTTTTTGTTGTTGTTTTCATTTAAGCATTGCGGTACATTTTTAAGTGAATTGCAAAAAAATGGTAAAAATAGATAATAGAGCAGAAATTTGTTCACTTCTGGGTTGAGTTTTATGTAAGTCTTTCATAATTTATCTCACATAACTTGACGTTGAGTAGTTTCATACATGAGATTAGAAGGGAACATAAGGCTTTGTAATAGCGGAATAGCATTTCATCACACAATTTGTGTTCTTAGATCAGGTTCGATCAGTTGAGATGCAGCTCAGTTTCGCACACTCGACCCTCTAGGCATAGCTCTGATTTCCGGCGATGCTGTTAACATAAAACCAATTGCACATAAGCCGCAAACGGGAAACTCAAGCCAAAATTCAAAGAGTTACATATGTATATACTAAGTACATATATGAAAACCACACACAATGACAGCATAATAATAATCGACATAGTACTCATAGATATATTGTATATACCTACATCAGCTGTCAATGATCGTAATAGATTTTGTTGACATTGACATTGAAAGTTTCGGTGCAGATCGGAAGATTCAATGAGAGCGTTTCGGGTTATGAGCTGCTCTGAGAGGTTGGCACTGTTCGTGCGGCACTACAGAAGCATAAACTCCTCAGCGTAATCCGGTATTTAGCCAAAAGCCAGGGGCACGCCGCCGGGAGTGGGGCTCGAGGCTAGACCTGTACTACTTTTTGAAGGTTAAAAGCATTTAATTGGACGCGAGTACCACACAACACAAGCTGCCGTTTAAAACGGTTTAGATTTGTCGATTATATATACAGATATATATATATATATATACATATATATAACTTTATTTGTTTGTTTTTTTCTCTCTCTGTCTTTTGGATTTCTTTGTTTCTTTCATATTGCATGAGCAATAAGTCGCCGTGCTTCACATTTGAGCGATCGCGGTCAATAAAAAATGTTATTCGCACGGTTTTTCACTTGCAATTGTTAACAGCAAAAAATCCTACATGAATCAATAAATATATACAATATATACATTTTTATATACACATTCCTAATAATCCATAGACAAGCCTATAAGTTCTTCTTAGAATTCCGTAATGCGTAATTGTGAACTATGACAAAAAAAAAAAAAAAAACAAGAGTAAAAAACACCTGCCCTATGGAAAATGTTAATGATGACTTACCTTACTTTTAATTACATTGCATTGCATGCTTACGATATTTGCCAACAGGTTGACCGCACACTTGTCTCTCTATGACTAGATAGATTCATTTACTCGCTCGATTCGTAGTATTCCAACTATTCACAACCATTCGCTAATGTTGGATCTATTAAACAAGCATCCCCCGTCTAGAGTCTATATGAAATCAGTTTTTTTTGTGAATATAAAAATCCGTTTTACAACTTGAGTCTGAATGAAATGTGTTAAAGTATCTGATAGTATATTAGAAATATCTTATAAGCTATTCCCATAATTGGGGCAATCACATCGTATTTCTATATCATATTTGCTCTACTCAATATATGTATATGAATGGTATGCCATGACGAATTCTATCTATAAACTATTTCTAACTACGGTCGACAATTATTACTGTAGTTCATAAAGCTGAAAAGGAATGTGGATAGAATAACAGATTATCATTCGAATATAATAAGGACATGTGATATATCAATCTGTCTATTTAACTGTAGTCAATATGTATATATTATAATTGTTATATATGGTATATATCATATATACCAAATATATTTCTTATTTATACCAGATATGTACTATATATATAATATATAAATATACAATATATGTATATCACGTATACAATATATTCCATGCATAAACATTCCTTTTCTAGTGTTTTACGCTCGATTTTTTAAATACAATTATTTATTATATTGAGTTTATCCATTTTTATATAGTATTCCATCTCAAAAAGTTTACAATACTCACTTATCTAAATGTATATATGTAGTACATATACGTATGTATATACCATATATGAACATTTTCTAACTATTAAGTCATAGGAAACAATATATTTTACTGTACTTTGAGTTGAAGTTAGCTATGTAACATATGTATATGTATGTATATTTATATATGTAAATATATAATCTACATATACATACGTATTTTGAAAAAGTCCCATAAGGAAATTCACACCACAGTTAATACTGTACATTCAACTTATCTGAATGGTATGTATATACATACATATAAGCATTCCTATACATATATGTTAAATAACCCCATCCCAGCTATTTCACAGTTGTAGCACTCTATACATTCTATATGCATATACGATCCCTAAAGAAAGAGCTCTAAATCAAATCAAAATCAAATTCAAATTCAATCTCGAGACATTCGAAATGCATAAATTCCTTTCGCCAGTTGCGTTCATTGACTTCAGCGGGGACACTCTCTATACTTATATGTAACAAATATATATATGTAAATATATATGTATGTATGTATGCATGTATATACATATCTGCATATTTATATCAGCTTTTACATAAGCCATAGAAGTTATCCACTAGCCATTTAGTGTGCTACTTTTCGGGGGCTTCTCAGATAGGAGCATCAACTTTTTTGGTATCTTTCTTGGATAATAAAATAATAGAATCTCTGTCTGGTTGTCTCCATCCCATTATAGATTTTTCTTGTAAATGCGTACTTTAATGGATAATTTGATTTAGCTTATTTGTATTTCTCTTTACTAAACATGTTTCCTGTATTTGATCTCTATCTCTATAAACATCCCTAGTTCTCTCTCTCTCTCTCTCTCTCTCTCTCTCTCTCTCTCTCTCTCTCTCTCTATCTCTATCTTTATAATAGATACAATATATCTGTTTTTGATAGAACTAATAATTTCTTTCTCTTTCTCTATATCTCTTTCTCCCTCTCTCATAATAGAATTCACTCCTCTAAAATTTCTCCTTTTCTCTTTCTCTTGTTCTGCTATAAGCAAATATTCAGTTCTGGAGTCCCAGTCTCTTTATTTCTTTCTCTCTTTCTTTTGCTTTTTCTCTCTCTACCTGTCTATCTTTTTTTACCCTTTCTCTCTCGATTCTCTCTCACTCTATCTATTTCCACTGTCGCTTTTACTATAGTCGGAATATAATATATTTCTATCTTATTTTTTTTATCCTTCCAAACAGAAAAATAATATTCCCTGCTAATTCCTTTTTTCTGTCTCTTTTCTGCTTCTAGAGACTAAACCTTTATTACTAATTTGCTGGTGTAAATTTTCATTTAAAAACTTTTTTCTTTCAAATTCCAAATTTTCGGTCTACATGATTGTCTCCTCCTCCAGCATGTACTCGGTCAGATCGCCCGGACCCGATAGAAGGGTGACTGGCACACGATTCATATGCGCCACCTTCTGGCTGGGCCACACCATCATATCGTTGGTGTTGGTTAGAACCATGACGTTCGTGTTTTGGGTCGTCACACAGGGCAGCGTCGATCGAATCTCTGTGTCGCAACTGTTCGGCTTTCGGCGAAAGCGAAACTTAATCGGCTGAGACTTGTCCAACACAGTCTCCTCGTCAAAGTAGGGAGCAAAGCCCATCGCAGGATTGATAGTAACTGGCTTTGTAAGCTAATCGAATGGGAAATGAAAAATGGGGAATGGAAAATGAAAAATTGGGCATAGAAAATAGAGAATGGAAAATGAGAAATGACATATGGAAAACCTGATTATCTTTAATTTCTACACACCTCCTCCAAGACGACAGAAGTTTTTAGTCTTCGACATGGATCACAGTAGTCAGCCGCATTGGCATCGGGCGGAGATGTGCTGGTGCATGGATCCGGAGGTGGTTGCTCAATTTCTTCCTGAATCGCTCCATACGGTGTCTTCTTCTCCTTCGCCTCTGCTTCCTCCTCAGCGCGCATTTGCATGCACTGCTTGAGGAAGCCCTCCTCAATTTCAATTAGACGCTTCACGGCGCAATCCCGCTTCAAGAAGTTCTTGATCACCGAAAGGTCACGCGGAACGGCGCCAACGACATCAAAGTCATCGGCACGGAGCTTGATGCGATGAGCCATGTTAACTAAAAATTTGGAATTTTCGGTGAAGGCAGGATTTACGAGTTGCCTGTGTTTTTAAGTGCTGTGCGAGTGACTCTAAAAGTTCTGACTACTCGAGCTTGGGTAAACACACGCACGCACATCAAATCAAAGCTAAAGTTAATAGACCTTGGAGTAGCTTGAGTGGGCGACCAGCCGAGCCACCAGAACCACCCAACCACCCATCCACCCATCCACCCACCGTCCCACTGTCCCCACTCGAAAAGCAACAAGTTCGAAAGTCAACAGTTTGAACTGCACTGTAGGCTCACGCGCAAAAGCTCGCTCGCCAAAGCTTTCCGCACGCTCAAAGCTCTTCTTGAAGTTCTTATTAGCAACGACGAGCCCAGCGGGCAGCCAGTTGCCCAAAGCATTCCACAACGCCAACACGCACAGCACAGTTCCGCCGACCAAGCCGAGCTGAGTCGAATCCAAAGTCGAAGAAGTTTTTTGTGTATTTGGTTATTATTTTGTGTGTGTGTGTGATTTTTTTTGGCCAAATATTGAAAGCAAAACAAAGCCAACATGAGCTTCACACGCCAACTGTCCGAGATGAGCGCCAGCGAGCTGAACGATGCCATCGACGATACGAATTTTCCGCAGGCGCATATCCTTTCGCGTGGGCGTAACAACAGCGTCTGCTCAACAAGTAGCACCTCCGGCACCTCTTCGCTGGCGGATCGTGTGGTCGGCCAGCCGGAGGAGCTGCCTCTGCCGCCGCCGTCGTCGACTGGCAGCGAGGAGCCAGCAGCGCCAGCGAACAACACGCGACCACGACTCATACTGAAGAGCAGCGCCAGCATTCCGGAAAATGATGGTACACAATCGTCGTTAACACCACAGACACCACGTACATCGACGACGCCAGGTAGTGCTAGGGATAACAACTCTTTGCCTAGGAGCCGCAACAGCGACACGACACCAGAGTAATCAATCAATTAATAGGGTCTAACAGGCATAATAATCATTCAGTTAATGTGCTTATGACCGAGCGACGCCCGACTATAGCTATATATATTAGCAAGTCGCGCCTAATGGCCAATCGCGGAGATAAGAGTTCAAATCCCCGTTGTGCCGCACTGATACGGGCATCGGCATTAGAGCATTAATGTCTGTCAAAGGTTGGATCGTGTGTGTTTCTGATCAGAGCATTCGTTTTCAACCCAAGTCCAATTGGAACTAACTCAGGGGTTGGGCGGGTTATCGACAAACGAATTTCAAACAATGTTTCTAATGTTCTCCCTGTGTGTGATGTTGTTTTTGTTTTTGTTTCGTTGACAGGCCATGAGAACTGCACTTTTCATCACGATCTGGAGCTGGATCATAAGCCGCCAACGCGTGAGGCATTGCTACCTGATATGGCGCGCTCCTATCGCCTGCTGTTGGGCGGTCTCGGCGAGAATCCCGACAGGCAGGGCCTGATCAAGACACCGGAACGCGCGGCCAAGGCAATGCTGTACTTCACCAAGGGCTACGATCAGAACTTGGAGGGTAAGTGGGCAATTACGTGTTGTTGTCTGTCACAAAGCTCAATTAGCACCTGACAATGACTGACCAATTAGCATTGGGTCACTGCTCCATCCTGAGCGAGCGCCAGTGAATCAGCACGGACGGCATTTCCAGCTGGAAACTAGTTTCTTCCGCTGTGAATGAATCAGAGCTCCATATAGTGATATCTATGTGTGCTATTTGACCACTGTACTTCACCTTTATCACTGACTCGACTCGAGTCGGCGATGCATTACCCTTAATAGTTTTCACTTAACTCAGGTGCTTTATGCTGTTTACAGTTAACAGTTGACAGTTCTAAATGGAGAGTTTTTTTGTTCTTTGGAGAGTCCTTCCAATATCAGTTTTCTAGCATTGTATAACTCTCAGATGTTGACTGACTTTAATTTATTTTTTTTTAGTGAATTGCAAGTATTCAGACCGGTTTTAAAAATAGTCATTCCGAAAAGCAGGTTCTACACTTTATTTAATACAATCGCACAAAACTCAAAGTCAGCATTCAAATTGGCCAGCAGCGGCAGCCGCCAGACATTAATGAAAGTAAATTGCCTCGAGGCGCATTTATAATCAATAATCACAACAACAATTTGCAGCCCTTTTCATTTGATTTAAATGTTAAATAGAATTCGAAATGATGCCAAAAATGCGTGCCCAGAGTTTCAGCATTCACTTAAAGTCATTTAAATTTCAAACAAAATTAGTTTAATAGTTCAAATAATTATTTAAAAGAACAGAAAGAAATCATAAAATCTGTGACATTGAAGTTGGCTGCAAGAGTGAAGGAGCGAGAGAGAGAGAGAGAGAGAGGGAGAGCAGAGCAGAGCTGCAGGAACAGCAGCAGCAGCAACAGCAGCAACAGCAGCAGTTGCTATGAATTGACAGGAAGCGCACTTAAGCTTTTAAAACGGTAACAAGGAGACGCAGTGAGAGTGAGAGCGTTACTGAGTGTGTGTGTGCGTGTGTGTGAAAAATGAGTGAGCGACTGACGTCGACTGCGCGGCAAGCGTCAAGTATGCGGGTGGGCGAGAAGAGTGCAAAAATCACAAGAGTGGGCAGAGCATTTAAAGCTGAAGTAGTGAAAGCTCAAGCTGCCAAAAGAATGGCCAACAAGTGGCGCCACACACACGCACACACACACACAAATACACTCGCACACACACACACACACGTGCTCTCGCACTCGTGCATTAACAGTCAAGTGGAAAAGTTCAACTTAAGATTCAGTTATGCCATTGCCACACGTTCTCTTGAGCAAATAAATGTAGCATAAAATTCACATCAATTTGGGTTGGACTAAAATAATATTAACATAATTTTCGGTTTGATTTGTGGCTTAGATGTGCTAAATGGCGCCGTCTTTGATGAGGATCACGATGAAATGGTCGTTGTGAAGGACATTGAAATGTTTTCCATGTGCGAACACCATTTGGTGCCCTTCTATGGCAAGGTCTCCATCGGCTATTTGCCATGCAATAAGATTCTAGGCCTCAGCAAGCTGGCTCGGTAAGTTAGCGTAGAGTATTTAAATTAAACTTTATATAATTTGTTTTTTTTTTTTTTCTATATATATTTTAGCATCGTGGAAATATTTTCACGTCGCCTTCAGGTGCAGGAGCGTCTGACAAAGCAAATTGCTGTTGCTGTAACACAGGCAGTGCAGCCAGCAGGCGTTGCTGTTGTTGTCGAGGGCGTGTAAGTATAATTAATAAATTAATAAAAATTAAAAAAAAATCAATAATAAAACAAAAAAGTTGAGTTGCATCGGCCGGGAATCGAACCCGGGCCGCCCGCGTGGCAGGCGAGCATTCTACCACTGAACCACCGATGCTTGTATTGGGAGTTGGGCTAAAGCTGAATAAGAGAAGAGCATAAACAAAACTTTAAAGCAACTGATAAGGATTTTGATTTTTAATTAGAATTGAATGATTTATTATTTTATTTATAATCTATATTTATTAAGTCCACTTATTAATCTATTTTGCCATTTCAGACACATGTGCATGGTGATGCGTGGCGTCCAGAAAATCAATAGCAAAACCGTTACCTCGACTATGCTTGGCGTATTCCGCGATGATCCAAAGACGCGCGAGGAGTTCCTAAATCTAGTCAATAGCAAATAAATCTATAGAGATTGTCGATTTTTTTGACTTGTGTACAAAATTTTTGTTGAAATTTTTAATTTCGTTTAGTTCAATTTGCAAGACAGACGAGAAAGCATCGCGAATTTTTGGTGTTGGTAGTTTTACATAAATAATATTTGTTCATTAAAAAAAAAAAAAAAAAAAAAACTAAAGCAAAACAAAAAAAAAACACCGCACATAAATAATATTTTTTATATATACATATATATGTTACACTCATACCATACATACATATATATTTGTATGCAATAAGGGAACAACTAAATAAACGACATCGGAAACCGTTTAGGGAATTTACACTTAAGCTACAATTCGTAAAGACAAAAGAGAACAAAAATAAGAATCTACACATATATAAATTTATATATATTTACATATACGAAACATTCATACATACATATACGAACTTATAAAAAAATTTAGTAATCAAAGGAAATCGTTCAAATTGCTTTGTTATCTATATACAAACAGAAGTATATATGTATCAATATTTATATATGTATTTTAATTATGACTTTTTTGAGAAGATAATGAAATTCACGTTATAAATTTAAAATAGATAAACGTATGCTCGTTATGCAATTGTTGTTTCTTGCACTAAACAAATCCGCTTAAAATTATATATAATTAAATAAATATTTGAATATTGTTAAAAATAATACTCGTGTTTTAATATTTAGAAAATAAAAAGAAATAATATACTAATGAAATAGAAAGTTATCCTTTTGTGTAAATAATAATCGATGAAAAAGTTCGTCCTTTCGTTGACCCCGACGTGAATCGAACACGCAACCTTCTGATCTGGAGTCAGACGCGCTACCGTTGCGCCACGGAGTCCTTGTTAACCGTTATACCCATTGTCATATACAACACAAACACCAAAGTGTCCTGAATTCAATTTACATGCTCTATACTTATACTCCCTTATTACATAAACTAATAATGGAGTCTCATTGAAGGAGGATAATAAAGAACATTTCGTATAAAATTAAATTTATTTCCTTATTGTATAACAAGGCAGCAGACTGTTTTTTTTTTTAGTTATGAATTGTTTATCGAGTAATCGAATGTCTTGAGGATTTGAAGCCGTTCATTGTATGAAATTTACAACTACTTATTTATTTGGATCGTACAATTAAACTTAACTGATAAACAGACGGAATAGAGACGATTTAAACTTTGGCGTAAACCTAAAATCAATCAAATGCATATTTAATTATTTTTTGTACAAAAGAAATTAGCTGCTAGACAGAAGGGTATGAAATCGACACGAATATACATAATAATAAACATTGTTTTTCTCTGCACTTATTTTACAAATTGTACGGCAGTAAGGCTCCAGCTGCAATCTCATTGAGTTATCCATCCAAGGGGGTCCCTAAATAGACCATAGACACTTCTGTGTTGCCATAGACGGCAGATACCGTGGGATAAAGCTTCTTATCTGGCAGACCTAGACAAGGAGTTTATTTAATATGTGACTTAAAAATCATTGAATTGAATAACCAACCTCTAAATGCCACGCCTAGGAATTCGTAGTTTTTCTCAAACGATAGAGTATTATCATCGCAGTCGAGTATAACGCGAATCCTTTCGCCCACCTGGTACTTGGGTGCATTGTTTAACAACGGATAATTGCCCTGCATATCACCGTTGTGCAGCAGATGATTCTCAACTAGGTTCCAGCCCCAGCTTTGATCATCGGAGCCAAGCAGCGCCACATAGCCATGGCACTGCAAAGCCGCCTCCTTTGTGGATATGCCGATTACGGCCACAGTTCCCAATGGGCCCTCCCAAATCACCTCCCATGCATGACGGCCCTGACGAAAGCCAATCTTAGACCTTGCGGCATCTGTGCTTTGTGCTACCGGATTTCTGCAACAAAAAACAATATTAACCCATATACGGCAAATAGTTGACAGTGATTCGTCTACCGATGCAGAGTGAATCCGTTTGGCTTAATGTAAACATTCCGTGAGCAATCGTTGGGATTCCAAGCGTGCAGGTACGCGCGCAGCTTTGTCTTGTATGTGGTAACAGAAGCGAGCAGGTCGGATTTGACAGACTCTTTGGGCAGTTTCCGCAGACAGTGCCAACGCCAGACATCACTGTTCTCATCGTTCAGAAAGTGATACCAGCTTTTGCAGACTTGTGAACATCGATTTAAGTCGTTGAGCTCCAAATACGAGAATATTGCCTCCAATACATTGTAATTGCACAGCGGATCGACCATTTTGTTGTTGTCTAGTCGACTTCCACACTGATATCAGGTGGCGATGGGCTTTGGCGTGTATTGGGTTTTGTTTTATTTTGACAGCAGTTATCTCCTTTATATGGCTTTTATCTTTTCACTTAACGTATTGTCAAATCTCCGATTTGTCATTTTACTATATCAATAAATTGTTTATGATAGTATTTGCCAAAAATCAGCCGTGCGAATGTAGAGTTGTGTCGAAATGTCCCGAACAAGTTCATCGGTACGAATCACACTGTGAATGTTCATTTAGTTCCTTGCAATTATACACTGGGGTCTGAGTTCACTTAAAATTAATATTGATTTCGAAATAATACAAATTTCGATCACTTGATTTAGTAATATAATACTTTAAATTGCGTAACAATACAGTTTTAAATGATTTTTATTATCAATCAACAACTCTAGGGTTTTAGAAACTATCGATATCCAACAACAACAGTTTTCGTAAGCGATGGCTGTGCCGAGTTGGCCAACAAAAATTGTAGTCGTTTATAGGAAAGTCGACGATAACAGCATTGTTTACATTTTATAAAGTGTGTTGGATAACGCCCAAAATGATCAAATATTTTTACAGATACAAGATGGTATTGCTTTAATAATACAATAATAATAATGCAATAACTTAAATGTTGACTTTTTGAAGGGCTATTTATAAAAATAACCTAGACAATTTAAGATTATCATCTTTTACAGCTAA
Organism: Drosophila meridionalis; assembly: GCA_035045145.1. Taxonomy (NCBI): domain Eukaryota; kingdom Metazoa; phylum Arthropoda; class Insecta; order Diptera; family Drosophilidae; genus Drosophila; species Drosophila meridionalis. The sequence goes on along the minus strand of JAWNPG010000025.1, from coordinate 5,030,083 downwards.
CTACAAACACTAGTTGGCGAAAACTGATAAGCGGTAATTGCATGTTAGCCAACTACAAAATAAATGGCGATAATCTTTAACTGTAATATAAAAAGACACTGTACATATAACATATGTCCAATACTAAGATACTCATTTATGAATAAATAATAATAAATTTTGTACTATATGAGTGCCGCTACCGTGACGTACGTTACACAACACTGAGTTCGATTGATGCGTAAATTTGGCGCGCCGAGGAAATCAGCTGTTTAGCGCGGTGTCTGCCATTTCGCTCGCACTCTCACGTTGGTCGTTTTCGTAGTCGTTGTCGTCGTCGTCGAAAAACCAACGACTTGATGGAAATTTTGTGCACATCGCGCTGCTATTAAAACGAACCATAATTAAATTCTAAATAGTGCACAAGAAACAACATAATTTGTCCATTCATTTGCAAAAAAGTGCAACAAAATCCAAACACTGAAAGTGCCCGAAAAACGCCTTTGAAAAAACCCGCATTGAAACCATTTTCTGTGTGAGTGTGACAAGAAAAAATGCGCTGCTGCTTCTGCTGGAAACAAAAAATGCGCTCGCCATTTTGACTCGCGCGACAACCAAATTTTTACTTGCTGCTATCAAAATAATCACATTGAACTGTGCCAGAGCGTAGCCAGTTACGCCCAAATATAAGAACATCTGTGAACTGTTGTGTAAAGAATATTAAATACACGTGTTACAATTGTGAACCCCAAAAAATACAGAGATCATCGCGGGCCGCGCCACACAAATACAAATACAAATACAAGTACACATTCACTTGCATACAGCGAGGCAGGCATTCACATACAAACACACACACACACGTTGCGACTACGTGCTTCTGTTCCGTTCTGTTCAGTTCTGTTGGTATTGAAATCTTTTGGCGGCGTGTTGGAGAATAGTTATCCTCTCCCAAATAGTCGCAGTTGCCGCTGGTAGCAGCGAAATCAATTCAGCAGCGGTTTAGGGTGCTGGGCACCAAACAACAGGCGAATCGACGTCACTACACCTGTCCTCTGCCCACAACACCTGAAAATGGCGCACACCTCGGCGACAAATCAAACGAGCGGCGCGGTAAAGACTGATGAAGTCAACTTTTTCTTTCAGGATGAGCACGGTAAGCAGGGCTAAGCGGTTTAGTGGTCTATAAGTCCAGTTAGACTTCCACTGCATTGGCTTGTTATTAAATTCACCATGGAGCAGTTTAATTTTGCTTTAATGAATGCGTAACATACATACACACTCATACATATATTATTACATAGAAGCACACACACACACACACACACACATACATCCACAGGCAGAGACTTGCGTATTCACAATAGTAGCGGCGGGGGAGCTACTCTACTAACTTGCATGCTCGCACACTGGCGCGTAAACGCCATCTTTTTCTTTTTTCGGTTTCCTTTTACATACAATATTTATCGCTTAATACTCTTTAAGCGCATACTCAACGCCGCGCCGCGCCATGGCGAGGCAAGCCAACAAGAGCAACAACTACTACTACAACTGCACGGCAACACGTCAAAAAAACAAATAATAAAAAATAAAATCAAGTAAAATCGGTTGGTTTTGTCTGCTGCTGCCAATATACACTCATATATAAGTGTGCATGTATGTATGTATGTGTAGATGTGCATGCTCACACAGATACATATGTATGCCAAGATGTGTGTGTATGTGTGTGTGTGTGTTATGTGCATGTGTACATTGCCGGGCAGCGACGACAGTCGCGCTTCGCCCAGTTGGCGCTCAGTCAAACACAAATACTCAAATACATTCTATACACCATTCTCTGGCTACAATGAAAAAGACACTCTTCCATTTGTTGTTGTTTTTGTTTATTTTTTTTTGTCTAAACAGCTGATAGCAGCGCAGCAGCAGCAACGGCAGCAGCCGGCAGCACTGCCTTCGTTAAAGCTTGCGTCGAGAGCGCTTTTTTTTCCCTCTCAATATGAAATCCTTCGCATAATAAATCTTAAAATTTAGCACAGCATAAAAAAAAAACAGGCTGGGGGCGTGTTCTCTTGTATACGTGTTGTGGAGGTGACTAAAACTGCGTGACATTCTGCTTTGTGTTATAAAAGAAGAATAAACACATACAAACATATCTATATACATATGTACATACATACGAACGCTTTCACAGATAAACTGCACGTATACACACATACATACTTACATACAGATACACGTACAGGCAGATAGAAAAATAGTTAAAGCCCAAAATGGGCAAACACCAAACATGTGTAGCAGCGGCTGCGCAGCCGACGCCGGCAGCAATGGTTGTTGTTATTGCCGCTCTGTTGACCATCTTACGTACATACATACATATCCAAAAGCGCGCGTGTGTATGTGTGTGTGTGTGTGTTTGTGCTCGCGTGTATATGTCAGCGCATGTGTTGTTTGTATGAATGAGTGAGCAGCGTCGACCGTACGCCGGCTAACCGGCCTGCTACAAGGCTGCTGTTGCTGCTGTTGCTGCTGCTGCTGCTGCTGCTGCTGCTGCTGCTTGCTGCTCTGAGCGATGTTTGACAGCAGTTAAACTGTGACTCATTTGTTAGTGTGTGTGCAGATTGGTATTTATAGTTGGAAGCCCTTTTGGTGGCTACGCTCTTTATTCATAAACCACTTAAAATTAGCATACTTGTATATTTGTATACTTCTATACTTTTATAGTGCTTAGCGTGTCCGTTAATATTAACATTATGTAAATGTTAACGCAGCAGGTGAATAATTAGCATAACTGACAGATCTAGATGTAAGTTGTAAAGAGAGAAGGCGATATCAATCGGCCAGGGTTGTGCAAACAGCGCGATCGTAATACATACAGACATACAACAAAATTGATACTGTTGGATGTGTATGTATGTGATCACGTGCTTCATACATACATACATACGTGTATGTATCGGCTTACTCTCTTTGGAGTTTTTTTTTGTGGATTGTTGCGGTTTTCTCAGCGTATCCTTTGCACCCCATGGCAAGTAATGGGCATATTTATGTTTTCGTTTCTTCTTTGTTGTTGTTGTCGATATTATCGTGTTTTTTTGTTGTTTTTTCTTTTGCTGCGTTGTTTTGGGTTTTCGCACTTTGCTTTTGTTCTCAACATTCGCAAGCAATGAAAGATTGCACTAACATGTGCGTGTGTTTGTGTGCATAAATGTATATATTTACATGCATTGTTTTCGATTAACATACATATATCGAACCACCTCATTGAACTTTCGAACTAGACGTTCGTGCATTGAAAATCCTGCACGGCGCAGTCGAGGATGCCTTTCAAATGTGTGCGCTTATGCCTAAGCTCAAATTCATAATAATTAATTGATTGTATATTAATTAATATGAAATTGCAGGACAAATTGCCAAAGTGTTGAAGCCAGTTGTAGTGAAGCAAGCACACTCCATGGATAAGTCAACTCTGGTCTTTCCAAGCAGCTCCACGCGCCACGGAAGCAGTGGAGTTGGCGGCATCGGCAATGTAGGTCGAGTGGGCGCCTTGAGTCACATGGTAAGAATAGAATAATTGATCGAGAATAAGTGGAAAATAAAATCGAATTATCGAACTTCTTTTAATTGCGCACAGAGCACAACGAATCAGGGACAATTTATACGTCTGCAAGACAATTGTATAACTATTCCAAAAACCGAAAGTAAGTCGAGCACACAGACAGTTAATATTTGCGTACAAATTTATAAATATGCCATTCCGTGTCCATTTATTTTCTTTCGCTTTACAGTTACTTCATATACACCTGTGTCAGCGCAAAAAGCCAGCGGTGCTGGAGGCGCGGGAGGCGCCATGCACGAGGTGGTAAGTAAATAGCGCACAGGCGATTATCTACAATAAAAACAAACTAAATATATATATATTTATATAAATAACAATTTAATTGCAGATAAAGAATGAGCGATATGTCAAATTTACGCCAAATAACGTCATGAAAATGAAATCGAAATTGTAAGTAATGAAATTACATTAAATTACACCAATTTACATTAATTAATTCTATGTGAAATCCTCAGGCACGTCATTCAGAACAGTCCCATGCACACAGCGCCCGCCTCGTCCTCGTCCGCGCAAAGGAAACGAAAACCCGATAAAGCCGGCAAGGGACTGCGTCACTTCTCGATGAAGGTGTGCGAGAAGGTGCAGGAGAAGGGCAAGACGACATACAATGAGGTGGCGGACGATCTGGTTGCTGAGGAAATGAAGAACAATTCATACGATAATAACTGTGATCAAAAGAATATTCGGCGTCGTGTCTACGATGCGCTCAACGTACTGATGGCAATCAATGTTATATCTAAGGACAAAAAGGAAATTCGCTGGATCGGCTTGCCTGCCAACTCAGCCGAGGTACTGAAGGCCCTCCGAGTTTAATTTATATTTTATTTATGTTTATATTCCTGCATTCTCTAGCAATTTAATGCCTTGGAGGAACAAAACATGTTGTGCCGCGAACGAATCAAGCAAAAGAATGAAATGTTGCGGGAAATGATCATGCAACATGTGGCATTCAAGGGTCTTGTCGAGCGCAACAAGCGGGCAGAAAGCCAGGGCGTGGTGCCATCTCCAAACTCATCCATTCAACTGCCGTTCATCATTGTGAATACGCACAAATCGACAAAAATCAATTGCAGTGTAACCAACGACAAGTATGAATCCAATTAGACAAGATTGATACATTTATATATTGATGATAATCATAATATATTTCCACAGATCCGAATATATTTTCAAGTTCGACAACACATTCGAAATGCACGACGACATTGAGGTCTTGAAGCGTATGGGCCTCCTTGCGGGTAAGTAAATAAGTTGTTTAGCATTAGATAAGATTGTGACTCTTTGTTTCTATCTGATTCCTTAGGTTTGGATACAGGTGAATGCACGGCAGAGAATATCGAACGTGTCAAGTCGTGGGTCCCACCAAATCTGGCCAAATATGTGGAAGGTATGTATTTGTGGCAGTCGATTATTAAATATGATTTATGGCTTGATTTCTGCACTCAGCTTATGGCACTGGCAAAACGGTAGATCCGATGTACGATTCGGATGACCAGGACAACGACTTCAATCCGTACCTCGAATCAACCAATGAGTCTCAGGGCTTTGCACAACACACACAGCATACCACCGACGTCGAGTTCAAGGAGGAGCTGGACGATGATGAGTTGGAGGATGACATCGATTGAGCTGACGACGATGCGAACGTGGATGCGGGCGTGTCATGGGCGATGGGGTCCGCTGCGGGAGCTGATGATGATATTAGCAACGGCTACGCAGAGGATACGTTTAGTTTTACGTTTATTAACGCTTTGTTAGGACTGCCACGCCCCACTGGCTAGGCGCTCCATTTCTCACACTTGTCTTTCTACACAAACACACACTCACACATATACACATATAATCCACATGAAAGCGTTAAACAGCTTTTATTTCGTTTATTTCTCAATGAGACTTATTAAACTATAAATAAGTTAAAACAAAAAGCAAACAAAACAACAAATCAACATTTAATAATGATAAACATAACTTGGCGTTCAGTTTGTAATTGTATTTTTGAAGTTTATTTTTAAGCGCAAAACTTTTAAATTAATGTTCATCTTAAGCGAAAAGAATTGTATTTTAGTGAAAATATACAAAAACAAAAAAAAAAGAATTGATAAAAGCAAAGAATATCTGTCTTCATTTTAGTTGTTAACGAATTGCGGCTTCAACGAATTGTTAAGAAGCGAACAGAGAAGTTTTTTCCAAGTTTATTCTCAAATGTTGTAGAGCAACTTTTAAAAAGCAAAACAAAAATCTATTGTACACCAAAACTCTTAAATGACAGCAATTAAATATATATATTGTAATATTCTTTTAAGCTACAAACTTTGCGGTGCAAACTGTAGACGAAAGCATATGGAATATGTTTATTTGCCTAACATTAATTATTTAAGACACCTGTTTCACATTTTCGAAAATTTCTCAAGAACCGTTCAACTAAAATTAAAGCAAACAAAATATATTTATAAATACAAACACACACACATATACATATACATACATATATATATATATATAGCTATAAAGTATAAAGTATATGGAAAATAATCAACCTACCTATTTAGTCATAATAACTATTAATGCATCAGAATATAAATTGCTAGAATTTATATAAAAAAAACTTTCAAGAATGAATACAAATGCAAATTAGTAGAAAGTAAATGAAATATGTACATTTAAGAGTCGAATCGAGTCGAGTCGAGTCGGGTCGCGTAGTTGTGTAATAAATTTAAAAATATTTCATTTTAAAAATGGGAAAATCGACAAAGAGCAAATACAAAATGCATTAACAAAAACAAAACATTAACGTAAATAGGCAATAAACTGAATACATATTGTAAAATATGAATTAAACAAAAAGTTGTTTACTTAAACCAGTTAAATTATATCTATAAATATTTATATATATATTTTGTGGTTTTTTAAGGTAATCATTTATGTAACATTTATTGTTTCGTATTTTCTGAGCTTTGTTTTTGTTTGTTTTAAAAAATACCAGTGTTCCAAGGAATTCTATTGCTCGCACAGCTGTAAATTCTGTGGCAACTGGGAATAGCGGGAGTTTTGTAACAAATAACCTGACGAATTACAGCCCGAAAGTGTTCGATTGTGGAACAGAAATTCATTTGGCTTATAGCTAAGGGTGAGGAGGGAGAAGGACTGCTGCGCTCTCTAGGCAAATCCTTCATCGAATGCTGTGCCTGTCGTGGACGGAGGACCCAGCGGCTGCTGCTGCTGCGCGGCCAAGTTGAATTCGTAGTTCATTTGCTGGTCGACGGGTGGATTGGGGAATGCGCTGGCGGACAGGTTCATGAGCTCGGGCTGTGGTGGCAGTGGTTTGACTGACGATTCCTGTCGCTCTTGGCGCAGCTGCTGCGGAGACTTCACGTAGCTAATGGGTATCAGGCCCGAGGTCTGGCCATTCGTTGAGGCCAGGGCCCAGCCCGTGTTCAAGAGCTGCAGCGTCTGTTGAATCTCACGGGGCGCCACTTGGACGCTTTGGCCGGCGCGCAATGTCAACTCGCTTTCGTTGCGCGCCTGGAAATCGTAAACGGCCTGCGTCTGAATCGGGCCAGTCCACTTGGCGGGATTACGCGCTGTTCGAGAAAGCAAACAAATTGACACGGGGATATTAATAAGAAGATAACAGAATCGCCTGCTTATCACACTCGGCTGGATGAGCAAAGTGCCGCGAGATAAGATTAATGGCGCGTTCAATGTCCATACGCATACCTTCCTCTTGCGCCGTATTCGTCACGGTTCCCAGCAACTTCATGATTAGGTACGGTGCGGTGAAGATAAAACTGAGGAAGGCCAACACTGGCCACGGGGAGGTGCCTTTCCGCGGCAAACGTGGCGCATTGCCGGACTGTTTACTGTTGTCGTTGAGCGCCTCGGCAAAAGCTTTCTTAAAAGCTTCCGACGAAGGATCCAAATTCGAAATGCGCAGCCAATACAGTATTCTGGAAAATTAAAAGCGCATCAATAAGCTGAAGTTTTCGCGGGCTGCTTCACGTCACTTACTTTCTGTAAATCCATTTCAGACCGCGAAATATCGCAAACGATGTCCAGAACTGCGCGAAGACAGTGCGCAGGCGTCCGAAATTTGCGGCCACGCCAAGAATGGCACGAAATGAGCTCGTTAGCGCAAAGAACGTGGAGTCCAGCATGGCAGCAATGTTTCCAATGGCGGACACTAGCGATTCTATGCTTTGGAATGCGGGACGTGAACTATTCTCTGCCAACTGTATAAAGCGTTGCTCGGGATCGTTGCTATTCATGCCGCCAAATCTGTTGTAGCCGCCATAGCTGCCGCCGCCGTAGCCGCCGTAACCGCCCATACCATAGCCCATGCTGCCGAAGCCAAATCCACCACTGCTATAGCCTCCTGTGTTGTAGCCGCCTAAGCCCATGCCGTAGCCACCCATGCTGCCATAGCCTCCTCCGTAGCCATATGAGCTCTGTTGCAAGGGCGATTGTGGTAGGGGCGGTGGTGCTGATAGTGCTCTCACGTTGCCGTAGGGAGTGGCCAGCATCGGTGCCTCGTTAATAACTGCGCTTCGCAGGTTGTTGTTGTCACCCATGTTGCTGTAGACTGATTAACTTTTATTCATTGAACTTTGGCCCAAAGTTGAAGATTAACTATTCTTACCTGTATATTAATGTGTATTATGTATTTGTTTCGATGGCTTACTAATTCGCTGACTTGTGCTCAGCGGTAAGGAAACTTTTTACGCAGCCAATATCTATTTTATTAATAAATACAAGAAAACAATATCAATTATTTTTTCTTTACTCTTATTATACTATCGATTATGGACGATATTTGTTATTTCGATACAATTATAACGCGCGATAATTTATAAAACGATATTCGTACTTATCGAGTACATTTAATGCATAGTGAGTACATCCACTCGATAAAGCAAATATTTTGAAAAATCTGGCAGCGCAGGAGCTTAAGATTAAGCTGTCGAAAATATCGAATATCAACAAACGGAATGTAAATACTTGCTGTTAACGAAGGTTGGGCAATGAAATAAAATATAAATATAAAAAGGATACGTATCAAAGCATCAATAAGCCACTATGGCCAACAGAAAGGATTTCTGCCTACGTGAATGGGCGCCACTAACAGAGATCATGGAGCTTATACCAGCAGCCCGGCGCGGGTTTTTCCCATCGAATCTCAATGTAACCTGCGTAGATGCCGTTGAAGATTTCCTGGCACTGGGAAGTGACGCCGGAATTGTCTTTTGGTATAATCGCCGCTCGGGCGAAATGCAGAAACTCAAAGCTGAGGTAAGTATTTGAGCGTGGCTATGACTCAGATGACACATCGCGTGCCAACCGCCAATTTGATGAATGTTGTGTGGTGTTTCCCCTACCCGAAATCACCCACACCGACAACTCCTATAGGTGTCCACGCGCATAACATGCGTTAAGATAGTTAATTCGGTGGAGTATATGGTAGCAGCTGGCAGTGCTAATGGTCAAGTTAGCGTTTTTCAAATACAAAAGGAGCTGCCACCAGACCTCGACCTGGTGGCGCCCTGCACCCGAACCAAACCCATCGAACGCTACACAATACGTGATTTGCATCGCTGCGTAGTCAGTTGTTGCGTGTGGTCCAAAAATGGCATGAAACTGTATTCGGGGGATAGACAGGGCGTCGTCGTGCTGACCGAATTCGACTATCAAGCGGTGAGTAAATTGCAGCTGAAATCCTATCAAATTTATTAATATCACTCCAATCCTCATCCGCAGCATCTGAGCAAGTCCTTGGAAATACTCAGCGAAGCCTATGAGATCGTACAGCTGAGCGTGCATCAGAGTTATTTGCTCGTGGCGACGCTTTATCGCTGCATAGTTTGTCGCCGCGATGCCAAGACCCACACTTGGCAAATCACCCAGGTGGGCAAGAAGGATCGCAAACAGCTAATCGACTGTGGCGGCGTCTTCCTCAAGCAGACAACAACAGCGAGCGATAATTTGCCACAAATCATTTGCGGACGACCCGGACTACGTTTTTGGATCGCCGATGCCATTGGCACCGTATCGAAGACTATTATCTTTAACGAAGCCGTCTTGAACAATCCCACCTGGGAGATACCCCTACTGAATCCCAAGCAGCGCAGCCAAACGAAAACAACTCCAACTGGCGCCAGCAGCAGCAGCTGCATCACTAATGCATTTGTAGCCAGCAAAAACTTTCGCGAATTGGATTTGTACGATGGACACGATGCGCTGATTGTTACCCACGACGATGTTGCTTTGTACATTCTGAATCTCGAACGGCTCAAAGTTGAGGCAGTGGCGCGAGGTTTTCGCAAAATCATTGACTTCTGTGTCTGCGGCAAGGAGATCTTTGTGCTCGAAGGCGAACGCTCGCTGTTGCGTCTGGCACCTTTTCCGGAGCCACCTAATAGAACCACTACGGTTATATTCAATCCACTGCTGCCGCCTCCGCTGCCCATGGCGGGTGCCTCTCAGTACTCCAAACTGGATGTGGAGTCGCCGGTGGAGCTGGAGCCAACCTTGAATACAGCTGAGGAATGCTTTGAGTTGCCGCCGATTGAAAAGTTGGATTTGAATGTGCCCATTGAGCTGGCAGTGGAGTCGCCACTGGCGCAGCAAAATCGTCGCCTGGAAATCTTTCGACGCATTGGCGAAATGGACTTTGAGCAGTCCATTGTGCACACCAGCGGCACGCTGAGCCACAAGAAGCGCAAAGTTTCGGTGGGCAAGCAGAACGTTGCTGTAGGAGGAATCGTTGAGATTGGCCACGAGACGCACGAGCAGAAGCTGCCGCTGACTAGTGCAGCTACACTAATGGAAGCTAGCTATTGCCAGATGGAAAAGTGGGTGTGGTTTATTTATAATATGAATTCTTATTAATTTTATTCCTCAATTTCAGCAACGGCCTGGTTTCACCTGTGGACATGAGAGCTGCATTTATGCAGCAGCTGCCCGATGCACTGACTCCAACCACGCTGCAGCGCACTGTGGCGGAAAAGGCGAAAACGTTGGCTGCCGAGCTGGATCTGCCGGAAGTGCATTTGGCACCAGTCAGCGCGGAGGAGTTGCAGGCAGCGCAAGCGCCGCAGCTGGCGAATTCACTGATCAGCTGCTATCCCTCTAGACTGGAGGAGGCCAGTGTGCAGACAACGCCGCGCAAAAAGCTGCAGATGAGCGACACCACCGACTACAGTGCCGGACAGCCAGTTGATGGCATCTATGCGGGCGTCTCAACAAAACCCGCCCTGACATTCATAGAAACTCAGCCAAAGTCCACATCGTCGTCCGATGAGCCGGAATACAAGAGCTTTCTGCCCGACTTCCTCTGCGCCGCTGATCCGTTCATAAAGAAGGAGACGCCCGTGTCGGCTGACTCCAACACATCCAGCGAATGGGAGTTCTTGGATAACTAAATTGTACATTCATATATCGAGTCCAGTATTATTTACATTCATTTCTTTAGTTGCATTCGAAGTTTGTTTCGTGTTAGTTTCGTGCACAATTCTTTGTCAATTTTTGTGTGCTTAAATTGTGATTTGCGTGTGTTATTGTTATTAAATTATCCATAACTGTATATAATGTGAATTCGTAATATGTTAGCTAAGTATATTTATAATATATAAACATTTATTTTTCTTAAGCTGCAAAGTTGTGAAATACTCTATGAAATACACACATATTTTTTTTTTGCTCTTTATAAGTAATAAAATTTGAATTCTAGCACAGTTAATGCGTTGTTTGATTCTTTATTAGACTCCGCCGCAGGAAACGGCCAGCGACTGATAGATCTTTGGGTTCCTTGTGGCGCTGCATGACTTGGCTAACTGGAAACATGTGCATAATGAATTTTTTGTTGATAGGAAACTTTTGCGACATGTGAGGGAAACGAGACGCCCCCACAAGCTAATGTTACCCAATATCATAATGCATATATAGTATATATATTAATGATAAATATGTATATTGTAACTATGATATGAGCTCAAGCGTGCCAGTCGCATGAGAGATAGGGTATGAATTGTAGAGAATGCTTTCTATAGAGTAAAGTGAATTTCATAAAATAAAACTAATAATTAATTTTCTCATTTCAATTCTTGGTTCCTAATAAAATTATAATTAAATATGAAATATTTTATTGACTTGAATGAAATTATAATCAAATTTTTGATCTTTAATTATAATTTTATTAAGAACGAAGTATATATTTTTAATAAAGACTCCAAATTTAACTGAACGAATTTAATATTTAATGATTATTATTGATTGAAATTTATTTTATTAATTTATTTTTTATTAAAGACGCACAATTTAAAAATATTTTTAAAATGATTATTTATTTAAATTTTTTTTTAAATTTATTTTTTATTAAAGGCGCATAATTTTATTATTTTTTTTAATTATTGGGTATTATATTTATTTTTTATTAAATTTGAAATCTATAAAAAAGTTCTTGCTGTTTTTTTTTTTTTTTTTTTTTTTTTTTTTTTTTTTTTTTTACAAAATGCATCTTAAATATTACGATAAATATTTTACTTTAATTATATTAAAAAGCAATAAAATAATATAAAATAATATAAAATATATATAAATTATATTAATTTAAAATATTATAATATTTGGATATTAACACATTGTAAATACAATCGTGGCCAAAAATATTTTGACAACGCAGTGCAAAAACTTTAACCGCTGATTTCTGCTTATCGAGAAAAGTTACGATACCCATTTAATTTTTAAAAGAAAGAATATATCAATAGCTTTTAGAGAGCAAAAGGTTGCAATGATACCGTTGCACATTTATTTTATATAATTATTTGCATGGCAAATTGCTATTCTTTGGGTGGACAAAAGTATTTTGACATTTCTTTTTCTAATCATTTTCGGTAATTTGCTTGAGTTACTAAACACGTGCATTAATTTTTTAGGTGAATATTTGTGTCTTGTTTAATATTAATCACGGTTTGATCATAGTTTTTGTTAAATAGTAGGTAAAACATGTGAAATAAGTTAACTTATTAGAAATTAAATGTTTATGATACACCATTACACTTTATGCATATATTTTTGTAGAATACCTTACCAACTTACAAAATGAACCTCGGCAACCAATTTACTATCAAATAATCAAATAAAACAAAAAGAATTCTGTCAAAAATAAGGCCAGATCGGGAAGACCACGTAAAACAAAACCTGTACTAGATCACATAATATTAAGAAAATATTAAGAAAAGGTGCTGATTAAGCAAAAGCAGTGCCGATTGAGCTTAAGATCATCAGGAAATTTCAATAAGTATAAAAAAATTTCGAAAGAAGGCTAAGGGAGACCAAATTTGTAACTTTATAGATTGTGTAATACCATTGATATTACCAACAAATTAACTAAACAGGCAACAACTTTCCAAATGTTACTTAACTTAGCCGAAATCATTATGGGAGCAAGTATTATTAACAAATTAAATCTAATTTGAGTCTCAAGAATCGAAAAAAAAAAGTTTTATTGTTGGTTGCCAAAGGATACTCGCTGATAAATAAGGCCTGTGTGCGAACGGGTACTTTATGGCAGATAATCGGTAATGTTCTGGAGTTGCATATGCTTCAATTTCAATATCAATTGATGGAACGATGACCAAGGACAAATTTTTACGTGTCCTGAATAGCCACGCCTTCAGTTCCGGTGACCAGCTCATTGGACAACCATTTATACTGCAGCAGGACCACGCTCCAAGCCACAAGGACCATATGACAACAGAACTTTCGAGGGATGTAGAAGTGAATATATTAGATTAGGCCACTTGAAAGGCCCGATCTGAATATAATTGAGCAGGCGTAGGCTTATATAAAAAGAAAACAAAGCTAAACCTTATCAAGAATGTGTAAGGAGATGATTTCTGAAGCTGTAAGGCTTTAGCAGGATTTTTCATTAAAAACAGTCAAAAATTTAGTCAGGGCCATTCGTGGACGCTTCCTAAAGGTCTTTAATGTCAAAGGAGGGTTTATTTTTTATTAATATTTTTTAAGTATCAAAAATATAAACGTTTTCTCTCACTTTGTTCAATAAGTATAAATTGTCAAAATACTTTTGTCCACCCAAAGAATGGCAATCTGCCATGCAAATAATTATATAAAATAAATGTGCAACGGTATCATTGCAACCTTTTGCTCTCTAAAAGCTATTGATATATTCTTTCTTTTAAAAATTAAATGGGTATCGTAACTTCTCTCGATAAGCAGAAATCAGCGGTTAAAGTTTTTGCACTGCGTTGTCAAAATATTTTTGGCCACGATTGTACATAAAAAAAAATATATATACAGTACCGTGCAAAAGTGAGTGGATGTTTGCAAATTTGACTTTCGTCGCTCATAAAAAAGAAACTATGCAAGCAAATCAGATCATTTTTTTTATTTTTTGTTAATTATAGTATTCTTAATAAATAGAAAAAAACTGCATGAAAAAATCTGCTGAATTCAAAGAGTTAGAAAGAAAAAAGTAAAATAATCCACATAAACTCACTTTTGCTCGTTTCAAAAAAATGTACTAATTTAACATTTTTAATCATTTTTGATTAACTTTTCGTCCATGAACCTTATTTGTAGTAGTTTGGTGTACTCTTACTGGCTTTCTCTCTACTAAACTTTGAAAATTTCTTTTGGAATTCGATTCCGTTCTCCTTCTACGCCATCCCACAGATTGTCCATGTTTATTGGGGCAACCTTGTACTGTCCCAGCGATCTTTGCACGATTGAGCTAAGATATTGAATTGGATTAAGGTCATGACTCTGTGTTGGTCACTCCATTAGCTAAAAATTTTCATTTCCGAGCCATTCCATAACTATTTCGGCTGTATGCTTTGGATGACAATCTTGTTCAAAAACAATTTTTTTTCGGTCTGTGCACATTTCCCCGTAAAATTGGGCAGATGAGGTAACATAATACTTTAATAATGCTTTTTGCACATTAGACCTTCTATAAAATGCAAATCACCAAGGTTCCACCACGTAAAGCATCCACAGACCATGATGTCTCCACCACCATATTTGACAGTTTGCTTCATATGGTGTCTTTGAATGCGTTTCTCGGGTCTAAGCCAGCAGTATGGCTGACCATCTGACTTAAAACGGTTAAATTAAGGTTTATCACACTAAACAACTCGTTTTCTATAATCAATGCTCCAGTTTTTATGTATCCTTGCAAATTTGACACACGCTTTAGCTTTGTTTTCGGACAATGGAGTTTTGCTTTCTTTTTAAGGCATGAGGAATATCCAATGGCATGAAGTGCTCTTTTAACAGTTCATACGCTAACAGTTTTTTCAATTGCTAAAGAAGCAGCCTTTGGTTATAGCAACTTGTTTTTCCTCATTTCCGACATAATTAGTGGAGCATCTGAGTCCAAACACAAATTATTGCGAACTTTCACATGTGGTTTGGGGTCAAAATTCGTATCCTTTAAACAGCAATCATTGCAAATTGGCTAATACCAAGCTTTTCGGCAATAATACTTGAAGAACAGACCATAGCGGACAGGTACACAAAAAAAAAATTTAATTTCGGTTGAAATTTGTATCATTATTCAACAATTTTTAACAATCATTTTTAAATATGTTAAAAATGGAATAAATTTCGTTTCAATTGCAATAACCCCGTTTCACATCAGTTTACGAGTAAAAGAAATATGAAAAGAGCTAGAATAACCGTAAGTCTCTAAGATTTTGTCAAGGAACAGCGGTAGAAAGCGAAAAAATGTCACTTTTTTGAAACGTGCAAAAGTGAGTTTATGTGGGTTATTTTACTTTTTTCTTTCTAACTCTTTGAATTCAGCAGATTTTTTCATGCAGTTTTTTTCTATTTATTAAGAATACTATAATTAACAAAAAATAAAAAAAATGATCTGATTTGCTTGCATAGTTTCTTTTTTATGAGCGACGAAAGTCAAATTTGCAAACATCCACTCACTTTTGCACGGTACTGTATATTATTAATTGTCCAAATCGACAGATGGTAAATAAAGGATAAAAATTAAAAATTAGGAAAAAAAATTATATTAGTTAATATATTTAAATTTCCAAAATATTTGTAAAATTAAATTAACATATTGAAGTTGCAACTATTATTAGTATAAGTTTTAATATTTTTTAAATATTGCTCTATTTTAAGTTTTTAAATAGTAGTTTTTAGAGAGTCAATTAGTAAGAAGGGCAAACAAATATTTAATATTTTATTTATATTTATTTACTTTATTTATTTCAATCAAATATCTAAATATTTCAAATTTATATTTACTAAAAATTCCCATTTCCACCCTCACTTCACCTACTTATTTTCATCTAGAATTGCATTCGGGGCTGCTTTTAAAAAACAGATTTACCTATCGTCTTGATTACACGAGAACTCGATACGAAACTGTTGCGGTAATGGAAAAGTTTTAGCGGAGCCCGAGCAATACATGTATACATAGTTATGCAATATCGTGTATCCCATCCCAGGCCACTGCAACAATAAACAAATTGAAACTTGAGCGCAGCTTGATTTTCAATTGGCTGCAATAATGGAAAGTTTTGCAGTGGGCGACATCGACATCGACATCGAAATATGACAACTAGAACTTTCTAGGAGCAAACGTTTCACAAATTGCGAATTTCTTAGAGAGAGAGAGGTATACATGTGTGCGTGTGTGTGTGTGTGTGTGGCATGAGATTGACAAACCTTGAAAGCATCCAAATCATAACAAACAAATTTGCATGCACAAAATTTTCCACAACTAAACAAAAGCCATTGATTGAAATTGAAATTGAAAGGAAAGAGCCTAAAAGCGCGCTCCTCTCTTAAAGACGATGTTGAGGCGAGATAATCAGGAAATGAAACGCTGACTTGTTAGAAATTTTTAAAGAATGCGTTGATTTGTTGATGCGGTTGCGACTGCTGAGATTTAGAATTTTTCAGGCCTTAACAGGCGCATGCCAAATGATGCTAGTTCTGATAGGAGATATGATATCATAGAGGGAATTCAATTAGAAATTCAGCAAAATAATCATTATTTATTGCGAATAAAACTAAGCTATAAACTCCCTCATGACTCCCTCTCTCCTCTCTCCTCTCCTCCCTCTAAACTCCCTCAAGACACAAATTTTCGCAGCACAACTTAAAACTTACTCACACATGCACAAATATTCACACAACACACACACACCCACACCCACACATACACTGTCATTCCCATGCTCGACACGCTCTCTTTAGCTTTTCGGCTCTCCCTCTCTTTTATGCCAGCAATGCCGGCTGCCGCTTTGCTCTTGCCAGAACAAAGAGCAAGGCAGTGAAAGAAATAACAAAAAAAAGAACAGCAGCAACAACAATAACAAAATGCGGCGCTGCTGTAAATAAAAGCGGACCGCAATTCGCTCTTGTTCGCATTAAGCGGCGAACTTTTGCTTTGACCAGACACAGACACAGACCCAGACCCAGACCTTTGACCAAAGCGGCGAAAAAAGTGTGAA
The DNA here is from genome assembly GCA_035045145.1 of Drosophila meridionalis. Taxonomy (NCBI): domain Eukaryota; kingdom Metazoa; phylum Arthropoda; class Insecta; order Diptera; family Drosophilidae; genus Drosophila; species Drosophila meridionalis. Next base: position 5,012,992 of record JAWNPG010000025.1, on the reverse strand, counting down.
AAGGCAAAAGCAAATATTCCTGTAACAAAACAAAAACACACGTTGAATATTTTAAATAACTGTGTGTGAATTTGTTTTCTGTGCCTGTGTGTGTGCGTGCGTGTGTGTGTGTTTCGCGAAAAGTGCAAAACAGACGTTAAATATTCCCCCCACACACGAATTCGTGACTGTCGAAAATGAAGCCAACCAAGAACTCAACGCTGGAAGTCATCTCGCCCAAAGTACACGTGGACGATGAGTTCATTGAGACGGATTACGAATACCAAACGTCGCATGTGAAGCGCACCGCCGCGGGCCAATTGCAGGTGAGTTGCCGGTCCTGGATAGCCTGACTGCACTGCATTACGCAAGGAACGCAACAGTAAATCGATTTAAGCCACATTAAAAATAGAATGCAACAGTTGCATAAGGATTTTAATGAGCTTACGGCGAAAGTGTGAGCGAAAGAAAAGGGATGAAATGCAGGCAAAAATTATCAACAGTTGTTTCAATGCAAAGAGAGTAGATTAGCTTCGCGATGCTCGTCAGAAGAAGAAATCTATATTCAGCTGAAAAAGTTTATTTGAAAAAGATCTGCTGATTTCTTCATGAGTTGATCAATTATTGAACTACATATATATTATTTGAGTGGATCACGCGAGAATAGTGCCAATAGTATATTATCCGCTCATTGGCCTTCACACTGAACTTATACGGCAGATGTTCTCGTTTGTATTCTCCAGCTGCTTTCGATAGGGTATCATAAATTAAACTAGCAATTCGTGCGGAAAACTTTCCACTGTTCGGCATAGTGTTTTACGGTTATTAATATTCTATACAAATACGATTCGGGCAATTTAAGCGTATGATAATGAGCCAATGTTGACATAGGAACACACTCTCCCAAAAAAAATTCTGGAATTTGTGTGGGTGGCAGATGAAATTTATTGATTCTATTATGACATATTACAAAACAGCTGATAAAAAGAAGTCGAGCACTGATAACTGTTCATTTCCAAGCCCGTTTCCATTGCCAGTGTCATTCCCATTCTCATTCCCATTCCCGTTTAAGTACACAGTGGACTTTGATGGTGTGTTCCCCTCCTACACAGAACAGTGCGCATGCGTTAAACATATTTGTATATATGTATGTATATTTATGTGAAATGAAGTCCAAGTATTATCGTATGTGTTTTGAATTTGTTATGTTAACTTATCGGCTAAAAATATGTGCACATCTATATATGTATATTTATACACAAGTTGGATTTGCAAGAAAATAAACTTTTGCTGAAGTCTGTTCCTTTTGTTTCCGCTGTTCCGTCTTATGCTCTGCTCAGGCATTTGCTTGCCGCACTCTTCTCGCTCAGAGGTCCAATGATGGAACTGCACTTGTTGTGCCCTTCTCGCTCAAGGCCACTGATAATGCAGCAGGAAGCGACACTTGCTGCACTCTTCACTCGCTCAAGGTCAATGCTAGGCAATCCAGTGTCAGCTGATGCCTAGTGGGCTGTCGCCTCTTTGCTAAGAGAGCAACTTTGGCTCTCTTAAATAGTCAGACCTTGACTTTTGCATATCTGAGTTAAATAAATCTATGAATATTCAAATACTCATCTCACTTTATAGTTAGACAGTTTCGACTGTTGCTTTGCTGCGGTTCGTGTGGGGCTTCAGTTCGCTTGAGTTGGTGTTGTTGTTGTTGTTGTTTTTTTGGTTAATATTCTCACATGTTCTTATTAATAAGCCGGCCGGCAAATGGCCAACAACAAGTGGCTCTCGACTTTACACGTTTCTAAATTATTTATGCAACATATACGATTATCATGGCATACATATTTATAAGAATAGCTGTATATACATTATACATACATATGTATTTCTGGTAAGGAACACGTCGCCAGCTGCCAAGTGAAATCAAATATTAAAATGAATTCGAAATATGAGAACGAAATATTGATACGCTTTTGGAAATATTTGCGCGAAAGAGGAATTTGAGAAATATGAAAGAAATGAAGAATTTGAATTACATTTTACACAACAAATTGTGATGCCATAAGGAGTTAAATAAATAAATAAAATAAAAGCAAAATATTGAAAAAAAAAAAAAATAAATAAAATAAAAAAATACAAAAATTATTAATACAAATTAAAAAAAAATAAACAAAACAAAAATAAAAAATTAATAAAATAAAAAATAATAATTATTAAATCACCTAACTGATGGATGAATTAATAATTTATCTTGAGCAGCATAATGTTCATTTTTGTTTTTTTTTTTTTTAATTTTTATTTTGTCTATTTTTTAATTTTTATCCATTTTTTTTTATTTTTTTTATTTTTTGAAATATTATTTTTATTATTTCTTTATTTATTTATTATTTTTTATTTATTTAACTCCTTATGGCATAACAATTTGTTGTGAATATTAAATTAAAATAATGAAAAAAGAGTTAAAGGTTGATTACAGAAACTTTTCTACTCAGATATTAATAAGTAAAAAAATATTTATATATATATTTTAATATATTATTTACTGTATTTATTATTACAACAGGCAGTTAATTTAGCATAGTTTTTTTTCATTTTTATTATATTTTATTCATTCTGTTCCCTAGGGTATATCAATTTTTGTTAAATTTTAAATTAAAATTTTCAAATTAAATTCATAGGTTAGATACAGAACCTTTTCTACTTAGATATTAATACATAAGAAATTATTTTTTTATTTTTGATATATATAAAAGAAATGAAGAATTTGTTTTCAATTTCAATTTCAATATATACTTTATTTCCAAAATTATTACATTTTGCTTAAAGCTAGCTTATTTTTAATTATACAGAGTTTTAGACTTTTTTTTTTATGTCTGTGCAGCTGAGATATAATATAATAGAAATTAATTTAAAACATTGTGTGAAATATTTACATGGTAAAGGAAAATGGATGAAAAAAACCTTTAGTTTAGAATTTGTTTTCTATTTTTTCAATATAACAAGGCAGGATATTTATTTATATATTTATATTTTCTGTAAAGAGTATACAAATTCGTTTAGTTATCGCAGTTTTTGATTAAAAATCACGCGATCGCACAAGTTGCTAAGCAGTTTGGGTGATACTCTAATCAAGCCACGTCTGCCTATGTGCCCGATAAGACGCAGCTGGCACTCAAGATATATTCTTGGCATAGGCCAGGAATTAATTACTGATTCTATCGAGCTTACGCTTGCCCACTTGCAGGTGCACCCGCGGACGACGTCGCTCAAGATACGCACTGCTCGCCATGTGCCCAAGTTGGGAGTCATGCTGGTCGGCTGGGGTGGCAACAACGGGTCGACGCTGACCGCCGCCCTGGAGGCCAATCGCCGGCAGCTGCAGTGGCGCAAGAAGACGGGCGTGCAGCAGGCCAATTGGTTTGGCTCCATCACTCAGGCATCGACGGTCTTCGTTGGGTCGGACGAGACGGGCACCGATGTGTATGTGCCCATGAAGGAGCTGCTGCCCATGGCGGAGCCGAATGACATCATTGTCGATGGCTGGGACATTAGTGGTCAGCATTTGGGCGATGCCATGCGGCGTGCCGAGGTCCTAGATGTGGCACTGCAGGATCAGCTGTACGAGCAGCTCTCAGCCCTGAAGCCGCGTCCATCTATCTACGATCCCGATTTCATTGCCGCCAATCAGTTGGATCGCGCCGATAATCTCATCAAGGGCACCAAGTTCGAGCAGTATGAGCAGGTGCGTCGCGACATACGCGACTTCAAGCAGCGCTCCGGCCTGGAGACGGTCATCGTGCTCTGGACAGCGAACACCGAACGCTTCAGCAATGTGCTGCCGGGCCTGAACACCACCAGCCAGGAGCTGCAGGCCTCGCTGAAGGCCAACAAATCGGAAATCTCGCCATCAACGATCTTTGCCATGGCCAGCATTGCCGAGGGCGTAAGTGAATCATCTCATCTGATTTAGCTTCAGCTCACCTTCTCCATCTCATTTGCTTCCAGTGCACGTACATCAATGGTTCGCCACAGAACACATTTGTGCCGGGTCTCATCGAGCTGGCCGAGGAGCAGCGCGTCTTCATTGCTGGCGATGACTTCAAGTCGGGCCAGACTAAGATTAAGTCTGTGTTGGTGGACTTTCTGGTGGGCGCCGGCATCAAGCCCGTCTCCATTGTCAGCTATAATCATCTGGGCAACAACGATGGAAAGAATCTCTCTGCTCCACAGCAGTTCCGCTCCAAGGAGGTAAGTAGCAGGAGATTGCCTCTCTCTATTGTACTCTCCTCTCATCTGTTATATTTCCCATCTCTTTCAGATTTCCAAGAGCAATGTGGTCGACGACATGGTCGCATCCAACAGCGTGCTCTATAAGCCCAACGAGCATCCGGATCATGTGGTGGTCATCAAGTATGTGCCCTACGTGGGCGACAGCAAGCGTGCTATGGACGAGTACACCTCCGAGATTATGATGGGCGGCCACAACACTCTGGTCATACACAACACCTGCGAGGATTCGCTGCTGGCCACGCCCCTTATACTGGACTTGGTCATTCTGGCCGAGCTGAGTGCGCGCATTCAGCTGCGCAGCGCCGAGAAGGAGCTGGCCCCATGGGTGCCCTTCAAGCCGGTGCTGTCGCTGCTCAGCTACCTGTGTAAGGCGCCGCTGGTGCCCAGTGGCTCCCAGGTGGTCAACTCCCTGTTCCGGCAACGTGCTGCCATCGAAAACATCTTGCGTGGCTGCATCGGCTTGGCGCCCATCTCGCATTTGTCTCTAGAGCAAAGGGTATGATGATGATGGAATTATGTTGTTTACATAACTGACTATGTTTTCTCTTTCTCTCTCTCTCTCTCTGTCTCTGTCTCTCCCAGTTTGACTTCACCAGCATCACAAATGAGCCGCCAGTGAAGAAGGCCAAGCTGCTCGGCCAGCCCTGCTCGGTGGAGTCCAATGCCAAGCTGCACTCGAATGGACACAGCAATGGCACCAAACTGGCCGCCAATGGCAATGGTCATTGAGTAGTCTATATGCATATGTATATATAAATATATATATGTATATATACGTATATATATATTCGTCTATTATATGTGTACTTTTTGCTAAATTACAAACTAGTTGTAAGCTACAAATATATCAAATAAATTTCAAACCACCTAAAGCGTAAGAAGAATTTTTCTATATTTATCAGATATATATACATATATATGCTTGTATACAATATATATATAATTGGAATTTTGTATACATATCAATCAGCATTGAATGCCATGGTCCATCTGTGCGCAATTGATGGGATTTAGAGTCTAATTATTGAGGAACTTTTTGCATTGGGTATTATGGCTGTATGATAAGTTTTGTAACATTATATGATAAATTCATATATATGTGAATATATATACATATTTATATGTATGTATGTATATGCAGCTCTTCGGTTTAGTGATAAACTCAGTATTTCGATAATTATTTGAAGTGTTTATTGAGCTTAACATTTGATTTTCATTAATTTACATGTTTTTCACGTATTTCAATGAAAACTGCATTTAAGATTAGAATAATCACAGTTTTAGTTGCAGTTTTTTAATATTAATCATTATTATTTTTTAAAATATCACTTTGTTTATATCGTTTTTTTTCTATATGACCTTATACCCATAATTTACTTTTACGATTGACACCATGCTTAATGAATAAGTGAAATGATCAGAAATCAAATCTTGTTATGTTTCTTAGGATTCTCTCTCTCTCTCTCTCTGTCTCTCTCTCTCTCTCTCTATCTCTTTGTTTTTCCTCTCTCTCTCTCTCTCTCTTTCTCTATCTCTTCGCTTTCTCTCTCTATATCTCTTGGCTTTCTCTCTCACTCTCTCTATCTCTTCGCTCTCTCTCTCTCTCCCTCTCTATCTCTTCGCTTTCTATCTATCTCTCTCTCGTCTCTCTATCTCTCTCCCTCTATCTTTCTATTGTGTTCTCTATCTCTTTATCTCTCCATATATATATATATTTCTCTCACTATCTTTGTCTCCTTCATTCTATTTCTGTTTCCTTTCTCTCTCACTCTTCATGTCTCTCTATTGCTCACTAACCAATATAGATCATACGAAGTAACAATTGATAAATTTTATTCCGCCTTCAGCCTAAAGGTATGCTCTGTTTAGTTCTTGATAACTCTGTTATCTAAGTGAGTAATATGATACTGCGTAGATAGTAAATATTTTGCTATTGACGTAATAAAATTATGTTTATAAGAAACTTTCTCTTAAAATTCTTATTAACTAACAAATAGATTTTAATATTCAATATTAAAGAATTCTCCTATTAGGGTCAAAAAACATATTTCACTATACTGATAATTTTAATCAATCATTGAATGATTGATTGATTATAATCTTGAATACGATTGCAATATAGTTTATTAAATTATTACTTCAATTTTGTTAACAAGTATAGATTGTTCAGATAAGATCAGATCAAGCATGCCTATGGGCGATAGATAAGAAATTTTATATTTCTCGCATAACATTCTTTAACTTTGGTAAAAATACTTAGAGATCTATACAAAGAATATGTAGATAGTGTTCAAGCCAATTATTTATATATAATATTTATATTTACTCTGTCTATATGTTCCCGAATATTTCGTATTGTTATCAAAAAAATGTGTTTTCTTATCGATTTTGGTATTTATTATGTTTCAATACATTCTATGAATCAGCCAATTAATGTGGGACAGGGACTTTTATTACTTGTAGTTCCATCAGCTAATGGAGCATTAGTCATTTGGACGATGTATAAACCCGGTCACGATCCCCGGCTAAGCAATTTTATTTGATTGATAAGTTTATCACATTGAACACGGGACATGGAACACGGGACATGGGACGTATTGGTAATTAGTCAGTCCCTAGGCAATACGAATACTCCAATCAATCCAGCCCCAACTCCAACTTCTTGTGTTTAATTAGACTGACAATCGAGACAAATGCGAAGGCGGGCTAATTGAATGCAGTCAAGAGCAGAGAGCTTAGTCAATTTCTATAGATCTATTTCGTGAGTGGTAGATATGTCTATGCCGATGTCTCTGTCTACAGTATACCCGAGGCCCGTACCTGTTCATGTATGTTGTGTGTAATTAATGGTGCTTCGAACTAGCCATTGGGCTGGAGGCGTACCTCGAGCTACGAAAAGGCTTGGCGTGTCAATGTCAAATAGTCAGACTGACAGCTACTGAGTGTGTGTGTGTGTGTGTGACGTGTGTGTGTGTGCGTCATGTGTGTGTGTTTGTTTGACATGTGTGTGTTTTGGGTGTAAACGCATAAATTTCGTAAAATAGTAAGAGGTGTGTCCCGACCATTGGGCTTTGAAGGATTTGCTTTAATTTCGACCAGGAAAAACTTACACGCTTCCAGGACCTTGACGTGCGTGCAAAAATGTCAAAGGACACAGATATATGAACCCACGTGGCCACTGGCCAACGTTCATACACCTTCCATTTACCTCCACAGACGGCCTTCGGGGGACATTTACTCAGCCAAAGGCGAACACGTGCTCGCCTCTGCCCTGATTTACTGCTAATCATTATTGGATTTAAATTGGGAATACTTAGTGCAGTCAAAGCCAGAGATTTGCACTTGAAGCAAGTGTTTGATGGACGGGCAGATGAGTGGAGCTGATTTGAAAAGATTCTATGAATAAGAGAGATGGAGCTTTAGCATCAACTATGAAGTTTTATATGAACTGCAGAAAGAGAAACTGACGATCTTCAAGTGTCTTAAATATAACTGGATTCTTATAAAAATGAGGAAGATATATAAGTAATATTTATAAAAAATTAATTAAATTATAAAATTAAATTAAATTAATTTAAAAAAAAATCAATTACATAAATAAAAAAATTCAAAATTATATGAAATACGCACAATTCTGTGTGCCAAATTTTGAGACTCTAGCTTTAAAGATGTACAAGATATAATTTCAGAACTGATTTGCCATAATGTTTTTAATCGATAACACAATAAAAGAGGCATCGTAATCGATTTTTTTAAACAAACTTGATCTGCGAGTGCTATAGAATATATAAACATGTTGGTTCCAGCATCAAAGACAGGGTCATATCAACTCAGCTCTTCGCTCTGATGAAGAATCTAATGTATTTATTGAGTCTGCCACGCCTAATTCTGCCTATTATATAAATTTTAACAAAATTACCCTGATTTCAGGATTTAAAAAAAAAACTAAATCTAAGATAATATGAGGATATTTAACTGACTGTTTAGAGCTAGTACATGAGATGCTCTCTAATAGCCCTCTCAGATTATATTCTCCAACATACCAATTTATTGACTTAAGTTTGTTTTAATTGCATATAGACAATTTGCAGTACTTGCAATTTATAGACGCGGTATCTGCTAGTTGGTCAATGTCAATACAGAGCACAGTTGCTCACTTTACCTCTATGCATGTGGTTTGTTGCATTGAGCATTCTTGTGTGCGGCATTGAAACTTAAGATCTCTGAAAATCTTAGATACCTTAGAAGTGAGTTCGTCGACACAGTAACCCATAATTGATTTAACATATTAATAATAGCAAGTTACAGTTAGTTTGATGAATACAACGGTTATATCTTCAGTCTTTTATCTTTATAATGATACTTTATAGTCCGAAATAATAATATTTTCTCTCACCTACATACATATATATAATTTTATATCAGACACATATAGAAAGAGTAGCTAGGTATAGATAGACTTGCTGTTTTATTTTATGATTTTACTTCCATTCAATATTTTCCACAATTTCCTAATTTTGATTGAGAGATTTAAAGGATTTTTAAATGATGAGAGCTAATTATCTTTATAATGAAAATCTAAATTGTTGGCGAATCTAAATTCCTTTCTAGCCTGCGTAGTAATAGTTAATCATATATCACTTATCATTCAAAACAAAACATGCCTATTTGATTTTCTCACTGAGTCACTCTGAACTTTTCGAAGCTGGTACCATTTCGCAGTCACTAATCACGGTAATGAACATCTTTATAAACGACAAGAAATCATATGTTAAGTATGACTCAAGCTATAAGAGTTAAGACATTCAATAGATCTCTATCTGGAATTTCAAATATTACGTAAAAAATTTACTTGACTCTGATAACACGAACACTAATATATATGTCGAGTAAGAACTTTGCTGAAGTCGGCTATGGAGGAGTCGTTAGGGGTATTCTAATAATAGCACACGGCTGTTCCGGGCGATAGGGCCGTTCGAACAAGATTAGGCACGTGATAAGGTATACCCACAATGGGTAGGCGCAGGTGAAACCATGCTGGAAGTGCTGTGGATCACATATGTATATCTGATAAGGTTTTCGGGTGGCTAATCTTATTTCTGAGTTTGGCTGAGTTTATTCTAGGCAAAGATAGTCGCTGTGGGCGTCGCTGTCGGCGTCGCCGTCGACGTCGCAGTTGCGTCCGTTGTTCCTTCAAACCGTTGGACGCTCTTTTTCAATTTCAATTTTAGTTGCGAGTTGCTTTGCGTTGCGTGCGGTCGGCTGGTTGGGCTGGTTTGATGTTCGTTCTCCAGATTACGTATACGGCGCGTATACGCAATTTTTAAACAAATAAACGCGTTTGATTAGCTTTGGCAATTAATTTCCTACGGCTTGCGCAGTTTGTAATAATATTTGATCTCGCAATACTTTGATAAGTGTCAGATATATATCTATTCGTAGTGGTATGTGAATTGATGAGATATATAGAATATCATAGAATTTTAAGAAATGTTTGAATTTTAAAATATGAACATATTTTTTAGTTAACAATCAAACTTTACATCAATAAACATAAACATAAAAAAAAATAAAAAAAATAAATAAAATAAGATAAAAAAAATCAAATAAAATAAATTTATTTCTTTGGATTTTGAAGTTTTGTAATTGTAAACAATTTTTAAGTGAATTTTTAAAGAGATATATGATGGGAAAAGACATTTCTATAGTTTTTTAATACATCATTTGTGACAAATTCTAAAGATCTATTTAAATAAATCAACAAATTTTTATATAAATTAAAAGAAAGAGATGAAGATCTTAAATTCAAAATTTCTCAAAGAGCAGACCTTCAAAATTATTACAATGTAAATAATTAAAAATATTTAAAAAAAAAAAAAAAAGTTTCGAGCATATTTGAACTGCTTTAGGCTGACTAATTCTTCCCTGTGTTTTTACGCTGATAAACCAAAAGCGAATAGACTAAATAGTTAGAATTATAAAAGTCGGCACTTGAATAAGTGTTACAACAAACGCAGCAGATAACAAACATCGATAAGAGCGAAGCATGTTGAGCCTTGCGATTCCATAAATTCAGAGCAAACGCGTCACAGAGTCTGACACCCGGTGACAAGTGCAAAGAGACGCGTTGATGGATTTTTGAAACATTTCAGCCGGCAGAGTTAACGCACACACAGCCACAAACACCCAAACACCCACGCACACACACACACACACCTGCACACACCTGTCGAGCGGTGCACTGATATGATGATAGCTAGTTTAGCGAAACTAAGGAAGAGATATGACAATAACTAAATAATACCAAGCCCAAAAAAATAACAAAATAACAAAAACCCAAACCAGCGATAAGCATTCATATAGGGTCTGCGTCTGCCTATTAATCAATATTAGGGTAAAGAATACAGTCCGTAGGCATGAGTCAAGCCGGGCTGCGACTACAACTCTATCGAGTCCTATCAGCACGGTACACCTTGCCCATGTTTAGTTTGGGTTTATCGTGGACTTCGACGGAGCGGCCTCTGCCCGGGACGCGGCATTAACATGGCGCACTATCAGCGATAGAGCGATAAGTGATAAGTTGCAAGTCTCTTTACTTAACACACATACCAACTATATGAGCATATATAATATACATAGCCATATATGTATGTATATATGGTCGGTATTTAATGAAAGAGGTGACTGGATGGGTCCTACGTTCCAATTGTCGCGTACACAAAGCTTAAATCAAACCCAAAACTAGAGTATAAATGGAAATTGCAAGAGGAATGACTAGAATTGCATCACTATTAGAGGTAAAATGGAACGGATTCGAATGATCTTTAATGGTATAGGTAATTAGAAGGAATGGAGTTGCCACTCAATAAATAAACGGACTTGGAATGAGATCTTTGGAATTTGGAATTAAGTTTTACAGACATTCAATTTAGTTAATATGGGAATGGGAATGCATGGAATACATTCTATATAATCACTCAAATCGATAGAAAAGGCATTTGGGTATTCGAATGAATTGAAATGGGAACAGGATTAAATGGAATTAAGCTGATATTATCATGATTGAAATGCAATAAAATGGAAATGGAAATACAAAACACTGGAATTCGAACTATGAATATTAAAATGGATTGGAATGTGAATGGGTATGAATGGAAGCAGAGATCTGTAAATATTTAAATGAATAGAAATTGGATTTGGAATATGAATAAATGGCAGTAAGAGACAGCTACTATACAAATTAATGGAAATAGAATTGAAATTGGAATGGAAATAAATGGAATTGGAATGGAATTGAAAAACAGGTACTATTCAAATGAATGGAAATAGTATTGAAACGGAAACGAATAGAATTGGCACACAATAAATGGAATAGGGATTCAGAATGATAATGAATACGAAGTAGCAAATAATTGAACTGAGTATAATTGGAAATGCATCGCTATAAATTCGGAATTGGAATTGTAGTGAATGGCATTACGTCTACTCTACATGCAATCAAATGGAGGTCAATATCAAGTACTGGCACTAGCTAAAAACAACATCTGTTCTGTATTCAGAGGAATGCCAAATGCCTACGTATTCGTATGTGGCTCGGCCAAGACACAGACTGAACTGCATTCAGTCCGTTCCGCACTGTCTGAACCCATTACAGGCCATTCGTGGAGGTATTGATGACTGTCGCAGCTTGCAAATTTTCACATGGACACCATTAGCAGCAATTACTTAGCTAATTGAGCCTATTATCCATACAGTAGGCCCATTAGAAATACTAAAGGAATTCATGAAGGACTGCAAGGCCTATCGGCAATTTTTATTGGTTTATTGCTGTGGTTAATATTTGAATAAAACGCTGTGGTTGAATGTATTACGAATTCATTGAATGTACTTAGAGGGAAATTAAGTGACTTTTCATGAATATGTATATTATAATATAGATATTATATATATTTAGTATATAATATATAAGATGCAGTAATAAGAAGATGAAGCAATACAATCATCTTTCTCTAAATGTTTCGGTTCAACTTAAGTTCACTCTTGCCCTAGAGAGTTGTGGCTAATTTTAAGTACTTATATATAGTATATATATATTTTCCTATACTAAGTTATTGGCAGACAGCTTGGGGCCATTCGTGTCGCTTTTCTCGCATCTCTTACTAACTCATTCGTTCAGTTCGCTGCAGCTCCTAAGTCACCTCTCATAGTTCGATTTAGTAATTTTGTGTAGCTGTTTGTTGCTGCGGGGTTTTTTTTGTTTAGTGTGAAAGATGAAAGATTGCTAAGGAAATATTAAAGAACAAATACTAACAATCAAACATATTATGTGTAAAATATTTTAAATAAATAATACAAGGTCAAGTGTTAAGATTATAAGTTATAAGTAAGTTATGGGTATTACTTGGGCTCATATCGATCAGGCTTAAATAAATAATGCTCAAACTTATCAGTTACATATGTATATAGCTTTCATTATATATAGCCTTCGTGTTCATAAGCTACAATAATAAAAGATATATCATAAAACCGTCTTCTATGTATAGAAATTAATATTATTATCATCAAATATCATTAAACCATATTCTATATATAGAAATTTATATTATTAAATACAAATAGTTTATACTCCACAAATATTTATGGAATTCTTCAGATATATATAAACAATTGGAATGTTTCGTTTGCCTTTTTTCTGTTTGCCAGAGACTAGAAGTATTTGAATCAGAGGCATTCATAGATTTTCACTTTTTACTGAACAATAAATTTCTGTGTTGCTGTAAAATGCATTCAGCAAAGCGAATGGAACGTAAATATTATTGGATTGTCGAAATAGCTGGCCTATCACTAACAAAATTATTGATAGCAGTGCCAAATATTAGACTGGTACACCTGTGGAGCACATAAAACTCGGTTAACATATGTATGTTTTGTTGTGTTAACTTTTATCTTATCAAACAGAAAGTCGCATTTCCATCGACTATTCATGCTGACTAAACTCGTAGCTGTAATTTAACTCACATATAGATATAGAGTGGAACTTGGTATCCAACTGAAAATGAGTAAAATTTCAGATATTCCATCTCTCAGAGTCAATAATAATATAGTGGATAATATAATGGATTACCATAATAGTTGAACTACATTCGTGCACTAGTTACAAGTTTTTAATTAAATAGATACGAATCGATGACAATAGTTTGGTTAGTAATTGTTTTATGAACAATTTCTGTTGCAGTTGCATTCGGGAAGCTCATCAAGATGGATGCCCGAAACAAGTCGGAGGAGAAAGCCAAATGCATAGTCAAATACCGTCAGCAGTATTATGATCTAACCAATTTTATGCACAAGCATCCGGGCGGACTGAATACCCTAAAGGGTCTCAATCAGATAGACATGACGTCGCGCTTCATGAAAGCTCCGCCGCATTCGGATGCGGCAATGTACCTGATGCGCGAGTACAAGGTGGACTACGACCGAGAGAATAGCGCGAATGAGCGTAGAGCGGAGAAGCTGGCGGAGAACGGAGTTGAGTTGTTGGAACAGCAGAGAGCAGCACAAAAGTCAGAGGACAGCAACAACAATCAGTTGGACGAGAGCATGGAGGTAAGTGCGGAACGAAGAGATAATAACCATAATAAACCAAATATATATATCTATATATAATGTCATATAATGCCGTATTTGACCTTCACGCATCTCCATATTTATTCATTGTTTTGGTTACACTGTCTCTGTTTCTCTACACTCGAGTCCATGTTTCATTTGTTCTTTACAGTTCTCTGATGCTCGTTTAAAAAATATAAATACTATTAGTAACACATAAAAGACTAGGTTTGGTCCGCATTATCCACATTGGTCAAGATTGCCAGAAACCTGTTGTTGGAGAGTGGGAGTATCTTTTCTCTGATTGATCTTTGAACACTTAACGCAATTCGACTTTTAGTTAGAGATTTCGCGATTTAGCTGCCCTCACATAGACCTTAGCCTTGGAGTAGATGCGTATTTCGTCCTCAACTGTGGTCAGCTCCTTATCGATCTCAGCCTTGCGCGAACGCACTCGTAGAGTTTGTGCTGTCATGGGCATGTGATTCAGTTCGTTGATCAGCATCTCAAAGCCTAAAAATAGAATTTGGAAATATAATTCGCATCCCATTTATTGAATTTGCAATTGCAACTCACGTTGTTGGGCTGTTGCCAGAGCTGCCAGGCGTTCCGGTTCACTCATCAATACGTGACCGCGTGGACAATCCGGATCGCGTGAATCTGCACGTTCTTTGGCCTCGGCCTTCTCGCGCTTCTCCTTTTCCAAATAGCGCGGCAAGCGTAAATCATCGCGTGCTGTAAAAGCATCATAACAGTTGGTAAACAAGATCCAAAATGATTAATTTCATGTTATACTCACAGCCCAACTTGTACTCGCTGCGACGCTTTGATTTGACAGTAACGTTTGAGGCCTCGGTGGCGATGGTTTCGCGACTGCGTCCACTCAGTGGTGCCTCTTCGTCATTATTGTTAAAGCCTATATTCTCAATTTCCGGCAAGGGCATTGTTTCGTTATCATCTATATCTAGGGCGCGCTGTTTAGGGAATTCATTGGATCGAGCTGACAGTGGCAGCTGTTCTTCTTCATCATGGTATTGGCCATAGTTATCGTCGTAATCGTAATCGGGTCTAGAATCAACGCCATACTTACGGTCCTCACTTAATACGAGCTTACTGTCAATATTACACCTGAATATAAATATGATTAATTAAGATTATTTTTGTTATTAAGAGAGAGAGAGTTGGGAGCTAACTTTTTGAGTGCATTGGTTAGATAGAGCTCATCCGTGATGTCGTCTGTCTGTATGGCAATGCTTGTACCACTGCTGTGCTCGCTGTTACAAGACTGGCAACGCTTCGTTGATGGCTGAACTGGCTGCAGTTGCTGTTGCGGTTCTGGTTGAGGTTGCGGTTGATATTGCGATTGGTATTGTGACTGATATTGGGATTGATATGGTTGTTGAACCGGTTGCGGTTGCGACTGCGACTTCGGCTGTGTTTGACGCCCTCTTTTGTCTTTCTGTGGGTCACGTACATCTGGCTGGGACTTGTCCATGTTGTGCTGTGAACGTGAGTTTTTTTGAGGGCGCAACAAGCAGACCTCGTCATCAGCATTTCTTGAAGACAATCTTTCCGATTCGCAGCGATGCGGTTCACGCTCTCGCACCTCTGATGCAGTGCGTCGTAGTGGGGGCATCCATTTGGGACGCACCGGCTTTTTAGCCGCAAGTTTCTCTGTTGTTGTCTTTTCCAATGAACGCAAGCTTTTTTTGTTTTCCTTCAAGAAATTGCGTCCTGGTGTGACACCTATAATCAAATTGTATAAACATTAATTTATGGTTGCCATGGCTGTTCAGGAAGAGTTATACTTACGCGGCACTGAAAACATGCCTTGCAATGTGGGTATTGGGGCACGCACTGTGGTGTTCGACATGTTTCTGCTGAATTTTGGTTATCCAAAACACGTAAATATGTGTTCATAAATATAATGACAAATTTCTAATATTACCGTGTTTGTCAGCTTACACGGAATGAACCCGACCAACCCGTTCAAATGACAGCTTTGAAGTAAAACTAACCAGCTGCTTTAGACGCCAACTTTTGATTGATTCCAATATATATCGATAGGCTTAAAACATAGTAGAAAAAGGGATGGCCACCTTTTCAGAATATCGATAAGCATATGGATTACTAAAAACGGTTATTTACTTCTTTTTGAATTTATAGCACCTCGTGGACTGGTCAAAAGCTATGCTGCCACAAATTTCTAAAATAACAAAACATTATGATGAATGGGTACACAAGCCAGTCGACAGACCGTTGCGCCTTTTCGGCCCTTGGTATTTGGAGATGTGTACGAAAACGCCTTGGTGGGTTGTGCCAATGTTTTGGATCCCAACGATTATCGCTTGCGGATGGGATGAAGTTCAAGCAAACTCACACAATATGAAAGAGGTAAGTTTTTGATAAACGCACATTAAATTGATGTATTTTAACATTATCTTCACTATTAGATTACAACAGTCGTCAGTCATATACTCTTTGGTGTGATATTTTGGACGTTTCTGGAGTACTCGTTGCATCGATGGGTCTTTCATGTACAATTGACCAGCAACAGTGGACCTTGGGTATGCACGTTTCACTTCTTGATACATGGACTGCATCACAAAGTCCCATTCGATCCCATGCGCCTCGTTTTTCCGCCCTTTCCTGGAGTTATCCTCGCTGTCGTTATATATACGCCGCTAAGCTTTATTCTACAAAATCATCATCCCCGTTTGGTGCTTTCGGGGGCTCTTCTAGGCTACTTGTGCTATGATATGATTCATTATTATTTGCATTATGGCAATCCGACGGCTGGACATCATTTGTACCACATGAAGAGGTACCATTACCAGCATCACTTTGCCCACCAAGATCTCGGGTATGGCATTAGTAGCCCCATTTGGGATTTCGTATTTAAGACCCGCATACACTTGAGGAAGTTAAGATATCAATTACGGTGGTCGTAAGAGTCTTTTTGCAACGCTTTGCTATATGAGATCAGATGTAGAACAGATGTAGAAGTAAAAATAAATAATATGACAATTTCTTAAAATAAGAAATACTATACAATTAAATGTATTTAAGCATTAAAGATAAGCATGTAAAATATTTGAAAATAAACTTAAATATATAAGTGATACTAAAATTTGAATTACCGATACATTTAGTTTTATTTGTTTTCATAATTCTGTTTCGAAATACACAGAGTTGAGTTTTAGCAATATATCGATAGCGGACCTATCGATATGTACAAATTCTTATTATTTCGAAAGATGGCAACGCCTAGTTAATGTTGAGAAAGTGTAGGCACACTTGTTTGTTTGTTTATATGTTTGTTTTATTTTGTAAAAATGCTTAATGCAAAAATAGGAAAAGTTGGCAAAGTGCTGGTGTGTGGCATGAAAAATGTTGGAAAAACAGCACTCATCGAGCAATTGGTGTATGGCAATATCAACACCGAAACAGTAAGTGGGCCATGAGTTTTCTATAAATTTTCTCCTAGTTTTTCATATGCCTACATGTCAAATGTATCTTTCTAAAGGAACTGCATCCAACAATCGAGGATATATATGTAGCAAGCGTCGACACGGGACGTGGTGGCGCTCGGGAAACCTTGCGAATCTACGATACAGCCGGATTACAAGGCGAACAAGCGGCTCAGCTGCCGCGTCACTATTTGCAGTTTCCAGATGCTTTTGTGTTAGTCTATGACCCAACTGATCCACGTAGCTTGGATATGTTGGCGGACATCAAGACCGACATAGACAAGCACAAAGAGAAGAAAGAAGTGCCTGTGATTGTTTTGGCCAATGTTCGGGCACGCAGCAAAAAGGATACGCCACCCGCCACACCAATTCCTGTGGAATCGATCATGGATCGGGCGAACAATTGGTGTCAACGGGAACGCATTAAGCATTACACTGTCAATGTTATGGAACGTCCGTCCCTATACGAACCCTTCACAATGCTATGTGCCCGTCTCCATCCACCGCAGACGAAGAGCACCTTCCCACAGCTCCGCCAGGTGATGCAGAATCGCCAGAAGAGCGAAGTCTAACGAGTGCAATCCAATACGAAATAAAGTCCTAACTCTAGTATAGAATCGACGCAGAAAATGACTAATGCATAAATGTTCAAGTATTAATCACCCCATTTAATTTATTACTCTCACTGTTCTGTGGCCCATGCAAATGTATAAAATATTCTTAGTATATAAAAAAAAAGGTACGAACTATCAATAGAATTCACCCATTGTAGCAATTAAGCCTAATCAGCATTCGAACAGCGTCACAGACACACAGTTTGAACTTTGGAAACATCAGCGACTCGGGTAGTTTTCATTAAGAATTTTGGATGGTTGCGACAGCTTCTAGACTTCCTCTTAGATTAGTATAAATTCGGCTGTCGAATCGAACATGGGCGCTCAAG
The DNA here is from genome assembly GCA_035045145.1 of Drosophila meridionalis. Taxonomy (NCBI): domain Eukaryota; kingdom Metazoa; phylum Arthropoda; class Insecta; order Diptera; family Drosophilidae; genus Drosophila; species Drosophila meridionalis. The sequence goes on along the minus strand of JAWNPG010000025.1, from coordinate 4,994,716 downwards.
TTTTAATTGTTGCCTTGGCGGCCTTGCTGGCTACTGCGCAGGGCCTGGGCATAACGGTGCCTGGTACCAAGTGGTGTGGCCCCGGCAATATAGCCGATAACTATGATGATCTGGGCACGGATGTGGAGCTGGACATGTGCTGTCGGGCGCATGATAATTGCCACGAAAAGATTTCACCTAGCACGGAGCTGCACGGCCTGAGCAACGATGACATATTTCCCATGTGAGTATTGAGAGATGAGAAATGAGAACTGATCCCTGATTACAGCTCCTTCATATCTTTCAATTTCACAGCTTCTCCTGTGCCTGCGAATCGAAGTTCCGCCAGTGCCTGAGCTCGCTGCGCAACGTGGAGTCGGCTGCTTTGGGTCGCATATATTTCAGCACAAGGAATGTGTGCTTTGGTTATGGACCGGCAATCGCATCCTGCCAGGAGCAGCAATGGGATCTGTTTATGAAGCGTTGCCTAAGCTACAGCGTGGATGAATCGCTACCTTATCGCTGGCAGTTCTACGATCTGGCGTTCTACACGCATCCCAGCTCTGAGGAGGATTAAGCAGCTCAACTTAACTCGAGCGTCATTTTGCGATAAGCTTTTCGGTTGATATAAAATTGTATTACGATTTATAGAAGCTATATACATATACATATATACATTGTTGATTAAAGCTCTGTGGGTCAGGGTTTGGCGATTGTATAGAATGGCATATCGTAGAACTGCCAGACTCTGGCTGCTCGCTTGTTCACCGTGTACCGAATGCAGCGCCTACGTATGGCGCCCAGCTGATACTCCTTGCATCCGGCGGTGGGATAGCCCTGGGCGAAGCATCTATGGCGTGTTGTGTAATAAACGCGACCCATGGTGTTCGATGTCAAGCTGTTGACGGCCTGCAGGCAGTTGATGAACTTTTGCTCGCAGTTGCAATTCAGACTGAAAGGAATGTACGATAGATCATAGTTCTTTGAGATATTGATTTTTCCAGCCACCTACATGGGAAACCAGTCCGTGTTGTTGGGCAGCCCATGAATGGAGCTGTGCGCCTCCATGATGTCATCGCAATGATCGTGCTCACGACAACACTTGTCCGTCTCACGCTCCCGGCCCAGATCCTCGTAGTTGGCTGCCGTATTGCCTGGACCACACCACTTGGTGCCGGGCACCGTGAGGCCGGTGTGATTCACCGGAGGCAGCGCCTGATTGTAAATGTCTTCGTCCTCGAATATGGCCTCGTCGCCAAAGGCGAGCGAGCCACAAATTAAGGATAATAATAATAGTAATAAATTTACAGCTCTCATCTTGATTGTTCTCCCTTGGAGTCTGAACTGAAACTGAGCTAAAATCCGATGCTTTTCCGTGCAATTCAGCTGATAAGAGGCGGGTCAGCTCTCGATAAGGAATTCGTTTACAAATTTGGTTTTGATTCAATTCTACTCCTAAGATTAATTTATTTTGCATTTTCAAAATGCAAAATGGTTCAAATTTTTTATATTTGAATTTGTATTTTGTTTATCGAAATCATCCCTGATCGCGAATGTGTGGCGGTCGGGTAATAGGGTAATCGATTACAAGGAAACGTCACTTACAAATACATACAGAGACAAAGTAAACAACATCTAAAATTCACAGCTTAATAAATCAAGCAAAGTGTTTAATTTCAACGTTTTCGTTAATAGCAAACAGTGCTAAAAGTGAAGTGTTTAAGCTTTTGTTCACTTGCGCTCACGCTTTGACGTGTCTGCACAGACACAATTGTGTTACAATTTGTATACATACATGTACATACATATATGTATGTATGTATGCATACAGATGTATATTATACAAAATGTAAGTAATCTATTGTTTTTATTAACCAACTTTAGATTTAACCAGTGTTGAACTAAATATTGTGTTGTTTTGTGTGTTTCTTGTTGTTGTGCAAAAAATATCTAATAATAATATTTTCCAGGGAAGCTCACATACCCTTAATTCTTAAAGAGTGTTTTAAGGATATCAAAATTGATCCTGAAAACAATGTAAATGTTACTGCAGCTTGTAAAAAATGCTCTAAGCCATTGAGGGGAAGTTTACATTCTACAACAAACTTTTTGAATCACTTAAAAGTAAGAAAAGCATTTTTTTTTTTTTTGCATTTAAATTAATTTTATTTTTTTGCAGACGAAAGGACATGGTGATTTGTTGATGCAATACGACAAATTAAAATCTATATCAACCATGAAAAAAAGAAAGCACGACAATGTTGATGGTGATAGTCCAGCTGCTAAATCATTAAAACAAACTGATTTGGCTGTCTATAAAAACTCTATTGATTTAGATAGTTTAATTGTAAACTTTGTAGTAAACACCATGTCGCCTATTTCGATTGTAGAACATCCATCGTTTAAAGCTTTGCTTGAAGGAACACAGCAATCAACTGCTCGGCCAAAAATTGATTTGTTGACACAATACGGAAAATTCAAATCTATATCAACCATGAAAAAAAGAAAGCACGACAATGTTGATGGTGATAGTCCAGCTGCTTATTTGGCTGTCTATAAAAACTCTGTTGATTTAGATAGTTTAATTGTAAACTTTGTAGTTAACACCATGTCGCCTATTTCGATTGTAGAACATCCATCGTTTAAAGCTTTGCTTGAAGGAACAAAGCAATCAACTGCTCGGCCAAAAATAATGTGCAGGCAGACTTGTAATAAACAAATAACTGCAAAATACTGCAAATATTTGGAAAATACAAAAGAAACTTTGAAAAAAGTAGATTTTGTTTGCACCACTGCGGACATATGGTCCTCTTCAAGAAGTAGCTATCTGGGTGTAATTGCACATTGGATTGAAAGCCATACGTTTGAACGTAAAAGCGCAACTCTAGCTTGCAGACGATTCAAGGGAACGCACAGCTACGACAAGGTAGCTGAACTAATCGTGGAAATTCATTCGGAGTTTGATTTAAGCCCCAACAAAGTATTTAAGACTGTCATCGGCAATGGATCCAACATGGTTAAAGCGTTTGCATCGTTCGGACAGCATGAAGACTCCGTTGAAGATCCAGACTCCATTAAACTTCCACAAGACATTAAAGAAGATAATGACCATAATGACGAGCTTCAACTAATACCATTTCCTGAGTCGTCTGAAGAATTTGAGCAGTGGCAACTTCCAAACCATGAGAGATGTGCTTCTCATACATTGCATTTAATAGCATCACACGATATGGAGAAGGCAAGATCGTTAAATGAGTCATACAAAAAACTTTATGATGCATCTATGGGAAAATGTCAGGCAATTTGGAATTTGTGTTCTAGATCTCCTAAGTCCTGTGAAATATATACCGAAATGACTGGAAAATCTCCAACATCGCCTTGTACAACTCGGTGGAATTCGTATTATAACTCAATTGAAAACCTTTTGTCCGTTAAGGAAAATTTAAATGACACTTTAAAGAAACTTGGGTTATCCGTTTTTAAAGAAATTGAATTGCTCTTTCTTGAAGAGTACATAAAGTGTTCAAAACCCATTGCTGATGGCATTAAAAGCTTGGAAGGTGACAAGCACACGTATTACGGCTGTCTTCTTCCAGAACTGTTTAGAATGCTACGAATTTTTAATAATTTAAAAATGGATGACCCTAAATATTGTATTGATCTAATTGAGTTAATGCAGAAAAGTCTTCAAAAGAGATTTGAAAAATTTTTTAAGTTAAATGAGCCCAAAGCTAAAGATGCTGTAATCGCAAGTGTATCTCATCCATTTTTTAAGTTAAAGTGGGTCCCAAAAGATTACAAGAAGATCGTTAGGGATATTTTTGTAGCTGAAATAAGAAAATTTAAGCAAGATTTAGAAAATAAAAATAAAACTCAACTTGTAAACAAAAAAAAAGAAAACACTCAATCATATTATATGTTCGATGAAGATTCAGATTCAGATTCTTCCCTAACCAGTGATAATGGTAATACTACTATTGACCTTGAAACGTTAACTTACTTAAAAGATGAAGACAATAGTTTGGAATCTTTAAATAAATTTCCAATCATAAAGACTATATTTCTTAAGTTTAATACTAGTTTACCAAGTTCAGCCCCCGTTGAAAGACTTTTTTCCTATGGTGGAATGATAATGCGGCCACATAGAAGCAGCATGAAAGATGATTTATTTGAAAAAATTGTCGTTTTAAAATCAACAAGTTAATATTTAAGTTATTTTTTAGAAAGAAAAATAAACAATTTTTGTAAAAAAATCACGATTGTGTTTATAATTTGAAAATACTAATTAAACAAAAAAACAATAGTTACAAAAAAGCATTTTATTTGGAAAAAAACATTTTCAAAATACCTATTTTGCATTTTACATTCGAATACCTTTTTTGAAAACCCATTTTGCATTTCCATTCAAATGGAAAAATTTTAAAACCATTTCCATTTTATATTCGAATGCTTTTTATAAACCATTTTTAACAGCTCTGTATATGTCTTAATCTACAAGGCTAGCTAAGTATATCCTTGAACAACTCGTTTGCTGTTCGCTTTTGCGTCTTCTTGGGCTTTTTCTCTTCCTCCAAACTCTTGCCCAGACTCGCCTGCCACTGCGTGGGCGAGAGCTTGTAGGTGTCCAAACGATATTTGGCGTAGATCAGCTGGCCATATGGCGAGCCCTTCGTCATGTTGGCCTTCGAACTGAGTTCCTTGGCAATGCGTAGCTTTTGCGCCTCTTGTGCTGCCTTGAAGCACTGCTCTAAGGCGCGCGATCCATGCCGCGTGATAGCCAGATCCACATAGAAGCCCTCCAGCTGGCGGATGAGACGCTCTCGTGACTTCTCGCCAATATATGTGCTCTGCATGAAGGCGTCGACAATGTGGGAGCCATTGGGCGTGTTGAGCACCTGGGCCAGCTGATCCGCAGGCAAGTCCAGAATGCAGTTGACCAGGAAGATGGGCTTATTGAAGCGCAGCAGATGCTGTGTTATCAGCGAGCCATGCAAGTGCACAAAGCCCGTCTGATCGCTGACGACAACCTCGTATGGCTTAAGCTTAACCAGGCAGCTGAAGAACATCTTCGACTTCTCCTTGTCGCCTGCCACATGCAGAGCCGCCTGCAGTGCCGCAATCATTTGCGCCTGCTTGGAGCCCAGCCGCAGACAGGCGCCGCTCAAGGCACTCACCACGCCTGTGAAGCCTGCCTTGAGCAGCTCTTCCGTTTGGGGCTGCAGCTCGTTAAAGGCGGACTCGAAGTCGGGCACCTCCTTCAAGTGCTGCAGCAGACGTTGCACGGCAAAATTTGTTTGATGATCCAGTGCTAGGTGAGCTACGCGGCCACTGAAGAGCATGGCGAAGAGCTGAGTCAGCAGCTTAGCACCTGCCACAGTCAGCAGGGTCTCGAGCAGAATCACCGCGCACTGGTAATGGAAGACTTTGGGCAGGACAACTTTAACTTCCGTTTCAGCTGGAGCTTCTGTTTCAGCATTGGCATCTTTAGTTTCCGGCACAGTTGCCTCTTCATCATCCTCATCTATTTCAATTTTAACATCCTTTTGCTCGTCCGTATCGTCGGTGCTCGTCTCCTCGTTTGACTTGAGAAAACTTTCCATTAATATTTTCTTGCCAAAATGCTTCAACATACTCTTGTCCACGACGCTTAGCGAGAGGCATATAACACCCAGCAGAGCGGATGAGTGATCCTGGTATGGAAAGTCCGGAAATTGCGGCCACATTTCCAGGCGCTGCGGGAACTCCTTCATTACCTCGTGCCACTCCTCAGGCACTGTGTAAAGCTTTCGATGCTTGGCCAGCTCCGCGCCGCCCTTCTCGAACGCTATTTTAGGCACATGAACGCCCACCAGGCATAGTATGGCTGTTCGCATGATGTGTGTGGCGCACGAGTCCCACACAAAGTCTTCCAGATTGTTGAGCATGAATTTCGAGATGCGCAGCACAAATTTGCGACACTGCTCTCGATGGTCGGCACTGAACTCTGTCTCCAGATTGTACTGCTCCTCGATTTGGGCGGCATCGGGTTTCGGTCGTTTGGATACGCTTGCTGCGCCCGATTCGGTTTCTGATTTCAGTGCAGCATCCTTTCCCAATCCTCGAAGGAATGCTATTTCCAGCATCTTTTGCAGAACATGGGATGCAAACCGGTCGGAGCACATGGGACGTAGATTCTCGCCAAATTTGTTAATGTATCGTTCGAGATGTGAAGCGTCCACAAACCCAATGAGAGACTCGAGAGCCTTGCACACTATTTGATTGGATGCTAAATGAATTTCCTGGTCATTTGTTTGGTCAAATACATTGTTGGCCATGTTAACTATTGAAAAACAGAAGTCTGTAAATCGAAATCATAACAATGTAAAGCAGTTGGCATACCTCGTTCCTCCACATCTTCGAGACCAGCCTTCATGGCATCCAAGATGTTTATGAAATAACTAAATTGTTCATCGTCGATATGTGTGCCGCGACCGAAAATACCCTGCTTGGCAAATCCTTTGGCATTTCGCATAAAACGGCTTCCCTTCTTCTTTGGTTTTTTACGCTTTCCACTGTTTTCCGCTTGCATGATTGTATTTTATATTCGCTGAAGAAATTAAAACAACGTGCGCATTTCGATAGAACAACCAGATGTGTGCTCGATTGTTATCGTTGTTTGGCGTTGCCAGACTATGAACAATGATGAACGATGTGTCATGGACTGTTCGATTGTTATCGTTGCATGGCGCTGCCATACTACGAACGCTATTCAAGCCGCGTCCATCTCTTATAACTACAAAATAAGCGTCATTTTCAAGCAAACTGTTTCAGAATGGAGGAAACACATGACTTTCAGTTCATTTTACCAATAAAAAATGATGATTTACTTAATTCACGCGGTGATCAGTACTATGTACAGCAGGTATACACAACCAACGAAATACCAGATCAATTACTCGGTAAGTAAAGCGTTATATTTTGTGCGCGAAGCGGCGCGCGCTCATTTCAAGCGCACAATCGGTAAACAGATCAAATGCACTCAATATTATTTTCTCATTTACAGCATGTAAAAATAAACTGCACCAGCGTGATCCATTTTATATATTCGAGCACTTTGATACCTTTTATTCGGTAATCGAGACATCTGCAAATGAGCCAACTGCCTTACGGAATCTGAAGCGTTCCTTTGATTTGTTATATCTGACTGTGGACAGATTAGGGGAAGAGCTAACGCCGCTGTTAACCAGTGCAGAACCGCCCTCTTCACAGGATCGTGTACGCTATTTGAATCTCACCAAAATGACCATGTACTTGTTTGTCAATGTGGTGAAGCGCATTGACTTCGTTGTCCACCAGGCGATGCGAGATCAGCAGCTGAACCAGCAGAAGAAGCGCGCCAAGCAGGGCGAGGTACTGGAACAGTATCCTGATTGGGATGTTAAGCGTGGCAAGTTTCTGGTGCAGCTTTACAATATTGTGCAATGCCCTTTGGAGAAACTGTGGAGTCCTCCAGTTGCCGAAGAAAACTTTGTAAGGTAAGTGTGGAATGTGAAATCTTCCAGATTAATGATTAATGAAACGAAATCTTCCGCTTCCAGTATGTTGTGTGATATTTGCTATCGTACCTTGGAATCGGTGCCGCCGCGCTCGGATAACCGACATATTATAGACACCGTATTTCAAATCTTTGGCATCGCCATCAAGCGATACAATCACGCCATAACCTTCCCGGCTCGCATACTCCAAATCCTGCGAAGCACTGAGCACGCGGCAACAGCTGTAGCCAATGGCATTTTGCTGCTGAACGAGGAGTACGGCATATCCACAGTCTTCTCCATACTGATGAAGGACGTGGTTGAGGCTCTCACACTGGACACATCGGATACGGCGGTCTCGCGTAACTTTTCCAATTTTCTGGCCGAGTTCGCGGGCATTGCGCCCAAGCTGATGATACCACATCTGTCCCAACTGGGCGATGATATGCTCGACTGCGAGTCGCACGTCCTGCGCAACTGTGTGCTCCAGATAATGGGCGATGCTGTGGTCGGCGAGCTGACCTCTGAGGAACTGGCTGATGATATGAAAGAGGCTCGCAACGAATTCCTCGATCATTTGTTGGACCACGTCAATGATGTGTCGGCGCATGTGAGATCAAAGGTCTTACAGATTTGGCATCATCTGAATACGCAACACGCAATCCCGCTCTGTTTCTTGGTCAAAGTGCTGCGTGAGGCAGTCTGTCGCCTGGAGGATAAGAGTTCCATGGTGCGCAAGTCCGCCATACAGCTGATAAAGGCATTTCTCGAAAACAATCCGTACTCGGGCAAGTTGAAGCTTGAGCAATTGATCAAGAACCACGAGAAGGAAGTCAAGGTTATGGAAGAGTTGAATGAGGTGATCGACAAGGAGCGTGAGCAATTCGATAAAATGGACAAACAATGGGATCTCATTGCACCGGAGCTGCTGCCCATAATTGAAGAGAATCTGCGCTTGTGTAAGTTTGATGAGGCTGAGACTAAACTGAGATTATTATTTTTATCTTTTATTTGCTTCTCAGTTCCAGATCTGGAGTTCAACAAGGAGGAGGAATATGATGAGATAGTGAAAAAGGTTCTGGAGCTGCTGCTGGACAAGAATTACAAGGAAGCCACAGTGCTCGTGCGCAAAGCAGACTTTGCTGCGGGCAACGAGCAGTTAAAGTGAGTTTTTCATAAATTAAAATATATATATATATATCAAATGTTAATTATAATTTTATCTTTATTCCCAGTCAACTGCTCAAGCCGGAGGAACGTTGCGTCTATTTCTTGGCGCTGTTCAAAACGTTTCTCTCACTGGCCAATGGCTGCAAGGATAGCGTGAGTGCAAATGAATATATATTATCAATTTATATTATATTTAATTATAAACTTTCAAATTTAGAGCGAGGAAATGCAGAAGCAAATCAAAACAGTTGAATTCTTAAAGGACAGCATCGAGTTCTCGCATGTGGCGACGGGCGCAATGCCAAAGATGATGGAACTGCTGCTGTCCAAGACGAATACGGACGTGTTCGAGGCAGTGGATCTGTTCACGACAGGTTATCTCTTTGGCATACACGGCACGGATGCGGGCATGCAGCGCATGTTGAGTCTGGTCTGGTCGTCCGATAAGGAGAAACGGGATGCAGTCTGCAATGCCTACCGCAAGGTGCTCTTCACCACAGATAAGACGGAGCGTGCGCATGCCATTAAGGTCGTGCAGAATCTGTCTAAGTTTCTCTCCGAAATCGAGTACGGACACTACACGGCCATGGAGACGTTGATGTGCGAGTGGGTGGACAGCGAGGACATAGATGCACTCATTATTCAGGTCCTATTCGAACGCTTCACCCTCAAGCTGGAGGGCACCACAAACGACGAGTCCCGCTTGGCGCTGCAGCTGCTGATCATGGCGTCGCAAGCGAAGTCAACCATAGTCTCGGCCAATCGGAGTATCATTGAGGATATAGCAACGGGTGCTCGTGTCAAGCAGGATCCGCGCATCTACACCAGTTGCCTGCAGCTCCTAGTCAACGGCATCGAGGCGAACAACAACACCAAGTATTACAAGCGCTGCGCCAGCGATGCCAAGTTTGTCCAGCAAATCACGCAGCTTTTCCTGGCGTTCTTCTTCCATCCGCAACTGCCGGACTTCGATGCGCTGGCCATGAGCCTGTTCGAGTATTACTATCGCATGTGCCAGGCGCCCGATGAACTGGCGCAGAACATTGTCCGCGAGCTGATTGAGCGCTTCCACGACAAGTGGCTGGTTTCCATGTCACCCGAGGAGCCGGCGCAGACGCAGACGCAGACGCAGACTACGGACATTCCACACTCACAGGCCCTGCCCATGTCACAGACCCAGTCGCAGCCCAAGGCTGGCGAAGATCAGCAGGTTGGACTGCCTGTGTATTTGGTCACGCGGTTTCTGTTCTGCGTTGGCTACATGACCATCAAGGAGATGATATTCCTGGACATGGATGTCTACAACAACATGAAGTACCGCGAGGAGCTGACGGCCCTGGAAGAGAAGAAGAATAAAAAGGATGCGGGCAGCGCACTGCGACGCCAGACAATGAACGTCTCTGCGATGGAGGTGAGGAAGCGTTTGTCCACCGTCGCGGCAGAGCCGCAGCAGGAGCCGGACGACGATCTGGTGGGCGCGACGGCAGAGGATAACATTGCCGAGGAGATCAATGCCATCTGCGAGGACATGTTGCTCTATGATCCGAACGCTCTCATGTCCAAGATCTATCCAATTATAATCAACATATGCAAGCGACCCGGCGAGTATCGGGATCAGGGCTTGCAGCAGGCTGCGACCCTGGCACTGGCGCGCCTGATGACCGTCTCATCCAAGTTCTGCGAGACCAACATGTCTTTCCTCATGAACATCCTGAACATGACGAACAACATGAAGATTAAGTGCAACACGGTGGTGGGCTTGTCCGACCTGACGTTCCGTTTCCCGAACATCATTGAGCCCTGGACGGGACACTTCTATGCACAGCTGCACGAGGAGAATACGGAACTCCGGCTGACGGCCGTGAAGATGCTTTCGCATCTCATTCTGCACGAAATGATACGGGTCAAGGGTCAAATAGCCGACCTGGCATTGTGCATTGTCGACGAGAGCGACGAGATCAAGAACATCACGCAGCAGTTCTTCAAGGAGATCGCCAACAAGTCGAACATATTGTATAACGTGCTGCCCGACATCATCTCGAAGCTGGGCGATGTCAATCTGCACCTGGAGGAGGACAAATATCGCACGGTCATGCGCTACATACTGGGCCTCATTCAGAAGGATCGCCACATCGAGACGCTGGTGGAGAAGCTGTGCCTGCGCTTCCCGGTCACACGCGTCGAGCGCCAGTGGCGCGACATTGCCTACTGCCTGAGCTTGCTCAGCTACAATGAGAGATCCATCAAGAAGCTGATTGACAACGTGCAGCACTTCAAGGACAAGGTGCAGGTGGACGAGGTGTATCAGTCCTTCAAGCTGATCATCACCAACACCTCGAAGCTAGCCAAGCCGGAACTGAAGGCGGTCATCACGGAGTTCGAGACGCGCCTCAACGAATGCCTCCAGGTCAACGAGCAGGGATCGGGTGCCGCCCAGTCCGGTCAGAATGAAACAAGGGCCAAGGGCAACAACAAATTCAAAAAGCCATCAACCAAAGCGCAACGTGGACGTGCTAAAGGCGCAGCGGGCAGCAGCAGACGCGGCCGAAATGTGCAGCAAGAGAGCAGTTCAGAGGCGGACAGTTCCGAGGAGAGCTCTGATGGTGACGAGGCGCCCACAGCGCATCGCCCGCAGCCGCAGAAGAAACCACAGCGCGGCAAGAAGCCAGCGCCATCGTCTGGCTCCAGCGAAATGTCCGAGGAGGAAGCAGCGATATCCAACATAAGACAGACCGCCAGGCGAGGACGCAAATGATATCGATGGACAACTGGGCACGAATTTTGTATTTATAAACTTAACTTATACTTTATAATAAAGTCTGCATTTTTACTCTTTCAAATTCTGGCATTTACAGCAATTTAAGCTGCTTCCTTTGTCAAAACTATTGAATGTTGACAGTCGAAGACGGATTAAGAGAGACGAAGAATAGAAATTCACACAGCCACACACACACAGTCACATTCTCTCACTCACACACAGTCACATTCTCTCACTCACACAAACTCGCTCGCTCACGCACAATCTGCTACTCTCACTCACACTCACACACTTCCATTTGCGCACTAATCTGCTTTGTGGGCAATTCACAAATGTTCATTGAGTACCGTTGCCTTTGGTTTGTATTCAATGCTGAAGAGCGTTTAATTGTAATCCCCTTATATTGTCACTTTCGTGGAAGCAGCTCAGCAGCCGTTCAGGCTTTCATAGAGTGTTCCAATTCCAGCGTACACACACATGCGCTTAGGCTTGGCTTGTGTGTGGCAGGTACACGGAACATTTTCGTTTTGTCTTTTGCCATAATCGAGGGCAAAGAAAAGAATTTTAATGCGTGTTTTCAGTGTGTATGTTGCAAGGACATTAGAAGATCATAAATGAGAGTCAATGGTCTTATTGGTTTTAGTATTGTTGGTTATTGAATATTATAAATGGTTATAAATTATAAAACTCATTTCACAACTAGGAATTTAGTTTCTAAAGCTCTATAATTCTTCTTCAGATGATAACAGACTGTTATTAACAGTAATATTTAAATTAAAATATTTAATTAAACTAGAACTATATTATTTTTAATATATATTTTTTTAATTTTCTTTATTTTCAATTATATAAAAAATATTTTAAACTCATCTTTTGACTAGGAACATAAGATAAAGATCAATATGAAGTTCAATATGATTTGTAGTTTATTTTCAATTATATTAAATTTATAAAAAAAAATATATGTATATACATATGTATACATAAAACTCATTTTTCAACCAGGAATTTAATTTTTAAAGACAATAACAGTTTTATGATAAGATCATTTCGCTAACAAGAGTAAAAATAGTGACATGAATGATGCTAACTTTTAACTAAATAATATCCATTGAGAAGTCCTGATATAAGTTATTATATATATATATACTTACTAGACGTAAGCGACTTGATAAGTTTTTACCTGATAAATATGTCGAGATGGAATTTGTAAAATGGATTGTTTAAGCTTTAGAATAACCTTTGTGGCAATACCAGGTCTATACATCAATAATATATCTATTTATATAAATCTGGAATTTATTTGCCACATAATAATAGTCATAAATACAATCTACTTTACATTTATCTGATATTCCTTAAGCAAGTCTGTAAGGATATCTTTTCAGTTTCTAATTTCTGATATAAAAAAGAACAGCAGAAAAATGTACGAATATATTCCGCCTATAACTTATAAACCCTTTACAAATTCATAAATCTGAGTGTAAATAGAGTTTTCTTATGCACTTAATGAGCCGCCGCGTTGCACATTAAATTTTAAATCCGTATAAAAAATTCTGCACACAAAGAGAGCACGATTCCGTGGCCGTTAATTAAATTATATGCAATATGGACCGCAAGATAAAAGAAGTCAAAATATTATGTAACTAGATACGCAGACTCAATCAGAGACGCCGTCCCGGGCAGGCAGGCAGTCGGACTGGGAGCCAGACACGTGTGTGTGTGTGTGCATGGCAACGGAGGAGGCAATGGGGGTGGCTGGGCGTTGGCAACGGAGTGTGTATGTGTGTGTGTGAGTTTGTGTTGGTGTGATGAGCGGCAAATCAACGAGAGCTGGAAAGTCAGTCAGCCAGTCAGGCGACAGCCACCCTCAGTGCGGATGATGCCAGCCTTGGCAACATTTCGCACATTTAGCCAGTTGCCAAGCGCCGCCCTCTGAGTCTCTGAGTCGAGACCGTTGCCAGGTGTTGATGATGCTGATGCTGATGATGATGAAGGGTCACCAGCAGGGCAGACGCTGGTGCCATTAACATGCTCATTACATGTGTCGCGACTTTTTCGCAGAGGCGCGTGTGGGACGCGCACGCGAGACGCACGCGCGCCCAGCAGACAGACGCCCATTATCCGGGGCTATTAGCATTAGCGGGCTTACCTGTCGCCGCGGATTAGTGTTGTGTTGCTCAGTGTTGCGGTCAGCTGTGCGTCGATACCCTGTACTTATCGGCGATGAGAAATGGATTTGTGTAAGTGCATCGCAGGGCAGGCTGAGGGGGAGCTACTATTTTAGGGAGTTCAGATATACATACATATATGTATGTCTGTGTGTGAATAAAGATATATAACCAGAAAGACGGAGAGAAATATAGAGAGAGAGATAGAAGGAGAGAGAGACAGAGAGAGTGAAAGAGAGAGAGATAGAGAGAGAGAGAGAGAGAAATAAAGTGAGTGAGAGAGAAAAAGAAAGCGAGAGAGAGAGAGAAAGCAAAGGTAAGAGAGACTCATATAGAGAGAAAACAGATGGAGCGAGATAATCCCTAACCCAGTCGAATCCATCTAAAATGTTGTCCTCTATTCTATATATATAAATTTATGTGTATGTAGATAGAGATCTAAATCTATAAGGCCCTTTTTCTTTATCTCTATACCTAATAGAGACATACTATATCGAATCGACTTGTGCATACATTGTTCTCTCTCTCTCTCTTTCTCTCTTTCTCTCTCTCTCTCTCTCTTTCTCTCTCTCTCTCTCTGTCTCTCTATTTACCTATTTTTTCCTACTTCTCTCTCTCTCTCTCTCTCTCTCTTATCTCTTGATGGGTGCAGAGTATATTCTAGTCGAGTACTTCCAATTCTTACAATTCAATTGTTTAACAATCTGTTTCATGAATTATATAGAGTTATTATCAATTTAGGTATTTTTGATCAGGTATGGCGATCAAAATCTATCTGATTTTAAGTAATGATATAGCATTCTCATCAATTCACTTCTTAATCAGGGGCTAAAAATATGAGAGATCATTTTAAAATATACGCAGAACAAGATAATTTCAATATCTAAATAGAACAGAATAATTTAAGTATCTAAATTTGGATTCTGCGCGTAGATCAGCTCCTAAGTGGAACCTACTCTATCTCTCAGTTGATCTATCAGATCTATCAGTTTCAACCCTCAAAACTCAGTTGCTCAACCAATCCACAAATAATTGAAAAAATATCCATTAATTTTAATATATTTACGTATTTATATTTTTCATATATATTTAAAAATAATAATTACAAATACATTGAAAATAATTTAATAGAATTTATATTTATATATTTATATATTGATATATAATTAATTTTTGCACATTTCGATTTGATTTGCATTTGCGTTTTGGGCAGAGAACGGCGACGATTCCATTCCATGCCATATCGAATTGAGTCTACGTTCCGTTCCCAGCCCGTTTCGCTCTAAAACTAAAGCCTAGCTATTTACACAGATCAATGAAGTTTAAGTAATCCATTCTATTTTTGTTTTGTTTTGTTTTTGTTTTTACCTTTTCTAATCGAGAATTAGCAGCAGATTGTGCTGCAATTCTCGCTCTATAGCCTTTGTCGCTACACGACTGTAACTGTAACTGTAACCGTATTTGTAGCTGTAATTGTAACTGTAACTGTGTCTTGCTGTTATTGAAAAAATGCTGTGCTGCTATTGGTTGATTAAATAAAATTTGTTGCGGCTGAGGTCGACAAGTCGAAACATGTCCGAGGATGCGATTCTCTATTATCTTATTGCTGCTTTAGAAGTAAAAGCTTTCCGGATGCTGCTGCTGCTGCTGCTGCTGCAGCTGCAGGCTGCGCGGCTGGCGCTGACGCAGCATGGCTGGCCATTCGCAGTTGTTGTTGCTGGCGCTGCTGCTGCTGCTGTGGCAGTTGTTGCTGCTGCTGTTGTTGTTGCTGCTGCTGCTGCTGCTGTTGTTGCCGATGCTGCTGCTACTGGCCGCAGCAGCAGCCTCCAACTAGAATCATAAGTGCTGATACTCGCCCATATCATACATGGGCATGGCGCCCATGACGCTGTGCAGATGCGAGTAGGCAACGGCGGCAGAGAGGGGCGGCATTTGGGAGGCGGCTACGGCGACGGCGGCGGCAGCAGCGCTGCTTTTGCTGGCGGCCGTTGCATTGGCCACATGCTGCTGATGCTGATGATGCTGCAGGCTTTGCTCGGCAGCAACATGTTGCTGCAGCTGCTGTTGCTGTTGCTGCTGATGCTGATGCAAGCTGTTGCTGTTGCCATTGCTGCTGCTGTTGTTGTTGTTGTTACTGCTGCTGGGCGATTGCTGCTGCTGCTGTTGTGAGTGATGCGCGAGGTGCGGTGCAGCAGCATGTTGCTGCTGCTGCTGTTGCTGTTGTGCGCTTTGACTGGAAAGCATGTTGCCTTCCATTTCCGAGTCGCTGGATGAGTCCAAGTGCTGTTTATCCGTGGAGCCGCTATAAATAGATGAATAGAATAAACAATCAGTAAATGACAAAGTTAAAAACATATTAAAGTTTTTTAAAAATGTTGTTTTGTTTAGTTTAATAAATAATTTAATTAATGTTTAATTAAAACCCCTTTTAAAAAGACTTAAAAAATTGCTGAAAAGTTTAAAAAGCTGGCTGTGCCAATAATTTAGTTCGTCACTGTATATTCATTAATAATATGTCTGGCAACCCTGTCGAACTTCGCATACGCAACAGATGTTGCGAGCTGTCAACAAACGTTTAATTTAAAATATGTCAATTGCTTCAACTAATTCACTGCACTAACAACAACAACAACAACAACAACAACAACAACAACAACAACAACAACGACAGTTAAGTATGTATTTATAAACAAATGACAAATGACAGCGCGGGCAATTGAAAATAAAACCGGAAGGAAATTGTCTGCCTGAATATTTTTACTCTCAACGCAAGCATTTCTATAAATGGTTTCAGTTTCATATTCCAGCATGGGCCGTGGCCGTGAGCTAGAGCAGCGCAGCACGTATAAAGGTGTCACTCACACACACACTCACACCCACAAGCACATAAACAAACAGCGAGAGGGACTGCTGCTTAGTGCATTTCCCCACAGAGCGCCGTCGCATCTGATTTCAGTTATTTGAGCTGCGCCTGCTGTCATTGTGTGCATGTGTGTGTGTTTGAGTGTTGTATAGCGTGCTCGCTCGCACTTTTGATCGAAAGTTAAGCAGCTTGACTTTTATTATTTGTGGCTGATTCTGTAAATGACTTTCAAGTGTCGTTTTTAACGCCACCGTGCGCCAGGGTGGAAGCGAGACGCTCATTTCGCTGGCCCAATTCCAGACACCGTTGGGAATTGAAACGCACACAAGCGCACGCACGCATATTGTCTGACTTTTGTTGCTGTTGTTGTTGTTCAATTTGTTAGTGCTAAACTGTCCTGACATTTTAATGGCTAATTCGCTGGCAGCGCGATAACAAGGCGCAATTTGAAATTCGAGCAACTGACATTATCGGCGCTGTGTCTGTGTGTGTGTGTGTGTGTGTTTGTTAATCTTAATCTTGTCGCGCAAAGCCAATTGCAAATGTAGCCAGAACCAGTTTAAGAAGAAGCAAAAATAACAAAATAAAAACAACAAAAATTGATGACAACAAACGGCGACGACGACGGCGACGGCGCAAGGGTCCCAGGGCCATGCTAAACATTTAAGCGCACACTCGACAAATTTGTGGCCAGAGATCATTGGGAACAATCTGCCAGATCAGCTACAGCAACAGCTTCAGCTACAGCTACAGCCACAGTGTGGACTGCCTACAACGTTCCCTCCGCCGCCCACTTCGCCTGCCCAGTTATTCGCTGACTCGCGCGCAATTCGAGCTCGCGCCGAGCCCAGTTGCAGACCTGGAAGCTGTCGCTGTCGCTGTCGCTGTCGCTGTCGCTGCGCCAAGCCGTCGGCGGCCACATACGGCGCAGGCGCAGACTTGCCGGCATCTCGAATGGGCTGGCCGAGGCTCAGGCACAGCTGTTGGGCATCGTGTAATTGTAGATTCATCTCGCATTCATCTTACATTGATGCTAGTCAGCATCGGTTCATTTCGCAGCCTCTGCAGATCTTTCTTGTTGTTGTTGTTGACTGGGAAAAACACTTGCAGCTTGCTTTGGGGGTGGCCTTTGTTTAATATGAGATATGTTTAGATATATCTACATATACATATATTGTATGTGTGCGTGTTATTTGATATTTCCAATTAGCTTTGTACGATCACATTGGCGTCATATGAGAATTTATAACACTTGTTTTGATTTCGCACTGTATAGACATATAATTGTTTAGATCTCAAGATATTTCTTACTCAGCTTTTCAGTTTGTATTTATTCTTGTTAAGCATTTAAGGCTCGAAAACCTAAAAGAAGTATTTTAAGTCAAGTTTAACTCTTCACTGTTTGCATTATATCTTAGGTTTGACATCATTTAAGAAATCACTTTTTTAATCATTTTTCATCTTTATAGCTTAGTTTAGACTTGAGCTTAAAATTCTTTAAATAATCCTTTATTTGATCATGTTTCATTTAATGTTTTTGAACTTTCAGCATATTTTTGAGATCATAAACAGTTTAAGTTTAAACTTTAACAATTATTTGTTTTGGAGAATATAAAAAAAATTGTAAGCTAAAGATACCAAAGCTACTCTCTTGTGTTTAGAATCATTTAATGTTTAGAATAATGTTTCATAGATTTTTTTCCATAGTCGTAGATTGTTTTCATATATTTTTTTTTTTAACATATTACAATTTAGAATTAAAATGAGTCGGAAAATTTTATCAAATAAAGAAAGTTCAGCAATTTTGTTATTTAAAAAAAAAATCAATTAAAGCTAGGAACTGTTTACTCTAGAGTTTTTAAACAATGTACTGTAAAATTTCAAGAATTTTAAAATATCTTAAGTATTTCAAGCTTCTCTCAATAAAAACAAACTCTAACGGATAGAAATATAAAGGCTTCTGTGTTCATCCATTCAGTAATATTTATGATTTCTTAAAGTTCGAACCTGCTTTAATTAATGTTAAATTTTTGTCAAATAATTTAAGGAGCAGCACTTTAGCTAAAGCAAAAAAATCGATTATTGGCACTGAGGACAAAAAGGACACCATCCACCCAAGTAAGGCAAACACAGATCCAGATGCAAACAGGCTGAGCAAACAGAGTCAAACACATACGGAGAAATGGCTGAAATGCTAAAAATTGTGGAGTAGAAATGGCCAGCCCTGGCCCTGGCAGTGGCACCGGCAATGGCACTGGCCCTAGCCCAGCCAGTCCGGCAGTCGTTCAGTCAGCCATTCAGCCATTCAGCCATTCAGTCAGCCGAGCAAAAGTGGGGAGCAAACAACAAAAGGGCAGCAGCATATAAACAATGATATCAAATTTCCAGAATTTCATAGTTGTTGGCTTTGCTCGCTTACTGCAACACTTATTAACAGGGCCAGAAGAGTGACAAAGAGAGTCGGAGAGAGAGAGAGAGAGAGAGAGAGAGAGAGAGAGAGAGAGAGAGAGAGAGAGAGCGAGAGAATGGAGGGTAGAGTTGGTGGTTGAGCAGCGCCTACTTTAATGGCATATTCCTACATACTCAGATGAGTATTTTCAACTGATTGCATTATAAAATAAATATACACACATTCAAGTTTTTTTCTCCTTATATATACTCGTTTAACAAGTGAAAAGGGTATATAGGTGCATTCCAAATTTTAAAATGTATTTACATAACTATATATAATAGGGAACATTAATCATAAACTATATTTTACAAAGGTTTACAGCTTTAATACTCGTTCAACGGGTGAAAAGGGTATATAAGGGTGACTGAAAGGATATTAAAATTGTTATATATTGTATATTACTACATACATATGTACATATATTGTACTAATATTTGGATTTTTCTTGGAATGCTATATTTTCCACTATATTTTTACTCGTTCAGCAGGTGAAAAGGATTAAAAGTTTTAACCTTTACTTAAAACTCTTTAAATTTAGTATTTTTATAAATATAAATAAAAGTGAATAACATCTTAAAATATACTTATTGGCATAAAATGGTATACAGATGCCTCAAGAAACGTCGAATTTTGCATATTTATAGTTATATATGTTTCTAGCAAATCTTTTTAGAGCGTGTTTACATTCTTAGCAGACAAAAAGGGCATTAGAATGCTTAAAATATTGATAATACATACATATATCGTTACATATCATTATATTCATATTTCTATGACACCATTAACTGATTTTATAGTTAAGTTTCCTCAAATACATATATTCATATTCTGAACTTTTCTTTCTTGTTCGAGCGAGTATTAAGCAGTTGGCTATGCTGGAGCTTAAAAGTTCTCACAACTTATTATAAGTAAGCAGCCTTCGCGGTAGCTGCGCCCCCAAGGACAATCCCTCAATACATGAATGTCACATAGAGTTTATATAAAATGTATGACAACAACAACAACAACAACAACAACATGCAAAAGAGGTAAAAACCTCATCAGTGCCTGGTCAAGACTTTGGCTCTGCGTGTGTGGTCCCGGCTAAAAGTTCTTGGACTCTTTTTGGTTTCTTTTCTTTTTTTTTTCTTTTTTTTCGGGCACTGCTCAGTGATGAGGAATTAATTTTTACTTGTTTGCTCAATTGAATTTTTGTAGTTTTAAGTTTGTGTTGTTGTTGTTGTTGTTGTGGCTGCTTATTGGAGCTGCATTAAGCAGATTCATTAGCTTGGCAATAATCGGCCTGATCGGATTATGCGGGACTTGAGCAGAGAAGTTTGTTCGAGAGAACTCGCAAAAATGCAAATGCGAAATGTGAATAGCCAAAGAATGGATTGGCATAGACGAGGGCGTTACCTGAACATTTTGGAATGATTAATAATAAAATTTAATAGATATATGGATTGTTGGTTTAAGACTAGGCTGTAATAGTTGAAGAAGTTAGAGTTAGAATAATAAATGAGCTAAGAAAACACAAAAATTATTGAAAGTAATAAGGAATAGGCTTTAAAATGAAATAAAAATTTGATTGATTGTAAGGCTCAGAAAATAGGTGAATCAATCTCATGAATCCAAGATCATTATTTCAAATATCGAATATAATTATTCAACTAAAGTCCCATTTGGGTGCAGATGAAGGTTCTAAAAAATTAGAAGGTCCAAAAACTGACTAAGAACTTAATTTATTATTATTCTACATATTAAATTGAAAATTTTTTATGAAACTATAGAGTTAAGCCAAAAGCCTCGCTCCTTAGAGTTTTCGCCTTATAAATATTCAGAAACTTTATATAAAATTTCAAATTAAATAAATTGAAAATTATATAAAATTTAAACTAAAATAATAAGAGAAACATGTTAGTTATTTCTCTTTAAATTTCTTAAATTAGATATCGTTGTATTACTTTTTATAAGAAAAAGTAAATACAAATCATGTAGAGCCAGGAAAATCCTTTAAAACTAACAATATGTTATCTCGCCTTCAAATCGGCATCGATATATGGGCTTGGCTGCAATGAATCGCTAGTGCAGTTAGTATATTTTGAATTGATGTAGAAACCATTATACCCAAACAAGAATAGACACAAATCATTCGAGAATCGAGTGATTCGGCAGTCTTATCGGGCGCTGATCTCTTGTGGCTTGGCAATTAAAAAGCAACAAAATTATTAAAAACTGTCAAAATAAAGCGCAGCCTGCATAAAATGCGCCACACGCCAACTCGAGTGAGTGGGGCCGGAGCCGGAGCCAGGGCCGGAGCCAACTGAAGCCAGGCAATAAGATAAAATATTTTATAACGATGCGAACGATGACTTTTTGGTTAATCGTTAAGATCTACATGGCATATGGGAAGGGGGATCCCTGAAACCGAAAACTGAAAACTGAAAGCGAAACATAGTTGTAGACAATGGGACAATGCTTGGGTACAACTTTACTACTGCTGCTAGATGAGAGGTTGTGGTGCTGTTCGAGTCGAGCTCGAGCTGGAGTTCGAGCTGTGTCAAGTCTGTCCGTCGCTTTGGGCCCGCGCCAACACCAGCAACACCAACAACACGCCACACACATGCGTAAATTAAATGATAATTTATGATCAACACCTTTTCAGATTCTTCTTGTGGAACTCGGAACTCTCAGACCAGGCGAACGGGCACCGTTTAGTTGGGTGTCCTGCTGCGCACACGTCTCGGGATTTGTGTACCGATCGCGCAATGCGATAACTCAACCTGTTCATTCGTTGCTTGGCTTCGCTGGGATTGTTGTTGGTTGCTTGGTTGGATGGTTAACTTGCACTTCGATCGATCGTGATCTTTAGGTCTTGGACTTCAGATATTTTCGAAACAGCGTTTCATTTTTCCCAACCTTCTGCTACGACTGTGTGTGTGCGTGTGTGTGACTGTTTATTTGTTTTTACGATTTATTGACTTATAATTTTTATTAGCAATGGAATTTCTTGGAAATCCTGCAACGATCTACCAGCAAACGATATGTGGCTGCCCCCTCCGTAGCCCCTCTAAGCCAACTTGTGGCTTCTCTGTTTATCGCTACCGTCTGGCGATTACGAAACAGCTGATGTTTGTATTCGAATCGATCTTGAACTTGAATAGATTTGCTATAGATAGATTAGTATATTAATGATTGTGCAAGTGAGTACTATAAGAATGTACAATACGAAAGTTCCATGAATATTGTTTCTCTATCTTTATTGATAGATTGCTTAAGCATCATTTTTCATTGATTATCACCTGAGATGCCATTGTCAGTCAGGGATGCCACTTGACCAATGAACTTCTCCACTTTTATGTAAGCCTTAACACTTTTTTAAGCACTTAAGCGGCTTACGGCATTTACGACCACGGCGGAGGCGAAGGCGAAGGCGAACTTCAACTTGAAGTCCACAAAGGGAAACCAAGTGAAACCCTAGGAATTGAAACATTGCCATTGAGGAAATTTGTGTCAGTCTGGCGGCAATGAAACGGGAATGCTGGAAGATGATGACGATGGAAGAGGCGACTGGAAGGGCGCTCAGCGAACGATAAGGTGCTCAGTTTTCTAATTATAGTTGACTAAATCACTTGACACGAGCGCCCACCCGATTGAGTAGCCCCACACATGCCTAAACAAGAGTGGAGCAGCGCAGAGCAGCACAGAGCAGATCAGAGGCTGACAGCGCTATGGGTTGAGGTCTCAGTTCCATACCGGTCCATCATCACCAACGACATCATTATCAACGCCATCAGCGGCGGCAAAAACTCAACTCAACCCAAATGCGTCACGGAACTCCAGAAACGGGAACGGACGGGCCACAGACCCATATAAGAATATACATACAAATGCACATACACACACGTATGCATGTTTGTGTGTGCGCACAGAGGGCTGGAACAGCAGCAGTGGCAACGGCAGTGGTAGCGGCAGAGACGCAAACAAACACAAACACAAAGGCAAGACAGAGACGGGCAAAAGCGCAAAATACATAATAATAAAAACAGAATGTACAATAAAACGAATAAAAATGAATAACGCGCAGCGACGACGTCAACGTCAACGTCGGCGACGGCGACGGCGCTGATGCGAACGAATAAAGAACACACGCACATTTTGTGGTAACCTGATACTCTTTCCAGCTACCCTCCAGCCAACCGTGGCATTCGACGAACGCAAACGCAAAACGATGAGCCCTGAGCTGCCCGAGAGATCGACACACAAACATACGCTAATGCACACACAGTTACAAGCGCTCACACACACGCACACACAGACACACAGTGAAATGAACATTCAACGGGTCGGCGTCTGAAACGGGGCGATTGGTATTGGAACACTGGAACTCTGCTCATATTTGAAGTAGTCTTAAAGTTTTTATGTTGTTGCTTTTGTTGTGCTCTTTCGTTATTCTTTTTGCGCGCGCAATTTGCTGCTGGTGCTGTGCATGCCCATTGTAGTTGTTGTTGTTCTTACTGTGGAGCGTGTGCACCATGAACAATTCCAACAGGCGAATACAGGATCGAAGCGTAATCAAACTATGCCGAAGGTGAAGCCAAGTAAATAAGTTTGAATTGAGATCTTCAGCTGTGCTTCTTCTTCTTATATTTAAAATTTCAAAAATAATGTAGTAGGCATTATTTGCTGTTGTTAGACGCATTTGATGTACAAAGTTAAAGACTCTAAATTTTCGTTATTTAATGTGAAACATTAAAAATTTATATATAAGAACAAAAAAAACAAAATTGCCTGTAAAAATGCATAAGACCTGGAAGAAGCCACTGCACAAGCGGAAAATCGTAAGAAAAGCAGATTAGATCAGTTATTCGGGCAATCACCCACCCACTCCACCACCCCTTCTTGCAGTGGTCAAATATATCATGGTCGGGTCGTTTGGTCTACTATATGCAACCTCTGTTGGAGCACCTGTTTGACATGTGGCTGCAGCAGTTGCCCTTTCCGACGCTCCTCAAGTGCATATACACCGGTGTCCTGCTCTTCTTCATTCTGCTGCCCATTCTCTATCCGCTGATGGTGTTCGGCCTCTACTATAGCATTTGCCAGTTCGTGGGTGAGAAGCATTTCGATATTGAGTTCCAGCCGAACTGGGATCTGATTGGGGCCGCCAGCAATCTGTGGAAATTTCAGGTCACCAACAAAAAGTATCTGCTATTCATTGCCATGTATATAGACCGATATCGTGTCATTATAACGGCCATATCCTCAACCGTCGACTATATGCGCATGGCCCTCTGCTTTGTCTTTGGCTAATTGGGCTGTTGTTCCCAGAAGAAGCAATCTACGGAAATTTACGAGCGATACGAGGCGGAACTTTAAACACATTTGGGACAATAAATTTGATATATATGTATGTTCGGTTTCAACTAGTACACGAAACGTTTCTGAT
Organism: Drosophila meridionalis; assembly: GCA_035045145.1. Taxonomy (NCBI): domain Eukaryota; kingdom Metazoa; phylum Arthropoda; class Insecta; order Diptera; family Drosophilidae; genus Drosophila; species Drosophila meridionalis. The sequence continues at coordinate 4,970,381 of JAWNPG010000025.1, read as the reverse complement.
CTAGTTTTTAGCTATTTATTGAATCTCTTGTTCTTCTCATTTTTTTGTCTGTTTTCATCTATTTTGTTTTTAATTAATTACGTACTATGTTAAATCGTTGTAAGATATTGTTAATAAAGTTTAAAAGCAATTCCAAAGATATATTGCAAAGAGGAACTAAAGGTATGTCAAAAGGTGTTGAATTTTTATTGTTGAAATTAATTTTTTCTTATCTTGAAAGAATATTCAAGAAAATCAAAATTTGGATGAATATCTGAAACCTATTTGAGAGGGCTTTATATGATTATCTTGATATGTCTCTATGAGACGTATTGTAATAAGTCTTGGTTAAATATCTCTTTCTATTTCTTTCTGTGTTTTTCTTAAACTACAATATTACATAGATGTTTTAAATTTGAGCGTTATCAAATTGAGTTCTTGTATGGAATATGAGTAACATCTACATAAGTTTTTTTTAGAAATCATCAAGAGTTTTATATACTTTAGCGAGAAAACTTGTAGAAAAATTGATACAAAATTAGAAAACAAAAATATGAATATCTAATACATATAAAAATCAATTCACTACTAACATCCGGGATAATAGAGTAAACTAGTAGATCGGATCAGGAACGTTGTAGTAACGTTTAGTTATTTGACTGCTATTGAAACTGTAAATGAGATATTTTGACTTCAGTGAAGAGCTGTTTCAAACATTTAAAAAAATGTTGTAATTTAAAGATTTGTTTGACTAAGGTGAAGTTAGATATAGGTTTTTCACTATCCTTGAACATTTTTAAAATATCTTTAAAACTTAAAACAGTTCTAAAGCTTTTTCTGCTAAAAAGTCTCTTTCTCGCTCAACAAATCTATATTTTTTTACGACAAATACCTAAAGAATTTTAAATTATATTAAAATTAAAGCTGGGACATTAAGCTTTACACATTATATCATATATCATATTTCCTTTAAAGCAATTATAATAAATATTTATTCTTTAGCCCACATTATTTCATTCGAACTTTACACTAGTGGCAAAAAAAGGTTTCCCGGTTTATTTATTTACCTTTATTTTGAAGGGAAATATTTTTTGCGAATAATTTAAAGACTTTTGGTGGCATAGTTAATAAATATATTATTTAAACTTAATTTGCTTAAATTTTAGCAGCTGTGCTAAGTAAGTGCAACGAGGTCTGCTCCAAGAGTTTGTTGAAATTGTTATGCTTTTACAGTTGTAACGCTTGGATGGAACGTTTGCTGAGCTGCCAAGTACAATGGGGCAAATATAGAGCTAAATGTGTGTGTATATGTCTATATGTGTGTGTGTGTATGTGCGTACCTCCAGACGAGTCTTCACTGTACATTGAAAATACAAAAACCAAAAGCAACAACAACGAAAAGTGTATGAAAAGTTAAAGTAGCAGCGCTCAGTTGCCGTTGCCGTTGCTGCTGCTGCTGCTCGATGCGGCGCAGCCATAAACATATATCAGGTTACCAACAACAACAACAACAACAACAACAATAATAAAATAAAAAGACGTGAGGAGGACGACGATGATGACGCTACGTAGTGCAAAAACTAACGTAGCTATTGCCATTGCCTACCATAGCAAGCGCATGCAAAAGTATCTGTGAGATACTTTTGTCAGCTGCATATCAGTGTTTCAGTGTGTGTGTGTGTTGCGGTTGCCAAGGCGGCCAATTTTTTTTATATATTGCGACAATTTTTGTTGTTGTTTTCATTATTGTTTTAATTACATTTTTTTTTGTGAATTGAAGTTCTTTTGAGTAAGTGATATGCCGTTTAGACTAAAGCAGAGCTGAAGATACATATATGTATATACATACATACACAGATCTATGTGTGTGTGTGTGTATTTAGGACATTAACTTAATGTAGTTCGAGTTTTCTAGTTTTCTAGTTTTGGGCCACTTTAAAATCCATTTTCAATTTCCCATTCCCATTCACATTTGTCGCTATTTGCATTTCACATGACTTCCAGGCAGACGTGAGTGCGAGTGGACTCGTCCGTGTGTCAACAACAGAAAAGGATGCTCGAAAGGATGTTCAATATTTGAAAAGTTGCCTATCGTCGGATGAGCATCTGAAATATGCCGCACCGAGGAGAGTTTCACAAATGTGCAGCTATTTGCTTAAGCGGAAATGCAGATGTTTCTAAGTTTTTGTTTTGTTTTTTGTTTTTATTTTGCTGTCCTTTGGCAAGGATACTGTGCGGTGCCCAGTGGCCCGGCCAACGTCTGTCAGGCATATGACAATGCGCCTACGAAAACAAAGATCTGAACATGAAATTTGTCAGCCAGATTTTCATTTTCATTTTGATTTCCATGAATATGAATATATATATAACATACTGAATACTTTGTAAGTATATATATATATATATATATATATATATATATATATATGCATGCACATTATTCATAGTTATACACGTGTCCTTGACACTAATTAGCCACAGACCCCCCCCACAGCCCACCACCCACCACCCACGCCCATGCACACACAATCAACAGCCACAAATTGGCCTTGTTTCATAAGTGTGTAAACGTCAAGTAATTCAAATTGAAATACCAATTCGTTTCGCACGCGTTGACGCTTAACCAAATAACTGTATATATGTATACATATATTCAGATACAGATACAGTATATATATGTCTATATTATAATTTATAATATTTGGTAGAGAACTTACTCTTTATGCTCAGCAGCGCGATCTCTTTGCCGTCGATTCTTGAACCAATTGGAAACCTGTAAAGATATATACACACATATATATATATATTCATCTACATATTCACATAGTCTATATAAATAAACCTCCAACTCTATAAATAGCCGAATACATCATTTTCAAATACATTTTTCTTTGCCATCTGATTAATGGCATGCAATTAACAGTTGACAAATTGCGAATTCTAAACTTATGCAGTTCTACCTATGGCTACCTTGCGGCGCTCGCTACTCACCTGTGTCGTGGTCAGTCCTGTCGCCTCGGCCAGGTCGCGTTTCTCGCGTGGCGATGGATACGGATTGTGCGCATACCAGTCTCTCAATACTGAACGGGACTTTTCCTGCAGCAGAGAGGTGAGTGGATAGTTAGTGGACTTTTATTTATAGGGTAATATACTTTATGTCTTATATTTATATTGTCATATTACTTCTCTATATACTTCATATCTTTCATTTATAGAGAGATATTCTCTGTATGTACTTTATATTATTTTTAAAATATTTAAGAAATTCACTCTTATCACAGACTCTTTCAGTGAACTGTCTATAAATTTCAGGTAATTCTCTATAAATTTCAGGTAATTCTCCATAAATTGCAGGAACTTATTAGATCTAGTGCGAGGCATTTTTAGAAGTTTTGCGTATTTTGTGTGTTTTAATTATTAATTTTTTCTATTAATGAATATATATTTTTGTGCCTTTCAAAGATATATTTCTATAATATACTATACAATTCTGTCAATATTTTGTTGCAAGACTCGAAGATCATCAAAAAAATTATATTGTTTTCCTTTTCAGCTGCTCTTCCTTTATAGTACTTTTTTTTTTTTGTTATCATATAGACAGATTCAATCTATGGAAATTTCAACTATATTTTAAGATTCAGTTAGTAAGAATCGAATTTGAATCCTTTACAGGTTTTTAAATGGTTTTAAGAAAGAGGCCCAGGAGTGGAGGATTACTGCTGTTCAGTAAAATAAGCAGTTACTAAACATTTATATAATTAAAATTTATTTTTTAATTTCAAAATCGTAACACGTTTCATGTTAAAATGCCTTAAATGTATTCAGATCAGATTAGATTATTGCACTTAAAAATGTCTTCAAAATCCGAAATTGTATTCTAACTGAACTGGGTTCAAACATTTAAAAAACATTTTTTTACCTGAAATATACTAATATTAACTAATCTAGGACTTCATTAATGAAGGATCAATAAGTTAGTGCGCTCGAACTAGGAGTGCTCGACTAGTAGATACCCAGGACTTGGCGCTGAGGAGCTACTCCACTCGTTCTATGCTGCTTTCATACTCTTGCCTTGGGTTTAGCACTGTAATAGGTCTGCCCCGCCTCTTTTTACCTATTACATAGACTCACACAAAACCAATATACCCTATCGATGGGCATAAAAAAGGTAAAATCAAAGCTGCACTCGTTACATCAGCTTTTGCCACTCATAACTTTTACAACTCCCCTGCAAATGCGAACAGTTAATCAATTGAAGGCCTGCATAGATAAAGCTCAAGTGCAAACAGGAAAGGAAAGGCAGCAGGCAGAAGCAGGAGGCGTTGCCCAGGAGTAAGTCAGGATTGCGATTGTTTGCTACTCAGCCTTCGGCTTAGAGCTGAGAATGGGACGAACGGACATTTCTACGATTTCATTTTGTTGTTTGCCCTTTGTTGCCGCAATTAATGTGGCAAGTGAAGTGGAGTGGAGTGGGGAAGAGTGTCTGAGGCACTCACTCACAGTCAAGGTGTGCGTACTCACCTTAAAACAGTAGCTCGTCTCCTCGCCGTCCCAAATGGTGCGGGGCAATGGAAATTTACGGCGAACACGATATTTGCCCACAGCACCCAAAGGTCTTCCGCGCAGTTTTTCGGCTTCCACGTAATGCGCTACAGTGAAAGAATTTCGGGTTAGTCAGAGAGAGAGAGAGGGAGAGTAAGTGGTAGTCAGAGTAACAAAGAAAGGGAGAGGACTGTCTCACCTTTCAACCACAGAGCCTGCAGCTTGGCATGATTCTGGGCAGAGAAATGATGATGCTCGAGCAGCCGGTACAGCTCCTTGTACTGGCCACGATGGAATGCGACGACCGCCTTGGCCTTCAGCACAGATTCGTTTAGTTGGAGTTTATCACATTGTGGCAGCGACCAGAGGAAGCGGCCCAGTCTTTCGATGTTGCCCGCCTGTTGCAGAACCTAACAAAAAAACCGGGAGAGATATTAGCCAGGAGTCGGAGCTGGGAATCTCCTTTTCTTCCGCTGCTCACCTCACACACGCAGGCCACCTGCTCCTGTGTAAAGCCGAAGCTGGGCAATGTCTCGCGTCCGGCTGTTGCTGCGGCGCCGCCATTGCTGCCGCCGCTGCTCAGGTGCAGACCGCTGGCATTGAGGCCTCCACTCAGTCCGCCGCTGCCCAGGCCCACGCCCACGCCCACGCCCACGCCTCCGTTGTGCGTCAACATATCGAGATTATTGTTATTATTGCTTGTGCTGTTGTTGTTGTTGTTGTTGCTGCCGCTGCTGTTGTGCAACGCAACCACCGACCCACTCAGCCCCGTCGGGCTGTAGGGCGGCGTGTGCCGGGCCGTGAGCACCGCAGCCGCATTGGCCGCAGCCAAATCGTAGAAATCTGTGGCGGGATGTTGAAGCATATTTATTTGGATCGGCTTTTGCCTTCGCTCTTGCGAATCCGTTACGGAACTGATACGCTCTAGGCCGAACCTATATATGTCTGAGAGTGTGAGTGTGTGCGTTGGTTATATGTCGAAACGACTCAGTGCATCGATGGATGGCCCAGTGGAAGCGGGGCTTAGGTTGTCTTTGGTATTTTGAGCGCTGCAAGATACAAATGAGAAATCTGTTATCACAGTTGAGCTAGAAGAAAGTTGAGCTAAGGAGACTTAAATATAAATAAATTAAGTTTTTTATTTAAATATGTATAAATTTATTTTCTTAAAAATTAATGATAATTTTACATATGTACGATATGTCACTCTTCACATTATCCATTCGTTTTGAATACTTTCTACATTTTTACGGCTGTTATCTAAAATTTAATATAATTTTTTTTATTTTCCTTCAGATAACTAGACTTCTATATTATTTTAGCAAATATTTTTTAAAATATTTTGTTAATATTTTAAAAAATCCTAACAAAAATTATTGCTAAATAATTCAAATTTAATACATACAAAAATTTTAAGAGCACAATCAATAGAAATGAGAGTTACCAAATTTTTTGAGAAAACAAGTTTTATAGGAAGATATATTATATTTCCAGGAAAAGTCTGAGATTGCATCTTAGTTTGATTTCCACTACAGGAACTAAAAAGGACTATATAAGCAAACTATTATTTATTTTCATGGAAAGTAGGAGTTCAGGTGAAAAAACTTTATTAGCCATAATGGGTACGACATAGGTAATCCATATAAATATATAGAAAAGCAAGTCTTCAGATATTCAGCAAAGAGCCGGTGTTAAAGCTATCTTTTCATAAGTTTAAGGATTTATAATGCATGTCAAAATAAAATTCAAGTTTTTAAATGATTTTTGAAAAGGCAAAGGCTTTATTCAATGATTTATGGTTTAACTATTTCCACTCTGTGAATATAATACTACCAAAGTATGGTTAGTTCAAATCTTCTCACTTTGAGTATTATAAATTCTATGCAGAATTTTAAAAGACATTATCCAGCACTACCAAAATCAATTTCTTTATACTTTAAGTACTTTATAAACTCAGCAGACCTTTACAAGACATTCCTTATCCCTCACTCAGCACTATTATAATAAGCATTAGTTTTTTAAAAAACACTTTCAATATTTACTAAAAATCAATTCCATTTCACTGGCAATTGCCGAAACGAGGCAGGTGTCCAATGGCCATGCTAATTGTGGGCGATTTTTCATATTTTTATTGCCGTAATTCTCGAAATGTTTTTGTTTTCGGAACAATAATCGAGCGAAATAAAGCTGTTGAAACAGCCATTACAGCTAGAGATAATGAATATGTTCACATATTCCGTCGACTTATGCTAAACAAAATATTATGAAATATGTGGAATAATAGATGGAATAAGACATTCCAGCAATTGGCACTACGAACTTGGACCCCATGTTGTCAAAGTCGATTAGTCGATTGGGTGATTAGGAAAGGGGCAGGTGTGTGTGGGTGCAGGTGTGTGTATGTGTGTGTGTGTGTGTGTTGCATGTAATACAAATTCTTTGATTATACAAGTATGAGTTTCTAAACAGCGCTGATGGCGACGTCAGCTGCAACCAAAATAAACTTTTTACACAATATTATTAAATGGGGCGCATGGTGTTCAGTGTTGTGTTATATTATATATATATATACATACTATACAGTTATGTGTATATAAATATTGGGTTGCCCACTAAGTAGTTTCGTTTTTTTATTGCAATTCAAGCATGATTTTTTTTATTTTATAAATTATTTTATGATATTATGTAATCTCCATTTTGATTTAATACCTTTTGCCATCTTTCGGGCAAAAGATTGATTCCACGTTCATAAAATCGACTAACGACTTTATCTTGTCCACATCGGTTTCAAGAGGCCTTCCAGGACGTGGTGCATCCTCAAGATTGAAATTGCCGGAACGAAACTTTGCAAACCAATTTTGGCATTGGCGTTCGGTCAATACAATTTCTCCGTACACATCGAATAATTTTCGCCTTGCTTCAACTGCATTTTTGCCCTTTCGATAGTAAAACAGTAAAATATGCCGAAAATGTTGTTTTAGATCTTCCATCTTCGATATGGCACCAAATGAAAACTATTTCACAAAATCCAACAAAAATTTTTACAAATAAGCTATACTATATCAGCTGTTAAAAAATCATAACGGTAAAGCTGATAAGCTTGAAGTTGGCTGCGAAAAATTCAACAAGATCAGCTGTTGTTATAAAACGAAATGACTTAGTGGGTGACCCAATATATTGATTTATAAAGTTCACATGGCGACGTTTCGCTGCAATCAGATAAAATATCTGCAAAGGTCAGCGCAATTGATCGCCATAGGCATTTGCTGAGATGCGCCAAGAGATCTAACATCTATAATGCGACCTACCTCCTGCCTCCCCCCTGCAGCCCCTACTCCAACGAACATATAAGTCTAAGCAGCTCGCACCTCGTCTATGTTTTCAAATTGAGGCAAAACTGCGCCGCAGCGAGATTCGAGATATTTTCGGATCTGTTTTCAATTTTCAGCATGCTATCTCGCTCGCACGCTTGCGCTGGCTCGGCGTGAGGCAGATTATATATACAAAAAAAAAAAAAAAGAACATTTCATTTGGCTGCTGTTCCTATTGCTGCTGCTGCTGTAACAAAAATACCAACGCCAAGTTGCCTGCTCTTGAGTCATCGGCCTAGGCCCGACTGTTCCTCCGATCCGATCCACTCAGCCCCTCACCTCGCGCTCCCCGATTTGACCAAGCGTCAGATATATTTTCTTTCTTTTTTTTGGCTTGTTTTATGTTTGACGCAAGTAAACAAGCAAAACGCTTGCTGCCTCTGCGAATGTGAAACGGAATATGCTATATAATCGACTATATATATATATATATATATATATATACGTATATATAGCTATGTGTGTGTGTGTTCTCAGTCTGGTCAAATCGCTCGTGTGCGATCGGCAATTTATATAGTTGAAATAGTGTACAACACCGTCATACGATACAGCGAAACACGAACAGCGAACAGCTAACGATCATCGTACAACAATCAACGAAATTCAATCAATTTTCTCTCTGTACAACATATATTCCAATTAGAATTTTCGTTTTTCATTTGGCTTTTCCCGATTTTCAGTTTGTTTTCGAATTGAATTCATTTAACGAATATTATTTGATTGCAGCTGAAGTAGATGGATTTGTTAGTGGACTATTTGATAGTTGGATAGGCGATAGGTAACTATAGAGATTCGAATGTCATAGATCGTATTACGAATATAATGTTTAGATATGGTATTATATTATTGTATTATATATATATATTTATATGTATCTATTTGTGAGTGATTGAGTGGCTGTTCTGATGCACTGATTGATTGGTTGATTGAGTGATTCAAAACCTGAATAATTGATGATTGTATAAAAGGAAAAGAAAAGGATCCCTTCCAACGGAACTTTCAATTGATTGATTGATTTACTTAGTAAGAGAATTATGAACTAATTGATTGACTGATTGATTGACTTAGTATTTGTAAGATAGGGTAATTGATTGACTGATTGATTGATTTCTATAATAAGTGAATAATTGACTAATTGATTAACTGATTGATTTACTTAATTACTACATGATGCACTAATTTATTGACTGATTGATTGACTTTATTGACTGATTGATGTACTTAGTGATACCTGATGTAAGTGATGAAGCTTCATTTTATAAATTAGCTTAGTAGTTTTTTGATTGACTGAATGATTGATTGACATTGAATTATTGATTGGCAGACGTATTGATAGATTGATGGAATGATAATTAATTAAAGCAAGAAAACTGTATTTAAGACTGTAATTATATTGAATTATTGATTAATTATTTGATTGATTGCTTGATTCACTGAGTAACTCACTGATCGACTGATTGATTGAGTAATTGAGTGATTGAGAGGATTACTTATGAAACTGTGATTTATGCAGTAGTCAATGGCGTTTTTAATTAATTAACCAACTTATTGATAGACTAATTGATTGATAGATTAATTGACTGAGGATGCAGAAGTTTTATCTACTTTGGTATGAGAGATTTGAACATAGTTTTCCAGATTGATTGTTTCAAATATGTCACATAACTGTCAACAGCTCAAGTTTAACTTAAATTGATTAGTCTTTCAACTGAGCTTAGACCTGTAAAACACAATCTTATCTAAGTGTAATTTGATTACAACATTTAAGAGAATGTTTTTTGATTGCTTTGTGGAATGCTCTCGCCTGACCCGATTACAATTTTAGAATCAAGTAGCACATTGGATATATACATATACGATACTCAGTTAATGGCACTACGATATGATCTGTGGGGCGAAAGAGCTGCCATATGCAGATGCCCCCAAGTGCCAACAGCAGCAGCAGCTGAAGCAGCAGAGATACTTTATCTGATGGTGGCTGCTGTGGTGCTGTGGCGCTGTTGGCCTGGCCATAGTCAGGCAGTTATTCAGTTGCCGACTGAAATCAATTTCAATTTACAATAGAAATTCAGCTCGACTTTACATACATCTTAGCTTCGGACGTGTTATCTGTCAGCTTGGGGAATTCTTCTGTTTGCTGTGCCTGACTTTTATAAGCTTTTAATTTGAGTGTTATTGTTATTGTCTTCGCTTGTTTGGTCGCCTGTCAAATTTAACTGCATGCGGGAGCAGCCAGCAGCAACAACAGCAACAACTGAAAGCGGACACCTTGGCCATCGCTGGGTTCTATTTCTATTTTAGCTCTCTCTGTGTGTGTTTGTTTGTATATCTTTTTTTATAGAGTTGTCGTCGTATTGCTGTTTAATCAACTCGCATTCAAACGAGTCTATTGTGATCGGCGCCTAATTAGTTTCTAATTAAAGTCGAAACGTATAAAAGTTTTCATCTCATTTGATGCATAGTTGCAGTTCGAATCGGAATGTTTAGAGATCTTTGAGAGATCGTATTGGCTTTTTTTTTATTTTTCTTTTTTTTTTGGGTTTACCTCTTGTTCGAGAATTAGCACTGCGACACGTTCGAGCTGTGAAACTAAACTGCGCAAGGAACAGATGCGGATTCCAGGGCAGAGCCTCGTTTAAGCCAAGTTAGCTGTAAGCAAGTGGCGGTACCATCCGAATCCAGAGACGAGGACTGTTTTGAAAGCGAATTATCTGCGAATTATTGGCGTCTGTGTTTATACAATGTAATCGACAAATTCAACAATCCGAAGCTGTTATTGCACATTTGCCAGCGTTTCCGCGGAAGTAAACAAAAGAAAAGCAAAAACGTTAACTGACCGACAACAGCAGCTCGACTTGGCTCTGGCTCTGGTTCGACTTGGTTTGGTCACTTTATCTAACAGATATAAAAGTGGGGTGTATATTTGGCATTTGGTATTTAATTGCCAGCTGGTATGCGTGCCCAGAGATTAAACGTAAATATCTAATGAATGAAATTTGTCAACTTAATGTGCGATGCGCTGGGGCATGCCCGGACTAAATGTATCCGCATTTCTCTATCTGCGGCATCCGTATCTGTATCTGTGTCTGTGTCTTTCTGCGTGCCACATTTGCTTAAATTCTGAAATTGAATTTGAATGAAATGGCTGCTGCTGCTACTGCCTGCTGCCTGCAGCCGGCCTGGCTAATTCGGTTTGCATCGCATCTCGGTCTAAATTGGCCAAACAACCGGCCAGCGATTCGCATCTTTTTGAATGAAAACTTCGGCGCGCTGCACGCAAATTAAAGCCAAATTTTTACGCAAGTGCGTAAAATCATCAAAGCTAACGAATTTTTGCGAGCAACTTTGTTGTATGAAGAAAATAATAAATAAAAATAAAAATATAAATAAAAAATATATAATAATAAGCTCAACTTAAAAAAAAAAACTAAAACTAGAATTTGTTCTACAATTTTTATGATATTTAAGCATTTTTTGTCTATTAAATATATAATTTATATGCATTAAATAACTTTCATGTGTTGAATCAATAAACTCTATAAAGTTTTACAAGTTTTTTATATAAATATAAATTCAATCCTAATAAAAGCTCACGTAGTTATACAATACATGCATAATATACATATTATTATATGTATATATATATATATATATATATATTATATTTTTTAATAGTTCTTTCAATAATTCAACTTTACAATATATTCTCAAAATATTTTCTTTTATTATATTATATATATTATATAACCATTTATTTAAAATGTTCTCTTGCCAAATGCTTAATTACAAAGATTAAGAGACGCAAATGATATATGTATATGCCATGCATAAGTCCTTGGACATTATTAATCAAAAAAATAAACATTTATAATCCAAAAACAAATTGCAAATTTATATATTTAATTTATATATATATATATATATATATATATATATATATATATATATATATATATATATATATATATATATATATATATTAATTTTGATAATAAATTTACAGTTTTATTCAGATTATAAATTTGTATTTATTTGATTTTTGCCTAATTTATTTTACTTTGTTTAATCATTTTTTTTATATAATATATGAACATTTATATTTATAACTGTATTATTTTTATTTATTTTAAAATTTTTATAAATAATTTATTTTTATAAGAATAATTTAGAATCAAATTAAAAATATATATATTAATTTTACAAATAAATGTATAATTTTTTTTATTTAATTTATATATATATATTAATAATGATAATAAATTTCTAATTTTATTCAGATTATAAATTTTTATTTATTTGATTTTTGCGTAAATTATTTTTCTGTGTTTAATCATTTTTTTTGTATATAATATATGAACATTTATAATTATAACTGTATTATTTTTATTTATTTTTTTAAGTTTCATAAATATTTTATTTTTATAAGAATAATTTAGAATCAAATTACAAATATTTATATAAATTTTACAAATAAATGAATAATTTTATTCCGTTTTTAAATTTGTATTTATTTTATTTATTTATTTTTGTTTGGATTTTAGTGTTTATTATATGGAATTTTTTTTTTAATATTTGAACATTAATTTTTATTATTTTATATATTTTTTTTTTTATTTTTATTTTTGTATGTTTATAATTTATATTGAAATTTTTTCTATAAAATGGGATATGGATACATTAATATATACTATAATAATAAAATTTATTTTAAAAAAAACTTATTTCAATTAATTGTATAAAAATAAATAATTAATACAAATTTAAAAAATATTTTTGCATAAATATTAAAAAAAAAAAAAATTAAATAACATATTTAATGTTTATTGTTAATATTTATGTTAAAAATATGTAGGCGTAAAAGATATAATATATGAATATACAGATAAAAATCGAAATCTATATAGAATATATATTTCGAATTTAGATATAGATTTAGTATATCATAACTTATTCTATTACAAATAATTTTAAAGTGCAAACTATAAGAATTTTATTTTTATTTTTAAAATTTTAATAATTATCATTTGTATATGAATTAAAATATTAAATATAAATATACATAATTTTAAATTAAATTAAATTTTTGAGGATTATATTATTATCTATTAAAATAAAAATAAATTCAAACATTATTATTATTAATATTCTATTATTTTTGATTTTCTGCATATTAAGTTTTAAATTATGTTAACGACTTCTGCTTTTCCAATAAAGTTTTTCAATTTATTGCAATAGATACAAATGTGTAGATTCAGATACATGTATCTCGAGTCAACAACTGTGCTCTGTTAACCACAGCATAAATCTTATTATGACGACACACACGCGCTGGCTAATAAATTGAGTTCTGGTTAAACGTTCGTTCGATTTAAATGCTAAATCGAAAATCGAGAAACAAGCTACAAAAATACAAAAAAAAAAAATACATATTAATAAACTATTCGCATGCAAAACATGACAACGATGACAACAACAGCAACAACAACAACATGAAGAAGAAGAAGAAGAAGACAGGGCAAAACACCCACAGACAGAACTTTCGCCAATGCGAAAATTAAGGCTGTTAATAATCACATAAAAATATATATAAAAGTATATGAATGTTATGCACATGCTATAGCTATAGAGCATTAGCATGATAAAAGCAATATGAATTGCTTGAAAATTATTTAAAAATAAACAAAGCAAAAGTATCTCACGGGTACTCAAGATACAAATGTGATGAATGAATGACAACTGGATGTGGATTTGGTGCTAACTAACTGTATATTTTTTTTAATTTTTTTTTTTTATTTTAGTTATTTTACTTTAATAATACTATAATACATAGAGAATTGTAAATTAAAATAAGATTAGATAAGAGTTTGAATGAATTACAAAACACTTTCAATGTAGATATTAATTAATTAAAAACTTCATTTTCGTATGCTATTTCTGTCATAACAAACAATTTTCATATGAATTGCTTATTTTCCAAAGGAAAGATCTACATATTATTGCTTTCTTAAGCTGATTAAAAATTAAAATAAACAAGTAAGAGTGCTCTAGTCGAGACTGCTCGACTTTGGGATACCCTGAGCCCTGTAAAGAGCTAAATATCAAATTATTCTACGACGGACAGGGCTATATCGACTCGTTTTGTCGTGCTGATCAAGAATATATATTCTTTATGGGGTGTGACACGCCCCCTTCTGCCTGTTACATACATTATCACAAAACCATTATACCCTGATTTCACATTTTCAATGGGCTCAGGAAATAATAAAACACAGAGCAATTCCCAATCAGCTCTAAAAGGTGATAAGCTAAATTTCCTGTCAATTTTCTACACAATTCAATTATTTTAATTATATTTTTGGATTTTTTTTTTTTTCATTTTAATTACATTTATTTTAATTATATTTTTGGATTTTTTTTTTTTCATTTTCAATTTGTATCCTAAATTGAAATTTAAAATATAACTAAAATAATTTTAGTTTTAAGTGTTTCAGCTATCTCTGTAAAACTTCTAGCCAAATTTTGTGTGCATTTTCTAGCATTTTCTAGCATTTTTATTTTAGTGAAAAATTCCAGTTCTTTTTTGTTTCTGATATTAATAATTTGTTCTTTATATAGAAGAATAGTTATACTTCCTTATTTTTTTATTTATGCTACTATATGACTATATATTTTTTAATCTGAATCAAGCGAGCAGCTTGAAAAGGCTAAAAAAGGCTGACAGTTTGCAAATAATTATATAACAAATGGAGATTAAGGAGAAAACTGCAAGATTTTTCAATGAAAATGTTAAGAAAATGCCTATTAAATACTGAAATTATTTAAGTGTATTTTTTTTTTAATAATAATAATAAAATTCAATTTAGATGAGGATTTTATTATTAAGAAAAAATACACTTAAATAATTCCAGTATTTAATATGCATTTTCTGAACATTTTCGTTGAAAAATCTTGCAGTTTTCTCCTCAATCTCCTTCTGTTATATAATTATCTCCAAACTGGCCGCTATATATAATTTCTGTAACTCATTTGTTATTGAACGGAAGCCAGTCTTAATCCACAATTTAAAATCTTTAAATTCATTTGCTTGCCATGTTAATTCTTTGATTTTCTTAAATCAATATTAAATATTTGCTTAACATAGTTCAGTTCTCATTATCGTCAAGTGGAATCTCAATTTGCAGTTGACTGTGAATCATTCAAGTCTCCCCCAACCGAATGCCAGTGACTAAGCATACAAGCGATTAAATATCATAATATTTAAGATATATATAATATATATTTATATATATTTATGTATAAATATATTAATGTATGTATATATGTTTATATATTGTCAGGCATATGTATATAAAAAATGTGATTTGTTTAACTATTTCTTTTTTTTGCTGTTTACATTGTAATGTAATCAAATATTCCAAAATTTATGAGTTAAATAATAAATATATTTATATATACTTACATATGTACATACATATTTGTATATATATCAATTTAACTGCAATTGATATTTTATATAAATGTATATAATTTTTGCAAATGTTTGCATAGTTTATTACAATTACAATTGGAATATTGTATTCATATCTATTTCTAATAGAAGATTTCTGATTAATTATCTAATAGATATTTTGAATCCATCTAGGAAATTCTTTAAATTTGATGAAACTTAAAATTTATAAAAAAATTAAAAAATTTGGAATATTTATTAGTTTTTAGTAGCTTATGAAATATTATATTAGATACAATTGAATGTAAAGGAATTCTTTTAGTTCAATTTGAAATAAAATTCGAATGAATTTATTATATTAAAATAAAATCATTTCAATTGGGCATATTCTTTAAATAGATAGAAATCTATCTAGGAAATGTTGTATATTTATCTATCTAGGAAATTTTGTATTTTTGTATTGAAAATTTTAATTATTTTAAATATAATATATTTAGATATATAGATTAGAAACTAAATCAGTTTTACATATATTGTAATTGAAAGAAATTAAAATCAAATCAATTTTTTCTATAAAGCTGGAATTCGAATTCTGAACTTATTCATTAGATTTAGTTTAGCTTTTTTAGCTAGAATCAGCTAGAATTAAGTAATTTCTTAGAAGTTCTATACCAAACACTTGCAGTAGATATTCATATTCATTTAGACATACATAAACATAATCACATTTATATTCATATATATATAAATATATTTATATTCACATTCAAAAACATGAACATATTCATATTCATAATCATGTTCATATTCATATTCATATACATACATATATGTACATGTTCATATTCATATTCATACTCATATTCACATTCATTCATATTCATACTCATATTCATATTCATATTCATATTCATAGTCATATTCATATTCATATTCGTATTCATATGCATATTAATATTCATATTCATATTCACATGCATATTCATATCCATATTCATATTCATATTCATATTCATATTAATATTCATATTCATATTCATAGTCATATTCATATTCATATTCATAGTCATATTCATAGTCATATTCATATTCAGATTCATATTTATACTCATATTCATAGTCATATTCATAGTCATATTCATATTCAGATTCATAATTATACTCATATTCATATTCATATTCATATTCAGAATCACATTTATACTCATATTCACATTTATTCATATTGATATTCATCTTTTTCCCAATTGCAATTGCTTTATCACTCTACACTATATCCCAAAGGTCAAAGTTCACATTTGGCTTAAAATCTAGCTTAATCTCAGTTCCGTCGGCATTTGGCTGACATATCTCACCTGTATCTTGTATTGTATATGTATTGTGTATCACTGTCGCAGCTGCGAGTATCCGTGTTGCTATTGTTTTATTTGTTGCTGTTTCACACATTTGCGTTGAAGTTTTGTTTTGTTTTTTTTTTTTTTTAATGAAACTTTTTAGCAAATTTTCAAAACATGTGCACACACACAGGCACACACACGCATAGGCACTCACATGCGCATTCAATCAACGCGCGCGCACACACACACACACACAGCTCCGCCGCCGCTTAGTATGTGCGTGTGTGTGTGTGTGTGTGTGGGGCATAAACGAAAATAGCTGCGGCCGCGCAGACAAGCAACAAATTTTCATACGCACTGTTAGCAGAAACACGTGTTGCAATTCTTTTGCGAAAATTTTCCGCTTTCGCGACTTAAATTAATTGCGTACAAGGTTTAAAAATAATAACAACAACCAGAACGAGAACAAGAACGAGAACAAGAACAACAAAACACTAGGCGCAAAATTGATAAAAACTTTTCAATGGCTGTTGCCGCTTTTTTTCCTTTTCCTTTTTGCCTTTTCTTTTATATTCTCTTTTTCTTATTTTCTTTTTTGTATATTTTGTGTGCGCACGTTTTCGATTTATGTGAGTATTTTAGCGCTCGGCTTGATGCTATTTCTGTGCGAAAATCATTTTGTTGTGCGCGTTGACTTTTGATTTATGCATCGGACATTTGTTTATTGCCGTTAGGAAACTTTGATCGGTTCGGTGCCGGCGGGGCCGTCGTACACAGAAGCGCACGAGCGACAGAAATTTCAGCTGCGAACTGCGAACTGCGAACCGCACGCGAGCAACGCAAGAGAGAAACTGAGCAAGAAGAAGGAAAAACGGCCGCTCAGGCCGAAACGCAATGGCCAACCAAGCAAGCGAGCGCTGCGCTTGTATTGGTGTGCATTCAAACGTGCATGCATGCAGGCATGCAAAGGTGTGTAATTGTGTGTGTGTGAGTCTGCTGGTGGTTGCTCTCATCTGATAACTATTGGCGGGAGCGAGAAGGCAATTGCTTGACGTAGCCGCAGCGCATGTCAAACTGTCATGCTGTTCTCTTTGTATGTAAATTGCTCAATTAGAGAGGGCGGGAGAGAATGAGAGAGAGAGAGAGAGAGGCAGGCACAGAGATGGCTCTGTACATTATAAATATGAACAGCATACGAAGAGCAAAAAAAAAACATTTTTATTGTATATTATTATATTATTTATAGTAAATTAAATTTGATTTTATATTACATTTATTTTCTTACATAAAAGTATTTTTTGTTTATGAATTTTATGTATACATTTTTAATTATTATTTATTATTTTTCAACTATATATTTTTATTTTATAATTAATATCAATTTAACTTGAATGAATTGCCATGATTTTGTTAATTTTTGTGCTTGTTCAGACTGGGCACTTTATTTTAACCACCACTGTCAAACTGCTGCGATATCTGTTGCTCTTCGCAGTTTGACAGCCACTGTAAAGTGAACGGTGAACACGCAACTGTGTGTGCGAAAGAGATGGTACACAAACAGGTTATATTTTGCGATTGTTATTGCTGGACACGCCTACTGCAAGCTACCTGTTTATGAACAAACAAACACACTCACACCAGCACACACACACACACGTGAGCTCGCAATAACAAATCGCTGATTGGTCAGCGCACCGCCTCGCTCTGATCCGTCATGCGCAATGGCCGCCATATTGATATTGATAAATGGGAGCGCACACAATATGCACAATGTAATCTAAAGTAAAGTACATACAATATGCAGGCACACACACACACGAATGTGTATAGGTGTGCGTGTGTTTGTGGTATGTAATTGCAGTGTGCCGTGTGTAGGCTTAAATGCCACCTTACCACAATCCTGCGGCAAGGATGCTACGGAATTATGCAGCGTTCGAAATTCCCTTTTTTAATTATGTTCGTCTTTGTATTTCATTTCCATTGCTGCTCGCATTGCAGTAATTAACAAGGAGGAGTGCCATTGTCTAGGATTGCTCGACTAGGAGATACTCAAGGTGTTGATTGGATTTAATTGAATATACATATAATGTATAAAGAGATTAATGAACATATCAAATGAAATTCTTTGTATATCTAGATATATTTTATTAAATATAACATTTTATATATCTGATCTTTAGCTATTGTTTCTAGTTTCCCAGCAGATACTCAGAAAATATATAAATAGATTAATGAACATATAAATCAAACTCTTTGTACATCTATGTACATATATCTAATCTTTAGCTATAGTTTCTAGTTTCCCACCTCATTAGACTCATCTCATCTACTCTGCTCGTTGCATCTGATTGCGTAAATCAAGACTACCCCATTTGCAAATTGCTCAAGCTCATAAAAATGAATAAAAATGAATCAAAATGAATCGTAAAATCCAATTGCAATTAAATATAAAGCAACAAATCGTTTTATTTTCTGCGGTTATAAAAAGTTCAAGTTTCTGAGATTATATAATTTTTTCCATTGAAGATTCCTCGTCATAACGTATATGTTTAATGTTTTGTTGATGGTTCCTTCTACTTTGGATGTTCAATGAATTTAAAAACGTATATACATATATATATATTGGTGAATTTGCAGATAATGTATAGATAAATACACCTTAGTAACTCACCTTTCAGCACGGAACTATGCATAATTACTATTAAATCACAAGTTAAATTTGATTTGTATTTATAATAATAAAATTTATAAACACACATAATTTTAACATTCCTATACAAGAATTTTAAGATTATGTAGCCGAATCAGGAATATCTATATCTATATATACAATTGCAAATGTATAGCCAGTCAATATGGGATATATATTTGTTGAAAGAGAAATATTAAGCTGACATTGGTTTGATTATATTATATATTATTTGGATATCTATAGATCATTCTATGCATTCAATTCATTCCTTTTCCACCGCAGAACGTTTTCAGTGAAGTCACAGAGTTTTTCGAGCATTCATGCTGCTACAATATGTCAATATGTCTTTGAGAACTCTAGTTTTAAAATATGTCAGCAATCTATTTTAGATATAGACACATAGATATTTATTGTAAGTATATAATATATATAAGTAATGCGTATATATTCATGATGTAAATATTTGATTACATCAAAAACATTAAGTCTGTCTTCATCAGAGGATGAATGAATAAAATAATAATACCATAAAACTAAGATACACCTTCTACGTAATATACTCTGCATTGCCAATATGAGATCTGTGCTGAAAAGAGTATAAATAATTGAAAACAATAGCTATAAAGCTAAGATAATCATATAATATAATAATAAGATATCAGTAATATGAATCATACAAGGTATCTCCTAGTCGGTTACTCCCGACCTGAAGTACTCCTACTGAGCATTTCTTGAATGAACATAAACTTATATATGCATATACATATGCACAGTATGTCCAACTATATCATATGATGAACATCTGTCTCTTGCTGCATTTCCTAAGGTCGAGTCTGATCTTTATCAACCCAACTCTTTCCGTTAGTACAAATGTGGCCAACTGTTCGCGAGCTATAGAACAATACGCACACAAATTTGGTCTAGAGCTCGGCTCGATCAGGTATTCAAAGCTAATTACCCACACGGCAGACGAAAATCACGTGGAGCAAAGGGCTCAAGCGGAGCGCCAAGATTTATTACGTAAAATTAATAATCATTTCAACTAAATTAATAACACACTTCACAAATGATTTACAATGTGCGTATATATACAGATATATATATATATATATATATATGTATCTGAAAAGAAATCTAAATAGTTATGAAACTCTTTCTAATAATTTGAGACTGGGCAGCTGCCTAGTTGGGGGCGCCGTTTCATTAGGGTTCGAGGCGAGGGCGCTTTGTTTACCCAACAGCTTGTTGCGGGTCTCAGGTGGGCACAGCAGGTGATATTCTTGGACTTGACGCGCGCGTGCGCCACACTCGTTATTATCTTCATTTTTAACACCCAAAGCGAGTGGGGAGTGGGGAGGGATGATGTCCACAGCTGACGTCCAGCACTTTCTTCCAGCATCTGCGGCGCGATCGAACCACGGCGATCGAACGTTAACCACACAGAATGTGGTGTTGATCGCTGCTGCGGCTCGTTTTCTCATTCATGTTGAACAAGATTTTTATCGCGTTTGTTTTCGATCTTCTTCTTCTTCTTCTTTTTATTCTTTCATTTTTCATTAACATATTGCGGGCTCGTTTTCTTACCCATTTTTATGTTTTTTTTTTCGTTTTATTTATTATTTTATGTTCCCTTTGGCTATTTTGACATTTCCAACTGTTGTCACTGCCTGGCAGATCGGAAATCTGATCTGTTATTATGTAAATTTGATGATTCCCTAATTCCCTAACACCACTTATTTGGGCATTCCTGCTGCAGAGACTGGCGCCCAAATAAATTCTCTTAAATGGCAAATTCCAAATGTATTCGAAAAGCTTTGCTTCGTAATCGATATGCGATTTGTTTGGACAAGTTCTGTAGATCGACGAGATTAACTGCAGTTCGACTCCTACATACGTCAATTTGGCGCCTATGCCGCCCCGCCGCCGCATCGTTAATCTAATCAACTGTTTTTTGTGTTCTCAGTAGTTTCATTCGTTTTATGGATTTGTTTATTGTTTAGACATGTTCAACTGTCTTATCGACTGGGTGGTCAGTGATCGTTGAAGGATCATAAAGAAATGGGATATGATATTAATATTAAAGAAATGATATATGATATAATAAATATATGGTATATGATGTTCTAATCATGGCTAATCAAGATAACACTTTCTTAGTGTTAAAGTTGGAATTATGATGGTAGATTTCATCTACTATCTATCGTTTTACTTCGTGCATAACTTCAGTACTGGTAAAAGATGGAGGTTCAGATTTGGTGTATAGTGGTGTGTGTTATAAATACAGATTTTGTAAGTTTCGGATTTTTGATACCACTCCCCTTTCCCTTTAAATTTGAAAAAATAAACCTATTTGTAATACTAAAGATTTGTTCTTTGAGAAATACACACATATGAATGTTATTATTATGTTCTAAAAGTTTAGTTATGGAACTCCAGCTCCAAGAAAAGTTATACAACAAATAAACTCCCATACTGATTTCATTGATTCTAATCCTAGACTTACCTTAACTTAGTTCACAATACTCTAAAAACTATTGTCAAACTAAACTTTTATTTGATTGGAGTTTCTGGCCATTAGTTTAATCTATCTATCTATCTATCAACTATTCCATTCTCCACTCTCTGCCATTCACCTCCCAAAACCCCGAAAATCCCACCGGAAACCAAAAAGTTCATTCGCACGCCTTCAGCTGAGACATGGTTTACGTCCGATAGGCCGCATAATTGGTGCGGCGATTCAATTAGCAATTGGCGAGAGGTGTTCGGGGCCAGGTGCTTGAATGCAATTGCCTTGTAATTTGCCACAATTATTCATATTAAAAGTGATCAGAGACACGGGCGAAGGCGCAGACGCAGGCGCAGGTGAGGCAACGCGTGAAGGTAACTTTAAACGGAGACGGGAATAATAATCGCTGGCACATAAATATTACAAGCATCTGACAACTGAAAATTATCTGCTTCACTCACGAGCCATTTAAATCAATTTTACACTTCGGATTTCACAGGCGGCCAAAGGATACGCAGCGCAGCGTCGGGGCTGGGAAATTGAAATTTATTGAAAAAAATGATGACAAACGAACCAAAATAAGCGCATGCAGCAGCAGCAGCGGCAGCAGCAGCAGCAGCAGGAGCGGCAGCCAGGTGGTCCCGAAGGTGTGACGTGAGAAGCTGAAATTTAAGGCCAGCCACATATGAATATATGACCAAGATAGCACTCGATTAGGGTTGCCAGGGTTGCTGGAGAGAAGAGATCATCAAACCGTTTAGAGTACTTCCTTGAGAATTAAAACTAGGAAATTATTAGCATTGTTATCAGTTTTCTTATTATAAATAATAATTAAAAATTTAATATAATTTGTTAATTACATTTTTGAAAACCTCATAAAATTCATACTTTATTCTCATTAATCTGCTGCTATATACATATATTTAACAAGTTTTTATTTAATTTATTTTAATTAAAAATTAGTATTTATTTTTAAATATTTTCAATCAACAAACTTTTAAATACAAATTTTAAGTATATAATTTAAATTTAATTTTAAATAGTTTTAAATCTATATCAACAAACTTTTATATACAACTTTTTAGTATATAACTTAAATTTAATTTTAAATATTTTTTTAAACGAACTTTTAAATACAATTTTTTAGCTTATATAAATTTTGTATTGTTTTTTTTTTTTTTTATTTTATTGTTTGATTTATTTTTATTAGTTAAATCAAATTTTGTCTAAATATTGTTTTATTTATTTTTTAAATAATTAAATATATAATTTTTTGTGATTTTTATTTATTTATTAATTGATATCGAAATTTAATTTTATAAAATAATTTTGTTTATATATTTATTTTTCATATGTATATAAATATTTTTCAAAATTGTTTAGATATATTTTTTTAATTTTTAAAATTATCACTCCACTTTACATATATTATTGGTAAATATTTTATTTTATTTGTAATTTAACTTATTGCTTTTAGTTTTATAAAAATACCTCCTTCATTTCATAGATTCACAAGTCATGCAAAGCTGATTCTCAAAGATATATCTCAAATAATTCTCTTACAGATCCTTCCCAATTTACTTCTCAGAGATATCCGCACCATTCCCATTCTGAGCCACACTTGGATATTATTACATTTAACTCTAAGATCATTGAAATACAAAACTCGCTTTATGCTCGCCACTTGGCAACCCTGGAGGTGGCTCACATTTTGCTTTGTGGTGTCATAAATGTGGACTGGCTGCGCCGTCTTCCGCCGTCTACCAAGAACGGCGACCCAGGGCCCCCCAACTTGGACACTTTACGAAACGTTTAAACCAACAATTACGCGAGCATAAATCAAACAGTCGAGTAGAGTCGAGCCAGAGTCGGGGAAGAGTCGAGGAAGAGTCGGGCCAGGCGGGCGGTCCAGGTGAGAGTCGCGTGCAGGTCGCGGACTCTAGACTCAAGCAGACGCCACGCATCGTTGTTGGGCATCGCAGCCAGGACGGACTGGCGAATGGTGTCGCTGTTGATGATGCTGCCGCTGCCGTCGCTGCTGCTCCTGCTGCTGCTGCTGCTGCTGTTGATGACGATCTGCAAAAAGGTGCCTGGAATGTTACACCAGCAGCAACCGACACCGACTCCAACGGCTGTCACAGCGGCAACGCCTCAGCTCCAACTCCAACTCCAGCTTCAAGCTCCCAGCTCCAAGCTTCAGCTGCGCCTTTCCTTCATTGGTTTCAGGTGTCAATAAATAATGGCGCGGCACTTGCCGATCTCGTTGCGATTAGATTGCCGTCGCTCGCCGTTCGCCCCGCTCTTGGCAAATTTAAATAATTTTCATATTAATTAAACACTTTAAAAACAATTTGCACCGCGGCCTAATTGAATGTGGCCAACGTCGCAGACGTCAAGACGGACTGCGCAGCGCAGTCGCAGCAGACGCCGCGAGCGCAACTTGTCCAGGCTTTTAGCCCATTCCTGATTTATGGAGCTATGAAAGTGTTAGATTGAATTGCAGCCTATTACATATATGTCTTATACACATTCTGAATATTAAGAAGGGTATTTGGAATTTTATGGAGTTATTTATTTACCTTAACTTACTTTAAATTTAGAGATGTGAAAAATAACAATAAAAAATATGGAAAAATCTATTATAAATAATCCTAAAATATAAAAAAATTTAGTAAACTTAGAAAATGATAAAAAAAAGTAAATAAATTTTGATAAGTTTAGTAAAATCTACTAATAAAATATTGTAAACAAAATTAATAAAATACAGAAAAATCTATCATAATAAATGGTAAACAAGTTAAAAAATGTAGAAAAATATATTATTATAACATAATTATAGTGAAAAGATTGTTTGAAAATTTAGACAAATTTAGGAAAATGTATTATAATTATTGGCTACAAATTTTTGTTTAACGTAGTAAAAGTCTATAATAATTTAAGGTAAAAGAATGTGAACATTTTTTTAATATAAATAAATAAAATAAAATAAAAAATTAAAAAATATTTTAATTTTTGTTTTAACGTAGTAAAATTCTATAATTTAAGTTAAAAGAATGTGAACATTTTTTTAAAATTAAATAAATAAAATAAAAATAAAAATAAAAAAAAAAAATTTTAAAAAATTAATTTAAATTAAAAAAAAAAATTTTAATTTAAATAAATAAACTAAAAATAAAAATAAAATAAAAAATTTAAAAAACAATTTTAATTAAATTTAAAAAAAAATAATAAAATAAATAAAAATTTAATTAATAATAAAAATATTTAATGGTAAATATAGTAAAAAAAAACTGTAGAAAACTACAGAAAAATCCATCATATTAATAAGATTTTTTTTAAATATATAGAAAGATATATAATAATTATTGGTCAAATCTATTATAAATAATGTTAAAATATTGTAAAAAAAAAAAATAAAAATTTATAAAAATACAGAAAAATCTAACAAATAAAATAGCAAAACATTTCAATTATTTTGAAAAATCTATTAAAATGTCAATAAAAGATTGCTAAAAACTGTTATATATTTATGGATTTTTATGTTTATATAAAGAGAAACGGATGTAGCATAATTAAAAAAAATATATATTAAAGCTGGAGCTGTGATTAGATTTTATTGAGTATTGACGGTGAATGTAAAGGGGCGCTAAACTGATGACGCGCAGTGTATTTGTTAAATTTTAAATTTATATATTTTTAAAATTGTTTTTGTACCTTAAATCATATAAAACTGTGAAATCTTAACTTTTATCTGATATTAAATGCAATTATTTTAAACAATAAAAATATTTAAATAAATTTTAATTATAAAGAGAAGGGAATATACTAATAAATGCACCAAAAACAGAGTCAGAGTAGAGACAGAGAAATAAAAAGAGAGAATAACCTTGTTGAATCCATTTGAAATTGATTTTCCCGAACTCACACACAACTTTCCCACTGTTCAATTTAATAAACATTTTTTTTTGGCAGTTATAAATAACCAATTTCCTTTCATCTGCTGCTGCTGCTGCTGCTGCTTCTTCTTCTGTTTGCAATCCTTCGACTGGCTACCTGGAGCACGCAAAAACCCACACACAAAGAGAGAGAGGGAGAGAGTGTGTGTGTGAGCGAGATGGCATTCAAATTGAAGCTGTTGAATAAATCAACGCCACAAATACACAAAAATTGAATTGTGGCCAATGGCTCGCGGCGCTTGAACCGCCTGCTCTGTTGGCCGCAATCGCACGGCTGCCAAAGGTGTTAATATTCAATTAAAATTCTAGGGATACGCGACTGCAACGGCGACTGCCTAATAAATTAGCGCTCAACAAGCCGCGAGTTGCCAATTTCAATTTGTTTTCGTATCATTTTGCAGCCAGACGCAGACGCAGACGCAGACGCAGCGCAGCTCTGGCAAAGTTATTTATTGAGCTGCGCAGGTGGCAGGTGAGAAGGTGGGAAGGTGGGAAACTAACAGATAGAGTTGCTGTTAGACTACAAGCAATGGCTAAGCATTTTTCACACACACAGAGAGAGTCACTCGGACAGCTCTAATAAGCCAAGATGTCAAATGTAAACAGAATGTTTTTTGCGTTTTTGAAGCCGTTTGCCGCGATTAGCCTTTGCCTCGTGCCACGGGCCTCGCGCGCTCTCTGTGGCATGCCACACTGCGTGTGATCTTGTAATCGATGTTGTACTTAGCCGAACATTTGTAGCTACAACTGCGGCACGCCACGATATCGATTTAATGGACCCAACAGTCAGCAAAACGAAGCGAATCGAAACGAAGGCAGGCGATTGACGGCGCAAGAAGAAGCAAGACGAAGACCATGTTTCAAGCCACAAGCTGGAGACAGAGAGAGAGAGAGAGAGAGAGAGAGACAGAGAGGGAGCCAGCGATTGAGAGAGAGTAAGTTTCAACTGCAACAGCGCGATATTTATCGCCGATACTGCGATTGAGACCCGTGGGGCCCAGGCCTGGACTATGCACAGTGGGTAGTAAAGACAAATTTTTGCACAAAAAAATTGTCAAGAGGTAAGAATTAAATGATTAATTAAATTAATTAAGGAAAAAGTGGCTCGATGAACCCTTTGAATATAACCTAAATATCTGTATCAGCAATATTTTAAAAATAATATATAATTCAGATTTGATTCACAGTGGGCGTTTTTTTTTTTTTTTTAACTTTAAAGAGGAGAAGAAATATGCACATTACAATGCATTATGAAATGTCAAGTTAGGGTAGTCAAACTATCAAACTAATTTGGCTTTTATATCTTTTATATCTTTTATATCTTTTATATCTTTGGCTTTGCTTTCTTCTTTCAGAAATTATATATTATTTTATGTAAGGATAAATGGAGGTCTTCTAAATATATTAAATGCATTTTCTGTTTAAGCTCAAAAACTGGTACTTCCTGAGATATTCAAGTGCGAACCGGATCACATGAAGCCGCGATGTTTAATATATATAATATAAATAAAAAAAATCAATAAAATAAAATTTATAAAATACAACAAAATGGATACTAAAAATATTATTTTAAGTTATTATCCTATTTATTATTATCTAAACTTTTATCTAATACCAAATGCAATTATATTAAGCAATACAAATAATATTAATAATTTTATTTTTCTATTTTATTTATATATTTATATATGTTTTGATTAGTTATATATTTTTTAAATTGTTTTATATTTTATTTATTTATTTAATTTTTTTTTTGTATAAATATTATAAACTTGTGATAAAATGTTGGAAAAGTATAATATTATGCTTAAATGTTTTTTTTTTTTTTTTTTTTTTTTTTTTTTTTGTAATAAAATGTTGGAAAATTATAATATTATGCTTAAATGGTTTTTTTTTTAAGCAGAGTGGGAAAATATTTAGTTTGTTAGATTTAACTTATCGAACTTAACAAAAATTGAATAATATATAATAATAATATAAAAATAATATTATTAATTTTATTATTATAATAATTCATTTAAATTTTATTCACAATAAAAACTTTGAGCTGTCAGCCTTCCATAGTGCGTAGATCACAATCGCAGCATGCGGTCTATCGACGTCAGATCTCTGGAGTTGGACACTGAATGTGGCTCGTAGACACACGACATGCAAATGCTCATTGCTGGGGGCATACGGTTAACATTGCTGGGGGTATTCCCGCTTTCAATTAGCCAATGGGGGCGATGCAGGCCTCCCCCAAATGATAAGCGATCACTGATTGAGTTTGGGCCATGATTAGTTGTAATTGTTTGAGCCAAGTTACAGATATTGAATAGGAAATGAAATTACAAAGTAATAAAACAAATAAGTGTGAGTAGAGACGGGAGTGACTGACTAGGAGATACCTTGGACATAGATGAGGTTAGATTTATATATGTAGGCAGATGGACGGACGATGATAGGGACAAATGAGAGAATATATAGATATATTGGAATACTTTGACTAGATTACTGATCCTGATCAGAATTATATTTACTATATAGAGCCTTTTTTGATTGTTAACATATGTAGAACATATGAAAGATGTTGAGCGAGGCTTTCGATATCTTTAAGAAGTAACTGCAAAAAGTATATGGTAGAGAAATATCTAAGAAATGTCTTTGGGATACTTTTCTTCACGGTATTCCTGAGAGGTATTGCTGAAAGGAAACGCTGAGAAATATCAGAGATATCTTTCAGGATAATATTACAGAGATATACAGATTTTCACATACAAAAATGGAGAGTGAGAAAGAGAGAGAGAGAGAGAGAGAGAGATTCTTAGAGATATATGTATATAATATACACGATATCCCTAAAAGATATGCCTGAAAGGAAATGATTGATATCTCCTGTGCATACCTTTCATGATAGTATGATAGAGATATTGAGATTCTCAGAGTTAAAGAGAGAGAGAGAGAGAGAGAGAGAGAGAAAGAGAGCGAGAGGGAGAGAGAGGCAGAAAGATTTTGAAAGTTAGATATTAGAGAGATATGCCTGAGAAGAAACGCTATGATATCTCAAACGTACGTTTCATGATAATATTACAGAGATAATCTCAAAGTGAGAGAGAAAGAGAGAGATTCTTAGAGATATATAGTATATATGCATATATAGCTTGTAGCTTGTAAAACACTTGATTGCCTGCACTTATGATGTAATTGATGGCAACTTCTATGAATTTAACACACTCATTATTTATGGCTGCCGCTGGTCAAAGAAAACTCTTTGGCTGGGAAAAGCTAGGAAAAGTCACATTTGGCAGCATTAAAATAATTTCGAAACACATAAATTTTGATTTAGTGCCGCACAGAGAGTCCATGCACGTCGCGACGCGGCCGACTCTTAAAATCAATTTAGTGGGCCGCCAAGTGGGAACGGTGGAATGAAACAGAGTGCGCTGCAGGTGCGAGCGAGACAGCAGAAGTTTGAGGATGCAATGCGCCGTGAGGCGGTGCAATGCAGTGGGCCGCCGTGTTTGCACCATAATTAGAGGCAATTTCAAACGTTCGCCGCACGACGATGCTGCTTGGGGCCCACCGTGGCCATGGAGCTGGGGAGTCCACTTAAATTGATTTATGAGCGCCTGATCGGGCGCATTTGTCAGGCCGTCGGCAGTCGCCGCAGTTGCTGGCTGTTGATTAAATTTGCATAAGTGGGCGCACATTTGACAGTGGGCGTGGCTGGGCATTACAGCTGCTTGCTACTGATTTCTCAGGTAAGAAGGCGAGAGGAATAAAAGGTTCTGTCGTGACCTTGGCCCAATTTTAGTTGTTTTTTTTTTTATTTCCTTTCGTCTGCCCCTAACAAGACGGCAAGGGTCAAGGCGGGGTCAGCCGAGAGACAATGCGGCACTTAATGAAGACGCCGCTCGCATTCTGACATTTGTCAGCGATTGCATTCGAATAGTTTCTCAGGCTTTGCGCAAAACAGATTTGTAATTTAATCAGCGTAACATTGTCTAACCGTGGGTATGAATTAATATTTTGACTTCCTTTTTATTGCCAGAGACAGAGACAGAGACAGAGATGTGCACGTAACCTCAATGTGGGCCAGCCTAACGAGCAGCCTAACTAACGGCGAACTCATTACAAATGGCAAACAAAAAGCAATAGCAATAACAAATCGAAGCATGCACACACTCACACACACACACGTAGACACAGGCGCTGCTCTTCTCTCACACACACACATGCGTGTTTTTTTTTTTTTGACAATGCAATAAATGAGCAACTTTTCGAAACGAAAGTGTCGATAGGCGGTTGCCTGTTCGAAGTTCGAACTAAACAAGCAACAACAAGAAATCAGGCGAAGGCAACGACAAAGAGAATGAGAGCGGGGAAGAGCGAGAACGAGAGAGGCAGAGAGAAGAGAGCGCGCGCGCAGCCAGTAGCTAAAAAGGAAGTGCCATAAAAATGCAATTTTAGATTTCATCAACTGATAAGAAAAGTTTTCAAATTAGCCACAAAATGGAATATGAAATGCGAATATTGCGAATGGAAACTGTAAAGTGAACAACAAACAAGAACATCTACACACATGCTTGATTAGAAAACAAAACAAATGGGAGTGTATTGGCAGTGGAACGACTAAGATATACCCTATATAAGTAAAAATGGAAAATGACTAAGAAAAGATGGGCAGAGTAGCTGAAAGACTAAGAGATACTCAGTAAAATGTAGTGTAACGAGATTGAGAGATATGAATATTAGTGTAAGCTATGTTTTTAATTTGAAAAATTATTGTTTTATATAAAAATAATAATATTTGTATAGAGAACGTAATAATAACATTCCAAAATATTTTTAAAATAATTTTAATATATTTTTAAATTGTTAAATATTATCTGCACATAAAAACCGATATACCCTCACTGCTAGTCACTTGCTCCGGTTGTAGGGTATAATAAGGACAGCCGCGTATGAGCGAACGGTTAACTAACGGTAAAAGGCAGCCGCTGTCAGTCGGCCTACAAATGGCAGGCGTCACGCCAAAATACCGTTAGAAAGTTTTGTGCCTGCAATTGGGCTCCACTGCGATGCGGCCCTCGCTCAGCCCAGCGACCACCCATGCCCAGCAGTCGCCCCCGCGTCCAATACATGTGCAACTGTAAGCACTGAGTGCAGCAAAAGTATCAATTTCACTTTATCAAATGGCAGCAATCGCAGTGCCAGAGATTAAAATAATAATCGAAAAGGATAAGAAAGACGGGAATGCAAAGAAATGCATTCAAGCAAACAGTCGGCGTCGTCGTCCAATCTTAAAGAGCAGATCAATGGCAGAGCAGATAGGCAGCAGCAGAGGCAGACATCGCTCAACATAATTAACGCCATATAATAGAAACTCGCTCGGATTGGTAACAGCATCCGCATTCCGCATTCCGCACTTGGGCTCAAAACAGTAGCTGATGCGGCGCCTGCAGGATTTGTACAAATGTTAATGATGATCCCTCCATCACAGAGGGTAGTTACCTGTGTGCGTGTGTGTGTGTGTGTGAGCTGTTGTTTGCTTTTACAATTTTATCAGTGCAACTGGTGCTAATCCTGCGGGGCGGCAAGTTGTTTGTTTTGGTTTTAGGCAGATTTGGCAAATGTTGATGCGATTTTAATTAGGGCACGCATATTAAAGTTATTTTTAAATATAAAAAAAAACCAAATATATATAAAATATATAACATATCTTTAAATATTTGCTATTACCTTCATTTAATATTCGAACAATAATTCAAATAATATTACTTTTGGCATATCTTTACTTCCTAACATCTGGTAGCTCTCTGTTTCATTTTTGGCTGTCTGGCAGCACAATTTTCAACTAGTGCTGCACAGTGCCACAATTCAAAAAGATTTGGTAGTTACTACACATTTACTTATTCATTTTCAGTATTTTTAGTATATTTTTGAGCAAAAATTCAAGATTTTTTTGCTTGCAACAAACATCCAGCAGCAGTCTTGGGTTTTAACAAGTCGTTCGTGGGTCGTGTAAATATTGTAAGAATATATTGTAAATTTGTGATGGCATAAAAATCAAATGCTCAAGTGATAACAATTAAATGTATTTATATGTTTATATATGACAAATGAAATTAACCAGCAAGTTGATGTTATGTTGACAAAGGCAAGGCAGCAGCAGCAGCAACAGCAGCAGCAGCAGCAGAATGCACACCAATACACACATACGCGTACATGTAGCCATACATATGCATATGTATATTTTCCGTCTACGTTTCAATTTGATTTTCGGAAATTTCACCTTCGCTTTGCCGTTTTCGGCTATTTCAAACTTGTTTTTCAGCTGTGTCTGTTTCATAGTCTCATTTTTTTTCTTTCGCTTACCTTTGCCAGCCGCTCACTTTTTTCATTTGCTTACGTATTACGTGTATAAGTGTGCGTGCGTTTCACGAAATTATCGCTAATTTGCACTAAAATGGCCTGTAAAGTGGTATAATTTGATGCGTCTTCAAACACACATACATACAGCACAAACAGATATATATTTACATGTTTGATACGTGCTACAACAGATCAGCTGTAATTTACATAAAGAAATTGGCAACGCTTACACCGCACGTGTAAGTGTACATTTTACTTATGTATGCGCATATGAGTGTGTGTGCTTCTGTGTGTGTGTGTGTGTTATCGCTAAAGGTGCTGTGCTCGTTCCATACGTACATACATACATACATGCATATGCCTTGCTAGTAATTTTGTCATATATAAATACATATGTACATACGTACGCACATATGTATGAAATGGTGGTGTTCGATGTCGTCGTCTAACCAAGAAGAAGATCAATCGCGCTCGCTATGCAATTGATAAATATTAGTGGAATGCGATCTCGGTTTGCATAAATAATGCGTAGTTGTTGCGAAATGTGTGTCAATATGTGAGCCAACGACGCGTTAAACCAGCAGGTGCAGCTGTCCAGTGTTGTACAACGAATCGAATACATATGCTATTGTGTGTGCGTGCGTGTGTGTGTGTGTGCCCAGTGCAAACATATGGCAAAAATTTCACAAACAAAAAGAAAGAAAACGAAAAATTCAATATTAATTGTTGCATTCTCTTCGCAGCCCCAATGTTGCTTAACTGACTGAAAAAATGGGATCAAAGCTAACATAATTGCCGTGTCACACACGAAACAAAATACCCATGCCAAATGTGACAAAACGCAAGCGAACGCGTGAATGCCGCCCAGCAGGAGTAGCAGCAAACGAATGAAATAAAATTTGAAGAGAATCAATCAGATCAGATCAATAGTAGTGACAAGCAGCGTACATCTTTAGCTGAAATTCGAATTATTTTGATTTGATTTTATTTCGTTTTGCATCGAATAAAACGTGTTTGTTTGCGTGCAACAACTTTTTCCACCGTGTCCCCCGCCGGCGTGTGTGCGAAAAAGTCTTGCAACGTTTAAAACAACACGTCGATAAGTACGGCCGCAAAAATTCCTAAATCCGTGGCAGCCAGTAAACTGCAGCGCCTCAAAGCCAAAGCGGCTGCAAGTCAACATTACGGCGGAAGTTATCGTAAGTCCGGCAACAGCGGCAGCGGCAGCGGTGGAGGTGGTGGTGGCGGCGGCGTAGGCAGCGGCAGCGGCAGCGCAGCTGGCAGCGATTTAGTTAATTTTACAACAACAAGCGGCTACAACTATCAACGCGGTGGCGCTGCGGAGGAGCGTAGCTTTGCTGCAACAGCGGCGACGTCGGCGTTGGCGTTGGCGGCGTCTTCAGCTGCCGACACTGTTGGCGACAAGTCATATCAATATAGCAACAGCAACAACAACAACAACATCAGCACTAGCAACAACAACAACAACAACAATTATCAAAAGTCAAACTACACCTGTGCCAATTACAATAATCAGAATCCAACCACCAACCACCTGCCTTACCAGCCTACACCATACTCCTCCCACAACAACAACAATATCCACAACGGAAACGGGGGAACGATGATGATGACCAAACAGAAGCCAACGCTTACCGAACGCCTCAACATCGGTGGGGATGAGGTTCGCGAGCTTAAATTGGGTGCCACATTTAATCCAAAAAACACAGCGACCGCATTTCACACAATTAAATGTGAGTTGAGCTTTTGTTTGCTGATTGTTCATCAACAGCAACAGCAACAACAACAATGCCATTTGTTGTACGTTCTGATTACTTATGCAATCCGTCTACGATTTCCAGATGACTTTAAGCCAGCGAGTGTGGATACGAGCCGCATGGCAACTGTGGATGTTGGCTCCAATAATCAAGTTACTGTTACCGTGCCAAATTTAGGTAAGTTTTCATTACAAATAAATTTCTTTATATATGTAATCGATATTGCCAAAGACAGCCCTATCGATATTGGCAAAAGGATCTATTTACCGCCTGCTATCGATATTGTATTATGAAGATATCCCCTATCGATATTGCCAAAGGGATCTCTTTACAGCCTGCTATCGGTATTGTATTTATAATGATATCGATATTGTCAAAAGGATATTATTATTGCGTGCTATCGTTATTGTATTTATGCAATATAAACATCGATATTTTTAGGTGTTAAGAAAATGCATTTCACATTCGTGTGTATTTTGCATAGGCTCTTAGGCATGAGCATGAATTTTGGTAAATCGATTTCCGCTTTGAGCTAATGAATCATCGATGACAGTTACTGTTTTGCAAATAAGAAGGTTGTATTTGTTTACAACTTACTGACGAGGGGATTTTTATTTAAATTAAATCCATTTGCTTCAGTGTTGTGTTTGAGTAATATTTAATGGATATTATTTATTACAATTTAATAGTAATTTATTTTACTGAAATGTAAAAGAAACTTTTAATTAAATTTAAAGAAATTGCCAAAGGTTAAGTTGATTCTACAAGGTAAATTGATTTATTTGATGATATCAAAATTGTCATATGGAACATCAAATTATCTGTTAGAATCCAGTTAGCGTTCTAGTTTTTTACGACTTTTTTTTTTATTATCTCGTGCACACTTAACATCAAATCTGTCAGTAAACCCGTCAGAAGTAACAACCCAAACTTGTTTTTTTTAGTGAAAGTCACATTGATGAATTGCCAAAAAAAAAAAAAAAAAAGACGACACACGCAAACGTTTTCATTGAATATTCAATTAAATTCCATTTATAAAATTACATATTAAGTATGCTAATAAACAGAACATGTTGTCGCGTCTGTTGACAAGATACGAAACGACGATTCGATATGATGCCTCGCGCATTAACCCCAAGCACAGCTGATCGAACTCCAGAAATGAGTCACAATTGTGTTTGCTTTTCTCATAATACGAAATAACTGAGCTGATAGAAAATTACAAGTAATTTCATGCCCAGGCGTGAAACTCAAAATGCGAAATTCCAGTCTTAAAATATTTATGCATTCACTTTAGTTGTAGTGTATTAACTTGGCCATCTCTGCTGCCGCCTGCTGATGACATAAACAGCACACAAATTAAGAGTTTGCCTAATGCAATGGGGAGAAAAAAACTACACTGTGGTCTTTAGTTTGTAGCGCAACTGCGAGATACTCTTCAAATATTTTTGTATATGATTTTTATGAAATACTTTTATGTTTCAAAGATATGCATAAGAAATATGAGATATATAATACAATTATTTATTTTTGGATAAACATACCCTTTAAAAATAGTTCTTAACTTAAGAGATTGCCATTATAAGGCGTAAATTCTTCTCTATAGCAATTTCTATATATTTTAATATAAAATATATTCATTCCATCATTCCATTCCTTACCTTTGCTCTATTTCATAACACCCACTTGACCTCTTTTGTCAAAGTACAGGGTATAAATAAACAGCCAAACAAGGTAGAAAGGCAGTCAGCGATTGAAGTAAAGAAACCAAATTACATCAAGTCAGGCAAAATGCAGCCAAGCATTCAGGTTTTTATTTAGCTATGCTCTATGTGTCCAGACAGCTAAAGTCAGTTATTATTGCTATTTATTTAGGTGTAGATATGTATATATATGTATATAGTTTTTTTTTTGCACAACTTACTTGGTTTTAGGTAACGCTTCGTTGGCTATCCAGGCATAGTCAAGGAATTTGCCTGGCGTTAATAAAAGTGCAATTGATCAGGTGTCTATAGGTCACGTGTGTTGAGGTTAGTTTTTGTAGATACAAATTTAGATAGTGTATAGATGAGATCAACAATTTTATTTTTGATAAATCTCAAATTAAACAAAGTTTAATTGTAATATTCAATATAAGAGATATTCTATACTTTATTTATTTAAGAGAGATTAACAGAATTTAAAAGAAATTCAAAATTAATATCATAGCAAAACAAAACTTGAATACCCTGTCTTGATTTGAATGCAAGGGGTATATACATATGTGTGGGCGATTTTTGTACATGTTCTTTTTTTTAATGCCATGCATTAAAACAGAAACACAAACAAATACACACACATATATATTTATATATGAATATAAATGTATATATATATATATATAAGAAATGCTCAACTTTAACTACATTTTCTATATAAATAACTAATCCATTTTGAAACAATTGTGGTTAGAGAAGTTTCTCAGAAATGATGTCTTTAATTTAGGTTCTCAGGGGAAATAGTTTGTTGAGGTGAGGTGCTTTTAACCTAGTTCCACTTATTATTGGGCATTCGCTTGCATAGTTTAGATTATTAAAAATATACATATATATTTATATACATTGTGAGCTTTATTTGTTATATAACTTTTAGCATTACTATCATGGCTATACATTAATCATAGTCCACAGCCAACCACTTGTCTATATACCGTTGTGCATTTGGGGGTGGCGTGTCTTTTTGTGATTCGCCGTACATTTGTAAAACTAGTCCTGACTTTCTAAAGAACTTGCCAGCCCCTATTAAAACTTTTCCAATATAGGACAAAACTCCACTTCTTGAGTTGTCACTTCGAACATAGTTTGCTTGATCTGCATTTGCCATGGAAAGTCCATAGAGTACCACTAAGCAAACGAAAGCTAGTTAAGTTTGAATTATCTTGTTTAAAATGTATTTATAGCGCTCACCTATGAAGAGTTGTTGCAACTGCATAGTTGACTGATTGATAGACCAGGAAAATAGGGCATGCAAATCACTGTTTGAAAGGCGTGAAGCATATGTTAATGAAATCTTGAGACCTTTTAGGTTGTTATTATAAAAAAAAGTGGATACAATTCTACAGCAAGAAGAAAATAGAAGAAAAAATACAAAATATAAATAATAAATAAATAAAATATAATATAAGTAAGAGAAAAACTAGATAAGAAAAACGAGAGAAAAGACAACAGAAGAAAAGAGATGGAATGAGAAACAAGCAAAAAGAGTAGGATTGGAAATAAGTTAAAAATTGTAGCTCTACCAGAATAGATCATCTTCCTTCAGAAGAAGAATACGTAGATATTTAGTATATATGCATATATATTTTATTCTTATCGATAAATTGATTCTTAAACTGCTGTCATTTTCCATTTTATTCCGGTGTCTTCTGAGATTCGCCTAATATTTGTATCTTAAGTCCCAGCTTTCCCAGATAAGATCCGGTTCCCTTAATATGGCCCCCAATGTAGCCAATTGGGTGGAGTGTTGCTGACAGTATACTGTCGAATATACCTTTCGATTTAACATCGTTATCGGCATAAACTAAATTCTGCAAATAGAATAGAACTGAACAAAGATTAATATTGGGTGTACTTAAATTTCTTTAATCCTTACCGACGATTAGAAATGTCAAACGCATTTCGTTCGATTGTAAAATGGCTCTGTGATATAGTTTGTATGTTCGTCTCTATAGAAAAGGCAACAGCCAGTTAAGGGCATACAAATTGACATTTTACAGATCAAATCTACCATGAAATGTTTGTAAATCAATTTATTTAATACCTAATCTTGCATATATAAGACTGTTCAGATATCATGTATAGAACAAGAAATGTTTTTTGTTAATAATTTCTAAATGTTATCCAATCATAATATTAATTTATAGAGCTGGGAAAATATATATTATATATATTTGAATATATAATCTTTTTAAACTTATTTATATATATTTTGATTATATTTAAAGAGTTATATAGCAAATCAAATTGTCATATTTGAGAAGTTTGATGGAAACAATCGCTCAAATTTACAGAGATAAATGTTCTTTGACGTGCCGATAACAGTAGAAGAGCTATTATCTATTATTCTGTTCTATTATTAAACATTAAATTTATTTCCGAGAAATGCTTGTCAATCAATATTAAGAAATAATAGTTTTTTTTTTAATTATAAATGTTCAGGCTCTACCTGCTTTAGATAGTTTGTCGTTTATCTTTTATTGACTCCAATATATAGAGGAGCATGGATGTGTGTGTTTGTTGTTGCAATTTCTGGCTTTGCAGTTTTGCTTTTGAATTCATTAGTAATTTACCGTTATGAGCTTAGTGAATTGTTGAGCAAGCTAAAATTAAACTCCGAGTGAACCTCTCAATGACAACGTACACACACATACATACATGCATTACGGTTCAGCTCTCTTTGTAAATACAGATGAGTGTGTGTTGGTATTTTTTGGATTTCATTAAGCTGTGCCAAATTGAATTGGAAATGAGAGAATTTCCTCAAGTCAAATCTAGTGCATTTTATAGTACACTAGATCAACTAACTATCGTTGAGTTTTATATACATATATTTATATATATATCTAGCTTCTTACAGCTTTTGGCACGTCGTACACCCGAAGACTTCTGCATTTCATTGTGGAATTTTCCATAGCGGTTTTTCGCTTTGTCTGCACGCACACCCACCCACACACGCACAGTCACATATACATATATGCTAATATATGTATTTTATTTAAAGAGAATGAAACTAACAGCATTTCTTTGTTTTCGACCAGCTGTTCTTTCGCTTGCATTTGCATGGAGATTCTCGTCTGTCTCCCCAACACACATCAGCGTCTGCACGTGTGCAACTGAGCGAGATAGCAAGCGAGCGCGTGAGTGAGTGCGTTGCGCGATCTCTTTCGTTCTCACGAACGTATGCCACGCGCACAAAAAGTCTCGTTCACTTGAGCGTGTACGATAGCCAAGTTCATTAACAACTGCATAGAATGCAGAGATAATTATTAATTATATTGATAAGTTATACAAAAAAGTTTAGTTTGCTCCAATATATCAGTAAGAGCTCTAGCCGAATGTGGGTGACTAGCTGATACCCTGTATACAATGTTGAGCTGGTACAAGAGATGATGATTGAAACTTAGAGTGCATTAAATCCTCGTCTGATCATGTTTGATTATTATTAATAAGTCTTTATTTCTATGACAGCAAAGTAAGAATAATAGATGTATCCAAATGGAATGATCGGTTGATCATGAAAATAAAATACTGAATTTATTCAGTGATCAGTAAACGATATCAGTTCTTCCGCTTGTCATAAATGATACTTTGTGCTCAATCAATCGGTCATGAATGATTAGCTTTGTTCAACTATTGAGGAAGAATACGTCAGCATTGAGCTATTCTGCTTTCGACTGAACTTATGAGGAAGAGATCAATTCCAGTCATTTCTATCTGACTAAATAATCGTTATTAAACTGATCAATAAGTAAATTAGTTGATGAAATTAATTTGTATTTAAAGGTTATACTTACAACTTCGATAATTATCGGTATTATGAAATTGTGTAAGATATAAAAAAAGATAAAAAATAAATATTTCCAAAAATTGTCTAAAATTCAGGTATTTTAGCACAATATTATCCGAAAATGTACATGCAAAAATGTAATTTCATGGAAATTCGATATTTATCGATAACACTAAATGATTTAGATATCAAGAATTTAAATTATCACATTCAAACAGGAAAAACTACTTAATAAAATTTAAACTAACCTAGATTTCTTATTAAAATTCATTAAATTATATAAATTTATCGATATTTATTGTTATCGAAGTCAGAAACTATCACAGCTATCAAGCCACATGTGATGCAAGCTACTCATCGTGGGCAAGGCTTGGCTTTAAGTCCATCATTGTGTTTGGTGCACTTTCAATGATTACCTTTCAACTGACATACATACACACACACACACACGTGCACACGCACACATACACAGACATACCTGAGCGCGTATCTAAGTGCACACATTAATACAATTTACGTGTAACAAAACAAATTCCAAAAGCACAACCGGATTTCAATATACGATTTCGTTGATTGTTGTTGTTGTTGTTGCTGTTGTTGTTGTTGTTGCTGTTGGTTGCTCTGCTTTTGTTTATGTCGTTGCTTGTTGTTGTTGTTGTTGTTGTTGTTGTTGTTGTTGTTGTTGTTGTTGTTGTTGTTGTTGTTGTTGTTGTTGTTGTTAGTGTTGCTTGGCGCACGCTTTCATTTATTTGCTTATTTTATTGTTGTTGTTGTTGTTTTGTGCAGTTGCTGTCGCTTGGCTGAGTTTTGGCAGTCACTGCTGCAACATGCATTTCAAACTGTAAGCGAGAGCTGAACAAACAACAAAAACAACAACAACTATCAAGCGATTATTCAACAGGCGAAAGGCAAAAGAAAGAAGTATAAAAAAGCAAAAAGACGAAATAATCAAAAAAAATAAATAAAAATCGCAATACTTGCGACAATATAAAGAGTTCAAGTCAAATACGAATATAAAAATAAATCACAAACCACAATTGCAGGCACTCAAAACAACCTTGCCCCTCGCTCCAAATACTCTTGCTATTTCGGGGTGTTATTCAATTCGACATGCTCAATGTAACACAAGTTACACACATACATATATATACATAATTATGTCAGCCAATTGAGTGTAGTTAAAACCTTAGTTGAGTGAGCTACGTGTATTGAGAACAGACTCTGAATGTAGATACCATCTCTTCAGCAAACTTTGCTAGAGCCTTACGCTTGCCCCACTATGACTGAGGCTTGTTTAGATTATCTATATCAATATGTCAGGAGTTCTATATAACAAATTATATAAATATTTGATTAAAAATAATAGTATATTATATATAAATATATATAAAATATTAAATTCCTATAAATATATAAAAATATTATATTACGTTGTATTATATTCATAAATTTTTTAATATAGATTTTTTCCCCATATATAAAATGGAACATTATACATTATAAACTAGTCTGCCTTACATAATACGTATTTCAGTGTTTGTAATATATGTATGACTATATTTGTTCATATAGACATCTGCTAAGAAGTGTACCTCATATTCGGCATTTTACTGTTCTTTCTCTCTCTCTCTCTCTCTCTCTCTCTCTCTCTTATTGACAAATTTTTCACTCATTGATATGTGTGCCTATACAAATTTATTGTGTATATGTTATATTTGTATATATGTAAACCTTTTAAAGACTTTTATATATATTATTATATATATATTAGTAATTTCTATTGTTCGATCAATAATTATATTGTTTATACGATTTTTTATTTGTTTTATGCTTGGCTCACACATTTTATTTGAAAAATGTTATTAATAATAATATAGAATTGGTTTTTTATATAAGTAAAATGACTAAAAAAGTCACACAAAAAATATACATATACTGATATGTGTATGATCAAAGGCAATTAAAAGTAATACGCATTTACTAGTAACATATATAGCTATAAGAAATTTATATTAACTTTATCATATATATTTAAATATTTATTTTATATTTTTCAATTTAAACCAGTTTTGAAATGGTTTAAGTTTCATTGCTTCAAAATTATATATATAATAAAATAATATTATATTTATTTATAAATTCTAAAAATTCCCTATTTGAGATTTACACATTATCATATGTATATAAATATATTTATATTCTATCTGCTCTGTTCTTAAACCTAACTAATTCAACAAAATATTACAAAAATATCCACATCCATTAACCATTGAAATCAAATAAAATTGCAGACTTTTCTGAGTTTCTTTTGAGGCAACTTGTTCATATTTGTAATTTCATCAACTTCAGAGATATTTATAGCTAAATTACGTTTGCTGCTCTTAGGAGATAAATATACTTGTCGTTTTGTCTGTTGTTTTATTATCTTACAATGTTTTCTTATCGAACGTTAGCTTTTGGCTTTTTTCAAGTCGCATTCACACAAATTGTTCAAATTGAGCTGGAGTTTTTGATTGTTTGAGCAGCCGCTAAAGCTCTTGACTTCAGCTACACACACACACACACACACACACACACACACACACACACACACACACACACACACACACACACACACACACACACAGACTCACACTCACACACACAAGAGTAAAAGTATCATCTGAGATACTTTGAAGCGTACTTGAACCGACTGAATGGACTTATAATTATAGTTTACCCAACTTCTTGGGGCATTGGCTCAAAGCAGCTTTCGAACAGAGTGAATTGAAATGAATTGAAAAATTATTGTTGATTATCGCTTTTTGGTTCAAGTCTGAGCGATGGCAGAGTATAAAATTGTTTAAATATATATTATATATATATATATATATATATATGGGTTTGACCATATTACATTTAATATATTATTTAAAGCAACGTCTTAATTTCCATCATGAATTTACATTCACTTTTTGAGGCAGCAACAATCACGTTTAATAGAGCCCTGAACCCGTTTGTAAATGGCAAAGTTGAACAAAATTGAGTTCTATATGAGGTATACATACAAAAGTATATATAGCTGAATAAGCAGCTACAACTCTAAGATTTCATGAACTAACTGACACTGTATCATATTTGAACTTTGATTTTCTTTATAGAAAGTTCCGGTGTGCCTCAAACAGTTTATAAGGGTAATCACAAAAAATATACAAAAGAATGCCTAATCATATTCGACAAGGAAACGGGTGCTATCACATTAGAGAAGCTAAACCACAATATACAAGTGAAGAAGACAAGGTAAGTCTAGATGGTTAAAGTCAAATTGGAGACTCTAACACAAGTTTCGACTCCACAGAAGCGAAATGACAAACAAGCCAAGCTTGATGCCTGCTGCAAATGCTGCACCCATGCCATCTGGCGCCAATGGTGTGCCCATGCCGTCCGCGGCGCTCGCTGGCACAGGATCTGCACCCAAACTGGAGAATAGCACCATGCGCATAACATCGAAAACGAAAGTGTCGACGGGCAGTCGCCGGAACAACATAAGTGAGTGAAATGCATATAACATTGAATTAACATTTACTTAACATTCACTTAACATTGCTGTTATATTTGCCAGTTGATTTTAAGCCACGCAATTCGCCCATGCAGCAAAGCTCGCCATC
The DNA here is from genome assembly GCA_035045145.1 of Drosophila meridionalis. NCBI lineage: Eukaryota > Metazoa > Arthropoda > Insecta > Diptera > Drosophilidae > Drosophila > Drosophila meridionalis. Next base: position 4,927,228 of record JAWNPG010000025.1, on the reverse strand, counting down.
ACGTCCAGTGGCCTCGCACCGCAGTCCGCAATCGGCGCCGGCGTAAGTATTGCATATATCATTATGTATTCTATATATAATATATATCTATTTTATTTAGCTGGCATGCCAACAATGCCCAACAAACATTGCCTAGCATACCTATGATAATGGACGATGATGACTTTGGCTTGAGTGCAGCTCTGCACAATGGCGGCGGCCAAGCGAATATATCGGGTTCCTCCACAGGCTCTTCGGTCGGTCAGCCGGACTATGGATCAGCGCACATGGGCAAGCAACGACAAGCGGCGAATCAAGGTCACGCTAAACGGCAGCAGCACACCCAACGTTCCAGTCCTCCCATGCAGCAGCAACAGAATTATGGTCGTGGCAACAACTACGCACATCAACAGCAACAGCAGCAGCAGCAGCATTATCAACAGCAACAACAACAGCAGCAGCAGCAGCAGCAAATGCAGCAACGTGCATCATTTAGCCATAGCAATCATAGCAACAGCATGCCCTTGGATTTGGATTCGCCCAGTCATCATGAGCAGAGCGCACAGTCTATGGCCCAGGCAGCCGCCGCGCTGGAACAGGTAGGTATCCTTAATTTCCATAATTGATTATTCCTAAACAGTTTACATTCCTTGCAGCAAATTGGCGGCGAACTGAGTGCCTCCAGCTCGAGCTCAGATTCAGAATCCAGCGACAGCGACAGCGGTAGCGATTCTGATGACAGCACCGAGGATGATCGTCCCACGCATCAGCAGCCGCCGGGGCAGCTATCGCAACATCATCATCATATGCAACAGCAGCAACATCATCAACAACACATGCATCAGCTGCCTAATCTGGGACTGGGATCTATATCGCCGACATACAATAGTCATCATCATCCTCATCAGCAGCAACATCAGCAGCAGCAGCAGCAGCAGCAGCAGCAGTCGCATCATCATCATCAACAGTCCGGCATTTATGCATCCAATGGTGGCTTCCCCAATGACTTGCTGCAAAACGATCTGCAATTGTCCTCAAATTCGTCCGACGATGATGATTAGCCTTTTTTAAATTGCAAACCATTTAGTTGTAATCTATATATTGCCTACACTTTTGACTACTTTCAAGTGCAACACCAACAACAACAACAACAAACGACCATAAAGAACTATCAGCATCCGCAACAAAACAAAAACAAATACTAAGTAGAAAAAAGAAATACAATATTAATTATTGATATTCATTCTCTCTGCGTTTAATTAAGTTGAAATTATTATTGAATGGTGAATTTAATTGCTAGTGAAATTTTTATAAATAAAATTTTAGTTCTATGGTTACACAAGCCGACACACACACACACACACACACACATACATATACACACATATGCATATACAAATACATATAAATATATATACATATACATATATAAAGCTAAACTAAATGATAATTTTTAACATTATTTTTACAAAGCAAACAAATGTGCTGGCGAACATTGAAAGAAAACAAAAAACAAAAAAAAAACCACAACCACAATGTAATTCGTAATTGTAAATGCTAAACGTACTTTTGCCAATATTTCAATGTACATTCGTTTTAAAATTAAATCAAAGGTTATGTGAACAACTTGGCAGTCCAACAGCAACAACAAATTATTTAGTTTCTAATTGAATCACACATATATAGAAGTGTATATACATATATATATATATATATATACGTCAAATGGAACGATAACAGAAAGAAGAAGAAAGAGCGGATTTTTGCCATTAATTACGCATTTTAGTCTAAGCGATTTTTCAGCTAACATTTTAGATTTAACAATTTTTGACAAACAAACAAACACCAAAAGAGACGGACAACAAGAATTAAATAAACTTAAACAAAATACATATAATATAAATAATATAAACAACTAAATAAATATAACTTGTAAATTAGTTTATGCTTTGTAATCATTATTATAATTATAATAATTATTATTATTTTTATTTTTATAATTTTCCTGTTCTTTGCTTTGATCGTTTTAGTCAAGTAAATTTTAATATGCGATTGCTTCATTGTCATTGTTATTGCGCAATAAAACAAAAGTTTATGTTTAATTTTCAATTAGTTTTGTTAGACGATATTGCGAAAGTATTTAGTAATTAATTGATAGCGTGCGGTATGAAGACATCTATGTTCTTAGCTCATGTTTTTATTTGAATTTATTTGTAATTTTTTTAATTAATTCGTAATTAACTATTATTATTATTATATTATATTATATTTTAATTTTGTTATGTGCTTGCAAATTAATTTGAATGCAAAAGCAATGAGTTGTGGAAAAATAAATATGCATTGAAAGAACTTATGTTTAATTTAATTTTTTTTCTTTTTGCAACTATGTAAATTATTTAACTATTATTATTATAATTATTATGGCTGCAGTTTGGATAATAATGCGACTCCTTCCAATAGAGAAATGCACTAAAAAAAATGAAATAATTAAGATTAACGTTTTTGTTAACATTTTACACTAATAGCATTTAGTTTTCCAATGATAAAACGCATTTGTAAAGAACCATCCAGAGGAAGAAGAAGAGCAAGAGAGGAAGAAGAAGAACAAAACGACCAACAGTTGAAACGTCTACACATAAAATAAACGAAGAGAGTATAATAGAATTATTTTTTTAAACGAATTAACTTTATGAATATGAACTGTTAACAAGCATCATCTATGTTGTTTGATTTCCAAGCCATAGATATTCCATTAACAAATTAATTTTACGACACCAAACACAAGAAACAAGAAGTAGAAAAAGAAAAACTGAATTGATTCTGATAATCATAAGCACAATGTATGTTTGAAGCATACGGCCTAGAGAACTAATTAAAATTAATTTTTAAAAGAGAAAGGCAGAGGAAGAGAGAAAGAAAATGAGATGGAGAGAAAGGGAATTACTATATAACAAGCAAGTAGTTTAATTGATAAGCAAATGTACGCAAATATATATATATTATAATGATATACAACATATATTCATACAAGCATACCATACGATGATATTGATAATGATAATGATAATGCGATAGCCAAGTCCGCAACCATGCGGTTCTTGTATCAGTTGAACTAGTTTTAAAGACAAAAACAAAAAACCAATATACTCTTTTTCCCTTTGGGAACAGAGTATACAATGAGAAATCAACCAATACAATGATGACAAATGCAACGTTATGTAAATAGTTAAGAGCAGAAATCACACACACACACACACACACACACACACACACACACAGAGAGAGAGTACATGCCCTTGAAAATGCCTTTACCATGTAAATAGATGAAAGAAGTACGAAGCAAGAGAGTTACACAGCTTTGGCTGCCGATTACATTTAAATAAAGTGAACGAATTATGTATACAATTCACGAATTATGATTATTATTATTACTATTTTTACACACAAACGCACATTGACATACATATAACTCATACAATTATTCACAGAGTAGAATCTGAGATCCTGTTAGCACTGGTTGGCGGCAATACTTTTGGTTTGATGATCACAAATCGGCAGACTAGCGCCGCATCTATCATCATGACCGCAGCGGAATTGTCGAACATGTTGCAGTAGTTGGGCGCCGAGAAGACGGTGACCAGTTTGCGGCCGGCGAAGAATTCGTAGCCATCTTCGACCACCTGGTGGGCGCGCACCATCAGATTGAATTTGTGGGTCTCGAGGAAGGCGTTGACAATGTTGGCGCCAAAGGTGAAGCTGACGCCGCGATCGTTTTCGCCCCAGTTATCGATGTTGTGGTCGGGATCCGACCAGAGCAGATCGCAGAGCAGACCGTGCGGCGGCACTTCGATGGGTCGCGGTATTTGACGTATCACACTGACATCATCGAGATCCGGACTAAGTCCACCGTGACAGCAGAAGACTTTGTTCTCGATGATGGCAGCCACGGGCATGCAGTTGTAGCAGTCGACAAAGGTGCGCCAGAGCTTGATGCTATAGCGGCGTTTGCACTCGTCGAAGAAGCCGTAAATGCGATTCACCTCGCTGGACTCGTGATTCCCGCGCAGCAGGAAAAATGTCAACGGATATTGGAGCTTGTAGGCGAGCAGCAGTGTCAGCGTCTCAATTGACTGCTGTCCACGATCCACATAGTCGCCGAGGAACAGATAATTGGATTGCGGCGGAAAGCCGCAGTTCTTGAATATGCGCAACAAGTCCTCATACTGTCCGTGTATGTCGCCGCAAATCTTGATGGGCGTACTTAGCTCCAGTAGCATTGGCTGGCTGAGGAAGAGGCTACGTGCAGCCATGCACACGCATGTCAGGGTCCGCTCCGAGAGTACAACGCCAGCTAGGGGCGTTTTGTTGGTCGACAGCTTTAATATTATTTCCTTCAGTTCCACTGGGTTCAACTCTGTGCTCCTACTAACGGACGTTATACGATAAGACATAATTTTAATATACTCTTACAACTTGATTTTGAAACGGTTTCTTATTTAAACTAGCCGGAGAACGTTACACAGCACTGATTGCAGTGCATTAAATCGAAACCTCAATACAAGCACACAACTGGCTATCGATATATGTTGTGTACATACAAATATCGATACAATTTATAAACACATCGCTTGCTGCGTGCGGCAGAAAACTTCTAATTTAAAACGAATTCATTGGAAGACCCTAACATGTTACAGACTGGCAGCAATGATGATGATGTAATTGAAAAATGCAATTTTAATTTTCATATTTTTCCCAAATTTAATACCGGAAGCATGAAGATGCTTGTTGTTTTTTTTTTTCGTTCAGTTGCGTAATCGGCTGTTCAATGACAAACAGCTGATTAGAATTTTTGGCAAACAACGTGTTTTTTTTTGCACATAGTTGAATTTCACCAATTGGAGAGATAGCAACAAGTGGCTGGACAAAAATGGGTGATGTTACGGGTCTGACCAATGCAGAAGCCGACGAGCTGTGCCTGAAACAGGATGCGGCAACAAAGGTAAGCTGAAAAATAATTGAGTTTTCAGTGTCTGCAAAATAATACCGGCAACAATATGTCGCCAGGACTTTCTGTTCCAGCAGACCATGTACCGCATCAAGGATCCACGCAAATCGCTGCCCTTCTATACGGGTGTCCTGGGCATGACTTTGCTGGTCAAATTGGACTTCCCAGAGGCAAAGTTCAGCTTGTACTTTATGGGGTATGCGCAGTGAGGCTTTCAATTATAACTTCTGGCATTTAGAATTTCTGCTTGCTTCACAGCTACGAGAACCCCGCCGATGTGCCCAAGGATCCCAAGGAGCGTCGCAGCTGGGCAATGAGCCGCAAGGCCACCATTGAGCTGACCCAGTAAGTGTGTTGACCCGATGACCTCTCGCTGACATTGTATATTGATATTTTGATTTTGATTGGTTTATAGCAACTGGGGCACCGAAAGCGATCCCGATCAAAGCTATCACACGGGCAACAGCGATCCACGCGGCTTTGGCCACATCGGGCTGATGGTGCCGGATGTCTATGCGGCCTGCAAACGGTTGGTGTGAGATTAATATTAAATAATCTATGTATTAATTTATATTTATTACTATCTTAGCTTCGAGGAGCATGGCGTGGAGTTCATCAAGAAGCCCGACGATGGTCGCATGAAGGGCCTGGCCTTCATCAAGGATCCCGATGGCTATTGGATTGAGATTTTCAATGCCCACACCGTGCCGAACTAAAAACTGAGATATTGATCAAGCATGTTTTTGCTTTCTTTGAAATTGTTACGCAAAAGGCAATTTATTTCCACATACATTTTGTTGTTTTTAAGAGATTAAATATAATTTTCGCAGGACACAAATCAAAAGCTATATTTGCAAATGGCGTGACAATTACGACAACAACAACAACAACAACTGGACAGTCTAGCCATTCATTCATAAATTCTGTATATAATTGGCTCCTGTGTCCTTAATTGATTGACATATAGCTGCCACTCTAATTATTATTTACAGCATGTGGAACGCCGGGACAGCCAGACAAAAGTTCTGTCAACAATTGCCTCACGTGTGCGTTGCGTTTCCCTTTTGCAATTTTCACTTAGGCTGTCGGCTCTAATAATGGTCAAACACGGGAGCGTATTATTTGCTCAGTGTCAAATGTGCAGCAAAAAAGAAAAAAAAAAACTATTCAAAAATACAGTTTACACTCGATGTAGAAGGCTCAGTTCTTCTCGAGCGCTTGGCGGCATCGTTTGAAAATCGTGAAAAAAATAATATAATAAATAAATATGGAAATCTCTGAGCCGAACATTGGCATCTTTTATGTTAGCAAACTTCTGGCTCTAGCGCCATATTCGGCCAAAAAGAACTCGAAAGGTCAGCTAGAGATACGGCGCAGTTGGATATTTTCCATATATTCGGTTTGCCTCTGCCTGATAATGGGTAGGTATAGCCATATATGGGTAAAGGATACAATATTCCGTCGTAGTGCTACGATCTACCAATAATTTTCTTCAATTTTTGTTTTGGTGTTAGTTTTTCTCACTTATCGCGGTTTGCTGTTCGATGCTAATTCTGATATACCCGTGCGGTAAGTTCTATAAACTGATTAATATATATATTTTATATATGCTCTATATAAAGTTTTTTTTTATTGAAACTTTACACCAGTAGATTATATAGTTCTCTGTAGTTATTTCCATTTCTAGAGCTGTGCTGTCTCCGACAGTAGATCAGCCGCAGGTGGCGCCTCTCGAGCGATGCGTCCAATGGGCCTGAAGGTGGGCCGTGGGAGATATGGGGGCTTATCATGGCCAGCCAGTGCCATGGCGCAGATCGAGAGCAGCAGCAAAATAATTGTGAATTTCATCTTGGTTCGATTGGCAATGCTTGAGTGATGCCGTTCACTTGACATCCAGCGGCTTTTATAGTCAAGTTGAGCTGCGCTTGAGCTGGGGAACTTTTTTTGTTGGGGTTTACATGTTCGGAGACAACGAAATATGTATGTGACCTGGCTAAGTAATTACTTATTTCGTTTAGTTGAGCAAAGTGATATCAGTATTGATTTGCTGTTCTCTAAGGGGAATTTTCTTAAATATAATATCGGTAATATATGTATGATCTTATGTGAATATACATATATATGATAATATAAATAGATGTGGTATAATTATATTTCAAATGATATATAATAATAATAATAATAATATATAAAAGAATCTGTTCAGCATATAGGAAAGAAAAATCTTTATCATTTAAAATACAATAGTTAGATCATCATCCTCATATGTGGCCTAAAGTTCCTTTGTGTGATGTCTCTCATCTAGGACTTCAGTAATAATTGATTCGTATCATCCATCTTACGTGTTCTTTGAACTTCATTTGAATGAATTTTAATTTGAATGAAACCCAACACACCAAAAGTGCATCTTTCAGAATGAAATCGGCCACCTCTAAGGTGGTGACGGCCTCGGATGTGTCGGTTGTGGTGCTGGCCATCGTAACTGGTGTTTACTGTGGCATGTTTGGACTGAGGGCAACACAGGAGTTGAACATGCGACTGGACAAGGTAAAGCCCGCATGGGATAATATAATATTTCTTAATCGGATTTCCAACACAGATCGACAGCACTCTGAGCCCGTATAACAATTTCAAGAAGGATCGCTGGCGCGCCTATGCCATGGCCAGTGTTTCGCTCGTGGTCATCGGAATCCTGCTTGGCTTGGACGTGGGCACCTGGGCGCGCATGGCACAGGAGATGAACATTAGCCAAGCGGACACAGGTGAGCCATGCCGTGAGATTCATTCGCTTTGATCTGTTCCAGTGTTTCAGATCACAACGTCTCATTGCCAGAGCTCAACGTGCAGTGGTATATACCCTTCTACAGTCTCTACTTTATATTGACCGGGCTGCACATCAATTTCGCGAACACGGCTTACGGGTTGGGCAGGCGTTATAAGCGACTCAATCAAATGCTGAGGAACACCTATTTGAGTGGTAAGTAGAATGGCAAAGAGATGTTTGAAAATGTATATATGTATATATATATTATGATATAATAATACCAAAATAGGATGTAAATATACCAAGAAATAATACCAAATAGTAGTGAAAATTGTTAGAACTTTATATCTGAGATTATTAAGGGTACTTACCTCATGAGAAAGAAGAAGAAATGATAGGAATAGAAAAAAGGAAATAAAAAAGAACTTAATACGATTAAAGAGAAGGAAAGGGAATTGAGGAGCAGAAGTTAGAAGGAAACGGAATAAAGGAGAACAAACGTGAAAACGAGAGAACCATATAGAAGTTATAAGAGGAAATAAAGAAGAAAAGCGCAAACAAAAAAGTGGATAGAGACAAAGAAAACGAAGAAAATACAACGCAAGACAGAATTAAACAGAAGGAAAGCCAACAAAACAGAAAAGGCTCAACGAATAAAGAAAAATCTAAAAGTGATGAGAAGAAAATAGCACATAAGGCAGTTCAAGAAAATAAAATAAAAGAAATAAAAGAAAACAGGTGAGAACAAAAGTGATGGAAAGTGAAGACAGAAGATAACAAAAGAAAAGAAAAGAGAATATAGTAAAAGCAAGAGAGAAGATGAGAACGAATAAAATATAAATGTAAATGGAAATATTGTCCTATAAAACTCCAGTGAGAATCTATTTCATAAAGAGATTACAGGGCATATTGGGTTTGTGAAAATATATGTAACAGGTAGAAGGACTTGTAGATTCCAAAAAGAATATAGTATATAGTACATTCTTGATAAGGACAAGGTGAGTCTGTCTGTCTGTCTGCCTGCCTATGAGAGCTAAAGTCTTGAGAGTATTTCCTAGTCGGGCACTACCGACTAGTTTCTTTAGGAACGAAAATTGCTTCATAAAGTTTCATTGAATTTGTTTCTAGAAGCAATGCTAAGCTCAATTTTCAAATTTAAAGACCGCGCAAAGCCGAGTAGTGCATGCGCCATTTTTATACCCTGAGCCCATTGAAAATGGGAAATCAATTCGTTTTTAAGGCCAGGTTTGTACATCGTTTGGGATAGAGGCTTCAAATTCAGTCAATAGACCAGAAAGAAGAAGAGCTGAAGAAGAGCCACAGTTCTGAAGAGGAGATGTTAGTTTACATATGTATGTATGCAGCAGAGGCAGCAGAAAATATTCTGATTGGTCGCTAACTGATAGAGAGGGTTTAGCTTATTCCAACTCACAGAGAGAGGTTTAACAGTTGAATGGTAGTATCGCTGCCCTATATAAGGGCAGCTGAAGATCAGAAACTGCTCTGATTGGTCGCCTAATGATCGAGTGTGAAGACTGATTGAGAAATAGGTTCAAGAGTTGAGCTTGACTTGAGTGGAGCTGTCGCTGTCGCCCTATATAAAGGCAAGTCTGCTGCCGCGCAGCTTCAGTCGCATTTTTTATTTCTTGGTGGTCAGTTGTCCAGGGCAGCGCGGTGCTTCTCTTCTTCGGTCTGTTGGTAAGTATTTAAATTGTTAAGTATGTTAAGCGAAAATGTAAAGTTATACTTTTAATGTTTATCTAATGCAAATATAATATATTTTAAACTTTTTGTTGATAAGACTGTCTAAAACTTGAAAACCGCTGTATGATAGATTGACAGAAAATTTAAAAAAAAGAGTGTGTGTCATCAATGTTATAAATTATTAATTATTTAACGATCATTAAGATAACGATAATTTAGCAAATGCAAAGGAATTCTTCATATATGGAAATATCAAGGACTTTAGCATTTTTTAGTCAGGCAAGCCTGACTAACACTTCGACTTTCCCTCTAACTCTGAGTTGTTTAAATATAGCTGTGTTTTTGGTAATTTATAGTTAGGCATATAATTTGAAGGCATTAACTAGAAAACATAATAAAAGGCTATTGACATAGCAAAGTTTCGTGTAATGCATACGCAGATTACGTAATCTGTAGACTTTGGCTGCCACGCCCCATTCGCTTCACAGGCTCAGGGCTCAGGGTATCTCCTAGTCGAGCAGTCTCGACTAGAGCACTTTTGTCTATATATGTATAACAATTATAACCACATTCTATATCTTTGCAGACAAAACGTATGGCAATGCCACAAATCTGGTCAGGGTAAGCGCCGTCAGATCCATCAGCTTCAAGCCGATGATGCCAATGGCTCTGCACGCCAGCTTAACCAAGTTAAACACGGAGACCTTGCCCAATGAATCCGCCAGTAGGTAGTGATAAATATAAACTATAATCAGTATATATATTGTATAGCTCCTCCACAGCTAAAAACAAAAGTTTGCTTATTCGTGCCATGGCCGACAATCACGAATCGTTGGGCAAATGCGTGCGGCTGCTCTCCAGGTAAATCAATGGAACTATATGGATAAACATAAACAAAACTAATTAATAAACTTTTGCAGATTCTATGGCATCGCCGTGCTGTTCATACTGGTCTCCTGCCTGCTGCACTTGGTGGCCACGGCCTACTTTCTGTTTCTGGAGATGCTCAATAAGCGGGACAACGGCTATGTGTGGGTGCAAATGCTCTGGATTATATTTCACTTTCTGCGTCTGCTCATGGTCGTGGAGCCGTGTCATCTGGCTGCGCGCGAGGCGCGTAAAACCATTCAAATAGTGTGCGAAATCGAGCGCAAAGTCTTCGAACCCATTCTGGTCGAGGAGACCAAGAAGTTCTGGCAACAGCTGCTCGTCGACGATGCTGAATTCTCAGCCAGCGGACTTTGTCGCGTGAATCGCACCATACTGACATCGGTAGGTAATCTTAATCTATTACTAAATGGAACTCTGAAACTTTCTTAATATATAAATTATAATGCTAACATCTTAATCTTAATTCTATATTCCTAAAAATTTCCTTTTACTTTGCAGTTCGCTTCAGCTATCGCTACATATTTGGTCATACTTATCCAATTCCAAAAGACGAACGGCTGAAGCTGTCCATATACTAAATTTTAATTTTTAGTTATACAAAAGGTTGCTTTTATTAACACTAAACGGAATTCTTAGCTGTGTTTAAGTCTGTCAATAAAGGAAAACAATATTTTTGTTGTTGTGATTATTCCAAACCGAATTCAAGTTGAACATTTAAGCAAACTGAGTTCCATGGCTACTTAAACGCACATTTATATTAGATTTCATAATATTGTTTGTTTGTTTGTTTTTTTTTTTTTTTAAACTAGTTGATTAAAACCACGATCTGCCGGTCAGCCGCTCAGAAGCCCTTCTGGTACTGCTTCGTTTCCATGCGCTGCTGGAGCAGCTCCAGCTGCCGCTTGGCCTCGCATTGTGGAAAGTTGTTCAGATCGTAGTACTGCGGCGCCAGGCTGAGCAGCCATTCAGCTGTAATGGGAAAAGATAACTTGTTTTAAGAGCGAATTTAATCTTTATATATTTATATTCTTTAACTCACGCTTCACATCTGTCACGGTGCGTATATAGTTTTTGGTGGTCAGTACAAATTCGTTGTAGATGACCCAGTCGGGCTTGTGGTCCAGGCATGTTGACGGATGCAGCTGCACGTTCTGGTTGTCCTTGATGGTCAGATAGTGTCCCGTTCGCTCCAGATGTGCGACTTGCATAAAGAAGCCCTGAACCAGAGCCTTGCGTATATTCATGTAGTAGTCCTTCGAGGCGAACTCTGTACTGGTGCGCTTCAAATTGAAGCGATCCATGATGCGCGCCAGCTGCTGGCGCACATTGTCAGCGCTCTTCAGTGAGCGAAAGTTGATGAAGTTCTCATAGCACCAGTTCGGATCCTCGCTGCCTATATAGAGTAAAAATCAAATTAATCAATAATTGATTGCATGAATATTCAGCAACACTTACTCTGCTTGAAGGCGTGATAGACATTCAGCAGCGTCAGATGATCCCCGTCAATGTGAGCGAAACGCATCTTGGCCTCGTCAGCCACCTTCTTGGCCTCGTTGGGTCGCACGAAACATTGTGGCACTTTGGTTGGTGTTTGATGTTTGAATTGGTTTGTTTTCGATTAAGCGCAAATTCAGAACATTTTTTTGTATTGTTTTTTACATAAACAAATAGATTGTGCTTACATTTTGTCAGCTAGGCAATCTAGATATTTGATATTCAAAGATTGATTGCATTTGTGAGTTGCAAGTGCGTTCGAGGCCACAAAGCGGGCATACACAATTCATTAAGGTAAATATATATAAAATATTTGAACAAATGCCGTCGCCTCACATTTCAAACAAATGTGCGAAGCACTTGGAACGCACGTGCAACTTGGCTTCAGAGTTGAATGCAAAGAACAAATAAATTGATAAACTTTTTTCTTTGCACGTTTAGGTCAAATGTCAAGGTGCGTCAGAGTCCTGGTCGAGGGAAGCTTAAGTGATATATGAACATCAATAACAACAGCTTCAAGGATCAGGAAATTATTGCCACTTGAAGCTAATGTTATTGTGCTCTAGCTAAATTGAACCACATAAAACTAAAACTAAACTACTTTTCAATTTCAAAGGAAAACCCAGCGTCGATCAAACATATTCCTCATCTGTACTACATCTATCATCATCTTAAACAGTTTAGTTTGTTTCTCACCCGACAGCATGGCCGTAATGGAGAGTATCTCATTGGAGCAATTGTGCTGGCAACTGGCTATCAGCATCTTGGCCAATTGTGGATCGAGTGGGAACTCGGACATGACAGCGCCAAGATCTGTCAGATTGCCATCGTCGTCGAGGGCGGCCAAATAGTTGAGCAGCTCCAGAGCGCGCATCAGTGTCTCGGGCGCCGGCGGATCCATGAAATCAAAGTGCACCAGATCATCAATGCCCAGTTTCTTGAGCTGCAGTACCACAGTGCCTAATGGATATATAAAATAATATAAATAAATCAAATATATCAAATATTATCTGCCCAACTTACCCAAATTAGAGCGCAAAATCTCTGGATAGGTGTTGTCTTGCATTTCGTTCTTGAACGCCTTCTCTGTATAGAGTCTGAAGCATTTGCCGGGCCGTGTGCGTCCAGCTCGACCGGCACGCTGCTGTGCCGAAGCCTTCGATATGGGTGAGACGAGCAAACTCTCGACACGTATGCGCGGATTGTACACCTTCTGCTTGGCAAAACCCGGATCAATCACAAAGACAACGCCGTCAATGGTCAGCGAGGTTTCGGCTATGTTGGTGGACACCACCACCTTGCGGCCGATGGCACCGCTTGCATTTGGTGGTGGTGCCGCCTCGAAGATGCGCTGCTGCAGATTGGGCGGCAACGTCGAGTACAAGGGAATGCACTTCAGCTCGCCAATTTCGGAGCCTAGATTATCAATCTCGCGCTTGATGCGCTTGCAAGCCTCTTCGATTTCCTCCTGGCCAGTGAGAAACATAAGTATGTCGCCTGTTTGAGGAAGAGTCAGAGATTACTATGAAGTTAGGAAGTTGGAGAGGAGAGTTAAGTTCTCCGCATACCTTCGATCTCTTCGCATATATGTATCTGTATAACCGTGCGTATAGCTGCCTCCAAATAGTCTCTCTCGGGCTCAGGGGTATAGAAAATCTCCACGGGATGCGTGCGGCCGGGCACGTTCATCAGCGGCGCATTGTCAAAGTACTGCTGGAATTTGCCTGCATCGAGGGTGGCCGACATGACCACCAATTTGAGATCATTGCGCTGACGAATCACCTCCTTTAGCACGCCCATCAGTATGTCGGTGGCCAGTGTACGCTCGTGCGCCTCGTCCAGCAATATGACCTGATATTGATCCAGCATGGGATCCGACATGGCTTCGCGCAGCAGCATACCGTCTGTCATGTACTTGAGCAGTGTCTTGGGTGAAGAGCAATCCTCGAAACGAATGGAGTAGCCGACTTCCTCGCCCAGATTGACGTCCATCTCTTCGGAAACACGCTGGGCCACCGACATGGCGGCCACACGACGAGGCTGTGTACAGGATACGCCCTTGCGTCCCTTGGACACAGCGAAGTCCACACACCATTGCGGTATTTGTGTCGTCTTGCCAGAGCCAGTCTCGCCCACCAGCACAATGCACTGATGCTGGCTGAGCAAACGCATAAAGTCCGCCTGATACTCGAATACCGGCAATGTGATTCGCTTCTTGTACAAGTTTTGGTAGCGAATTGAGTAAGGCTTCGATGTGAACGGATTCATGGTTGGCGGCTAACACATGGAATGGAACGGGAATCATGTTAAATGAACTCTCTTATTATTGGCACTGGCAGTTCTTACCTGTTTACTGGGCACAAATCCACCTAAAATCTGGGCAACAGTGCCGGCGGCTGAGGCCGCTGCTGCTGAAGTTGAAGCCTCCGTTTCCCTGCAAATGGCACAACATTGTAAACATTGGATGTGTTATATGTTTTTACATTTATTTACTTTCTCATCTTGTTGGTGTATGTTTCGCCCACTTCAATGCGTCGTTTCGACATCTTTGCGTATTGTTAAAGCTCACAATTAATAGCAAAAACGTTGTGCACAAAAAAAAAACACGCGCTGAAAAGCAACGTGAAAAGCGATAAATAGTACAAGGGCTGACAGAAAGTATCGGAAGGCGAACAGTAAACAATGAATACACTCTGAACTATCGATAGTTTGAATAATAAATAGAAACCACTCTGTTCATTACGATTTGATTTTGAGTCTACTTTCGAAATGTTTTGTGTGATAATTATTTAAAGTTAGCTAGAGTACCGTAAGGGTTTTAGGAAATGTTTAATAATATTATAGGTACTGCAATAAGATAAATGCTGATATCAGCTTATTAAAAACCACATTTTTTGGTATATTGGTATATTTATTCAATTTAAATAATATACCATAATGGTGGTTATCGATATGTTGGCTCTGCCTCATTTCGATAGTTGTTGTCAGTGCGCAGCAATATCGATTCAGCAGTATTTGCAATAAATTTTAAGATGCGCGAAATGTGTACAAAAATGCAAAAATCAAAGTGAAAAACTGTTGCCAAAGCGACAACAAACAATGGAAATACCGATACAAGTGGCCGTACGCATATATCCACACGCAGAACTTGAAAACAAGCCGGAGCATAAAGCGTCAGAGGATGGCGACGCAGAAGCAGACAAACCGCAATCGAAGCCGTCTTCCCCGAACCCGCGTCTGCCGCCGCGACCCCCGCAGTTGCCATTGCAAACAACGGCAATAGATGCTAATGGCAATAATGAGCCAGACGCCAGTCAGTTGAATACAAATGAAGCTCCAGACATTGGCAATGCCAGTGGCTGCTGCGTGCAGGCCATACCAATCGCAGTGTCCGCACTTGGCCTACCAAGCGCACTTCCCGGTGGTGCGGCCCTAGACAGCATTGCTGCAGGTCTGATACAGGTGGGCGCCCACACCGTCCCCGTGACACATGCGCTGCCCAGCAGCACTACACAGAGTCAGGTGTACCATCAGACGGTCTTTCCGCTGATCAGCCTGTTCTTGGAGGGCTTCGATGCATCGGTGGTGACATATGGGCAACGCGGCACTGGAAAGACCTACACGCTCTACGGGCACGGTTTCGAGTGCGTCTATGGCGAGGCGGACCAAGGCGTGGTCCAGCGTTGCGTGCGAGAGATCTTTACACACATTGCGGCGCATTCAGGTGAGTGGATAGACAAAGTCTCCTAGCGGAAATTGTATTTAATAAATGTATTCCCTTTAGATCGCACATACGCCGTTAATGTCGGCTTTGTGGAGATATGCAATGGCGAAATCCGCGACTTGCTGGGCATGGGCAATGTCCACTGCACCACGGTGGAGGACGTTTTCCACTGGCTGCAGCTGGGTCTCAGCACCAAGCAACAGTCGCCCGCACACACACTCTTCACACTGACCCTGGAGCAGCAGTGGGTGTCCAAGGAGGGCTTGATTCAACACCGTCTCTCAACGGCCAGTTTCTCAGACCTGTGCGCCAGCGAACGCTGGGGCGAGCCACCACCAGGACATCCACGCGATGCCGGACTACAGATGCTGGAGCAGGTTGTCAACACACTAACTGATCCCAGCATCATGTACGGTGTCAATGGCAACATTCCCTATGGCCAGACCACTTTGACCACTCTGCTAAAGGATTCCTTTGGTGGCCGTGCTCAGACCTTAGTCATTCTGTGTGTGTCGCCGCTGGAGCAGCATCTCGCCGAGACGCTAGGCAATCTGCAGTTCGGCTTCAAGGTGCAATGCGTACGCAACTATGTCATTATGAATACCTTCTCCGATGACAACACTCCCATATCGCCGGAGGCATTGCCTCATGATCCAGAAGCAGCTGGCACGGCTGCCCTCATGGCGGCCGTGGGCGTGCCCAACGGAGACAACTTTGGACTGCAATTTGCAGCCAGTCAGTGGTTCAAGCTGGTGTCCAATGCAGAGGGACTCTTCGCCAAGTAAGTGAACTCACAGAAATAAAACAAAATACAAATTTTATTAATAAATTTCTGTCACAGATTAATGGGCTCGAATGCCATTACGGAGCTGGAGAAGGAGCAAATTGAGGAGTGGCTCTTCTTGAAGCAAGAGTGCGAGGAATGTCTCAGCTCCAGCGAAGCATTGCGCAACCAAAAGCCCCTGGTGCCCATCCAGGAGGCGGAGGAGCCAGAGGAGTCCATCAGTGAGCCGGAAACTTCCTGCCAGCAAAACTCGGACAATGAAACCGACAATGAGTCACAGCATCCCGATCTGGCCGAGAAGCTCGAAAGCCTCATGGATGAATTTCGCAATAAAACGGATGCGCTCATTCAGGCTAAGCACGAGGAGTTTATGCTCAAGCAGCCCAAGGCGGTGATGCAGAGCCAGGACAAAGATCGGGAGCAGACGACGCAGGAGGCAGCGCCACAGCTTGAGAAGTGCGACGAGCGAAAGTTGAGTGTGGGAGGTAAGTATAATATATAAATATTTATAATATATATATAATTCTCACTCATTCAATATCTTTCAGGACGTCGTCGCAGCATACAGCCGGGCGCCAGTTTGAGCAGCGCTGAGCTGGCCATGCTCAATCGCGTCGCCTCGCAGCAGACAACGGGCACGGAATTGCCAGCGGAATTCGATCCACTGAACAACACCACAGGCCCGGCCGAGGGGCTGCGTAATGCGCCTGGTGTGGCCGGCGTAGGCGGACCCGTCGAGCAAGTGCAGAAGAAGATGCGTAAGCTGAATGCCGAGATTGAGGCACGTCAGCGACAACTGAAGGAAATCGAGCAAACGATGCAGCTGAAGCAGAACATCATTTCCGAGCTGGTAAAGAACCGGGAGACGCGCAGCCATGCCAAGCAGCGTTTCCACAAGAAGAAGGCCAAGTTGGATGCGGAGTGCGACAAGGCTAAAAAGCATTTGGCCAAGGCCCTGGTCCAGGGCAAGGATAAAGCGGAAATTGAACGGTGGGACGCCATTATAGCCCACATTGAGCAGCGCCTGCAGGATCTCAGCTCGATGAAGCACATTGCCGGCGAGAGTGGACAAAAGCTGAAGAAACTGCAGCAATCCGTGGCCGAATCCCGCAAACAAATCGAGGAGCTGCAAAAGAAGCTGAAGAAGGAGTGCAAGCTGCGTGATCAGCTAGAGGCCGAGCTGAAGAGCTTAAAGGAGGCGTCACTAGTCAAAATGGAACCAAATCCCGACCAGCTCAAGGCGGTTCAGGCTCGCATTACCCACCTGGATCACATACTCCGCGAAAAGTCGGAGAACCTGGAGCAATGGGACGGCGGCGGCGAAAAGTCTCCGGCCCAACAGGAGGGACTCCGGCACGAGATACGCAATCTGAGGCGAACACGTGATCATCTGCTAGAGCAGCGCTGCACGCTGGATCGCAAGCTGAAGCGCGACAAGATGTTGACGCAGCGCGAGGAGCGCAAGCTGCTCGAGTGCGACGAGGCAATCATGGCCATCGACGAGGCCATCGAGTTCAAGAACGAGCTCATCTGTGGCCACAAGTCCATCGATTTGTCCACCGAGCGACTGCAGCGGGAGAAGGGCGAGCAAATGCTGATGGCGCGACTCAACAAACTCTCGCCCGAGGAGATGCGCACGCTGCTCTACAAGTACTTCGTCAAGGTGATTGATTTGAGGGATTCGTCTCGCAAACTGGAGCAGCAGCTGGTGCAGCTGGAGCGCGAACGTGATGCCTGGGAGTGGAAGGAGCGAGTGCTCTCAAATGCAGTGCGTCAGGCACGGCTAGAGGGCGAACGCAACGCAGTGCTGCTGCAGCGCCAGCACGAGACAAAGCTGACTCTCATGCTGCGCCATCTGGCCGCAGAGACGTCGGCCAGCTCGGCCAGCTATGGCGATCGCGCTCTGGCGCCTGCCACCAGCCAGGCGACGAGCAGCGAGTTTGACTACGACCTGGACTTCTACAAGGGGGCCAGCAATAAGGCGCTGCTCAAGGCGCAGCAGGCGAAGCCCACGCCCGCTGTGCTGGACAAGTACAAGGACAAGGAGCGGAGCAGCGGACGCAATATCTTTGCCAAGTTCCAGGTGCTCACACGCTATGCATCAGCGGCGGCTGCTGCAGCTGGCTCATCCTCGACAGCTGACGAGTCCACGGCGCTGATTGAGACAACAACCACGGCGGCAACAACAACCACCACAACAACAACAACAACGGCAACCACAAGCGCCTCGGCCAAGGGCAAGGAGAAGGCGCTGGCCACTATCAACCAGGATCAGCTGAAGCGGCTGATGCCGGCGCCAACGTCCACCAAGGTGACGAGGCAGAAGAACAAGATCATCATACAAGATGCGACGAGGAAAAACTAAGGAGAATTTGAATTCTCTCTCTATCTCTCCTCTGTCTCTGGAGAGAGAGAGAACCACGCAATACAGGAAAATATTAGCTGAGAGCGCGAATGAATAGCATTCACTGACATCGGCAGGCAAATGGATGGATTTCGCACCCACTCTCTATCACCCACTGCTCAGATTCTAGACCCGACTTAATCGAAATATTCGAAATACTCAAATGTACAATTATAATTTAGAATGGCAAACTCATACCGATATGGTTAGATATATGGTTATATATATGTATGTACTGAACAAATACGTCCACAGACTTGTTTCAATAGACTTTACTACCCATGGTATTCATCCGATTTCTGGCGCATTTAAATGTCAAACCACAAAGATCCCTCGACTGCAAATCTAAAGACTTGACAAATTGTTACTTAAAATACTCAAGGCTCAGCAATCCCAAATGGAAAACGCAATTAACTCGCTCAAATTGTTTACTTAAGCAATCGAATCTCCTGTTTTATGTACATATAATATGCATATGTATTAATTTTAGTTATATATACATTAACCTATAAGTCACAATTACTATATATATTTTTTTGTTTTAAGTTTTCGATTATGTTTTTTTAATGTCTTCCCGAAATTTGAAATAACCCCTAGCCCTAGCTATATATATATATATAGAACTTTTCGACTTCCTTATCAGTGCATTTATTCAGTTTCTGTTTAAGATGTTTACCTTTATGTTTTATATATATACATACTATATATTGAAATCAGCGTTTCTCAAAATTACGCATATTACAAATGTTTAAGGAATTTAGGTTGTGTTTAATTTTGTTTAAATTTAACAATGCAAGAATTATAAGCAACATGCATATGCTTTATATCAAATTCATAATCCGAATAAAAATATTTTAACAAAAAAAATAAAAGATCTTTTAATATTAATAATCATCCATAAATAGAGTAAAAAAAAGTAGAGTATAAAAAATTCATCTGCTCTGATTTTCCTCACAATTCAATGATTCACATCTTCACACAGTATTCACATCTTCTGCTGACTAAGAATTTGTTTATTGTTTTATTCAATTTCCTATTCCTTCACCTCACATTCCTCACAACAAAAACAGCAACAACAACAAAACACAACTCAATTCCCCTCAATATTATATCAACAGGTGTCCCCTGAAAATATCCCTCTGAATTTCCCAAACAAATGCCCCTTCGCACACACACACACACACGGTCAGAGAGCGGCAAGAGAGTGCAAAAGCAAAATGGCCGGTCGGTCCAGAGCAACTGTCAGACAGAGAGGCAATTCAGTCTGGTTTGGACCGTCGAGCGATAACCGTCGAACGTATTGAAGTCGGAGTTTACGTCTGCGTTATCAGAGTGCGACTGAGCGTGTGCGTGTGTGTGTGCGAGCATTGTTTGGGCTACGGTTACGGTACGGACGGTACTCACACCCCCGCAAACCGGTTCGCCTGGTGGTGGTTCTAACGTTTTACGCGCTTCGGCTGTGTGCGAGCGTGAATTGTGAATACGCCAAATCAAGTTAAATAAAATGCAAAAGCAATAAATAAATAATACAACCAGCCGATTGTCAAAAGCAGAGCACAGCGCCAAAAAGGGCCAGCGTGCGTGTTTGTGCGTGTTTGTTGTGCAGCAGTCGTTGTGCAGAGTCGCCACCCCAGTGGATTAGTGGCACCCTGTTACAATTTGCTCACACTAGTGTGTGTTAGTGAGTGTTTTTGTGCATAAACATTAACAGCAGTCCCAGTCAGCGTTTCTTCAATTCATCTCGGTAGGTAACAACAACAACAACGACAACAACAACAACAACAACAACAACAACAACAACAACGACAACAGTTCAATGTATTTTTCGCATCTGTCTGGCAACTTCTGCTTTTGTCTCCAACGGGTTTACTGTTGTTGCTGTAATTGTCATCCACGCCCACACACACACACACACACAGCGATGCCAACACCCACAGCCAGAGCTACAGAGTCTGCAGTCAGATATGATTTTTGCCTGCGCCTCATTAGTGTCAGGTGTATTTGTGGATTTTGGCACAGCTTCCTATTGATTTTTCGCCAAAAAACTAAAGTTTTCGCTTTAGCGAATCAACTTTGTTAACTTCCACATACACACACGCACACACACACACACACAAAAGGGTGTGTGCGGCATAGAGCCTTTGCCTAGAATTTGCCGTGCGCCTTTTTGCAGCTGCTGGCAAATGTGTTTAAGCTGCTGCAAAGTTGGAAAAATTATCAAATTTAATAAATATCATGTTTACTGTCATGTTCTAGAATATTTTTTGCACTTGTTTTTGACATTTTCATTTAGCATTTGCCGTTTTTCAAAATTCCTTTTCTGCATTGCTTGGTGATTTTTTTTAGCGCATGCGCTTTGCGCCCCACACAGATGTGAAAGCAACTCTGATTTGTGTGCAAGTGTGAGTGAGTGAGTGCCAGTGTGTGTGTGTAACCTGCCTAAGCTGCTGCCTTTGTCTGTGTCAGGTAGTTTTTCCCTTGCCAGGCGGCAGGCTTAGGCTCCAGGGACTCAGTCCACTTTGTGCTGAAGCATCTTTTAAAATCCTTTGCAATTTCCATGTGGCACACATACGCAGGCCATATGTGTGTGTGCGTGTGTATGCCTATGAGTGTGTGTGTGTGTGTTTGTGTGAGAGCAACCCCTGCTAAATAGGCACTCATCCCGAGAATCCCGTGCAGCTGTCGTAGTTTCCTTTATTTGATTTTGCAAGTGTTGCGCGCTGTCGCTGATGCTGCCTTTGCCTCTGCCTCTGCCTCTGCCTCTGCTTCTGCCTCTGCCTCTGCCTCTGCCTTGGTCTCAGGTCTCGACTGTCTGTCTGCAGGTCCTTTTTCTGGTTTTTTAGTTCTTTTTTGGTTCTGTGCATTCGTCCTGTTGCTAGGCGGAGTTTTTTCTTCTTTTTTTTTTGGCTCTGCAGACATGCTCTTTGATTTAAAGACGTATCGATTTTTAAGCATCTTCAACTTGTTGGCAAAGCCATGCCCACTAGGGTGAACCAAAACATATATTTATTTGGTTGGCACTTAACCCTAGCCAAGTCCAAGCATATAGCAAATATTGATTGTGGCTAAAATGAGCATTGCGCTAAGCAAATAATGAAACAAAAGTTGCAGTCGGACACACAGAGTGCACTTGAATCTCAATTAGGCGCCGCATGCAGCGTCCAATGGGTCACTGAACATGCAGCACGAAACGAGCCTGGACAATGGTCGGACATTTGTTCCTTTCCGGTTCTCGCTTTTCTTTTTTTTTTTTTTGGATGACGAACGCTGCGAATTGACCCTGCATTGGGCCAGTGCACTTTGTGGCGCAGACACCCGCAGCCGTTCGCCCCTCTTGAATTTTATATTCGAAAATGGAAAACATTGCAAAAATTTATTGGGCCGACACCCTAATGCAGCCAGACAGTTTTTTGTTACTTTTGCTTTATTATATGTTTGAACGGAAAACAAGCAACAAGAATGAGTAATAAAATTTGTGATTCGTTGATTTTACCACGCGATTGAGCGGCAGAGCCGGATCTGATCACATTTAATTGAGCCACCTCCATTTCTTTGTTCAATTGACAACATAATTTATTACTATTATTTTTTAAACTGACTAAAAGTCTGTATTTTTTAAATGAAATTTCCAGTTGTTCAAAATATTATGTTTAAAATATTTTAGAAATACTCAGGCCACTCGTATTACTTTTAAAACTTCCTATGTGGTGGTTTATATGGTTTATAAATCATTGATTAGCAGAAGTAGTAGACTATATATATAGGCTCTCATTAATGGTAATTTGTAATGATTATAAATTGCTGAAGTATTATCTATTCCCATCTTATTATACTTATATAATAAAGTAAACATATAAAGATATATATTCTATATATTTTTCTCTATTTTCTACTATCTCTACTACAACTATTCTATTCCTATAAATCTAGGAAAGGTTGAGATCTTTATTTATTTATGTTTTTTTATAAGACTATGAAACTTTAAAAACTTCTCTCTATCTGTCTCTCTCGCTCTATATATGTATATATCTTTCTCTACATCTCTAATCGAGTTTATTTCTAAATATGCCCATAATTTCCATATTGATTTATTTTGTTTAAGATTATGAAACCTCTATCACTGCCTCTATCTTCTTTCTTTCTTTCTCTCTCTCTCTCTCTCTTTCTCTCTCTCTCACTCTCTCTCTCTCTCTCTCACTCTCTGCCTGTCTGTCTCTCTCTTTCTCTCTCTTTCTCTCTCTCTCTCTCTCTCTCTCTCTCTCTTTCTCTACACCCCTCTCTCACACTCTCTATCTATCTATTAAGTAATTTATTCCTTTATATGCCCATAATTTCCATGTTTGTGCTATAAATATGCTATTAAGTTCACATAAATTGTTGCAAATTCTTTATAAAATTTTGAGATACATAAAAAAGAAATAGATATTGCTCAGATGTATATACAATCGCATATGCTTATGGCCAGGGTGTTGACCGATTACCAGATGTTTTTTTCAAATTGAGGCACGCAATTTGCGGCATATGTTTAATTATTCTAACTCGCAGCTGAATCGTGTGGCAAGGCAAGAATAATGCGAAGAGCAGAGGTTGCTTTATGTATAGGGATATATAATATATATATATATATATATATATATATATATATGAATATATAGAAACTGCGCATCAAAAGCATTAATTCACAAGTCCAATCCGATCAACAATTGTGAACTGAATTTTTGTTCACTTTTCCGTTATTCCACCCCAAAGTCGAGTGCGCAGCTGCGCAACTGCGTCGTAGTCCAAGAGGAAAACTTGTCAATTTCATTTGCTTTTACCCTTGGGTAAAGTTCATTAAACCTATTTGAAAGCTAACATTTGACAGGGTGTTCGCCCGATCCTCCCTTTATATCTAGCTTGCCACGTGCCGACTTCAGCTGCGGCGCATGCGTCGCGCCCACCCCCCACCCCTCCACAAATAGTAAAATTCATTAGATTGCCATAAAATAAAAGAATAGAAACAGAAAACTAAGAAAAATCATAAAGAGCTTTGGGCATTTGTTGCTAGGGCACAATGCACTCAAGTTTTAATTAAGTGTTAAAAAGCAAACAAATTGTCTATGAAGCTCATATAGATAGATATATAAACTTCTATAAGCTAAAGACACAGACGGACAGACAGACGGACAGAGGGTCAGGCGGATGGGCAGACTCCATGTTGATATCCATGTCCATGTGCCGTGTCTATGGCAAGTTCATAAGCGGCATATGTCACAGGCAGACAGACCAAAGAAATTGATAGATATGTATATATGTATATACACATATATCTATATATATTTATATAGATATATTTATGTATGTGTGAAATCGTGACTTCCTGCTAGTCTTAGTCTGGAGCGTCGTGTGTGGAGGTGGAGGAGCGTTTGTTACTTTATGGTTGACAGCAGGCACAAGACGACATCGAAGTGGATTTTCTATTGCCCCATTGCTGCCCATTTGCCCATTTGAGGTTTAATTAATGACATCCACATCGACAGTAGTTGCGCTCTGCTCTAACACTGGGCATTATAGATCTCAAATGAAATGTGTAACGCATTAGGGAAGAAGTTTTCTGCTCTTTAATAATGGGGAAATGTTAAAGAAGTAAATATATATATATTGAATTTTACAAATTAAATAAATACATATATTAACTGAAATTGTAACTTACATAAAGTATACAAATTAATAAAATATATAATATAATAATTTAAAAATCTTATCTGTAGATTCCGAATCAGAAAAGTCTTGTCCATAACATAATTCAATTATGATTTGCTTAAAGTCAAAGTGTTCATAATTCTAGCTTAAATTAAGATTTTTAATTTTAAAAAATATAAAAAAAATATAAAAATAAAAATGTTAAAAAATATAAAATATGAGCATTATTTATATATTTTTTTATATTTTATTTTATTTTTTATTTTTCTAAATTTAAAAATTGAATAATTTTAAATATATTTAAACTAATTTTTAATATTTATGTATTATATTTTTTGATATTTATATATACTTATGCTTATTATAAAAGTTGTATTATATTATTATATTCAATTAATATGATATATTTCAGAGTATTAACCATTTCACAACCCTTGGCTAGTTTTCTCCACTGTCTGTGTCTGCTTCCCTTTTACTACACATATATGTATATTTGCTGATAGTTTGTATAGCTTTATAAATAGTTGGCGTTGTCGCAAGTCTGCGGGTCTAATTCGACTACCATATGTGGCAGCAGCTGGGGACAAATTGTTGGCACGTTTCGTTTTGATGGATTTACATAAAGATGCGGGTGATGTGTTGTGGCGTGTCTTAAAAAGAGTTTAACTGACTGAAAGACTAAGCGCAGCTCAGTGAAGTTTATAGCTGAAGAGATTTAAGCTTAAATTTTAGAGGGTTTGCGCTGAGCAAGTGATTGAGAGCTTAAGTTGTAAGGGGCAGAGAGAGAGAGAGAGAGAGAGAGAGAGAGAGAGAGAGAGAGAGAGCGAGAGAGAGAGAGAGAGAGAGAGAGAGTGAGAGAGAGAGAGAGAGACAGAAGTAAAAGAAAATTGAATGTTAAAAGAAAATTGGAAATTACTAAAAATCAAATTAAGATTAGTATCTATATCTTAAGATATATATAGAAAAATATTGAATTATTAGCAAATTAAATTAATAAAAATTTGAAAATTTTCAAAATTAAAGACATTAAAAATATTTATTATATTTAACATTATATTTATATATTTATATTATTTAACAAAAGTATTTATTACATTATATATTATAAATTAAATATTTTAAAATATTATAAAACTATATAATTAATTATAAAATAGTTAAAAAATTTTAATAATTATTTTTTTATATATTTTATATTTTATTATATATTATTTATATATTATTTATTATATAAATATTTTTAATTATAATAACAATTATTACATTTTACTTTTATTTATTTATTTTTTCAAAAATATATGTTTATAAAAATAAACATAAATTTAAATAATTAATTATTAACAAATTAATGAGTTTTCAATTAGAATATAATAATTACTATATTTTACCTTTAATTTGAGAAAAATATACTAAAACAAAAATATCAATAATTAATTATTAACTAGTCTATAATTAATTATTGATATTTTTGTTTTAGTATATTTTTCTCAAATTAAATTAAAATTTCTTTGATTAATATTTCTTTAATAATGACTTATAATCAAAACTATTAACTAATTAGTATTATTTATATTATATTATAATTATAATATATATCTGACTACCACAGATTCTCATGCTTTTCTATCAGTATTTAATTTTGTTTAAATAACTTGAGCTAAGTTTACTAAACAAATGAGTTTTAAGGGTCACACTCACACATACACACTCACACATACACACTCACACACACTTAGATTGATAGACAGCCACGCCTTGCTGAGCCATTTTCAGCTTTAGTGTTTAACACTGTACTATACATTTCGTAAAGCAAATTTGCACCTTCAGCTGGTAGCTGCTGGGGGTGGGACTTTAATTACTGAAAGGGTTGCCATTGGGGGTTGAAGTGTTTGCCTAATCAAATTACTTGCATTTCATTAGCATTGGGTAAGGTCTCATTATAGTTGTTGCTGTTGCTGGTAGCTAAAATCGATAGATATATAGCCAGGCGAGAGGTAATTAATATATATGTATATATCTATTCAATCAGCAAAGTTTCTGATTCTCTGATTATATTTTGCACATACATACATATATTATAAAACCGGAAGTAACTAAACTAAATTCCTAACCCTCACAATGTTTTCTATCCCAATGCAGCAGCTGAGTCACCGGGTTCGTCTACAGCTAACTAACCGCGTGTGTTCACATCCAAAGGGTGTTTTGTGTTTTTCGCATAAAATCGATACAACCCCAAGCACAGGAAAACTCATAAACCAGACGAGACTACAACAACGGCCTACACGATGATGCCCAACGAATGCCACAAATGGCTAACGCTGTTCGCAGCTGTTGCTCTACTTGGTGAGTAATTTATAAATTTCATTAAATTTTCCATTTTACGATATTAGTTTTCGGCGGAAAATGCTATGCTTTCATGCCACTTGAGAAAATATCATGAAGCATTCCATTCGTCAATCCGGAAAACTTTGAAATCAGTCAGCAAAGTTTCCCACGGTTTTCCGATCTTAAAAATAGAAGAACAAATTATTGTTGCAAAGGATTTATTAAAATTTCTTTAACTAAAGTTTTGTGTAACTTCAACTATCTCTAATTTTCTCTTTCTCTCTCCCTCTCTCTTTCTCTTTCTCTCTCGCTCTCTTTCTTTATAAATAGAATGTTAGAAAAACAAACAGTCAAAACGGCTACATTTTGATCATTTCGAATTGTGCAATGTTTCTCTTTTCTCGCTTCACATTCTTGTCTCTGTTTACTCCATTTACATTTCAACTTTTACTTCTGGCTGCACTTTTATCGTATTAACACAAAAAGTCTGCTAGACACTCGACGAAAGTCTGCTGGACTTAGATAAGAATTATGCTTTGCATTCGAGTTTTGTTTAACTGCAGTGAATGTGCCTCAGCTGTTTGCCTTCAGATATTAACATGCCTTATGCTTGCTTGATGAATGCATTCTTAGATATTATTTGTGGCTTGTGAATGTATAAGAGGGGGTATATTAGTTCTGGAGCGAACAGAATGCGTTGGAGTATTTCGTATATGGATATAATAGAAACAATAAGCAATAAGAAATATAAAACTATTTTAAAACATTTAATAGACTGGAGTGTATTTTTTATTATAATATCACATCTCAAATGTATATAAAAATTTAAAAAAAAATTTAATAAATAATTATTAATTTTATCCAAAATTAACTACATATACGATTACAGGGTATAAAGTTTTTTCCTATAGCTTATGTTACTAGCTGAAGCAGGCGATATGTCGAGTGATTGCAATTTAAACTCTATAGATTTCAGGGTATCTACTCGTTGAGCACTCCCTACTTGAATACCCTTTTTCAGTGCTGTACGAGGTATTTTCTAATATGAACTGTCATTTAATAGCTTTATTATGTTCTATGGCTTTGACTTTATCTCTAGCGATTCTTTCAATGGAAAGAGGTTGCTTTGGTATCAGTGCCCAATAGATAAGTTAAACTGTTACAAATGTAATACTTAAATGGGCTACAGTATATGACATGACTTGTCGTTGCTCAGCAGAAAATAAAGATGATAAAGAGCTTATATTTTTACAACTAGTAATATGAGTAAGCTTTATATATGAATTATATATATGTACATATATATATATATATATATATATGTATATACTATATATACATTTAAAAATATAAATATATTGTATTATATTTTATCATAAAAATATGTATTTCATGTGAAATTGGTTTGGGGCAAACATTTAACCCGTTGCGATATCGTTAAATAGTTGAATATTAAATTTGATTGTTCTCAGAAAAAAAGAAATACATAAGCATAAATATAAAAAAATCAATTTAATTGAACTAAGGTCATGTTAAATTGATATTATATTCTATATATATTTTATGTATAAAGTTCCTATGGTTTTAGTATAGTCTAGTTATAAGTTATTATGTAAAGAAATTTGTTACTCTACGTCTTCTACGATATATGTGTATATACATATATCATTTCAATGATATATTTATGTATATTTCTATATCTATCTATGACCCTGTATGTCTTTTATGCTATATATTTATAATCTGCTTATGCTGCACGTGGCGTATGCGCAATTTTGTTTTTTTTTTCCACAACTTTAAATAGAAGATTTGGAGCAAGCCCCTTCAAGCCGCATTCGCAAGGCAGCTAAAAATAAATTGACACAAAAACAACGCCACACAAAATGTACAAGAACAAAAAAAATAAATGAATATTTCTTTGCGAATAAAAAATTAAAAATTCAATTACGTAATTTCGTATGCTTACAATTGAAAGCAATCTAAGGAAATCGAAACCAGTTTAGAACTCAACAAAAAAGTGAAGACAAGAGAAATTAAAATTGAATTGATTTAGAATATATTATGTGTTTGCTATATATGCCAAATCTAGGCTTTTATAAACTTATTTACTGTCTAACTTAACTAAGATTGACTGGTGACAACAGATAAAGATAAAGATATATATAGTTATAGATAGATACGTTTGTTGTTGACTAAGAAATTCCCTTCTATTGCCCTCAACATGCTGCACAGGGTATATACAATAATAGACTTTGTATTTAATAAAAAATATGATATATCTTTATTTCTATTGGTTCAAAGGCAGCGGCACACGAGCGACTCTCAGATACAAAATGCCAAGTAAAAGATACAATGCCAAAGTTGATTTTTCGAGCGGCTGGCGCGCATCTTGCGCTGATTGTGCGGGTCATCATTCAATTGAAATTGATTAAAAACATTTTGCGCCAATTTTCCATGAATACAGACAAAAAATGTAAACAAGCTTTTATTCCACACACACACACACACACACTTACACAGAGCTCTACATAATGTAAGCTAAAATGCATCTTTTATTTTCGTTGGCAGCAGCAACGCATTTAATTCGCATTTAATTCAATTGGTTTGAAATTCAACACAGAGATAATGCGCTGCTGCAAATCGTTGTATCTACAGGAAGCGAACAATTGAATACAGCGCGGGAAACATTTATAGAAACACAAGCAAGCAAAATGCCGACTACATTTTATGAATATAAATCGTCTGTCTGGCGCTGCTGGAATGTTGAGCCAAGAAACGGAATGTTGAAGTTGATATATCTTTCTTTAGAATTTTGTTTTATTTATTTACTTAGAAAATTTGTTGCTATAGAAAGTTAATGTGGTGAGCTAACTAGATCATAAGTATCTGAAACGCTTTGAAACTATCTCTCTCGGTTTGTTAGAACCTTGAAACTATAATCTGTTGAAAATCCAAAGCATCTCAAATCTATAGAAACTCCTTAACAACATCTAAAGCCTGTGTGAATTTTAAAGCTATATAAAGCAATATTAATTTATATAATTTATATAATTTATATATAATTTAATTAAATTAATTGTAATCAGGATGGTTATTGCGATATTGAAATGAGGATGATAATATGTGCACAGAACCTTTAAAAGCCTTAAGCCATTCCATATGTATATTTATATTTACATATACACATATATATATATATGTATATATGGAGTTCCCATGAGACTGAACTTCAATGACGTAACCTTTAAAATGGAGAGAAAGTTTGCCAGGCGAACAGGCTTACGGTATGAGCTATATGTTTTTATCTTTCAATGTTGAATAAGCATGTACATACTTAATGCTTTGTGGTTTGCTATATAACCAAACACTGTATTATATACATATTCTATAAATGTTCTATATCTATTCTATATTCTATTCAAATTCCATATATATTATATTCTTATTAAAAATCATTTAACAATAAAGTTATTTATATGTTAACTGTAAAAGCCTGCAGATAATTGTTGGACAGTTTTTGAATAATAGCTGAGAACTTTGACCTGGTTAGAACCAGAAGACAAGTATTGTTTATTGTTTGTACAATTGTTTTCCTTAATTAAAGTTTTTTTTTTACGTTTTCTTTGCCAAAATGGCAGCGGGTGTATTAAAAGCTCGTTAACGGCTTTAAAATAAAGTATATTCTATTTATGCTTAAGTCTTCTCTTCTATTCATGCTAAAGTACTTGGCTGATTGTAGAGATATTGAGTCTAACTGCTAAAGAATAATTTTCTTTAGCTGACCTTAAGAAAGCTGAGATCATTGTGTTAATAAGATCTTTGACAACTTATAACTTATGTATTGATGTTTATATAATGTAAAGCATATATGCTTTTATATATAAAATAATATCGTATATTAACAAAAAATAAAATATTTTTCTTTTTTTTTTTTTTTAGACTATTTAAAATTTGATTAAGGGTTTCATTTTGAAGGAAAAATATTATCAATTAACAAGGGAACCAAAATGTTAAGAGTTTTTAGGAATTAATGAATTTTTCCCAAAGGCACAATAGTTAAAATTTATTGCGGCTTGCATATATAGAATATATATTTATTACATATATATTATATATTTTTTTGCAATATATATCAACAAGTTTATAGTATTAGCGAATTCTTCTACTAATTATATATTTAGTTTTAATTTCTATAGCTTTTCTAAAAGGAATGTCTTAGCTAAAAGAAATTGTAACTAAAAACTTAGCCACTAAACGAGTCACAGCTAAAACTCATCTTCCACACGCACATTTGATATCATCTACAGTTTTGGGGATCTTTTTAGCAGTCATGGAGTCATGTATTATTAAGCTACTTAAGATGATATATATAGAGCTAGTATCTAGAAATAAGAGCAATTATTTAGGCTCTGCCTCTGCCACATTACGTCACGCTGTGCGCCGTGAATTGTCTCGATTGAAATGACAGGCCTCAAGTGAGAGATGAGAACGAGATGATGTTCCCCACACGCACACGCACAGAGATCAGATCACTGAACCGAGCTGCCAAAATAAAAGCCATTTCCGTTATTCTCCACACAGAAAGGAAAAGGAATAAGAAAGCAGCGGGGATCGAAGAGCGACGCGTATAATTACAAATGATTGATGTGCACTAGCCGAGGTACAGAGACTCGTAGTCGTAGTCGTAGCCTGCTCCCTCTTTGGAGGAGAACAGAAGCCGACGATGGAGGCATATCACACGCGGCGCTTGTCCAAACAACAAGAGAAGAGCTGAGGAGTGCAGCAGGCAGGCACTTCAGCATGGAAGAGGAGCAGCTGCTGCTGCTGCATAGAATCTCAATTCCATATATACATATATATGCATTCTATACATGATTTATTTTTAATGGTTCTCTCGAAACGTCTCTCTCTCTCTCTCTTTCTCTCTGTGCATGTTGCCCGTTTATTATTAGTTATTATGTTTGTGCCGAAGTGCAGAGAAATTGTCGACACAGCCGCAGGAATGCGGCTGGCGTTTTGTCTGCCAGCGCCTTTGTTTGGGGCTGGGATCTGATGGAGTTGAGCCAGAATCATGCAGCGGCAATTTAATGGGCCAAGTTTTATGTGATTATGCGGAGTTTGCCAAGTTTTACGCTGTGTAATATTGGAAAATCTATTTGATTGTCTTTCGTTCTTTACAAATCCTCCAAAAGCTTCGACATCAAAGAGTCAACGTCTGCTCATGCAGTGCGACATTTAAAAAGCATTTGTCATACATTTCTCTTAGGCTCATTAGGCATATTTCTATAGCCAACCCAGATATGTCTTACACAAATGTATATATGTATATATATATATATATATATATATATATATATATATATATATATATATGTATTTGTGTTTAAGTATATTGAAAGCAGCCGGCAGCCGAAAATATTTTACGAACTGCTGCTGAAAATGCATCGCTGGCAATTTATGCGTCTGTAGACCTAGAAAGCAAAAATGTTATGGGGCACGATTTCTGGCACTTAAGTTAAGAGCGTGTCGAGTAAGTGCATAGCTAGAAGCCGATTCGAACAATTTATGAAATGCCATTTAAATATTTGTTAAGGCGAGCAGAGAGATTACAAATTTGAGCAGTTTGCGGGAGGAAAAGATTTAAGAAGATATACATATATAATATATAAAATATAATACTGAATATATAAAAGTAGATAGTTTATATATGCTTTCAATTTATTAAAAAGTAATCCCATATTTTTAAAATGCATAAATATGTTTGAGATTCTAAGTAAAGTGAACGAAAGAGTAGACTAATTATGATATATATTTATATTATATGTATATTTTTATATGGAATGTAAAGCTATAATGTTTGAGTTGAAGTGTATATATAAATGTATGTATAAGTCTATATTTTCTTCAGCAGAATCAACTGCCAAATTATTCAGTTTATTCACCTGTCAGCCTGCCTGAATTTACAGACATCAGCTATTGATTTGTCTATTACAGGCGCATAAAAAGTTTGTCTTTGAAATAATTCATAATTATTTCCTGTTCGTTTTCCTTATGAAATGTGGAAATTGACATCGCCAAAAAGTTTCCAGTTAATCTCACATATTTTTTCTCTTTAAAATCTCAAAAAGTTGATTATAAAGTAAATGCATTGGACAGGTACCAAACCTTTAGAAAAGTTTTAAGAATTCCAAAATTAAAAAAATTAAAATTGTGAAGACAGAAAATTTCGCTTTATATTATTTATACAATGTTAAGTTGGGCTATTAATGAAGATAGGAAAAAAAAACAGTTTTCTATAAGATTTTCGAATATATAGATAGTATATATTTGCCCAAATCTAAGCAAGAGTTCTGCCTACAGCAGTATTTCACAGAGTAACACATGGTATCACAGGGTATCACTTCTTCAATCTTTTATATTTGTTACCTTTTGCTGAAAAACGTAGTTTTTTACCTAAATCTAAGCAGCGGCAACACTTCACTGGGTATCACATGGTACATCACATGGTATCACTTGGCATCACAGGGCATCTCTTAGTCAATCTCTATTATTTGTTGCATTTTACTAAAGTCAAGTTAAGCAACTTAATATTTTATCTATACTAAACACACATTTAATTTAAAGTTGAATAGAACTTGACGCCGAGCGGCAAATACAAAGTGATTTTATTTTATTTTCTATGCTGCGGCACAACAAATCTCACGCATCCATCTCTTGGCATATTAATTATTGGGCCGCCACGCTTGAACGTTATTATCCTCAACATCATCATCATGAATATTTTACACTTGGGGTGAAAAGCAGAGTTCGGTCACAACATTTTTTCTGGTTCAAAAATATTTAAGAGCCGCGCGCTGTTGCCGCATTTCATACAACAAGCCCCTGGATATGGGCTAGGACGAGCAGCTGAGAACGGAGAACTGAGAACTGAGAACCGGAGAACTGAGAACTGAATTTCCGCTCCCTTGTGCTCATACTGCGCGAGGAGTTGTCCCAATTGGGTGGGCGTGCGTGTGTGTGTGAGTTTGTTTTGCTGCTTGAGTTATGTAGGTATATGTAAGTGGATATTAAGTAGATATACCTACGACTACTCTCCCTCTCTCACTCTCTTTGATTGTGTTGACAGTTATGTTTCATAAACATAACACTGTGAATTCGGAAATTAGTAAACAGTTCTTTGGAAACACATTCAAGAATCGCGATACGCATCAACTGCTCACACTAAATATTGAAATAAATGTGATTTGCCTTGTGGTGTTGAATTATGTGGCGTTAAATTAAAAAATAAAATAATCTTTTATCAACCGAACGAGACTAGGGAAATCTGTAGAAGTCATCTTCATTAACACAGAGACAAAATTGTGCTTAACATAATTTTGGCGCCCCTCTCAAAAAAAAAAAAGAAAAACGAATCAAGCCATAATTTGTTAAATATTTGATTGCCTCGCCCAGGGAGCGAACGAGGTGACATTTATCAGGCAGCCATCATCTGTGTCGCGTATGACGGGCATGCCAAGCGCTGGCCCCTCTATAATAGGAGTACGTATGTGTATATATAGACTGAGTCACGTTTTTTGGGGAGCTGGCAACTCGTCGTCGATTCGGCTTATCGTGGCTCTGTAATCTGGCTAACGAGCGGCCCGGCAGACAGACAAACAATTCTTTTATTTCACGTTAAATATATTTAAAGTTCCATTGCTCGCGTGTTTATTCTTCATTTTTTGGCGTCTCTCTCAGAGCGGGCCTTAATTAATTCGAGTCGCTTTTATGTATGCAAAGCGCGTCTGGTTCGCTTCTTCTTTTAATGTTGTTTTTCTGTTATTATTATTATTTTTTTGAGCAGCTTCTGCAAGCATTTGTTGCCCGCTCTGCAGTCTTTTAACACATTCCCTTGCACTATAGAAGAGGCTAAAAACCCACCCACATAGCCCCAGTGCTCACTCGCCCACGTGCGTAGACAAACCACCCTCTCGCTGTCACTCTCTCTGCCCCCTCTCTGTCCCCTCTCTCTCTCTCTTGCACTCCCGCTGTCTCTGTCTTTATGTGACAGTCATCAGGCTCCCACCCTGTCCACAAGTAGCTAGCGCGCGTCAACTTCAGCATTTGCCACTCCGCCTGACATTTGCAGCCACTGTCGTCAGCGTCTGCATATGCACAGTGGTGCGAAAGCTGAGGGAAAATAACTATTAATAATTCTCCATGATTATTTAGCTTGTTGATTTAGTTGGAAATTTCTTTGTAGGAACTACTAAAATTTCAGTTTGCTTTATAATTATGATAGCTTTTGTCCCACTGTGCCCACTGTGCCCGCTGTTCTCTAAGTGCATAACAGAATTTCATGTGCGCTCCTTCTACTGCTCTCATTTATGACAACCGGTCCACTACTCGTACCTCCTGTCTCCTGCCTCCTGCCTCCTGTCGACTTAACGACGTCTCACGTGCCGCAGGTCGCTCCAGACACAAGTCACCCACACTGACACACACATCTAGATGCTGCTCCTCTCTCTCTATCTCTTGTCAGCTTTCCATCAGCATCAGCGTCGTCGACCACAAGGTGGACAGGTTGGCTGTGGTTTGAGCTGTCGCCGCTGACTTTAATTGAGTACGGGCGAACGGGCGGCTAGTTGTTAGAATTCTCCGCCAGCTGCGCGTGGGCATTGGAGTAAGATTTAGCTAATTGCAGTTTGGCCAAACACTTATTAAAGTTGCGTTGGAGCTCAAACGTGACTTCGTGTAGGTCTTAGCCGCGACACGAATCTAATGAATGAGCCAGTGACTGAATGACTGAATGAGTGGGCAAAGCTGCAAACCCATACCAAATGTTTGGCTGCGTTCGAACAGCTGGCGAACAGGTTTTTATGCTTGTCAGCAGATGTTTTTTTCTGAACTGCAAATGTGCTTTATATACATATATATATATTTGATTGGTATTAAAACAGAATACTAAAGTCTGTCTTATTTTTAGGTATATATATATATATATATATATAATATATATATTTATTGTCAGATTTAATAGTCGTGTCGATATTGTTACATTCATCTGCTCAGATCAGTTTATATAATTATCAATTCAGAAAAATATTGATTATAAATTCTTTCAATTTTGTATAATGTATAATTGTATATGTACATATACCTATATATATTTATATATTATCATATATGGCTCATAAAAATTACTTCTACAATAGAACAGCTTGCCTATAAAACAACTCTATAAATATTTCTATTTGTTATGCTGTTAATAAAAATAACATTTAGTTTGCGTGTCAGTCAGAGGGATTGAGAGTGTGTGGTAAGCCAACCTCCAAACTGACCTGTCAACTGTAACTCACGACCTGCGACCTCTGATCTAGGTGCGTGTTGAAACGCATATTTGGGGCGCGTCAGTGTCATACGTGTGCCTATTGAGCTTCTGCGCTTTGTTTGTGTTTGACAGGAAATTATTAATTTCTTATTTCCATTCGTTTCCTTTCACAACACGCATCATCGATGGGCGTTACAAATAATTGCGTGTTGTTGTGGGCATTGTAAGTGTAACGGGACATGGTCTAATTAGTTGGGGTGGGGTTGTTGTCAGGTATTGCAGGGGCGGCAACAGACAGAGGTACGACTAAAAGGCGTTGCCAGACAATGAAAGTAGCTCAAGGGGAGAATTGGAATATCTAGAATATCTATATTATCTGTCGAATTTTCAGTTATAAGATTAACTTGCAATATGTTCTTAACAATTACAATCCATATTTTAATAACTATATCATATATCGCATATACAGTTATAATATATTATATATTAACTTTCAATCATTTTTAAAACTTTCGTATCCATGTTTGACTATGATCATATATATCATATATATGCGATATATTCAGTTATAATATTAATTCTCAGTTATTTTTCTTAAAATAATAATCCTTACTTAAATTTCTATATCATATATCGCATATTCAGTGATAATATTAACTTTCAACTCTTTCTTAACAATAATAATCCATATTTTCGCATCAAGTCTTGAAATTCTTTTGACATGCGTCATTTCTACACTCAACCATACAAATGGTTTTCTTTCTATTTGTTTATTTAAATGCGCATTGTGGCTGTCGTTCGCACTACTGTTTATTTACTGTGGCGCCGACATTCAAGTGTCTGTATTTGATTCCAGTGGCAACCTGACCTTAGCTCCCATTAACGACACTTGCAATCCCCTACGCACTTAATAACTTTGCCACATACGGAATTATGTTATACATTTACTGCACTCAACAGTCTCCAAGTTGTATATATACATATATAGCTCTATTTATATCTGTACTCTATGAGCGTAGTGAATCGAGAGACGCAATTAGGTTGACTTTTATTTTTCTCTGTCGCAGTTGTTCTCAGATAAATCGCTTGACTTGAGCAGCTGCCAGCGTCACCAACATCTGGAAAGAGATTGCCGGCAAAAAAAGGCATAAAACCGGTTCCGTTGGTTTGTTTATTGTGCTTGCCGTTTGCCAAAAACCTCAAGATAGGGTAAAAACTGACCAAGCCACTTTAATATGTCCATGCCGAAAACACCTGTCGAAAAGATTTCCTAAAAAAAAAAGCAGAAAATTATTCCAAAAGGTCGAGGCAAAGCAGTGCAGCGAAAAGAAGAAGTTGTCGAATAAAGTTAAGTGTAATAACTAGAAGTTTTGTAGTTGGCAATAGCACACTAAGAGATACCCTGTAATTGGCATAGAGAATTATGATGTTTATGATTTTTAGTGGAAAAAAGTTAAAGAACATTTCATATATTAATATTTGAAAGGCAAATATATGTTTAAGCTTCAATCAAGTAGACTCAGCTGCGTAGAGTGTATGCAAATTATTGTTGAATGTAATTTAATATTTTTTATCTTACTTCTACGAAACGCTCGTAAACTTTGAATGTAAGATAAATATATATACATATTTATATTGGAAAATATTATATTATATTCCGTTCTTATAAACTTGAAAATGACCTGAAATCCTAAAAAGTATTTAAAAGCTTGTGCTAATTTGGAACTGGTATTATATAAATTTACGTAGGAGTTTTTATGATTTTAACTTTAGATAGGTTATGTTTTTAAATAGCGGGAATATCCGTAACAGGAGACACCCTTAATTTTGTGTTTTGTATGGCTGCTGTTTTATATAAATATATTATGAATGGGATTAGTATTCAAAAGAAAGACTTCTAATCAGGCAATGAAATAATTATATAACAGCTCGTCAATTAGTGTTGATTAGGAATATAAAAAGTTATATTTTATGTGAGATAACAGTGTGCAGATACCTGTTCCGCGAATAGTTCTAGAGTATCGCGTGACTCACAAACTGGCTGATTGATGATGGAAAACATTTTTTTTTTCATTCCCCTTATACATATCTGTCTAACTTATACTCTCTAATCGTTTCCTTAATTCGCAGAAAAAAAGTGAAAACCATCTGTGTAACAGCTGAAATATATATAATTTGATTTCCAAGCCTTTTGTTTGCAATTTTGTTGAATATCTGTATATAACATTGTATATGGATATGTATATATAATAATACAATATGTAAATGTGCATGTCTCATAAATGTCTATATGTACAGTGGAGATTCACGTGCTTCCACTTTCCAGCAGGCTTTATGACGTTCATGTGGCTGCCATCTGGCCGCGACTGCGCATTTTAATGTTCGAAAAGGAATTGGTTTTTTTGTGAATTCTTCTCGCGTCGTCTGCGCATTTCCTGCATGATAAAGTGAAGGAATTGTCGCTATTGGGCTACGAGTTGTGCGTTGCCTTAAAGAGACCAAACAATTGATTGATAAATATGGCCAAAGAGGAGTGGGAAAGATCCGAAGACTTTGGACTTGCAGTTGTAGAAGTGTGAGGAATACACTCAAAGCTCAATTTGTTACTCATTATTGAAATATTTTGTATGCCTTAGAGTCTTAAAAAGATGGGTAGATGGGTGGGTCGCTTTGGGGCTAGGGGTTTTCCCATTAATTTGTTATTTCAAATACAAGAATTCGCCACATGTGGTAAAACGCGCCTTAATTGAATATAGTATATGTCACTCATTCTACTCTATGCTAATTCTTTTGGTGTTTTACAACACTGATTAGCAACAGTACATACACACACTCACACACGCTCTAGTCGGGCCCACCGTGCGCGCCCAACTTTTAATTACTCTCGCAGCTCATTTGTTTGCAATTCTTCCCGTTTGTTTTGAAAGCCGAGCTGAACATTAATTAATGCCAGAATTAAAATGATAAATTAGTGACAAGTGCTTACATGACCCATAAAAAAATTCAACCATGCGCGACTGAAGGACATGCGAAAAAGTCGTAACAGCAAAAAGGCGTGAAAAAACGTTTTAAGCTAGGACCAAATTTTTGGTTAGAATTTAAAATAAGATAAAATATAGTAAAAATATAAATAATAATAACTCATATTATTTAATTAACGTAAATAATATTTGTTATTTAAAGTAAAATATTTAACTTATATTTTTGAACATTATTAAATTAAAATTAAAGAAATACAAAATTAAATTATTTAAATTTTAATATTGAAATGAAAAATTCTAAAAATTTGGTTTAAAATTTATATCAATTTAAAAATTTAAGTTTTTAAATTTAAAATATTTTAATGATATAATTTAAATAAATATTAA
Source organism: Drosophila meridionalis (assembly GCA_035045145.1). Classification (NCBI taxonomy): domain Eukaryota; kingdom Metazoa; phylum Arthropoda; class Insecta; order Diptera; family Drosophilidae; genus Drosophila; species Drosophila meridionalis. The sequence goes on along the minus strand of JAWNPG010000025.1, from coordinate 4,887,794 downwards.
AAAATGATATAAAAAATATGGAAATAATAAAAATAATAATAATAATAATAATAATAATAATAATAATAATAATAATAATATATTAAAATTACAAAAAAAACATTTTTAAAAAAATAACGTATAACGTTGTATACTTAACTATTCATATTTCCATGCAAGCTGACCTGACAGAGGAGGCTCTCGCACTGTGGGCATTAAGAATAGTTTTATTTTGATTGCAAACACCTGTGCGGGCGGAAGGGCTGCGACATGGGGCATGGGACATGGGAGCATGCCAGTGCATAAAATTGTATATGAAATTGGATGCCAATGCAAGAGTGACAATCCCAGCAGGGGCGGCAGATGGTTCTTTGTGCTTGTCCCTCGACCTGGTTGGTCTATGTGCTGATCTCTGGTGGCTTTTGTTGTACACCAGCGGCAGCAGCAGCAGCCTCCAAAGTGTCAACGAACGATTTTTTGCCCCGTTGCCTTTTGTTTGAGGTTTGCGTTTTGTGGATGTGTGTGTGTATGTGTAAGTGTATGTGCAGAGGAAGTGAAAGACCAGTTTGTCGTAATGTTGATGCTTTTGTTGTTGTCAGAGCAACACCGACACACTTCAGTACGTACTCTCGTTTGAGTATGGTACGGGCACAGTCACTGATCCATAGCATTCAATTGTTGAGCAGCAGCGAGCAGCAGCACGACAGCTCTGGAACAAAAGCCGAACAGTTGACAATTGAGTTGAGTTGATGTCTGACAAATATGATGACAAATATATGTATATGCGGTCTTTGGGTATCTAGGCACAACTTCCGTTGTATTTGCCCTGAATATTTAAAATGCTTTACGAGCTTTTAATTGTATTGTACTAATTCTCGATCGTATTCTTTTTCTCTCTCTCTTTACCACAGCCAACATTGGCAGCACTTTGGCTGCCAATCCACCGGATGCTGACCAAAAGGGACCAGTTTTTCTCAAGGAACCGACCAATCGCATTGACTTCTCCAACTCCACTGGCGCCGAAATTGAATGCAAATCGAGCGGCAATCCCATGCCAGAAATCATTTGGGTACGCAGTGATGGCACCGCCGTGGGAGATGTGCCCGGCCTGCGTCAGATCTCATCCGACGGCAAGCTGGTCTTCCCGCCCTTCCGCGCCGAGGACTATCGCCAGGAAGTTCATGCCCAGGTCTACGCCTGTCTGGCCCGCAATCAGTTCGGCTCAATCATATCTCGGGATGTGCATGTGCGCGCAGGTATGTGATCGGTGTTCTAGAGAGAGCACGATGGAGTCTACTGAGTGCAGAGCAAGTGTCATGGATGTTGGTTGGGATTAGTAGCAGGTTATCAGGATGCGATTCATGAATTTTAAATGATTATTAATTCATTCTGTAGAAGATAACTAAGTGGTATTTGAAACATATAAGGTTCATAAAGCTTTATTTAAATTTAAATTTGATTCGGAATTTTATATACAAAATTTCAACATAAATTTTATTTATGATATATATTGTTATTTTTATTGAAAAGTTAAAAATATTATGAATTATTTTAGAATTTTTTCGAATATTTTGAAATGGGCTAGCGAATAATTACAATAAATTAATATATAATCATTAAAAAAATAAATAAAAATAAAATATAATCTAAATTAAAATTCAATAAAATAAATAAAAAAATAAAAAAAAATATAATATAAAAATAAAATAATAAAAATGAATCTTCAAATATGAAATAAAAAATAAAAATAAAATAAACTATAATAAAAATTAAAACAATAAAACAATAAAATAATAAATTATAAATATATAATAAAAAAATATAAAAGAAAATACAAATAAAAAAATCAAATAAAATAAATAAATATATGCCAATTCCAGAAATGCAGAAATAATATATCGCAGTTACAGAAAATATTAATTAAATTATTAAAATATTTGTTGGAGTATTAAAGTTTTATGATTTATATATATCTTAATATAAACAACATCCAAAACCTTGCACTGCACTCAAACCAAATATTATTTCTTCCAGTTTTTCAGCATATTTCAGAGAGTTTACAACGTTGGTTATGCGAGAGTTCTACAGCGTCCATAGATTTGCCAGACTTTTTGCTAATATGTAATAGACTTTGCTGGGCATAGACATTTAATATTTTATTAAGTTTTACTTCAAATTTGCGCATAAAAAAACATATATGTATATAAATTCAATTTGATAGTAGTTTCTTACAATAATTTTCATTGTTGAATCGTTTGCCATGTCTTGCAACATTTGCAGGTGTTAAAAAAAAAGAAAACGATTGTTGTCCGTTGACTTCATCGGTTAAAGTTTGCTGTTGGGGGCAACTCCAGTGCCAGCCATATGTTTGGCCAATTGTCGGGCTCGGGTCGTCTAACCAATTTCACTGCAATTAATCGTTGTGCAAGCAAAATTGTTGTTGCTGTTGTTGTTGATGATGCAATTGTCACTTCAGTTGGCCCATCGCCGCCATCGTCGCGAAGCTGTAGTGTTTATAGCAGGAGCTCGTATGCTGGAAGAAGAAAAAGAAGGCCCCAAACCCGGGCTGTCTATGCTGTCAATCAACTCGCTGTGGAAATATCCATTACTTCCGGTTGCATAAACCAGCGCTAAATAGGCCGAAGTTAATGACTTTTTCCTAATTATGTTACAATCATATGAGCAACCCCTAAAGGTTCGCCACCTGGCGACGCTTAGTCATCAGCAGCAACGGGCCTCTTCACCTCAGCGCTCGACGTGTTAGTCAGCCATTAGCTCACGTTATGAGACCTAACCCAACCTCTCCCTATTTCCCCCGCCCAACTTTCGTCGTCCGCTCCGGCTCATTATAGTCGCTTGGCATTGCTCGACTCGGCGCGGCTCGACTTGGCTCAGTTCCTATTAACTAAGTGAATTTATCATGTTTGTTTAGAGCCAAAAAAAGAAAAAAAAATATGCTCAAAGTGAAGAGCGATGATAATGGCCAGGCGTGTTGTTGCTCAACATGAATTATGTCTCGAGCACGGGCTACACCTCCGAATTTGCGTTGATAGAATGGCTTTAATTAATATGAAGCTTGGACTGGGCTTTATGCTGTGATTATGTTTGCTTCGCACTTTCCACTTAATTGGCTCGTTTAATTGTTTTCCGACAAGCAGGAAATGCGCAAATTGTTTCCAGGAACTCAACTTAAGAAAAAAAAAGTCATCAAGGTTGCACAGGTGTTTCGAGCGTGAGACAGTTCATAGAGCACAAATTCTAAACTAAACGCACTTCATACCCCCCACAAATCACTTCCAGTTGTTGCGCAATACTACGAGGCCGATGTGAACAAGGAGCACGTGATTCGAGGCAATTCGGCGGTTATCAAGTGTCTGATACCCTCATTCGTGGCCGATTTCGTTGAGGTTGTCTCCTGGCATACCGATCAGGAGGAGAACTACTTTCCGGGCACAGAATATGGTGCGACGACTATATGCCTCTCAGCCTCCTAGCTAGAACTTTATGTATTCTATATTTAGGTTTAGGTGTACTAAAACGCATGACCATGGCATCAATATGAAAAACCTTCATTAATTTTCCATTTCAAATCAACAATTGTTTCCCCCATCTTATTTTCTATTTTGTTTCTTCTATATGTTTAGTCGTTTCGCAACACTATGAAGAGGATATACACAAGGCGTTTGTCATACGCGGCAATTCGGCCATATTGAAGTGTGATATACCATCGTTTGTAGCTGATTTTGTAAATGTTATCTCCTGGCATACCGATCAGAATGAGAACTTTTATCCAGACACTGAATATGGTGTGTGATCTGTCTCTCTCTCCTTCAGCGTGTGTGTGTCTGTGTGCTTTTCTATGTCTATGAGTGTTTGTGCGCGTGTGTTGCAAAACAGCACTACTTTAACTACTTTTGCAAACTATATCCCAACACAACACACCACACAACTCTCCACTCGCTCTCTCTCACACACACAGCAACCACACGTGTAAAGTACCGTTAACCAACACTAAGTACTAAGTACTAGTCACACCAACAACAACCCACACCAAAAAACGCTTCACTAATAACTGTAAAATAAAAAAAGCCCACACAGTTGTATAATTGCAAAGAGCTAACTCCATTAACCAACACTGGTTAGGTCAACCTAAGTCAATCAGGGCTTCGTGAAGTGTTTTTCCTCTGATTACGATTCGATATTTATTTTGATTAATTTAAGTTATTGCTTAGCTTATGCTTGGCTTTATCTACGATTGAATTTCTTTTGCTTTATGGCTTTACTTTAGTCGTTGCCCAATACTACGATACTGATGTAAATAAGGCTTACGTGATACGCGGCAATGCAGCAGTTCTCAAGTGCGAGATACCCTCGTTTGTGGCCGATTTTGTTAGTGTTGTGTCCTGGCACACGGATCAGAATGAGGACTTTTTACCAGGCACCGAATACGGTTTGTTAAGCTACAAAATGTTCAATCTTCAGGTTTTTTGTACAGTTGTGTAAGCCCTGCTACCCCAACCACCAACCCAACCAATTATGTTTTCATTAACTTATTTCATTTTCTGTATTTATGTATATTATCTCCATCTCGTTGCCTGTTCTCTCAGTGCGTGTCTATGAGCCATGTTCTTAAACTATTATTAACCTCTCTCAGACTTTCTCAGGGAAGTTTGCCGGCGCATAACTAAATATTTATGTGCACATCTCTCGTCAAGTAGCGCATTAAGGTCCATTAAATGCGCTCAGCGTACCGCTGTATCTTAAAGGGCTCCAACTCTCTACGTTTTCAATTAGGCTGACAAACTTTCACACGCCCATGACACGCAAGGTGTTATGACTCTCTACCCACTACGCCTACCTCTCCTTCTCTCACAAAATCATTTTCATCTTTACTTCGCCTTGGAAAACTTCAGTTGTGCAGCAGTTCTACGAATCGGAAGTTAACAATGAATATGTCATCCGAGGCAATTCGGCGGTGCTCAAGTGTTCCATCCCATCGTTCGTGGCGGACTTTGTGCAGGTGGTTTCCTGGCAAGACGAGGAGGGCCAGCTCTATGGCTCACTCGACGATCAGCAACAGGGCATGGGTACATAATTAGCTAAGCAGTTAGACAGATATCTAAGTTAACAGTTTACATAGCATCTATATAGGAATTTCAATTTTCCAATTTACCAATTGTCCCCTTTAACCAACATTTTCTTTTCATTTTCTTAAATTCTACAGCGCGTGGTCTGTCTCTATATTCTCTAGATATTTTGTTGCTTCATAATACTTTCCCTCCTTTTGCAGTCGTTAATCAGTACTACGAAGCAGAAGTTGTATCGGAATATGTTATCAAGGGGAATACCGCTGTTCTGAAGTGTACCATCCCAAGTTTTGTGGCCGACTTTTTGCGCGTTGAGGCTTGGATGGCTAGTGATGGCACGGAGTATATTCCAGAGGATAGTTTTGGTAGTTGCCTCGAGATGTGTTCTATATCGTATGCTTAAGCAGTAGCTCCCCCAAAATTCCAAATCCCCAATTCCTGACCCTACTACACGCTTTTCTTTAAACATGTTTCATTTCCATTTTGTTGTCCAGTTGTTAATCAGTTTTATGGCGCCGATATTTTAATGGAGTATGTGATCAAGGGCAATGCGGCTGTACTTAAGTGTTCCATTCCGTCGTTTGTTGCCGATTTTGTTCGGGTTGAGTCTTGGATCGATGAGGAAGGCAACGAACTGCGCTACTCTGACAACTATGGTATTACTAATAACAACAAAACAAAATAAGAAAGAGAAAAATAGTTTAGTTTCTACTAATTCAATATGAGGTATCCCTCCTCCACCTAACTTTCAGCTTTTTTATAATTTTCTTATTTCCCGCTTGTTTCAACACATTTTCAGTTGTCAATCAGTTCTATGAGGCCGAAATTATGACCGAGTATGTCATTAAAGGCAATGCAGCTGTTCTAAAGTGTTCCATTCCGTCGTTTGTCGCTGATTTTGTGCGTGTCGAATCGTGGATCGATGAGGAGGGCAATGTCTTGTCTTTCTCCGATAATTATGGTGTGCCTCGATTTGATTTCCGATCTTAGTTAAGCTTAGTTAAAACAAAAAGAAACCCATCCCAACCAAATCCAAAACTTTACCTATTAATTTGCTTTTGTTTCATTTACCAACTGTTTCACACAGTCGTCTCCCAGTTCTATATAACTGAGGCCGAGAATGAGTATGTGATTAAGGGCAACGCGGCGGTAGTCAAATGTAAGATTCCCTCGTTTGTGGCCGACTTTGTGCAGATCGAGGCCTGGGTGGATGATCAGGGCATCGAATTGTGGCGAGATAATTCAACTGGCGCCTATGGTACAGTCGCAGTAAAACGCATTTCCTTATAAGTCTTAGCTTTTAGATTAGTTTTACGAATAATCTATCCCTAATTTTACTCTATTTTCCCATTTTTCAACCTGAAGTTTAATTTTCTTTTGAATCAGTTGTCATTCAGTCCTATGAATCGGAAGCAGACAATGAATACGTTATTCGTGGCAATTCCGTAGTTATGAAGTGTGAGATACCCTCGTATGTGGCTGACTTTGTTTTCGTTGATCTCTGGCTGGATTCAGAGGGTCGCAATTACTATCCCAACAGTGACGAAGAGACGGGTACAATCGCTTGCATTTCTCATTAAAGTTTTTGTCTAGAAGATAATATCCCTTTGGGTTGCCCACTCCTCCATAAAGTTTCTCCCTTAATTCGGTTTTTTTCCCACATTTTCTTTAATCATTTTTTTATGCGCCCCAAAACTCTTTGTTTCTCTACCAGTTGTGCATCAGTTCTATCAGACACGCGTCATCGATGAATTTGTGCTGCGCGGCAATTCAGCCACGCTCAAGTGTCTGGTGCCCTCGTTTGTGGCTGATTTCATAGATGTTGAGGCGTGGTTGGATGAGGAAGGCGTCGAAATTACTCGCCCTCTGCCCGACGAGTCTATGGGTATACCGTTAACTGCAATTAATCGATTAAGTTAGACTAGACCATATTCTATCCCAAACTTTAAACTCTACTCCCCACATTATCTTTGCTTTTTCGTATCATATTCCGATATCTCCATCATTGCCATTTCAGTGGTCAAACAGTTCTTTGAGTCGCAAGTGTACGATGAGTATGTGATCAAGGGCAATGCAGCAATATTCAAGTGTCAGACGCCGTCGTTTGTGGCGGATCACATTGAGATTACCGATTGGATCGACACCGAGGGCGGTGTCTATACCAAGAACATAACGGGTATATTATTTACGCGTATCGCTTAGTGCCACAGTAGAAACATGAAGGGGGCTCCCGTCAATCATTAATCACCTTATGATTTATCCTTGGTTTAACTCGTTTCTCATGGTAGCCCATCTCTCTCTCTTTCTGTCTCTCTCCCTCTCTCTTGTATAGTTGTGCCACAATCGTACAGCGTCAATGTCATGGACGAGTCCATTCTACGCGGCAATAGCGCCATTCTGAAATGTCATATACCCAGTTTTGTTGCCGACTTTATTGTGGTCGATTCGTGGGTTGAGGACGAGGAGCGTGAGATATATCCGCAGGCCGATGTCACAGCTAGCGGTAAACCACTAGCATTAAGTTCTCTAAGTCTCTAGCCTTGCTTCTAGTGCCACACACACAAACAAACAACTCATCCCGTCCAATATCAACTTCAATGCCAGCTTCTTGATCAAACTCATTCAGTGCCTTGGTCCTTGCCTCTCTCTTAACAGGTCCTTAACTGCTGCGCTGTTAGGCATTCGATATCTTTTGCTTTACTTTCAAATTCTATTTCTTTTACTTTATTATTTTTGCCCTCCAAAACTCTAAAACTCTACTTTTTATTTTCAAATCCCCTCCCACTCCACAAGTCGCTCCTGACTTACCCAAAGAACCATTCACATGAACCCTACCCCTTCATGTAGTTGAAAGTAGCGTTGTTTTGTAGCCTAGTGTAAATAGTTGTAAACTGTAAATATGTATGAACAAAAATGCTAATAACTGTATCATATCCGTTTGTACAGACTGTATAAACACATACATATACCATTATAAATACATGTCATAGCCTGAACAGGCAGTTTAACAAAATATCATCATTGATAATTCATATTCACAGCAAAAAACTATTCGCATTTTTGTTACTGCATGAAAAATATGTAATATGGAAATATTGCAAAGAAATTGTAGAAAATATTTATAATTATTGTTTATATATATATATTGTGGAAACGACTTTATAAAGTTAAAGTTATTGTTGAGATGTCTAATGAAGACATATAAGCCTTTGCCGTTTCTTTTTGCTGGAAAGTTTAAGCAAATATTTATGAATTTCATAGATGTCATGAGCAGCTAAAGAAAATATTTATAAATTTTATAGTATTCAAGAAAAGCAAAAGAAAATATATTTAACTCATTGATTCTATTAGATGCTACAGAAAGTATTTATTTATTAATTTTTTAGGTGCTAAAGAAAATTTATTTAATTTATTGATTTAATGAGGTGCCTTCTAAAATATTCATCAATTTATATGAATATATATTTATTTTATAGATTTTATGAGAAGCTAAAGAAAATATTTATAATTTTTGTAAATATCAAGTGAGTTAAAAGATATGATAAGTAAAAAGCAAAAAGATTGACAGATGAAGGTAAAATATGAAAATGTAGAAGTAGAGAAAGGGCTCTGTTAAATCATTAGCATCACTCAATTAAACGAGCATGAGAGCATATGAGAGCAGAAGTTAAAAAACTTGTAGCTGTATTAGGGGGAATGTCGCTCACAACTCAGATCGCTTTAACTGTGTTCGCTGTGAACAAGGACGTTGCCGCTCTGAGTGTGAATCGCACTACCTGTGCGTGCTCTCACTATGTGATCTACCTGCAGCTGCGCTAATGCAAAAGGAAGTCATTATTAAAGTGAAAGTCGAGGCAGTCGGACGCTTTATTTTGGGCTGCAGTCACCTGACAGCAAAGGAGTCGAGTCGCTAGTTGCAGTCTGATAAAAGTATAGTTATTTAAGCATAAGGAGACTAACAATCAAGAATATGTCGGTATAAATTAAATATTAAATAGCAAATTCATTTTAATGACAACAAAAGCCTTAAATAATAAAATTTATTAAAATTTTCTACAATTTCTTTTCAATCAAAAAAATAAATAAATATTGCTTGTATGGTGTATAGTTAGTTATAAGTTAAAGATGTCTAAATATTGAAACAAATTGTGCTCTGTTTTTGTAAGACTGAAGGAAAACTAAATTTCATTTTTTACATTTTAAATATACATATTTATAAAATTGTTAAATTTATTCTAATTGTATTCAAACTTACAAAAGCAACAGCAACTGTATATAGACTAAAGACTAAGACTAAAGCAATTCGCATTCAGAAAGTCACATTGCATGTTACTAACAGTTGAACAGCATTTTGAAATGACATTGAGAACAAACCGAATACTAAATTATGATTGAATAATAAATTTTTTTGTATATATATAAAGCTGTCATGTGGCTTTCAATTGTGAAGCTGAAAATAAAAAAGTTCAATTAAATTCAATTTAATTGAATTTTATTCTTTTCAGTTGTATAAAAATTAGCTTTGTTGTATGTTAGTTTAAGTTGAACTAAGGCGCAGCATAACTAACGTATTTTTCTTTGTAAATCCTGTTTGACTCAACTCAATCAACAATTAGACGGCAAATATCTGGTACTGCCCTCCGGTGAGCTACACATTCGTGAAGTTGGACCCGAAGATGGATACAAGAGCTATCAGTGCCGCACCAAGCATCGTTTGACTGGAGAGACACGTCTCAGTGCGACCAAAGGACGTTTGGTTATTACAGGTAAGTTGGCCAAGTTGCCCAATTTGTTATTGTTATAGAACTATTTAAAAGAAGAGCTTCAGTTATCTAATGAGATTTTAAATCTAAAAAAGTAAAGTCATATTTATAGTAAAATTATTAATTGAAATTGAATTTATTTGAAACAAAAAATTCAATACTTTTAATTCATATTGAATGACTTCATGAAATTTAAATTAACAATTATTCATTTCTCATTTTAAATAAATAACTATTTAATTGTTTATATAAATATATTAAATATTACATTTTAAAATCAATATATAAAATATTTATGGAAAATACATTTAAATTATTTTCTTTTTGAACAGAAAGGATATTAAAATATAAATTTTTAAATTATTTTTAATTAATTTCAAATACAAAATTTTATTAAAATAATAAAGACTTACAAATATATTTTTAATAAAATTAAAAAAAAATGCAATATATTAATAATAAATATAGAAAACTGAAGCTCACAATGCTAATTAAATTTCATGCAAATATCTAAGAAAATTATTTAAAAATATATATTATAAAAAAAGTTTTAAAATTTCCACAAAAATAAAAGAAATTTCAAAATTATTTGTAAATATAAAATATAAATAAATATTTTTTACATTATTATATTATTAATATATATAAAAACTGCATGAAATTTTCTTAGCCAAATATAAATCTATCAGACCATAAATACTTGGCGAAAATGCCATATATTTGTGGTCTGTTGATTTAAAATAAAATATTTGGAATATTTACTAAATTTGTATAGCTAAATTAAATATAAAATATACATAAACTATTGTTGATTTAAATAAATAATTTAAAAAAATTAAAAAAAAAATTTGCATTATATTTAAACAATTTGAAACAGTCAAAAATATTCCAAATATAAAAGTTAAAACAAGAAAAAATTATAAATAAATATTATATTTTTTTTTGTTTTGCTTATGAATTACTGAACTTTTATATGCTCAGTAATTCATTAAAATTTTAAAATAAATATTTAAAACAGCAACAATATTTTGATTTGATTTCCATGTTCCCATATTCAATCAAAAAGATTTTTTGCTTAAAATCTCTTTCTTTGTGAAGGAACAAAATAAATATAACATATTAAAGTATTTATAAATATAATATAATATATATTCTAAATAAATGCAATTCAAAAAATTGTTGTTCGTTTAATACTAAATTGAAAACTGCCTGAATGTTGGGATAGGGTACTCGACAATGCTATGAGCTTGAAATAAAGCTAAATGAGAGTTAAATTTAAATGTCAGCTGTGGTCCGTTTATAATATTACTTATTGCCTTACCGGGACTGGGGGCATTTGAATTGATTATTTCCACGTGAATCTCTTTACGAAATGCGCCCAAGGTAAGTGCCAAACAACAACTATATATTTATATAGTTCTAGCCACATATATTTAAACGCAATGCAAATCTAAAACTTCAATTTCATTTTCCGTTTCGCTTCATTCACAGAACCAGTCGGCAGGGTTTCGCCCAAGTTCCCAACGACACTAACTAGTAGCAGCTTTACGAGCGCGGCTAACAACAGTCTCACCTTGCTGTGTCCCGCTCAGGCATTCCCAGCGCCATTATTTAGGTGGGCCAGCCAATGACAAAAGACATCCTCCCCCACAGCCAGACCCAACTTTGGACAGTTTTGCAGTTTACCTCTTTCCTGTAGCGACAACTTAGAACTTTCCCTTTTTTAAGAACCTGTTGCCAGTGTTGGTCCACGTCTGCTCTCCGGCAATGATATCAAAGTTGTGCAATACGCAGCTGAGCGTACCATAACTTTGCTCTGCCCGGCGCAATCGTATCCAGTGCCTATCTTTAGGTAAGACCTATCCCAACGTGAGGGCAGGCCAGTTGAAGCTTATTGAGTAACTAGAACTTATCATTTCTAGAACCTGTGGGCAGTGTGGGACCACGTCTTACGAGTGGCGATGAGTCTCGCATACTCAAAGTTCACTTGGATCAGAGCGCCACGCTCCTGTGTCCCGCCCAGGCATATCCAGTGCCCTTCTTTAGGTAAACTAGCCCAACATTTAGGTTTTATTATTATAGCAATTGCAATTCTCAATATCTCATTTCCCCCTTTTCAAGAACCTGTGGGCAGCGTCAGTCCCAAAGTGACAGCTGGCGATGATGCTATTAGAATTCCAAAAGTTTCGCTGGCTCAGAGTGCTACGCTTATGTGCCCAGCTCAAGCCTTTCCGGTGCCCTTTTATAGGTAAACAAGCCCAACATTTAGGCATATTTATAGCTATATTATTATTTATATAAATTCCGCAATTTCCCATCCAGAGCCCGTTGGCAGTGTTAGTCCTCAGCTCAGCGGCAATGGCAATCAGGAGCACATAACACTCACTCGAGTTCCGCTCAATCAAACCGTTTCACTCATGTGTCCAGCTCAGGCCTATCCAGTGCCCTACTTTAGGTAATGCGCCATGTCCCAACATAGGGCTGATTTTTCAATAAAGTGGATATTATATCTATATATAATTTTCGATTATTTTAAAGAGCCTGTGGGCAGCGTTGGTCCCAGACTAACTTCTGGCGATGATTCGCGCACAACAAAAGTTCAGCTCTCGCATAGCATTACGTTGCTCTGTCCCGCTCAGGCCTTTCCAGTGCCCTTCTATAGGTGAGATTATTAAAAGAGTTATTACTTATCTCAAAATTCTGGCAGTTTATCGTTTGATATATCAGCTTATCCTCTTCCCTTAACTTTTGCAGAGCCTGTGGGCAGCGTTAGTCCCAAAATCAATACGGGCGAGGACTATAAGCATATCAAAGCCAAAAGCGCTCAAGATCTGAGTTTGTTATGTCCCGCTCAGGCATATCCACAGCCATTCTATAGGTAGGCAAAACCCGATCTATTCGAACTAGGGCAGTTTTCAAGTGGTTAGCTTCTATATGTTGCTTTAATTGCTTTTTACACAGAGCCCATTGGCAGTGTAAGTCCCAAAATATCGAATGCGGATGATCTAAAACATGTGAAAGTTAAGAATCTGCATAGTCTCAGTCTACTATGTCCGGCTCAAGGCTATCCGCAGCCAGCTTATAGGTAATATATATATATTTAGAGTACCAGCCCAACAGCTCAGCTAATTTACAGAGTTTCCTAAGAGATCCCTCAGAGTTTCCTTTATCATATAATAATTTACAGAGCCCGTTGGTAGTGTGGCGCCCAAGCTGAACTTTCTTGAACGCTTCAAGATGATGCAAGTTCAGTTTGGAACCAATTTCAACATCCAATGTCCAGTGCAATCCTACCCAATGCCTGTTTTCAAGTAAGATATTTCGCCATTCCCAACATTCAGTTAGTTCAGACTTCATGTATGATATTAAAATTAACTGCGCTTTCTAGAACCCGTTGGCAGCGTACGTCCCAAAGTCAATCCGTAAGACAAACATCAGTTCATAGACGTGGAACTGAATAACAGTTACTCGCTGCTTTGCCTTGCTCAGTCCTATCCAACGCCAGCCTTTAGGTGGGTGCAAGTCGTTACCTTCAGCCACCTCAACTACAGACAGTTTTCAGTTCATGTTCTGGCACATAAAAAACAGAAATTCGAATTTTATATTGTAGAACCCGTTGGCTCTGTCAAGCCCAAAATAAACGTGCAGGACAAACTGCAGACACGCGAGATAGCCCAGCAGGCCGGATTCGCCCTGCTCTGCCCGGCCCAATCGTATCCTATGCCCGCCTTCAGGTACACCCATAACTCCACTTGCATGTCTCGCGGCCATTTTGTGAGCTCTAAATTCAACAAATTGCCCAATTTACGAGCTGTTGACCAAGGAACAGGCCAAATTATATAATTAAATTGTTTGCGTTAGAGTTGTCAGAGCGTCAGTTCCTCAGTTCCTTGGGCAGTTTTCAAATAATATGAGACGCTCACTTACATTTATTATGCTTGCAGAGCCCATTGGCAGTGTTCCGCCAAAGGTGGGCATAGCTGACGAATTGTCCAACACCAGAACTGTCCAGGGTGCTCGCTTTAGCCTGAAATGTCCAGCGCAATCGTATCCCATACCAACCTATAGGTAGGCCGTGAGTTCATCAGACATTCAGGCAGATATTTTTCTAATTGTGAATAGTTGAGGCTACAATTCTGTGTTGTTTTCAGAACCCATTGGCAGTGTCCCACCCAAAGTTAGTATAGACGACGAAGTGGCCAATGCTCGCGGCTTTGTGGGGAAGACTTTGAGCTTGAAGTGTCCAGCGCAATCGTATCCCATACCCGCATATAGGTAGGATTTTGCCAAAACTCGAACTGTTCCTAACTTAACTCTAGCTCAGCATTCACGTAGTCAATCAAGTTGTTAAGCCAAGCTCAAGTTTTAGTATTTCTCCTTCCCTAGAGCCCGTTGCCTCTGTGCCACCCAAACTGAATCTTATCGAGAGAGTGCGCACTATGGAAGTTCCCTTGGGCTCTCCATATGCCATGCAGTGTCCGGGTCAAGCTTTTCCTGTGCCCATTAACAGGTAACGAGTTAGCTTTAACCTCTCTCAACTTCAGGCAGCTTTCATTCGAATATCTTTATAGATATAGCCCTTAATGCTTGTGATATTTCAGAACCCATTGGCGCTGTACCTCCCAAAATTCTAAATATTCATGATAAATTTCAATTGATGCAAGTGAGGTTGGGCCACGATTTCTCCATGCAGTGTCCTGGCCAGGCATATCCAGTGCCAATTGTTAGGTTAGTTCAATGTGTCCCAGTCCCTACCAACATTTCGGGTTTGCTAGATTATTGGACCTACACTATTTTACTGTATTTATAAATTTTTCTATGTCAATTAGAACCCATTGGCTCTGTGCCACCAAAAATTACCAATCTGCACGACAAGTTTCAGTTTGTTCAGGCCAAATTGAACGAGGATTATGCCATGCAATGTCCTGGCCAGGCATACCCTGTGCCCATAGTTCGGTTAGTTTGAACATAATATGATGTTTGTTTTTGTTTTGTAGAGCCCATTGGATCTGTGCCACCAAAAATTAGCAGACTACATGATAAGTTTCAAGTTCTGCAAGTCAAGTTGCATGAGGATTACGACATGCAATGTCCGGGCCAGGCATATCCCGTGCCCATTGTTAGGTTAGTGCGGGGCAAACCTTTGTCAACATTCGGCTAGTTAGTTGTTTAATCTTAATTTTAATTAAATGGGATATTCTTAAATCTACACTTATAGAACCCGTTGGCTCTGTCGCACCCAAAGTTGATACACGCGATGAATTTACTTTTGCGCGCACTCAACAAGGCCTATCCAAGGCGCTCATTTGTCCAGCTCAGTCGTACCCCATGCCAGCATTTAGGTGGGTTAACCTAACATTCAGCTGTTCTATATGCTTTATACTATCTATTCATAGAGCCCGTTGGTAGTGTCGCGCCCAAAGTTGATATAAAAGACGAGATTAACTATGCTCGCGCAGCGCTGAATCATAGTCTAGCCATAGTTTGTCCTGCTCAATCCTATCCAGTGCCTATGTTTAGGTAAGACCCGCTCAGCATTCAGGCAGGACTTTCTCTCTCCTTTTTTTTTTGGTATTTTTTTCAAGTTTCTTGATTATTACAGAGCCCGTGGGCAGCGTTGCACCCAAAGTCGATCCAAATGATCGCATAAAATGGGTAGATAAACCAAAGGGCATATCCCTTAGCTTGCTTTGTCCAGCACAATCATATCCCACGCCCGCTGCTCGGTAAGACTCACAATTTCAGGCAGTTTTCATAGGGTATTTTAGCATATAGCTATAGTGGGTTAAGTGGGTTATCTTTAAATTGCAGAGCCCGTGGGCAGTGTTGCACCCAAAGTGGATGTCAAAGATCGCATAACATGGCTTGATAAGCCTTTCGGACAGGCCCTAAGCCTGCTTTGTCCCGCGCAGTCGTATCCTATGCCCGCTTATAGGTATGATCCCGAGGCAGTTTTCAAATAGAAATCAAAGATCCTTACATAACTAATTGCAGAGCCTGTGGGTAGTGTCGCACCCAAAGTTGATATGCACGACAAAATGGACTTTGCCATTAAAAGATCAAATACTTCCTTGAATCTGTTTTGCAAAGCTCAAGGCTATCCCATGCCAGCTTTTAGGTATATCAAAGTTCCCAGTTCTAATATTTAGGCAGTTTACATACTTTACTATATTCATTCAATTCATCTGCTGCTTTTGTTGTTTTAGAGCCCATTGGCACTGTGGCGCCTAAAGTTGATTTGAAAGATAAAGTTGCTATATCCGTTATAAAACTCGCTCAGCCATTGAGCTTAATTTGTCCGGCGCAGGGTTATCCTATGCCAGCATTTAGGTAAGGCTACCCTAAACCAGCATTAGGCAGTTATTTTTAGAGTATATCATCTAATTGAAACCCTCTGCAGAACCCATTGGCTCTGTGCCGCCCAAGGTGGACATGAATGACAAGCTGAAGTTCTCCTCAAAGTCTTTGAATGCATCCCTGAGCATACTTTGTCCAGCTCAATCCTATCCAATGCCCTCGTTTAGGTGAGCCAAAACGAACATTCAGGCAGTTCTCTATAGGGATTTTCGGTTCTCAATATGAAATGCTTTTTCAGAACCCGTTGGCTCTGTGGCGCCCAAAGTTGATCTCAATGACAAAGTCAAAATATCCATAATCAGATCGACGAACTCCCTAAGTTTGGTCTGCCCAGCGCAGGGCTATCCCATGCCAGCCTTTAGGTAAAATACAGTCGAGTACCTTTGACCCTATGCAGTTTGTAGAATCAGAGTTTTTATATTTCCTTAACCATTTGCAGAACCCGTTGGCTCTGTGGCGCCCAAGGTAGAAATTAAGGATAAAGTTGGCATATTTTGGGCCAAGGCCGAAAACTCCTTAGCTCTGCTTTGTCCAGCTCAGTCGTATCCAATGCCTGCGTATAGGTAATGCTCTAGCCCAATATTAAGGCAGCTTAGGCTGTTAAGTAGTTTTTAAGTTGCTGTTAACTAGTTGAAGTCAGTGTATAACTAAGCTCAATATCAATTTGCAGAGCCTGTGGGCAGCGTTGCGCCCAAAGTCGAAATTAAGGATAAACTGGGAATTTTTCTGGCAAAATCAAATAGATCTATGGCGCTGTTGTGTCCAGCTCAGTCCTATCCAATGCCAGCGTTTAGGTAAGCCATGAACTGTAGTTCTATGCCACATTCAGGCTGTTAAGTAGGTGTTAACTAGCTGTTAACTATCTGTAGCAAGTATAACTAAGCTCAACAATGATTTGCAGAGCCAATTGGCAGCGTAGCGCCTCGTGTGAATCGCAAGGATGAATTCAATCATGATCGCATAAGCACAACTCAAGCGATTGCTATACAATGTCCGGCACAGTCTTATCCTGTGCCCGCCTATAGGTAAATGAGTCGAGTATCCTTAGCCGCTTGCAGTTCTGTAGTTAATATTCTAGACTTTTCAATTGTGAACTCAATTTCTGTAGAGCCGGTGGGCAGCGTGGCGCCACGTGTCAACAAACAGGATGGGCTGACACGCGACAGCATACGACTCGGGCAGACCGTTGCCATTTTCTGTCCCGCTCAGGCCTATCCGGTGCCCTTCTATAGGTAAAACTTTTCCAATTATAACTGAGTAAAGCTGTCAAGCATCATTGGCTGCAAATTGTAATTAGCTATAAGCCTCGAGCCCCCCCTCTCTCTCACTGTTTCTCTCTCTCTGTCGCATGATTAAACCCATTCACTCATAACAGCCTGGTCAAAACAATGTCACGCAATTGTTGTGATGGCTTCAGCTTGGGCTTAGTTTGCTTGACTTCCATTTTCGATGAGCCCTCCCTATTTCTAAGCAGTTTTCAAAGTATGCCACTTAGTCTCTTGTTGTTGTTGTTGTTGTTTTTACTTGACTTTATAATGAGTTGTTCAATTCAAGAGCCCGTTGGGAGCGTGCCGCCCAAAATTAGCATCGGGGAGCGGCGTAAGGATGCGGAGGTACCCGTCCAGGGAGATTTGAGCATTTTTTGCCCAGCCCAGTCCTATCCAGTTCCAGCCTATAGGTGAGCGCAAGAGCTTAACATTCATATTCAAGGCAGTTTTCAAGTAGCATCCTATACATTAGGTCTTCTCATTTAATGAAAATATTTTCCCTAGAACCCGTTGGCTCTGTGGGGCCCAAAATAAGTGTTGGTGAACGTCTGAAAGATGCGGCCGCTCAGCTCGGTTCGACTTTTACACTCTTTTGTCCCGCTCAATCGTATCCAGTGCCAGGTTTTAGGTAAATTCCAGTACCATCCGAACTACATTCAGGCATTTTATTGGATTTTAAAATTTTAGCTTTAATTACTTTAATGTTTGTGTTTTCCTAGAGCCCGTTGGCAGCGTTGCGCCCAAGATCAGTGTTGAAAATCGTCTGAAAAATGCTGAAGCACGCTTGGGTGAAAGTTTTACGCTCTTTTGCCCTGGTCAAGCTTATCCAATGCCATTTTTTAGGTAAATTCAAATGTATAGCAGAATTTCAGGCAGTTTCTACAATTTAGTGAAAAATTCCTATAAAATTCCTGTTAATTTTATTTGCATCCCTGCAGAGCCTGTGGGCACAGTGGGCCCACGTCTTACCTCTGGCGATAAGACTCGCAATGTGGATGTTTTACTAGGCGGCAGCTTTACTTTGCTCTGTCCCGCTCAGGCCTATCCGGTGCCATTTTTTAGGTAAAGATCTATTCCAATAGACATTCAGGCAGTTTTCAAATGGGGTTTTCAGTGTGTGATATAGTTAATATTTGCCTTCAATTGCAGAGCCCATTAGCGGCGCAGCTCCACGCGTTGCTCTGAAAGAAAAAACGAATCTTGAGCATGTTTCGCTTCAAGCAAACGTAGCCATAGTTTGTCCAGCTCAGGGTTATCCAGTGCCCGCCTTTCGGTAAGGCTCTCATCCCAATCAGGCAGTTTATATAAAATTTTATTTGAGTTTCTCAATTAATTTATCTCGTAGAGCCCATTAGCAGCACTGTGCCTAAAGTTGTCTCTCTGGCTAAATTTGATATGAAAACCTATGCTGGCGCCAGCACCTTGTCCTTGCTATGTCCTGCTCAGGGCTATCCCGTGCCCATTTTTAGGTAAAACATTAAATTCAAAGTGCACTCAACATTCAGGCGTTTCTTAGTTGGCTTATCTTAGTTCTATGCTTAGTTTAATGTAATTTTTCAGAGCCTGTCTCGAGCACTGCTCCAAAAGTACCGCCACTGCAGTCGCGTCCTTTAATTGTGGCTGTTCGCTCCAGCATTTCCATATTATGCCCAGCTCAGGGCTATCCCGCGCCTAGTTTTCGGTAAGCTTATCGAGTTAGTTCTCTCTTATGCCCACCCAACATTTGGCAGTAAATAAAGTTTTTCTACCCTGAGCCCAGTGAAAATGGAAAATCAATCGATAACTATTTGTGTTTTAATGTTATCGATTTAATACTTTAACGAAAATACGTTTTAAAATCTATCCCGTACATCTTTAGAGCTACATTCTCCAAATTTTGAATATAGATTCCTGTGAATTGCATCAAATTTCGAATTTTGTTACATTTTGGATTCCGTCTCAAAAATTTAACCTCACGGGGTTCAGGGAATCTCTTAGTCGGGCATTCCCGACTAGACCATTTTTACTTGTTCCTTACCAAAATGTACTCAATTTTCTCGGGCATTTATAGAGCCCATTGCCAGCAGTCCGCCCAAGATAAATGCATTGACGTATAAGCCGAATACGGTTGAATTCCATTTTGCCACTGCAATTTTGTGTCCTGCCCAAGGCTATCCAGCGCCTAGTTTTAGGTGTGTGAGCGTATATAAACTATATAAAGTATTCTTAACCAACTTCAGGCTGGCAGTTTTTTTCCCCTATATCTCACTACTTTAACGAACACTTTGCAGAGCCCATTTCAAGCACAGCTCCTAGAACCCCAGACTGGTGCAGAAACCTATCGAACTGCGTCAGGCGCAAACGATCTCATTGCTGTGTCCAGCTCAGGGTTATCCAGCGCCCAGTTTTCGGTAAGCCGAAACTCAGCATTCAGTTTCAGTTCGTACAGAGATTTTTACATGACTTTGCTTTGACTTTGTTTAGAGCCCGTTGGCGGCAAGGCGCCCACTCTGCTCTCCAATGACATTAAGCGGTCGTGGATTGAGCGCATGTTGTTCACGAATGTGGCGCTCTTTTGTCCAGCTCAAGCTTATCCAGTGCCAGCATTCAGGTTAGACTGAGCAAGAGTTAGAGTTAGCTTAAGTTATAAATAAATTATAGATCTATATATACCTACATATTTGATATGACTTTCAGAGCCAGTTTCAAGCACGGCGCCGCGCATACCCTCGATAATGAGCAAACCCTTTGAGCTGCATGCGGGCGCAGATATTTCACTACTCTGTCCAGCCCAGGGCTATCCGGCGCCAAGTTTTCGGTAAAAACTTATTAGTCTATAATCTACCCCAACCCGACATTTCAGCCAGCAATACGCAATTTCGCAAGATAACAAACATTCCCTATATTTTGTACAAATAGAACCCGTTTCGGCAAAAGGTCCCACGCTCTCCACTGATACGAAATGGTCAGGGATCGAGCGGCAGCGCGGCATAGATATAGTGCTGTTATGCCCGGCGCAGGCATTTCCTGTGCCGAGCAGCAGGTTAGTCATAATGCGTGCCTTTAATAATGTATGAGACGTGTGAACTTTAACCCCAAGCGAGGGGCCAATCACTATTCATTCATAAAATGTGCGCGCCAACATGAACAAACACCAATAAAAACACAGACTGACACACACACACACACGCACACAATCACTACACAGACGGGCGCAAGCACTAGCAAAGTAGGCGCAAAACACACTCATAAAATGTAAGCTAAGTAAACAAACCATAAACCGGCGGCAACGGCAAATTCATAGAAGAGCGCCGCAAAAGGCAATTCAAATGCAGCCCCTGCCACTCACTCGCTCGCTCTGCTTTATTTGCCGTCGTCTGTGTGTGTATGTGTGCGTGTGCATCTGTTTGTAAACAAATGCACAGCACAGCTGTTCACTCTTTTGCGCTCTCTCTCTCTTTGCGCACTGCGCATGCTTGTGCTCCACATAAAATTTCCCATAACAAACTTCCCCTACATGCGCACGCCGCTGCTTGTGTGTATCGTGTGGATTGCATGCATCTCGCTCGCACACCGGTTTCTTGAATGAACGCACGTTTTTGGGTCAACTTTCGCTTGTTATTGCCCACTCGACTCTTGCCCCGCCACCTGTTGCGCCCGTTGCCACAGAGTGCGCATGCCCCACGGCTGTTGTTGTTAAGTTTTTGGTAACCTTAAGCTTAACATTGACCCCAATAAAATATGCATTGAGTGCGTCAGTTATTGCCGGCTTTGTCTTTTCACTGTGCGCCGCTGCTCCCTTTCCCTTTCTTCTGTAACTTTGTTGTGTCGGCGAACTTCAACGTATTTGGGGGTTGCCCTGACTTTCGCTGTCTGTGTCAACAGGTCATGAGTTCACAAGTGAATGAAAGGTCAAAGCTGAAGTTTTGCTTGATAATAGTTTTTTATAGTATTTTGTTTGAGTTTTCGTTGAGTAAGTCAAAGTGCGCCAAATTCAAAATTTCCCTTTTTTATTCAAATTTTATATTTCTCTTTTATTCAGGCAGTTTATGTGGGGAATTTGTATAATTGGAAATTGTTGACTTATTTTTTTTTATTCTTGAACGTTTCAGAGCCCATTGGCTCCAAGGCTCCAGCTGTGCCTGCGGGCGTGCAGACATTTCAGCAGCTGGTTCCATTGGGCGTTAGCTTCGCCATGCTCTGCCAGGCAGGCAGGCATTTCCAGTGCCTGTTTTTAGGTAATGCAAGTGAAATGCCCTATATAATACCAATTCCCTCAGACATTCAGTCAGTTTGTTTATTTTGAAATACATTTAATGTATATATATATATATTTTTTAAGAGCCCGTTGGTTTCAAGGCGCCCAGCTTTCCCAGCGTGGCCTCAACTTTCACCATAAACGCCCCACGACAGAGTAGCTTGGCTTTGACCTGCGAGGCTCAAGCGTATCCAGTGCCCATATTTAGGTATGCTGTAAAGTGGATCTAGGACTAACGCTGCTCAACTGGTTCTGTTAGCTCTATAGGCATACTTTCATCATCTAATTTAATTTGCTTTTAGAACCTGTCGGCGCCAAGGCGCCAACATTTTCGAGCGACTCCAAGGGCAGCATTTTTGAGCGCTCCATCAATGCCAGCTTCGCCCTCTTATGTCAGGCCCAGGCCTTTCCTGTGCCCATCATTAGGCAAGTTGAAGCGAGCTTAGCTCATTCAGGCAGTTTTCCACGAGTATTTTGATTTAGATTTATTATAACTTCATAATTTTCTAGAACCCATTGGCTCCAGAGCACCCACATTTTCAACGGACTATAATTCATTTTCCTATGCTCGGGCTGTGGGTCAAAGTTTTGCATTGCTGTGCCAGGCTCAAGCTTATCCTGTGCCCGCCATGAGGTAGACTCTAAGTGTCTTATGTAACTCGACTTCCGGCAGTTTTTGTAGTTTGATAATGTTTTTTAATTGCATTTACAGAACCCATTGGCGCCAGAGCACCCACATTTTCAACAGATTCTAATTCCTTTTCCTACACTCGAGATGTGGGTCAAAGCTTTGCGCTGCTTTGTCAGGCTCAAGCTTATCCTGTGCCCGCAATGAGGTAGTTTTTTTTTTGTGAACTTTTCCCTCAGGCAGTTTTCAATATTCACTTTGCCTTATTTGATCTCCTCTATATCATTTAATGCCCTTTTCAGAACCTGTTGGTGCCAAGGCTCCTACATTTGCCAGCTCTTCGAAAATATCTAGTCTGCTCGGGCCTAGCTCGGGCGAGATTGTGTTGCTCTGCCAGGCTCAGGCATATCCAGTGCCCTACTTTAGGTACAAGTTCAGGCAGTTTAAGTGGCTTATTAGACATATTCTCTTTAGTCTTCGTAATATCTTAACCCCATTTTATTTTCTTAGAACCTGTCAGCGCCAAAGGTCCCACATTTGCTTCCGACATGAAGAGCTATACATTTGTGCGTCACTTTGGCCAGAGTTTTGCATTGCTGTGTCAGGCTCAGGCATATCCAGTACCCCTGATAAGGTAGTTCTAAGTAGACCTGAACCATTTCAGTCAGTTTTCAATTCACGTAAAATAATATGTCCTTTATAAGGTAGTTCAAGTAGTAAAACCTCAGTCAGTTGTTAATTCACATTATTTTGGTTACCTCTACATTTCATATAGAGCCCATTGGCGCCCGAGTGCCTAGCTTCTCGGGCGAGTCGAAAAGCTTTACGTTTGTCAAGGAAATTTCCACCAGTTTCGCTCTACTCTGTCAGGCTCAAGCGTTTCCAGTGCCAATTATACGGTTAGTTGGAAAGTTAACATAAATCGGGCAGTTTTCTAATAGTAGTATATATAGAATACATAGTTGAATATATAGAATATTTATATAGAACATATTCCTCATATCAAGTCCCATATCTGTTGCAGAACCTGTGGGCAGTGTGGCACCTAAAATTTCCGGCGGTCGTTTACAGGAAATAACTATAGCAGCTGCCCATGACTTGGCCATTCTGTGTCTAGGTCAATCCTATCCAACACCAGCATTTAGGTAATATCCATAGACTCCCAGTTCCCAGCTATGTTCAGGCAGTTTTCAAGGTTTAACTACGCCGGGAAATTTAAATCCATTATATTTCAGAACCCATTGGTAGCGTCGCTCCCACCATATCCGGTGATCGCTTGCAGGAGCTAACCCGCAAGATTGGGCTAAGTTTTTCCATACTCTGCCAGGGACAGGCATATCCCATGCCAGCTTTTAGGTATATTTCACCTGATTCCCGATAGTTCAAGCAGTATATATATATTCGTATATATATTTGATATTGTTGCAATTTACAGAACCTATTGGTCATGTTAAGCCTCGCATAGCCAGCAAAAGCATTGAAATCAATGAGGTGCCTTTGAGGGAGACCTTTGTAGGCCATTGTCCGGGGCAGGGTTACCCAGTGCCTGTTTATAGGTAGCTAAATTTCTGTTAGGTCGCTTCTGTTAGGAACTTTTTCCCATACCCCCGAGTGGTACACAGAACAAGCAAATGATTTGAGCACAATTCACAGTTGAGGTAAGTAGAGTCAGAATGAGTCGAGATGCCTGGGTTAAGGTAAGTATACTAATTACGAAATATTCCTTGATACGTGCTGTGATTGCTGCGAGACTTTTCTCTATTCCATTTGCTCGTTTTGTGTCCACTCTCCCTTGCCAACTTGATGCACTTGAATTGCCTTGACTAATCCAACCCACTCTCGTTGCAGATGGTATAAATTCATTGAGGGAACCACACGTAAACAGGCCGTCGTATTGAACGATCGCGTCAAACAGGTTTCTGGCACACTCATCATCAAGGATGCCGTTGTCGAGGATTCGGGCAAATATCTGTGTGTTGTGAACAATTCCGTGGGCGGCGAGAGCGTGGAGACTGTGCTCACCGTTACTGCACCACTGTCGGCGAAAATTGACCCACCCACTCAAACCATCGACTTCGGACGTCCCGCCGTGTTCACCTGCCAGTACACCGGCAATCCGATCAAGACTGTCAGCTGGATGAAGGACGGCAAGGCCATGGGACACAGTGACCCCGTGCTGCGCATCGAATCCGTCAAGAAGGAGGACAAGGGCATGTACCAATGTTTTGTGCGCAACGATCAGGAATCTGCGGAGGCTAGCGCTGAGTTGAAGCTGGGAGGCCGTTTCGATCCACCCGTCATACGTCAGGCCTTCCAGGAGGAGACCATGGAGCCCGGACCAAGTGTGTTCCTAAAGTGTGTCGCCGGCGGTAATCCCACACCCGAAATCTCCTGGGAACTGGACGGCAAGAAGATCGCGAACAACGACAGATACCAAGTGGGACAATATGTGACTGTAAATGGCGATGTCGTCTCCTATTTGAATATTACCTCCGTGCATGCCAACGATGGTGGACTGTACAAGTGCATAGCTAAGTCGAAAGTGGGCGTGGCAGAGCATTCGGCTAAATTGAATGTCTACGGTCTGCCCTACATTCGTCAAATGGAGAAGAAGGCAATTGTCGCTGGCGAAACTCTGATGGTCACCTGCCCCGTAGCGGGTTACCCTATCGATTCTATAGTCTGGGAGCGAGGTGAGTAATGGATATTGTATATAGGATATTTATTGATTAGGGTTCTATAATAATCCTTTTGAATTTCCTCCTTAGATAACCGCCCACTGCCCATTAACCGTAAGCAGAAGGTCTTCCCCAATGGCACACTGATTATTGAGAACGTGGAGCGCAATTCGGATCAGGCAACCTACACATGCGTGGCTAAGAACCAGGAGGGCTACTCGGCACGTGGATCACTGGAAGTGCAAGTCATGGGTAAGTCGATTGCTTCGATTGCTGCGCCAGCTCAAGAGAGCTGAGCGCCCATTTATATCATGTTGGGCGGGTTGAATTTTCAGCATGGAGACAAAAACTACGGCAACGCTGGTCGCTTTTTTCACTCCTCTAAATGATTTGTTCCACCTTAGTGCCGCCACAGATAGTGGGCTTTGATTTTGGCGAGGAGGCCATCAATATGAGCGACATGGTCTCGGCCACGTGTACGGTCAACAAGGGTGACACCCCACTCGAGGTGTACTGGACGACGGCGCCGGAACCGAAGCTGGGCGCAGCCCGTCTCATGTCCAACGATGGCATCTTGATTACCAAGACGACGCAGCGCATCAGCATGCTGAGCATTGAGTCGGTGCACGCTCGCCACATGGCCAACTACACCTGTGTGGCCCGAAATGCCGCTGGCATTGTTTACCACACGGCCGAGCTGCGTGTCAATGGTGATGCTCTACCCCTTCTCTCTCTCTCTCAATTTCTCTCTCTGTATCTCTCAGTTGATTCGCTTGGTCGTTGTTTTATTTTTTGTAACACCCTCCAAACCATCTAAGTTCTGCCTCAGATAGTGCCCTTTGATTTCGGTGAGGAGAGCGTCAATGAGCTGGACATGGTGTCCGCCTCCTGCACGGTGAACAAGGGAGATTTGCCCATCGACGTGGCTTGGACCAAGAATGGCGGTCGCGTCTATACCAACGATGGCATTGTGGTCACCAAGACCAGCACTCGCATGAGCGTGCTGAGCATCGAGTCCGTGCGCGCTCGCCACGCCGGAAACTACTCCTGCGTGGCCACCAACAATGCGGGCGAGAGCAAACATTGGGCCATGCTCGCTGTGAACGGTTAAGAGATTTTATTTGCCTTTCGCTTATGCTCTGTTCTTTTTCACTTTTCACTTTGTGTTCGCTTTAATTTTCCGCAAAAAAAAAAACTCCCCTCCCAGTTCTGCCTCAGATAGTGCCCTTTGACTTCGGCGAGGAAAGCATCAATGAGCTGGACATGGTGTCCGTGTCCTGCACCGTCAACAAGGGCGATCTGCCCGTGGATATCTACTGGACGAAGAACGGCGGACGCCTCTATACGAATGACGGGCTGCTGGTCAACCGGAACAGCCAGCGGCTTAGTGTGCTCAGCATCGAGTCAGTGCGCGCTCGTCACGCCGGAAATTACTCCTGCGTGGCTACGAACAACGCGGGGGCTACTCGGCAATCGGCGCTGCTGGCCGTCAATGGTTAATCGATGTTGCTTTAGTTCGACTTTGTTTGCTTTTGTTGTTTGCTTTTGCTTGAACATCACGAATCCCATCCACAAACCTTACAGTGCTGCCCCAGGTAATGCCCTTCGACTTTGGCGAAGAGAGCATCAACGAGCTGGACATGGTCTCGGCCTATTGCGCGGTCAACAAGGGCGATCTACCACTAGACATTGCCTGGACCAAGAACGGCGGGCGGGTCTTCACCAACGATGGCGTGGTCGTCACCCGCAATAGCCAGCGCATCAGTGTGCTGAGTATCGAGTCCGTGCGCGCTCGCCACGCCGGCAACTACTCCTGCGTGGCCACCAACAACGCCGGAGAAACGCGGCAATCTGCGATGCTCGCAGTCAACGGTTACGGACTAACTCTACTCTCCCATTAGAAGTAGTTTTTGTCAGTTTGAGTTTGAGTTCGTGTTTAGTTTATGTTGTTATCCCGTATCCCATTCTGTTTCCATCAGTGCCTCCGTCAATTGCGCCCTTCTCGTTCGGCGACGATCCCGTAAACACGGGCGAAAACGCCGGCGTCCAGTGCATGGTGCAGAAGGGCGATGTGCCCATCACCATCAAGTGGACGCTCAACGCACGACCCATTATCAACGGCGAGGAGGGCATTACCATACTGAAGCTGTCGCCAAAGACCAGTGTCCTCAACATAGCCGCCGTTGAGCAATACCATCGGGGCACCTTCAAGTGCATTGCCGAAAATCTTGCCGGATCCAGTTACACAACATCCGAGCTTAAAGTCAATGGTATTTCGCTTTGCACGGGTTTCTAGTCTTACGAAATATGAATTCAGTTTATTATTTATTTTGATTTGATTTATTTATAATTTCACATCACATCATTCATTCAGTGCCGCCACACGTGGTGCCCTTTAGCTTTGGCAGCGAGGTATTCAACATGGGCGATGTCCTGAGCATCAATTGTGTTGTGCTCAAAGGAGATTTACCCCTGGAAATATTTTGGACTCTGAACAATGAGACCATTGAGACTGGAGTGAATGGGTTTACTGTCATTCAGCTGAATAGTCGAACGAGTTACCTCAGCGTGGATATGCTCGAGGCCAAGCATCGCGGGGTCTACAGCTGCATTGCCCAGAATCAGGCGGGCGGTGCTAAATATAGCGCTGAATTGCAAGTTAATGGTTCGTGATTGACTAGTTTACAACTCTTGCTGCTATTGCTATCTACTCTATCTGTCTAACATTGGTATATTAATCTGGTTTATTCGGTGAGCTGAGGCATGTGTGCTATCCGGTTTTAGATAGCTGAATTCAAGTAAATAACGCTGAATTGCAAGTTAATGGTTGAAGATGGAACAAGTTCCCATTCTTGGTGCTATTGCTATCTACTCTATCTAACATGTATCTGCTTTATTCAGTGTGCTGAGGCGTGTATGCTGTCCGGTTTTAGTTAGCTGAATTCATGTAAAGTTAACTGAATTCAAGTAAAGTTAGCTGAATTCAAGTAAAGACAGTCTATATCTCATTCCCAAACAGTTGCACCACAAATAAGTCCATTTTCCTTCGGAGAAGAGCCGCTGAATCGCGGCGAGGTAGCCAGTGTTAATTGTGTGGTGCCCAAAGGGGATCTACCTCTAGACATATATTGGACTATTAACTCCGCGCTCATAGTCAATGGTGAACTGGGCTTTACTATAGTCCGACTCAATAAGCGCACGAGTTCACTAAATGTGGACTCCTTGGAGGCGGCTCATCGCGGCAGCTACAAATGCATAGCCAACAATTCAGCGGGTTATGCTGAATACGTTGCCATACTAGAAGTGAATGGTTCGTCGCGTTAATACATAGATAACTCTTTAAGTAAATGTAGTTAATTCATAGTTTTATTATTTTATATTTATCATAATTTGTTGTCCCAACCTCTCCCCCAATCTGAAAAGTGCCTCCGCAAATACAACCCTTTGACTTTGGCGCTGAGCCCGCCAACACTGGCGAAATCGCTGGCATCTTCTGTATGGTGCCCAAAGGCGATTTGCCCATGGAAATACGTTGGACCCTGAACTCGGCGCCGATTATAACGGGCGAGCATGGTTTCTCTTTATCGCGAATGAACTCACGAACCAGTTCAGTGAACATTGACGCTCTGGAGGCCAGACATCGAGGAATATACAAATGTATAGCCACAAACAAGGCGGGCAGTGCTGAATATAGCGCTGAATTACATGTGAATGGTTTGTGGGATTTTTGAGGATCATAACTCATTATTTAGATTATATATTTTTAAATTTATTTTGTGTTTGTTTTAATTTCCATAATTTGTAATCTAAAACCACTTAAACCCTTCAAGTGCCACCCCAAGTGCGACCCTTTAGCTTTGGCGAATCGGCGGCCGATGTGGGCGACGTTGCCAGTGCGAATTGTGTGGTGCCCAAGGGGGATGCACCCCTGGAAATACGTTGGTTTCTGAATTCAGTGCCCATCGCTGATGGCCAGAATGGTTTTAGTTTGGGCCATTGGAATGCTCGAACAAGCATGCTGAGTATCGATTCGCTGAATGCGTTTCATCGCGGTATTTACAAGTGTGTAGCCAGCAATGCGGCTGGCAGCAGCGAATATGTTGCTGAATTGCAAGTTAATGGTTTGTTTGCTCAGCCTAGTAAAACGTACTGAACTCTATGCATAAGTAGCACTAAATATTAATTGCTGAATTCAAAGATTCATGTTGGAGCACTGCTTAAGATTGTAAATTGAAATTAATGCTGTCTCAAAAGCATTAAAGACTGCTGAATTAATAGATAAAGAATCACATTTCAAGTAGATATCAAGCTGTTGTGTCAAAAATATTAGCAAAAAGTGCGCTGAATGAAAGCTGAATTGTGGAGATCAATCTTGTATTTAGTTTTATATATTATTTTGTCAGTTTTAATAGGAAAATAGTCTACTGAATTGAAGCCGAATTGTTCAGATCAATCTTGTAATTAGTTTTATATACTACATTTGCAGTTTAAATAGGAACTCTGCTGAATTGAAGCTGAATTGTACAGATTAGTCCCTTTTACATTTTTTAAATAATTTTGTATCATAATTATTAGAAAAATGTGCGCTGAATTATAGCTGAATAGGTGGTCCCTTCAATAACTGCACTTCTCTAGTTTCTAGTCTTGTTTTTCTCTATGTCCAGTACCCCCACAAGTTATGCCCTTTGTTTTTGGTGATGAACCCTCGAACTATGGCGATAGCACGGCCGTCCAGTGCATGGTGTTTAAGGGGGATACACCGCTGCAGCTCCACTGGACCCTCAACGGACAGCCCATAACTAACGAGAATGTGGGCATACGCATTATAAAAATGTCACCGAAACTCAGCTCGCTGAGTATCGATTCCATTAACGATCATCATCGCGGGCTGTTCAAATGCATTGCCAGCAATTCAGCGGGCAGCGCTGAACAAACGGCAGAACTCGTTGTCAACGGTTTGAGCTACATCAAATTATGATCGATATACGTATGATAGTAGTAAATATTTTTGGTTTATTTTGATTTTGAAATCCCCAATGAAAACGATCCCACAGTTCCCCCACAAATTCGACCCTTTGACTTTGGCGACGAGGCCTCCAACTCCGGCGAAACAATGGGCATTCAATGCACCGTTATCAAGGGCGATCTGCCCATCAACATCAGCTGGGCACTGAACAACCAGACCCTGATCAGCGGCGACTGGGATGTGGTCATCGGTCGCATGTCCAGCAAATCGAGCACCCTCAACATTGACTATATATCTGCTGAGCATCGGGGCGTCTATACGTGTCGGGCGCGCAATCCGGCCGGCGAGAGCAGCTACAGTGCTGAGTTGAAAGTCAATGGTGACTCTAAGGATAACTATTTTTTTCCTTCTTTGGTTTTCTTATTGTTATGCTTCTTCTGTTTGGTTTGCCATATCCTCACCCAATCCCGACCATTGTTGTTGCTGCAGTGCTGCCTAGCATCCATCCCTTTAGCTTTGACAATGACGCCAATGAGGGCGACAGCATTCAGCTAACCTGTCACGTGGCCAAAGGTGATCTGCCCCTGAGAATACGCTGGACCCACAACGACTTGCCCCTCTTTCCCCATCTGGGCGTCATGGCCAGCAAAATAGGCGAACGGATCAGCCTGCTGACTGTGGAGAGCGTGAAGGCGGTGCACTTCATCAACTACAGCTGCGTGGCCAGCAATAGTGCCGGCAACATTAGCTATACGACGGAGCTGTTTGTCAATGGTTAGCCAGGAATATGGGGAGAGATTAGAGTAATATTTGGGCATATTTTTCTTATATATTAGTTTTGGTTTTTAACTCCCGCCTAACACTTTACACACTCATCCAGTGCTGCCACAGATAGTACCCTTCGCGTATGAGGACGTCATCAATATGGGCGACTCCATCGACCTCTTCTGTCAGATCCAGAAGGGCGATCGTCCTATACGCGTGCACTGGAGCTTCGAGCGCAGTGCCAGCGATGGCGAGGCGAGCAGCTACGATCTGCTGCAGCCGCAGATGCGCACAAATCGCATAAGCCACAAGACGAGCATGTTGTCAATACCAAGTGCGAGTCCGGCCCACACGGGCATCTACACGTGCATCGCCAGCAATGCGGCGGGCACGACCAGCTACGGCGTAAATCTAACTGTTAATGGTATTCCCTCGAAGTGTTTTACCTACGTTGGGTTATGGTTACGTTTAATGAGCTAACGGAGTTAATATATATTGCGATACTAATGCTAATCTAATATGATAATGCTCTCACCTACATCTCTACCTCTACTTATATATGTATATGTATATATATATTTATCTTATATATCATATATACCTTATATATCTACTGATCATAATACCTTTCTATAACTCTGCTGCTCTGAACCTCCAGCTCCACCCCTACCTCTACCTCCACCCCTATATATATCTTATATATCATATATATTTTATATACCTTATATACCTACTGATCAACCTGCCTCTCTATAACTCTGCTATCCTATTACAATTTCCCCTGCTCAAGTCTCACCCAAGATCGCGCCCTTTGACTTTGGCGAGGAGCCCTTGAATTACGGTGAGCCTGCCTCGGTGCAGTGCACCATTCTGGGCGGGGATCTGCCCATGAATGTCACCTGGCTGCTGAACAATGCCACCATTGACAGCTACCACGACATCTCCTTCTCTCGCATTGGCAAACGTATCAATGTGCTGTCCATTGAATCTGTGGCCGCTCACCATGCCGGTCTCTACTCCTGCCACGCCCAGAACAAGGCGGGCTTGACCGCCCACTCGGCGCGTTTGATCGTCAACGGTTTGTGGAAACGGATGATATATGAATATTCTCTTTCTCTTTAAATATTTTTTATTTTATTTCTTAATCATTTAATTTATTATTATATTTTGTGTCACATCACCCCCTTTAACCATATTCAGTGCCGCCCAAGATAACGCCCTTCTCCTTTGGCACGGAGCCAATGAATTTTGGTGAGCCCGTGTCGGTGCATTGCACCATATCGGGCGGTGATCTGCCTGTTTCGGTCATGTGGACACTAAATCGCCATCCACTGTTGCCGGAACTGGAGATATTCACAGAGAAAAGGGGCCAGCGCATCAACAATCTAATGATCGATGCCATTGAGGCAAAGCATGCGGGCAATTACACCTGCATTGCCAGCAATTCAGCGGGTCGAGCTGAGCATTCAGCTGAGCTGATTGTCAACGGTGCGTGGTGACACAACTAACTGATAGATCAATGAGTATACGGAGTTAGCTATTAAAAACTTTGATGTCTCTATCATGCTTACCCTTTCCCTAACCTCGGTTTTCCGAGGAACCTTATTGTAGTTGTTGTTGTTGCCTTTATTTAGTGACTCCTCCTTCTTCATAAATAACGTGCTGTGTGCTGTTGAAATTGTGGTTCTGAGCTGATAAAATTTGGAATTTTATTAAACTTCTATCTAGCTGTGCCGCGTATTAATCCTTTCTCCTTCGGCGATGAGTCCATGAGCTATGGTGAATTTGTTAATGTGCAGTGCACCATATCGGGCGGAGATTTGCCCGTTAATATTACCTGGACGCTGAATGATAAACCCTTCGAGGATTATCTAGAGATATTGACCACCAAGCGCGGCAAGCGCATTAACGAGCTGACCATCGAGGCTGTCTCGGCCAAGCATGCGGGCAACTACTCCTGCATAGCCGAGAATCGAGCGGGTCGCGTTAACCATACAGCGGAGCTGAAAGTTAACGGTTAATACAACTGATTTACCTACACATTTTGATTAACATTTATTTGGTATTGTTTTATTTTTAAACCAAACCCCAAACAATCCCAAGTTGCGCCCAAAATTGCGGAATTTGATTTTGGGAAAGATCCCTCAAACTTCGGTGAATCGGCGAGCGTTCAATGTTTGGTGACCTCGGGTGATTTTCCTGTGACCTTTGCTTGGCTCTTCAATGGACGCGAAATCAATGAGAATGTGTATGATGTGTCCATGGTGAAGCTGGGCAAGAAGATCAGCGCTCTGTCCATAGACTTTGTGCGCGATCATCATGCGGGCAACTACACCTGCGTGGCCGTCAACAGAGCCACCTCGGTGAACTACACCGCCGAGCTGGTGGTGAATGGTACAAGAAAAACAACTCAAGATTTCAATTTGATGTTTTCCTTTTGCTTTTCTTTGCTTTTCCTTTTATTTTTCCTACCCTTCCATATCCTTCCCCATCAAGTTCCGCCCAAGATCGCACCCTTTGACTTTGGCGATCATGCGATCAATTTCGAGGAATCGGTTTCGGTTAATTGTCTTATCTACCTGGGCGATCTGCCCATGGATATTACGTGGCTGTTCAACGGTGCCAATATTCAGGCCTACACGGGCGTCTCCATCGTTAAGGGTGGCAAGAAGGCGAGCATCCTGACCATCGACTCGGTGCACGGCGGCCATGCGGGCAACTATACGTGCAAAGCGCGAAATGATGCGAACTCTGCGGAATACACGGCGGAGTTGATTGTGAATGGTATTACTTAGGGGTCATACTTGCATGAGTTATGATTAGTCTTTTCCATTATTCCTTTGATTTTATCTCCTTACACACACGATCTCCCACACAGCTCCGCCCAAAATAGCGCCCTTTGATTTTGGCGGAGCTCCGGCCAACTTTGAGGATTCTGTCTCCGTCAATTGCCTGGTGACCTCGGGCGATTTGCCCATAGAGATTGAGTGGTTGTTCGAGGGATCGCCGGTCAACTATGCCGCTGGCATTGCGGTGCTCAAGGGAGGCAAACGCACCAGCCTCTTGACAATCGACTCGGTGCACGCCGGCCACGCGGGCAACTACAGCTGCAAGGCGAGGAATAAGGCCGCCAGCAGCGAGTTCTCAGCGGCTCTGATTGTCAATGGTTGGCGAGAGCAAAACTTGTTTATACTATATCAATTTATATTGTAGAATTTTGCATTTTTATTTTGAGATTATTGAAACTCCTTTGCTGTCCCCAAGTTCCACCCAAAATAACGCCGTTTAGCTTCGGCGAAGAGCCGGCAAATGTTGAGGATTCTGTTTCGGTGACCTGTCTGATCTCCAGCGGGGATCTGCCCATCGACATCGAGTGGCTGTTCAATCACTACGGCATCAGCTCCTACTCGGGCATTATGGTCATGAAGGGCGGCAAGCGTAACAGCGTCCTGAGCATCGACAATGTCCACGCCAGCCACGTGGGCAACTACACCTGTCGCGCGCGTAATCAGGCGGCAGCTGTCAACTATACGACGGAGCTCATTGTGAATGGTATTTGGGCATCGAGAGTTGTGACAATGATTTAACTTAGTTATATAACAATTCTGTAGGAATTTTGAGTTTTATTTTATTTTTGAATCCTATCTTTGGCTTCTCAAGCACCGCCCAAAATCACACCCTTCACCTTCGGCGAAGAGCCCACAAATGTTGAGGATTCTGTTTCGGTCACCTGCCTCATCTCCAGCGGGGATCTGCCCATTGACATCGAGTGGTTTTTCAATGACTACGGCATCAGCTCCTACTCGGGCATCAACGTGGTCAAGGGTGGCAAGCGCAACAGCATGCTGAGCATTGACAGCGTACAGGCTCGCCATGCGGGGAAATACAGCTGCAAGGCGAAGAATCATGCGGCCGCAGTTAATTATACAACGGAGTTGATTGTGAATGGTAGAGGCAGAACTCTGTTAGACTCTTATTAGTCAGAAATTATTTGAGATATTTTATATTTGATATTAAATATTTTAATTTGATTGCATTTATTTAAATTCCTACACTCCCCACTCTCTTCGAAGTACCTCCCAAGATAACACCTTTTGACTTTGGCGAGGAGCCCACGAACGTGGAGGACTCTGTGTCTGTCACGTGTCTCATCTCCAGCGGCGATCTGCCCATTGATATTGAGTGGTTGTTCAACGATTACGGCATCAGTTCTTACTCGGGCATAACCGTAATCAAGGGCGGCAAGCGCAGCAGTGTCCTGGGCATCGACAATGTGCAGGCCCGCCATGCGGGCAAATACAGCTGCCGGGCCAAGAATCATGCGGCGGCTGTTAACTTTACGGCTGAGCTGATAGTGAATGGTATTCAATGGAATTGATTGCTTGAAGTAGACTTCTTTTCTTTCACTTATTTAAAGTTGCTTATGATTATGATTTATCACTCTACATCTATATATAATATCTCCCTTTAAAGTCCCTCCCAAAATCACGACCTTTGACTTTGGCGACGAACCCACAAACGTCGAAGACTCCGTCTCGGTCACCTGTCTCATATCCAGCGGCGATCTGCCCATCGACATCGAGTGGCTGTTCAATGACTACGGCATCAGCTCCTACTCGGGCGTAACTGTCATGAAAGGTGGCAAGCGCACGAGCATGCTGACCATAGACAATGTAAGCGCTCGCCATGCGGGCAAATACACATGCCTGGCCAGAAATCATGCGGCTGCGGTGAATCACACAACTGAGCTGATAGTGAATGGTATATGAGAGGTTTAACTCTAGGAGATATCAAGTTTTATTTGAATTTTATTTTTAATTTAAATTCTCATGATCCAATACTTAACTCTCAGGGCAGCATTTGCATATATCTTCTATATATCTTAACACATCGCACATTCCTTTAGCCCCTCCCAAACTAGCGCCCTTTGACTTTGGTGATGTACCAGCGAACTTTGAGGATTCCGTTTCTGTCAATTGCTTGGTTCAATCCGGTGATCTGCCCATCGATATCGAATGGCTGTTCAACGGGCAGCCCATCAACTTTGCCTCGGGCATTGCTGTGCTACGTGGGGGCAAGCGAACCAGCGTGCTGACCATAGACTCTGTGCATGCTGGACACGCTGGCAACTACAGCTGCAAGGCGAGGAATAAGGCTGCCAGCAGCGAATTCTCAGCTGCGCTAATTGTGAATGGTTGTTAAGGAAATTTATCTAAATACCCGGGATTCTTTTTATTGCTTTTGATTTCGTTTTTCCTTTAACTTTATCCTCTCTCATTCCCACAAAAGTTCCACCCAAAATAATGCCCTTTGACTTTGGGGACGAGCCGGCGAATGTCGAGGACTCGGTCTCGATCATGTGTCAAATATCAATTGGAGATTCGCCCATTGACATCGAATGGCTGTTCAATGACTACGGCATCAGCTCCTACTCCGGCATCAGTGTCATTAAGGGCGGCAAGCGGAACAGTGTGCTCAGCATTGATAGCGTTCAGGCGCGTCATGCTGGCAGATATAGTTGTCGGGCCAAGAACCATGCTGCTGCCGTGAACTATACGACCGAGCTGATTGTGAATGGTATTTGGACCATAAGTAGTCGTAGACTGTATATGTATATATTTAGCTATAATTTGGTTCTTACAGTTCTTTAGTTTGAAACCTTCTCCCACTATATCTAGTAGTTATAGTAATCTCTGTCTGACTTCAGTTGCACCCAAAATAGCGCATTTCGATTTCGGCGAGGCGCCCGTCAATTTCGAGGATTCAGTTTCGGTGAATTGTCTGGTTAGTTCGGGCGATCTGCCGCTCGATATCGAGTGGCACTTCAATGATTATCCCATCAATCACTATTCGGGTATCTCGACATCCAAAATGGGCAAACGTCTGAGCGTGCTCATGATCGATGCGGTCAATGCACGTCACGTCGGCAACTACACATGCAAGGCGCGAAATCTGTGGGCCTCCGCCGTGTACACGGCCCAGCTGTTGGTCAATGGTACAGCGTGTCAATTTGTACAGCACTTGAATGTCAATTGTATTTAATTTTCTTTTTTTATTGTTGTTTCTCTTATAATTTACACCGCTGTAATTGTAAAAATCACACAGAACAAACAGACACAGGCGATTGCATGTTTGCTTTTGGCTTTAATACAAAATCAAATGACTTAGGCAACGAACTTGCGAGTACAGAGAATTCTTGAATCTCCATTAGTTCCCATATTCCTCTGCATTTGATTATTCTGATTTCTGTTTGAAAGTACCGCCACATATCACGCCCTTCGAGTTTGGAGACGAACCGGCGAACTTTGGCGACTCGGTGACCGTGCAGTGCACCATCTCCAAGGGCGACCTGCCCGTGGACATCTACTGGCTGTTCAATGACTATGCCATCAACGAGTACCATGGCGTGACCAGCTCCAAGATAGGCAAGAAAGTCAACGTGCTCACCATCGACTCGGTGAACGGCAACAATGCCGGCAACTACACCTGCCGGGCGCGCAACAGCGCCCAGACCGTGGAATATACCGCCGCGCTGATAGTCAACGGTTGGGAAGCTTCTAATCTCCGAATCTATTTCTAATACTGATTCAGATTTAGTTGTAGATTTTTTGTCATTTTCTTTTGTAGTTATTCTCATCTGTTTCTTTTGTCTTTGGTTTTTCGCTTTCCATCGAACAAGTTCTACCCCAAATAACGCCCTTTGCTACGAGCGCTCAGCCCACGCATCTGGGCCAGTATATAACCTATCAATGTACCCTAACCGAGGGCGATTTGCCCCTGAACATACGCTGGACATTTAACAAGCAGCCGCTCTTCAATGACGATGATCAGGAGATACTCATTGCCAAGATGGGCCGGCGCAGCAGCGTCTTGACCATCGAGAGCGTGGCGGCCAAGCATGCGGGAAACTACAGTTGCCATGGCGAAAATGCCGCCGGCAAGGTATCCTACAGCACCCAGCTGAGGGTCATAGGTGCAGCAGCGACCACATTCATTCACATTCATTCACAGTTATTCACATATTCATTTCAATTACTTCAAGCTCTTTTCATTTATGTTTTCGGTTCTTTCCCATTCCGTGCATCTAGTTTTGCCTCGCATCACACCCTTTGCCTTCGAAGAGGGCCCCGCCCAGGTGGGCCAATACCTAACGCTGCACTGCTCCGTGCCGCTGGGCGATCTGCCCATGCAAATCGACTGGACGCTGAACGGCCAAGCGATCGGCGAGCGGCTGGGCATCAGCACCTTGGCCGTCGGCAGTCGCAGCAGCGTCCTGACCATTGATTCTGTTGAGGCACTTCATGCTGGCAATTTCACCTGCCATGCCCAGAACTTGGCAGGTCAACAGCGCTTCAATACGCTGCTCAATGTCTACGGTTAGATGCATCCTAAATGAATCATAGTCGAGTTTAGTTATATGAGCCAATAATCCGACCCATTGTAGTTTGTTGATCTACTAATCAAATGCGTCTATATTCTCTTGGCTGCATGTCTATGTCTCTCACTCTCTCTCTCTCTCTCTCTGTCTCTCTTTCTCTGTCTATGTCTGTCTCACTCTATGTCCACAGTTTTGGCTAGTCGCACCGCAAAGGCTTGCATGCACAAATTAACAAAAAAAATAAATAAAAAAAAAATTTCCATCTTCTCAAGGTTCATTCGCAATGCTGGGCAGATTTTGTATTTAGGTTTTAGGAAAACAGTTTTGATCGAGTTCTGTTCCTCTAGGCCCTTCTGACCATTTTTTTAAATTTTGTTTTTTTAAATTAATTTTTTTATTTTAATTTTTTTTGTCATTAATTAATTAATTCGCCCTTGTACAAAAAAATAAAAATAAAAAAAAAACATCTCGAACTCCATCTAAGATTTCATGCAATGCTGGGCAGATTTTGAGTTTAGGTTTTAGGGAAATATTTATTTTTAATATTCGTCCCTCCAAATCCACCCGTCTTAATATTTTAGTTGATTTTTTTCGTATTTTTATTATTTTTTATTTTATTTTCTTCTATTTTTTTTTATTTTTGCCTTAAAGTGCCACCTAAACTGTCGCCACTTGCGCTCAATTCGCCGCTCTATGTGGGCGACTACTATCAGCTGTCCTGCGCCGTGCTGCACGGCGATGCGCCCTTCAATATTACCTGGTACTACAATGGGCGTCCGGCCGGTGAGCTGCCCGGTGTTAGCATTCTGATGCACAGCCGCCGCAGCAGCTCGCTGAGCATTGAGAGCGTGCAGGGCGGCCATACGGGCACCTACACCTGCATGGGCGCCAATGGGGCCGGCTACACGACCGTCGAGTCGCATCTCAGTGTCAAGGGTTTGTTTACGCTGTACAGCATTATGTGTCTTGGCCTGGTAGTTGTAGCTCCAGCAGCAACTGTACATAATTGCCCAATCTCCGACTCTCTCTCTGTCTCCCTATCTCTCTCTCATTGTGTGTTTGTCCTGGTGTCGGTTTGCACAAGCACAAAATTTGTAAAAATAATACACTCCTATTCATGCACGGCTTTTGTGTATCCATCGCTTAGAGCTGCCTCAGATCGATGAGTTCCACTTCAATGCCAACGGCGTCAATGGCGGCCAGGCGGTGCGTGTCATGTGCATGGTCATCTCCGGCGATCTGCCCATCGACATCTTCTGGCTGAAGGATGGTCAGCCGCTGCTACGTTCCATTTACCACAAGATCGATGAGTACACGCTCATCCTCTCGCTGCGCCAAACGGCCATCAGCGACTCGGGCAACTATACGTGCGTGGCCAGCAATGCGGCGGGTCTGGCCAGTCGCTGGTCTGTGCTGAAAGTCAAGGGTATTCCAAACAGATCCAATAGTAGATAGTGTTTTGTATATAGTTTTTTTCTTTTCATATATTTTGTGCCTAAAAAAAAAAACCTTGAAATTCGAATGAATGAAAACTAAAATCAAAAGACTTAGGCAACAAACTTGATAGTAGATATTTAAATTTCTAGTTTTTTTGGCAGTTGAATTTTTTAATAATTTCTGATTTGTCAACATTGAAAATTCTTTAAAAAAAACTCCATTGCCTTGCCCAACTCGCCCCGCTCTACTCGTAACACAATCTTCAGAGCCTCCGCTGCTCGCCGCTCTGTCGCTTTCCACGTCCGTTTGCGATGTCAACGACTATGTGCAGCTGACGTGCATTGCCAGCAGAGGTGCCACGCCCATTCGCTTTGAATGGCGGCTCAATGGGCGGGCGCTGCACGACGACAACGTTGGCGATGCGGACGTCACACAGGCCTCGGTGGGCGAGCACTCGAGTCTGCTGTTGATCAACCAGGCGCAGGCTCATCATGCCGGCAACTACAGCTGCTCGGCCAGCAATCATGTGGGCGTGGCCCGGAGGCAGGCCATGCTGACAGTGAATGGTAAATTGGAATGATTTGAACGCAAGATGAAAACGATTTTCCCCTTACTCAATTTTCTCATCAGCTAAACAAGATTTTCTTCTCGAGATAGGCCAAAAACTGTGCAACGCTTCGATTGAGGTCTATCGATAAAGTTTTCCAATCCAATTAGACACTCTAAACACACTCCCTTAATATATGCAAATATGAATTATAAGAGAATCCTTTTACTTTGGTTTAAGTCAAAGATGCAACGTTAGCTCCGACCTAATCTTAACGCACCCGAAACAGCTCAGATCCGCAAAACAATATAACCAACAGCACACGCACACCCATACATACATATACGCACACACGTATACGCACTCAATTGCTAGACACATGTGAAAGGACTCACAGCTTGATACTTGCCTGAGCTTTCTGTAAGATACACAAAAAAAAAAAAAAAAAAATAAACAATACACGAAATTTGTTTTGATTTTCGATTGAGTTTTGTAAATTACAATTTGAAACAGGCTCATGCTCCAACACCGAATAAACCGCAAACAACAATAACTACAATAGAATAACTAAACGCATATCTAACCGCTTCTAATTGTCTACCTAATCTCATATAATAATATCGTATGTGCCAACTGTGATGTCAGAATCTGTTCGCTTCCCAAACAGCTAATGAAATGAAACATTTGTGCGCTCCAGCGAAACACAAGACCCCGCTACGTCCCCACCAACAACCAGCCAACCAACCCCGATCCTCTATATCCCCAACTTTAATTACTTTCATTTTCATTCAAATCTATCATTTACTTAGTTCATAAGGCACAAAGCGAAGTCGATTTGAAAACGAAATTGACCAAACGAATTCAATGCAAACAAACACAAAAATCGGCTTCGTTTTGCACAAATTGCATGTTAGTTAACTTTTAGTTAATTACTAATTATTTAATTAAAATTCCCCTTTAATTTGTCCGTTAATATTTCTGTTTATTAATTGTGCTAATATCTTTGGTTGTAGTTTGGCTTTTTAGTTATAAAATTTAAGTAAATGGTGGAAACATTTTTTTTAATTAAAAAAATATTAAAATTGTAAAACAGAAAAACCTTAAAATTATCTCAAATTACTTCTGAATATTATAAAAATGTTTCCACTGAGCTCAAATTGAAATGCATCAAAAATATATTTAATACTATACAAAACATTTCAATTTGAACAAAGTCCGTCCATCCGCTTCAAAATGTCACTTGCCGCATGCTAAATGTTATATTCTCATAGAGCACTCGGAATAAATTCACTAATATATTCTTTTTATACAATCAACAACAATAACAACAACAACAACAACAGTGCCACCCAGATGGATACTCGAGCCAACAGATAAGGCCTTTGCCCAGGGCTCCGATGCGAAGGTTGAATGCAAAGCTGACGGTTTTCCCAAGCCCCAGGTTACATGGAAGAAAGCAGTTGGTAAGCTGAGAGTTAATAAGTAAGAATGCTCTAGGCGAGACTGTTCGACTAGGATATACCCTGAGCGCTGTGAAGCTAATGGGGCATGATATCCAAAATCTAAAGATTACGTAATCTCCTTATGCATTCCATGAAACTTCGCTATGTATATAAACATTTATTATGTTTTATTGTTAATGTATACAAACTATATACCTAACTATAAATTACTAAAAACACAGCTTTATTTAAACAACAATCAAATTTAAATTTAAAATATTTTACATTTACATTAAATAAACATTAAAAAGTATAATTTTTACATTTTCGCTTAACATACTTAACAATTTTCATACTTACCAACA
Source organism: Drosophila meridionalis (assembly GCA_035045145.1). Lineage (NCBI taxonomy): Eukaryota > Metazoa > Arthropoda > Insecta > Diptera > Drosophilidae > Drosophila > Drosophila meridionalis. The sequence continues at coordinate 4,845,897 of JAWNPG010000025.1, read as the reverse complement.
GACAGAAGAAGAGGACAAGCACCGCGCTGCACTGGATGACGACTGACCCCGAGAGATAAAGAATGCGACTGAAGCTGCGCTGCAGCAGTCTTGCCTTTATATAGGGCAGCGACAGCTCCACTCAAGTCAAGCAGTGCTCTTAGGCGACCGCCTAATGATCCAGTGTGAAGACTGACTCAGAAAGAGGCTCAAGAGTTGAGCTTGACTTGATTGGAGCTGTCGGTGCCCTATATAAAGGCAAGCATGCTGCAGCGCAGCTTCAGTCGCATTCTTCATCTTCTGGTGGTCAGTTGTCCAGTGCAGCGCGGTGCTTCTCCTCTTCTTCCCTCTGTTGGTAAGTGTTAAAATTGTTAAGTGTGTTAAGCGAAAATGTAAAAGTTATACTTTTAATGCTCATTTAATGTAAATGTAAAATATTTTAAATTTAAATATTATTGTTGTTTAAATATGGCTGTGTTTTTAGTAATTTATAGTTAGGTATATAGTTTGTATACATTAACAAAAAAACATAATAAATGTCTATATACATAACGAAGTTTCATGTAATGCATACGGAGATTATGTAGTCTTTAGATTTTGGATGTCACGCCCCATTCGCTTCACAGGGCTCAGGGTATCTCCTAGTCGAGCAGTCTCTTATAATTAATTAATTAAATTCAAATTACATTTATTATGTATAAATATTTATATTAAATATTACTTATTATTAACTTACTAAATATATTTATATTCATTATTTATATATTTATTTTATTATTTATTTACTATTAATATCTATATGTATTATATAAATCCATATTAATTACCAAAACTCTCTCCTCAGGCGACACACCCGGCGAGTACAAGGATCTCAAGAAGAGCGACAACATTCGCGTGGAGGAGGGTACTCTGCACATTGACAACATTCAGAAGACCAACGAGGGCTACTATCTGTGCGAGGCCATCAATGGCATTGGTTCGGGTCTCTCGGCTGTAATTATGGTCAGTGTTCAGGCGCCGCCAGAGTTCACGGAGAAGCTGCGCAATCAGACCGCGCGCCGAGGCGAACCAGCTGTGCTGCAGTGCGAGGCGAAGGGCGAGAAACCCATTGGCATTTTGTGGAACATGAACAACATGCGTCTGGACCCCAAGAACGACAATCGCTATACCATTCGCGAGGAAATTCTGTCAGCCGGCGTTATGTCCAGCCTATCGATCAAGCGCACCGAACGCTCCGACTCCGCTCTGTTCACCTGTGTGGCCACCAATGCCTTCGGCTCCGATGATGCCAGCATCAATATGATTGTGCAGGAGGTGCCTGAGATGCCCTACGCCTTGAAGGTGCTGGACAAGTCTGGTCGCTCCGTTCAGCTGAGCTGGGCCCAACCCTACGACGGCAACTCGCCACTGAATCGCTACATCATTGAGTTCAAGCGCTCGCGTGCCTCCTGGGATGAGATCGATCGCGTCATGGTGCCCGGCCACACCACCGAGGCCCAAGTACAGAAACTGAGCCCAGCCACCACCTACAACATTCGCATCGTTGCCGAGAACGAGATTGGCTCCTCGCAGTCATCGGAGGCTGTCACCATCATCACCGCCGAAGAGGCGCCCTCGGGCAAGCCACAGAATATCAAGGTCGACCCCGTGAACCAGACCACGCTGCGTGTCATGTGGAAGCCACCACCACGCTCCGACTGGAACGGCGAGATACTGGGCTACTATGTCGGCTACAAGTTGTCCAACACCAACTCGTCCTACATCTTCGAGACCATCAACTTCATCACCGAGGAGGGCAAGGAGCACACCTTGGAACTGAACAATCTGCGCGTCTATACTCAGTACTCTGTGGTGATTCAGGCCTTCAACAAGATCGGCGCCGGTCCCTTGAGCGATGAGGAGAAACAATTCACTGCCGAAGGCACACCCAGCCAGCCACCCAGCGACACTGCCTGCACCACTCTCACCTCGCAAACCATTCGCGTCAGCTGGGTCAGCCCACCACTCGAGTCGGCCAATGGCGTGATCAAGACATACAAGGTGGTCTATGCGCCCAGCGACGAGTGGTATGGTAAGTAGAACCTCGTGCTCCTCCGAGTAATGAATCCCTATTAATGCACGCCTATTGCAGACGAGACCAAGCGCCACTACAAGAAGACTGCCTCCTCCGACACCGTGCTCCATGGCCTGAAGAAATACACCAACTACACCATGCAAGTCCTGGCCACCACAGCCGGAGGTGATGGAGTGCGCAGCGTGCCCATTCACTGCCAGACCGAACCTGATGGTAAGCCGAAAATCCCTTCTCAGTCCAACACTCTCTTTAACCCACTTCTTTTTCATCACACAGTTCCTGAAGCACCCACCGATGTGAAGGCTCTCGTTATGGGCAATGCCGCCATCTTGGTCTCCTGGCGTCCACCAGCACAGCCCAATGGCATCATTACCCAATACACTGTCTACTCGAAGGCCGAGGGCGCCGAGACCGAAACGAAGACCCAGAAGGTGCCACACTATCAGATGAGCTTCGAAGCCAGCGAACTGGAGAAGAACAAGCCCTACGAATTCTGGGTCACGGCCAGCACCACCATCGGCGAGGGCCAGCAGTCTAAGAGCATTGTGGCCATGCCCAGCGATCAGGTTCCGGCCAAGATTGCCTCGTTCGACGACACCTTCACTGCCACGTACAAGGAGGACGCCAAGATGCCCTGCCAAGCCGTTGGAGCACCCCAGCCCGAGATCACCTGGAAGATTAAGGGCGTTGACTTCAGTGCCAATGAACGCATGCGCCTACTGCCCGACGGCTCGCTGTTGATCAAGTCTGTGAATCGTCAGGATGCCGGCGACTATTCGTGCCATGCCGAGAACTCCATTGCCAAGGACTCAATTACACACAAGCTCATCGTCCTGGCACCACCACAATCGCCACATGTCACGCTCTCGGCCACCACCACCGACGCGCTGACCGTTCGTTTGAAGCCACATGAGGGCGACACTGCACCACTGCATGGCTACACACTGCACTACAAGCCAGGTGGGTGGAGATGATGATGATGATGAACAAAATAGATTGAGTTTTATTAATCTTCATTTCTATTTACAGAATTCGGCGAGTGGGAGACCGCTGAGGTCTCTGTGGAATCACAGAAGTACAACATTGAGAATCTGCTTTGCGGCTCACGCTATCAGGTTTATGCAACGGGCTTCAACAAGTGAGTTGAGCTGAGATGGACGAGAAGGCTAATGAAAGACTAATTCATTCTTATTTATCTCTTCAGCATTGGCGCCGGCGAAGCTTCCGATATTCTAAACACACGTACCAAGGGCCAGAAGCCTAAACTGCCAGAGAAGCCACGTTTCATTGAGGTCTCATCCAATTCCGTTTCACTGCACTTCAAGGCCTGGAAAGATGGCGGCTGCCCTATGTCTCACTTCGTTGTCGAGAGCAAGAAACGGTAGTTAATTGCTGAGATTTCCATTTCAATCTAGAACCAGCTAATTCCAAGTTGCTTCTCTTAACAGCGATCAACTGGAATGGAATCAAATCTCGAATAATGTCAAGCCCGATAATAACTACGTCGTTCTCGATCTGGAGCCCGCCACCTGGTACAATCTGCGCATTACGGCCCACAACTCGGCTGGCTTCACTGTAGCCGAATACGATTTCGCCACGCTCACTGTTACCGGAGGTATTTATGATCTGTTTTCCGATTCTCGAATCTCTCACATTGCTTTTGTACATAGAAAACTACGTTGACAATGCTGTTGGCCAGCCGCCTGCGAACAGGCGTGCCACGCCCCAACAGCATTGTCCATATACAAATAACAATCTAGGCAATAAACACTTTCCCTGAGTTGTAAATGTTTTTTATGAAAATGAGCAAATTTCAATTTTCATTTTGTTTCTTTTTTTATACAAGAAAATTGCACAGTAATTATTTGATTCATATTTTTTTTTGTATTAGCTAATATTATAATTTGTCAAATCGCTTGTTCAACAAATTTAGAAATATTAATTAATTTTCTTTTATTTATTTTATTTTATTTTATTGCAATTGTGATAAAATGCCAAAAACTTTGATCGCAGCGACATCGAAAAACGTTGTACAAAACATGATGTTTTTATTGCGTAAATGCAATTTGTTTTTTACGTTTTTATACACCATACTCTATATATATACTATATGTACAAAACTCCCAGCGAATAGCAAATGCAAAATGCTACAATCCTAACAGTAATGTTTTCAATAAATAGCTGTAAAAAACTCTCACCAGTTCAGTTCACCACGTCACGTTCGTTATGATTTCCCTGAGTTTCGTTTATCATAATTTCCAATCTATCGTAGCTCTCTAGACGGCCACAACTCTTTTTAGTATATATATATTTTTTGAGTTCCATTTACTCCTCTGTTCACTTCACTCGATTTTCATTTGGATTTATGCATATTTATGTGTCCAGTCTGTGGAGATATAGTGGGCGTCCCACTACCACTGCCAATCGATGTTGTAAACCCACACCCAGTCGCTCCCCACCGCTGCTCGTAGAACACGCAAGTGTCGCTTGAATCAAACTCCGAATTTGTAAATTTCTTCTTAAATAATCAATTCTTTCTGCAGCCAAAGGCAATCTATATGGAGATATTCATGGTTGGCTCCACCATGGGATCCATCAAGTCAGAATCCAATCAGATTCCCATTGCACAAAATGTTGTCCACAACTGAACATATTTCTTCAACATCTGAGCTTCTTTTGATTTATTTTGATTTTTGTATAGTAAAATTTAGTTGTATTTCGTTATATTTTTAACAATAGTAAAATGCTCTTTTCACCTAATTTAATAAAAAAAAAAAATATTAAACACTTTATAAAACTCAACTTGAGAGCCGAGCAGAGCCAAAGCGCACACATTTCCGAAAGCACAACAACCAAAGATCCATCAATTCAACATTTTCAGTAAGTTCACATGAGAGCTGAGATCAAGTGATGAATGGAGAAGATGAAAGAAGAAGAAGAAGAAGCAGACATTCATTTCACCAAAATCGTTTTCGTTTTTCGTTTAACAATTGAGTTCATTTAGTGTCATCAAGTTCCAGTTGAGTTGTTCCGCCTAAGTTAGTTCGAGTTTTTGCAAGTATTATTTGAAGTTATCTCTACTCGCGAATATCGTTATCGTTATCGTTAATCGTTACTCGTTACTCTCCTATCATATTCTCGAAAGCTGTTACACTTGGAATGCTTTAAATTGAAATCGTTAGCGTTTCGAATACTCATAGCATTAACAACAATTTACTCAATTAGTCTTAAGAGTTTACGGTTAAAAAACAAATTGCATTTGAACGTATTACAAAAATGTTATTGATTTTTAATTACAAATAATTACGATTTACACTAAAACAAATAGTTACAAATAGTTTTTCGCATTTCGGCGCAATGTAAAATACAAACTTAAGCAATAATTTAAATTAAATAATATTAAATAGATCTTTAAGTCATTTACATTCTTCTCTCAAAACACTTCTCTTTCGAACTCAACTCAAAGCCAAAAGTTACTAATTTGATTTTTTTTGTATTTGTATTTGTCAATGTATTTGTATATGTGTGTCAAGTGCTCGACTAGTGTCTGGGTACAAAAGTCAATGTGACGCGAGAGGGAAGGCGGAGGAACAAAGGCAGAAACAGAGAAAGAGACGGAGAAAGAGAAAAAAAAAAGAGAGAGAGATCAATTCTCTTGCCAGATCTGTTGAGCCTTCTCTGCTTCTCCCTTTCAATCACTATCTTTTCTCTCTATATATACATGCCTACACCAATACATACACACATCTATCTATACATATATATAAATGTCTCTCTCTCTCCCAAACCCCCCCTCCCCACTCCACCGAACTTGGTCTACATGTGAAACACTTTGGTTGTTGTTGTTGTTGTTGCAGGCACAATCGCACCCTCGCGTGATTTACCCGAATTAACCGCCGAGGATACAATCCGCATTATCCTATCGAACCTAAATTTAGTAGTGCCGGTCGTGGCGGCTCTGCTCGTCATAATCATAGCGATAATTGTTATTTGTATACTGCGTAGCAAAGGCAATCACCACAAAGGTATCTATAAGTATATCAAACTAATTACGAAATTTCTTTTCTTTTTTTTTCGGTTCCACTATCTCGCTCTCTCTCACTATCTCTCTGTCTCTACATACCCCCCAAACACTTGACATTTTCAATACTCTATATGTGTAAATACATAACTATGTCTATATCCATATATACAACTATGGCTATTCAATTGCCTGCTGTCTGTTGTTGTATCTGATAAACGCTTTGCATGCGCGTTTATCGTATATATATATCCCATCCGAATAATTCCGATATGAAGGCACAATCGCGCCGCTCGACGATGGCACGGGCCATGGCAATGTCCATGCCCGCATACCGCTGCCCGCCTGGATGCCCGAATGGCTGGATCTGAACTTCATGGTGCCGCTGATAGCCACCGTCGTGGTTGTGGCCGTTGGCATCTGCGTGGTCTGCGTGGCGCTCTCGCGCCGGCGAGCCGACGACCTGCGCGGCGGCCAGAAGGATGTTTACTGTAGGTTTGAACCACAGCTAGCTGTGGCAGAGGATCACCAGACTTGTTTTCTCCTATCATAAATATCAATCTATATATTATTATTTTCGACAAATTTTATTTCTGTTTTCTATGGCATTGTTGGAAATTGTTGCGCATTTTATTTGATTTAAATATTTTTTTTAATTATTACAATTATCGCGCTCAATGTCAGCAATGAGTCTTAGACCGTCACTCAGCAAAAATACTGGTAAAAACTTTACAATATACTGGAATGCTCAATGTCTAATAATCGTCTCAAGTATTTATAGCATGTTACATAATCTACTCAAGCTAATCAGGCTACAGTTAACACTAACTCAAAGAAACACTCAACACAAATTATTAAAATACCAAAAGTTTCACAAAAATATACCAACAAAATACCGAAAAAGGGCATATATAACTAAAATATATATATATTATTAAATGTGTATTCAGTGTATATATAGTAAATTCATATATCTATAATACTCATATCATATGATACTCATAGAACTATCATCAAATTTTCCATCTCCATCTAAAAATCAAATTGGAAAATTATTTAAAAAAATATTTTTACATTTGTATAAAAACATATGTTGCGATGTCTTTTAGATTTGATCGATTCGAGAAATCTTCTTCGTCTTTTGAGTTGTTATTAAAGTAAAACAAAAATAATAATAACCTATCACACAATCTACACACTAAATATTTATCCTATACTAATCTCCAGTGTTGTAAATACGTTTTGCTTACGCCTTAAGCAACTATTGAACTCCTCCAATCACAACAGACACAATTTCCCAACTCAACTTTCTATCGACATTATTTTCCACACTTTTCGTTTTGTCAAAATGAAACCAAAACTAAGATGCTTTTTGAAATCGCAAATGAATAGAATAATGCTAAAGTAAAGTAATGTAAAGTAACGTAAAATCAAGTCAAGTAAATTGGAACTCGAAATTGAAATCATCTCTCATTTCATGTCATTATATCATGAATTTTTTATATCGCTAACAAGTTGGTATATTTTGAAATTAAAATAATTATAATTATAATGAAACACCTCACGTAATTCCGTTTTTGCAATTGTAAACTTTGAGCTACTAATTAGCACTCTAGCGTGTTGAGATGCCGCACCAAAAAAAAAAAAAAACAAAAAAATCAAATTTATTTTCAAAGCCAAATATTGTGAGTGACGGAAGAAAGCTGATTGATACGAGAAAAAGAAAGAATGAAAAGAAAAACAGAAGTAAAGTATGCGAGTTGATCTTTGAGCAGCATTAAAGAGGAAAAGCATCTTCAGTGTTTCACTATTGAGTTCGCGATATCATATATTAATTCTAGACGATGTAGTTTACAATCAGACAATGGGACCCGGCGCCACCCTGGACAAGCGTCGCCCGGACTTGAGGGACGAGCTCGGCTACATCGCACCACCCAACCGCAAGCTGCCACCGGTGCCCGGCTCCAACTACAACACCTGCGACCGGATTAAGCGAGGTACAGTCATAAGTAAGCATCTAAATTTCCAATGCAACATTTATTAATGCCAGGACTGTGCCAGCGAAGCTCCACCCTAGGAGCACTCACTGCGCACTGGCTGAGGCTTCTTTTTGTCTTCCATTTACTTTGCTCACAAAATGAAAGTGAAAAAAAAAAAACAAAATGAAAAAGAATAAGAAAAAAAGAGAAACTTTCATATTTTGCGTTGCTTTTGCATTCACAATGAAACAATCGTGTGCCACGCCCATTACACGAACGCCCACGCACACACGAACACATCGCAACGCTTTCTCAGAACGAAATTCTCAAATGTCGCTTCTTACAGTCGCTTCTTATGATTTTCGAACCCATCCGATCCGAAACGAAGACTCGAATTATTAAATGTTGTGCTGAATTTAGATTTTGATTTAATTTTATAATTCTTATTTCACATATAATTTTAACTCTTTTATTTTCACCTCAACATAATTCCAAATCCTCTCCTTTTCGGTTGCCGTTGAATCGATTCTTTAACTTTTCTGTTCACTCATCGTTGATGTTGTATGAATATTGGAAATTGAATAAAATATGAAAACACCAATACAACCACACACACACACACATACAAACTTGACTACGTACACGAACCGGTTCAGGTCGCGGCGGCTTGCGTTCGAACCATTCCACTTGGGATCCGCGCCGTAACCCGAACCTGTACGAGGAGCTGAAAGCCCCGCCAGTGCCCATGCACGGCATCGGCAATCACTATGGCCACGCCCATGGTCCGCCCGAGTGCCACTATAAACATCCAGGTAGGAGACCTCCTCCCCAACCCTTCCGCTTTGAGTTTGTAAAGCTTTTTGATTTCTGTATGCAATTCCAACTACGACTAACATCTAACCCCGACCCCAGTTTAACATCTTAATTGAGATATTTGTTTACGTTTAAGTCCACTAACATTCTGAATAGTCTAACCCCGGTCGCATCGAGCTGAATCTATCTCAGGCACTGCATCGTAAGTATGGCACTTCGGGCCAGGCCAATCTCTCTGCCTCGTACTAAAACACTAAAACAAACAAACAAACCAAAGACACCGACAAAGCACCACCAAGGATTTGAACTTGACTGTGGCTAATCGAACTCTCCTCTCGCCTAAGGCATGGAAGACGAAATCTGCCCCTATGCTACGTTCCATCTGCTCGGCTTCCGCGAGGAAATGGATCCCACCAAGGCCATGAACTTCCAGACCTTCCCGCACCAGAACGGACACACACCCGTACCCGGACATGCCGGCACCATGCTGCCCCCTGGCCACCCTGGACACGTTCACTCCCGCTCCGGCTCTCAGTCCATGCCACGTGCCAATCGCTATCAGCGCAAGAACAGCCAAGGTGGACAATCCTCGATCTATACTCCAGCACCCGAATACGATGATCCCGCTAACTGTGCCGAAGAAGATCAATATGTAAGATTATCGTATAAGCAGAGGAAACAGAGTTTTTAATATATATTTATTTAATTGTTTCTTTCTATCTCTTTGTCACTCTCTGTCTCTATCTATCTAACTGTTTCTCGTCTAATATATCTGTTCTTTTCACATTCTCTTTGCCTTATTCTGTCTCACCCCGTTCTTATTCTCGATCTTTATCCTTATTCTCTCATTTCCTATCTTTCCTGTCTCTTCCTATCATATCTATTTCTCTATGTTTTTCTTTCTTCTCATTTCTATATATATATCTCTCTTTCTTTCTTTCTTCTTCATTTCTCTTATGTCTTCTATTTTTCTCCTTTCTCTCTCTCTCTCTTTGCCCTCTTCGCTACTACAATCATACTCCTCTATAATCGTCCACTCTTTATCTTTTCTCTCTCTCTCTCTCTCTCTCTCTCTCTCTCTCTCCCTGTCCCTGCTTCACTCTCTGACATTGACATCTCACAGCGTCGCTACACTCGCGTCAACTCTCAAGGCGGCAGCTTGTACTCTGGCCCCGGACCCGAATATGATGATCCCGCCAATTGCGCACCCGAGGAGGATCAGTATGGCTCTCAGTATGGCGGCCCCTATGGACAGCCCTACGATCACTATGGATCTCGCGGTTCTATGGGACGTCGCAGCATTGGTAAATATGAAAGAGGTTGAACATTTAGCTATATATTCATTTCTATTCTCAATAAATCCTAGGTTCTGCCCGCAATCCAGGCAATGGTTCACCTGAGCCACCTCCACCACCACCACGTAATCACGACATGAGCAACTCCTCCTTCAACGACTCCAAGGAGAGCAATGAGATCTCAGAGGCCGAATGCGATCGCGATCATGGACCACGCGGCAACTATGGCGGTAAGTCTGAGCCTCCAATTCCATTCCATCCTATTCCAATTGATCGCCAATCGAATCCAGCTTCAAATATTCTATCAATATTCCAATATATATTTAACCTAAGCTCTATTGAAAGTGTATTCATTTTTAACACAACAAATTCGAAATGTTCTTAATTTCCCTTCTTTCAAAATTCGTTTTTACATTCGAATATTAATATCGATCAGAAGACGCCAATGATGGTGAGTGATGTGAACCCCAATCGTCAATCGAAGTTAACTTTAGTGTTTAGAGTGAATTTCAATTCAAACCTCACTTCACTTCACAACTCACCTCATTCTTCGTCGGGCCCCCTTCGATCTCATATCAGGAATGTACTCATTCTTCACACCTCCTCCTTCATTGTCATTCATGAATTATTTCATTGAAAGTTCGCAATAAATATTCATGCTGTGTTTTGCTAATATTTCAAAAGAATATCAAAATATATATACATAATTTTTAAATATTTTTATATATATTTGTTTTGTCTTAAAAATATTAATTTTGGTTTTGGTTAAGTTTAAATATGAATTTGTTAATGCACAATTAAATAACTTCCATTTCATTTCATAAGTCGCACCGTCCACATTTTTTCAAGGGTTTCCTTTCCAGCACCAATGCCAAATGTTTTATGTTTATGTTTTTGTATCTAATATCGGATTTGTGTTTAATTTTAATTATGATTTTTCATTAAGTCTTCCATTTCATATCATGTGTGTAGAATTTCGCATGTGTCCGACTAGAAATCTATATATTTTTCTTATGGTTTTCTAGGAACAATAAGTTAGTCATATAAGCAGAAAAACTCTAGATGAATATAGTTTCCTGAATTGAAAGGAATTTTCAATCATTTTTGCACGATCTTCTCACATTACGTATAAGAAAATTCTTATTTTAAATTTCATTTTGCGTTTTCTTTCTATTTTCTTTTACATTTTATGATATTTAAAACCAATTTACCATAAACAACTACTTAACGGTTGTGCTCAATTTCTTGGGGTTCTTAAATGATAATTTATTTATAAAAAAAAAATTAAATAATACAAAAAAAAAACAGCTGTAAAAAGATCACCACAACCGAAAGATCAACGCACCACCGAAGAAATGCGTAAATTAATCGAGAGGTAAGAAAAGCGTATTGTATATAGAAACTATAACGAAATCACGTATCTATTAAATTGGCTTGACCAATGCTGAGCTAAAATTGCACAGAAAATTTGAAAAGTTGAAAGCGATATTTGAATTTGACTGTTATTATTAGGTATATATTGTAGTAGAAATTATTGAAAATACTAAACATTTAAAGGGTTTAGATGAGATTGAAATAATGATAATTTAATAAAATGTATTACTTTATGATCTTATGTATTGCTTCATTATCTCTTTTTAAGCAGTCTGCGATAGTTTCAGATATGAAAATTGCCTTAGAAGGCTTTCGCTCTTCGAATAATTATAATATAATCCCAGTTGGGACTGTTTTGTTTAACTGGAACTGTATCAAGCTATGTTCCTTAGGCATAGCTTGCTAAACTGAGACGAAAACAGAGTAAATTTGTATAAATTTATATATATGAGCTACCTTACTAAGAATCCAACTTCAAATGCTGCTATTCCAATAGATTATCCGTTTGCATATATCTGACTAATAACTAATTTATGTTCATATGTTTCTAATTGACAATAATATGAATATTTTCAATAACAATTCTTATATTATTTGCTATTATTTGCTATCATTGTGAAGCTTAGCTTGAGTTAGAATATTGAGAGTTAATAATCAAACTGGTCTCAAAATGATAATGATAGAATCTCAGAGTCATTAATCAGAAAGAGAAAGTCTTCAAAGCTCTCTTGCAATTTCGTGTGCAGAAAGAATTACTTTTCAATCTCTCTGCAACCTCTCCATAGGCTTGCTCCACAACTGTTCTATACATTCAATCAGTTTTATTATACCTAATCCAATCAGATTTCCATTGCCTTCAACTGCTTTCAATTTGTTAAATTTCTGTGCAATTTTTTGTAAGGTAATCAGAAGCAAAAATAGTTTTACTTGATGCAACTACTAACACTGATAATTTCTGTATTTTTTTTTCATTAAAAATAAAACATAATAAAAACTAAAAACTTTTATTAACCCACTGACTACGTAGTCGCAGGCAGTTGTAAGTTTCAAACTAAAACTCGCAGCTAAGTAATTCGCTTTTGCATGTTCTCTGGTCGCAGTTAATACTAAATGTGAAGTACGCATGCCTAAACCTAAACCTAAACCTAAGCCTAAACCTTTGTTTAACTATATCTGTTATTTATTGTCTTTTTGTATTATATTTGAATTGTTTTTCCTTTACCTTTGTGTTGATCGAAAGCAAATCACAGTTGAGTGTTTCCGAGTGTAACGAAATAAGACACACAAAAGCATTTATCATTTTGAGAAACGAATTTCAATTACATAACTCCTATATACAAATATATATATATATATATATACATATATTAATCTACAGGCTTTTACTACTTAACACATATCTAAACACTATCTATCTATATACTTGTGCCAGCTGCCACAAGCTGAAACTCCAGGCAATGCTTTTTGGTTGCAAGCCTACAGAACAGCTAAACAAAATAATAATTAATTATATACCACATATATATATTTACACTCTCTATATATTGTATATTTATTTTTGAATTGTTCTCTTATATATACAAAAATATCAAATCCCTCGCATCCCGCAGAAACGAAGCCGGCCCAAAACAACTCCAACTCCAACAAGCAAATGGCGCAGGATTCACAGCCTACGATACTATGGCAGTGTAATTTGTAAGCGACTCCCAGTGGGCGTGGCAGTTTAGCTTAGTGTTTCAAGTCAATGAAGTGCGTGGAAGTTGAATGACACAACACACACACTCTTACACACACACACACAAGTAAAACGAAAAGCATCACAGAAGACGCATAAGGCGCACACATACATACAATATACACACACACACATATATATACATAACAAATATTAACTATTTCAAGTATTTATAAACAAAAGAAAAAGAAAGGAAAACATAAATATGCAAATCAATTTGCATTTACATAAAGCAAGAAAAGAAAAGAAAAACAAAGAAACGAAAGAAAGAAAAAAAAAACAAAAAAATATTCAATTCAATTTGTGTGTTTGCATAATTGAAATTAACTTTTAATATTGTATTTTTTAACTGTAAGCAGAACTACCAAAATATCAAAAATGGGTGCATACATCGGCCCAAAACACCAGCACTATATACATATATACATATGTATTTGTACGTGCTCTTGTCTGTGTGTAGCTCATAAGTTCGTTTGTATTTCTCGGTTCGATTTCTTTGCCATCTATATGTAGCCTCTAAGTCAAAGTCATAATCTTATTGTAACTGATAGATATTGTTTAATGTTTTTTTGATGGTCTGCAAATCCTATAGTTGCGAGCATGGACAGTTTCAGTTGCCCGCTTAAACAGATTATTTGTGATCATAATTTTTAGCATTGGTAATCGATTTTATAATTATTTGTATCGATCATATATACACATAGATACATTATATATTTAGCATTTTTTTATAATTTATGTTTTTCGTTTCAAAGCGCTTCCACAAAAACAAAAAGAAAAAGAAAAGATAATTAATATAAAATTTGTTCAAGCACAAATTGCATTTATTTATGCAGATTATATATCCATTTAGTCAGCAGCTCTAAATTGTATTATACAACAGACCCAAGCGCACGTTTTGCCTATTTATTTATTTACAGTTGGTTTCTGCACCGCAAGCTTTAAGACGAACTCAAATTCAAAACTGTCAAATATTGTTTTAAGATTTTATTATTATTTTTAAGTATTGCAACAGATTCGTTTGCCAAATATAAAAAGAAAATTTATTTAAAAACTTTTTATTGATTTTTTATTTAATTTTTTTTTTTAATTTGATATATTTTATATTTATTTTTTACAGCTTCTTCTCTTTTGGTAAGTTGTGCAGCCACTTTGAACACTCAAAGACTGAATGAACTATGCAAATTTATACGAACGCAATAAAATGCTTAACAAACGATCTATGAATTTTACAAGAGTTAAAGAACCGAACAAACACAACATTTGCTCAAGACTTAGAAATAGCAAAGCATTTGAGGTGGCTCGCAATTTATCTAGATCCATTCTATTATCTATCGCCTGCTTTGATTAGATCTCATTTCATTTGCATTTCAGTTCAATTACGACTACTCAATTCTCATACACTCTATAATACGCCCTACTCTCCTTAGCTATATCGATTTTATATACGAATGTAGTGTTGTGAACGATAATATTGCTTAAAAAAACATACATATATATATATACTATGGGAAACTTATATGAATATATGAATGTACTACAAATTTTGATGGTAAACGAACTACAAATATTGAATAGCGTTTAGACAAATGGCATTTAAATAATATTACAATTAATACGATATACAAAAAAGTAAAAGAAAAATTAAAAAACTCTCACAAATTTTCAAGTAATTCAAATAGCAACAAAAAATACGAAAAGTTTTGAAACTCCAAATTTAATAAGAAAACAAAAAACAAAAACAAAAAACTTTTCGGCAAATCAAAATCAAAAATTAAAAACTCTTTCGACATTCGCTAAAAGAAAAAAAGAATAAGAATTAAGCTAAGCAAATATTTAAAATAAAATCATCCATTTTTCATATACATACATATATACCATACATATATATCATGCATATATTGGAACGCGTCTGCCATAAAGCGGCGAAGCTTGCTTTTTGTGTTGCTTGACAAGGACAACAAATAATGAATATTCTATAAGCCCAGTTTGTCATAATTTAGCATTAAACATGCATAAAAACATAAATTAAACTAATTTTCTACTTAACATTACTTAAAACGCATAAATCAAAATTAAATTCCATTTGCATTTAAGCGAGAATAAAAAAAAAAACCAACACACACAAACTTAAATGAAAACATTCAACTTCAACGCACATCAAATTGAGAAATTGAGAAAGTGAAGAACGTAAAACAAAAACAAAAACAAAACTAAGCAAAATTCGAATGAAAATTACAAGATTTCAAATATGAAACATTTATACATTAAGGCAAGGCAGTTTAAACGCATACTAATCACTCGCTCCCTCTTAGCCGATCAAATATTACTCGTATATATACACATATATATATATATATATATATTATAGTATGGGCAGCGATGCAAATATCCAAAGATTCAAACTCGTAAAACCTAAACGAATACTTCAAATATGTGTATTACTAATTACAAATTATGAAAAACATATATATATGTATTAACTATATATTAATATTGAATGTATTGAATTGACAAGCAAACACAACACACACACACAGAGAAACCTACACACACACACACACACACACACAGTTCTAATCTCTATAGCACTAAAGACATTTTAAATCCCCTTTGACTACAATAATAAACCAAATACTTAACACACACACATACACAGGTAACACTTAATACATACACACACTTACACACATTCAGCAAGCGAATATAAATTTGTCTGTTTCAGTGTCATAAAATTCAAGCAAATCAACAACAAAAAAACTAAATAAATGCCAATATATGTTGGATAAAAAAAAAAAAAACAAATGAAGCTGTTGTTTTCTTTAATTAAGATAGCTTCTTATATTGCAGGATATTCTATATATTGTATATATATATAATATATCTATATAACAGAGAACCTGACCTAGGCGATTTTAACTGTTGGATCTCAAATTGATAGACATCTTATAAACAATTATTAATTTATTACACAGCTATAAAATATTTTAAAAATTACGTTATTAAAAAATAATATATATAATACATAATTTATTCAATATAAATTTATTTAATTTTTTAGACAATTTTTAAATATTTAAAAAATCACAATCTAATAAATTAATGGAATATACATAATATATAATTTATTTAATAATAATTTATTAAGAGAATATTATATATAATATATAATTTATTAAATTTGTTAAACAAATTAAAATTTAAAAAAATCAGAATCTAAAATATTTTATAATTTATAATATATATATATATAATATATATATATATATTTTTATATATAATATTTTAATTATATATAATTTATTTTATAATTTAATAGAATTTTAAATCTTTTAAATAATCTATTATTATTATTATTATTGTTTAAAGCTCAGAAATTTTCTATGAATTAAAAAAAAAATTATAAAAAAAATTATAAATTATAAGTGATTAAGACATTTTTTTTATAATTTTTTTAATTATAATAAATGTAGAAAAGACTTTTTTACTAAGAATTTCTTTAATTTATTTATTAAATTAATATAATATATTTTAAAAAATGAATATAAAGAATTTCTTTAATTTTTTATTAAATTATTTAAATAAATTAAAATTTTTAGCCATAAAATTTATTTGCAATTACTCAACTTATACACTTTTATTTTTAATATATTTTTTAATATATTCATATGAACACACGCACATTATTCAAAGAAATTCCCCCTGAGCTCTGCTGATAACACCTCAACTCGGCTTGCCAAGCGAACAAAGTAGGCAAATTCGTTTATCAGGTCACGTACATATATTTCCCCCTATGTAAGTCCCCATGCCATACGAAAAAGTACCGTCGCAGCAGCAGCAGCAGCAACCACAGCCACAGCAGCGCCTGCAAGACGTTGCTATAAAAGCAGCCTTAACTCAATCGAACAGCATCAATCAAACGTTGTCAATCAAACCAAAATGAAGTTCGCAATTGTTTTGCTGCTGGTCTCGATGTCCGCCTTGGCCATGGCTGGCTATGAGCGGCCCCCGTATCGGCCCAGGCCCACCTTTAGGCCCGTTCACCGGATTGCACGATCGGCTGGCTATGAACGGCCGCCATACCTGCCCAGACCCACCTTCAGACCTATTCGGATTGTGCGAGAGGCTGGCTACGAGCGTCCACCATATCTGCCCAGGCCCACCTTCAGGCCAATCAACCGCTACGTACGAGAGGCGCTGCCAGCTGAGCTGCTGCAGGATGATGCTGCACAATACTAGACATGTCCAACATGATGAAAACGAACTGTCCATAAAAATAACTCTAATTTGATATAAATAAATTTGTATGGTTAGCCAAAACACATAAAAGTCGGTATTTTTCAATGTGGTTGTTGCATTTGCTAAGGCGTATGAATTGCTTAATGTATGAATATTGTCTTTCTTTTCAGAGTATATTATTGTTTTATTTAAATCTTTTTTTTGAAAATTAGTTCATAATTTTATAACTATAATAAATAATATAAAATCACTTAATAAATAATAGAATAAATTTATCAATTTATTTAATAATTTCCAAACATAACGCAGCCTCACAGAGCGCCCTCTATGTGTTGTTTTGTTTCTATGGTGTGTGCATTGGCTAAGCATTGTTAGTTCAGCTAAAGCGCCATGTATGTGTCAAGTTGATTGATGGTGAGGGCAGCTAAAAAGGTGCTGAACTACACTAAATTTTCCCTATGTTTGCGCCAAGCAAGTGTCCTAGCTAAATGAATATATTTAAAACCAGTATTGTTTGCCTTTCGCAGGTGATTTCTCATAATTGATTTATTTGTATGAAAAAAAAATTAGATTGCATGTAAAATTCAAATAATTTTTATTTGATAGGTAAGTGGAAGACTAAATTAAATAAAATATAAGTTTAAGAAAATATTGCAGTTTAAATGATGAAAAAATGAGGGAAAAAAGAATAAAGAAAACCGCATATTATTCTCTAAGGCTAACTAGAATTTCTTAGTCAACTGAAATTATAGCATATTCAAACTAACATTAAAAGATAGTTACGCCTCGTAGGATCTATTGAACCATTGGCGCAAATAGATAAAATATTAACCCATTAGCCACTCAAATATACCCGCGAATGGAACGTGAAATCCAAAATATTTGATTATCCGGCAATTTAATAATGCAAACAGACCACGTTCACAGACCCTGGAGTGGAGGCACTTTTAACAAGCCACAAATGCAAACAATACTCGAGCGAGCGAGCGAGCGAGCTCTGGGATTGGGTGTGTCCTGTGTGCCGCAGTGAGGCGAAAAGTTCAACAGGCTGCTCCACTAAATCAACAAAGAGAAAACCGCAAAATGCCGATAAGAGCCGCGTCGCCGGGAAACCGGAGTGGCCGGCCGGACGGGCCAGGAAGCCAACTGACCCCCGCATAGCACAGAGGACTCGCTGCTGGGACTGGACGGAGACACACCAGCAAAGCAAACAATTGGTTTACATAAAAATGAGTGGGGGCGTGGTTGCGGGCATGGAGATGGAGATGGGGATGGGGCCTCGTTGGGGGCCACTCGGCCACTTTACGGGCTTCAGCTGTCGCAGGAGACGTTTGTTGCTATTTAGCTGGCCCAAACAAGCGGCAGCCGGGCGCTAGATGCAGCCCAAAATGGATGTGCGTTGACAACAGTCAGTAATAATAGTTGTTGTTGTTGTTGTTGTCGTCGTCGTCCTGCCGAATGCACACTGAACATGCAAGGGGAGTCAGGCGAAGCATATCGAGTGCGCAGCTGAAAGGGCCTAGGACTAGGGATGGGGTCCATAGAAACTATGTCAACGCTGCTCCATTGCTCGCCAAAATGGGGTTGGTCTCTGGTTCTTCTTCTTCTTCGGCCCAGTCGGCAAGTCGTTCGCTTAAAATGTTTTCCACAGTTTGGCGTCATGCAATCTAAAAAGCTCACAATACACACAATATGCATTATATAATTATAGAAGATAACGAACGCCAACGACGAGTCCCATTCCTAGCCGCTGCTGCTGCTCCTCCTATTGCCTTTGTGGCAGTGTAGAAACTTGGAGTTTCATATATTTTGTGATCAAGGTTGCGAATTGACAGTTGACGAGTGACCCGAATGGCGAAATTAAATAGGGTTTTATTGGAAAAATACTTTGGCAAAAGTTGTGGGATTCTAGAGGAAAGACAGACGAAAATATTTTATTAATATTGTTTTTGTTTTAATTATATATATTATTTTTAAAATTATATAAAATATTTCTTTTTTGTCTCTTAATATATTTAAAGTTGAAGAGTTTGGAATTTATAATATCTGCTACTATGATAACTTAGTTTTTATGATGTGAACTAGAGTTTCACTAAAGGATGTTATAGAAAAAGATTTTAATGGCAAAAAATATCTTAAAAAGATTATACTAATATGTAAAGAAAATGTAAGAGCTGTAATGACCTGAGTACTAAAAGTTTTAATGAAAATGTATCTGGAATTAATACTCCAGGGTATGGTATCATTAAGTAATTTATTTTATTTAACTTTTATTTTGTTTAAGTGACTTTTTCATTTTAAGCCAAGAGGATGCAACAAATATATAATTTAATTAACTTTATATTGCACTTTTCGTAGGAAAAATAAATATTTAAAAAGTGTTCTGCACCAAAAGAGATTATTTAAATATATATTATTATATCATATTTTAAAAATAAATAAGAAATAATAATAAATATTTATTCTTATTAATTTTTTTATTTAAGAATTGGTATTAATAAAACTGGATATAATATAATATTTTTAATTATTATTTAAATCTTTAATATTTATTTGATTATTGTACAATATACACAAAAATATATATATAATTATAACATAACTAAATTATATATATTGTTGTGTTTATTTTATATTTTTACATTTATTCAATTATATAAAATTAATTTGATATAATTGAACAGCATTTTCAAACAATTAAATATTTATATATTTACGACAATTTGCCAGTTCGTTAGAGCCGCAATTTACAGACATAACAGTTTTTTTCTGTTTTTTTTTTTTATTGTTTCAAATAAGTGTCAATAATTTTGAAGGCAATTAATTCAGAGTCGGAGAGGTATTCGCTGGCCGCCATAAAAGTTATGTTTTTAATGACTTTGGCAAATAAATTAACGCACATTTAAGTGAAAACAAAGGCAATCGCATAAAGCGAGCGACTCTGTCAGCTTATGGATGCTCGAACGGCTCGAGCTCGAGCTGAGCTCTGGCTGAAACTCTGAGAGTGTAGCCGAAAAACTCCATTTGTTTTGGCTCATTTTATTTGTTCGTGCTGCATTCGGGTCTAGGGTAGTTAAAGTTTATCTACACTCATTTGGCGTGTTTGTTTTGTCTACCCATAAACCTACTTTACGGCCAAATAAGTTAATAAACTGTTTGCTGTTACCTGTTTGCTGCTAGCTGTTAGCTGTTAGCTGCTAGCTGTTTGCCGTTTGCTGCTAGCCGTTTGCTGCTTGCCGTTTGCTGCTAGCCGTTTGCTGCTAGCTGTTTGCCGTTTGCTGTTTGCCCTTTTGTTTGCCGTATCGATTTTCTATTTCACTTAATGTTTTCAGTTAAAATTCCAAATTCCTACGAAGCTACCAAAACAAATAACTAAATTTTTGAAATT